>JAQPPZ010017013.1:4700000-6165000 GCA_028583015.1 Wollemia nobilis | reverse complement strand
AAGAGTGCATATTGTGTAGTCCAACAATTATTCTAGCTTGAGCAAGATAGAACTCTCTTCATCTAGTTTTCGTAAGGCATATTGAACTTGTAACTGATTACCCATAACATTCTTGAGAGAGGATACATGAAATATAGGGTGGATCTTGGAGGTATATTATAGGACCATTTTGTATGTTGTGGCACCAATCTATTGTAAGACCTGGTAAGGCCCAAAGTATTTGACAATAATTTTTTAGTATCTACAAAGTTGGAGGGATCACTATTTATATTACTACAAGTGAAGAAATACCATATCACTAACATCAAAGCTACACTCAAAATGGTGTTGATCATCTTTTTGGTGCATATAGTTCTGGGTTGAAGGTATAAAATCCACCTCTATCTGGTACTCACAATTTGTCACTTTGTAGAATATTCTTAATCACAACAATTTTGACCCGTTTTAACAAAAATGCCAAAGTTTGATAAGGTAAAAGTGCTAAATGTAGCACATGGGTGTAGTATTCCCAAAGTCTTAAATCCAACTTTACAAATCGTACAACTTGTATGGTTTTCTTTGTGCACTATATTAGTTTACCAAACAACTTGTATAATCACCAAATCATACAGTTGTATGATCAAAATCATAAAACACTATACCTTGTATTATTTGTTACTTATTTAATTCAGTGGAGGTGGTTTTTTAAGTCAAATTGATCAGTTTTGTAATTTATTTCTCTAAACTAGAAATTATTCCTTAATCGGTAGGTTTTGTCTTGTAGATTTATTGCCAAATCGGGTAAACAATCAGTTTTTACGATTTGGTATAGCCTTTGTATGATTTTTATGAACCCTTACTACAATTTATACTCAGATCTATCAGCATTCACAACCATTCCTCTCAAGACAAGTTTTGGGATGTTTCTTTATGATAATTGCTCACTTCCTTCCAACATGCAAACCCTAATTCAATGGCAATGAATTACAATCATCAAGAGCATTTCCAAAAATTACACAACTATCTAGAAATGTAATTGTACAATTATAATACATCATGCAATCAATTCATATCCTCACACCAAATTTGTGGGATGACCATAATCGTTTAGAATGTAATTTCATCAATTAACATAACAAGTTATTGCACCCAAACATCAACTACACAACCTACAATAACCAAAATGTACAATGGAATTTATAGATAAATGGAAACAAAGAGAAATGTTGTTGTATTTAGGTTATAATAATTTCTATATAATATATCCTTCATCATTGATTACAACAATAAGCTCAATAACCATAGACATCAACAATGAACAATATGCAACTCTACCATGAAAAATCAATAACTCCATGAATGAATGAACAACTTCAAATCTCAATGAACCTAAAAAATTGAGTGGGGGGCTATATAATGCATGCCTAGACCACTCAAAAGCAATTTTTAAGACATCACATTACTTACAACTACCATCTTGAATTTAACTCAAAAAAAATTATTTACAAGGTTTTACTAAGTCTAATTTAATTTTTATAAAATTCATCTCAAATGTACGTTTCACCAAATTTAATTGACATTTTACATTGTACATTTGAAACCTTGTACGTTTTACTGATACTTGTATGTTTTGCCACTTGTGTATTTTAACCAAAATTGAGCAAAACTAAACAAAATTGTGCAAATTCACAAATCATTTCTTCTTCTTCTACGAGGTGGATTTGCTGTCTACATGGGCCACTTAAAAATTCATATTTAATTGATATAAGACTTTGATATGTTGACTAAGTGTAGTGTTGATTTTATTGACCTTGGAGATACCTAGAATGTAGGAGGATAGTGTTGATGGGGTTCATCCATAAACTGCTTTAAAATGGGTGACCTTGGTAACAGTTTGATACGAAGTATTATACCACCACTCAGCCAAGGGAAGCCCTTCGTCTATTATGTAGGATGATTACAGATAAATCAATGAAGATATATTTCTAAAAATTGATTGACAATATCAATTTGATCATCCATTTACATCTGATAAGCTAAACTCATTTAGAGTTGAGTTCCTTGTAACTTAAATAATTTCTACCAAGAATTACTAGTGCAGGTAGGGTCTTGATCAGACACAATGTATGTGAGTATATCATGAATGAAAAATATAGAATCAAAGAAACTTTGGGTGACTATGGAGGATGTGTAAGTATGGGAGAGGTAACAAAAATGAGTATACTTCAAGATGTGATCCACTTCCAAAAAATAACTTATTTCCATTTAGACTTAGGCAACCCTTCAATAAATTCCATGGAAATATCTATCTAGACCTAGTTGAAAATAGGTAATGGTTGAAGAGTTCTAAGAGAATGCACCATTTTTCCTTTCATTTGTTGGCATATGTCACATGTTACCACAAAATTTTGAATGTACTTCTTAAATCCCTTCTAGAAAAAGTATGTTTAATCATTCTATAGGTCTTGAGGAACCTAAAATACCTTATAGTGGTTTAAGCATGCATCTCCTAAAATACCTTATAGGTCTTAAGGAACCTAATATACCTTGAAGTTGAGAAGTGGTGACAATAACAAGGTATTGAAGATATCACAAACCTTGTCCATCCCACATGTAGCTTGGACACAAGGTGGGTGATATGTGAAGTGCAATAATCTAAGTTTGCAAGCCTGAGTCCTTAAGCATGTTATCTCAAAAAGAGTGTATCCATTGAGGTATGGGTGAAGAAATGACACACAACATACTTTTATCCTCAATTTTATGAAAGAGTGCGTCCATCACAATGTTCCCCTTATCTTTTTTATAGGTAATACCATAATCATAGCCCTTGAGTTTAGATACCCAATCATATTATTTTGGGGTAGTGAATTGTTACTCAAGGAATTATTTGATACTTTGGTGATCTATTTTAATGAAAAAATGATGCCTAATGAGATAGCGTTTCTAGTGGATAATTACAATGTAAAATGGTGAGCATCTCCTTTGCATAAGTGTATTTGCCTAAATTTTTTCTCGAAATTACATTACTAGTAAAGACCAATGGGCATCCTTCTTGTATCAACATGACTTTAGTACCATTGTTGAAAGCATCACTTTTAATGATAAAGGGTTTAGACAAATCAGGTGTTGCAAACACTAGAGTAGTTTTCATAGCATGATGCATATTAATGAAGATTTCCTCAATTGGGCCTATCTAAGTAAAATAATTCTTTTTTAACATGGCCATTAAAGGAGCATCAATTTTTCCATAATTGTAAACAAATTTGTGGTAGTAACATGTGAGCCCCAAAAATCCTCGAAGGCTCTTAGGAGTGTGAGGCTTTGAGAAATATTGAATTGCTTGGATATTTTTAGGTCTATCTTAACTCCATCCTTGGTGACAATGTGTCCCAAATATTCTACTTTAGAAAACCAAAAATAATACTTGGACCTATTAGCAAAAAGTTGATGTTGAGCTCAAAGCTACAAAATCTAATACAAATGCATGAGGTACTCTTCCCAAGAGCAAATATAGACCAAAATATATCAAATAAAACTAAAATGAATTTACGAAGGAATGGCCAAAAATATTGTTTATAAGGCTCTAAAATGTGGAAGGTCCATTGGTCAAGCCAAATGACATCACAAAAAATTAATAATAACCCTCATGAGTGTAGAATGTAGTTTTGGAAATATCTTCCTCCTTGAACCGTATATAATGGTAACTCAAACAAAGATCTAACTTGGAGAAAATCCTAGCAGCATGTAACTCATCTAGCAATTCATCTTCCAAAAGAATAGAAAATTTATCTTTAATAGTGAGCTTATTGAGCTCACAAAAATCTATACATAATCACCAAGACCCATATTTATTTTAAACCAATGCAATACAATAAGAATAAGGATTTTTACTAGGCCTAATTACTCATGCTTTTAATAATTCTTGTACTAATTTCTCAATTTCTAATTCAAGTGCATGGGGGTGGTAGTATGGTCTAATGTTAGGTGATACATTATAAGATACCAATGGAATTGCATGATCATGGAAGTAATGGGGTGGTAACTTTGTTGGTTCCACAAAGACTACATCATGCTTAGTCAAAATGAGTTACAAATTTATTAAAATTTTATCCTCGGTTGAAGGGGTGGTTGTATGGAAAATATCTAAGTGATTACCCCATGAGAATATTTCTTTAATAAATTCTACATATTGTTTGAAATAATAATATGAGAAGAGCCTTATTTCATGTAGAGGAGTTGGAGAGCAAGTGGGTAGTTAAAACTCTCCAGTTGAAATTGAGAGGTCCCAAGTTCAAATCTCTCCCCTCACATGTTGCAGATATGTTATGTATAAGAAATTAAAAAAAAACTAGTAATATAATTATTTCAAATTTATCAATAATTTAATATAAAATATATTTTAAAATAAATATTATTTACAGATGCGAGGAGTATTTTGGTAAACCTAGAATAAAGTCAAGTTAAACATATTTATAGAGAGGGAAACAAAGTTGTTGATAAAATGGCAAATATGGTAGTTAAATCTAAGAATTTCAAGGTTTGGTCATATGTCCCCATGGAGTTGGAAGAGATTATAAGAATTGATAATGAAGCTAGCATATAAAGAGGGCATCCCAAAGCATAATACTTATTGGGATCATGCGATGAAGGATTTGAGCACACTAAATTATATTATTGTCAGCTATTTTTTATCAGTTATGTACAACATTGAGCACTACATCAGTTATATTAAATAGAAGGATAGCTGGAGGAATTTTATTTTAGCTTCTCCATCAAAAGGTTTAGCCTATATTTGTTTTTTTTACTAAAATGGGGTTATCTTGCATTTGTATGATCTTCTCATATTTTTTCTTGTATATCTTTCGAGCTCGGTGTAAAGGGTCGAGGCCCTTCAACCCCTTTTTTATCAATCCCAAAAAAAAAACCATGAAGAGTGTAAAATTGGCCATCTTGTGAAAATTGCATCTACAACTCTATAAAATTCTAGGTGATGGTTCCCAAAGTACGTAACCACTGAACTTTAGAGCACAATATCACAACCCCCAAGTTGAAGAGTAAACATATCCATTTTGAGATTATAATCCCCTAGCTTTAACTTAATATTGCAGTATTTGCTTTTACAAGATAGGGTTCCATGATTTTCCACCATAACCTCAAAGGAGTTGCATGAATATATGCAATAATTTGCCACTAATGTATGTATGTATGTAAAAATTATGTGTAATGTCTAAATTAATGAGGATTGTAAGATCTTGGTCTTTGATAAAACTAACTACTTTCATTGTCTATGGGGTAGTAAAGGGCATGAACAATTTTTTTGGATTGTGGCTCATAGGAAGTTCCTATGATGTTTAGGCTTCATCCTCAATTTTTTCACTACTTGTTGGATCCTCTACATCAATCAAGAATAACTTCTTTTTGATGCACTTATGCTCTTGTGTATTTTTATCATAAATATAACATAAATATTGGGTGCATTGAGAATCCATCTCTTCTATATTCAAGTACTTATAAGGAGCATATATTTGTTCAATATTAGATGTGATCTTAGAAGGAAAAAAAGTTTAGCTTGTGGAAATTTAGGTGTCTTCCTTTGAGCTAAGGATTTTTCTTTGACCAATTGTTCCAATCTTATGACTTGCATCATAGTTTATGGTTTGAACATATTGACCTTAGCCTTGAGATCATATTTCAAGCCATTGATAAAACAACTCAAAAAAATCCTTCATTCAACCCTTTGGTCTTGTTAGCAAATTTTTCAAATTGGTTCTGGTAGTCATGAACCATAAAGGTTTGTCTTAGTTTGGTTAATGTTCCTATGAAGTCCTAATACTCACTAGGACCAAAATGCATGAGTAATTGGGACTCAAAAACTTCCCAAGAAGGGTTTAAAATAATGTATTGTAACCACTAGTACCACTATATAGGTTTAGATTCAAAGTTGAATGATGACATAATGATTGACAAATATTTAGAGATATTGTGAAGTTTTAGAAACTAGTTTCCACAACACAACCACCCATCTACATCCTTTCCTTTGAACTTAGGAGATTTTTTATTTAGGCATCTTAAAGGGAGCATCCTGGTTAAAAATGGCATGAGAGTCTTCCTTATCTCATTAGAGTCCTTTGTCACGATGCTCAAGTACCTTTAGACAATTCTTAAGTAGTGCCTCAAGCTCTAATAATGGGTCTTCAAAGTTGGATTTGGAGTTGATATGGTCACTTCTCAAATGTTACATATCATATTGCATGCTTTGATTCGCATTGACAAGGTTACTAAGAGTGGAACTTATTTCTTGCAATGATTAGGCTTTTTCTATCTCCTTTTAGTGTCTATGAGTGTAAGAAGCCATTTTGGTATGATTATAAAAACTTCTATTGACTTAATAAAAATAGAAGTATGGTTTCAAGAGTTACTATTTCTATTAAGGAGCCAAAAGTAGTGCTTGTGTGCTATATATCAAAATTATCAGATCAAAAATATGGTCACAATGAGTTTATCCCACAACACTAGTTTTGGGTACCCTAGAATTTATTTTTTATATGCTTTATTATCGAGTTTATTGGTGTTGTCAATATTCCACTTGGAGGCTTGGTTCAAAAGATGAGTTCTTGGTTGACCAACCCCTTATGACGGTGTCTCTACACTGTCGGTTACTAAAAATATCTCTGTATTATCTATTACTAGCACTATTTAGTCATTGATATTATGGTTCTTTGTATTGATAACTAGTTTTTCTAACTCTATCTCGGATAATTCTCTACCTATTGTAAGCATGATAGTCACAAATAACTATTACTAACACTAGCAACTAACAACTCAAACCCAATTCTTATTGTTTATAGGCTGAAGTGATACTCTTCTATTACTAACACTAGTAGACTCTATCATAACTATTTTTAATATGTTCATCAATTATTTCCTTCATTTAAAAATAGTATTTTATGATAGTAAAGTCTCCTTTGTATGTTCAATTTTTGTGGGAAAATATGTGGTGGTAAGTTTAACATAAACAGAAAATTTTTGTTTGTAGGTGGAACAAAACTAGGTACTCTAAAATACCTATAGGCCCTATATTACACTATAGTTATGAACGATAGTGCTCAAACCAATATCTTAGACCACTACTCAAGAATGATTCCACACATACCATTGAGCACACTACCTACCTCTTTGATAGTACATAAGGGTAATATTTTTGGATGTTGTGTCTGTTATACTATGGATAATACAAGGCTATAAAATATTTCTAGGACTAAATATTGATCCTAATCCTAGATGGTTTCCTAATATACCTAAAGACACATGGGAGATCAATTTCATTGATGGGTATTATCAAAGGCTTAGGTATTGGAGCTTGATCATCCCTCACTTCACTAGATGCTTTATGGGAAATCTAGTTTAGCCAATAATGCTAGCTCCTCCATGATATTTTAAAATCCTCTACATAGTTTTTCTAACATAAATAACTATTGCAAGAAAATAAAGACTATTGTTTTACTATTTTTTTACATAAAGGATAAATAAAAAATGGAAAATACAAGAAAATTATTCCCAATAGTCAGAATGGATGGGCAAGAATTTGTATAGTTGCAATGGAACTCATCCCTAAAAAGCACTCTGATATCATTTGTTAGGAATCTAATATTAAAAATAAACTCACTCACACAAATATTGCTAATACATAAATACTTGAAACACAAACTATTGCAATAAAAAAATTAAGCGCAGAATTGAAAATTTGAAAAAGTCTCACAAAATAACATAAAATCATATGCCTCTTTGAAGGTACAACCTCCTTCAATACTTTCATTCATTTGTAAAAGAAGCATTTGTACATGGATCCATGTCTTTTAAATATACACTTCATGCAACCCTAACCTAATTCTTAAGAGTTGACGTACATGTAAAATGTCACTCGACCTAGAATCTTCTACCAAACATTAGTTACATTCTTAATAATGGTTACATGAAATAACCCCACTTGTTTAGGTACCTTACTTTCTACATACCATTACAAAAGTATTATATAATAAAATTATAAAGGAATCCCCACATTTGAAGTGGGTCATTACATAATCATATTAGAATTACAAAATTAACGTTAGGATAATATCCTAATAATATTCCACTGCTAAAGAAGGGGTAAATAAATCCTATCTACAACATCTTATGAAAAAGGCCACCATAACTCACTTGGATCAACAATTAGAAGAAAAAAAAAGGATATAAGGGATGAGAAAGTACAATATATAAGTTTACGTTTACAAGGAATTAAAGATGCAAAAGTAAATAATGAGGAAAATCCAAACACAAATATGATAGAAGAGATCAAGACCTTTCTAGGTAAATCATCTTTATCTTTCTCAAGTACTATAGAATCATATATTGTTAATAAAAGTGAAATTTGTATAGAGGATATCCCTTGCACTCCAGTTTTAAAAAGGAGAATAATAAACAAATGAGGATGAAGGGAGCCTATAGAAATTTAGGATTTTTAGGGTATAATAATAGGGTAATTGCTTTGGAAGCGCACCCTTGCCTTTAGAATTTCCAAAGTAATATAAAGAAGAATGTGCTTTTAAGGTTATTCCTTGCTCTACAAATCCTATATATTATATGATGTGGGAAACACTCTAAAATAGATGACATAAAATGACACAAATGAAAACTATTAATTGAATTCAACAAAAACATATTTATATGTATATCTGCCTTTACAAGGAGGCATTTAATATGTACGATCTGTGCCAATATAAATTGCAATATATGATCTGTGTCAATATTATATGTAATATAATACTAATCCCCATCATTCCTCCCCATTGAGGAAGCATTGGTTCCCAATGCATACAAGTGTGGAAGAGAAAGAGGAAAAGCAAATGAGTGTCGGGTACAACCAAAAATGCTCTCTTGTATAAAAAGATAAAGAACAATGATGAACTAGATCAAGTCTTCAAAAAATAGAAAATAGATGTTGGCACTGAGTCGAGCTCAAAATAATATTTCCAACAACTGTAAATATTGCTATGCTAGCGGATGGCTGAAGAGTCCCTCGATTCGACAAGAGAAGGAAACAATTGGTGATATGGTAAAAAAAAATTATTAGTGTGGAAATTAAATGCAATGGAGCAAAAATCGAGGCAACGGGTAATATGAAAAATTGAGGGTAATGGTCAACATGGGGTACGAAAATCAACGATAAAAGTTATGGATTAAATAAAATTTAATTTAATTTAATTATGGGTTTATGGATGATTGGATTAGATTAAATTAAACGAAATTTAATTTAATTTAATTATGGGTTTATGTATGATGTGAATGGACAACGATCAATGGAGACGAAAGTGATTGATAAAATTAAATTGAATAAAATTTTAATTTAATTTAATTATGGGTTTATGGATGATGTGAATGGGCAATGATCAATGGAGAATATTTAATTTAACACATAATTATGGCATTTAAAAATAAGTGTGATATTAAATATTCTAATTTTAAATTAAATTAAATAAAATTTAATTTAATTAAAAAAATTCCAAGGAAAATGGAGCAATGACTATTGTGGAATAAAAACAACTAATTTGATGGAAATATAGGCAAGAGGCAAGTGGTAGGCATGTTTGACCAGTGATAATGACTAACAACCAACATGAGGTGAGAGGAGGAGGCCATGGGGGTGCACGGGCTAGGGGAGGTAGATTGAAAATCCAATGAAACCAGTGGCTAGAAGGATGGAAATAGGGCTTTAAAATACGTAGTTGGTGCCAAAAATATAAATCCATTACAAAAATACGAGAAAGACAAATGAGTACCATGGGGAAGGATCTTGACACTGTGGAACATTGCCAAATAATAACAGATCAATGGAATTTTGAGAACAATGCTAAAAATGTAGATCTGAAGACCGAACAAGAGATGCATCAAGAGCAGCAATGATGGCTAGAGCTTTGTTGTCCGAAAACTTTTGTGATTGTGGTAGAAAAATGTTGTTTTCTTCTTCATCACAAAGATGTTGAAAAATTTCAACATGTTCTTCTTCTAGGAGATCAACAGTAGATAAAAATTCAATATTATGAGCAACATCATCTAAAACTCGAATAAGTTTTCCTTCAACAATTATTTGAAAACTATCTTCCTTCAAAGCAGGAAAATTAGTAGCAGTGGCCATTTTGGTGAGTCTAGCAACTTGGATCTACTGAATTTCAACAGTGAGATCTCTTAGCTGGTGTGCTTTTTTAGTAAGAATAATTTTATTAGCAACAGTAATAACAAGAAGACTTTTAGCTTGGATCTATTAGATTTCTATAAATATATCTCTAAGTCAGTGAGATACCTCATTGATAAAAAGCTCGAGGTTTGACATCATGGTATCAAACATTTAAACTATAAATAATGTAGATCAAACCGAGTGAAATCAGAAAGACTACACAACAGCGTGAGCTAAGGGTCAAAGATTGGAGGGACCCTAGCTATGAACAGGATCAAGTACACAGGTCGAGCAGAGATGTGGATAGCAATGCTCATGGAAAGCAAACGGTGGGTAGATTGACCTCACTTGTGCTAGAAACCATAAAAATAAATGCAGATCATATTGAACGAAAGCGAAAAGATTGCACTATAGTGTGAGCTCAGGTTCGGGAGTCATAGGTACCCTAGTTACCTGAGGATCAAGAGTTAGAGGGACCCTAGCTAAGAGTTTTTAAAAATAGGAGTGCTTGAAAGTGTTCATAGTAGGAAAAAAGTGTTCACCCATCAAGATCCAGGGGTTGGATCTATCATTCCTTTTTAAACAATTTGATCTCATGAAGAGGATACTTTCAAAAAATCCTTGCACCTTGCTCTTATACCAATGATGTGGAAAATACTCTAAAATAGATGATACAAAATGACACAAATAAAAACTGTTAATTATATTCAACAAAAATATATTTATAGGTATGTCTGCCTTTACAAGGAGGTATTTAATATTTATGATCCATGTCACTATAAAATGCAATACATGATCTGTGTCAATATTAAATGCAATTTAATACTAATCTCCATCATTATAAGTCTTACTTTTATTAGTGTGAGAAGATGAAAGAGATGGATGGAGATGAAAGTATTGGTGGAAATAAAAAAAGAGGAAGACCTAAAACAAAGAGAAAAAGAAACCTAGAGATGAATATTGATATAGGAAAACAAAAGTAAATATGGTAAGGGCTTTGTCCTCTCTTTAAGAGTTCCAAGGTTCAAACCCCACTCAGTATGAGAGGATCAAGAACCCTCATAAAAATCTATGTAAACTCATTGAAAAAAAAAGTGGGGCTTAACCCACAAATAAAAACAAAAAGTAACAATGAAAATAATATCTCAAAATATTAGGAGTATGAATTAGAACCCTAAAAAAATATATCAAGAAACTCTGATATTGTTATAAATAATATATTTATATCTATAGATATGAAAAATGGGCAACAAATATTTTAATCATTCATGATGTTGAATTTTATCTTGACATAATTTTAATTTTGGAAGGCATCTCTATGAAATGATAATAATGATTTTATTGCAAACACTTAACATGGCAAATCTCTTTGATAAGAAAAATAGATGAAGAATATTATTGATAAAAAAGAAGGTTGGATATCCACAATAGAAGCCACACATAGCTTATAAAAAAATGCTTAGTACTCATAATGATTGCTATTGAATGAAGGAATTGATAATTATGAATTTACTATTATCATTGAAAAGTAAAAGGTAAAATAATTTTTAATATTTACAAGACCATAAACCATAGGATCTTCATAAAGAATGTTATTTACCAAACATATAATTATTCAACTAAACTTAGTTAGACAAGTATGATGTACAAATCTACACCTATGTAAAGTTAATACATTTGAATTTGCTACAGGAAATGTCGAAAATGTCACAGCTGAGGTGGTTGAAAATGCTACAATCTCTTCTGGAAATGGAAGAGACCAACACCGTGGAGGTTTTCGTGGCCGTGGTAGAGGTGGCAATACTTGTGGTCGTGGTAGAGGATTTTATGGCATCGCAGCACATGATAATATTAATATCAACCATAATGATATTGGCATGAGTATTGGAGCTGTTCCTTTTGTAGTACGAGGTATAGTCGCAATACTACGACTAATTTGGTTATTATATATTATTATATATGTATAACTTGTAATCGAGTTTAAAATATTTAACTCTAAATATTTATGTTTCCGTTCGGTGACAGGGCGTGGAAGGGGCACAAGCAGAAACAGTAGCAATTTGCCATATGTTAATGTGAATTTTAATGACAATGGTGTCGGACCTATTGGGTCTGCTGCTGCGAGAGGCACAGGTGATAATTTCTTTACCATTTCCAACTCTTTTTTCTGTTATTGTTATATTTGGGTCTTTATCAGTAGACTCTTCCGTGAGGTCTACATATACAGAAAAACCCAACTCTTCCGTGAGGTCTACATATACAGAAAAACTGAATAAACTTTTAATTCAGCACAACCCTAATAAAAATCAAATGTGTAAGTCTGTTCTCTTTGAATTTAATCCACGCATGCTTTTCTTTTTCTTTTTCTTTATTTATATTTAATTCATCATTCCTACTGTACTCATGGAACACTTGTTGGTTTGCAGGTCTCAGCAGAGGTAGGGCAGGACGAAGAAGGGCCAGAATTTGATGGCATTGTTGCAGATCAAATGAACTACTTACTTGCCACGCAAGAGAGGATATTGTAGACTAAAATTTGCATCCCAACATAAGCATTATGAATGTTGTAATAAAGGTTAATTAGTATATTGGATGGTTGGATATTTTTTTTAAATATTTAAGGTATTATATTGGATTAAAACTATTATTATTATTATTGGTGGTTAAAATTCATGTATATAATGGTATTTTGGTAAATATGTATGTTGTCAATTTATTTATGTTAGAGTGATATTTTGGTAATTATATATGAATTAAATGTCAAGATATAAATTTAGATCTTTGCATTGAGAGATTATGTTTTAAAGTATTTAATCTTATGTAATTTGATATTGAATAGTTAAATCATAATTAAATAATAAGTCTTGTGATAAATTTTTTTGGTACATTTTGCTTTTAAAAAATAGGCAATTATTTTGGGAAAGAATCAAAGTTAATTGTATAATGGATTTAGTTACCTCAATATTTAATAGTAGACCCTATACACATATTTTCAAACCTTTAAGCAAATGTTATTTCTAAATGACAATTACATTGAGATTAGACATTAAATATATAATTATTTCTAATATAGATGTACTTGTTTTAAATATGTGATATTACAATTTTAGACAAAAAGATATAAAATTATCTCTAAGGATAAAATGACTTTCCAATTTGAAAGACACATTTTTCTTTTAAGATAGTGTAACATATGTGATAAGGACAATACCACCAGCTCTTATTTCAATAAACATATGTTGATCTTTTCTTTACTACATGGTACCATAAGCCATTTAATGTCCATGTAAATATGAGATAATTTTGGCAACAAATCCCAATATTAAGTATATTTACAAAAACAAACAATTCATTGCTTAACGTATTGGTCAAACATAAAAAAAATTAAACTCAATCTTCCTTGTATTTTCTTTAGGGTTCTTTTATAAAGCATATTCAGGTGTTGATTAAAAAATAATAATAATACAAGTTTGTTATCAAGAAAATAATATATAAATTTAATAATAATTTTGAGATCTTATCATACCTCATATTTTACAAAGATTACCTCTTAGGCAAATTTTACACCAAAAAATCCACCCTTTTATTACAAGTACTTCAAAAAAAAGTTTGTTATTTATGAAGCCTAAAGGATGTAGTGTAGATGGTGCTTGCCTAGGGTGACAATTTGTTTTCCTTTACAATGTTGTTTGAGCCATGAGCTTCCCTTTCTTCCTTAGAGCCTCGCGCATAAGAAAAAAAAAGTTTTCCAATACTTTAGTCCCACATTGTCTGCGTGACAATGTTATTAACATGTTGTATGATTCTGTAAGCCCTCAATATTATTGAAGTCAATATAGCATCTTCTAATTTTGCTCCTAAAGCATTCATATTTAACTTTAGTTCTGCCACTCTGTAGAGAAATGGTTCTACTGATTCTCCTAACTTCATATGGAGTGTATGAAGTTATGTTTGAAGGTTTAGAATAGTTGATTGATTCTTGCCTTCAAAAATTGTATAAAGTGCATCCCATGCACCTTTACCACTTTTAGCTTCACTTATGTGAGGTTGGATCTCATCAATAGTAGCTAGGAGAATCAACATGAGAAGACCATTGTTTTTTTGTACCATGCTTTCTAATCTGCTCCTGTTGATGTGGGTCTTGTTTGCTACAACCCTAACATAGCCAACTATGTTAGGTTCCAATTGAAATAATTATTTTCACTATTTATATTAGGTTGATTTAATAAATTTGATCATCTATATTTTCATATATTCATCTGCGCTTGCGCTATTGCATTGCCCATTGGTGGCGGGGATCTGCCCTCCTTAAGAGGCACCGCTTATTAATTGATTTGCTCATTCATTATTCTGTTGTGTGTATGTGAATTAATTCTTAAAGTATATGCTTTAATTACTATGAATTGGTTGTACTTTGGAGAGAGGCAATGAGTCGTCTTGCATGTGGTATCCGTATACAGGTTTGGTGAGCTATTGATGGGATTATATGACCTCTAATTTACATTTCATAGTGTTGCTAACAGTAATCCGAAGAGACAGTGGAGCATCCAAAATTAGCTACAATCTCCTTCACACGATTCAGTGTGAATATCCAAGCAAGTACCCAGGAGATCTTTCAACACTGAGGTAGATTCAAGGCTCTAATTACCACTATGCTAGGTATACCGAAAGCCATCATGGTGTAAACACCGAGTGCATCCTCTCATACCATGGAAGATTAAACATTACTCAATAGTTGTCACCTCGTGCCATAAGGAAACCCCTGAATGGAGTAGATGCTTGATTGGGGCACATAGTAGGAACAACCATTCGAATCGTCGAAGAAATTATAAGAAATCCACCAAAAGAAGCAGAATACCGCAGCAAGTGCTCGCAACCAAACAAATTGCACAAATAAAATTATTAATCCTCTATATCCTAAGGTACACAATATTTTTTTTCATCCTCTTTGAGGCATTTATACTACATTGAGTGTGGGGTTGACAAAATGGGCGTATATAAGGTAATTACTGCACTTAGTGAGTTGTGACCTTGATCACACACTAGTCTCCACGCATGCATACCAAACCTAGCTTCCTCTTCCACGTCACTTCGTCTTCACTCTCATGTCTCATGTTGTTTCACATCCAGTCGCCTCTTCCTCACTGTCGTGTCTTCTATCGTGGTGGTCTTCGGTTACTTCAGTGTTGTGTAGTATGTCTGGTCGCTTCCTCACTATTGTATTGTGTCATCTGTGTCCTCATCGTGTGTCAATATCAGTCTTATTCATGTCCTCATCGTGTTAGTCTCGGTCTTAGTCGGTCCTTCATGATCTCATCGCGTCATCATTTGGGTTCCGTGTCTGGTGTCGATCTTACTTCCAGTGTCTTATCCATCTCATGTCATCAGTCAAGTCTAGTTTTAGGTATTACATAGTGTTAGTCCTCAGTCGTGTCAAGGATAATTGGGTGTCCATCTATCACATTGTTGTTAAATCAGTATCAATCACATTGTTATCAAATCAGTGTCAATCTATTACATTACTATCAAATAAGTGTCAAACTATCACATTGCTATCAAATCAGGTGTCAAACTATCACATTAGTATCAAATTCAAAAATAGGAGAGCCAACTAAATTTGCATCGTAGTTGAAGCAACAATAAAGTGGAAAACCACAAAATTTTTGCCAAAAGCCAATCAAAATTTTGTAGCTAAAATTGAAGCACAAGAGCCTTTAAAGAAAGACATTTTGAAGAGTGCATGAGTGTAAGGTGGACAAAAGTACTAAACAAACGATTGTCAAGTTTGCATAACTCCAACCAAGAGAGCTTGAAATCACCAAGAAGACCTCCTAGAAGTAGAGGTACACAAAAGTATTATTCTCCTTTCATAATTACTAGCTTTAACCCAGGTCATCCATTGTTTATCAAAATGGCCTCTAATACCTTCCCAAATTCCTCCATGAGAACCTCATACAAGAGGAAACAGGAAGTCACACTGTCACTAACGAGACCTTACTAGCCTTAGTAAAGACTATTTAAAACATGAATACCAACATATCCCAACTACTTGCCAGACAATCCCAACCAAATCCTCCTATCCCAAACCACTGGAGTACTAAGCATTAGTATGAAGACTATACACACCATAGAGGTCATAATGGTCATTCCCCAAATCTCAATGGATAAATAAATAATGAGGATCTCGGAAATGAAGAAGTTTTTGAGCAACAAAGGGTTTTGATAGACCTTCCCAAAATCACATCCATAGACAAGGAAATAATGAGGGCCAATATAGGCACAACGTTTACCACCAAAGAGGTCCTACGGGAGTCAATTTTCCATGCATTGGCATACCCACCTTTGAGGATCATGATCCACGTGGGTGGATAGCCAAAATGGAAGGCATTCTAGACTTATACCAATTCTGAGATTCATAAAAAGTTTCTTTTACAAAAACCAAATTGGGTATCGAAGCTTATCAATGGTTTTCATGGTACAAATGCGATATAGGAAACAATATCTACTAGTACAATTTCGCCAACACCTTTTTTCATAGATTTGATGAAGGTCCCATAGCTTCCTACACAGTGCAGTTGTTGTCACTTAAGCAGATAGGATCGGTAGGGGACTATATCTCAAAATTTACTAGTATGCTTCACTATGCAAAACACTTACAACTAGATGTGGTGGTAGCTGCTTTTAGAAATGGGTTGAAAGATAATATTAAAGTCAAAGTGGACTTACAAAATCCATCCAGGATAGATGAGTGTATAAGTATTTTGATGTTGGCAGAGAAGAAGGTGCAACTGGAAACATACACATGATGTGATTCATATGGTCAACCTCAATATCACAACTCTTTTCACAAAAATGATCAATCATAAAGATATTTTTGATATAAATGTCGCAGTCATCATCCAAAAGATCAGACACGTGTACCATGATAGAGCTTTCAAATTGAATATGTTGACAAGGAAAATAAATAAATAGAGGAGAATAGCTCACTTGATAATTCCCTAGACGAAGACCAAATTGAACACAAGGTGGTTGTAGATGGGGAAGATACTATGGAAATTTCAATACATGCTCTTATGGGGTCATCAGCTCACCATACAATCAAAGTAGAAGGATTCATTCAACTAAGGAAGGTAATTGTATTAATTGATTCAGGAAGTACTCAACTTTATTGACACAAGGTTTGCCAAGGCATTAAACTTACACTTCAACTCCTCCAATCAAGATAAACTTCAAGTTAGAACTGCAAGTGAGAGTAGCGCTTAATGTATAGGTAAAACATCTTCAATTTCATTATAAATAGAAATTTATACTTGGAAAGGTCCTCTTTTTGTTATGAATTTAGGGAATTTAGAAATTATCTTGGGAGTCGCATGGTTAGAACAAATGGAAACCATGGTCGGTTTCAATTACAAGCAACACTTTTTTCAATGGAAATAAAATGGAAATACATTCACCTCCAATGAATTCCAACACCTCCATAAAAGGTAGTAAGTTCGTACATCATGGAAAAAATTGTAAGAAAATGTAGTTATGGATTCTTCGCTCAAATTAATTGTATGGAAATGCAAGCACTAGCTACGCAAGAAGGCCAATCAGAAGTTCTACAAAACATTATGGCCAACTATGAGGAGGTATTCCAATAACAAAAGGGACTACCTCCCAAAATATCCCACGACCATGCCAGATGATGTCTCAAGAAGGTGATCGATTAAAAAGTGAAATCTCAATCAGAATTACCAATACTAGATGTAGACGGGCATATATATCTCCAATCGGAAGCCATTATACAAAGTAGAACACGCATCCTAAGATCTCATCACATCCATGAATTTCTCATCAAATGGTAGGGCCTACCAGACAAAGAAGCTACATGGGAATTTGAAAGTATTTTCCATATATTTCAACCTTTGAGGATAAAGCTTTTCAAGGAGGGGAGTCATGCTACAACCCTAACATAGTTGATTATGTTAGGTTCCAATTGAAATAATGATTTTTACTATTTATATTAGTTGGATTTAATAAATTTTATCATCTATCTTTTCATATATTCATCTGCGCTTGTGTTATTGCATTGCCCATTGGTGGCGGGGATTTGTCCTTCTTAAGAGGTATTGCTTATTAATTTATTTGCTCATTCATTATTCTATTGTGTGTATGTGAATTAATTCTTAATGTATATGCTTTAATTACTGTGAATTGGCTGTACTTTAGAGAGAGGCAAGGAGTTGCCTTGCATTATTTCAGTGCCATCCACTAAATCCTATATTTCCTCTAGAGTAAGGATGGCTTTCATCTTGGTTTTCCATGCTAAATAGTTAGGACCTTTAAGCAATTGTGTATCATTTAGGTATTTGTTGATAGTTACCATGATGAAGGTTCTAGAATTTGTACCAAGATGATCTTTCTTTCACTCTTAATTGGTATTTAATGGCACCTGCCTGAAAACTCTCCTTGAAGAAATATGATCAATTTGAGGATATTTAAGCCAAAAAAATAAGAAATGAAAGAGAATTCACTCAAAAAGATATTTAATGGAACCTGCCTAAAAATCCTCCTCAAGATAGATAATTAGTTTGAGGAAATTGAGCCAAACAAATAAGAGTGAATTTTAGGGTTGTATGGAGAGAATATCAATTTTAAAAATGGATTATACTTGTGCAATGAATTTACATAAATTATTGTGAAATTTTAGGATTTTGAGTGCTCTTGATTTTGATGACTTATAATTGCAAAGAACAATAAATTAAATGCAATAATTAATCAAAGAGTTCCCATAAAAATTTTATCACTTAGGTGTCGAATGCAACCGAAAATGCACCTAAATTTGCCAATTCATAATAAAGATGTCGATTAATATAAAAAATGCACCTTATTTAATTATTTTTGCAACAAAGTTTTGATTTGTGTTGTGCAAAAATTTGATATTCAATTGTCTCCTCTTGTTTTTCAATTTTGCAAATAATGTGGCATAAAATAATTGTCTTTCCTTTTTTATTGTGCAAAATAAACAAGTTGTAATTTTTAAGTGCCCCTCACTTTGTGTTACAATTTTGCAAAGAAATACAATTTCTTGTCTTCCCCCTTTTGATTTGCAAAATTAACAAAGTAGCACTCCTTTCAAGTCAAGTCGACACACGACCCACATTTGAAAGGTTTTCCAGAACCAGTCCGTGCACGACTTGGTTTTTATGGATCCAAGGTCTTCAATCTATTCTCAATTTTGCAAAAAAATAACATGTGCAATTTATTTTGTTTTATTCCTCCTTGAAGAAAACAAATGCACACTTCGCCTTTGAATTTTACAAAAAAATTGTTTTCTTGTGTTACAATTTTGCAATAAAGAATCAAATTTCTTGATTTTTGTCCCCCTTTGATTGTGCAAAATAAACAAGGTTTTGAGAAGAAGGTAGGGATCCCAAATTTTACAAAAAATGGTGCTAGTCTTTGTCTTATATCTTCTTTTTGTAGAAAACAAAAGCATTCGTTTGTTGGTTTTGCAAAAAAAAAAGGATTTCCCTTGTAATTTTCAATTTTATTGCATAAATTTAATTAATTCTAGCATAATTAAATTAATAATAAAATATATTTTTAATTAAAATCACTTGATATATAAAAATGATTTTATATTAAAAAATGTATTAAATTATTAATAAAACAGCTAAAAAAATAATACAACAAAAAAAAACATTCCTTCAAATTTTATTTTGTGGCCTCATTTAGCAAAAAGTTTGTATTTTAGCTCTCGTCGGGACTCTATCACGACCTCACGAGCGTTAGCCTTAATACTGGCGCTCCTGCCAGTCAAGCTAGCCTGCTCGATGGGAAGGAAATGAAAAGAGCTTCCCTTTCTTCCTTAGCACCTCGCACGTAAGAAAAAAAAGTTTTTCAGTACTTTAGTCCCACATTGCCTGCATGGCAATGTTGTTGGTGTTTAAAAACACCAATACTCCATATTTGCTTTTATTGCCTTTGGGTAATACCCACCCCTTGAACAACCTTTTACCACACAATGTACCCAATAATATTTTTCCATGTGTGCGCCCAAATGCACACGTCAGCAAAGGGTGGAGCCAAACACAACTTGACACCTGGACTAATTGTAACTTACCACTTGGACCAATTACAGCTTATCGCCAGTAGGATCACCACATAAGCAACAACTAATCAGATTGCACCACATCATCCATGATATGGACCAATCATATCATGCCATATCAATACCTCGATTTGTGTGCCATCTACCAGTTCAACATCTAACTTTGTACCACATGTCTACTAAGTGGCTTTTGGGAGTCATGCCACATCATCTTTGGAAGGGTGCCACGTCAGCTCTCACCATGTTATAGGTTAATTACCTCAAAAATCATGGTAGCTAGCTTTAGTGGTCAGATTGTGCCACATGCTACTTCGGATTTCACGTCATCCAGGTCATGATTAGCAAGTCACCACATAGATTAGGATTTTCCCCTTGAATTACATGCAGACTATCATTGGGTTTCATGCGATAGTGGTCCTCATATTCAGGATTGTGATAGTGGTCCTCGTGTTGGGATTCCTAATGTCAGAATGACATCAGCAATCTGGATATTAGTGCTCAACTTTCAGCACCCAAGGAATAGATCCAGTCTGATCTTGTGGTATTTTGTGTCCATCAAAGAAGGATCTTCTTAGAGTCTGTGTTTTCAGGTTTGGGACATCAGTTGGTTGAACATTGAGCACCTAGCCTATGGCCTGAAGGAAAGGTTACGGTTGTCTTCATGTGCATCAAGATGTTGCGCTTAGAAGATCGTGCTAAAAAAGTCCACCAATTTTGTGTCTAAAAAAATTGCTTGAAAATAATAGATTCATATCTTCACATCTGTGCCTAGTAATAGGCAAGAAATTGTGTGCTAAAGGTACCTCAATTTCCATGCTGAGGGATTCTACCTCGAGAAGCATGTCCTGTCTAGGCCTTGTCCACCTATGGTGGAACCTGAACACTCTCCCTTACCAATCAAAGTAGAGTGGGGTAAAAATACCTACTCTGATACCAATGTTAGAAAATGCAAAATAATTAAGCGTGAGCTATTGAACCTTAGTATTGATAGGAGTAGTGTTTAAATAACAATAGGAATAGGCTAGAAATAGGTTTAGGAATATTTAGGAAATAATATCCCCTAACCACACTAACAACTATGCGCTTGACTAACAATGCGCTAACTACTAACTTAACAACGTAGTCGAATTGACTACCACTTACCACAAGATATTCCACAATGAATATCTTTGTGGTAGAAAGTAAAAGTAATAATCTAATGGTAAAAGTAACAAACTACTTTTTACCATGTGGTAAATTAAATCTACCTAGGAGAATCTACTAATTACCAAATGAGGTAATAATCATAGTTACTGTAGCATAGTAACTCTAAAATCAAATAATCAAAAATAGGGTAAAATTTATGCTAGTTATTGCTACATGGCCAACCATATTTTTGAAATAAGTTGTTCTTATTGTTGCATACTTGACCAATAGGTCCTATACTAAGGATTTGAATAGCATAACACTAGAGGAATTTTGAAGTTTAAGGACACCCTATGTGGGCCATTTTAGAGTCTTTGGATGTGATTCATATGCTCACATTCCTCATTAGAAAAGAAGAAAATTTGATGGCAAGTGTCAAATATACATCTTTGTTGGCTACAGTGATAGTGCCAAAGCCTATAAATTATATAAACCTTTTTCCAAGAGGATTTTTCTCTCTAGGTATGGTACCTTCAATGAGTGTCCCCTAAAAAATCCTCTTCCTATGGCTCCTTCATTCAACTAAATAAATAAATATTTTCTCCCTTGGCACCCACTCCCTCACCTAATCCTTCATCTTCTATCACAAGTCAAATCCTTCCTCAACATTAGGATATCTCCACTCATAATCCATGTCCTCCTTCCCCTTCTACTCCTCTTCAATCTAATGATAATGCCACATCATCAAATCCTTTACGTAAGTAGGTCCAATATACCATAAATGCAACCTAAAGCCACTTGCCCATTTATATAGGTAAAAGACCGTCTACTCTAAGACACCAAGTGAACTATACTCTCTTGGCCAAAGACTTAATCCAAATAGAAACTTCTAATTTGAAATAAGTACTTGGTGATCCGAAATAAACTCTTTCTATGGAACAAGAATTGGATTCCATTAAATCAAATCACACATGGAAGTTAGTTCAATTGCCACCAGGAAAATCCATCATTGGTACAAAGTGGTGTATAAGGCAAAGTAAAAATTAGATGAGTTATTAGATTGCTACAAGGCTTACCTAGTAGCTAAAGACTATAAGCAACAAGAAGAGATTGATTATAAGGAGACCGTTGCTCCTATGGATTTAGATGACTATAATCCATACTATTATTTCTTTAGCCACTCAAAAATATTGACCTATTTATCAAATGGATGTGAAAAGTGCCTTCCTTAATGGGGCATTATAGGAAGAAGTGTATTTTTATCAACCACTAGGATACAGATTCAAAGACCAAGAAAAGAAAGTCTTCTAATTGAAGAAAACTCTAAATGCAAAAACGTGTTGAAAATATTAAGTATATTGAGTTGTCATTGATGTCAAATGATTGATGTCAAAGAGAGTTTGATTTGGCAGAATCATTCTTCTATGGTTGGATAGTTATTCAAAGTCAAGGTCTAAAATAAATGTCATGGTTTAAGAGAGAAGAGACAATATTATAATATTTTTAATATTATAATACTTGGGCCAAAAAGGATTTATTAAGAAAAAGAAATAATAAAAAAAATAATTTGCAAAGCCCAAAGGTTGTAAACATAATATTTTAATATTTTAATATAAGTTTAAAAGGTTGAAGGCGCTAAAGTCTTGGAAGGCATGTTAATATTTTATTTATTTTAAAAGGCACAAACATCAATGCATGAAGGGGAAGCATATATAAAAGAGGTAAATAATTTTCATTTGCCTAAGGTGTGTGATGAAGGATAATTATAAGATCTGCTCGATTTTTGAGGGTAGAGAATAAAGTAAGGTAAGCATCATTCGTTGAGGAAAGGAAAATTCAAGTGTATGATTTTCAAGGAGAGGACAGTGAATCAAAGGGGAGGCTGCACATATTTGGTTCCAGCTAGGCAGCTAGCCCAGGTGGTAGGCGGGTCCAGAATAATATTTTTACGGTGGATAGGTCTTGTGTTTGAATCACAACGGTAGTTATTTTGTGATTTCTGACTGGGCAGAAGAAAGGGGAAAAAATAATTTTCATGCACATTCATTTCCAGTGGGTGGGCCACCCTAGCTAGCACTCTAGCTCATGCTAGAGCATGGGCTCTATGATATCTCGAGTTAGACTCATGGCGGTGGCAGTGGTAGATGTGGTGAGGGAAATAATTTTTTTATTAAAGTGTGGCATGCTTAGCATTTGATTTAGGCAAACAAGGTTTAAATTTTGCTTTGGATGAAGTGCATATTATTTGATTGAGGGAGACATAAGGATGATGTTTTAAAATTAAGATATTATGTGTGCATAAGGATATTTCAGATTTTGGTTGTGGCTTTATAAGGTTGAAATAATTTTAGAAATAAAGGAGCAATAAGGTGTTTGAAAGTAAAATTAAAATATGGTTTGAACTTAGGGTTATTGGATGGTGATATTGAAAATTACAAGTGGCTCTTATAAGTAGGAGTTATAAGGTGTTTGGGGTTTAATTATTATGTGTATTTCTACATTGGAAAATTAAAGGGAGTTGTAAAGAAATATCTATGTGCTAATTTTTGAAGAGATGTTTTTCTTGTGGATTATTTAAAAGTTTTATACTAACTAACCCTTAAAAGTTGCATAAGGAAGATAAATTATTGAGACAGATTTTGAGGGCACTTCTTCATCAAACCAAAGTTAAGAGGTATGTTAACATTATTCCTTCAATAAGGTGTTTGGTTGAGAAAATATTTCTGAATCATAAGGTGGAGATAAAAAGTTTTATTAGTGTGGATTGTTGGAAATATTTGAGCTAGAGTTTGTGAAAAAAATTGTGCATCCTTGTTGAAATAAATTGGAAATACTTGTGCTAGATATTGAAAATAAATTGTGCTTCATTTTTTGAATAAATTTGTGAATCTTGTGGGCATTGGTTTGAGTGACATTGAAAGTGAATGTGCAAGTGTTAGAAATCAGATTTGTGAAGCAAGTGTGATTATGAAAATACATAAGAAGGTTAGTTATCAAATGCTAGACTAGAGTTACCTTTAAAATATAATAAATGTGAGACATGTAAAAGTGCTAGACTTAATGAATGTATAGAACATATTGAGCATTTGGTAGTGAGTATCATTCTCTATATGTTCAAGAGGTTAAATGAATTCTAGGTAGAATATGTCTAAACTACTTTAGTTAAAGAAAGCACATTGAATACTAGATAAAGCACTTGATGACACTATTATGCAAGATCTGGAAATAGATGAACATTGTTTTGTATGAAAGATTTGGAGAGTTGAGAAGAGGTTTTTATGAGCAAATTTGAGTATGTTTTTTGAGCATTTTTTGAGCATGTGTTTTGAGCAAGTCTTGTGAGAAGACTTGAAACAGGCTTGAAGGCAGATTTGAGCAAGTCTTGTGAGAAGAATTGAAACATGTTTGATGTAGATTTGTGCATGTAATGTGTGCAGATTTGGGATAAAGTTAAGACAGATTTGTGCTAGTCTTGTGATGAGGCTTGGTATAAATTTATGAAGAGCTTGTGAGCAGATATAAGATAGATTATGCATATAAAGTGTGCATATCTGGGATAGAGTTAAGATAGATTTGTGCATGTGATATGTGCAAATCTAATACAGATTTGAGATCATATTTGGAATAGGTTTGAGCAGATTTATGCTAGCTTTGTAATGAGGTTTGGTGTAAATTTGGGTAGATATAGAGAGCAGGTTTGAGGTAGATTTATGCATGTAATGGGTGCATATTTGGATATATTTGTAAGTAGAGTTGGAGCATATTTGTGTGAGCCTTATGATGAGGTTTGGTGTAGATTTAAGATATATTTGAGAGTAGGCTTTGGAGTAAATCAGATCAGAGGATATAGAGTTCTTCTATGGAGAGATATCCATAAAAAAAAGAAAATATGATAGAGTTGTCCTATTGAGAGGGAACCACAAACCAAATCAGAGGGTATAGAGTTCTCCTATGAAGAGATATCCACAAAATAGAGTAGAGGGGATAGAGTTATCCTATGGAGAGAGGTCCACAAACTAGAGCAAAGGGAATAGAGTTCTCCTATGGAGATATATCCACAAACCAGAGCAAAGGGGATAGAGTTATCCTCTGGAGAGAGATCCATAAACTAGAGCAAAGGGGATAGAGTTCTCTAGTGGAGAGAGGTCCATTAACTTGAGCATAGGGGATTGAGATCTCCTTTGGATAGAGGTCCATAAATATTATAATAGGGAATTGGTTCCTAAGATATTTGTTGAGAAAATTTAGAAGAAATATTTTCTCCGTGGATGTAGCCCACATTGGGTGAACCACGTTAAATCTATGTCTCTCATGTGTGTGGTGATTTGTGCATTTATTTATTATTGTTATTGATGAATACTAATTTGGAAATATATTGCAATTGATAATATTGAATAATATTTTTTTGGAAAGAAAAGTAAAAGTTGATTATATACTGTTCACCCTCCCTCTCAATGTAAGTTTGTGTTATTCAATTGGTATCAGAGCATGTTCCTTCAAAAGAGTCTAACAACTTGAAGTAAGATCTTAAAGTAACACAAATGGCTTCTCATAATGGAATTTCAATAAATAAGGTTCCAAATTTTGATGGGAACAATTATGTTTTCTAGAGTATGAGGATGAAGACTTATTTGATGGCACAAGGATATAAAACATTGTAATCTATTGAGGATGGATTCACACCTACAACTACTCCTCCCATAGATAAATATGGCAAGCAATTATATGTAAATAATGCCAAGGCTATGAATGGAATATTGAGTGGATTACGTGAATCATAATTTGTAAAATTTATGCAATGCAAATCAGCAAAATAAATATGGGACATGTTGAACTAAACATATGAAGGAGATAGCAAGGTTAAGTTGGCAAAACTTCAAACTCACATAAGAAGGTTTGAAGAATTAAAGATGAAATATGAAGAATATATTGTTATGTACTTACTCTGTGTTGATAAAATTGTGAATACTATGTGAGGACTTGGAATGGAAATTGAGAACTCTAGTGTTGCTCAAAAAGTATTAAGATCACTCCCTATAAGGTATTATGTAAAGGTTTCAGCTATAGAAGAGATGAAGGATCTTGATAAGTTGACAATGGATGAGTTACATGAAACTCTCACAACTTATGAAATGAGGACAGAAAAAGATCAAAATTCCAAGAGATAGGTAGCTTTCAAAGCTTCAAAGAAGACAATATATAAGAAACCAAAATGAAGTAATGAATCAAATAGTAATGAAGAAGCTAACTATGTGAGAAGAAATAAGGACTCAAGAAAACACAAAGATATAAATATTGTGAAATGCTTTAATTATGGTGAGTTTGGTCACTATGCATTTAATTATCCACAATATGGAAGCAGTAGCAGTGAAAAGAAATGGGATTATAAGAAAAAGGAAGAAAGGAAATTCAGGCATGAAAATAAAAATAGGTATGGTCAAGGTAAGCATGAAAAGTTCTTTCAAAGGCACAAGAAGAGTTTCTATGTTAAAAATGCAAGCAATGCTTCAAGTGACAGTGATGAAAGACTCTCATATAGTGAAGAATAAGAGATTCTATTTTTGGTAATAGAAGAGGAATAAAACACTCCTTTTGAATACCAAGTAGAAGATGCTCCTATAATTGAATACCTGGAGAAAGGTTTAGTAAAATAAGAAGTCATAATTGATCTAGAAGAACTTATTGTTGCTCTTAGAGAGTTGAAAAAAGTTAGAAAGTAGAATTCAAGACTGAAGGCTCAAGTTCAAGAACATAAAAAGAAAAAAGAGAATTTAAGAAGTGGTTGAAAATTTAGAGGAAAAGAGTTAGAATATGAAATATTAGAACATGAAGTGGTTTCTCTAAGGATGGAAGTGAAATATTATAAGGATAAGCAACACAAGTTTGGGAAAAGTTCAAAAGCTTTAGATAAAATTATAAATACAAAAAGATCTTTATTTATCAAAATAGGACTTGGTTTTGAATAAGGACAAGGGAAACAAGAAGAAGGGTCAAGCTCAATCCCAAAAGAAAAGGAAGTTTCATAGGAAGATATTGAAGAATAAACTAAGATCTATGCGGATAAGTTAAAGAATGAAAGCTTCACTAATAAAGAAAACAATGCATAAATAAGAAATAGAGATCATCACAGAGAATGCAAAGAAAGGACAAAGAGACCATATGTCTCAAGACAAGATTAATATTTCTTCAAAGGGCATTGTTTTTCATGTAATCATTTTGGTCACAAAGTTATGCATTGCAGGGTTCATAGAAATAAGGAGTATGGTTTCACTAAAAGGAACTTCAACTAATTCAAACATGGATATTTCTTTCAAGGCTATTGCTACTCAGTAATCGCTTTGGTCATAAAGAAATCCACTGCAGGGTTCATGATAGAAATGATTATGGCTTCACCAAGAGGAACTTCAAGTCATTTGCACCTTCCAAGAACTACAACATCGAGTGTTACAAGTGCAATAATCTTGAGCATAAGGCCAAATGGTGTAGAACAAAGTTTCCAAAACTTATAGAGTCAAGAAATAACAGGGATACCTCAAAAGGATCAAAAGGGTATGATTACAAAGGTGTTGAAAAATAAGGTTGAAAATAAAAATAGCATTGTATGTTGGGAGTAGATTTACTTCCACCTCAAAATTAATCACCTCAAGGAGAGGAGGAGGGGAGGGGGCTGAGCTAAGAGTCTTATTTTTTAGCCCCAAAGGAGTCCCTTTTCCATTGATGTCAAAGTGGGAGATTTTCAGTAAGCGGGAGATAAATCAATAAGGGGGAGCAGCTTCTCAGGAGGAGCAGGTTTGGATTTCAATGGTTGGAAAAGAATTCTTTAGAAAGGGTTGCCATCAATGACAAAGGGGGAGATTGTTGGAAATATTAAGTATATTGAGTTGTCATTGATGTCAAAGGTTGATGTCAAAGAGAGTTTGGTTTGGCCAAAACATTCTTCTATGGTTGGATAATTATGCAAAGGCAAGGTTTAAAATAAAGGCCATGGTTTAAGAGAGAAGAGATAATATTATAATATTTTTAATATTATAATATTTTTAATATTATAATACTTGGGCCAAAAAGGATTTATTAAGAAAAAAAATCAAAATAAAAATTTAGTTTGCAAAGCCCAAAGGTTGTAAAAATAATATTTTAATATTTTAATATTATAATATAAGTTTAAAAGGTTGAAGGTGCTAAAGTCTTGGAAGGCATGTTAATATTTTATTTATTTCGAAAGGCACCGATGTCAATGCATGAAGGGGAAGCATATATAAAAGAGGTAAATTATTTTCATTTGCCTATGGTGTGAGACAAAGGATAATTGTGAGATCCACTTGATTGTTGAGGGCAGAGAATAAAGTAAGGTAAGCATCGTTCATCGAGGAAGAAGAAAGGTCAAGTGCATGATTTTCAAGGAGAGGACAATGAATCAAAGGTGATATTGTGCCCAAGTGGCATGCAGGTCCTACGTGGCATGTGGGTCCTACGTAAGGCAATTTCAGTAGGTATATCTCGTGTTTGAATCACGTTGGTAGTTATTTTGTGATTTTTGACTGGGCAAAAGAAAGGGGATAAAATCATTTTCATGCACATTCATTTCTAGTGGGTGGGCCAGCCTAGCTAGCACTCTAGCTCATGCTAGATCATGGGCTCTGTGAGGTCTCAAGTTTGACTCAAGGTGGTGGAAGTGGTAGACATGGTAAGGGCAATAATTTTTTATTAAAGTGTGGCATGCTTAGCGTTTGATTTAGGGAGACAAGGTTTAATTTTTGCTTTGGAGGAAGTGCATATTGTTTGACTGAGGGAGACATAAGGATGATGTTTTGAAATTAAGATATTCTATGTGCATAAGGATATTTTAGATTTTGGTTGTGGCTTTATAAGGTTGAAATAATTTTAGAAATAAAGGAGCAATAAGGTGTTTGAAAGTAAAATTAAAATATGGTTTGAACTTAGGGTTATTGGATGGTGATATTGAAAATTACAAGTGGCTCTTATAAGTAGGAGTTATAAGGTGTTTGAGGTTTAATTATTGTGTGAAAGAAATTTTGAAGGGTGTTGTCCTTTGATTATAAAGCCTTGATTTGGGAAATTAAAGGGAGTTGTAAAGTAATATCTATGTGCTCATTTTTGAAGAGAGGTTTTTCTTGTGGATGATTGAAAAGTGCTATGCTAACTAACCCTTGAAAGTTGCATAAGGAAGATAAAATATTTTGAGACAAATTTTGAGGGCACTTCTTCATCAAACCAAGTTAAGAGGTATGTTGACATTATTCCTTCTCTAAGGTGTTTGGTTGAGCAAATATTTCTGAATCATAAGGTGGAGATAAAAGGTTTGATTAGTGTGGATTGTTGGAAATATTTGAGCTAGGGTTTGTGAAACAAATTGTGCATCCTTGTTGAAAGAAATTGGAAACACTTGTGCTAGAGTTTGAGAACAAATTGTGCTTCATTGTTTGAATGAATTTGTGAAGCTTTTGGGCATTGGTTTGAGTGACATTGAAAGTGAATGTGCAAGTGTTAGAAATAAGATTTGTGAAGCAAGTGTGATTATGAAAATACATAAGAAGGTCAGTTATCAAATGCTAGACTAGAGCTACCTTTAAAATGTAATAAATGTGAGACATGTGAAAGCGATAGACTTAATGAATGTGTAGAACATATTAAGAATTTGTTAGTGCATATCATTTTCTATATGTTCAAGAGGTTAAACGAATTTTGGGTAGAATATGTCTAAATTGCTTTAGTTAAAGAAAGCACATTGAATACTAGATAAAGCACTTGATGACACTATTATGCAAGATCTTGAAATAGATGAACATTGTTTTGTATGCAAGATTTGGAGATTTGAGAAGAGGTTTTGATGAGAAAATTTGAGTATGTGTTTTGAGCAGTTTTTGAGTATGTGTTTTGAGCAAGTCTTGTGAGAAGACTTGAAATAGGTTTAAGGTATATTTGAGCAAGTCTTGTGAGAAGACTTGAAATAGGTTTGAGGTAGATTTGTGCATGTAATGTGTGCAGATTTGGGATAGAGTTAAGATAGATTTGTACTAGTCTTGTGATGAGGCTTGGTGTAGATTTATGCAGAGCTTGTGAGCAGAGATAAGATAGATTTGTGCATGTAATGTGTGCAGATATGGGATAGAGTTAAGATAGATTTGTGGATGTGATATGTGTAGATATGAGATAGAGTTGAGAGAAAATTTGGAGTAGGTTTGATCAGATTTGTGCTAGCTTTGTAATGAGGTTTCATGCAATTTGGACAGAGATAGAGAGCAAGGTTGAGGCAGATTTGTGCATGTAAAGTGTGCAAATTTGGATATATTTATTAGCAGAGTTGGAGCAGGTTTGTGAGAGCCTTGTGACGAGCTTTGGTGAATATTTGAGATAGCTTTGAGAGCAATGTTTGGATTATATTAGAGTAGATGGGATAGAGTTCTCCTATGGAGATATATCAATAAACCAGGGCAAAGGGAATAGAGTTCTCCTATGGAGAGAGACCCAAAAACCAGAGTAGAGGTAATAGAGTTCTCATGTGGAGAGAAATCCACAAACTAAAGTAGATGGGATAGAGTTATCCTATGGATAGAGGTCCACTAGCTATAGCAAAGGGGATAGAATTCTCCTATGGAGAGAGATCCACAAACTAGAGCAGAGGGGATAGAGGTCTCTTGTGGAGAGATATCCACAAACCAAAGTAGTGGGGGGGGGGGGGGATAGAGTTATCCTATGGATAGAGGTCCATGAACTTGATCATAGGGGATTAATATCTCCTTTGGATAGAGGTTCATAAACATTGTAATAGGTAATCATTTCCCAAGAGATTTGTTGAGAAAATTTAGAATAAATATTTTCTCCATGGACGTAGCCCACATTAGGTGAACCACGTTAAATTTGTATCTCTCATGTGTGTGGTGATTTATGCATTGCTTTATTATTGTTATTGATGAATATTACTTTGGAAAGATATTGCAATTGATAATATTGAATAATATTATTTTGGAAAGAAAAGTAAAATTTGGTCTTATATTGTTCACCTCCCTCTCAGTATAAGCTTGTGTTCTTCAAAACTTTGAAATGACTAACTTGGGCTTCCTTCACTGCTACTTAGGCATAGAAGTGTGGCAATAATATGGTAATATCTTCATCACCCATGATAAATATATTAAGTTTATCTTGGAGAGGTTTCACATGTAGGAGTGTAAACCCTCCCTCACTCCCATGGAAACCCAATTAAAATTGATGAATAGTGATGATGACGAAAGGGTTTATGGCACCCTTTACATTCAACTAGTTGGAAGTTTGATATACTTAACTTCAACTAGTCTAGATATAACCTATTTAGTGGTCCTTATTTCCATATTCATGCGGGATCCCAAGAAGATCCATTTGATAGCAACTAAGAGGATTTTGAGATTCCTCAAGGTGACCCCTCATCATGGTATTATGTACATAGCATATTATGAATGTTCATTGATTAGGTATATAGATTTAGATTGGGCTAGTTATCCTAAAACTAGAAGATCAACTATGGGTTACTGCTTTCAATTGGTTTAGGGTACCATTTCATGGAGCACCAAGAAACAACATAAAGCTTCCTTGTCTTCAGTAGAAGCTTAGTATAAGGTAATATTTGATGCCACTAAGGAATCCATTTGGATGAGGTAGCTACTTAAGGATGTTGGACTAATCATAGATGGTCCAACACACATATATTGTGACAATAAAAGTACCATTAAGATGACCAAAAATATAGTCTTCCATGCTTGGACCAAGCACATTGGGATACATCATCATTTCATCAGATAAATTTTCAAAGAGAACTTTATACACATGGAGTATGTACCAACTCAATATCAAGTTACTAACATCTTCACCAAGTCATTTGGGATTGAAAATTTTTCCAAGTTTAGCAAAATGCTCTATTTTTTATGTAATGAGTATCAACATTAAGGGGGGACATATCTAATGTTGACTTATTTTTGTATTTAGAAAACTGCACATTAGGAATAATATAAATGAACAATCAAATATATTCCTATTCCAATATAATAATCAAATAGCATTCACCTATAATATCAAATATGAATGTAAATGGCCAAAATCATTCATGTAACATGCATGAAGAATACTTACAATATGAATTGCTCAAAAATCTGTAAACAATATTTGTTCACTATTATATATCTTTATTTTACAATAAAATATTATTTTATGGATCTTTGTATCCATAATATAGACATAGTAATATGAATCTTTACATACTTGACTATTGCTCTCCATATGACAGCTCCCATGATATTTGGCTTGTCATCTTACCACTTGTATACTAGACTCTTCACTCTATTCTTACATGTACACTTGACTCTATGACACTTGCACAATGACTCTTACTCTCTTTCATGAACTCGTAATACAAGACATGTGTGCACATCCTCTCTTTACATATTTACACACTTACATACATGGAACTCATGCACATTATCTGAATACACTCTTGCACTCTAACTTACATGATATTTGTGCATTTATTGCACATTACACTCTTATATGATATTTCTGCATTTTATGCACATTGATACTTACATAAAAGGAAAAATATAAATCACTCACATAAACTATATACTCAACCCTAATCTATTACATATTTACATTTGTACCATGAAGGTATCATGGGGGTACATTAGAATGTATCAAATAATGTAATATTCCTCAATAGGAAGCTTTCAACATTTATGACCTCAAATCCAGCACAAGGATTTTAGTTGTAAGAATAGAGGATGTTTATAGGATTTTTGCATAGATATTTAGAGGGAATTAACCCTCATATAGGGTATAAATAGGCTCAGCATATATTGTAAGAGGTATTGTGAGTTGTTTTCTTGTTCTTGATCCCTGATCTTACAAGATCTTCCTTTCACTCTTATTTTGCATTGTAACGATGGGATTCCAAAACTTCTCTTATTGCCTAAGGAGCATCAAATCCCCCAGGCATTATTGTCTTGTAATCACTCTCAAAATTTTAATGTAAGTCATGGCTAATTTTGCTATGTCATACTCTTAACTTATCTCAATTCCTGGCAATGTGTTTTGCTTAGTTGTGTTCACTAGTCGTAGGATGAAATCTGTCATGTTCACATGCCACTAGTTGTGGTCAAAAGTTGGGATTTATTTATTTGGTGCATCATCCCTATAACTTAGGTCTTAATTTTCTATAAAATAATTTACTTTTTTGTTTTTTACTTTCATTGCAATTTTTTCCCTTGGCCTCAAGTCGCAAAGTTCCCTTGTGTATTAAGGAGTGAATACAATAAGAAATCAACCTCAATTAAAAATATTAGAGGTCACCTTGCAGGCTATCTCCACTTGTGGCACTTATTTCTATTTTCTCTATGCGAGGCACAACCACATTCATCTTATCGGGCTACCAGACCCAATTTGCTGGTTGTATTCTAAGATGACAATAGTTTGTCTAGTATGCTTGGTGGGATGAGCTTCTATGTTCATCCTACAAAGATTGAATAGGAATCTAATAAAGGTCATAGTCTACCTGTTTGGAGAGAAGCACCTAGAGAATTCACTCGACAACTTCGCTTGATGAATCATATTGAAAGATATGGACTTTTGAAGGACTCATATAACAAAAATATTGATCGAGATTTTGGTGGGGGTCTTTATATCATTAGTTTGTTGAAGCAAAATCTCTCCCACTTGGAAAATTTATTCTTAGAGGAAGGGATCATAATTATATGAACAAAATTCCTATGAACATAGCCTTCACCTTAGCTAATCAATAGGAGTTTATGCCACATTTAAACTGAAGATAAAAGAGTAACAAATAATGCAACATGGCAATTATGGTACATCATTCTCCTAGAGGATTTTTGACGTAGAATGATAGAGGTCCCTTGATTCCACCAGTGCCACCTAACATACGGGACATAATTTCTACCATAATATTCAAATCCTTACCTTACTTCTTGGGAGAAGTTGTCACTCCAACAAAATACTTGTAACACTGAGTGAGCTTATGTGTTGTGCATTTATTGAAAAGCAACCTTAAGGTTAATGGCAATTTTTTTTCAAGAGAGAGTTCATGAATGGTACCTTAGTCTTAGCCTTTGATTTATCATAAGCTAGGACCACTTGGTGGAGCTCTTGGTAAAGCATTTTAGAGAGAAGGTAGATGGAGTATCCCTCCTAGAGTAGCTCATAACCATCAAGAGAGTACTTGTGAAGACAATTGATAGTTTTAATATTTGATTCCACAAGACTTGGTAAAGGATCCCTAATGAGATTTGACCAACTTCGAGTATGATATTCATTACTATCTAGAAGCTTTTAATTTTAAGATTGTCATGAGGTTCAAGTCTTAGGATGGTAATTCACTACCGAATTCCTATGAGATAACAATTTAATGTGCACTTTGTCTATGCACTTTAATGGGTTGCACATATTTAGGATTAGGGTTTTCTTCCTACATGTGCATAGTTTTGGGTTAGGATTTTCTTCTCTACAAGCCTAACACCATTTATTTTGCTATATGTATGCATTGTAATCCATAAGAATAATGATTTCAATTTCCATTATTCAATAGGCCAAGGCTTGTACTATTTGCCTCCATGTCATGTTACTATTTTATGTTATGTTATAATACCAAAATGTGACACATATCAAAAAAAGCTTATGAATAGGGATACTTTGCAATTATACATATAATATTATTAGTTCACTAGTGTTACAATGAGAAAAAACCCAAAAATATTTAATTTCATATTAGTGAATTATACAAATTGTTTACAAGAAATATAACATCTAAACTAGGAGGACATTGAAAGTAATTTTATATTACTATATATTTTAATTAAAAAATGAATTATTAGTTTAAAATATAAATTTTGTAAAAGATTAAATGATGCCAACAAATAAATTTAAATTGGTTAGTTCTAATTAGTATTTTTACTCAAGGATTAAAGTATATTTCATTATACTAATTCTATTAATATGGAAAAATTAGTAGTATTTTTACTAATTAGTTAAAGATGAAAGTATTTTTACTCAAGGATGAAATTATATTTCATTATACTAATTCTATTAATATTCTCAAAGTAGTTTCGTGGCTAGCAGGTAGATCCTTGATAGGGGCATTTTTATGCATGAATTGATCCACTCAGTCCATAAAAGTGGTAGATCAATTTTTTTCCTAAAACTTGATCTGAACAAGGCCTATGATAGGTCTCTTGGTCCTATGATAGCTGGGATTTTAAATTGTAAAAATTTCAATCTCTCTACCACTTATCTTGGCCTATCGCTTTTCATGGGTAGAATCAGGGATTCACTTTGGACGTCTATTTTGGAAATGTTGCAGTGTAAATTCACCACTCAAAAAGGAGCTTTGTTGAGTTAAGCTAGAAAGTTATTCCTTGTTCAAAGTTTGTTACAAAGTATTCCTATTTATTTCTTGTTTATCCTTTCCCTTCCTAGTAGGATTGCAACTAATATTGAAAGTATTTTGTAAATATTTTTTGTGGGTTGGAGCTGAGTTGAAGGGTAAATTTCATTTAGTTTCTTGGGAGCAAGTGTGTCAACTGAAAAGAAGTGGATTTTTGGGTCTAAAGAGTATTTCTCAAATAAATAAGCCTCTTATGGTGAAGTTGGTATGGAAAGTGACATCCAATAGTGAGAACTCTTGGGTTCCTATCCTCAAGGTGAAGTATTTGTTTAATAATTTATTGTCTAACCTTATTTCGATTGGGAGTTCTTCTTTTTGGCAAAGTCTTATTAAAATCAGAATTTTTTTACATTTTAATAGCATATGGATCATAGGGAATGGCTCTTCTGTATATTTCTGGCATGATCCTTGGCTTAGATATTCTCCTTTGTTGAGGATCAACATATTATGGTGTTATAGCTTTTCACCCATGAAATAGCTTGTATCAAAGTTGGTAATTGTATTGATATTTCGAATGGGCATAGAGCTTGGTTTCATTTTCCTTCAAGGATTGGTGGTTTAGAGGTGCAGCAGGCTTAGAGTTTGGTGGAAAATGAACTTTGGCCTAAGGTTTTATGTAATGAAGATGTTAAATATAGATTGATTTGGGTGGGTGATAGTGAAGGATCTTACTCTATTACATCAACTTACTCATTATTAGATTCAGAGGAAGAGTATTCCTTCCTAGCAGGAAAAATATGGTGAAAAAGTTTGATTCCCAAAATTTATATTTTCTATTGGTTAGCAGTGCAGAATAAGATTCTCTTCATCAAGAATTTGCATAAAATAGAGTTTTACATTGTTAACATATGTTTTCTTTGTGAGTTTGATTGGGAATCGACTAAGCATATGCTTCTTTGTTGCTCATTTTTTCAAGAGGTTTGTTCTATTATTTTTTAGAAGCTTGGGATCTAGTGGATCCTTCCTAAGTCCCTGGAAGATTGTGTTCATCAATAGGCTTCTCCTTTTTCCACCCCCTAGCTCAAGTGCCTCTGGAATTTCTTGCTTCCAAATTTATTATGGGTTTGGAATGAGCGAAATGCTTGGGCATTTAAGAGCTTCAATAGAAGTGTCATCAGTGTTTGTTTAAAAATTCTATGGGGTGTTGTAGAGAATGTATCTTCAGTGTTCATTAATATTGGGGAAAATTTTGTGGGTAGCACTCCGGGTGAAGTTATTTTGGAATATGAAGTAGAATTTCCTTATATTGATTCTAGTTCTTCCATAACCAATCTAAGGAGTGTAGTTAGGTGGTCCTCCCCTGACAGAGGATGGCTCAAATTAAATTTTGATGATACCTCAAAAGGTAATCCGAGGGTTGCGAGAGCATGTGGGATTATAAGATGCGTTAATGGAGAGTTGGTGGTGGCATTTTTTGAACATATTTTTTGCTAATCGTCTCAGCTCACAGAGGCTAGGGCCGTGTTCCAGGGCATAATGTTGTTAAAATATTTGGGAGCTCTACATATAGTAATTTAAGGTGATTCATTGAATGTCATAAATATGCTTAATGGCATGGTTTTGCCTAGTTGGAAGGTGGCCAATTTATTGTGGGAATCAAGGAGAACCATCTAGTTTTTTAGGTAAGCTAAAGTTAAGCATATTTGGAGAACCATCTAGTGGGTGTTGGCTTCTTTCATTTTTAATTTAAATACTAAGTGCCTCCTTAGACAATTTTATTGGATGGAGGTTGTTTTCCTTGGTGTTCGGCCTTGTTGATTTGTTTTACAGGATAACTTTGGTTGGATGAGATGGTGATTAATTATCATCTAGGTCATGGGTATTAGTGGCCCTGTGTGGTTATTCATCTTCTTGAATGTAAATGTTGCATCGAATGCTTTATTTCTATCCTTGTGCTTCAGGTGAGGTATGGGTAGTTACTGGATGGAAATTCCTCGTATCTATGGGTAATCTCTTTTTTTCTACCTATCTTGGTTTTTTATCCTCATTTTTTGGAGATTGGCAGTCCTGAGTTCACCTGAAGGTTGATCAAAAAGAAAATATGGCTTATATCTTCTTGCTTCTGAGGTCAGTCCTGATTATCATAATTTGCTTTAGGATCTAATTGCTTTGACTAGCCCTCTACTTTGGGTTCATCCTTAACTGGCTTTGATTGTAGGGTGCTTTAGGCTTTTCACGAGTTGGGCATATTGCCTTCTTTTCATCCAAATTTTTGTTGTTGAGATGGCTCAATCAAAGGTTTTTTACAAAGATGAGGTGGTTTTCTAGCATTCAAGTGGTTGTAAGGTCTGTTATTCTTGTTAGAATTATTGAGTTTTCATTGATGTCAAAGGTCAACTTGGTTTTTGGCAAACCATGGTATGCTTGGGAAAATTATTCAAGGTAGATTGTTTAGGGTTTACTTGATTTTAAATTAAATATTAATAATAATATTTAAATTAAAGATTTAAATATTAATAATAATATTTAAATTAAAGATTTAAATATTAATATTGATGATGGGTGTACACCATATATTTAAATCAAAAGTTTAAATATTATTGTAAAGTATATATATGAGCTGACCTTTAGGGTGTCAAAATAATATGAATGGTTTGAGATAAATACAAGGTCCAAAAGTATTTTGAAAGCATGATGTATCAGTCATCAAGATATATGAAGCATAGTAAATGCACCAAAGAGATTCCATAGAGCCATGACAATGAATGAATGCTTGTAAGACGGTGGCGTGAAGATATAATATCAATTTTGGAAAGGTGATAGAATGATTTTGATTATGTTGTGATTTAATATCTTAGTTATGGAGTAGCACCGGATACATAACAATGGAAGCAGTGAGGATACTATAGGAGCAACATCGGGACTCAGTGGTGAAGGAAGGAGTGGACTAACTGAAGGAGGAATGTTGTTTAGACAATCTCATAATCAAAATTCAGATGCCCATAGAGAGTGAATTTAAGGTATATTAAAGAGGATGCCTACAAATCATTTAGAGAACTATCCATTAACGAGCTTGATGCAATCTATTACTACATTGACAAAGATCATGGAAAATTGAAGATGTAGCACCATAACTCGTGTATGAGGAGGTGTTAAAGGAAGAAGAAGAATTATGAGCGCATTGCAAATTTGACAACACAAGTGGTATATTAATGTTGAGAAAGAGCATGAATTCCATAAAATACATACAATGAACACAGTCGAACATGGAAAATGTAGTAGGTTTGATATAAATTTTATGGAGTTGCACGTGGGAGAGGATAAAGAAGATTTGTATAGAAATCACTAAAGGAGAATATGTGGAGGTATTCTTGAAGACTGCAATGTTGTTGTGGAATACAAGCATGTAGAATAAATTCTAGAAACTACCATTGTGTACCAAGAAACCCAGTTCAAGAGGACAAAATATCATTATTGAAGGAGTCACAAACATATCCATTATAGTGAATGACTTGAAGGAAAGAATAGTCATTAAGGAAGCACATGGAGGACTTTGGTCTCAACATTTTTGCATGTGGATGATTTCGTTACAAAATTTATGGTGCTCTTGTGAATCAGAACGTGGAGTGGCTTAAAAGGAATTGGTAAAATGTTACACTAGGAATTAATTATGACTCCTTCCCAGATTTTAAGAGAGGCATAAGATACATGAATTCCAGTATTGATATTTGACATCAACAGGACTCCTAACGATTATAGGTTGAATAAGGTATGTTGTCTTTGCATCAATAAATAGCTAATACTTTCTAAATATGGGTATATAAATTGTCATACTATGTGGTTAACTCCAATTCTATCAGGAGAGCTTGAGTGGCCTATTGATGGTTTATTTCACTTGATGTGAGACTTGTAGATTACAAATATAGTAATTTGGATGAGGTTTATTTGTATTGGTGATATGTGGTAAAAATATACACCTATGAGGGTGTCTAAATTTGGTAAGAGAGAACATTTTGTGGTTTCTTTGGAGGTATTCAATGCAAAGCAGTCACTAAAAAGAAACACTTTTCAAAGGAAAGGAAGAGCATTGGGTTCCAAGTGATACTTGGAAGGTAGAAGGATAATCATTATTGGTACAAGTTATCCATGATTTAGCAAGAGTAAGGTAATACTTTGCATAGTATCTTGAAACCCTAAAATAGGAGTTATAAGTGAAATTTTTATTGTCTAAGGAAGAATGATTGGTATTATATTGGAAGTTTGAGATCCAAGTGCAATAGTTAGTTGAAGAAAGCAAACTCAATAAAAGAGAAGAATTTATAGAGAAAAATCAATGTATATCAATGATGATAATGTGTTAATGAAAACATATTTGAGCAGTGTTTATGATCATATTTGAGAGCAGAGTTTTGAAGTAGTTTTTGAGCTGACTTGAGCAGATTTTTGGATCATATTTTTTAGAAGACTTGAGCAGATTTTTGGACCATATTTGTGAGCTAAGGTTGGTGCCTCAAGGGGATTGATGTCTCCTATGGATTTGTGCCCACAAACTTGAGCAAGGGTATTGGTGTCTCTTATGGTTTGGTTCCCATGAACTTGTATAGGGGATTGGTTTCCCTAGTGGGTTAGCTCCCATGAACTTCCTTAGGGGATTGGTGTCTCCTGTGGGTTGGTGCCCATGAACTTAAGGGATTGGTGTTTCCTATGGGTTGGTGCCCATAAACTTAGGGTATTGGTGTCTCCTATGGGTTTGTTCCCATATATTGGTGTCTCCTATCGTTTGGTTCCTATATATTGGTGTCTCCTATGGGTTGATTCCCATGAACTTAGGGGATTGGTGTCTCCTATTGGTTGATTCCCATGAACTTAGGGGATTGGTGTCTCCTATGGGTTAGTGCCCATGATCTTGTACTTGGATATCAGTGTCTCATATGGGATGGTACCCATAAAATTTGTTGAAGAAAATATAAGCTATATTTTTCTATGGTTTTCTCCCAAAAGGGTGTTTCCACGTAAATATTTGTCTCTTGTGTGTATGATAATTTTTGGATTATTTCATTATTGCATTCATATTATTGTAGTTATTATTTGTAAAGAAAAGTTTTATTTTATATTGTTCATCCCCCCTCTTAGTATAAGCATGTGCTTATTCAATTGATTTCATATCAGGTTCCTTCGTGAAATCCTAACCGCTTGAAGGAAGATCTTACAGGAATGCACATGGCTCACCAAGAAGGTTTTTCATCAAATAGAACTCCATTGTTTATGGAACTAACTATACATTTTGGAGTGTGAGGATGAAAACTTATTTGATGGCACATGGCTATGATATATTGCAATCCCTTGAAGATGGATTCACACCACCTACAACTCCTCCCACAGATAAATATGGAAAGAAACAATTTGAAAACAATTCCAAAGCAATAAATGCAATATTAAGTGGGTTATGTGAAATAGAGTTTATGAGAGTCATGCAATGCACTTTAGAAAAAGAAATATGGGATAAGTTACAAAGAACATATGAAGGAGATGATAAGGTTAAAATGGAAAAACTTCAAACCCATAGGAGGAAGTTTGAAGACTTGAAGATAAAATATGAGGAAGATATTACCAGTAATCTACTCTATGTTTATGAATTTGTCAACACCATTCGTGGACTTGGAGAAAGTATTGAAGACTCTAAGATTGTTCAGAAAATCTTAAGGTCACTTCCCCATGAGGTTTGATGCAAAGGTCTAGGCGATTGAAGAAATGGAGGATCTTAAAACCTTAATCATGGATGAGCTACATGAAATTCTCATAGCCTATGAGATGAGGACTAAAAAATATTAAACATCCAAACAGGATACCATGTTTAAAGCTTCAAATAAGACAAAGAATAAAGAACGAGATTCAAGTGAAGAATCAAGTAGCGGAGAAGAAGCTAACTTTGTGCAAAAAAACAAAAAAGGTCTAAGAAAACATAAATGTATGCATTTTGTGAAATGTTTTAATTGTGGTAACATTGGTCACTATGCATCTAATTGCCCATAAGCTGGAAGTAGTAGTAGTGAAGAAGAAAACGAATACAAGAAAAATAAAGAAAGAAATTTTTATTTTTAAAGGAAAAATAGCATGGTCAAAGCAAACATGATAAGAAGATCTTTCAAAGGCACAATAAGAGTCTTTATGTTGAGGAAGCAAGCATTTCTTCTAGCAGTGATGAAAGCCTCTTTGATAGTGAAAGAGAAGAAATCCTATTTTTGGCTATAGAGGAGAAAGAAGATGCTCTTGTTGACAAAAATCAAGAAAAAGAGAGAGATCCATAAAATGAAGAGGAAGCCATAGTTGACATAGAAGAGGAACTTGTTGTTGCTCTTGAATATTTGAAAAGGATTAGAAAGAAGAACTCAATATTGAAGACTCAAGTACAAGAGGATGAGATAACAAATGCAAAGTTGTCACAAGAACTCATTGACTTGAAAGTTAAATTTGAAGAGGTAAAGCAAATTGAATAAGGTATGGCTGAGTAGTTAAAGGCAAAAGAGTTGGAATGTGAAAAATTGAAACATGAAGTTTTTTCTTTAAGGAAGGAAGTGGAAGAATCTAATGATAAGCTACAGCAAAATATTATGCTTGATAAAAGCATACAAATCTTGGATGATATTATCAAATCACAAAGATCTTCGGTTATAAACATTGGACTTGGTTTTGGGTAAGTCCAAAATAAACAAAATATAATTCAAGATCAAAAGGAACAAAGGCATCAAATAAAACAATTAAAGAAGAGCCTAAGACCTATGTCGATGTGTTGATAAGTGGAAGCATTAATAAGGAAGAAAACAAAGCATCATCATGGACCAAGGTCCATAATAGAAACAACAATGAGATAACCATGGGGTCATATCCTCCAAGGCAATCAGACAAGTTTCAATATTTCTTTTGGGGTTATTATTTTTCATGTCATCAATTTGGTCATAAAGTTATACATTGTCGGGTCCATGCTAAAAATTATTTTGGCTACACCAAAAGAAATTTCAATTTATTTACACCTCTAATGGACTACAACATCATCTGTTACAAATGTATTAATTTTGGGTATATAGCTATATGGTATAGAACGGTGTTTCCTGAACTTAAAAAATAAAGTAAGAAGAAGGGTGGTCAAACCGTCCAAAAGAATATAACCTCCAAATTTTGGAAAAATAAAATGGAACAAGAAAAGGAGCATAGTAAGTTGAGAGTTTTTTTAATCCCATATGATCATTGATTATCTCAAGAAGAGCAGGTAGGAAGGGGGCATTGTCAAGTGTCTTATTTTTCAGCCCCGAGGAGCCTTTGCCATTGATGTAAAATGGGGAGAATTATAGTAAGGGAGAGCATTTTAGAATTTCAGTAAGAGGAAGCAGCTTGTCAGGGCAGCAGCTTGTGATCCTATTGAGATAAAGGACAATTTCTTTGCAGGGTTGTCATCAATGACAAAGGGAGAGATTGTTAGAATTATTAAGTTATCATTGATGTCAAAGTCTGACTTGGTTGTTGGTAGACCATGGTATACTTGGGAAAATTATTCAAGGCATATTTTTAAGGGTTTACTTGATTTTAAATTAAATATTAATATTAATATTTAAATTAAATATTTAAATATTAATAATGATCATGGACGCACAGCATATATTTAAATTAAAATTTTAAATATTATTGTAAATTATATATATGAGTCGATATTTAGGGTGTCAAAAGAAGATGAATGGTTTGATATAAATACAAGATCAAAAAGCATTTTTAAAGCATGATGTATCGGTCGTCGATATATATGAAGCACAAATTAAATGCACCAAAGAGATTCCACAAAGCCATGATAGTGAACGAATTCTTGGAAGGCAGTGGCATGAAGATATAATATCAAAGTTGGAAAGGTGATAAAATGATTTTGAGTGTGCTGCAATTGAATATCTTAGCTATGGAGTAGCACTGAATACATAACAATGAAATGAGTGAGGCTAATATAGGAGCGGTGTCGATACTCAGTGGTGAAGGAAGGAGTTGATTAACTGATGGAGGAACAAAATTTGGACAAGCTTAGAATCGATATTCAGATTCTCGTAGAGAGTGAATCTAAGGTGTATTAAATAGGATTCCTACAAATCATTTAGAGCACTATCCATTCACAAGATTGATGCAGTTTATTACTACATTGAGAAATATCATAGAAAAGTGAAGACTTAGCACCATAACTTGTGTATGAGGAGGTGTTAAAGGAATAAGAATCATTACGAGTGCATTGCAAATTTGAGAGCACAAATGGTATAATAATGTTGAGAAAGAGCATGAATTCCATTAGGCATAAAATATATACAACGAATGCAACTGAACATGGAAAATGTAGTAGATTTGATGGAAAGTTGATGGATTCACACGTGGAGAGCAGATAAAGAATATTTTCATAGAAATCGATGAAGGAGAATATGTGGAGGTATTGTTGAAGATTGCAATATCATTGTGGAATACAATAATGTAGAAGAGATTCTATAAACTATCGCTATGTACCAAGAAACAAAGTTCAAGTGGGCAAAATATCGTTATTGAAGGATTCACAAACATATACATTAAATTGAATGTCTTGGAGGAAATAATAGTCAATAAGGAAGCACATGGAGGACTGTGGTCTCAATGTTTTTGCACGTGGATGATTTCATTACAAATCTGTGGTACTCTTGTAAATCATAACATGGAGTGGCTTAAAAGGAATTGGTAAAGCGTTTCATTGGGTATTGATTATGACTCCTTCCCAGATTTGAATAGAGGGACAAGATACATAAATACCAGTGCTAAACTTTAACTTTAGTAGGACTCCTAAAAATCATTGGTTGAATAAGGTATGTCGTATCCACATCAATCAATAGCTAATACTTGCTAATATGGATATATAAATGATTGTACCATGTGGTTCACTCCAAGTCTATCGGGAGAGTTCGAGTAGCCTATTGATGGGTTATTTTTCTTGAGGTGATAATTGTAGATTATGAAGACAATAATTTGGATGAGACATATTTGTATTGGTGATATATAGTAAAAATCTACACCTGTAAGGGTGTCTAAATTTGAGAAGAATAAGGACGTTGGCAAGAGAACATTTTGTAGTTTTGCTAGAGGTATTCAATGTAAGGCAGGTGTTGAAAAGAAACGCTTTTCAAAGGAAAGGAAGAGCATTGGGTTCCAAGTGATACTTGGAAGGCAAAAGGATAATTATTATTGGTACAAGTTTTTCACAATTTAGCAATAGTAAGGTAATACTTTGTATAGTATCTTGAAACCCTAAGATAGGAGTTATAAGTGAGATGTTTATTATCTAAGGAATAATGAATGTTATTATATTGCAAGTTTGAGATCCAAGTGCAATAGTTAGTTGAAGAAAGAAAACTCAAGAAAAGAGAAGAATTTATAGAGAAAAAAAAGTGTATAGCAGGGATGATAGTGTGTTAATGAAAACATATTTGAGAAATGTTTGTGATCAGATTTGAGAGAAGAGTTTTGGAGTAGTTTTTCAGCTAACTTGAGCAGATTTTTGGATCATATTTTTTAGAAGACTTGAGCAGATTTTTAAACTAGATTTGTGAGCTGAGTTTGGTGCCTCATGGGTTGGTTCCAACAAACTTGTATAGGGGATTAGTGTCTCCTGTGGGTTGGTGCCAATGAACTTGCTTAGGGTATTGGTGTCTCCAATGGGTTGGTGCCCACAAGCTTAGGGTATTGGTGTATCCTATGGGTTGGTACCCATGAACTTAGGGTATTGGTGTCTCCTATGGATTGGTGCCCATGAACTTAGGGTATTGGTGTCTCCTGTGTTTTGGTGCCCACAAAATAAGGGGATTGGTGTCTCATGTGGGTTGGTGCCCATGAACTTGTACTTGGAGATTGGTGTCTCCTATGGGTTTCTGCCCACGAAATTTGTTGAAGAAAATATAAGCAATATTTTGTCATGGTTTTCTCCTAAAAGGGTGTTTCCATGTAAATATTTATCTCTTGTGTGTATGGTGATTTGTGGATTGTTTCATTATTACATTCATATTATTGCAGTTATTTTTTGGAAAGAAAGTTTGTATCTTATAATGTTTACCCCCCTCTTAGTATAAGCATGTATTTCTTCAATTTTATGTTTTTTATCATGGGTAAAGTGAATATTTCCAGTTTTAAATCCCATCCTCTGAAGCTTTGGTTAGATCCTACATATCTAATAATGGATGAAGAGGTCAAGATAATCCTAAAATATGGAGGTCTTCTGAGTTGTCTTCAAAAGTTCCATAGCCACCATTTTTTTCTTTCTATATGGATGGCTAATACATGGAAGTATGGTTGGGTTAAACTTGGTAATTAGTACATCTCAGTTGAGCTGATTAGTAGAGCCACCGATATTTCATTATATGGAGCCTATCATTATAGGGAGAAGCACTCCCTTCTCAAGGAAATTAATATTTTTTTATGCAGATGAGTTTTTGCCAAAGGTTAAAAATGGGCTTTGTACTAAAGCTCTCTCGTCGCCTTGGGATCGGGTCGTAAAAGTTATCATGGATTAATTTACCCTTTACTCAACTTATGATGTTTTAAGAGGATTCCATTCCATGTTCTTGAATCACCTTAGGCATCATTTGTGGATGAATATCCCTTTATTTCTCTTCCATTCCATGAGAAAGTCAATTTTGGATGTTCAATTTGGCAAATGTCTAAACCCTAATCATCAGGGTCTTGTCCTATTGGTGTTCAAATATTTTACCAGTAATCAAGGATTAGTAGTGGATGATATTTTTAAATCCATTGAAGGCCTACCAATTCTGGAACCTTACTTTTTTGAAGTTGATTCAGGAGGTTCAAGTGATAGCCAATCACGTGATGATTTCTTTTCTTATTCCATTAGGACTAGAGAAGATAAAATTTCTTCTAAAATATAATTTTCTTCTTGAGGCATCAAAGGTAAGATCTTGTTGATCCGTGTGAAGAGAAAATATTATTCGATTATCTCTAAGAAGAAGGCTCAATCTCCTTACAGCTCAAAGGGTGGTTGTATTCATTTCTTTAGTTCAAGAGGGACATTGGTAAGAAATTCTAAAAGGCTTTCGGATAATTCAGTCAGTAAGGTTGATCCATAATTTTCTAAGAATCATTTACACTCTGATCTATTGCCTAGAGTTCTTCTTAAGGAAGTGGTGGTTAAACATTTGTATTCATCTGATGCTTCTAACAAAGGGCCATCGATTATTGATCACAATATGAAGTTGATGAATTTCAAACATAGTCTCATTCTAAGTTCTCTTTAAATAGTTGTGGATTATACCAAGGAAGTGTCTCATTTGGTGCTAAAATCTATTCTTTCTCAGGATCTAGTTGTAAAATCCCAAAACTAACTCAGTTCATTTTTTTGTTAGGTTTGGTGTCTTCCTCTGGTCTTTTACTTGTTTCTTGTTCGGTTGGCTTGGTCTCTTGTGGTTCGTCCCCACTATGTTGGTCTATTTAGTTTTTTTTTTTTAGTTCATTTTTCTTGTTCTCTGTAGCCTTTTTTGTGGGAGGATTTTTTGTTTATGGCTGAGGGATCCTTTCAAAACCTTTCTTTTTTAATAATACCACAAATATGTATATACTAAAAACTAATTAACTATTATTTTGGATAAAACAGAGGAAATTTAACTAACATGTTCAAACTATTAGAATCAAAGGTTCAACGACAAAATATATGTCATATATTTATGATTAAAAATTGAGAAGGTAGTATGCAATAGTATACAATATTAGCTATAAACCAAGAAAAAGGATAGGGGACTTAATATCCGGTGGATTTCCAATACAAATAATAAAAAATTTATCATACTATTATATTAAATTATAGAAGCATAACTATGGTATGCTAAGCAATAATTACTTATTAGGGTACTAAAAACATAGGCCATTAGTTATTATATTATTTTTTTTGATAGATAAGATACTATAGCATTAATACCGGGTTTTACAAGTTGATCCAAAACCTTTTACAAAAATCAGCCCAGGGTTGTTGATGAACATGTCCTCACTAAGGATCCTATATATGTAAAATCTACATACCGCCAAAGCCATTACATCCGATAAGGCACATAGCTTGTTATCAAAAATAAACTTCCCATACAACATTTTGGGTATACCCCAAGAAAACACACCTGCATCATAATTACAAAAAAATAAATAGACACAAATCCCTTCCTTGAAACAGTGGAGAAACAAAAAGTTGCAGACACACATAGCAGAGTACTGAAAAAAACTCCCACAAGCTCTGTATTGATAGTTACTCTTAATAATTTTTTGGCAATTGCTTTCTTCCATATATGAAATGCTTTGGGACCACATCTCCTCTTGGCCAATCAACCTTGGAGAAGTTAACCTGATAGCTATATTTATGGCGATGGCTATCTGGTGGTCCACGTGGCTCTGGTTTGAAGTCTTATATTGTCATTTATTTCCTACCCTATGATTATCAACCAACCTCAAATTACTAAGACAACTAGGAGCCATGTTATATGACATGTGACTATCCCCATTAGTCTTTGTGGTATTTCCAAGTAGCATATGAGTTATTATATTATTGATTAATAAAATAAACATCAATTCTTGAGTTTTAGAAATAGTTTATTTTGTCATCTCACCAATTAAAGTATGATCTTATTAAAGGAGGTATTTGTAAATTATCAATTAGGAAATCATACTATTAACAATATTATCAACGTAGATGGACTTGGTATAGTGTAAGGGCTTGGAAATAATAAAGAGGAAGCACATATTGTTGCATATCTAAAGAAATATTTTTTACATAGAGGTTGAATAGATCTTAGTCAAAATCCAACTATGAATAGTTTTAGAATCTTACGTCTATTTCATCATCAATAAATGATGAATTTATATAATGGTTATGACAAAAAAATATACTAACCATAGTATCTTAAATAGACTAAACACTATCTAAATTTATTTAATAGAGTGAACATTTGTGACATATTATTATGTTAAAATGAATTTTATAGTATATTATTAATTTTTAGTTTGATTTCCTTTGGTGTATACGAGAGATGACTATATATGGTATCAAATCCTAGGTTGTAATATTTAGGTATTATACGAGTAGGATTGTTTGCAATTAAAATTGATGATTAGTTTGAATAATGAATTCCATGATGTGTAGATATTGTCAACAAAGAGAGCATGTCTACACTATGGTTGTAGGTGAACTAATGAAATATGTATGTAAGAGAAAGAAAACCTAGAGGATTGTTAATCATCGGTTGAGGATAAAAATTATCCTAGTCATGAGATATATAAAATAGTAGGGATGGATTAAAGTTAGAATCCATTCAAAAATGAACCACTTTATTGAATGGAACAAGCCTTAATCCAATCCATAATATAACTAATATAATTATGGATTGATTTTCTATGTACCAAAATATAGCCAGTCATCAACAAAGAAAAAACAATAAACTTTTGAGGATGATATAAAAAATGAGTATCATCATAATTTTGATTATAAGACTAGTCAAAGAGATATACTAAATAATCTATAGAAAGTTGGACTGCTATAGTTTTTAAGACCATTTAAAGGGAAATAAACTAGATATTGCCTCAGATAAATGTAGCATTGTTTCAAAGTGATAGCTTTACCTACCAAGAAAATATGAAAATTATCACATTTTAATTCAAATTTGATGCATTGGGGAGTTGATAATGGGTATCACTGGATATATCTTGTAAATAGTTTAAATATAGATTTGAACAAATACATATTTCAACTGTATATTCAAATAATAATTCACAATTAATGGAACATAAATGAACGTTTATAGAGATATTGAGTAAAATACCATCTCTGAGTAAATCAATTCTTGATGAGATTTTAACTATCAATAGCCCAAATTATTAGACCAAATAACCTTTTGACTTTGAAAAAGGCTTATTAGTAACCCTTAGTGGTGAACATGGGTGAGGAGGTATAATATATATAAAGAAGGAAAATTGTTGTAAGGGACTTAGGAAATTCCAAGGATCATTGCGAAATCCACCTACCTTCAATTGTAATCCCCCATATCAATAAGTGAGAATAAATACCTACCAAATTTAATAAAGGATAACTACGTTCAAGGAGGATAAAGCTTCAAGGTAGTTTAAAGAAATAGTTTTTAGAAGAGGCTTTACTATGTGTAGGATGCCATCTAGACCACCACAACCTCCTTAGTATATTCCAAGTTGTAGTCTATGTTCCTATATTATAATTAGAGTATATTAGGTCTAGGTGTAGACACCTAAAAAGTGTCATATTGGCATTGGTTAAATGTTAATATTTAATAAATTATGCAATTATTTTAATTAATACATTGCAACCTTATAAATATTAATGTTGACTATCCTAGCCCCTTTGACCATCCTAAGCACCTTTCTATGCCTAACCCATGGTCATCATGAGATCATCCCTCTATTTTGACCTAGGTCCACATTTCTCTAGTTGGCCTTTACTCCTTCTTCTCCTCCACATTTCAAGCTCATTAATGCACATGGATGAGGATTCCCTACACCCAAGCACATTGATGAAGCATACCATTTTGGTGGGTGAGGAATATCTCCATCCAAGAGCATTAATGAGGTATGCCATTGCATGTCGTAGTGTGGCATAGCCCAAGTAGAGAATATTGCATGCTTGTCCATATAAGTAGCCAAGTGGGGAAACTTAAGATTCATCCCTTCTCTCACCCAAAATACTTGTCTATCATCATATCATCCCCTCATAAATCTCCTCATCCATGGAAAATATTATAAATATTCTTCCATTTCATTCACTTTAAGAGAGATCACACAAAACACTATCAAAACTCTACCCAAATTTTGGTTGGCCTTCCTTTTGGATATCTAAATTTATGAATGCAGGTATCTCATTCAGAGAGTTCAAGACAATAAATCATGGTAATATTTATTTTGAAGCTATGTTCATCTCTAACAATCAAACATCATTGGATATGCAACAGAAGCCCTAAGACACTTCTAAAAAGGTCCATATTTGAGTTTGAAGCCCCTACCAGAACATAGAGCCAACCACCTTGGGTGGATACATAGAGTTAACTTCCTTGGGAATTTAGCTATAATCCAACCACCCTATACGGCTACATGGAGCCAACTGCCTAGGGAAGTTGAGTCTCAAAGAAAAATAGAGACCTAGAATCAATAATAAGTAGTTGAACAAGGTAAAACAGGGTAGTTCCTAAAGAGTGAGATAGTAACCTAGTTGGTGTGATGTGGTCATATGAGGAACATGATCCATATGGTACAGATTCATCCAAATTTGATTCAAATCACACTAGTTTACCATAAACTCTTTTCTGGAGGAAGGGCAATATTAGACTCTCATATCAAAAATTAGATATGTTGGTACCAGCGGATCCCAAGGGATGTTAGAGGTGGTACAAGAAAATAACATAATAGGAAGAAAATATAGTGATTATAATAAATCTATGATAGTTAGGCCATGAAGCAATGGCCAAGAAGAAAATAAATGATAAGTTATCCTAGTGGTAGGATGTGTAAGGAAGGTTCTTGGTTGTTTGCCATAGGCACTTGTGTCTTCATATTTAGGCTAATTTTGCTCTACTATATGACATAATACTAGTAGACTCAGAGTGGCCAAGGAGGCTAGTTTTTAAAAATAGAACACACATAGCCTTAGATATTTTATTGAGAATGTCTAGATTAAGATAAAATAATCCTCCACTCCATAGAACAATAGATATGTTGAACATGCTCAAGATTCCAATAACAAATTCAAAATAGCATGAAAATAGATGCATGATCTAAAAAATTTAGATGAGTGAGAAAAAAAGGAATTCAACTGTGGTAATGTGGATATGTACGGATAAGTATATTATGTTGGCCTCAAGTTATATTTTCAACAAACACGTCTATATGATGTTTTTATGGGTAATTTTTTAGCCGAGAGGGATTGGAGGAGGATTTTATTTCTCCCTTGTTTCCTATACATCTAACTTTACTTTTTAATTCTTCTATAAATATAATCTATTTTTTAAATTTAGAAAAAAAAAAGGCAGTTTGTAAGGTTTTGTAACCATTTTACATAGTTTTCTAACTTTTGTAAAAGCTTTTATAATCTTTTAATAATCCTTTTTCATGATTTAGAGCCTTATCTTGAAATGCCCAATAGATTCTACTAATTATTTTATTGTGGGCTTGTGTGCAGGTACTAGAATCATCATAGAGGCTCAGGAGGTTAGGCAACAAGGCTTCAAAACCCTTTCTATAATTTATTTTGTGGTTGAGGAGACAATTGTGGTACTATTGAACTCGTTTGCAAAGAAAACCCTCCATTTTGGGAGGTCCATTGTAATAAAAAAGGTTGATTTGTAACAAACAAAGTCTATACATGCAATATCAAATTTCATTTTGTTTATTTACATGTTATGTTGAAGTTATTATTTGATTAGTATATGATTTTGATCGATGTCACTAGGGTGTTTGAGCTTCCAAAAAGAACTTGTCAATTCTTCCTTTATAGGATAGATGAAACAAAAAGTCATGTCATTTTTGCTTCTAGAATTCATTTATCTCTTGTATCCATAATGTCACATACACTCCATTCCATTCTACAAGCATATCAATACCATTATGATTAACACCCTTGATTAATCAGTTAATTCATGAGTATCAATGTGTGATTAGGCCTTTCCAAATGATAATCAAATGTGTATATATAAATCCATATTATTACATTCATCACTTCATAAGCATTACATCTCATCTTTGTCATATTTATCATTTCATAATCTAAATTATATGCTATGAACAATATCATTATTATTTATCCACACATATATCATCATAAAACATCATACATTCATCACACACACATAATCCCATATAACATACATCATCTCCATCAAAATTACATATATCTATATATCATGTCACAAACATATTATATATCATAATAATGTTAGGCCCATAGGCTACATCATCATGGCCTATAGGACTACAAAAATATAATAAAATCATTAGTACATTGGTCCTCACTACTGCCCATTACTAGTATCATTGCTTCCCTCTTGCCTTGATCCACATGTCTATCCACTACCACTCCACTATCCCTATCGCTCATCTCCTCAAGAGGATCTAACACTTGAAGCTCATGATATGGATGGTTATTTAAACCATAGTCTCGATGTTATTACTAAAATTACACTCATCTTGATTTGTTGTGATCCTAATAGCATAGATAGATGAGGGACCTCTGATCCCTCCCTAATAAAAATATCTTTCATATCCATCGCTCTATCCACATCTAACCATCACTGTTCCATGGCTCTTGTCGCTCTACCCTAGGTTGTTGTCACCTTAGCCTATACTTCAACTAACTTTATCTATAATACCTCTATGGTATATGCCTTATTGCTCCCCCCTAGTTACCTCAATAGCTACTCCATATTAGCCACCACTTGTCCCTCTCTTCCATTGCTACCTCCACCTACTGATGCATAACCCCCATCTCTACCATTCTTGCTTCTAGCTATTGGTATAGAGCCTCCATATCAATCACAACCATATCTATCTATTGACAGATGATCCTACTCAATTGCTACCACTAATATATCTTCTTATAGGGTTGCTAGTATCTTCACTAGCCTATCCCTCTCTCTTGTATCCACTCCTCCTTACTAACCATAAACATAGCCCATTATCACTCCATCTCCCCAAGTCTCACTATCATCCTATCTCAATCCTCCCATAGGCTATCTCACTCTACTTGGATTACTACTACCTCCTCCTCCATATTTGATATGTCCTCCTTCATTTCCCTCAATTAGCCTACTCTACTATTCACTCATCGAAGAGGTCATCATCATAGTGGCTCCTCTACCTCATTTGCCTCCTATTCCACATCATTCCTCCTATCACTCTTTTTTGCATCCTCACCTACTACTTCTATTGATGCTCTTCTAGGCTCCCAATATTGTGTCACCCACCAAACATCAAACTCATGGGTCATCTTGACATCATCCACATAAACCACCTTAATTACCTCATGTCACTCATCTCCCATCAACCTCACCCATGACCACTCTAAGGTGGCCTCATCCCCCTACCTCCTATAAATGATAGGTGGGTCATGTGCTCCCTATCTCAACCCAAATTATCATAGTACCTAAGAGAACTTGAAGAACTCATAATCCATCCCATGTCATTTAGTCACCCATATAGCCCCTTGCACTTGACTCAAGTGGATATCATCCTCTACCCATGTTGGCCCTCTCCCCCATGGCTTCTATATCACATTCTAGGTCCTAAGCTTTGCCCATAATCATTGATAGTACTCCTCATCCTTCCTTCATGATAAACCTCATGGTGCTTCCCTCTCGTATCACCATATCAACACATAGGGCCACTCTATCATCATCTCTACCTCTATCTTGTATGGTATTACCACTAGCTAACATATCCTAAAGTGCTCCCACCCCTAAATCTATAACAACACACTATACATTAAACCCATCCTCCATCGTCACACATTGTACAACTCCATATACATATATGTCAGTAATGTTGATGCTTGGGCATATACAATCACTATATCAATCAAGTCCACCACTAATCCTAATAAATTCCAAGGAAACCATGCACCTGAAGAATACAACAATATAACATTAGAAATTAGGAACATCAAGAATATATTTCATGGCAATAATTTCTTATGATGGTACACCAACAAGTACTATATCCTACTAATTCCAATATCTATTGATTCTAACTCATCAACATATACCCAAGGCATCGCATATTGCTTCTCCATGGCTACATTGATAGGAATAATGTCTACAATTACCCAAAATATATTGTACACATCCTCAAGTGTCACCGTCATATCCCCTATAGGGAGGTAGAATGTCCCCCTATCAATGTCTCATCACCTTGCTAGTGCTAACAAGTACTAATAATCTATGTTTATAGGCTCGATCCATCACTTTCCTTAGGCCTATTGACCCCAACCACTCCTATTCCTCCTCACTCAACTTATTCTTAGTGCTTGAAAACACAGTACTAAATCTATGTTGTGGTCATAATAACTTCAACTACAATCATCACTACACAGTCATTAGTCCATCATTCATATCTTTAACATTTCAAATTTCAAATTTCAATAATAACTAAAGAATAAAATATAAAATAAAAATAACACACATATTTTCTACCCATTCTATCATGTTACCATTGTAAAATTTCACCCATCATTTAAAATTTCAAAATTTTAAAAAATAATTTCTTGACCTCTATTATTTATCTTGCAAACAAAAAATAATAATAAAACAATAGGCCACACACTACTCACTGGTTTTGCACATCCTCCAACTCTTGATGTCATGCTCTATCCCACCATCTTGTTCTCTAACTTCTTCTTCTTCCCCTTCCTCTATCACTCATCGTAGCTGCAACATGTCTCACAATGTCCTATTTATAGAATACACACTAGTAATTGTCCCAACATGTCACCAAATACCCTGGGTGGTCAACAATGTGCTAGGCAACCACTTTGGGCAATCAAAAGTTCCAAGTAACTTCTCTAGGTAGTAACCCAAGAACTAGGTAGCCATCCTAGGTAGTTTCCAAGGTTATTTCAACCAACCGTCAATATAAATTTTAACACTAACTCCCAAATTAACCTTTTTTTCACCTTCATTTCATCCATATTTTTTCAATCACCTCATGGTTGTCATCCTTTTCTTTCCACCCACTCACCACTTGAGGGGGTAGACAATACCCAAAAAACTATATCTCAAATCAACTCAATAAACACTCAATCTTGGAGTTGCATGTATCCAAAAGCCTTTGCTCAAGGCTATCATTAACCCTCCTCTACTAGGTAAAATAGCATAACTCATCTTATTCTCTCAAAATTCTAATCAAAACTCTAATTCAAAGACTCAAAATTCTAATCACAATGATCTCATCAATCTATCAAAGGCAAATATTCAAGGGCATTTATCGATTCCATGACTAGGGCATCCTACATTGTTCTTTATTTGAGACAATCCCATGTCACTTCCCTCGGGATAAATATTATTCTTCATCATTCATCAATCATTATCACTTTCCATCATGAAGCGAGTGACCAATATCATTTATTTTTGCACCATATTGTGTTTGCACACATGTTACAAAAAGGGGCATGTGTAGACACCTAAAAAGTGTCATATTGGCATGGGTTAAATGTTAATATATAATAAATTGTGTAATTATTTTAATTAATACATTGCAACCTTATAAATATTAATGTTGACTATCCTAGCCCCTTTGACCATCCTAAACACATTCATACACCTAACCCATTGTCATCGTGAGACCATCCCTCTATTTTAACCTTGGTCCACCTTACTCTAGTTGGTATTTCATATCCCAAGATCATTAATGCACATGGGTGAGGATTACCTTCACCCAAGCACATTGATGAAGCATACCATTTTGGTGGGTGATAAATATCTCCACCCAAGAGCATTAATGAGGCATGTCATAGCACATCATAGTGTGTCATAGCCCAAATAGAGAATATTGCACACTTGTCCATCCAAGTAGCCAAGTGGGGAAACTTAATATTCCTCCCTTATCTCAACCAGGTCATTTTTCCATCATCCTATCACCCCCTCATCATTCTCCTCACCCTTGGAAAGTATTATAAATATGCTCCCATTTAATTCACTTCAAAAGAAAGTGCACAAAATACTCCTAAAACTCTGCCCATATTTTATTTGGCCCTCTTTGTGGATCTCTAAATTTGGGAATGCAGGTACTTCATTCAAATAGCTCAATACCATCAATCATGGAGTTCCTTTGGAATGCATAGTAATATTTATTTTGCATTCTTTTTCATCTTCGACAACAAAACACTGAATTTACACTAGAAGCCTTGATACACTTCTAGAAAGGTCCAAATTTGAGTTTAAACCCCTTACAAAAATATAAAACCAACTGCCCTAGGTAGCTACATGGAGTGAACTTCCCCAGGTGGCTACCCAAAAGCCAATTGCCCTATGTAGCTACATAAAGCCAACCACCCTAGGTGGTTGAATCTCAAAGACATACAAATACTCATAATCAATAGTAGACAACTAAGCAAGGTAAAACAATGTAGTTTTTAAGGTTTTGTAACCATTTTTCATAGTTTTGTAACTTTTGTAAAATATTTGGTAAGGTTTTATAAGCTTTTTGTAATCTTTTTTCATGATTTGGAGCCTTATATTGAAAGGCCTAAGATATGCTATTGATTATTTTATTGTGGGTTTGTGTGCAAGTACTAGGATCTGCATAGAGATATGGGATGTCAAGAAACAAGGCTTCAAAGCCCTTCCTATAATTTGTTGTGTGATTAATAATTTATGTACATATAACTAGAAATTACCTATCTCTATCAATAATTGAATCTCCTTATAATTAGACCTAAACTTGCTAAGTTTTAGAGTATTCAATACTCCGTCGAAGAATTTTAATTATACGCTTAGAAAACATAATGTTCAAGGTTTTTTTTTTTTATTCATAGATAACTCCCATGCAAAGTCAAAACGGGTTAAACTTCCTACATTGAAAATAGTTCCAAATATTATGCTATTTTCCTAAAATAGGACTTATGATTATCTCACTCTCGAAGTCAAACCTATATTCCATTCAACCAAGGTGTTTGGTTTGGCATCTATCTCTACCATACTACAATGATATTACATTCTCATTTAAAAGAATTAATGCATACTCTTATAATATCAACTCTTAATGTATACTTCCAGATGCATCTATGGCGGCATTTAGTTCTACCTCATGAAACCAGTTAAACACTTATTATTTTTTTAATTCCATTCAAACCATATCCATTAAAGAGTTTAAAGAGACTTTATAAACTGTAGACATATATAGAAAGAGTTTAAAGAGACTTTATATACTGTAGACATATATAGTAAAAGCTTATCTATTCTACCAAAATAAAATTCACTATAGTCCAAAATTTTTTAAAGAAATAAAGTTTCTATCCATGCTGCTTTTATATAGAGGCAGTAATCTAAGCTTTAAAATTATCTTTTCAAGACCATTATTTAATAAATATATGCTATTAAAATCATACGAAAAAAATCCAAATCTACTACATTATAAATAATGGCCAAGGTTTATCATTATTATACTCCACAGTTCAAGTGAGAAATACATAAAGGCTCATCCTATAAGTTATTCTCGAATTATTCAAATTTACAACAAGATATAAGCTATTTGGATAAATTAAAATTGTATAGATTTTTTTTTAATAACCTTATTTTCACTCAGACTGCACTATTAGTTTCTGTTCAAACTTTTAATAAAATTTATCTAGTCTATGTGACTCCTTCGTACTTCCATTTTTAGTTTAAAAACTTTACGCTTTACGAAGTTAACATCATGATTCAGACATTTAAGGTACAAAGCTCTTGTTATAAGTAAGTCTTCACAACGTATACATAAGTATTTTCCTAAACATAACATTCTCCGAGGATTCTCTATATCAACAAATAATCCTTTAAATATTAATCATTTTATCCTTCAATCCATAATCATTTGATAGTTCGTCTATAATCAAACAGTTATACATTATGTTTTAGCTATAAAGTTTGACATTGCTATGTTTTTGGTCGTGGAATGTTTATGATATATTACAAGTAAACCCATGCGAAGCAAACTTTCATCGTTAAGGTTAAACGGACCCTTTTCTACTTTTCCTACACAATCATGTATCCAGAGTACCATAAGGAACGTCCTTTGCAAGTGCAACATTGTTTACCTATATGGCCTTCTAAAAAAAGGGTAACTTTTAACTTTTGTTATTCAAATGTTTAATTACCCTTTATTTAGCCTGTTTCAATAATCACGTCACCACCATATAAACTGTTCAATTAAATCTAAATGACGTCTAGTTTCCAAACACAACATGATAAAAACACAGCTTTGGTGCAGTTATGAAAAGAGTTTTGTCATTGCATACCTCAAAAATTCATTCATCTACACTAAATTTTTTTGCATTTTTTTTAATCCTCCATAAATGAGAATATCAAATACTTAAAATACACGAAACATATCTTCAGTATCTATTTTATTTTAATATAAAATAAATACAATAAATATCTAGATAACAAGTTAGCATGCTAATTAAACCCAGTATATAGCTTGAACATAGTGAAGCATAGCTGCTGAAAATTCATTTGATATCGGCCTCCTGTGGTGCAGCCTTCCAAAAGTTATTATTGGTTTTTTTTCCATCGCTTTCCAACCTCTACAACTCTCCTTACCCAGATATCTCTTGGCGGAGAACAATGGAATTGTGCACGTATTTGGGTCAGCATGGCCCGGATGTATGCAAATCTAACCATGCATTCCAATGCAAATTTTGATAGACTAAATTCTTATTAAATTCCATGCAATCCATTACGAGTTATGGCAGTCTAAATTTTTATTTATTCATAATTTTTTTCCTTTTAAACTGAAGTGTATGCGTATACCTATTTATTTGTGAATCCTAGCTTATATTAGCTTCTAAATTCCAACTCCTTTTTAAATATAAATTTAAAGAAACTATTGAGCACACAGACATCAGTGAGGTATATACTATTTAAAGAAACTATTGAGCATAGAGACATCAGTGAGGTATATACGTATTGGCCATGAATATAATTGTCGGTATAGTGCCATGGGTGCAAAGTGATACATACCAAGCCACAATTAAATTCATTCACATTGATACTAGGGTTCTAGATTAAACTGGCCCATAAACCATGAGTTAAATCACTTACTCTCTAACTAATGCGATGTCTCATATATGAAGGCCCTTAGATTTATGGCTAAATTTATATTAATATTATTATTTTGGTTACAGACAACATCAATATTAATAATAAGACCAACAAAGTTGTAATCAGATAAACAACCCGGTATCCGAAGAATACTCGAGTTGCCTGCAAACTTGGTGGGAACTCTACATCTACTCGGAAATCTTCCGCTATACCTTCCATATATCAGATACATCCCCATCCTGCTTATTTCCTTCCCTTTTAAAGTAAGTCGAGTGTTTCCTTGTGAAGACACCTCAAGGAAAACCATGCACTTAGATGTTTGGATGACTACCAGTTGGAGAGACGTTCGTCCCTCTGTGGAATTCACAAAGGAAACATTTTGAAGAACATTAAATATAATGTACAAAATATTTTATTATAAATACTATATATGTTAATTTTATAAATTTGATGGTCTACAAGTTTATTTTATTTATGTTATTGTAATTTTCAAATATCATATATATATAGATATATTATTTTTAATATATTTTTTTTTTTTTAAATGCAAAATAAATACATAACATTCATCAAACAATGTATTTCAATCTCATAATCAAGCAAGCAAGAATTCCTATATAAATTTTTATCTTGGTGGACTTCAATGTACCCACGGGCCATGGTGCACGAGGCACAACATCATATCCCATATTACTTGGCGCTTACAACTATTGCCTTCGCAAAATATGGGTGTTGTAGTTGTCTATCTCATTGGCTACATATGATAAACCTACACCTGCACACACAAAAACTTACAATAGTATCATAATCTTTCAATAAAAATATAATTAGATATTAGGGATGTTACATTCTTCCCCACCAGGAATCAACACAGTCCTTGTGTTGGATAATATAATACTGCAAGCAAAATTATATGAACATAAAAATTAAGCAATAGTCACATTCAGTATTTAATATATCAGTTAAGTATCAAAATATCATATACACAATACAACAATACAACAATAATATTCTATATACACAAATACAACAATAATATCTGAATTTTTTTTATGAATAGTTTTCAAACAAGAAAGAAAATTGTTTTTTCATCTCAGCTATGTCTTTACAGGTAGTATTTATCTTAGAGTAGTGATCCCACTGGACCCTATACTATTCAACTATTCTTTTCCTCAGTTGTTTTATCATATATCCCAATATTTTAACTGGTTGAACCTCAATGAGTTGTGGTTCTGATGTCTACAAATGAGATACATCCCGAATATGAGATGGGTCAGCAACATATTTACGGATAAGGGACACATGAAAAACATCATGGATCTTGGACAAGTTCGATGACAGGGTGATCTTGGAGGCAACAGAGCTTATATTGGAAATGATGTCAAATGGATCAATAAATCTGGGGCTTAGTTTGGTAGACTTAATAGATATTTTGGTTGGTTTATTTTTGAAAAAGGCCTAATGGCTAATATCAAATTTCTCGAGATGTTCTTTTAATATTTGCATAGCTCTTCTAACGTTTTGTGGCTTCACAAGCCACTGACGAGTTTAAATTAGACCTCCATTTTCTTAATAGTATTAGGACCTATCTCTTCTCGATCGTCCAAATTTTCCCACGTTAATGGTGTCCTACAACTATGCCTGTACAGGGCCTCAAAAGGGGACATACCCAATGTGGTATGATATACACAAATTCCATCAAGAAGTGATAATATTTCCACTTACTTTGGTAGTCCATATCTTCGAGCACCTATTTGTCCCTCTTAGTCTGCCCATCCATATCAGGATGATAGGTTATGTTAAGCTTTGTGCCCTATACTCGGTGTAAAGCTTACTAGTATTCAAAAGTGAATATTGAATCTCTATTCGAGATAATTATTCCAGGAAAACCATGTCATCTCATGATTTCCTGAGCACATTTTTGTGTTATTATGGAGGTATCATCATGGGCATATCCTGGTATAAAATGTGCTTCTTTAATCAAATTATCCATAATTGCATTATGTTGGAAACGAGTCTTGGAAAGACCAACTATAAAATCCATAGAAACTACTTACCATTTTTGTTCTGATACATCAAATAGGTGTAGTTTTCCTCTTGAATTTTGATTCTCAGCTTGATCTTCTGATAATTAATGTATCTTGCAACAATTTGGACCATGTCCTTCTCCACCGTAGGCCAGAAAAAAAAGTTTCTCTCATTTAAATCACATCCGGATGAGTAGAATATGGTGCACAATGTGCTTTTTTCAAAATCATTCTCTTTATCCCTTCCTCATTAGGTACTATTAACTAGTTTTGATAATACATCATATCTTGTTTGATACTTAAATTTACATGTTGGTCTGGTTCTTGCTTGACCTTAGTTCGGCATAAGTTGTATACCCATCAACTTTTCTACATATTTCTAATTTGCTCTATTAGTCCATTTTGTGATAGCAGCTATATGTCCCATTTTTATGTTATATTTAATTCCAAAATCATATGTGACCAAGAATTTCATCCATCTTCATTATCTGGCATTAAGCAGAGATTGGGTGAAAATATACCTCGAACTTTGATGTTTGGTTTTTAACTCTAATTTTTTTATCCAAAAAATAGTGTCATCAAAACTTATGAGCATGGATTTACAATAGCTAGCTCTAAATCATGAGTAGCATAATTTATGTCATGTTTCTTAGCTTTTATATTCGTATGCTAGAGAAATTATTGGTTGATTGATCAAGTTGATTCAGATCCCTACTTGTCCAGTCCAACAATCTACAATATATCAATTGACCCTTTTGGTCAATCATTTTGTTTTCGATTAATAACTAGACTACATTACAGCATGTAGAGAATCAGCAATTTGGGAACCGATAGATGTTGTTAAATCTTAACTCAGTTTATTAGCTGTTTTGATATAATTCATATCAATATTACCCAAAAGGTAAACTTTTAAATCATATTCTTATGAGTATTATCTTCAATTTATTTTCCTCTTGCCTGCTCCTTAGTTTTTGGACTTTTGTTTGTTCATTAATGCCATGTCTTTCCAAGTGGTATTCCTATCAGAGTAAGGGTCCTATTGGGATCTACTTTGGTTAACTATCCTTTGCAAAATATGTGGGAAATACATGTATTATACTGGGCAAGTTAATTTGAGCCTTGCCTGTCCTGGCATTCCATATAAGTAGAGTTTTCTAGATGAAAATATTGCTTCTTCTTGCTTACATGATGCAACAATGTACATGTTTTTCTTGGTTTTACCTGGCCCTTACTCCACCTTCATAATGACACATTTATTCTATTAATTTTAGCAAAGTTACTGATGAGCATAAATTATCATATAAATATCAAAAAGTTTTTATATTTATATTCAAAATATAAGACACAAAACTAGTATCATTAGTCCTGATATTGTTTATATTACTTATCTTCTTAGTACATTTAGCAAAAGTCCATAAGTCCATATTTGGATGGATTCCTGCCACTTTTCAAAGTAGAACAATCTTTAGATTTGTATCTTCATTCTTATTTCCAATCATGACTTGTTTGTCTTGGTGTAGATCTTTAGTTATCATATGAGATTGATCATCAGGTGCTTTCTCATGATTTACTCTTAGTGGGAAATTTCTGGCATAATGTACCCCTTCATAGGTGAAGCAACCTGTTTTATTTTGGTTTACTCTTAACGGGCACCTTCTGGCATAATGGGACTCACCACAGGTGAAACATCATGTTATTGATGCTCTAGTTCCTCCTTTCTTATCTTGTCCAAGTATTGTTTTATGTTCAGGTCCTATGGTGTACTTGTGACCCCTTTTTGCAATTTTCCCTTTTATAGCGGATCTTACTTTTATCTTCCGCTTGGTTCCCTTATCTTGTTGCTTTATAAAAATTTCCATGATTTATTTCTGTATTCCTATTATATCCATAAAGAATTTCATCAATGATGATATCTGGTCCATATGGTGTTGGAATATTTCCATATTTGATGCAAGATCCTCCAGCTATCACATAAAAGAAAATGATATTAATTTTCTTGAAGAAATTTGCCATGAAGAGCAATGTCACCTTTTAAACATGTGGCCTAGGGTTTTGCAACCTAGGCTCTGATACCAACTTTAACAACCTAGATCTACTCACCTGGTTGTCAAAACATGAATTCAAAATATGATAACTACAAACACAAATGTCACACATTTGCATTGAAATACCCAACTTGTTATTAGTACTTTGGCATAGAGAATCACACTTCAAGATCATTTACCATTGTAGATGGTATCTTAAGTGCTCAGGACCAGCCAACTTCTCGCGATAGGTTACCATCTAAAGGATCCTTACTCCTATCTTGATTTTTCTTGGATCTCGATAAGGATATGCCTTTCTAGGGCCCATAATACTTGGAAATGTGGATGTACTAATTCCCCGTCTTAAAGCATGGTGGAATAGGATTCACAATCCTATACTTATCCATAATAGTCCACTGACCTGTCAAATTTTAAAGGTTCGTGCTTTGGGTTAGCATTGCTATACCAGTTCCTTATCATTGACCTTCAACTAAGGTTTAATCATGGTTCAACTAAGGTTTAATCATGGTCCACCATCACATGGCTTCTGGACCAGATGTCTCATATCCAGATCTGATTGATGGTAATATTGCCCATACCATCTACTGCTAGATTTTTTAACCCCAAATCTACCCCCAAATTGAGTCACATTTATAATTCCACAACCAGAGCAGGTTCATGAGCATCCTCATGTACTACTCATATGGTAACCTGGACTGACGTCCCATTCCATAATCCTTTACTCTCAATAGCGTAGGACCGTTATCCTTTTTGTTCGCTGGAGAACGATTACCATCAAAATTACAATAGCCACCACTACGAACTACCAGAGTTGGGGTAGGTGTAATCCTTGGTAAACACCTTTTCAAATAATCAATAAGTGTTTTTCTTTAAGGATGGCAGTATTTAGTTCAGATGTTTTTGATCATTAAATCAATTCCAAAATTGATGTTAAGTAGAAGTATTATTAAAATAAGATCTCTAATTTCTTTATATTATATCAAGGGATTATATCATATCCGTCGTATGACACAAGTTGAGGTTCCGGGTCAAACACTTGGAAGTAGATATACAAAATAAATTCCTAAATATTTCTTATATTTAAACAAGAAATTTCTTCTCTCCTCGGTTGAAGTACAAACCCTAAATTCTATGGTTGATTCAAAACTAATCTAATCCCTTTAATTTTCATAACTCTAGTTTAAACTAAAGATAATATTTTGTAAAAGCTTTTAAAACATATCCATTTATTCATTAACACCTAGTCATCATGGTGTCCACCCTTACACAATATATAATATGGCATTCTGAGTTAAATCTCCTATCACTTAGCATTAAACATAATTATAACAAACAATTGAATCGACATTAATATTCTTAAGCTCAAAAGTCTTTACTTCAAATTTTTAATTGATAATTTATGTACATATAATTATAAATTACCTATCTCTATCAGTAATTGAATCTCTTTATAATTAGACCTAAACTTACTAAGTTTCATAGTATTCAATACTCTATCAAAGAATTTTAATTATACGCTTAGAAAAAATAATGTTCAAGGTTTTTTTTATTCATAGATAATTCCCATGAAAAGTCAAAAGGGGTTAAAATTCCTACATTGAAAACAGTTCCAAATACTATGCCCTTTTCCTAAAAGAGGACTTATGATTATCTCACTCCCGGAGTCAAACCTATATTCCATTCAACCCAGGTGTTTAGTTTGGCGTTTGTCTCTACCATACTACAAAGATATTACATTCTCATTTAAAATAATTAATGCATACTCTTATAATATCAACTCTTAATGATAAGTCGTAATAATGATGAGAAGTCTTAATGTATACTTCCAAACACGTATATGGTGGCGTTTAGTAGCGCCTCACGAAACCAGTTAAAAACTTATTATTTTTTTAATTCCATTCGAACCATATCCATTAAAGAGTTTAAAGAGACTTCATAAACTGTAGATATATATAGAAAGAGTTTAAAGAGACTTTATAAACTATAGACATATATAGTAAAATCTTATCTATTCTACTAGAAGAAAATTTACTATAGTCCAAAATTTTTTAAATTTTTTAAAGAAATAAAGTTTCTATCCATGCTGCTTCTATATAGAGGTAGTAATCTAAGCTTCAAAATTATCTTTTCAAGACCATTATATAATAAAGAGATCCAAAAGTTTTTAAATAAATAAAGTTTCTATCCATGCTGCTTCTTTATAGAGGTAGTAATCTAAGCTTTAAAATTGTATTTTCAAGACCATTATTTAATAAAGAGATGCTATTAAAATCAGACGAAAAAATCCCAACTCTACTATATTATAAATAATGGCCAATGTTTATCATTATTATACTCCACGGTTCGAGCGAGAAACACATAAAGGCTCATCCTATAAGTTATTCTTGATTTATTTGAATTTACCACAAGATATAAGCTATTTGGATAAATTAAAATAGTATAGGTTTTTTTTAATAACCTTATTTTCACTCTGACTGCACTATTATTTTCTATTCAAACTTTTAATAAATTTTAGCTAGTCTATGCGACTCCTTCGTACTTCTATTTTTAGATTAAATACTTTAAACTTTACGAAGTTAACATCATGATTCTGATATTTAAGGTACACAACTCTTGACATAAGTAAGTCTTCATGGCGTATACATAATTATTTTTCCTAAACATAACATTCTCTGAGGATTCTCTATATCAACAAATAATCCTTTAAATATTAATCATTTTATCATTCAATCCATAATTGTTTGATAGTTCGTCTACAATCAAATGGTTATACATTATGTTTTAGCTATAAAGTTTGACATTGCTATGTTTTTGGGTGTGGAACGCTTATGATATATTACAAGGAAACCCATGTGAAGCATACTTTCGTCGTTAAGGTTAAACTGACCCTTTTCTACTTTTCCTACACAATCCCGTATCCAGAGTGCCATAAGGAACGTCCTTTGCGAGTGCAGCATTGTTTACCTAAATGGCCTTCTAAAACAAAGGGTAATTTTTAACTTTTGTTATTCAAATGTTTAATTACCCTTTATTTAAAATGTTTCAATAATCACATCACCACCATATAAAATTTCAGATTAAATCTAAATGACGTCTAATTGCCAAACACAGCATGATAAAAACACAGCTTTGGTACGGTTATGAAAAGAGTGCTATCATTATATACCTCAAAAATTCATTTATCTACACTAAAGATTTCTGCATTTTTTTTAATCCTCCATAAATGAGATAATATCAAATACTTAAAATACACGAAACATATATTTAGTATTTATTTTTTTAAATATAAAAGAAATACAATAAATCTCTAGATAACAAGTTAACATGCTAATTAAACCCAATCTATAGCTTGAACATAGTGAAGCACAGCCACTAAAAACACATTTGATATTGGCCTCCTGTGGTGCAAACTTCTGAAAGTTATAATTGGCTTTTTGTCCATCACTTTCTAACCTCTACAGCTCTCCTTACATGGATATCTCTTGGCAGAGGACAACGGAATTGTGCACGTATATGGGTCAGCATGGCTAGATGTATGCAAAACTAACGATGCATTCCAATGCAAATTTTGATAGACTAAATTCTTATTAAATTCCATGCAATCCATTATGAGTTATGGCAGTCTAAATTTTTATTTATTCATAAATTATTCCCTTATAAACTGAAGTGTATGTGTATACCTATTTATTTGTGAATCCCAGCTTATATTAGCTTCTAAATTCCAATTCCTTTTTAAATAGAAATTTAAAGAAACTATTGAGCACATAGAAATCAGTGAGGTATATACGTATTGGCCATGAATATAATTACCCGCACAGTGCCATGGGTGTAGAGTAAGACATACCAGGTCACAATTAAATTCATTCACATGGTTACTAGGGTTCTATATTAAACTATATTAAACTAGCCCGTAAACCATGAGTTAAATCACTTACTCTCTAACTAAGATGATGTCTCATATATGAAGACCCTTAGATTTATAGCTAAATTTATATTAATATTATTATTTTGGTTACAGACAACATAAATATTAATAATAACGAGACCAGCAAAGTTGTAATTAAAGAAACAACCCGGTATCCGAAGAATACTCAAGTTGCCTGTAAACTTGGTGAGAACTCTACGTCTACTCGGCAATCTTTCGCTATACCTTCCATATACCGGATATATCCCCTTCCCGCTTATTTCCTTCCCTTTTAAAGTAAGTCGGGTGTCTCCTTGTGAAGACACCTCAAGGAAAACCATGCACTTAGGATGTTTGGATGACTGCCAGTTGGAGAGACATTCGTCCCTCCGTGGAATTCACAAAGGAAACATTTTGAAGAACCTTTAATATAATGATACAAAATATTTTATTATAAATACTATATATGTTAATTTTATGAATTTGATGGTCTACAAGTTTATTTTATTTATGTTATTGTAATTTTCAAGTATAATATATATATATATATTATTATTATTATTTTATATATATATATATATATATATATATATATATATATATATATATATATATATATATATATATATATTTTAAATGCAAAAGAAATGGATAACATTCATCAAACAATGCATTTCAATCTCATAATCAAGCAAGTAGGAATTCCTATATGAAATTTTATCTTGGTGGGATTCCATGTACCCACGGGCCATGGTGCATGAGGCACAACATCATATCCCATATTACCTGATGCTTACAACTATTACCTCTGCCAGAGATGGATGTCGTAGTTATCCATTTCACTAGCTACAAATGATAAACCTGCATCTGCACACACAAAAACTTACAACAGTATCACATTCTTTCAATAAAAAGATAATCAATTATTAGGGATGTTACACTATCATTTTGGTATCCCCTCAAAAATCATTTTTGATAATGGTAAGTCTTTTAAGAATAAGGATGTTCAAGCGCTTTAGGAAAAATATGATATTCAACATACTTTCTCGACTCCTTACTACCCACAAACCAATGGATAAGCTAAGGCCACCAATAAGATATTGATAGCCATTCTGAAGAAACTTATTAAAGACAACCATAAATATTGGCATCTTCAAATCCCCTAATGATGATAATTATAATAATAATAAATTAAACCTAATGATTAAGTGTTGAAACATCATGAACATTAAAATGATAATAATAAAATATTACAAATATTAAATCAACCAATGATATTACACCCTTGAATCAATTTATTTGAGAAAAATCCAATGGTTAAAATTAAAATAGAAAGCAACAACAAATATTAATGGCTTTAATATTTTAAATAATTACAATCTCTCATTCAACACCCATATTAAAATATTTTTCCTGCCAAAAACAATATGAACTAATATTGATTGTCCTTTTTATTTACATACAACAAATAAAGGCTAAATAGTGAAAGCTGAAGACAAATGCTGAAGAGGACATGGAAGAAAATACATTAAACTTGAACCTAAATTAGAACCTGGTATATGACAACTTAGACCAATTGGAATGTGATGATTCAGCTTCCCAAAGCTTCTAATCAGTTAGATAATCAATGGCTGAAACTGAAGATCTAGGCCAAGAAAAATCACAAATTGACACGTCATCCAGGAGACAGCTCATCAGTTCAACTGTTAACCATTGAAGGCCAACTATAAATTATTGGAATATATTACATTATTTAGTACATGCCAATGTACCACCATGGGTACATCTATAGATTAGGAAAAAGTGTCTTAGATTAGGATGAAAGTATTTACTTTATGCCATGTAATAAATACACAAGTGTGCAATGAAATTTTGGCAATGTAAATGTGCATAGTTATCCCCTATGTACATGTGTCATTAGAATAAGAATATAAAGAGTCATTGAGAGAGTGTAGGCCAAGAAAAACCATATGAAGAGTCACATTCCATCCTATATATAAATGTGCAATTATAATAGAATATGATCACAAAGGGAAGTTCAAGAGATGGGACATCACCCATGGAGCAATGGAAGGTGATGTAATATTATGTATTTGAGGTCTTTTATTCAATAATATTTTATTGTATTTTTTAGCAATTACCATTAGCAATATTTGAGTTATTTCATATTCTAAATATAAACTTATTTGCTTAGAATCATTATTTCTTTCATATTGAGTTGAGTATTATTGATTTAGTAACCATATTATTGAGTGGTTATTCATCAAAAGCTAACAATGGTATCAGATCCACGATAGATCTAGCCACAATAGGTCTAGATAGGAATTGAGAGAGGCACTAGAAACTTTTCTTATTTTCATCATTCAGTACCATTGCTACATTTTTGTAAACCATACGTGCTTTTGGACTTACCCCTTGCAAAAGTTTTTGGCTTTGAGATTGTTTGATAGAAGTTATTATATAGATTGGAAGGAAGGAAATTTCTACTAGTTAATAAGAGACCAATGATAAATAAAATTACCTCTGGAAAGAGAAACTAGAGGAGATAAAGGAAACTACCTTTAGAAAGAGAAACCAGAGAAGATAAAGGAAAATTACCTTTGAAAATAGAAACTAGAGAAGATAAAGGATATTACATCTGGAAAGAGAATTCATAGAAGATAAAATAATTACCTCTAGAAAATAAAACCATAGAAGATAGCATTTTTCACTAGGTTGAAAGAAAACCAGTGAAAGTTAAGGATTTACCTATTCCAAGAGAAAAATTGGAATAGAAGAAAATTTACAGGTCTTAAAGACATACCTTGATATTGAAGTTTTAGAGACCTTTAGAAGAGGTCCTATTTATAAATTTTATTTATTAAAAGAATATAGATTCCAGATTATTTATTGGTTAGAATATTTCTACAAGGTTGAAGAAACACCTGTGAAGACTAGGATTCAGCATTGATTTGATTCCACTAGTTATAGCTAGTGAAGATCATTATTTTTGGAACTTTGAATATATTATTGCTGCTCAAGATCTATTGTATAAAATAGACTTTGAAGGAGACCCAAGAAGAAGGCACCAATTTAATATTGAGAAGAGCCAATGAGAGGTTCTCATTGCAAGACTATTGATTGAAGAGACCCTAAGAGAGGTCATATTTAAGAACTTCCAAGATTGGAAGATTGGAAGGTTAGCCCTTTGGCCTATTTTCTAGCCTATTGGAATAACATCATTATTGCAATGGTGTTAGAACATGTTTTATTCTAAAACTTAGACTTTTTAGTTAAGGAAAATCAAGAAATATTGCAATTTGAACAATAACAAAGTATAACAAGTCAAAACATGGAAATATATGAGAAAAATAACATAGTAATTTTAGTGCTAAATAAAATAGTACAATGCAATAAATCTCTAAGAAGATATGAGAGGTTATAACATTGCATCCGTTAATCATGCTTTTAATAAATAAGGATACAACTTTCTTTATACAATATTTGGTCAGTTGAAAATTGATTGTATTGAATATAGGAGGTCACCCATATGAAAAAGTGATATTTCACCTTCCATGAGTTACAAATTGCATATTACATGAAAATTATATATATGTTACTTGTACTTTTATTATTAATCCTCTAATGATGTGTCAACATGGCTAGAGATGTATTTTGGTTGCAAATATCTAAAAGTAGAAAATTATTATTTTTAGTAATTAATTTACTCTACATTTTTTAGGGCCTCCTAGAGAAATTTTTTTGCAAATTTTGGGAACTAAGCCCATGCCATTGTTCCCTACCAAAAATTCTTATTCTCCCTCTAAGATATTAAATGCATTTTGAAAATGACAAAATGGAGTGTCAAGGACAAATTTATGTCCCTAATAATATGGATAGATCACACACCTAGATCATGCATAGATCTATGGAATTTTAGAGATTACTTTTTGAAAGAATGGTTGATGATTAAAATATAATTTTAAGATTAACAAGACAAATATTTAAATAAATATCGTGTTTTGCAATTTTGAGGGCCTCTAGACCATTTTTTATGTAGTTATTAGGAACCTTGTTTATGGATTTGGTTCTCTATCAAAAATATTTGTTCTACCTATAATATTTACAATGCATTTTGAAGGGCTCAAAATTAAGTACCAAGCATAAATTTATTCCCTTGACAAGGTGGATCGGTTACAAACCTAGATCATGAATAAGTCTATGCAATTTGAAACATCTCTATTAGAAATAATGGTTGATAATTAGACAATAGTTTAAAATCAACAAGATAAATCAAGTTTATATTAATCATATTGAAAGTCTTATGTACAAACTATATTATATGTACATTATATGTAAATATTAAATGTGGTCATTGAAGAGAATGGATTTGGCCAAATGGACATGACATATTTAATATTCTTGTTAAAGTTTTTTGCAATGCTTCCCTTCCAATTCTTCTAGTAGTAGAAATATTGTACTAAATGGAATATAGCACTTAAGGAAGATATCTTGTTGAAACTTCATCCTATATTCAACTCCTCCTCCTCCCTCTAGAAATTGAAGAGTTCTTTGTTTCAAATTTTTAATAAATGAAGTGCTTTACAAACTTTTAGAAATAGATCATATTACATTATTTGGGTCATGTAAATGTATCTACCAAGATACATACTTAGGACATTAGATTACTTTAGGGGGAAGTTACTTAGTTTCTTCATGCAATGTAATAAATGCACAAGTGTCAATGTGCAAGTTGTACATGTGCAAGTTATCCCTTGCACAGCTAGATAGAGTGTTGGCCAAGGAACCTATCTTCCTATATAATGGCCTTATTGTCATAGTCATAGATATAGAACACATATCACATAGTGTCATAGAGAGCAACTCATAGTGCATCATAGGGCATAGATAAAGTCACCCATATTGGAGATGGGTGCAATGTAGTCCAGTAGCATTATTCATGGAGTGTTCATTTCCTCCATAACTACATTGTATTCATTTTCATCATTTCTATTTATAGTATATTTTCAATCATCTCGTAGATTTACTTTCTTTCATATTATTATTTTTGCATCTTGTGATTGCTATCTCCCATTGCATATAGCATCAAAATATAACAGTGGTATCAGAGCTACGGTAGATCTAGCCATAGGAAAGCCACCATTATCAATGAGCCTGAGTTTATTTGTCAACCTAACGCGCCTTTGGACCAATCACTATCAAAAACTCTCAGAAGAGTCTAGGTGGTAGAAACAAGGAGAGCCACAAGTGAGGACTGAAAGAAATCTCAGTTTCAGAAATACTGAGATTACTTTTGGCTAGAGTATTTCCACAGAGTTGTAGGAAAAACTCGTGAAGACTAGGACTCAACATTCAATCCACTAGATTGACAAATCAACTAGTGAAGTTAATTCAGGATATCTAGAATTTCTTAACTATTGCCCATAGTTTCTTTTTGTTGTAGAAATATAATTCTTAGAAGATTGGGATTCCTCCTACAATAGAAAGCTAGGAGACTTCAACTTCATTGCCCAAAGGTCGGCGTATCTTCATAGTGTAGAGGTTAGTTTCTTGTCCAAGAAAATAATACTGTGGAAGAAGACTTATGGAAAAGAGTTGTGGTGAAGTTAGGAGATAGGAGATCTCCATTACTAAATTGAGAACTTCACACAAGAAGAAAAGGCCATAGGAGCCTTGATCCAGAAGAAAAGGCCATAGAAACCTTGATCCAGAAGAAAAGGCCATAGAAGCCTTGATCAAGAAGAAAAGGCCATAGAAACCTTGATCTAGAAGAAAAAGCCATAGAAGCCTTGATCAAGAAGAAAATGCCATAGAAGCCTAAATCTAGAAGAAAAAGGCCACAAAAGCCTTGATCCTGAAAAATGCCATAGAAGCCTTGATATTGAAGAAAAAGGCCACAAAAGCCTTGATCCTGAAAAAGGCCACAAGAGCCTTGATACTAAAATTAGGCCATAGTAGCCTTGATCCTGAAGAAGACTCCAGAAGAGAGTATCTGATTCAGAAGGAGATTAAGATTTTAGTACTAATACTTTGTTGCAAGGAAAGGAGATTCAGTGAGTCGGGAAAACTTCCTACAAGAAAGCTAGGAAGAGTATCTTCTTCAGAATCAATCCAGCACCTACAGGCAAAGAGATCAAGAGAAGATCTCATTGAAGAACTTCTAGTCTTGGAAGAAGAAGGACTAGGAGAGTCCTACTCGAATCCAGAAGTAGCAGAAGTGAATATCTAGAGGAAGATCTCACCACCAACACTTCCAGGAGTAGAAGGTTGAAGAAAAGGTCTCAAGGAAGACCAGAAGAAGCTACAAGATCAAAGACCTTGGGGAGGTCTCAACGAGCATCTAGTAAAAGGCTTGGAGAGCCTTACTAAAGAAATCATCAAAGAAGAACTCATTGGAGAAATCCACTACCAAGGAGAAGCCCCTGATAGTGAAGGACTTGGGACAATTGTCACCATCCAACAACAAGCCCAAGAGGAGAAGAATTTGGCAAGGAGTGCCAAATACTAGAAGAAGAATCCAGTGAAGACCTCAAGACACTCAGAATATTGAGAAGAAGATCTTGTTTGAAGTCAAAATTTGACAAGAAGCTTGAAGGAAGATTTAGATAGAAGAAGCCTACCAAATCCAGGATATTTGGAGATTACCTCTCACAGCAAGAAGGCACCACTTCAGAAATGAAGATCTCTTCAAATCTACAGCAAAATGAGGAGACTACAAGAGGAGAACAAGCCACCAAAATCCTAGGCTCATGAAAGAAAGTTTGAGACCATATTTTGGTGAAGATGAAGTTGTTCAAGGCAGCCTACAAAGAGCTGCAACATCTTACACAAGGCAGCAACTTGGTGATCCTAGACACCAAGATCTACATCCTCTACATAAGCAGCAAAAGAGATTTCAAAAAAAGGTATGCAACTATTGGTGCAAGTAGATTCATTAATTGGATTACTTATCAGATTTGTTTAAGCACCTTAATTTGAATTGAAGTTGCAAAATAGGAGAATTGAATTAAAGTCTTCAAAAGTGCAAAAATAGAAAGGTTCCTTTTAGGTTCATTTGCACTTTAGGAGTTGATTAGATTTTAGAATTCCAACTATCTATCAACTACCTATCATCTACTTTGGAAAGCAAAAGAAGACTAGCTCCTACTACCTTTGCTTATAATAAAATTGTAGAATAAGTCTTGAAGATTCATTCCAGATTATTCTTGATTAGTTGTAGTAAATTGATTGAGTGCATTAATTTTTGAGAGTTAATTGGAGTGATAAGGTGAAATTTTTAGTGCATTAAAAGTGAAAATTTATTAGATTTATTTGCACTATCCTATTGCTCTCAAAATATTGTTATTTGTGTTCTTGAGAAAGGCACAAAAATAGAATTTGTCAAAGTGTCTAAAGACACTATTAGTGCACAGAGATCTACAAATTTGAGTGGCCTAAGGAAGCCACAAAATCAGCTCAATCCTCCAAGCATTGGAGAAGAAAGTAACCACCAAAAGAGCAGAAAAGGAAGCCTCGAACGAGACTTGGTGAGTCTCAAGCTCAAAGCACATTAAGTTTTCTACAAAAGAAATAGTGCAGAAAAATACAAAAAAAGAGAGCTTCTATCAAGTGGTTACAAGCTTGGATCCATCCATAAAATATCCAAGCAAAAGGGGGAGGTGTCTAATCAAAGAGACAACCTCGAAAACCCCTCATATTGCATTCAAAATTCTGCCACAAACCAGAAAATCAGACCTTGAAAAAGAGGTGTAAAAGAAGGTGCAATAAGACCTATTTTATACATTAATATGTTACATTTCATTGCACTATCCTAATATGGTTTATACAAAAAAATGAGGTAGATTTGAAGGTGTCTCAAGGGCTCAACATTCACTAGAAAAACCAGTCGAAGGCGGTTGTTCACTAACGTCCATCCAAGCACATCAATGGAGGTAGATTTAAAGGAGTCTCAAGGGCTCAACGTACATTGGAAAAACTAGTCGAAGGTGGTCGTTCACTATCTTCCCTCCAAGCACATCAAAGGAGTCATCTTAAAGACTCTTACTCCCTCATATTGGATGGCCGAACCTGCAAGAGACAAGATGAAGGATTAAAGGGAGAAAAATAGCATTATAATATAGAGCAACATTGTCTACAAGGAGGACGTAAAATAGGTGAGTTAAGAGGAAAAAGAAGCACCATTGGAGCATTCCAATCTCCACATATTTGAAGCAAAAATTTGGTGCTCAAGCCTTCAGATCGATGCTCCTCAACTCAGCCTGAAACAACCTACAAGCAAGTGCAATTGATCAAAATAGGAGCTATGGATATCATAGGGTTTAAAGAACCTCCAAGAAGGATACGTTGAAGGAGCATTATAGAAGATGCCCATGCACAAGGAGGAAGTGATATTTATCACTTGAAACAAGACCCTAACGCTCCTCACTCGAGTGCTCATCATCAACAACAAGGGGGTTACAAGCTACAAGTTGGTGCAATTATCATATGAGGAACACTTATCCAAAGGGAAGCCAAGCACTTTGTTAAAATAACATAATGTCCAAATGTTACTAAGTGTTCTCAAGCATCTTCAAACTCCTCAAGCACTCATGAAGAAACGGATGTGCCACTTGGCAATCACATCAAGATTCTCCTCCAAATTTAAAAGCATCAATGATCAACGCATTGAACAAGAGAGCATTTACGTTTGAAGTCTGCAATCACAGGGTACAGTGGCAACGTGGAAGCAAGTCATGGAAGAGCCTTCAATGCTCTAAAGAAGGAAGGTCAAGAGTAGACGTAAGCGATGGCACATTTGGAATGTCTAAGGTTCCAAGCATATCATTGAAGGAAGAGCCACATTTGGAACATCTATTGCCACTAAGGTTCCAAGAAAATCATTGAAGGAAGGGCCACATTTGGAACGTCTATTTGCCACCAAGGTTCCAAGAAAATCATTGAAAGAAGAGCCACAGAATCAACATCCATATTGCAATGCATGCATAGCGAATACAACATCGAATATTGAATGATATAAGGTAAGCTTTATTCCCACCATAATATGCTTTCTTTTACTTGGGAGTCATAAGGTTGAAATTAAAAGAATTCAACTACATTTAAAGCTATATCCAAAAAGGGGAATAATATATCATATCAATAAAATATTTGCAATATTAACATAGGAGCAATAAGGACTTCTACTGGAATTTATTTAAAATATTTGCAAATATTATTGTGATCTAATTTTCCAACATTTGGGAGTTATAAGGGTTACTACTTCAAATTAACTTATTGGAAATTAGATACACTTCAATCAAAACATAAGGGATATTTAAAAAGAGGTTATTAAAATATTTAGGCTAAGGTTGAAAACTTATATATATACTTGTCTCAAACACATCAAAAAGGGACAAAAGAAATCCAACATTAAAACCTCTACATATTGAGAAAAAGTGCTTAGTTCAATAGGAGCAATAAGGGATAGATAAAAGTTGATTTTTGATATTTACAAAGCCTTACAAAATCAACCAAAAATTGAACTATCTTTTCAAAAGCACTATATTATATCCCTAGGGAGTCATAAGGAATTCCACAAAACTTGGTAATATCAGCATTGATCATAAATTATCAAGTTGCAAATCCATTGGGAAAATATAAGCTTTTACAAAACCTAAAATTCCATTAGGTGTATAAACTCTCATAACTAGGGAGACATAAGGAAGCCTACAAACCTAAGGAACAATAAAGGTTTCATAAAAATCAAGCTTATATACTTCAAGGTTCTAAGTCCTATCTCATTTCTCCATTTTTACTTCTTCAAATGGGAAAAATATTGTCATACAATGAATGTGAAACTTACCTCAACCAATCTACGAAACATGAAAATATGTGGTACATTGACTCAGGAGCTAGTCATCATATGACCAAAAATATACAATGGTTTGACTATATTGAAGGTGCTAAAGGCTAAAGGCTAATTACAGATAGCCAAACTTATCCTAAACATGGTTATGGATGTGTAACACCCAGTAGATCATTTCTAAATCTTCTACTACAAAAAGTATTGTATGTTCCAGGATTAACCTTCAATATTATCTTTATGAGCAAATTAGTAGAATATAACTACATGATCAACTTTGGATACATGGATGGAGTCAATACATGTCTCATCATGAATCAAGGTGAAATAAATGCAACAGGATCAATCCATGGAGATACATATATCCTAGATTCAATGGAAATTTCACAAGATATCGTGATGTTTCAAAATGATACTAACATTTTTCAAAGGAACAGATTGAATAAAATGAAGGACCAGTACACCAAAATGGTAAGTATAGAAAAATAAGAAGATGAGAGGACAATTACACCATGCTCTACTCAATCATCAACAATTAGAACCAAATGAAGATACTCACGAATACTTCAATAAAGGTGGTTGGATAGAAGACCAAGAAGAAGAAGAAGATGAATCCAATGAAGGAGAATTAAAATTCCACTATCCATTGGAGGAAGATCCACATTGAAGACTAAAGTCTTCAATACCCAAATATTGTAATACAGGGGGGTGTTAGAAATAGATTATATTACATTATTTGGGTCATGTAAATGTATCTACCAAGATACATACTTAGGACATTAGATTACTTTAGGGGGAAGTTACTTAGTTTCTTCATGCAATGTAATAAATGCACAAGTATCAATGTGCAAGTTGTACATGTGCAAGTTGTCCCTTGCACAACTAGATAGAGTGTTGTCCAAGGAACCTATCTTCCTATATAATAGCCTTATTGTCATAGTCATAGATATAGAACACATATCGCATAGTGTCATAGAGAGTAGCTCATAGTGCATCATGGGGCATATATAAAGTCACCCATATTGGATATGGGTGCAATGTAGTCCAGTAGCATTATTCATGGAGTGTTCATTTCCTCCACAGCTACATTGTATTCATTTATATCATTTCTATTTATAGTATATTTTTAGTCATCTCACAAATTTACTTTCTTTCATATTATTATTTCTACATCATGTGATTGCTATCTCCCATTACATATAGCATCAAAAGCTAACACAAACTTGGAAAGGAATAATTGGATAGTTTATTGGGAAGGAACATGGAATTAGAGCATTCAATGAAAAAATAAATACCTAAATGAAAACAAATTTAAAAAAAAAAAGGAACGATCACACCTCCAAATAGATTCAATATGAAATGTAAGAACACCTATGTTGATCACACATGTTTTACTGTGAGATATAACATGATAATATTGGTCCTTCATGTAATATTTTTTATAAAATAATATATGCTTGTTGATGCATAATTTAATCCATGAATAGGACAACTATTTTACCATATTCCAAACAAATAACTGTAGAGGAGGGAAATTGCCCTGCCATGTATGATTCTCGATTAGATTCATTGGGAACTGAGGTGAGTGTAGGGGTATGTTGTGCCTCTACACTTGGGGGCTAGGGGATCAAAAGGTTTTATCACTAAGAATGGTTTTAGGACTCACTCCAATTACAAATATGGAATGTTTGATATGTATATTGAGCAAGAACCTATGTTTGTGTTGAGCAAGGTGCAGCGACAATATTGTCATTGTTGTCAACACAATCAGATAGATCGGTTGATGCAGTGGACAGGAGTTCAGAGGTTATTCAGAGTATGTACAGTGATGTTAAATGCTTATGAGGATGTTTTTGATGTTTGGGTGAAGTTGTTACAGGTTTTCCAAGAAGACCGAAGTGGCCCATATGCTAAAGATCAAAGAAAAAGCAAAACACCGCATCGAGAAAAAAGTGTCGCGATATCACGACATGTTGCATTTTCATGGCCAAAAGAGAAGCAAAAAAGCAAAGGGAAAAAAGTGTCACGATATCGCGACATGTTGCATTTTTGCAGCCAAAAGAGAAGCGAAAAAGCAAAGAGGAAAAAGTGTCGCGATATCGCGACATGTTGCATTTTTGTGGCCAAAAGAGAAGCGAAAAAGCAAAGAGGAAAAAGTGTCGCGATATCGCGACATGTTGCATTTTCACGGCCAAAAGAGAAGCGAAAAAGCAAAGAGGAAAAAGTGTCGCGATATCGCGACATGTTGCATTTTTGCGGGCCAAAGCAAAGAGAAAAAGCAAGGAGAAAAAGTGTCGCGATATCGCGACATGTTGCATTTTCACGAGCCAAAGCAAAGAGAAAGAGCAAGAAGAAAAAGTGTCACGATATCGCGACATGTTGTATTTTCGCGGGCCAAAGCAAAGAGAAAGAGCAAGGAGAAAAAGTGTCGCGATATCGCGACATGTTGTATTTTCGTGGGCCAAAGCAAAGAGAAAGAGCAAGGAGAAAAAGTGTCGCGATATCGCGACATGTTGTATTTTCGCGGGCCAAAGCAAAGAGAAAGAGCAAGGAGAAAAAGTGTCGCGATATCGCGACATGTCGTATTTTCGTGGCCCAAAGCAAAGAGAAAGAGCAAGGAGAAAAAGTGTCACGATATCGCGACATGTCGCATTTTCGTGGCTCAAAGTGAGGAGAAAGAGCAAGAAGAAAAAAGTGTCGCGATATCGCGACATGTCGCATTTTCGTGACTCAAAAAGGGCAGGAGGAGAGAAAGAAAAAGTGTCACGATATCGTGACATGTCGCATTTTCATGACTCAAAAAGGGCGAGAAGGCGAGAGAAAGAAAAGTGTCGCGATATCGCGACATGTCGCATTTTTGTGACTCAAAAAGGCAGGCAGCAGAGAAACAAAAGTGTCACGATATCGCGACATGTCGCATTTTCACGACTCAAAAAGGGCATGCAAGTAGAGAAACAAAAGTGTCATGATATCGCGACATGTCACATTTTCGTGACTCAAAAAGGACAGGCAGGCAGAGAAACAAAAGTGTCGCGATATCGCGACATGTCGCATTTTCGCGACTCAAGAAGGGCCTAAAAATAGAAACGAAAAGTTTTTTTTTTGGAAACCAAAATACATGCATGCATAAGGGAAGAGAAAATGAATAGTCATGAAGGAGAAAATGAACAGACATGCAAAGAGAAAACGAACAGTCATCAAAGAGAAAACGAACATACATGCAAAGAGAAAATGAACAGTCATCAAGGAGAAAACGAACAGTCATGAAGAAGAAAACAAAAAGACATGCAAAGAGAAAATGAACAGTCATGCAAGGAGAAAATGAATAGTCATGAAGGAGAAAACGAACAGTCATCGAAGGAGAAAATGAACAGTCATGACCGAGAAAATGAACAATCATGGTAGGAGAATATGGTGTCAATTATTTGCATGTGACGTGTTTGACGAAATGCCTTCTCAATATAAACAAAAGGAGTTACATAAAGAAGTAGTTACAATTGACAAGTGGCGTATGAGAATATGAAATAAGGAGTTACAACTGGAGTTACAAAGAGAAAGGATTGTTATAAAAGGAGTGTTGCTTGGAGAATTTGATGTGTGGATTTTATCTTGTGAAGAGAGCGAGAGGAGAGAGAGGGGTGAGGATAGGCGAGCGAGAAGGGTGTGTGTTTTGTGAATTGTGGGTGATGTTGGGTAAGCAATAGACCAGTCAGGGTCTTGTAAAAGTGAAGGCATTTTTATGTCAATCTTCTAGTTTCAAAATTGAAGTCCAAGTTGGTGCTTGGCATCAGGGGTTGGTGCTCCTTTCGTTGGTGGATAAATTAGGGGTTGGTGCTCCTTTCTATTGGTGCAGATAAATCAGGGTTGGTGCTCCTTTCTGTTGGTGTAGATAAATCAGGGGTTGGTGCTCCTTCCAGTGGGTGTTGGTAAATTGATTGTAAAGTTGGTGCTTTGCAAAGGCTAGATTTGGATGGGAGTCCAAATAGTCATTTTGAGGAGTAGCCAAATCGGTGAACCTCGGTACATCTTGTGTTGTGTGATGTTCTCTTGTTATACTTGCTTTATTTGGTTTTAAGTTTTCATTGTTTTGGCTTTAAGAGTTGAAGATTTAAGTTTTAAAGAGCTACACTGATTCACCCCCCCTCTCAGTGTCATTGTGAGACTAACAATTGGTATCAAAGCCAGTTTCCCTTGTCAGGCTAAATCAGCTAGGGTTGATCTTGGATTAGTATGCAATGGGTAAGAAGAATAGATCCTCCTCAAATAAGGCATCTCGGTCAGTTTAGGTTCCTGTGGAAGAGAAAATTGAACTAGAAAAGATAGGAGTGAATTCTGAAGTATGTGATGAAAACCTTGAGGGTGAAGTAGATCTAGAAGGTGAGTTGATCGTTGCACTTGAAGAGTTGGATATAGAAAGGAAAAAGAACAAAATATTGTCCAAGAAGTTGGAAGAATATGGGGATAATATTGAAGATCTCTTCTTACAAATTCATAAAGCCAAGAAAATAGAAGAAGCCTTGAAGTCACACCTGGATGATAAAGGCGATGTATGTAGCAAACGTGAAGAGGAATCTAACAAAGTTATTAGTGATCTAAAGCTGCAAGTAGAAGAGTCCAAAAGGATTGAAGAAACTCTCAGGTCACAGATCAATGAAAAAGAGATTGTTTGCTTGCAAACAAGAAGAGGAGATTGTTTTATTGAGGAAACAACTAGAAGAGGCCAATACAAATCTCAAATTTGAGAAGAGCACAGAGTTGCTAGATAAAATGATAAGGCAACAAAGAAGCTCCATGGGTAAGCTTGGTCTTGGATGTGAAGTTGAACAACCTTCATCTTCTAAATCTGCAGAGAAGAAGAAGTCCACTGCTGAAGGATCAAAGCAAGAAAAGCTTGAAGCTGAATCTTCAAAAGGAAGAAAATCTCAAAGGAGATCTACAGCAAAGCAACCACAACAAAAGAGGTTCTATCACTCTCACTTTATTCATAATAATGCTTTTAATGGCTATTGTTTTAGATGCAACCATTATGGTCACAAGGCAATTTATTGTGGATTGAATAATAGATCAAAGAGTTATGCTGGTAGAAATACATCTGTTTTTCCGATTGAACACCATGTGCAATGTTTTAAATGTAATGGTCATGGGCACATAGCAAGGTTTTGTCCAAGAACTTTTGTATCTAATCTAAGGCAAGACAATAGATTTCATCAGACACAAAGAATGCAACACAGACAAGGAAGAAATCATGTGCATCAAAGAAAGGAAAATAATCATCCATCAAGGATGCACAAGAGACAACCACCCAGTAGAAATGTTTTTTCACCTTTGATGGATTATGCAGTAGAATGTTATAACTGTCATAATTTTGGGCACATTGCAAGAAATTGTCGAAGTACATTTGCATCAAATCAATTTCAAGGAAGAAAATTTCAACCAAATGGAATGAGACAAAATAGAAAATTTCTCGAAAAAACATGCACAAGCTACTAAAAAAGAAAATTCAAAACAAGAGCCCAAAACTGTAATCAAACTAGAGTGGAGAAAGAAAGAAGAAAGGAAATCGTGTCTCCTTGGACTGAAGGAGACTACTCCTCTATTGCACTAAGCAACTCTAGGTAGCACATCCTCAGGGGGAGCAATCTTAAAGTTTTATTTTAATGCTCCTATGTATTTGTTTGGTTATCCGAGGATGAAAGGCAAGTAGTCGAGGGGGAGTTGTCGTATAGTTGTCAAAGTGTGTTTCAGTTCATGTAGTTGTTTGTGGAGGTACCATGAAGGGTGGTGATTAAATTGAGAGTTGTCACCATTGGTAGTATTGCTATATGTCAGTGTTGTACTTTTGATGGTTCTTACTACCATTGTTCAAAGTTATGGATTATAACAGTTCTGATAATTTGGTTTAGTGAAAGAGATGTTAAAAAAGTTCACAATGGAGGATTGTAAGCCAGTTAGCACTCCCATGATGACAGGTTGCAAGTTGAGCAAGGATGACAAATCTCCACATGTTGATCAAACCATGTACAGATCTATATTGGAGCTTAGTACTTGATAGCTACTAGACTAGATATTTTGCAGGTAGTATGCATGGTAGCACGATTTCAGGCTAGTCCCAAGGAGACTCATGTGACAAGCAGTGAAGAGGATTCTTCGGTACCTCAAGGGTACTATGGAGTATGGGTTATGGTATCCAAAAGGTAAGGACTTCACCCTTATTGCGTATTCAGATGCAGATTGGGCAGGATGTGTAGATGATAGAAAGAGTACCGGTGGAGGTGCATTCTATCTTGGAGACAGGTTGGTCGCGTGGCACAGTAAGAAACAAGAGTCAGTCTCCTTATCCACAAGCAGAGGCAAAATATATTGCAGCGACAACGTGTTGTACGTAGGTATTATGGATGAAACAAACCCTGAAAGATCTTGGTATTAACTTCAGTGAGCCAATTTCAGTTAAGTGTGATAACACCAGTGCCATTAACATCTCAAAGAATCCGGTTATGCATTCTCGCACAAAACATATTGCTATCCGGTATCACTTTTTGAAGGAGAAAGTTGCGGAAGGTGAGGTTAAGTTGGATTTTGTTCCAACAACAGAGCAAGTAGCGGATATCTTCACAAAATCGTTGCCCAAGGAAGTCTTTGAGTACCTTCGCAATAAATTGGGAGTGGTCACGCTTCCCAAGAATTGACTAGCTATCGGGACCACATTCTTCGGGGGAGCATTTGTGTATTTGTTTATCTTTTTGCTCATGTTTGTGATTTTTGCTAAGTGTAATAATTTTTGCCTGAGAATGTTGTGCATGGACTCAGGGGGAGTTTACAGCAGCCCTTTTGGTATTGTTGTCAAAGGGGGAGAAGAGTTACAGGAAATTGCACAAGAGTTACAGGAAATTGCACGTGTGTTGCCAACAATTCCAAAGGGGGAGATTGTTGAGCAAGGTGCAGCGATAGTATTGTCATTATTGTCAACACAGTCAGATAGATCGATTGATGCAGTGGATAGGAGTTCAGAGGTTATTCAGAGTATGTACAGTGATGTTAAATGCTTATGAGGATGTTTTTGATGTTTGGGTGAAGTTGTTACAGGTTGTCCAAGAAGACCGAAGTGGCCCATATGCTAAAGATCAAAGAAAAAGCAAAACACCGCATCGAGAAAAAAGTGTCGCGATATCGCGACATGTTGCATTTTCACGGCCAAAAGAGAAGCGAAAAAGCAAAGGGAAAAAAGTGTCACGATATCGTGACATGTTGCATTTTCACGGCCAAAAGAGAAGCGAAAAAGCAAAGAGAAAAAAGTGTCACGATATCGCGACATGTTGCATTTTCGCGGCCAAAAGAGAAGCGAAAAAGCAAAGAGGAAAAAGTGTCACGATATCGCGACATGTTGCATTTTCGCGGCCAAAAGAGAAGCGAAAAAGCAAGGAGGAAAAAGTGTCGCGATATCGCGACATGTTGCATTTTCGCGGCCAAAGCAAAGAGAAAGAGCAAGGAGAAAAAGTGTCACGATATCACGACATGTTGCATTTTCGCGGTCCAAAGCAAAGAGAAAGAGCAAGGAGGAAAAAGTGTCGCGATATCGCGACATGTTGTATTTTCACGGGCCAAAGCAAAGAGAAAGAGCAAGGAGAAAAAGTGTCACGATATCGCGACATGTATTTTCGCAGGCCAAAGCAAAGAGAAAGAGCAAGGAGAAAAAGTGTCACGATATCGCGACATGTTATATTTTCATGGGCCAAAGCAAAGAGAAAGAGCAAGGAGAAAAAGTGTCGCGATATCGCGACATGTCACATTTTCACGAGCCAAAGCAAGGAGAAAGAGCAAGAAAGAAAAAGTGTCGCGATATCGCGACATGTCGCATTTTTACGACTCAAAAAGGGTAGGCAGGCAGAGAAAGAAAAAGTGTCACGATATCGCGACATGTCGCATTTTTGTGACTCAAAAAGGGCAGGAAGGCAGAGAAACAAAAGTGTCACGATATCGCGACATGTCGCATTTTCACGACTCAAAAAGGGCAAGCAGGCAGAGAAAGAAAAAGTGTCGCGATATCGTGACATGTCGCATTTTCGTGACTCAAAAAGGGCAGGCAAGCAGAGAAAGAAAAAGTGTCACGATATCGTGACATGTCGCATTTTCATGACTCAAAAAGGGCAGGCAGGCAGAGAAACAAAAGTGTCACGATATCGCGACATGTCGCATTTTCACGACTCAAGAAGGGCCTAAAAATAGAAATGAAAAGTTTTTTTTTTGGAAACCAAAACACATGCATGCATAATGGAAAGAGAAAACGAACAGACATGCAAAGAGAAAATGAACAGTCATGAAAGAGAAAACGAACAGTCATGCAAAGAGAAAATGAAAAGACATGCAAAGAGAAAACGAATAGTCATCAAAAGAGAAAATGAATATTCATGAAGAAGAAAACGAAAAGACATGCAAGGAGAAAACGAATAGTCATGAAGGAGAAAACGAATAGTCATTGAAGGAGAAAATGAACAGTCATGACCGAGAACAGTCATGGTAGGAGAATATGGTGTCAATTATTTGCATGTGACGTGTTTGATGAAATGCCTTCTCAATATAAACAAAAGGAGTTACATAAAGTAGTTACAATTGACAAGTGGCGTATGAGAATATGAAAGAAGGAGTTACAACTGGAGTTACAAAGAGAAAGGATGGTTATAAAAGGAGTGTTTCTTGGAGAATTTGATGTGTGGATTTTATCTTGTGAAGAGCACGAGAGGAGTGCGAGAGGCGAGTGAAGAGCACGATAGGCGAGCGAGAAGGGTGTGTGTTTTGTGAATTGTGGGCGATGTTGGGTAAGCAATAGACCAGTCAGGGTCTTGTAAAAGTGAAGGCATTTTTATGTCAATCTTCTAGTTTCAAAATTGAAGTCCAAGTTGGTGCTTGGCATCAGGGGTTGGTGCTCCTTTCTATTGGTGCTGGTAAATCGGGGTTGGTTTGAAATCGGGGGTTGGTGCTCCTTTCGTTGGTGCGGATAAATCAGGGGTTGGTGCTCCTTTCTATTGGTGCAGATAAATCAGGGGTTGGTGCTCCTTCCAGTGGGTGCTGGTAAATTGATTGTAAAGTTGGTGCTTTGCAAAGGCTGGATTTGGATGGGAGTCCAAACAGTAATTTTGAGGAGTAGCCAAATCGGTGAACCTCGGTACATCTTGTGTTGTGTGATGTTCTCTTGTTATACTTGCTTTATTTGGTTTTAAGTTTTCATTGTTTCGGCTTTAAGAGTTGAAGATTTAAGTTTTAAAAGAGCTACACTGATTCACCCCCCCTCTCAGTGTCATTGTGAGACTAACAGTTTGGTCTTTATAAAATCTAAACTATAAGAAATTAAAGAACAATGTAGGACAAACAATGATGCAAGCAAACAAGAAGCTATTCCTAAATGATTCTTAGTTTTAATGAGGACTAACCCTAGTTTGAAAAATAAGTAAATATTTTATTTTTTAGCAAGGGTCCAACAAAATGCATAAACAAAATTAGCCTAGATGAAAACTATATGATTTTATTCTCTTTTTATGCTTAGGCTAATTGTTCTTTTTCTCTTAACTTAATATTATTAGATTTAGGTTACTTTATTCTAGTTACATGAAGTAAAATTATCACAAACACTCAAAACAATCTAATATTAAATTAGAGCACTTTTTCCAAAATTTGATATTGGTTGAATGTTTTGGATGGAAGTCAACTGAAGGAAGTTCAACTCTCAAAGTTTGAGCTAGAGCCTAAAGGGGGTGAATTCTCTAACTTTTCTCTCTGTGCCAAATGTGAATATAGAGGCTTTATTTCGAATGTAGGTGTCATGCATTGTGTGGGTCAAATACCTATTATTGATGGTGGACCTTTTGTGGGCCAAGCTTTGACTGTTGAAGTGGAGCATCTTTCTAAATCCATTCCCATGAGGTTAAAGCCTTTGCTTACCCCTTGGTGAACCCTCCTAAAGTTTCATATGCTTACCCTCTTACAAATAAATCATATGTTGTAGCAGTTACTCAAAAATATAAGCAAGCTCTTATTTTGAAGTGCACATTTGAGCTTGACCCTATGCAAAGATCCTGATCGATACCTATGAATCATTTAAAGCTAACCGTGGTAGAGGGAAATACCTCCCTTGTTGGGAAATTATTGGGGAATTAAAGACAAGACTTGGACTCAATTAGGATATGGATTATGTTAAAGTGGTCTCCAAAAGGTCATATGGACTTAATTGCTCTCTCAAAATATTTTTTTCTCATCAAGCTTTCTTTTTTGGATGATTTTCAACACATTATGGGTGGAGGTCCCTAGATTTTTTTGTAGAGGAGCCTCTTTCTTCATAAGTAGGGAATAGAATTTTATTCAAACACTCAGAAGATCAATATTGCTCTTATATGGGTAGGACTTCCATACCTTCCTCTTCACTTCTGGCATGAAGTTGTTCTAAAAGGAATTGTAAAAATGTTAGGTGATCTAATTTCAATTGACCCATCTACTAGAGCTAGATATTGGATGGTCTTTACTCGTATGTGTATAGTAATTGATTTAGATGTGGAGCTTCCTAGTAATGATGAACTACTTGCGAATATCGGATATAGGATCCAACCCCCTCTTTATGAGAACATACTATTATTTTATTCCCATTGTAATCATTGTGGTTATGAGTTTTCTCAATGTCCTAAGCATAAGACTACTCTAGTTTCTCATCAAAAGAAAAATGTATGATAAATATTTAAAAACATCTAATCCTGGTACGATGCTACCTATTCAACCCCTTGTCTCTAATGCTAATATTTCAAATATTTCTTCTCTGATGACCTCCAAGGAACTTTCCAGTAAGGATGCAAATTCTCTTCTAGGGAAATGTATGGCAACAAAAGAGGAATTTATAGAGGAACAAATACCTGTGGGTACTATAGAGGTCTCTATTCCCTCTAATATTTTGGTCTCTCAGGAGGAAATTTTTAAAACAATTGTGCTTCTCTTGGACTGGTTACGAGAGGATAAGTCAGTTAGGGAAAACCTCCTCTCATTAGAACCATATTCAATCCTAAAATTATTTTTTTCAACTGTATCCTAACAATATCTCTAACCAAAAGACTATGGGAGGAAGACATTGGAGAATATTTTGACGTGGTTTTGTGTTTGATGCCCCAGTTGGCAGGATTTTGGGCAGATTTCTTAGTTTCAAATTCAAAATTTGAATCATGTTGGCTCAATGTTCTTGATTTGAAAGCTTGCATATTTAATGTTGCCTTTATTTATCTACTTTTCAATCTTTAAATTGTGTTGACCTAGTATTTTGTATTTGAAATCTTGTACCTTTATTGTTGCCCTTATCGCTCAAACTAATATCCTTTAAGCTTTGTGTATTTGTTATTTGCTCGGTGGTGATCCTTTGCTTTGTATCCTTGGTCAATTTTTTTCTACTCCTTTCTATAAAATGTTCAGAATCCCTTTCAAAATCTATTTTCTATCTAATAAAAACAAAATGATTAAGACACTAAGAAAATAGTCAGATAAAATTGGAGCACTTACTTTGTCCAAAAGTTGATCTTAACCGAATCCACAACCTATAGCCAAATATGCACCCTATAATTTGAATTCATGCCCTATAACTGAATCCACACCTAGCTAAATCCATGCCCTATAGTCGAATCCATGTCCTATAGCCAAATCCATGCCTTGTAATATCAACAACTTCAAAACCCTTGGAAAATTTATCAGTGTTTGGGAGCCTACTTAGTCTACTATGTGACTAAGCTTGAAGGCACAACCATCATGCCCCCTTGGTCCTTTTAGTTGACTATTCAAAAATAAAAATGATTGTTGATATTTGGAAGAAAACACAACAAGATATGATAACATGAAATAGTAAATAGAATTCTAACAAAATGAATACAGTGACAAACAGGTATGCAATTACAATCTAGGTTTTTGGGGATAGAAGTTTACCCCCAAGCTATTACGACCAAATTTGCACCTATAAATTATAGGTCATAGATTCAAAAAGAAGAAAAAGTTGATGAAAAGTAGGTTTTACCAAATCCATACCCCATAATGGAAGGGGCATGGATTCACACAAGAGTGCTTAAAACTCAAATCAAATATGCAAAATATAGTTATAACACTACAATACAAGATTTAAAATATAATAAATACAAAGAGATAACCTGATAAACCTATAGAGGAAGAAAGAGAAAAGGCAAAAGACCTCTCCTCCTTCTAGAAGATGATTTGTCATCAAGGCTTCTCTACTTGCTTATCTTCAACAGTGAAATCTCCAAAACATACCAAAGGTAGAATAAAAAAGCATTTCAAGAGTAGCAAGAGCACCAAATAAAAACAAGATCAAAATTATGTATAAAATTGCTTAGTATAAAAATGAAATCCAATCCTTCTATTTATATGAGGTTTGGAGGGCTAAAAAGATAGGAAAACAAAAAAAACTTTGGCCAAGCCAACACCATAAAGAGCGACCCCAAAATTTAGACTTTTTTAAATAAAAAAGTCTAAAAATTTTGAATCCGCACCCCATAATTTATCATTAGTAGATTCATTCATGGCCAAGAAAAACAAAGCAAAACAAGAAAAAAGGAGGTTCAAAATTGTACTTAACAACTTTGAGTGCCTCTTTAGGGATTCTAAGGAAAAATGACTCATTGTGATGGGTCAATTTTCCATGACTACATTAACATATAAAAAAAAAATTAGTTATCATGACAATCTTGTCAATAAATTAGTTATTTAATATTTCATAAAAGATTTTTATATTAGAAAAATGGTATATTATCATTATATGTGAGAATTGAGTATATAAAAAAGGAGCTATCATATAAAAATTTGAAATTAATAAAACTTTATTATAACCTTTATAAATCAACTTTATCTTACAAATGTAATATAACTCGTTATTTATATTTTAATAAATTAAAAAAATGATGTAAGATAACCCATTATTTATATTTTAATTTAAAAAAATTACATAATATTATCTAAACAATTTCTCATTCCTTTATAACCAAAAAAAAAAATTTATAATGGTGAAAAAAAGGGGTTTTGGAGGGGTCCCAATCCTATTACAAAATTAAGCTTTCCAAGGTTACAAGATAAACATCAACCTCCTCCTTGGATAGCATCAAAAGGATATGTAAGGTTGTAGCATGAGATAAAAATCTAGTTGCAACAAAAATACCAGAATAGACCTAGACAGAAAATAGCACTTTGGATGATATCGAAAACTATTTCTAGCAAAGGAACAAAGGTTGATCTGACTGTTGTTTATTCCTCCCTTCCACACCAACAATAGTAGCAATCACTCCAATTCTCAACAATAGGTAAACAGAAGTAGAAACAACAAAAGCAGAAGCAAACTACAATAGCATTTACTAGAACTACAAATACTATAATAGCAATAGCATATAGTCACATCGAGAGCACCAAAAGACCCCAAAAGCAACAGCAATACTAGTAGCATCAAAATATAACACCTATGGAATAGACTTTTTTATCTCCAATGAGGTAATCCTTATAAGAGATAAGGAAAAATTATTTTTCCATATCTTCCTCTGATCAAAATGAACTCCAATGTTTTCCAAACAATCAACTGCAACATTTCCTTCTTGAGATATATATATATATATATATATATATATATATATATATATATATATATATATATATATATATATATATATATATATATATATATATAATAAATTCACCTCCACCATTTCTTTTAATAGGGATGAGGTATCATTAATTAAACTCGACACTTGCTAGTTATCAACTTCTCTTTTTTTAAGATCCTTAAGAATATTCATAGATTCCCCTTCTATGATGGCCTTCCTTACACTCTTTTGTCTCAACAACATAACACCAAAGTATAGGGATTTAGCTTTCGCATAGTGATTGGTTTATATCCCATTAACTTTCCACATAAGCCGATAATACTTCACATTTATCATTTTGAATGACACCTCCTCCTCCAGCTCTACCTAGGTTGCCTTTTGCAGCTCTGTCAAAGTTTAACTTTGCCCAACCCTCCTCTAGTTTTAGCCATCTCATATTTTCTCATTTCAAACTAATTGGCAAAGGTGTTGTTCGAGGTTCTCCCAAGTTCCATTCTCTAGTGATCCTCTTTTCCAAATTGTTCTTAGAGTCCACACTACTATCAATGGAAATCAAATTCTTCCATTGTATTTTTAGTTTTGTTAGATATTAAAATTTCATCCTTACTTTCCCCCTTGAATACTCTTTGATTTCTTTCCCACAAAACACCCCATAAAAAATGAGGTAGAAATAAATTCAAGAATTTTTATAATCTATTGTTGCTAAAAGTGCATCTCGGTTGGTTAAAAATCTACCTAAAATACTAGGGATCACCCAAGAGCAAAACATAGCTTCCATTAGATTACTAAGTGCCTTACAAACTCACAATAAATAAACAAGTGGTTGACTGATTTAATATCCTTCATGCAAACAGAGCATATATTTGGTATTTGAAAATATCTCTTACTCAGGCTATCTAGAGTTAAAATTTTGTTTTGTAAGCATAACCAAATAAAGAAAGCCAATTTGGGGGTTAACTCACTCTTCCAAACATTAAGTACCCCTCCACACCTCCAAATTGTAGGGTATTCATAGAGAATTTCCCTAAGGAAGTAGGGAATAAGATCAAAGAGTCCTTATCTCCATTCTAAGGTAAGTGGTACTACTATAGCATCTTGTTAAGATTTAACAGATATTGTTGTAGTTTTGAATTAGTAAAATCTAAAGTTAGCTCTTTCCAAAACCTCTAACCTTCCCCAAATTCTATGTAATATTTGACTAGCGGTCCATATTTTTGAACCAGGGGGTATTTTAGTATTTTGAACTCTTGCATCTACTATAAAGGACTATGTGCAATCCAAGTGTCTTTCCAAAAAAATATTTCCTTGCCTTATCCTACCATCCATCTTAGTCCACTTCTCAAAAATTTCCTAGTTTTTGAAATTCCATTCCAAATTGTTGATCCTTTAGGATGGTTTGAACTTCTAAATAAAGGTATGGAACCTTCCAAGTACTTACCTTTAATAATATTATCCCAAAGTAGATATTATTCCTTGGTCAATCTCTAACTTATTTTAGTTAGCAATGCTTTATTGAACTGTTACAACTTTATTATCCCTAGACCACCTTCCCTCTTCGAAGAGCAAACTCTATCCCATGATACTAGAGCAAGCCTATTTTTTTCTTCTACCCCTACCCAAAGAAACCTTCTAAATATTTGCTCTATTCTATTTTTGACCTTGTAGGGGATTATGAAAAGTGACGTAGTAAATCGAGATGCTATGTAATGGTGCCTTGAAAATTTATAATTTCCTAGCTTGATAGCATATGACCCTTCCACCCTACCAACTTCCCTTGAATATGGTCTATGACTAGAGCCCACATTTCTTCTTTCAATTTGCCTATGAAAAGAGGAAATCCAGTGTAGGTAGATATAAATTCTACAATGTTGCATCCCAAAATCCTAGATATTCTTTGTTGCACCTATCTAGGTGTGTTGACAAAATAGATGACTTTTACTAAAATTGACACTTTGATTGGAAACTCTTTTATAAAGATGTAGGATATTGAGTATATTATTCACTTCTCTTATTGAGGCTTCTCCCAATATGATAGTGTCATCTATGAATTATTGATAATACACTACTACAACATTACCTACATATTTAATCACTCTTATCTTTGTTATGGTAGTGGTTGCACCCAAATTTTTACCTAAAGCTTTAACCATGATGATGAATAAATATGGGGATATAGGATCTCCTTGTCTTATACTTCGCTACCCCCTAAATAAACCTATTGATCTACCATTAATTATGATTAAAAACTTTGTTGAATAGAGACATATTTTATCCATTATCTTCACTTAATGTCAAAACCAAATTTTTGCATTACCTTATCTAATAAAATCCATGATATCCAATCATATGCTTTATTCATATCTAGTTTAAAAAACATACCCGCAACACCCCTTTTATCCATAAAATGCAATGTTTCATGTATTGTCATCACTCCATCTATTTTTTGTCTCTCTTGAACAAAGTCTTCCTGCATAGAAGAAATGATCCATGGGAGAACCTTCTTGAGTCTATTAGCCAATATCTTAGTGAGGATTTTGTATATGGAATCGTAGAGGCTAACAGTTCTAAACTCTTTTAGGGAAGAGGCTCATGATTCTTTGGGATTAAAATGAGAAAAATATTATTCCAATATTGAAGTAATAAATTAGAGACTTGAAATTATCTTACTGCCTCTACAACATAATTTCCTATTAAATGCCAAAAACTCTAGAAGAATCTAGTTGAAAAACCATCCGGACCTAGTGCCTTATCTTTTACCATATCAAACACACTTTCCTTAACCTCTTCTTCCAAGAAGGGAGTAAGTAATAGGTTGTTCATTTCTTTTGAAATCAGTGAGGGAATGTTGCCAATAAGGGAGACCATTGTTGCCTCATCTTCATCCTAATATTTAGAAAAGAGAGTCTAGAAGAAATTTACTATTGCTACGGCTATTTACTCCTCCTTTTTCACTACATCACCATTATATAGCTTAAGCTCCTTTATCATATTGGCACTCTTATACCTTATGGTTGAGATATAGAAGAACTTTGTGTTATGTTCTCCTTCCTTTAGCCATGCTACCCTTGATTTATGCTTCCAATGAGTTTCCTCCTTTGCTAAAACATTATGAAACTCTACAAGAACCTCTCTTTCTCTTTTATCTAGCTCCAAAGTTCTTCCTTCCTATTTAATATTCAACTCCACTTCCTTCAGGTTATCTGAAAGGTCTTACTTTTGTTAAAAATATTTCCAAACGCATCTTGGTTCCATTTCTTGAGATTTACCTTTACGATTTTTAGTTTTTTTGATAACTTAGAATATTTTATTTCTATAAACATATAGGTTCCACCAATATCTAATCATGTTCTCAATTTGAGGATGTTTCAGCCACATCATCTTGAATTGGAAAGGAAACCCTTTTGTCATTTTTCCTTAGAAAATTCTAAAATAAGTAAGCTATGGTCAGAGGCAATTTTTGGTAAGGCTCTCAATGAACAAAAGTGAAATTTTCCATACCAATCAGTGGAATCTACTACTCTATCAATATTTGATTGGATAAGACCCCATTATATTCTTATTTTTGACCAAGTGAACTTGGCCCACTTCATATCCACATATATTAAGTCCAAAGAAGATAGAAACTTACCAAAATCCTCCACATTTTTTATGAAGTCAACTACACCTCCTTACCTCTCACTCAGTTGGTGGATAATTTTGAAGTATATTGCTATCATCCAAGGAAGACTAACTGAAGCACCAAATCTCTCTAAATAATCCCAAATCCTTCTCCTATCTACTTGAGAATTAGGGGCATAAACATTTGTAGGTAACCAACAAAAATCAATCAATTTACATTGAAACAGGACCAAAATAAATATGTCATTCTATTGCACACACTCCTCTTCTAGGTTATTTGAATTCCAAAGAGTCCATAAACCCCTAGAAGCACCTCTAGTTGGTCTATAGGTGCCTTCTACTTTATTCCATACCATATTTTTAATCATGTCTAAATTTCCTTCTCCAATTTTTATTTATTAAAGTAAAAGGATATCTATCCCATGCATTTTTCTAACTACCCTATGCTTGTTCAAGGTGCTCAGTCCCCGAATATTCAAGGAAATAAATTTCACTTCTTACCTTTGGTGGGATATTTCTCCCCACTCAATACCAACACCTATTAATTTACATTTGGTATGTCTTGAGTTGTTTTATTGTTCCTTGTATTTTCTAGCTTGGGTCTTCCAGGCGTTGTCACACTATCAAGATCTGTGATTTTCTATGTATTTTTATCAGCATCATTATTGGTTTCTTCTATAGAAGAATTTTTACCCTTTTATGCCCTTGGTATTTTTTTGCTACTAAACTTCTTGGTTCTCCAAAGCTTTACCTCTTTCTAACTTCCTTTTATATGCCACCTCTTTGAAGCCTTATCCCTCTTCCAAAGATAACCATACTACCTTATATTCAGGTTATTTTCTTGGTTTTATTTCTTCAACCTCTCCTTACTCTGTAGAAGTTTCTTTAACTAGTTTCTCTTCTTTTGATTTTGGGTCTAAATATTTATTCAGCAGATCTGGTTTATTCTCCCCTTGAGCCTATAAGTTTGCATTCTCCATTACTTTATCAACTTCTTCGACCTCCTCCATATTTGGCTTGCTCGTGATCTCTTCCTCTAGACATTGCAAGGTCTATAATTTATTAGTTTTTGGGTTATTTTTCTTCAACAATTCAACTTTTTGTATCAGAACATTTTTTTGTATAACTCTTTCTCCTTGTTTTTCTAGATCTGCACCTTTTCTTTTTTCTTGGGTTGTTTTCTTTTTGGGTAGTGAGCTATAATATGCCCTACTATCTTACATTTGAAATAAAATATCATTGATGATTCATATTCGATTAGCTAACTCCACACCCCTACATCTGAAACAAGTCTTATTGAGGGAGGTAATGGTTGAGTCAAATCTACATTCACATGAAATCTAGCAAAAACCATTCTAGTTTTGGATCGAGTAGTTGGTTCAAATGCTAAAAATTTTCCTATACCTTGAGCAATCCCTTCAATGATGTCTTCATCCCAAAACTCGACTGGAAGCCCTAGGATTCTAACCCATAATGGTACAACATTTATATTCTCAATATTTGGGTCAAATCTTGGTTTTGATTTTCAGAGAAAAAACCCTCGTCTTACAAAAACCATGGGCCTTTCAATAGATTCACATTCATATATTCCTTGCACATAAATTTAAACAATAAAAACCCTTTTGTTAGTGCAATAATATCTATGTTACCTTTGGGTTTCCACTTACGGGATGCCTATTTTTTTATTGTATCTAGATCTAACATGACACTAATGAATTTTCCAACAATGCTATTTTATCTTTCTTTAAATGTTCTACTCAAAATAACTTGTGGAACCCTCAGAGTCAACACTTCTTCTATTTTATTTGGAATTATATCAAAAATATTCTTGTTGAGGTTCACTACTCCCATAACTAGCTTTATCTAGGTTTTATCTCTACCTAGATCTAGATGAATATTCTCCCCCTAATCAGCCTTAAGCTCTCCAGTCTTATCCAAACAACCCTTAGTAGAGACCATCATAAAAATTCAACTCATCACCTCAGTAGCTTATGGTTGATCCATCACTTCGATAGTTATTGGTTGATCCATCATCACCGCCATAGTTACATATGGTTGATTCATTGCCTCAACACTTTGTGGTTGATCACGTAGGTATTTGAATCAAATTTGCATATACCTTTATATTAGGCTATGCTCTAATTGTTTTTTATTACTAAAAATGTTATCAAAAATGTCATTTTAACATTTTAAATTTTCATTTTGCAAAAATATACTTCTTATGCAATATTAGACAAATCATATTTCCATTACACTTAGTTTTACACAATGGGCTTATTAATCCAATAATGTATACATATTCAAAAACTTAGAGGGTCCTCTAGAAAGGAATTGCCTAGAAATGTGAGCAAGCAATGTGTTTTGTTCTTTTAGGTCAACTATGTTATAAGGTCTTGAGAGAATAACGAGTGGAAATCATGCTTGAAGTTTGAAGGGTTAAAAACTATACCTTTATTTTCATATAAAAATTAAACACTATAGACACGAAAAATTGACCCACCCAGATGAGTCATTTTTCCTTGGGTTCCTTTGAGAGGTTCTCAAACTTTCTAGGAGCAAGTTTGGCCCCTTTTTCTTGTGTTTTGCCTTGCTTTTCTTGACCTTGATCAAATCCATGCCCGATAATTTATGGGGCACAGATTCGATAAATTTAGGGTTTTTCTTCAAAAACCTAAATTTTAAGTTGACCCTTTTGGGGCATCGGCCTAATCAAGGTTAAGTTTTATTTTTTCCACCTTTTAGCCCTCCAAGACCTTTATAAATAAAGGTATTGGATCCCCTTTTTCTAGCCAGTGATCTAGTAAGAAGTTATTTCGGTCACCAAGTTATAATAAGTTATCCAAATAATTCTTAAAGTTATCTTGCTAGCAATCTTGTGCAATCTTCTAGTGCTTTTGTGCTCTATTTTTGGTGTGTTCCTTGTGATTTTGCAAGTGGAGAAAGCCTTGATGATAATTTATCTTCTTGAGGGAGGAGAGGTCTTCCACCTTTGCTCTTGCTTCTTCCACGAGATCACCAGGTTGTTTCTTTGCATTTATTAGTTTACATTTTCATCCTAGTTTATGTTCTGTTGTATTTTTATCTCTGTTTTAGGGTTTTAAACCCTCTTGTGTGAATCCACATCCCATTTTCTATAGGGTACATATTCGGTGAAAGCCCTACTTTTTCTCATCGGGCGTTCTGCATCCATTTTGGCACTACTATCAAATCCATGCTCAGATATCCTACAGGGCACAAATTCGGTCTAGTTAGGTTTTGGGGTGACTATTCATCCCAAAACCCTAGGGTTTCACTTTTGTCTCTGTTTGCATTTTATCTTGACTATTATCATTCTATTTCACTTGCATTTCATATCAAATTAGCTTGGGGGCAATTATTTATCCCCAAACCCTAGTTTTCAAAATTGCATTCTTGTTCAAGCTTTGTATCCATTCTGTTTGCATTTCATTCGTTGTTCTATGCTATCATATTCTGTTGTGTTTGTTCCAAAGGTCAAAGCTCATTTTTATTATGAATGATCAACTAAAAGGACCTAGGGGGCTTGATTGTTGTGCCTCCAAGCTCAGTCTTATAGCAGCCTAAGTAGGCCCCCAAACGCTGACCATATTTTCTAGAGTTTTTGTGAAGCTATTTTATAGATTTGAAGCTGTGGGATATTCTAGACGCAAGACAAAGCTTGGATCAAACATTGGATTAGATAAGTGCCCTAAGTAAAGCTTTTAGGTTGTGTGTTGTTTGCTTTTATCTATTCTTGTTCACAACCTAGGTTATAAATAAAAAAGAAAAATATTTGATTGCTTTCTAGGCATTTGAAAGAAAAAGGCATATAGTTTTGCATCTAGGGTTTAGTCTTGTTTGTGCATTTCACTTGTGCCCTTGCTCAAAGAAAAGGATTTCATTTCTTGCAACCTAGGGTTAGAGATCATTGAATCAAAGAATCATACTAGGGTTAGACATTGTCTTCTTGCATCTTGTGTGTTTTGCATTGTTCTTTCATTTCCATAGTTTAGTATAGAAAGGCCAAACATAGGTGATTGCTTAATTGACACATTAAACATTTCCACCCTAGACTTGGAGTGAGTCCTAAAACTATTCCTGGTGAACCCATTCCTTTGTATCCTTCGAGTGTAGAGAATATAACACACCCCTGTGGTCACCTCGGCTCCCAGTGGATCCAACCGAGAATCGTACATGATAGGGCAGTTTTCCCCCTCTACATCTTTGGTGAACCCGACATGAACACACATCTTAGTGGCCAATATAGGAAGCCTCTTCCTTTGTTTTTTCTTGAAAACTTTAAATAAGACCACTAATTTTATTTTTTTAGAAATAGAAAACATTTAAAAATATCTTAAGAATATTCTTGTGTGTCTTTCCTTGGTTTTCTCCTCTATCCTTTCATTTCTCCTAATGGCTCTATTCCTTAGGAGTCAGCGAAGGCATCTAGAATCTGATCAAATTCCTCAAGAAGATGATCAGGTTGATAGAGAGAATCCTAACCTTGATGCAGAAGAGCAAGAACATGTTGAAACTGATACAAATTATGATCCCTATGAGGGGCCTGATGGTGGCTTCACTTTTACATCATTTGATCATGTTTGGGGTTTCATGAAATGCCATAGGGTGGCTTTGCTCAAAGCTATGGAGTAGGAAGCTCAGCTCGAAAGGGGTGAGACTTCCCCTCCTCTAGCTATCTCTCCTAGAATGGCTCATGATAACCCCTTGTTTGAATCTTCACATCATGGTAATCCTTTACATAAACCAACATATGCTACTACTATGACCACCAATGTTGGAAGGGTTTTACAAGTCCCTCCAACTAGTAGTGCATATCAAGATTATGTTCAATTTCCTCCTCATTCTACTCATCTCAACATTCATGCTTCTATCCCACCAAATATCATTTATCCTCCACAACAAGATACCACATATCATAACCCATACCATAATAGTGTCAATGCTTCCAACATTCACCAAGTTCCCTTTCAACAGCCTACCTATACCCCTCCCTTAGGGAACCTAGGGGTATTGCACAACAACAATCCTGAGATGCAAAGTTTAACTAATGTGGTGAAACAATTGGTTTCAAGAGTGGATATGATTCAGCCTCCTAGTTTCACCTACAACTATAGAGAAATGTGCAATCAACCCTTAGACCCTATCGTTACCTCTAGGCCCTACCCTAAGCATTTTCCAATGTCGATTTTTCCTATCTATAAGGGAATAGAGGATCCAATTGAGCATTTAAGGATGTTCAGGACAACATGCCATGATATCATATATGATGACATGTTGTTACTAAAGATGTTCCCTAAGAGCCTTGGTGGTATGGCATTAGAGTGGTATTATCAACTACCTAATCATTCTTTGAGGAACTTTGAAGAGATAGCTAAAATATTTGTTCAACAATTTGGTGCTTATGTTGAAAAGAATGTGACTATGAAAGATGTCTATATGTTAAAAAAAGTTAAAGATGAAAGTTTTTCAAAATTTTTGTCTTGTTGGAGGAGTCTAGTTGGATGTTTGAGATATACCTTACCTCCTCGAGACATGCTTGAGATATTTATTGGGAATTTACAAGAACAAATATCTTATGAATTGGAAACTACAACTATCACATATTTTGATCAAGCTATAGATCTAGCAAGAAGGGTAGAGCAAGCCCTTATTCGAAGAGGTCAACTTAAGATAAAGGAAGATAGGACCACTAAAATATAGTATAAGAACAAGCATGTAGTTGGTGATGGGGTAATAGATAGTAGGCCTGTTAATAGTGTTGTTAACACCCTACAAAATATGGTGCTTCACCAACCTCAAAAACCCCCACCAAGAAATTTTACAAGACTCAACATGCCTATGAATGTGGTCCTACAACAACTTTTGGAAGCTAATATGATTGAGTTACCTCCCATAAGGTAACTTGATACCATGACTGATTGGTATAAGCCTAGTCAACATTGTGAATATCATAGAGTGGAGGGGCATATGACAAACTCATGTAAGAGGTTGAAACATGTGGTTCAAGACCTAATTGATGAAGGATGACTTGTTATAGAAGGTTCTCGACCCAATCCTCCAACAAAAATCAACCTCCTACTCAACAAGCACCCACAACTAATCAAGACATGGGAATATTCCAAGATCCCCTCCCTAAGCATGGTCAGCAGGAAGCTAATCAAGTGTCATATCAGAATGTGCCACCTCCCTATGATAATATGGTTGGAATGATAGCAATAACTACAAGGCAACAAGCGTAGAATCAACCGACTCAACATTCTCAGTAGGAGACGAGTTCTTCATCCAACCCACCTTCAAAACCCACCTTAGTTTTGAAGAATACCCAAAAAAGGAGCACAAGGTTAGAAACCCCACCTTTAGTGTTGAAGCCACAACCTAAAGTCTCCTTTGATATTCAACAACAATTAGCTAGTACCCCAACCAAGATCTCTCTCTTAGAGCTTTTGCAAACTTCTCCTATTCATAGGGAAGCCTTGTTGAAGCTCCTAAGACAACAATCTGTTCCTCAAGACATTTCCCCTAGTGCTATAGCTAATGTTGTAAGTTCTCTTGGGATACATCATATCACATTTTTGGATGATGATATGCCTTCCTCAGATTTATGAGGGGATTCTTCCCTTTACATCACTGCATTTATTGGGGAAACATTTATCAAACAGATTTTGATTGATAATGGTTCTTCCCTCAATTTATGCACTTATCAATTCTTCCAAAAGTTTGGATTAAAAGAGGAAGATTTAACTAAGTTTGATATCATCATCAAAGCTTTCAACAATGAGTCCCAAGAGGCTTGCGATGTTATATCTCTCCCCCTTAGGGTTGGACCTAAGATCTTAGATACCTTGTTCTATGTGGTGTCTTACCTCACATTTTTCAATCTTCTTCTTGGATGCCCTTGGATTCATGCAATGAGGGTTGTCCCTTCTACTTTTCATCAATGTCTGAAATTTGAATCTAAGAATCAACTGGTCACCATTCTGGGTGATCCTCACCCATTTAAATATTTTTCGATGGTTGAGCAAGCTCAATCTGATCTCAATTTATGCCCATCAGTTTCCTCATCTCACATAACTAAACAACTTGAAAATCTTAAAGTGAGTGAGGAACCGCTCATCAATGTTTCATCATGGGATCAAGTTAATCATTTTCTTAGAGCCTCTTCTAGATCTTGCCAAGCTACCACCTTCACCAAGGACTATGGGTTTACCCTATAAGAAGGGTGAAGCTATACACATTGGCATGTGTACCTTTATCTTCGCAGGAGTCTCCCTCAAAGAAAATATTTGTGGTAGCAACCCTCTTCTCGTAGAGCGTTCTTTTTCCCATTGTTACCTATCCAATGATTACCCACTTCCCAAGAAAATCCTATCTAGTATGGGATATATAGGTAAAGGTTTGGGGCCATGATAGAAAGGTATTCAAGAGCCTTTGGAAGTGGAGATTTGGCCTAGGAGATGTGGCGTAGGCTACATCCCTAATAAAAACCAACCTTTACCCTTTGCTAATGATGATCACCTTGTTACTTATGTTAATTATTTAGATCATCAAAGCTTGAAGTGGAGTGATGAGGATGAGGGTCCCCCTTATCCCTCAAACATTATTTTTTGCAATATGGTAACCTTGGTGCATCCAAAGTGAGGTGTGACCCCAAAGAAGTATGCTAAAAGGAATACCCCTTGTGACATAGCTCATGAGGATATCCTCTAGAGTAGCTTCTCCTTTGATGGGTCTATCCCTTGTGTTGCGCATGTTGAGTCTCCTCATTCTTGAGGGGACCCTATTCCTCTATCTCATAGAGACCTTGTAAAGTTGGGAATCTCTCCCCCTTTCATCAAAAAGGATGGCATAATTCAAGTTTGCCATGACTTTCATGCAACAACTCCTAGAGAATATATTATGGATGATCCTCTTTGTGATGAGAATCATGAAGGTATCCTCCATCATAGCCCTTTATTTGATGGATCAGTTCCTTGCACTACCATCCTTTTTGTTAAAATAGGTAACACAATCAAAATTTGTGCCAACTTTAAGAACTTAAAGAATCAATGAATCTAATCATCTAAAAAAAAGAGAGAGAAACCTTAAAAATAATAAAAATCAATAAAATACTATGCATGGCATTACATTTTCATTTTATCTAGTTTGCATCTAGTTTTCTTGATTCATACTACATGATTGCCTATCATATTTTACATGTTTTGACTGACATTTTGTTCCACCTTGCATTTTGCTTGTCATACAATTGCATTGTTGCTTGTTCATACTTGCATGACTACTTGATCATATAGATTCTTGGGGATTTTGCAACAATGGCAAGTGATGACACCTAGTTAGGTCATAGCTCACATGCATTGCACTCACACTAGGGCTCTGATGCCTAGAAAATCCCCAACCTAGGGCCCATTTTTGTGCATTTTCATCATTGCATTCATCCATCCCATCTTCTCTTCTCTCTTCTTCTCTTATATTCCTTGACCTTGAAAGTTTTCATTGCTTATATCTCTCCAAGTCAAGGGATATAGTTCTTCTTTGGTATATCCTTGTCCTTTGCATGTTTTCCTTTCTTCCTTTCATCAAGACAAGGATATACATTCTTCTTCTATCTGCTCATCCATGCTTTCACACTTTTTCCTTCTTGATATTTTTATGGGTAAGTCATCATTTGTAAGATAGGATAGATACCGCATGAATATCCTTTATGGTGTTCATACGACCATTGACTATCTTACGCACACCTCTTAACCATTGAAACTTCAAGATGGATACACACACTCACCTCTTGTTCTACTCCATTGGCTATGTCCATACACCTTCTTGCACACACCACACCCCTATCGGGTAGTACTCACTTTGGCACATCATTCACACACAACACACCCCATATGGGATCAGCTTCATGGTCACGAGTGAGGGGTAGCCTCCATTCGACCATTTGTGAGCATACATCCTAGTGGGTATATCTCTTTCTCTCTAGCCATCTTAGCGAGCACTACACCCCCTAGCGGGTAATCACTCCACACTTGTCCATATTTTTACAAGCATAACACCCTCATAGGATAGCTTCATGGCCACATGCGAGGGGTAGCCTCCATCTCGATCATTTGCGAGCATACATCCTTACAGGGTTTTACTCTTTTTTATTTTCTTTTGCTTAGCCTTTTGGAGCTTTGTTTTCATCTCCTTCTTTGCCATCTATTTTTCTTTGTTCTTTCTCTTCTTCTTTCCATCTATCCATCCATGCATTTCATGTTGCATCTCATTTAGATTTGCATTTAGATGCTTGCATTTAGTTAGATTCATTCCATTTCATTCATTTAGTTGCATTCATTGCATTCATTATGTTTGTTATCACCATGCATAAAATAAAAATTAACACTAATGCACACACATTTTTACACCATAATATAATAAAAACTATAGCATGATATTAATTGATAAGTAGTGAATACATGTCAGCTAGGTTGGTGCACCATAGTCCAAGCTCGATGCACTCGACCCTCCCTAAGGATGCATGCCACAATCTAAAATTGGCATGTCACCCTGATCCCAACCCTAGCTCTGTGAGCCTGCCTCCTCCACTCCTCTTGCTGGTGGTGGTCCTGGTAGGGGTATGTTCATAGATCGTATAGCTATCTGTGATCGAGATCATGATTGACTCTACAACTAATCGCATAGTTATCCATTGCTATTTCCTAGAAGTACAAAGCCTAGTAGAAGGTCTCCCTCCATACTGCTATGTCTCACCTCTCCTCTACCCTCTATAGCTGCTCTTATAGAAGGTGGATCCCCTTGCTTGGTTGGCTTCTCATCGTAACAACCATCCCCTTAGCCTGGGTCTGTTAATGCTCCTACTCTAGCCAACCCATCTCCCCTCTGAGGTAGCTCACCTTAGCCCTTATTGCATCCCTCTCTATCGTGACCTAGCCTAGTTATGCTTAAAGAGTGTTTATCTCCCCCTGCATGGTGATTACCCTATCTATCGATCCTTCTGCTACTCTTGTTAGGTCTCCCTGACCCATGGTCCTGCTCTGTCCTACTTGTGTCATCATAGGGATACCTCCAGCTATCCTCCTTGCCTCTGACCCAAAGAGAGTGATGGTGGTCCTCATGGTGATCACCACCTCTACCTTGACCTATACCCTAGCCTACCTAGGAGGCTATGGCATCTACTCTCATCACTCCACTGCATATCGGTTAACCTCTCGGAGTGCCAACTACACTCGTCGACCCATGACTTGGTACCTCTACACTAGCACTAGTGGGGAGATCCTTGGGGGTATAATACCCCTATACCATCTCCTATATCTGAGGGCTACCCCAACATCATTGACTCTAGGATCGATGTAGAGGGGATCATCTAGGTCCTCCTCCATGAACCTAGCCACATCAAGGTCCCTTCCGACCCTTGATGGATCCCTCCTCACCCTCCTATACTAGTAGTCTCCTAAGTTTGGTATCTCTTGGAGAATCTTGAACTATCATTGTACTCGATCAAACCGATAGAGCTCTAGCTCACCCTTCTCCATGGTGACCCATCGGACCCTCCTAACCAAGCCAGCTCCTCCCCATCCTCATCCCACCCAAGGTGTAGATGCCATGGCCACCATATGATCTAATGATCTCATAGCTCATCTACCATCTATCTCCCTAGTGGCAATATACCTGCATACGACCTCTATGTACACTCAAGGTCTTGGGACCACCTGTATCCTATTGGCCACTTTGAGTCAGGAGATGGCCCTAGTAGTGCATTTGGCCTCCTAATGGTGATGTGCTTCTAGAACCACATGTTGGCAATTTGAGTTATTTTATGTTGTCATTGATGTCACATGGATCGTTGATGTCACATGGATCACATTGGATTTTTGTGGTAAAAGCACTTCATAAATAATCATTTATGATATTTTGGAGAGCATGGATATATACAGGGTTTTTGTGAAAACCAAGGCAGGAAAAATAAAAGGTTTTATTTAAAACCATGAATGGTATATTTGAAATGGGTTTTTCTTAAAACCCAAGTTGGCTTTTCGTTTCATCAAAAAAGGTGCCCCAATGATGGAGATATTTAATTTTAAATATTTAGTTTAAATTTTAAATTATTTTAAATTTTAATTTTAATTTTAAAATTAAAAATAAAAGTAATTCGCCGATGTCGTCGAATATGAGGGAGAAAACTATATAAAAGGATGCCTAAGGTTTATTAATCCTTGGCTTGCGCTCGTGAATTAATGCGATTGTTGGAAAGCAAAAAGAGCTCGTGCAAAAGAGGGTTAAGTGATGGAAGCGAAGAATAAATCTGACGACGTGTCAAACCCTAGTCACCTTAGGCAGTGTGGTGCATTAGCAATTGGCTTTTGGCTAAGGCAAGTGGCAGAATGAACGTCAAGGTTTCGAATCCCCTTGGCTGCGTTAGAAGGCGTTGGAAGAAAGAGCGCACGAAGCGTTTTTTGGTTTGTGTGAGAGGGAGGAGTGTTTTGAAGCACGTGGTGTCATTCCCTCCCAAACGATCCTGTAGCTCGTGCGGCAGCTTGGCCGCGGTTAAGGCGTTGAGTGAAGAGGCGTCGAGGGATCGAATCCCGTCAAGGACAAAGGCAAGTTAATATTTTTTTAATATTTTATTTTTCTAAAGTTGCCCTAGGAGAAATAAGGGTTGTGATGCACTTTAGGAAAAAGAGATATTTCTGGTGATTTTCCTTTTGGAAGTATATCATATTATATATCGTTGGAAAGCTTATTTCAAGGGCTATTTGATTAACTTGCTTAGAGGGAAAAATACGGTGTGTGTAAAGAGATATTTTTGATTTCGTAAAGGGGTTCAAAAGTGAATGTTGCTTTGTTCTTTTCGAAGGGGATTAATTATTTCATGAGGAGACATGGTGTATTTTATTGAGTAGGAGTAATAAGGTGTTGTTTGGCTATTATTGTTGTGTTATTAATCAAGATCTCTAACCCCTATTGAAAGTTGAAAAAGAAATTTTGTTGAGTGTGGCAGATTTAGTGGAAAACTAATAAGGCATCAAAAAGGTATGAGCAATTTTCTCCATTGACTTTGTTTATGGTGATTGATTTCTGAAATATCATTGGAGAGAAAAGGATTGCTTGTGGTTTCCTTTTCAAAAGTGGTTGGTTGAATGCTTCAAGGTTTTCTGATTTGAGAATTGTGATTAAACCTTGTTTTATAAGCATTGTTGTTGAAGCCCATTGCTTGTACAAAGAACTTGAACTTGAGTTTGAGGAGAACATGAGTATCATTGTTATGTGAGAGTTATTGTTGAGTATTGTTGGAAACATTTTGAGTTGATTCAGCCTAGTCAAGTGATTGTGTGAAGTGGTTGTTCAAGTTCCATGAAACAAACTTCTATATTATGATTTGAGTTGAGTTTGAGTTGAGAAAGAAATTGAGTTTGTGAATAGAACATATTGAGTCTCTAACAATTCTCTTTATGCTTCTATAATATTGATCTGAGTTGAGATTGATTTGATTTGAGTTGAGTTGAGATTGATTTGAGTTGATATCATTGTGTATCATTGTTGTCATCCATTGAAGAGTGCATTGTCATTCATTTCTGATTTCATCATTGAGCCTTTCCTTCATAGATTTGTGGATGATACTTGAGTGCTACTTGAGCATGTTTGATTGAGCCTTTGAGAAGCCTTTTGGGATAGATTTCTAGACAGATTTGAGGCAGCTTTTGTGCATGATTTAGTGAACCTTTGAGAAGGCTTTTGGGACAGATTTCTAAATAGATTTGAGGTAGCTTTTGTGCATGATTGATTGAGCCTTTGAGAAGGCTTTTGGGACAGATTTTTGGACATATTTGAGGCAACTTTTGTGCATGATTGATTGAGCCTTTTAGAAGGCTTTTGGGATAGATTTGTGGAAATATTTAGGACAGATTTGAGCAAGTTCTTTGTGAGCTTGCTGGAGCAGATTTTGAGCAAGTTCTTGGTGAGATTGCTAAGCAGATTTGAGCAAGTTCTTGGTGAGCTTGCTGGAGCATATTTTGAGCAAGTTCTTGGTGAGCTTGCTAAGTAGATTTGAGCAAGTTCTTGGTGAGCTTGTTGGAGCAGATTTGAGCAAGTTCTTGGTGAGCTTGTTGGAGCAGATTTTGAGCAAGTTCTTGGTGAGCTTGCTAAGCATATTTGAGCAAGTTCTTGGTGAGCTTGTTGGAGCAGATTTGAGCAAGTTCTTGGTGAGCTTGCTGGAGAAGATTTTGAGCAAGTTCTTGGTGAGCTTGCTAAGCAGATTTGAGCAAGTTATTGGTGAGCTTGTTGGAGCAGATTTGAGCAAGTTTTTGGTGAGCTTGCTAAGCATATTTGAGCAAGTTCTTGGTGAGCTTATTGGAGTAGATTTGAGAAATTTCTTGGTGAGCTTACTAGAGCATATTTGAGCACGTTCTTGGTGAGCTTGCTAAAGTAGATCGGCGGATTGCCTAGCTGAGCAGATCAGTGGATTGCCTTGCTGAGCAGATCAGTGGATAGCCTAGCTGAGCAGATCAGGATTGCCTAGCTGAGCAGATCAGTGGATTGCCTAGTTGAGTAGATTAGTGGATTGCCTTGCTGAGCAGATCAGTGGATTGCCTTGCTGAGAAGATCAGTGGATTGCCCACCTGAGCAGATCAGTGGATAGTCTAGCTTTGAGCATATCAAAGTAATCATTTGTATTGGGATAAGGATTCCTACTTCTTTGTAAAATATTTTAAGGAGATTATCTTGTGGACTACCCCACATTGGGGGAACAATGTTAAATCTTGTGTCTCAATTGTGCATGGTGATTTGTGCTCTTGCTTACTATTTCTATCTATGTCATTAATGCACATTGTTAAATTTGGTTATTACAATTAAGGACACTAATTGATATTGGTTTGGAAATAAAGTAAACCATGGGCGATATACTGTTCACCACCCCCTCTCAGTATAAGCTTGTGTTCTTCACCACACCTAGAGCAACGTCATATAGAAAAGTCGTATATGTTGTTTGTACATGATATTGTACATCTTGTACAAACAAGCTAGCATATATGGCCCCTATGCAAACTGATCTGCTAGTCTTGCATGTATGTCACCACTCCCACTAGTACCCATGGTAGGTGTTGCTAACTTGTATGGCACACTAGCAATCCTACCACCACTCCACAAAGTACAATCATAAATTCCCCAACCCCATATCACCATAGTATGTTATCGACATGGAATCCGCTTTTGCAAATCTCATGTTACGGGTCACCCATCAATATCTCTATTGTTGTTTGTGGCACTTGTGCTCTGTAAACCATCATCCTCATAATGAAGATCCTCAAGATGCACCACATGTCCTCTAGTGTGATGGTCATATCTCCTGTTGGTAGCTAGAATGTAAATGATTTTGGGTACCACTTATCTGCCAACACTATAAGTAGCGCTCTATCAACCTCCACCCGAGACATCTTTGCCAAGTGTAGAAGCCCCACTGCATCCAATGTGTGTCTCTCTACTGGTATGAGCACCCGTAGTACCTCCTCAATAATACTTGATCATCATTCCCTACTCTCAAGGACATCACATTGCAAATAAAAAGAATAATTTTTTTATTAATAATTACACTAAGAGAAACTTTTCTATTTTTGTCGAATTCGTACCCTATGTCTTCTAGGATGCAGATTCGTGATTCCACATCCTGTACGATATGGGATATGGATTTGGTAACTGCTAGAGCTATCTGAATCTATGGGCGATTATCGAATCCATACTCAGGTCCTACGCGATGACTTTCACACAAAAATGGTAACAAAATTCATAAAAATGCTAAAATTAATCTAAAATCTAATTACTAGTTGGGATTTTGGCTCTTACCCGTACCCTGTTTGCTGCTACGCTAGCCTCACCCCTCACAACTATCACTCAATGTGTAGGAAGAGCCATTCTCCCATTTTCTCCAAAGTCCTTGTTTTCTTGCATGGTGAAAATAAGTTAGGTCTCCCTTTTTGCTTTTGTTTCTCCTTTTTGTCTTTTTCTCCCTCCTCTTTCCTCCTTGTGGCATTTTTTTTCGTTTTTTGTTGTTTTCTTATCTTCTAAGTCCTCCTTTTCAAGTTTCCTTAGGAATTTTACATTCCTCATAAAACTCGAGGGGGCACCCTAGCTTGAGAGGCATTAATGTTCCTAATACCTCATTTTGTGTGTCAAATATTCAATGTTCAAAATGACACTTCTTGTGCACCACCCCTTTCTTCTAAATAGGCCATCCTTTTTCCCTTATGTTTGTCATCTTTTTCATCCATAGGTGTCTACATATTTCTTTGACACATTTATGAGAACAAAAATGGATCAGAGGGGGCAAAATGTAGACACGAAAAATAAACCCACCCAGATGATTCGTTTTTTCTTGGGTTCCTTTGAGAGGTTCTCAAACTTGCTAGGAGCAATTTTGGCTCCTTTTTCTTGCATTTTGACTTCCTTTTCTTGACCTTGATCGAATTCGTGCTCGATAATTTATGGGATGTGGATTCTGCAAATTTAGAATTTTTTCTTCAAAAACCTAAATTTTAAGTTGATCATTTTGGGGCATTGGCCTGATCAAGGTTAAGTTTTGATTTATCCCGTCTTTTAGCCATCCAAGACCTTTATAAATTAATGGATTGGATACCCCTTTTCTAGCCAGTGATATAGTAAGAAGTTCTCCCAATCGCCAAGTTATTCTAAGCTATTCAAATAATTCTTAAAATTATCTTGCTAGCAATCTTGTACAATATTCTAGTGCTTTGGTTATCTATTGTTGGTGTGTTCCTTGTGATTTTAAGTGGAGAAAGACTTAACAACAATTTGTCTTCTTGAGGGAGGAGAAGTCTTCTACGTTTGCTCTTGCTTCTTCAACAAGATCATCAAGTTATTTCTTTGCATAGTTTAGTTTGTATTTTCATCCAAGTTTATATTCTATGGCATTTTTACCTCTATTTTAGGGTTTTAAACCCTCTTGTGTGAATCCAGAACATGTTTGCTATAGGACGCGGATTTGACAAAAGCCTTACTTTCACCTGTTGGATGTTCTGCGTCTATTTCAACATTGTTATAAAATTCATGCTCAGTATCCTATAGGGCACAAATTTGGTCTAGCTAAGTTTTGGGGCAACTATTTGTCCCAAAACCCTAGGGTTTTGCTTTGTGTACCCTCTACATCTTGTTTTGTCTCTATTTGCATTCTATATTCACTATTATCATTTTGGTTTACCTGCATTCCATATCAGATTAGCTTAGGGATAATTATTTGTCCCCAAACCCAGTTTTCAAATTGCATTCTTGTTCAAGCTGTGTATCCATTATGTTTGTATTTCATTCATTGTTCTTTGCTGCTATATTCTATTGTGTTTGTTTCAAAGGTTAAAGTTCATTTTTATTACGAAAGATCAACTAAAAGGACCTAGGGGGCTTGACTATTGTACCTCCAAGCTCAGTCTTATAGCATCCTAAGCAGACCCCTAAACGTTGACCATATTTTCTAGGGTTTTGTGAAGTTGTTTTATAGATTTGAAGTTGTGGGATATTCTAGATGTAATACAAATCTTGGATCAAACACCAGATCAAATAAGTGCCCTAAGTAAAGCTTTTAGACCATGTGTTGCTTGCTTTTACTAATCTTGTTCACACCTAGGTTATAAGTAAAAAGGAAAAACATTTGATTGGTTTCTAGGCATTTGAAAAGGGCATATATTTTTGCATCTAGGGTTTAGTCTTGTTTGTGCATCTCACTTATGCCCTTGCTCAAAGGAAAGAATTTTATTTCTTGCAACTTAGGGTTAGAGATCATTGAATCAAATAATAATACTAGGGTTAGACATTGTCTTCTTGCATCTTATATGTTTTGCATTGTTCTTTCATTTTCATAGTTTAGAATAGAAAGGACAAACATAGGTGAGTGTTTGATTAACACATTAAACATATTCACCCCAAACTTGGAGTGAGTCCTAAAACCGTTCTTGGTGAACCCATTCCTTTGTGTCCCCGAGTGTAGATAATATAACACACCCCTGCAATCACCTCAGCTCCTAGTGGATCCAACCAAGAATCGTATGTGGTAGGGCAGTTTTCCCCCTCTACAAACATGTCTCTGACATCTATCCTTCTGTCTTCTATAATTTTATTATTTCAAGTTACACGTCAGGAAAAATATGGTTTTTCAAGAAAAAGATGGTTTTTAGTTTATTACTCTATCAAAGTTACCTCATGCATAGTCTAAGTTTTTAGTTTTTAAATTTTATTTTTTATTTTTAAATTAAATTATAAGACTAAAAAACATGTAGAAAGCAAACAAATCAATTAGTATGTAGCATGTGTAGTACTATATGTTGGTTAAGTGTTACAAGTGCCATAAATAAAAACAAGGACCATATAACGTATATAGCGCTTGCAATGTTACATAGTTGGGTGTTACATGCACCATAGTTGCAATATTTCAATTTGAAACATGGTAAGTGTTAGAGTCCCACAAGGGCAAGAATGTCGATAAAAATAAAAGCTCTTCTCAAAAACGTTGTAAGAACTAGAACACAAAAATCGTTGGTCCACAATAGTCTATAGAACAAACAAAGATAACATGCTTAGTTTGTGTAATCACCCTTTAAGTTCTCAAAATTCCTAATTTTAAACTTTCTTATATAAGCTAAGAAGTATGTAAAAGAAAGCCTTCATTGGTCTTTTTATCGACCAAATGGTTCCTCTTCTTAGGAATGTGATGCCAATTAATCTGATCAAATTTTTCTAGAATCTTATAGACTTGATTCAGCAACAACCAAAGTAGAATAGATTGAACCTCTTATTTTCTAGAAAGAAACTATATTATTAGCTTAGAGTCCCCATAAACTGAAAGGGTTTTGACGTTTTATCTTGCCGCAAGAGTGAGACCAAATTTGCATCGCATCAACTTAGCTACATTATTGGTGATTTGTCATAAATTCAAGCAAAAATCAAGAATCTTAAAGTTTTGTCTTGACTATAAAACTCCTTTAACAACAACCATTCCAAGGTTAGAATTCAAAGCCCCATCAAATAATAGAGCTTAAAAACTTAAAAATAGTTGAGGCAGCAAGTTGGTGTTAATAGAGGTGTTAATTAGATCTTGAAGATTCCAATTTTTGAAGATATATAAGTTCTAGAAAGAGCACTCTGATATTTCTTAGCTTTAAAGCGAGGTTTGGCATTTTCATGATAACATGATTAATCTTGCATATCAAAACCACTATTTGAGTTGATTTATCTTCAAATATTCAACAAAACCTATCCATCCATATATACCACATACAATAAGAAGAAATTGAAGACCACAAATTTTTAATGAGAGACTTATCTTAAAAGGAGTTGTAATTTTTAATCCAACTTTTAATGCAAGACTCAAGATTTAATCTACTTCTAATGCAAACTCCAAAGCTAAGAGCAAGAGAGATCTAGATCATAGCAGCTTTCTCACATTTGAAAAATAGGCGAACTTGAGTTTTATAGTCTTTAAAGCATCTAGAACAAATATAGGGGCCCAAAATGTCTCCCAACTAGAATTTTGTTTTGTTAAACTAGCCATCGAAAAATGTTTATTTTTGGGGTGATATTTTAACCCTAAATATGGTTCAAATTTCTGTCTAGAGGCTCTCTTCTTAGGAGATAAGCACCAGCCTTGACTGAATAGTTGCCCGAAGAGTTAATTTTTCCCCAAATAAAGTAGTCTTCATAGTCCAAGTTTGTGGGAAGAATGCCAATGAATTGTTTTTGGACCCAAGACCACTCCTTTTGTTGTTCTACGTCCAACCCATGAAGTTGAATCCATTTTGGCTTATTGTCTTCTAAGTGATGATATGGGCAAGTTTGTCGATACCAAGCCAAATCATGAATAGAAAAAACTTTTTAAAAATGGAAGAAACTAAAGGCTAATTTCCAATAATAGGATACAGTACCATTTTTTGGATACCAAAAGATGTTATCCTTAATAATATAGACCGATTTAACAATCAATGCCCAAATTTTATTTTGTTAAACTAGCCATCAAAAAACTTTTACTTTTGGACACCAAAAGAAGTTGTTTCTAAAGAGTCACTAAGGGTTTCCTAAATTCTATACAAGTTTGGCCCCGAAGACATTGCTCATAATAGAAGAAGATTGAAAACCCAAGTCCCCTTGACATTTTTCTTTTGTCACTTGACTCTAGCTGATAAGATATAATTTCTTCTTGTGAGATTGCCTTCATCCTTTGACAAAGGAAGCTCCTAATTATTTTATCAAGTTAGTGGAAGATTGCGACGGGAGCATGGTAAATCATAAGTTACTAGATACACAAGTTTAAAATGACAGATTTAATCAAAACCCATATGCCAGTAAGACTAAGCAACCCATTACTATATATTAATATTCTCATATCAATTTTTTCTATCGAATTAAACCAACAATCGAAAGTCTTTAGCTTCGTCCCCGAGGGGCAATGCAACGATTCGGGCTTTGGCTCTTCTTCGAGAGGTCCAAGGTTCAAACTGCGACATGGACGAGTGTGTGAGGAGGTGGGTGTGTGGTGGTTGTGTGTTAAATTCCCTATTAATAAGCATAGCTCTCGGCTTTAAAAGGGATCATGCTTGAGGGAGCCTGCTCAACCCTTTGCGTTGGTTGTAGGGGTTTCTCACACTAACCAAATCAAAAAAAAAAAAAAAGTCCCTAGTTTGAAACTCATAAACACCCCCTAAATACTTAAAAAAGCTAATTCTATCTTAAGGATTTAAACCATGTGCGTTGGTCGTAAGGATTTCTCATACTACCAAAATAAAAAATAAAAAAGTCTTTAGCTTAAAACTCATAAACACCCCTAAATACTTAAAGGGAATAATTCCACCTTAAAAATTTAAACCCTGTAAATTGATCATAGGAGTTTCTCACACTAACCAAATAATATATATATATATATATATATATATATGTTTCACTTGAAACTCATAAACACCCTAAATACTCACCCTAAATACTCAAAGGGGCTAATTCCACCTTAAGGATTTCAATAAAATTGCTATTATCAATTCAAAAAAGTGTTGATAGTGTAAGTACTAATTTTAATTATTATAAATATATTGAAATATATATAATCATTTATGTTCATTATATAAAAACTTCAACCAAGTTTTATATGGCATTAACCCACATCTAAAACATTTAATGTAAAGAAATCAAAGGTCTAGGTCCTAGAAAATTAAAGAAGGAAAATCAATTGCAAGCTAATAACATAATCAATAAGTCACTAACTGGTCGTTATTATTCCAACATACAAAAGACTCTAAAGATACAAGCTACTAAATTCCATAGTTTATAATCCATACAAAATGCCTGCAACTATGTCAGTTGATGCATGTAAAAACCCCTGTTTCAATTTCATAAAAACAGAGGAGGTGAGAAGGCTATCAGATCCTGCCTGATGGCATGTGCCGATCCTCTCCACTTTAAGCAGCTCTGCCACTCTGTTCAGCCCTCCATACAACCCATCACAGAACTTGATGACATGCTTCACATCATACACATTTGGAAAATACAATCTCATCAGCCCCAGAAAGCCCTGAACAGTGGAGGGCAACCTCTGGCAGGTCAAAAGTTTAAGCAGATACCCAAAATCATATGCACTGTGGAAAGTAATCCATCGCACATTCTCATTTAACACAACGCCAGACGACATCAGCAGCTCCCCAAAATGCTGTGAATGAATGCCCTTCACATTGTTCTTCCCAAAATCAATGCCACTCTGTTTTAAGAGCTCGATCGAATCAGGGGCATAGATGTCGTGGGTGGGATTAAACTCCCTGAAGTTGAACTGCCAAACACAGTACTTGCCTGTGCCACACTCAGGTAGGTTACCGTCCTCGTCAGAGAAGGTGAGGCCGAGTTGGATGAGATTGAGGGCGTCCACGTTGGCCTTTAAGGTCTGGTAATGATATTCTGACCTGTTTTCGAGGGCCATTCCGAGTGGGGTTCTTACAGCAGCACCAGGGAACTCTGTGTCCATGGCAACAAAAGGGTACTGATCTACTATCTCCCGTATGAGCTGAAATTCCTCATCGAGATTTTCGGCCCACACCTCCCTTATACAAACTTGTGAATCGCTCTTTAAACTAACCTTCATGGCGCTATGGAAAACCTGCTGCAGAATTTTGTGAAATCCCCACAGCCTGCGTCCCTGATGAAATGATATGATGAATGAAATGAGGAAAAGGGTTATTATGGAGTCCGCAAGTTGGGGGCAAGCTGGGAATGAGCAAGGAAAATGTGTGTTTTGCGATGTACGAGGCTGGAAAACGTGTGAAACAGGGGGCCGCCCATTGGACGACTTGACTTTACGATAAGAATTGGGTCAAGTTGCGCGTCTTGTCCACTGAAGAGAGAAACACTGGAAATATCATCCCTTATCGAGTTATAGATGTCTTGTTAGTGGGGCGTTTTGTATTGTAAGTTGATATAGCTTGTCGGTTAGAAGTTTTTACTAAGATGAAGTTAACAGGATTAAATTTTATAGGGAATTAAATTAGAGCAGTTAATTAATCAACCTATCTTCTTTTGGGTACATGTTGTAAATCTTTCAAAAGAGAACCCAAAACTTCAAAGATAATGTTGTTCTAGGCAAACTTCAAGCTAAGTAAATATAAGTTATTAATAATTTAATACTATACATTACTCAATTAAATGAGAGTGACTTGAGAACTTTAATGTTGTTCTAGGCAGACTTCAAAGCTAAGTAAATATATGTTATTAATACATCACATTAGGTAATTAAATGAGAGTGATTTGAGAATTTTAAATAAGAGATCTAAGGTTTTAAGTTTTAATTTTTAATTTTTAAAGGGTGATTTTGGAATTTTAAAGTGACTTTGGAACTTTGAATGGAAGATCTAAAGTTAAAAAAAAAAAATTAATTTGATTATTGTGAGAAACCTCTATGACCTACGCACACGGCTGAGCAGTCTCTTCTCAACCATGATCCCTCGTAAAGCCGAGAGCTATACTTATCAATAGAGAATTTAACAAAAAGCCACCACACACCCACCCCTCACACACTCCTCATGCATCGGTTTGAATAAAGTTAAACATTATAGATATTTAAAATCTTAAGTTGAAAGATAATATTTAGTATAAAAATAATTATTTATAAACATGTGTTTTTATGAAAAATATTTTATTTAAATTTATTTTTTTCTAAATAAATTAAAGACATGACAGGTGGATTGTGGAATTCTTTCTTGGGTTTTATGATCTTTCAAAGTTTGACCTACTCAAGGTTGTAGAGGAGTCGAGGCAAACAAGAAAGGTAAATGTAGTCTTTAACTCTACCTTCATTGCTCTTATTCCAAAAAAAGGATAGTCCTTCTTTCTTCGATGATTTTAGTCTCATTTTTTGTGTAACTGTATGTATGAAATCATAGAAAAATAATTGCATCAAGAATTAAAATTTTCCTCTCTGCTTCTATATCTATTGAACAATCTGGTTTTCTGCATGGTAGACAAATTCATGAAGCAATTTGTGCTGCCCAAGAAAGTCTTTGTACCATAAAATAAAAGAAACTACCAACAATGGTGATGAAGTTGGATCTCTCCAAAGTTTTTGAGAGAGTAAGCTGGTTATATGTAAGAATGATACATATATCGATTCTATGTGCTTATGGTGAATAAGATTATGGGTTGTCTTTATTTTGTTTCTCTTGCAATTTTGGTTAATGGGTTAGCCCCTCAATTCTTCAAATCTTCTTGAGGGATAAGACAAGGTTGCTCCTTGTCATCGCTATTATTGCTTTTGGTAGTTGAGGGATTAAGTAGGTACATTTAAGAAGCCAAGAGGGTATGAGCACTAAAGGGAATTAGAATAGATAGACCAATGGAAGTCACCCATCTACTTTTTGTAGATGATTTTCTCCTTTTTACATATGGAACAGTAAGAGTTGTAGAGAAGTTAAAACAAACTTTGGATCTTTTATGCTTGGCAGTAGGTATGTACATTAATGTATATAAGTCAAGAATCTCTTTTAACAGTGTGGATTAGGATCAGACCATATTAATAGATCAAATTTTACTTTTTAACAAATTTGATCTTCAAAAGGGATTTAAATATTTGGGGTTCTTTTTAAAACTCAATGACTACACTAAACAAGATTGGAATTGGTTGATAAAGAAGTTGGAAGGAAGAATTAATATATGGTGCAACAAATGGCTCTCTTTTAGGGGGGATTAACTTTGGTCAAGTCCATGTTAGGGGCGATGTCAGTATATTGGCAATCTATGGTTCATATACTAAAAGGAGTTTTGGACAAAATTAGATAGTTAAACTATAGGGTTTTATGGATAGGAAAAATGGAAAGGGAAGGCAGTTCCTTGGTTAAATGTCAACCCTTAGCCAAGCCCAAGGAAAATGGAGGATGGGGACTTAAGAAAATCTTCATGTTTAACAAGGCTTTAGCAACCAAGTGTGTTTGGAAGATAATATCAAAGGAAGGATTATGGAATAAGATCACGCAGGAACAATATTTAGATCCACATTGAAATCTTCTTAATAGTTTTGTCTCTTACAAAACAAAATTTACCTCATGGTCTTAAATAAAGGTCATCTCTCTCTAAACCACGGGCCACCATTCATTATTTTATTCTTGATTTTTAAACTAAAAAAGATAATAAGAAAAATAAACTTTAGGAAGAAAAGTCAAAATAATTTAAATTCTATCCTCACTTCCACTTAATCCAATTTTAAATCTTCATAAGCCTTAACCAATATCCATAAAACTTACAGATTAACCATCTACTTTTAAGAACCATTATATCATACTTAATCATCTCATCATCCAATTTTAAATCTTCAAAAGCCTTAACCAATATCCATAAAACTTACATATTAACTATCTACTTTTAAGAACTATTATATCATACTTAATCATCTCATCCTTGATAATCACTTATGGTATAACATTGGCTACCTAGATCAAATTTACCATAGATTCACTCTTCTGCTTTCTTCCATGCCATCTAGTAGGGCTCGCTCATGACTTACACTTGCTCAACTAAGTTTAAACAATTGATTTATTTAAAAAATCCATTTCTACTAAATGTTTATCATCATTATTTTTTTTAATTTTATAATATTCTTCATAATTTAACTTATTATCGTAAAACAATCTAAAACACAAAACAGTACACTATTATTTTATATATACGTTAAAAACAATAAAATGTAACAAACAACCTCCATATATTTATTTTTTAAATCTTTTTTCAATATTCTAAAAACTCCTGCATATTATGCACATTGATTTCTCTATTAAGCTTCCTTGAAAACTCTAGATTGAAATTGATAATGTGTTCATATTGATTTCTCTATGCTTCTTTGAAAACCCTAGATTGAAATTGATAACGTATACATATTGATTTCTCTATTAAGCTTCCTTGAAAACCCTAGATTGAAATTGATAACGTGTAGATTTCTTTCACTTCTAAAACAAAGAAATTATTATGTACGCAGATCGTAGATTTCTTTCACTTCTAAAACAAAGAAATTATTATGTAAGCAGATTGATAGAATTTACCTAATCAGGTTTAAACTTTTAAAACTTTTTAAATTTATTTAAATATAATAAATAATATAATTGAAATCACATTTTTTTTAAAAGCATAACTCCCTCCACGCATAAGAGTTATATATACATAACAAGCCTCATATAAAAGTCATATAATTTATTTTTTTATTAAATTTAAATTATATAATATTAATTTAATCGATTCAATTTTTTATTAACTTAATAGATTCAATTTTTTATAGCTTAAAAAATTGTTTTTATATATTTTAAAAATAAGATCTATGTATATATCTTATTAAATAATATATAATAATAATAAACGACACACTCTTTGCACTGCTATTGCAATTCATTGCAGTTAGTAGAGGACATGAAAAAGGCCTGGAGGGATAATAATGAGAAAGGAATGACGTGCCAAAATAACACGTGTGTGATAGGAAGGTGAAGACGATTGAAATATAAAGGAGAGAACAGAGCTATGGTGACATAAAAAATTATTTAAACTTCTGAACGGCCGCAAAAAAAAAACTATTTAATAGAGATTATGCTATGTTTTTTTTACTGTTTTACCAAGAGATATAGGTGGTATTGTAAAACTGGCTGATTTAATATAGATTATGCTAAAGAGATATAGGTGGTATTGGAAAACCAGTGGCTGTGAGTCTCACCGAGGTCCATGGGCAAGTTGCTGATTGATGGGTCTAAGGGAGGAGGCATGTACACCCTGTATATGTGTTTATATGTTTTAATGGTTTTATATTACAAATGTTTATTTGATTTCAAGTTAGAAAATGTTGAATATGTTTTTTCTTTCATCTAACTCAGCTAAAATTGGAAAATATATTATTTTTAATGATAAATAGATATTAAATTATATTTGTTTTTATTGGTATAAAATAATTTTAATTAAAAATTATTTTATTTTAAAGTAGGTTTTGAAAGAGTGGTTTTTTTCTTTTTCACATCATATTAAGTTATATAGTTTATTTTATAGTTGAACCTTGTATGGTCTACATCATCCTTATCTCTCAATCATTGAACTAAAAATAAGTATTTAAAATGATTAAAAGTAAATATTTTAAGGTTATTATTTTATTTTATTTTATAATGTGAACTGATTGTAGATTATGGTATTATTGCATTTTTTACAAGGTGAACTTATTGTAGATTAAGGTAGAGTCATTGTTGCATATCTTGGGTCTTCTTTAAGATAATCTAATGACTTTTACCATTATGTTGATTAGTTATTTGTACTAAAAAAATTGATTGATAGTAGAAGGGGTTTTTAAAGGGTCCCTGAACCAATTACAAGTAAGGTTTTGAAAGGCATCCTCAAACCTTAGATCTAGCAATAAGATATCAAGAAATACTGAACTCGATTCCACGAAACCAACCCGAAAATCCAATGAAGCAACCTCCACCTTAGATCTAGCAATAAGATATTAAGAAAGACTGGGTTGAAAATCAAATGAAGCAACCTCTTAGCAAATAAGTTGTAGATTTTTATCAAGCAAATACAAGAAATTATCATGGTTAAACAACTAACTAACTGGCGAAACATAGAAGAAACCGGCACCCAAAACAACATTCAAATTCAAGATTTAAAATTAGAATTTGAAAATCCCGCCTACAGTTACATTCAAATTCAAAGTTCAAAATTTGAAGATTTGGCCCACCACTAGGACCTTGAATCTAGGAACCAGGCCTCACCACTGAAACCTGCTTAGAGAACGAGAGCCAAGAATCCCGCTTAAAATTAGAGCAGAATTTGGTCTTAATGATTTTAATATAGGTATTTACCAAGGTAACCTACACCAAGGTTTAAATCTCAACGACACCAAATAATTCAATATAATTAAATTTATGTGAAAGGGAGAGGACAACTCTTTCAAAACCTTATATATATCCTACTTACCTCTTGTAAAAATAACCTTTACTTCAACCTAAGAGTTTGTAATTCTAGGCTAAAGACTTATAATAAGTTGGTTATGTAGATGGAAATGGTCAAGCCATCAAATTTTGTTTAAATTACTTCAGAATGTGAAAAGATTTGAGAGTTTTGCATTATGGTCATATTGAGGATGAGAATATTTAATATTAACTATGGCCGAGAATATTTAATATAACTATGGCTTTAGCTTATAAATGTATATAGCAGACTTGATATTTAAGCTATCTTCTATAGGATAAAAAATATATAAAAGATTAATTTTTAAAAGTGTTTGTTCTTTACTAAATTTTGGATTTGTTTTTAATATGTAATTTATAATAAAAAATAAATCGTAGAAAAAAAAATTTAAACCTTATAAATACAATTACAACTTAAAATTAAGATTCTTTAATGCAGCTTTTAAAGAAAAGAATAAACCCATTTATGAGTAAAATTAAGATTATGTTAAATCTTCTGATACAACTGCTTAAAGGAAAGAATGAGCCATTTATGAGTAAAAGCATTTGCTATAGCAACATGCATGTTTAACCCTCTTCAAGAAAGTGCTAATAGTGGCCCCAACAAAAAAAAATACTAAGAGTGACAATAATATATATGAATCAATGATTTTTTTCAAAAACCAGGAGCAACGCTACTTTATAAGAGTTGGTCACCTTTTCAAAAGTTGATTTTGGTATTTACTTTCCTTTCCAACTATATTTTGGATGTCTCTCTTTATCAGATATTATTCAACATTATTCAACTTCTTCTTCTTAAGGTCTAATTTTTAAACTCAGTATTTTAAAACTCGCAGGTTACAAGAGCAGTACGGACTAGTTTTTTAGAGGTGGGTTTAATGTTGTTTCTTCACTGAGTCAGGCACTTTTTGTTGGTTGGTTTTCAGAACATTTTAAGGACATCATTTTTGAAAGAGTTTCACAATCTCAAAATATCAAGGGCATTTTTGAGAAAATGTGGAAGAAGATTACCAGTACCTAATTTTCAGAGCATTAAAGATGCTCATGAACAGCTGCAGCTATGGATTCGTGAGAAGGAACCTCAGCCAATTCTGGTGGTGTTAGATGATGTCTGTCAAAAGATGACCTCGATGACTTGTTGTTTGAAGCAGAGGGATATAAGACTGTTGTTACAAGCAGATACAAATTCAACTGCTTCGACTTCATTTACAAGTTACCTCTTCTTGGAAAGGAAGATGCTCTGTCCCTCTTTTGCTCGTGGGCCTTTGAAAAACAGTGCATTCCAGTTGAAGGACATGAAAAGAGTCTAGCAGAACAGGTAGCTGCTTATTCATCCAATGATTCATCTTGATAAACCGTAAAAGTCCATTGAATTTACCATTGTGATATGTTATACATAATCAGATATTCTGTTTTAGTTAAAAAAATGTTTGATCTGTATAGTGCTGATGTCTATTCTGTCAGGTCTAATAGCTTCTTACTAAGATTGGCTTCCAGATAGCAGCAAAATGTAAAGGATTACCACTTGCAGTGGAGGTGATTGGTCGTTCTCTATATAAAAAGCCTCGTCAAATATGGAAATGGGTCCATAAACTGCTTTCCCAACCAGAATCAACATTTGAAAATGATGAAAAAAGACTTCTTAATTGCATGGCAATGAGCATAGAAGTGCTAAAAGATGATATGAAGCAATGCTTTTTAGACTTAGGATTGTTTCCAGAAAATAGCAAAATCTATGTTGATTCTTTATTAAACATTTGGGTTTATGTTCACAACTTGGAATGAGGAGATGCTCTTCTAATTTTGGATGGACTTGAACAACAAAATCTGTTGAATTTGGTAACTGATCTTGGGTGAGTGTCTTCTATTAGATTTTTGCAACATGTCTTTGAAAAATAAAACATAGAAAGCAGAATGCAATGATTTTCTAGACCAGAATCTTGATGTAAAAATCGTAAATATTTGTCCCATTTTCTGCTACTGCAAAATTGAATCATCTTTGCAGAATGTTAATAGAGTCTGGTTTATTTTCTTGTTGTTTAAATATCCAATTGTTGAAGCTTTGTTATATTTACTCAACAAGAAAATAAGATACATCTTTTACCGAAGATTGATTAGATATCTTACTAAGCCATATCTTCATTGTTTCAGAAATTATCCAGGGCCTTTTCATGGCATCACCTGTGGGCTATATGTAGTTCAACATGATGTCTTGCGAGATTTGGCTATTTATATGGCCAAAAAAACATTCTCTAAACAAATGCAAAAAGCTGATTATGCAATTGCATACAAAAAAGTATTGCATCCCAAAGAGCTGGCAAAACCATACAGATGCTGAGATTATCACCATTCATACAGGTTAAACATTTTAAATTGGTTATGTCCATATGCTTCCGTCATGTAATTGTGCCTTATGCATAAGTTCTCAGTAACTTTACATTGACTCATTTATTATCAAGTCAGTTTAATTGCACTCTATATTGTTGATTTTTGTGTACTTGTGCAGGTTCAATGAAAGATATGCAATGGCATAAAATGGACTTCCCTAAGGCCCGGGCACTTATATTAATATTTGCTGCTGATGAATATTTTCTTCCATCATTTTTGCAAAGAATGCTTGAATTGAAACTTTTGATAATAATAAATCTAAAATTCAAGACATTTCATCCTTCAATTCATTATCTCAGCTGAAGAGTATGTTGTCCTTTCTCTTGAAAAATACCCTCAATCTTTAGAGAATCTGGAGAAAATATCATTGTTTCTGTGCAAAGGTGATGATGAGGACAGTAAGCATGGACTAGGTCTAGAGTTCTGCTCAAACTTATCTAGACTTGTTGAGATTACCATTGACCACTGTACAGATTTCAAGGAGTTGCCTGCTTGTGTTTGTAACATACCTACCCTTCAAAAGCTGTCTATTAGAAATTGTCATGATCTTCAAAAGTTACCGGATAATTTGGGGAAACTTGGATCTCTAGAAGTGCTGGTATTACATGCTTGTCCATCTCTGGAAGCATTGCCAGATTCACTTTGTACGCTTGGAGAGTTAAAATTCCTTGACATTTCACAATGCGTACACATCAGAAGACTTCCAGATAAATTTGGTGAACTATGCAGTTTGGAGGAACTTGACATGAGGGAATGTGCAAATGTGAAGAATCTTCCGGAATCAGTAAACAATCTGAAATCTCTATGTCAAGTGACCTGTGACGACAAAGTTGAACATAAATGGTTAAAAATCAAGAATTCCACCATCTCTGAGCTTAAAGTGGAAAAAGCAGAAGAGCAGTTCAACTTAGATTGGCTGGAGTATTAGTTTTCCTGTTTCTCTTTTATTGTGTACCTTTATGGTATGGAAATCGCAAATTCTATCCCCAAGCTTTCCTCTATTCCTTAGACCATGACTTTTCATTAGCTGAAAATGATAGCATATATAGATGTAATGATCCTGGTAACTGCTCAATTGGTTTTGTGAGCTTTCCACAACCTCCTTGATGTCTGAATTTGCATTTTTCTATGTCTGCCTCTCTAATGTTTAGCATTTGTTTTGGAAAACAATCTGAATTTGCCTGTATACATATAGTTTTTAAATTTATATTTACCCTGTTTTCTATTTACCCATTTTGGAAATTTGTATGTGATGCTTTCCTACAGAATTTAATTTTATGAATCAGACGTTTCATAAGAGCTTCCCAGGTAGAGAATAAGGTAAGTGTGAGTAAGAATGGATTGTTCTCTTTAGATTTTACATCTATATTAAATTAAAGTGGCTATTTTTGTTTCTCTTTGGGCAGTTGCACCATCCTTAAAGGCAGTTGCACCATCCTTAAAGATGGAGTTTTATCAAGTTATCTTGTAGAGTTAATATATATATATTTTTAAAGAATTTGAAAAAATTATATTAAAACAAGATCATTTATAAGTTGGGATGAGACTTTTTCAACTTTAGTTAACAAAAGTATTATTTTTTCTTTAGATTTTTTAACAAACTTTTATAACTCTATAACTCAAGATCCTAAGAACTAACCACTTTTGATTATAACATTAAAAGGAGATATGTGTTGGAGCCAAATCTCTTAAACCATATAACTGCAATGCCTGTCCAAATTAGTCAAACATTAGATTTGCTCACCAACCTACCTAATCTTCTTATCCTCAATAGCCATACCACTATGTCACTGAACCCCTACCTCTTTGGTACCCGTCTTAGCTGGGAAGTCTACCACTTTATTCAGAGCTCTACTCACATAAATTATAATCACATCATCCAATTCCCTCCACAACTTCTTAATTTAGGGGACAAGAATCCTCAACCTCCATGTTGCCAAAGAAAAATTCCTCATGCAATTCAAAGCTCCTACCAAGATTTGAGAATCTGATTCTTATCCTCTTATAACCTTGTATTACTTCCTAGATAAAAGTAAATTTGATAGCTAAGGAATTTGCTTTATTGTTCGTGGCCTTACCTAGGCCCTGCAATTCCCAATAGAGCATTGTCCCAACATTGATTCCTGTAGACCATTCCATTTCTAGCTCTACCTAAATTACATTTTATGGATCCATCAATATTAATTTTAAATTGTCTTATCCCTCATGCACTTCAACTTCATTCTCCATTATCCCTATATCAGACTAAATTTCCTCTTTAACATACATAGCCATAGTTTCTGTGACTTTGATCTAAATGACTAGTTAGATCCATCCAAGGATGATTTCTCTAAATATGTTATCGTTTCTCTCCAACCACACTTACCACCAAATAAAGTTTAATCCAAGCTTTCACCCAATATGAAGAGCTTCATATTTAAATCCACACCTCTTCCATCTTTTCCAAATATTAATTTGATTCAAATTACCATTGGCTCAAATTTTATAAGCTAAAAACCATCACTTCCAGATCTAGTGCATGAACAGGATCTCAAAAATCAAGTGATAAAATGTTTCCTCTCTTTTGTAGCATAGAACACATTGGGATGGACCAACAATTTTCCTACGTCTTAGATTATCAAAAATAAGAAATCCATTGTGCATGAATTTCCAGGCAAAAAGGTTTACTTTCGGCCAACCCTTAGATTGCCAAATCTATCTCCAATCCTTAACTCAATATGCATGAGGAGGAGAATATGGAGGGATCTTATAATATCCATCCTTCACTGCATAGACTCCAAAACTCCCATAGCCCCAAGCTAATTCATCCTCCTCATCTCTACTTGCGAGAAATATTTTTCTAATATTTTAGTCATGATGGGTGTCAATTCTAGAGGGATTGGAATTGGCCACTCATCCAACTTTTTAAACTACTTAAACCTATAATCCCCAAGTTAACTAGTGTTGAAATAACTTTCAATCTTGATCCAACCCTTTCTTTCCATGGTTGTTTTTACTAGTTAGAGTTTTGAGGGTTCAATAATGATAGGTGGGTATTGATCCCATGAATCTATCCAAAATCATACATTTTTCCCTCTTTCCACTTTTCAAAAAAATCCATCTTTCACTACTTGAGATCCAAACTTTTGAGCCTACCACACTAGGGATACATTATCATCCAAAGGGAAATGACTCACCTCATTCAGGTTCACCTATCCCAAATATTTAATAGTTAAAACTCTATTGAATACAGAAGTTGGTTGGGAGATCCACCTCCAATAAAGCTTTCCAACCAAAGATTTATTATTTAGCTCTGATCTCCTCAGTCCCAAACCTCCCTTTGCCTTGGGCTAGCTTGTAGCACAGGGGTGGAGTATTCCCTGAGAGGGAGGTGAATTGGGAGGTTTCCAAGGTTTTGTAATAGCTTTTACCCAAATTGTATAAGTGTACGATTTATAACTTCCCAAAATTGGTTGTGCGGTTCTCAAATTGTACAAGATGGCATGTACAATTTGCCACTTGTACAGTTTTATGAAAGTCGATTTGCAAGGCAAACTCAATAGTTTTATAATTGTTTGCTTATAAACTCTTGTTTTCCTTATTTGGAAAGTCTAGTTAAGCAATTGCATTACCAAATTGGGCAAATTGATCACTTGTATGGTTGGGTTTGGTTAACTATACAACTGTACAAACCCTTACTAAATTCTTCACTTACAAATTTTTCAATTTACTCACATATTCTCCTTTTGGATATCTTTCTAGTGCAATTGTCATTAAGTACCATAACATGCAAACCCTAATTCACTGTATTTGGATTATTATCATCAATCAACATTTCCAAAAATCATACAACAATAAATGTCTTTGTACAACAATAAAAACATATAAAACTAGTTCTCCAGCATCACCATAAGTTATGGATTTATTAATAATGCAATTCCATTGTATTCTTACTAATTCATAACACCATTTTGGTCATACTTGCACAAAACACACAATCTGGATTCACCATTCACATGCATAATAGAATTCACAATAACTCATAATCTACAATGTTGTTTTCTTATTAACATGGTTGAATGTATGCATAATTATCAATAATTAACTACAACATCATGCTATGAACCATAATCAACAACTATCATCAACATTCCATGAACCACATGAATGAACAACCATCCACATTTGAATGAGAGGCCTTATAATGCTTTCCTAGTCCATTCCAAAGCAGTTCCTAAGACAACTACTATTTACAACTACCATCCCGTTCGACAACTTACTTTCATTAAGGTTTTCCCTAAGTCTAATTTATTTTTTATCAAATTCACCTTAAATGCATATTTCACTTGATTTCACTTAATTTCTAATTGCACATTTATAACATTGTACAATTACACCCAATTGTACATTTTATAATTCCACATTTTTACAATTAGATCAAACTCTACATTTGTACATTTTGACAAACTATACATCTAACAAAATTGACAATATTATGCAAATTTAGTTTTCACTTCTTCTTTGGGGGGGGTGGATTTGTTGCCTAGATTTGCCCTCCCCTTTACATTAGTCAGTGTCCTCGCCAAGTCAATTTTCTTGGTCTTGGTTTATGGGTCCTATTGAATATCCTCAAGCTGAACATGAAGAATGGCATGCTTATTTTACAACTTAGCCATGTAGTTGTTGAGTTCCATAGCCTTCAACCCATACTTGTTGGCCTTCTCTTTCATAGTAGCCAAGATTTGAACTAACTCTTTTTCTCACTTGGATGCTTCTTTGTATATCTTCTCCGTTAAAGCTACTTTCATTTGAGTTGCAATGAATAACTCATTCATTTTTGTGATGACATTAAGACTCTAGTGTAAGTCAGCTTCACAAGTTGAAATACGTTCATATTTAGCCCGAAGCTATGCCTTATGATCCATGATCATCTCATTGTAATGTGTGGCATCTTTTACCATCTCCTCAATCTTGTCATCCTTTTATTGCAACTGCTCTTCAGCTGCCTTCAACTAGCCCTCATGTTTGGGCAATTGCTCTTTTTGTGCTGCCAATTGTTATTCCTGTTGCTTGAGTTGTTGGTTTTGTAAACTCAACTGCTCCTCCTGCTACTTAAGTTGTGTTTCGTACTACTACAACAGTGCTTCTTGTTCTTCCAACCATTTCTTCAGCTCTTCTGCTTGCAAGACTACAAGTTAATTTTCATGTTCTTGTGAGTGTAGCTTATCCTCATAAGCAAGATTAATATCATTCAATTTATCTTCCATATTCTTTAAATTCTCCTCGACCTTAGTCTTATTGCATTCTAGTTCTTCTTCAATTATAGCAATCTCTTTTTGAGGAGCATCTACTTCTTTCTTTTGTTATTCCTTGGCTTGATAAATCTGTTCAAGACCTAAGCTTAGCCACTTGATCCAATGTGTCAAGATATTTAATTTTTGAAGGATGAAGATCAGCTCCAAAGGTGCCCTTCAAAATTTTATATCTAGTGTGTTCAATGGATATCTTTCACTCTTTTCCAGATCTAGGTACACTCATGGATACGCTTTGTAATTGGTCCTTACTTCGTCTGATAAATTTGCAATTCCCAACATTGTTGTTACCTCTCCCTTCGATAACTACCATGGATGTTGTGCATGAATCTAGGCTATTTGTCTTGTATGATATTCATTGCACACCCACTCCATAACCTTCTCCAATTCAACAAAGGTCTTCTCCCTCCATTGCTTTAGTTATCCAATACCACCTATGTGGAACTATGACCAGGTGCTAGCAAACATATCACAAACTTGTTTGAGGAAGTGATCCACCTGTTCATCTATCTTCACCATCTCCTTTCGAGACACTAAACTAAGGTACTTCAAGCAAAAATCTTATGTGAAGCCTCTCATCCCTTTCCTATGGTAGGGTATGTTCCTCCTCTTCCGCCTATAGAAGTGAACTTCCTCCAATCTCTTTCATTACACCTGTTGCATTCCCTTCCTATAGCGAAATGTGAGCTACAGTCTTATATGTCTCTTCTTTGGTTGATCTAATCTCCTCGATATTGATAATCTCATTAAGTAGTTGTTGCTCCTCCATAGGTGTCTGGATTTCCTCTTGTGGGTCTGGAAATTCTTCCTATTGCGTATTTGCCAACCTTTCATCATGTGGATTCAATTGCACTTCCACCACTGTTGTGGCTATCAAAATTGGATCAAATCGTTCTTGTTATGGTCATGTATTCTCCTCCTTTAACTGATTGTTACCTCCTCACATCATAATCCTTATTTGAAGCTTCTTCTTTTCCTTAGCTTAATTTTGTGGGGCTACCATCACTTCCTTGGCTTTCATTTTTAGTGATGTCATTACTCAATTCATCCAATACTTAGATGTCTCCAACACTTTGAAATCTTTGGCATGAAGTAATGTAGGAGATCACATCGCTTCTCCCCATTATCCTGTACCAACTAGCACACTGATATCTACCAAATCTAAATCATCCAGATCCAAGTGCACATCATCTTGATTGGCATAGGTTTTGGTTGCTCCGTCTCCACAAGAATTTTCTCACTCATCTATCTCTATGTGGTATTACCTCCTCCTCCTCATGAGATAGTGGTTGTTTCTATAGTAGTTGTGTAGGTGCTTGCTATTCTTAATCAGGTTCCAATTGCAATTGTCTTTCTCTTTCACCGAGGGTGAACTTCCTCTTTTTATGAAGTCTCTCTTCCCTCAATCACGGGAGGTTCAGGTTTCCTTGTACTCTTCTTCTATCTCAATTTCTCTGGTGTCCTTTTTTGGATAGTTACAGACTTTATCCATCATAGTATAGAAGGTTGTCCTACAAAAAATTATGTCAAGGTGTTAGCCCAAGAAATGGAATGTCAGCTTGGAAAACTACATCTTGTGAGCATAGTGTTATTATATTACATTATGTGTTATTACATTATGTTAGAGAGCTTTCATCAAGTCAGTTAGGGTAGGTAGTTGATAGGTGGTTAGGGAACCAAAAGACCATGTATTATATATTGCATAATTTTCAATACGAACCTAATGCTCACTTTACTCCTATATGGTATCAAAGCGGGTCTCTAGGCATGTGACATTCAACATGATTTTTGAGGCAATGATTGGTTTTGGATGCAGATTAGCACAGTTTTTGAAGCAACGACTGGTTCTAGATGCGTACTGGCAGATTGACAAATCAGGGCATAAATCCTAAGGAGCGAAACCCTTGAATTGCTTCAACTGGTCGAAACCTTGGTGATTGACTAACAACCTAAACCTAACAAGCACAGATTCTAAGGTGTTGACATGGCAGACTCTAACATGGACCGGATACTGGTTAACGTGGACTGGACATGTGGTAGACAAGCCACCTTGATCGATGCTGATATGGACTAGACACATGGCGGACAAGCCACCTGGATTGATGTAGACATGGACAAGCCACGAGACACCTAGATTAATACTGGATGACATGGATCCCTCTGACTACGCCACGTAGACAGCAGTAAAAGGAGTTTGATTCACTGACTACCCGAAAGCAATCAACAATTATAGTAACCGTTTGCACTTTTAAACAACAAAATTGTAGTAATATGTTGCATGTGGGACTAAAGTCCCAAGAAATTTTTTTTGCATTTTTGTGAAGAAGGAAATAAATAAAGGTTTCTCCCCTTTGCTCTCGTCCAGAGCAACAGCCGGACTGGTATGCAGGGAAGTGCAAATATTGTGTGCGGTAGAAGGTCGGGTGTTCAAACCCCGTGCGTGACCCATAAACAAATTTTTATTTGCATTAAATTTTTGCTAACCATTTTTTGGCCAAGAAAATAAAGATTTGGAGCTTCTCTTTCATATTAGTTGGGAGCGCCAGCCCGACTGGTTGCTCGGGCCAGTGCTTGGTGCTATATTGCAGGAGGTCGGGGTTCAAACCCCGTGCAACATAAGAAACAAAAGAATTTTTTTTTGCTAAAGAAGGTGGTAAAAGGTATTTTTTAAATACTTTGCATCATTTTTTTGCAAATTACAAAGACCCATAGTGATTTTTTTTCCACAAGGAGGGATCCAAAACAAGAATTGCTCATTCTTTATTTTGCAAACTGAAAGGGTTCTCAAAATTCCATCAAAACCTTGTTTATTTTGCAAACAAAAGGGGGGACAAAAATAGTATTCTTTTTTGCAATATTATAACACAAGGGGGGGAATTGTGAATATCAATTTTTGCAAACACAACCAAAATTTCTTGCAAAAATTATTGTAAAAAAAAAAAGTGTATTAAAATTGGCATTGTAGAATAGGTGCATTTTCGGTGGAATTTGACACCTATGATTTAAATTTGTGGGTACTTTTGATTGGATTTTGCATTTAATTCCCTTTTTTTTGCACTTACATCATATTAAAATTCAAAAGCACATAAAGACCCCAAATTTTAAATCTTTTTGTGCAATTATTGCATAGTAGCATTTGATATATACGGTACCTCTGGTCCACACTTACAGGTGAAGTTGTCGTGCTTGGACTACTATATCTAACGCCTAATATAGTTGCAACAATGACATTTGAGCTATTGTTCTCTATAAATCATTAGGGAGAAATAAGGACAACCAATTTTATTTTGATATTCACTCCATCAAATACCCTAATTCATTCCTATTGCTTGGCTTAATTTTCTCCAACTAATCATCCTTTTTTGGAAGGTTTTTTAGGCAAGTGCCATAAATTTGAGTGAATTTTCTTTCAGTACTCATTTGTGGTATATCGAAAGAGATACCATTTTGGTGATATAAGGAGCCTTCATTATGGGCACTATACACAAATATCTTTCAGATACACAACTGCTTAAAGGTTCCAATTTTGCTCCATGGAAAATCAAAATGAGATCCATTCTACAGGTTGAAGATTTGTGGGATGTAGTAACTGGCACTACAAAACATCCTACTACAGCAAGTACAGATCAAGAAGCATATAATAAAAAGGATAGAAGGTATCTCATGCTTATCTTGCTTGCCACTACTAATGAAGTACAACCTCATATTTGTGATGCTAAAACTGGTAAATATGCTTGGGATGTATTAGTTACCATATATGAAAGGAAGAATTAATCCACCATTCTTAACCTTCAATCCCAACTTCATACTCTCAGTATGAATTCTAGTGAATCAGTAGAATTATTCCTATGTAGAGTGGCAGAATTGAAGGTCAAGTTGAATGCTTTGGGAGAAGCAGTAGAGGATAAGCTCTTGAATTCAATCATTTTGAGAGCTTTGCCATATTCCTACAAGGTGTTGATCACATCCCTTCAAGTGTCCATGAGACAAGTTACTTTTGTGGAGTTGGTAAATTTGCTTCAAACTGAGGAGGCAAATCAACTTCAAAGAGATGAAGTTACATATAATGCACTTTACTCAAAACAGGGATCAAAAATATAGGGTAACTTTCAGAAGGGAGGATCTTCTTCCAAAGGTTCCAAAGGCAAGCAACCTCAACAGGGACAAAAGAAGTATTGCAAAATTTGTGATATGGACAACCATGACACCAATAGATGTTGGTTCAAAATAAACAACCACATGACCAAGATCAACAAAAAAAGAGTAAGTACAAACCACAAAAGAAGAATAAGAAACCAAATGGCCATGTTGCTTATGAGGAATCAAACTCATATTTTGAGAGGGCACACAAGGTGCTCATGACTCACATAACTTCTCAATAAAAGGATCTTGTGTGGTATATTGATTCTGAAGCCAATAAACACATGACTAGTGATAAATCATGGTTTGAGACATTTAAGGCTAAGGAAGGAAAACAAGTTACCATTTTTTATGATAATACCTACCAAGTCCAGGGTGAAGGAAATGTTTCTGTCACTCTTCCAGATGGAAATTGTTAGATTGAGAAAGTTATTTATGTTCCAGGATTGGCAAACAATTTGTTGTTAGTACCTCAAATCTTGGATAAAATCATGATGGTTGTTTTCAATTTTAAGGATGGAAATAAGTGTTGCTTCATCACAAGGAAGGGCAAACATGTAGCAACAGATTCCTACAAGCATGGCTTGTTTGCTTTAGATGCCATTTCTACACCTCATGTTGCCATGGTGGTAAACACAAAAGAGGCCACTTCTCTTTGGCACAAAATATATGGCCATCTAAGTTTAGGATATTTACTTGAGTTGAGTAAATATGAAATGGTGAAAGGTCTTCCCAACCTTTCATCCACTTTATCCATTTGCTCGGATTGCTTAGAAGAAAAACAACACCGAGTTCCTTTTGAGTTAAGCTCCTCACGAGCCAAAAGACCATTGGAGTTGGTACACACTAAATTGTGCAGTCCTATGCCAAACAGTTATGGGGGAAAGAGGCATTTTCAGTTGTTGATTGATGACTACTCATGGAAGATGTGGATTTTCTTTCTCTAGCTAAATTCATAGGCCTTTCTATATTTTCACTAGTTCAAGAAAAATGTTGAGAAGGAATCAAGATTTTCTATTAAGACCCTTCATTTAGATCGAGGATGAAATATACCTCAAAATAATTTTCCACATTTCTTAATGCATATGGGATTAAGAGGTAGTTTACAATAGCCTATACTCCACAGAAAAAATATAGTTTCTGAGAGAAGGAATCATTCCATCATGGAAATGGTTCCCTATATGGTTACATGAGCACATCTTGAGCAGCAGTATTGGGTAGAAGTTGTCAATACAGCAATGTACCTCCTAAATAGAGCATCCATAAAATATCTTAAGGGAATGACTCCACAAGAATTATGGAGTGGTAGAAAACCCTTCGTTTACCATCTAAGGATTTTTGGGTGTAAGGCATTCATGCACATTCCAAAAGCAAAGAGAAATAAGTTAGATGAGAAATCCCTACAATGTATTTTTCTTGGTTATGATGAGCATTCCAAGGAATATCGTTTGATAGATTCTAAAACCAAGAAAACTCACACCAGTAGAGATGTGGTATTTGATGAAGCTTTCACACCAAATAACACATCTACATTTGTATACCTGGATGATGAGGAGCCTAAGAAAGAGACTCCTCCCCCATAGAAGAATATTCTAAAATGGTATACCAACATAATGAGAGATTCAAAATTGACTACACCTCCAGATATAACTTTAGATCAACCTCATACATACAGTATGACTCATCAAATGAGAGCAAAAGCATCAACTTTAGAGGTTGACGATCTTTACCAACACTTTGAAGAACTTTATGTAGATGTAGAGGAATATAAAGAAGAAGATATGGATGTGGATGATGATAGGGTTTTTATATATTCATTGGATGAGCATGAACCTACCACAGTCCAAGATGCACTTAGTGAGCCTCAGTGGAAGGTAGCTATGGATGCAGAATATATGTCGCTCATCAAAAATAAGACTTGGAAGCTAGTTGATCTACCTTCTGGAAAGAAGCCCATTGGCTGCAAATGGGTATACAAAGTGAAGTATAAGGTATATGGAACTATAGATAAGCATAAGGTCTACCTTGTTGCAAAGGGCTATGCACAAAAAGAAGACATTGACTATGAAGAAACTTTTGCACTCATTGCTAGAATGACTACCATTCGTGTACTTTGTGCTATGGCAGCTCAGTTCTAATAAAATCTACATCATATGGATGTAAAAAGTACCTTCTTAAATGGTGATCTCAGGAAGAAGTGAATATGACTCAGCCATAAGGATTTATGGTTGAAGACCAAGAGCAAAAAGTTTACAAATTGGTTAAATCCTTGTATGGGTTAAAACAAGCTCCACAAGCTTAGTACATAAAAATTGATAATCACCTATTGTAGCATGGTTTCAAGAGAAGTCCTTCGGATGCTAAAATCTATATCAAGAAAAATGGTTCTGAAATAGTGATTCTAGTCCGCTATGTTGATGATCTTATTATCACTAGTAGTTTAGAGAAAATAATAGATGCAGTAAAATATGACTTGAAAAAATATTTTGAGATGATATATTTAGGACTTATTCATTATTGTCTTGGTTTAGAAGTATCACAAAAGAAGAATCACATCAGAGTGACATAGAAGAAATATTCCTAGACATTGATTGAGAAATATCACATGATTGATTGTAAGCCTAAAGCAAATCCAATGGAAACATGGCTATAGTTATCGCGATATGATACTTCTCCACAGGTAGATGGTACTCTCTATTGCCATTTGATTGGGAGTCTCATATATCTGACCAACACCAGGCTAGACATCAGTTTTGCTATGATTTATCTTTTGATGTTCATGCAGGAACCTAAGGTTAGTCATTGGAAAGCTAGTAAAATGAGTTCTTCATTATGTCCGTGGTAGTACAAAATATGGCCTGGAATATAATAAGAATGATAATTTCTTGCAAAGTTACATGGACTCTTATTATGTTGGGTCAATTGATGATAGGAAATAAACTTCTGGATACATTTTTCATCTTGGCTCCGATCTTGTTTCTTGGCATAGTAAAAATCAGCAAGTGGTTGCTTTATCATCTACGAAGCTAGAATATCATCCAGCACGTGGAGTAGTCTGCAAGGTGATATGGTTATGTCACATTCTTTCAAGTATGGGTCTTCCCAATAAACTTCCAATCCATTTGTTTTGCGATAACCAAGGTATTTTCAAGCTCATAAAGAATCTAGTGTTTCATGAACGCACCAAACACATTAACACTCAATGTCATTTTATTCAATATAAAGTTCCAAAACACAAGATACAGCTCCAGTACATTCCCACCAATGAACAGGTTGTAGATATTTTCACTAAGGCACTTGCACGTGTCAAATTTGAGTTGTTTTGCAACACTCTTTGTATTTTAAAATAATGTAATAAGGGGGGGATGTTAGCATAGTTTTATGATATTACATTATGTGTTATTACATTATGTTAGAGTGCTTTCATCAAGGTGGTTAGGGCAAGTAGTTGATAGTTGGTTAGGGAATCGAAAGAGCATGTACCATTTACAATAGGTACTCATTATATAATACCTTGTCCTATGGTGGAATTTATGCTATCGTTCTCACTCCCTCTCGAGTCAGTGCAACTTTCAATGGGTGCTTGTCCTCATTCTGGTTCTACCATTTTTGATAAAAATCTCCTATGGATTGTACAAAGGTGATATCCTTGATATCCACCTATCCTCACTCATCATCACTTGTTTGCTCATCTGGCGTAGCTTCCTTATGCACCTCACTATGAAGCTCCCACCAGTGTGTCCTAGGTGGTTCCATCACCTCCTCATAAAATTATGCGTGTGTTCTTCCTCTACCGCCATTCTAGTTCCTAGGTCCTCTCCATGGACTATAGCCTCTCCCCCTCCAAGGTTAGCCGCATTCACCTTGTGGCTGAAATCCTCGTCCTTGGTCTTGCACTAGGTAGGTCACTCGTCGCCTAGGCCAAGAATCCTGTTGGTGTAAGGATCATGGTGAACAATCAACTCTCATTACTGTAATATACTGTAAATGAGCTTGAAACTCCCTCTTGATGCTCATTCTTCACCATTCTTCATTGTGGAACCACTTTGCTATCGATCTTCTTCAATTTGATAATTTAGGACAACTACATCACCAACCGTACAATCTACTCCAAAAACATACAACTACTTTTGAAAATGTACAACTGCTTCTAAAAATCATACAATTGTTGCTCATAATCGTATAGGTGCTTTGTGAAATTGTACACACCTTCCAAATTGTACAGTTGTGTTAGAAATCGTACAAGTGTAGTCCAATTCTGTACGATTCATCAAAAACATACCATATGAGCTTCAAATCTTACAATATTACTATGAAATCATACAAGAAGCCCTAAATCATACAAGTGCACCTCTCCTCAATATTATTGCACTAGAAACCATACAATTGCATGAAAATTGCTCAATTCAAGTTTTGATTTGCACAATCTTGCTCTGAAATCGTATAATCTCCCTCCAAATTGTACAATTTCATCCCCAAATCATACAAGCTATGTTTTAGGCCATCACTTGCTGTAAATTCTTTGAATTTGTATGATTTTTGTAATTAACTTTACACCCTTTAACTTCGCTTGTGCAAATTTATCTTTTCAGTGCGTTTTCGGTTCCATTTGCAATTTTGCTCTCCTACTTGTGAAATTATTCAATTGTACAATTTAATTATGATGAGGACATCTATAAGACTTAGAAATATTATTTTATAGTTATGTAATTCGTAAGCCTAAATTGCTCACATTTGTTTTCTAGATGTACATTGTTAAGTCCTCTTCTAGAATTAGTTTCTAAGTAGTTTTATCGCTAAGCCTAAGTTAGCTTAAGTTATAAGTTAGCTTGTTTTTTAGGTTAGGTTTTTTATATATTTTTATGTATGATATCATCTTCTAATGAGATACACCACCTTCTGTTTGTTGTCCTTAATGTATATATATGTTATGATTTTTTATAAAATGCTAAGTTGGGTTTTAATCCATATCACCAATAGCCCCTAATGAGACATGATTACCATCTCATTTAATATAAGGGGTGCTAATAACCCTCAAAGCAAAGGTGTATTAGGGACTTTTGTTTAAGTAATAAGCCTAGTATTCTTTTTATCTAGGAAACTAAAATGAGAAAGGAAGTTTTCAAAATTATGAAATCAATATGGCAAGAAATTATAGGATGTTGTGGATTATGAAGGAGCGACGAAGGGGATTCTAACATGTTGGAATCCTGTTAGAACTTCCTATACAACCATTCATAAAACTAGGCATTGGATAACATCATTAGTCACATTCTACTTTGCAAATATTTATTTCATCCTTATCAATATCTATATACCTAAAACTCAGTCAATAAGATCAAAAGTATGGAGTGGGATTGAAGCCTTTATGAAAAGTAAAGATCAAGAAACTTGATTCTTGATCATGGGAGATTTTAATACCATAACCAATTTGGATAAAAATTTGGGAAAATTAGGAAAATAAGAGATTTCATAGCTTTTATTCAAAACAATAATCTATGGAAGGTTGAGTTTGAAGAGGACAACTATACATGGACTAACAACAAGAGAGACCAAAACATAATAGTAAAAAAAATAGATAAATGCATACTCTTAGATCATTGGCTAAATGAAGAGATTTGTGCTAAAATTAATACCTTGACAAGGATTGGTTTAGATCATTGGCCAATAAAAGTTAAAATGGTGGTAAGTGAATTAAAAAATATCATATTTTAAATATTAGTAGATGTGGAAATACCATCCTCTATTTGTTGATATGATAGCACAAACATGGAATTATTCAGGAAGTGGTGGGTTGTATACACTTCCACAACAAATTAAATCCATGACATCTAGATTAAAAAGAATGGAAAAATAACACTTTTGGAAATATTTTTAAGAAGAAAGAAAACTAAAAGAGAAACTTTCACAATTCTAAAAAGGTGAGCATAATAATTAATCTTGGAATTAAGGGAGTTGATTAGTGAATGTCATAATATTTTGAGTAAAAAAGAGAAATTTTGGAGATTAGAATCAAGACAGACTTGGTTAAAAGAAGATTAAAACACAATATTTTTCATAGGATGGCAATAGTAAAGAGATTAGCATCCAAAAATAGTAGAATTAAATCAATAGAAGGGGTTTGAATTGAAGATTAGAGTAAAATCAGAAAGGAGGTAAGGTTTTTTACTAGAATATTCTAGGATTAGAGGAGTTTGAAGTTCTTAATGATAAACTACTATAAGAAGTACCTTCAATTATAATAGATGAAGACAATAGGAAACTAATGGAGCTTATTACTCTAGAAGAAATTCATTTAAGCTATTTTCTCCTTTGATAAGGATAAATCCCTAGGTTTGGATGGGCTCCCTACAACATTTTATTAACATAATTGGATATGTTGAAGGATTCTTTATTGGTGGTAGTGGAACAATCGAGGTTAGAACAATACATACCTTATAAAATAAATACAACATAACCCTGATTCCAAAAAAGAAGGATGTAGAATTGTTTGATTCATTTAGGTCCATAAGCCTATGCAATATGGCATATAAGATAATCTCCAAAGTCATGGTAAATCATTAAGACCGTTATTAGATGGTTATCATTAAAAATAAGAGTGCAACTAATTAAATCAGTCTTACAAGTCATTTCAACATATTATATGTCCTTGTATACTATGCTAAATTGACTAAGAAGAGTTTAATTTATATTATGTAGTTGTCTTTATGGTCAAGATTACATGATAAAAGGAAATTTCCTTTGGTGAAATGGAGAAAGGTGTGTGATGATAAAACTAGGGGAGGTATTGATTTAAGAGTTCTTATGGATGCAAACTGAGCTCTTAGGGGAAAAGTATTTGGAGATTGTACAAAGAGAGTCAAAGAAAATGGACAAAAAAAATTCTAAGTATGTTTAACCCAATGACCCAAGCTTAATATTTATTGTATTCTCTCTAAAAAATGGTTCTACACTATGGAACAATTTTTTAAAAAATAATTGATCTACTGATTAAAGTTTTAATATGGGTGGTATGTTTGGTAAATGCATGGTGATGAAAGAATCGAAAAATGGTTAAAGTAATGGTAGAGAAATTTTAGAAATGAGGTTTTAAAAACAATTTGGGATATATCAAAAGATGCAATACTTTGGACTGTATGGCTAGAAAAGAATAAAAGAATATTTTAAGGAAATGAAAGCAGTTTAGAGTTAATGAAAATGAGGATTTGTTTAGCCATAGAGAAGTCTAAACAAACCCTATCAACTCCCTCGATCCTTAATCTTGAAGCAAAGAGCCTTAATAGATGGAGTCATCAAATAGAATTATAATGTTAGGTATAGGAGAGACATAAATAAGGTAAAGAACATAAAGTAGAAACCACCACAAGTGGAGTTGAATAAATTAAAGTTTGATGGAGCATCTAAAGGAAATCCATGACCAATAGGAGGAGGATTTAATTAGAAAATAATAGAGGAGATAGTTTGTCTCATTATGCTTTCAATAGTCGACTGAAGATAAATAATGAAATTGAAGGTTGGGTGGATCTAGAAGGGTTAAAAATATGTAAATAAATGAAATAGAATAAAGTATGGATGGAAGGTGATTCACTAATAGTAATAAATGCAATTTTGAGGAAAGCAAAAGCTCCATGAAATATACAAGAGATAATTGTGGAAATACAAGATCTTGTTATAGAGTTTGAAGAAATTAGGTTTACACATACATTAAGGGAAGGAAACAAATGTGCAGAGAGGCTAGCCAATAGAGAGGTTTTAATTGAGGATCATGAAGTTAAATTCTCTTTTTCATAGTTAGAGGAAGTAGTAAGTTTAATTAAAGTTGAAAAGAAAATGTTGACTGCCTTAATCAAATAATAATTAGGATTAGCTTTAATGTTTTTTATTGGTAATATTTACTTTATTTTATAACATTAATGTGTTTTCATATAAACTATTTATTATAATTCTTATGGTTGCACTTATGCTTTAGGGAGAAAACTAGCAATCTAGATATGGTAGATTGGACTATGATAGCGCAAAGTTTTGATAATATAGCTCTACTAAGATGTAATGCATATATAGTATAGGTGGAGCTTTGGTATTATGAAGGTTGCTTCAAGAAAATGTCAAGAAGAAGGATGTTGAATTTTGGAATATTTGTATTCACACAAAAAATTGAAGATCTATAAAATAAAAATCAAGAATTCATTCCTTGTATGAAAATATAGGTATCCAAAATTATACACCGGTATAAAGGTTTAGAAAAAACAATTATGGCCAGATCTACTCTCCCATGCTAGATATGCTCCTGTTGCTAGGCTTGTGTCTTGCATGCCTACTATATTTTTGTAGCCTCTCTAGGCTTTTGGATCTACTCTCTCACACCAAATCTGAGGCTAGATCTACTCTCTCATGCTAGATCTACTCCTATTATTGGGCTTGTATACTCCCTACCTGTTGTGTTTTTTAGCCTCATTGGTTTCTAAATCTACTCTTCTACACCATATCTAAGGCAAGATCTACTCTCTCACACCAAATATGAGGCCATATTTTCTCTCATTGTTGGTCTTGACTCCTCTCTACCTATTGCATTATTGTAATCTCTCTAGACTTTCAAATATGGCCTACTTATAGACCTCCACCTATGTTGAATCTCTCTGATCTACCCCTTTCTATATGGATCCCTCATCTACCCTCCCTGGTCATTACCTGAATGTTAATTCCTGGCACAATAAACCTGAGGAATGACAAGAAGTGATAAGGAGGCAGGCGATACAATCTAGGGTTTGTAGACCCTCGAGTTTGATTCAAAGGAAAATATGTTGATAGACCCATAGCAAGCTTCAAGTATGGTGAGAAACGATAAGGAGGTGGGTGACACAAACCAGGGTTTACTGGCCCTGGGTTTTATCCAGGGGTGGGTCTTTCAATAGGCCTAGAGAAGGCCTCAGGAATATTTTAGAAGCCCTTTAACCCAAGGGATAGGTCATGGTTGAATGTGGTTAAGAGGAATTTTAAGGATGTGGTGAATCACTTTGATCTATGTCCTAAACAAGGTAAACTTCATATTCCTTCTACCCTAATAAATTTGATGATGGCCCAAGGTGTAATGAATCTAGTTGGAAAATTTGTAGGTGCTCGTTTGAACCTAGACTCTATCTGAAAATGGGCATTCATGAAATGGCACCCTATGAGGCACATGGAGATTACAACATTACCAAAAGGTTTTTTTATGGTTAAACTTAATTTCAATAAAGATGTTGATTGTATCCTTTGAGGAGGTCCATGGTTTTTTGGTCGACAAGGGTTGTTTCTACGAAGTGGAGGTCAAATTTTGATCTAAATACACAAAGTATTCATAAATTACCCTTTTAGGTTAGACTATCGAGCTTACCTTTCCAATTCTAGCATGAGGATATCCTCATGGGGATAGCAAAGGATATAGAGGATTTGGTATCCATCAACTCTACAACCATGGACAAGTTGAGACTGATCTATGCAAGAATGTGTGTGAATGCAAAATTAGAAGTGGATCTTCCTTGCTCAATTAAACTCCTCTTTGATATAGAAATCTAGTTGCAGGCTATCAAATATGAGAATTAGCCTTTTTGTTGTGATTTATGTAAGAAATTAGAGCACACTTTATCTTTTTGTCCCTATAAAAAGAAGGAAATCAACCTGTGTAAATTTTGGCAACAAATAGAGTCATCAGATCCGAAGAACTCTTAGGAGGGAGATTCGGGTGCCCAAAAGGAGAAGATAACAAATCAGGAAGAAGATAAGGAAGCCCCAATTGCAGATTCAAAAATACCATTTGTGGAGAAGGGAGAAATCTTGGAATAAAATATCTAGGTATACCCTAATATTTTGCTCCCCACTATCTTTATGAATGAAATTCTTCAATCTAGCTCCTTTACTTTTTTGGGGGATGTGTTACCCGATCCTATTGATACATGTGTGGAAATTTTACCTCCTAATTCATCTAACCCAAGTAAACACCTTTGTGTTATGAACAATCACTATGAATCTACCTTGATTTTGAGATATCATTATAGGGTGGGGATAAAGAGATACTACTATGTGACCTAAGGCCTAGGAAAGACAAATCAAGTGCAACACCTAATAGAATAACTAGGAATAAAAAAAAGGTCAATAGACATTGGCTCTGTATCCATATTTGGGAGATGAACAAATCAGGAGATGATACAAAGATAAATAGAGGTGAAGATTGCAAATTGCCCCCAAACAACTCTAGACTTGAGTGGCAAAAAGAAACAAAAATCCTAACCCAAAAAATGAAAGTTGCTTCATGGAATGTAAAGGATATCAACACCCCTTCTAAGCACAGAGTTGTATTCATAAAAGGAAACAAAGTCAAGACAACAAATTTCTTTGAGTTCGCATGAGGAAATGAAGTTGATGGCCTATGAACTTGACTGATCTTACCTTTATCTATTTTTTTGATAAGTCGGGTCTCTTCGTGTTTGGCTCTTGCTCTACAATGATATTTTGTGTTGGGTCTTTAATAATTTGTTTCAGGTAGTTTCAGTTGATGGAGTCTTTTTGTGTGGCTCCTTAGTTGGGTATCTTATCTTATCTTTTCTTGTTTATATTCTAGAGCTTTAATATTTAATCTATGAAATGAAGTGGTTTGGGAAGCATTTCAAAACCCCTCCCCTCTACCATAATAATATAAATAAATAAAATCAAGTAGTATTATCTCAATCGATTAGATTCCTCAAAATTTCAAGGAGGAGACCTAGGTTCGAATCTTGCCAAATGATACATGGCTAATATCTCAACTTTGTTGTAATACCACTATGTGATGATGATGTAATATGGGCGGGGCTCGTTTCAATCCCATATAACCCATTAAAAAAATAAAAATAAAAATAAACAAAATGATGTAGGTATCTAGCTATAACAACTTAATTGAGATGATAATTGAATTTGTTTGTAAACTCTTAAGCTCTAAAGGAGAGAGTTGTGATTTGTCAAGGGTGGGAGATATGAGTTACAAATATCTAACTTTTAAATAATTTATTTTAACTTCATAAATAAAATTTATAATAATCGATTTTAAAATTTAATAAATATTTTATTAAAAAATATTAATTAATAATGAATAAAAACATAGTTGCAAGCTTACTATAGTGGTAAAGGCTTTGGCCTCTCTTTTAAAGGTCCAAGATTCAAACCCCACTCAGCATGAGGGGACCATAACACCTCATAAAAACCTATGTAAACTCATTGAAAAAATAAAGTAACCCCACTTAGTATGAGGGTACCATAACCCCTCATAAAAACCTATATAAACTCATTGAAAAAAATAAAGTATGAAAACATAAAATATATTTTAAAAACTATTTTATTTTACATTTTAAATATCTTATTGATTTTTTTTATTATTATTATTTTTGTTGGATAATAAGGGGTTGTACTAAGGTCCCCCACCCTTGACAAATTACATCTCTCTTCTTTAGAGCTTGAGAGTTTACAAATAGATACACTTCTCATCTCAATTGAGATGATATAGCTAGAAACCTACATCATTTTACATAAAATGTTTGAATTATTGATTTTCATTTTTTTGATCTTTTAAAAAATTTGTATGAATACAATTACTCCAGAATTTAGCATCTTTCTTGATATTTTCCTATAGCAGCCTTTACAATGCCAAAACTTCACCTCTACTATCTATGCCTTGCATCTTAGTAGAGTAATATTTTCAAAACATCGCACTATCATAGTCCACTTTACCAAATCTAAATTGCTAGTTTCCTTCCTCACTAAATTCATAGCCCTTCATTGCTCTTCCCATCGTTCGAACCCTAGTTGAAAAATATTTGCAATTTCATGTTTCGCAACTTGAAAATTTGTCACTACCCTTGTTTCGAATGGTTGACTTCATAGTATCATATATCCCTCAATATTGCTCAAATTTTTGCATACAACCATTCATTTTAAAGCTATTCAAATTTTGCACAAGTTGGTCCAAGAATCAGCTGAATCGGATAAATCTTTGTGAAGATATGGCTCATAAAATATGATATGTTTTCAAGAAAAAACCCTAATTCTTTACACTTTGCAATTTCATTTTTCACGACTTGAAAATTTGTTATTGTCCTTGTTCTAAATGGTTGACTTCACAGGGTCATATCCTTTAATATTGCTCAAATTTTTGCATATGACCACTCATTTTAAAGTTATTCAATTCTGTACAAGTTAGTCCAAGAATCAATTGAATCGAATAACTCTTCGCGAAGATATGGCTCCTAAAAGATGAGATATTTTTTAGGAAAAAACCCTAATCCTTTGTACTTTGTAACTTTTTTATCATTGTAAACAACCTACCATGCTCCTTTAACCTTCCCAACCTTCAACTAAGCATCTCAGCCTTTCGTTGCAACTCCTTCAGCCAGCCTAGCCTAGCATTCCATACTCCTTCAGCCTTATTAACCTTCCATGTTCCTTCAACCTTATTAGCCTTCCACATTCCTTTAGCCATCCCAGCATTCCACCCAACATCCCAGCCTTTCACTATAAGTCCATCCATCCCAGCCTTCCATGCTCCTTTCACCTTGACACTCCAAAGATCAACTCATAATTCAACCTTCCACGCTCCTTCAGCCTCCAGACTTTTGTGCTCCTTCAGACTCTAGCCTTCCACTCTCCTTCAGCCTCCAACCTTCCACACTCCTTCAACCTCTAGCCTTCTACTCTCCTTCAACCTTCAGATTTGTTGATCGTTAAAGCACCAGACCATTTTCCAGACCCCGCCATGCCCCTTAGGGGGCAACCCCCTAAGATGCATTTTAAATTTAAAGGAGAATATTTAATATATTTTATAAAATTGATATTTATTTATAAAATTCAAGCCTATTAAAATTTTAATATATTTTTAAAAATATTAAAAAATTAATGAGATTTGGATTAAAGTAAAATAGTTTTAAATGTGCATAAGATAATAGGCCATGGATGTTGTTTACCTAATATATAGTTATCCAACCATACTTTGATTATCTAAGTATGGTGTATAATCATATGCTCCCATGCACAATTTAACCTTAGACCTCTGTTTAGACTTTCAAAGTCTTCACCCTTAAGCCCAAGTTACACAATATTATTCCTTATACTTGTTTTAAAATTATTATTTTATATTTTTATCCAACCACACTTTATTTATCTAAGTATGGTGTACAATCATATACCCCCACACAATTTAAATATTGGACCTCTTATTTATAGTTCCAAAGTCTTCACCCTTAAGCCCATATTATAGAATATTCGTCCTTATATATTTTTTAATATGGGTGGTTGAAATGGGTCCTACTCGTATTACATCATCACTACATAGTGGTATTACAACAAAGTTGTTGAACTAAGTGTGACACTGAGATGGGGGATGAATCACTTTGTATTAAAATTTTTAATCCAACTACGAAATCAAATCAAAACAAGCAATCACACAAACATGCATCACATAACACCATATTTATAGTGGAAACCCGATGTGGGAAAAATCACTGTGCCAATGGACTGTTTGGACTCCCATCCAAATACAGCCTCAAAAATATTTGGCCTTTACACTATTTTTGCATAACCTACTACAAGGAATGGCACCAACCAACCCAAAATTTAGTAGCACCATCTGTAAAGAGCACCGACCCTTGTTGCCAAGCACCCACTAGGCAAAAATACAAAGCTCTGGTAGAAGAAATTTATCCTTGATAATAAGACCCTGAGTGGTCTAGCACACTGAATCTCTCTGTACACACTCTGTTCACCAAAAAATCCCACTAATAACTTCACATTCTGATCCCATTGACAATCTGAATCCCTATTCTCTGCATACAAAACAAAACCTTCTTCCTCAAACTCAACAAAACCCTCTTCACACAAAAACGAAAATTCGGACCATAAGATGGTGTTTTCAGCCTTGAATAACATCTCTTGTAGGAGATATGACAAAATTGTAGATCTTCTAATTTTGCATGATCTGGAAAAAAAATGGGCTCAAACGGATGCCTGGATCAAAATTTATGGCCAAAATACGAGAGACACTTTTTTATTCCATGCATTAAAAAAAAAACCCTTGTTTTATGACTGCATCTCTTCATTTCAAAAACAACCCCAAACTTACACTCATCTTCAAGAATTCATCAGAATACTTCAATCCACAATTCTCAACCCGCAACTTCTTATTCTCCTCACAATACATTGGCAGTCACACCTTTTCATATATAATCCATCCTGCTTTTCATGCCTTGGCTACACACATATTTTTCTTTTTGTACACAAAATAAAAATCGTATTCCCTTATTTTTATTTTCACACTATCCTTATTGCGCACTATAATTTTTCTTCTTCCATGCGTTTACTATCAAGATTCTCCATTTACATTTACAAAAGGCAAAAACTCCCCATTAAAAATCTTGTCTAAAATTAGCTTTCAAAGATTCCAACCCTTTTAAAATGTAACACCTTTAATTCCACATACACACACTTGTCAAACAAAATATGCTTTTTGTAACTGCCATACTAATTACATATCTTCCAATCAATGCAATCCACTAAATTTGAATTTATCTTTATCAAAACTCTCATTTTCAAAACTGCCAAAAAGTGATGACAAGGCAAATTGCAACAGTCATAACTTCCTCCTCAAATTTCCAAACAGGTTAAAATTTGAAACATGTATTCTTGGTCAAACCGACTATCTCCAGTTTAAATTTCATCTTTTAACTCTTCACATAGTATTCATAGTACCTCCGATAAGATGGTCTTTTTACGTAGTTTTGATAGCTATCTAAAACTGCCAAAAACTGGAAAAAGTGCTCCAGAGCAATTTTGTAACTGTCATCGTTTCCTCCTCATATCTCCGTTTGGAGTAAAATTTAAAACTTATACTCTCGGTATATCCGAATACCTCCAGTAAAAATTTTGAAGTCTGATTCATCATGGATTGCATAATATATCTCCAACAAAGTGGCCTCCGACACTGATTTTACACCTATCACATAAAGTACAAAATCGTCCAACAAGGTACCGATGATGCAACCGACCGGTCTAAACACTGATCTAAAATCACCAACATTGTCCTGACCTGTTTCCTGACTCGTTGATATGTTCAACACTGTGTCGGGCTATCCAACACAGTCCATTGGCACTTATGAGCAACATTTGCAACTTTTGACAACTTTTGTAATTTTTGCAATTTCACACAAACCACTTGCAACACCTTCACCCGAGCATCAAACATATCCTCACAAGCTTCAAACACCTTACCGCTGCACCAACCAAGTCCAACTGAGTGTGTTGACAACAATGACAACACCTTGCTCAACATATTTATGTTTCGCTTGGCAATATTTAAACTTAGGTCTCCTCCATTAATGTTGAGGAATTTAATAGTTGAGCTAATGTCATTTGATAATATTTTTTCTTATACTTGTTTTTGATCAATTCGTTATTTTTAATAATAAATAATTTATTTTAAAATTACTATTTTATATTTTTAATGATAAGTAATCCAATATTATATATATTATTGTAATTGTTATTATGATGATATTGTTTACCGTTAGAAATACTCAAATAAAAATGAGCACATTCATAATAAAAGTTGTAGGACTTAATGAAAATGCAAGAAAATAAATAACAATAGTGCTAGAGCAACATAGAATGAAATGCAACAATTTTGTTAATCAAGAGAAACTCATACCGCATACCTCTTTGAGGAGGCAACCTCCTTAGAAGCATAGCTCTTACAATTTGAGAAAATACTTGATGACTTCCGTGTCCACCCTTGTCTTTATATTGACTCTTTATCTACCTTAATGCTAATGCTCAAGGATCGGTCCAAATGCAAGTGAGGGACCCAAGCTAGTAACTCCTAATAAAAAACAGTTACATCTTGATTAATAAGTATTGATTAAATCAATATGACCATACACATTAAGTGCAAAAATTATATAATAATATTAAATTACATTAGAAATGGATCCTAACATTTATCTAAACTAGGAAAAACACTCTTCAAATGGAAAAAAATATATCTTCAAAGTGAAACCCACATTACTCCCTAGCCCGACAACTAATATTTTATTATAGTTAACTAGGTACATATCAAGATCTTAAAATTAAAAACACTAGTACCGAAACATAGTGGTTAGGACTTTGAGATTTTTTTTTAGAGACCTAGGTTCAAACCACGACGGGTGTACATGTGTCAATGAGTTATGAAAAAGAAACAAGGCCCAAACAAAATTATGAGACTCCCTTCTAACCCCCATGGTAACTTATTATTAATGAGAAATGCATTTACTTCAAATGATTGTGTTTGAAAACTTGTCATATAAACCCCCTTTCTAACATAACCGTAAGCCTAACTTCTAGGAGTAGGGTTGGGTGTTGGAAGTAACTCTAGTTAAAAGCCTCAATGGGATTTTAAGGAGAGGGAGGGCATCACACCAACAAGAATTCCCCTCTTAGCCTATGTATTGCTTAATTTATCAAAGCATTATTCTACTACCCAATGAGGACAAAAAACCATTTGATAGGAAGTGTTGTATGATAACAAAAACATCCCTTCTCTATTTTTCTGCTCAAATCAAATCATTTAGATCAGATAATTTACTTCTTTCTTATCTCTTTGGGCTACATTCAGAGAGGAATGTTGGATGATTTTACATGGGTCTTTAAGGGTAAGTGTTAGGGTTATGGTTTTCATTCATTTATTTATTAAAAATTATTATCTTTGTTGTCTGATGCCATATCCTTGATAGCTTGATGTGATGATATGGGATGCTATGATCAGGAAAATACTAATTGTTCCTCACATTCCTGATAGAAAACTAACATTGATGTCATTTTTGTGATTACAACATGCTCCTCTTTTATTCTCTACTACACTCGTTAAAAGATTTTGGTTTCTCATTTGTCTAGGGATTGTATGCAAGGCTTCTTTTGAGGTGTGTGTCTTGTAGTATGAATAGTTCCTACAAAAAAATAGAGTGAGGCATAGAATGAAGAGGGAAAAGGGATTCCAAGGGTGTGCAAGCAACACCCAGGTGTTGTAGGTGAGTTGGAGAGGAGAGGGCAATCCTCCAAGGGAGGTCTCAGGTTCAAATATCCACCCTACCAAAAAGTTGAATTGGGTACCTGTTGGCATTTTTGCCACATTTTATTGATTGTTGATTATCCATGCATAAGATCTTGAAATTCTCACTTCTATACAGGTTTTGATGCAAAAAATGCCTAAGTCCGAAGACTGTCGCGAAATCGCGACAAAAAGCAGCATGGAGGAAAATGTAGCAAAACCGTTGCGATATCGTGACATGTCGCGTTTTTGCGGGTCTTTCGAGGAGAGAGAAGAGAAAGCCAAATGTGTCACGAAATCGCGACCTGTCATAGTTTCACGGCGCAAAAGGGCAGAGAAGAGCAAAGTCTAAAACCGTCGCGATATCGTGACATGTTTCAAAATCACGGTCAGCGCAGTCAATAGAGCCAGAGCGACAAAATCATCGTGAAATCACGACCAAAATCAGCATGGAGAGCTCGGGTTCAAAATTGTCACGATATCGCGCATGTCGTGTTTTCGCGGGTTCGTGGAGGAGAGAGAAGCCAAAGTCAGAAACAGTCGCAAAATCGCGACGTGTTTCAAAATCGCGGTCAACTTAGTCAGCGGAAGCAGTGCAGTGAATACGTCGCGATATCACGACTGTCACGTTTTCGTGACCCGCGATGGCAAAAAAGGCAGAACAACATAATGGTAGCGAAATCGCGACATAGTTGGGCTAAGTGTAATGACATTCAAAACAGTAGCGAAATCGCGACAGAAATGATGACAAGGGCCAGAGGAATACAACGTAGTGATATCGCGACTGTCATGTTTTTGCGACTGTCGATGGTCATGCAGCAGAGTAACAAAAAGGGTCGCGAAATCGCGACATAACTAGGCGAAGGGTGATGGCGATAGACTTTGTAGCGATTTCGCGACAGAATAGTGAGTGAGGCACAAAAGGCAAAAGTTGTAGCGAAATCGCTACATGTTGCGTGGTCGCGGCAAAGTTAAGGCAGAAAGCATGAGGCATGAAATATGTCGCGCTTTCACGACATTTGTTGCGATGAAGTCCAGCAGGAAGAAAACATCGCGAAAACGCGACAACTTGAGGCGGAAGCACCAAGTGCAGAGAAATGTAGCGAAATCGCGACAGAAAGTGGCTACGAAATAAAAAGCAAGAAAGTGTTGCGTTTTTGCAGGTTGGAAGCTGGACCGTACAAGGTGGATGAACATTGTCGCGAAATCGCGACATGTAGCATTTTCGCGACTTGTTGGATTTTTGCGGCAGCAAAGCAGGAAAGAAGCAGAATGATACGGAACATCACAATTTCATGACATGTTGAGTTTTCGCGACCTGGGAGCAGCAACAAAGGAGAAGAAGCAGAAAACATGCAAACAGATGCAGATGTCACGAAATCACGACAAGAAGTGGTAACAGTGGAGAACGCAGAGTTGGTGTAGCAAAATCGTGACATAGCGAAACGAAGGGGCCAAGTGCAGGAAGTGGTAGCGATTTCGCGACTTGTAGCAGGACCGTACAGCGTGCATAAAATATGTAGCAAAATCGTGACATGTCGCATTTTCATGACTTAGAAGAGAAGATGGAGTAGCGGCAAGGAATTGTAGCGAAATCGTGCAGCCACAAGGAAGATAATATAGAAGGTAGAAAAACATCGCAAAATCACGACATGTCGCATTTTTGCGACTTTTGTCGTTTTCACGACTAATGAAGACACGTGGGTCCCAGTTCGGTCTACGATTTCTCCGAGGCAAATTTCGGGAATTGTTTTTTTTTAGCACTCATTTGGTGGGTCCCGGGAAAGTCTGCTTTTTGTTTTAAATGCTTATTTGCTGGATTCCATGACAACCTGTTTTATATTTTAAATGCTACAAATAGGCAGATTTCACGGGATTGTTCTTCTTTCCTAGTGCTTGTTTGCTGGATTCCATGAAAGTCTGCTTCATGTCTTTCAGTGCTTGTTTTGCTGGATCCCATGAAAGTCTGTTTTAATATTCTAAAATACTGCAGAGAGGCAAGTCCTCTATAAATATTATTGTATATCTCAAGAAAAAGGGAGGACAGTCCGCGAGAAAAACTTTTCAAGTTCTCTGCATGAATAAGAGATTTGGCTTCAGATTTTGCAAGGAATTTTGTGTGATTTCCTTCTCTTTTATGCATTTCTCATTATGCTCATGTTTCTCATCTGCTGTGAGATTTAAATTCTGCATCTGAGTTTGAATGTTGCTGGTGAGAAAGTGAGTTCTGGAATGTGATCCTGGGAAGTTGTCTGCACAAGGTTGTAAGTGAACTATGTTACTATCTCTTGTTATATGTTGTTTATATGCTTGAAATAGATTCCTGTTGTTGATCTGTCTGTCCCCGATTTTACAAATTCGGCCTGTGGCCATATTTCCCATCTCTTTCTGCATTTTTACAATTTCTTTCCTACAACTTTTATCTAAAACCAAGCTTAGATTAGTAAGGGAACCAGCCCTCTCTGGAGATTGGCTTGGGAGACATTTCTTTCTCTCAACCTTTCAATGTTGGCCGGGTCTAGGGTGCATAGTTTTAGAAAATCCTTTCCTGTGGCAGATTCGTGACCAACAGTTTTTGGCACGCCCGGTGGGACTGATTTAAAGTCCCATATTTTCACACCCGGAAGAATCAAGATTCTGATGAACTGTCTTGACTTCAAAGCGGAGATTGTAAGTTCATCTGGTGACTCTGTTGAGCTTAAGATCCAGATTTCTTGATCGTAGGCACTCTTTATTAAAAGTCTTCATGCTGTATAGTTAAAATATTTGGCGACTCTGCATTACCCAGAAATCTCTGAACGTGGATACAGTGAGAGTTGTACTTCATGATCACGAGATCAAAATCCAAGAAAGTTGAAAACCTTGTTGAGTTTTTTGAACTTGACAACACAAAAATAGGTGAACACCCCAGGTTGGTTTCCCCATCACTTGCATCCTCTGCAAAATCCTCACAACGTCCTGGTGTTGCTACTAGTTTTTCATCTCCTCAGCAACAGATCCAAATCCCAATGGCCCAGAACCCTCCACCCAGGCAGTTCTCAGCATGGAATAGTTCAGGAGCTTTGAACTTACAGGTTCAAAATCCAGTCCCTCAAGCTGCTTTGAAAGCCTTGCCAACTTATGATGGTACTGGTAAAACTGCATACGAACATATTCATGATGTAGCCTCTTTGGCAGCCATTCATGATATAACAGCCGAAGATGTGATGGTGAAATTATTAGTCTTGTCCCTGAGAGGAAAATTGTTGTATTGGTATAGATCTCTGCAACCAGGCACTATTGCGTCATGGGATCAGTTAGGAGAGCTGTTAATTAAGAATTTTCATGAACAGGCTGATCCATTTTCGTTGTTGCATTAGTTTAATGCAATTCAGAGGCACCCGCAGGAGGCTATAGCAGATTTTAATATTCGGTTTACCAGAAGCTGGCAGCGAGTGCCCGAAGGACTTCGGCCCACCCATGAGCAAGCTACGTTCTATTATCTTCGAGCCTTCAACACAGATATTGGCTTGGCAATCAGGCAGTCCAACGTGATGACATTCTTGAAGTTGTTCGAGCAAGCACACAAGGCGGAGGCAGACTTGATTGCAATTGGTAGACTTCCTCCAAAGGTACCAATGCCCATTTTACCTGATATTCCACAGCATTTATATCCTAGTTCATTTTCGCAATCTATGTCTTCTATGTACCCTGTTCCTTCCTGGAACTCAAGTGCACCTCAGATCGCACCCATTCCAACTGTTCCCCAGTTGCCTGCACCCAACGTTCTGTCATTCCCTGCTTCCACCTCATTTCTAGCATTACCGGCACCACCAGCACCTTTGCTCTTACCAGCACCTCCTGCACCTGTAAACCCTGATCCTTATACAACACTTTTGCAAGAGGTAAAATCTGCCAATTCTGCAATAAGAGCAATGGGTAATAAAATCACGCTTATTGAAAGAAAGCAAGCTGAGCGAGATTTCCAGCCTAGGAGATTTCAACCCCCACCAATTACTAGAGAACAAGCTGCTTCAACAAGCAAAACACCCGAGAAGAACCTGACTGTTTTGGCTAATGAAGATGCAGTTCTTGCTGAAAGAACATATTGGTGCTCGACATGCAATGATCCACACAGTGAAGAGACCTGTATGGTTCATTTGAATTATGTGCAGACATTGTCTGCAAGTTCTTCTGGGGGGCAGATTAACATGATCTCAGAAATAGATCATAACTTTATGGTTCCATCTGAAGAACAAGTCTCAGTTCTTACTAGAACTGGAAAGAAGCCTGTCTCAGTAAATCCTTCTGAGATAGAACCGTTAAAAGTACCAGCTGATCCAAAGAAATAGATGAAAGCTCCTATGTTAATGCCAGAGCCAGATGTGCCTATTCTATTGAAAGATCCTGTTCCATTACAAGTGAAGGACAGAGTACAAGAAAGGGCTTCAACCTCACAGGCAAGAACTGAAACAGAAGAACAAGCCAGAGAAAAGCTTAAATACCCATCATTGACTAAAATATTGAGGGTAGAAGCTACTCAGCAATATCGGAGCAAATATGAACCTCCTGTTGACAAGAAGGAACCTACTGTAGTTGCATATAATATTGTTGAAGAATTGAAGAAGACTCCAGCTAAGGTTAGTCTTTTCGATGCATTACAATTACCTGGACAGGTAGATTTATTGCAAGAATCCTTGAAATCTGTGAAAGATAGTGGGAGCAGTCCTACCCAAACAATTTTTGCTCAAGCATTAACCACTTCAGCCACTGGAAAAAATAGACCACCCCCATTTTATCTGTCACTTAGGATGGAGGGTTGGATTGTGCATAACTGCATGATTGACTCCGGTGCTGCAACGACTGTCATGCCAAAGGCAGTTTGCGAAGTCATGGGTATGGAATACACACGAAGTAGCCCTGGTGTCTTGCAGTTGGATGGGACTCCTATGAAAATAGTGGGGGTAATCAAGGATGTTTCGATTGTTTTACATACTATGCCTCAGATTACAGTTATTCAGGAAATAGTTGTGGTTGATCTAGAACCGTATTTCAGTATGTGCTTATCCAGAGAATTTACTGCAAAATTGGGGGGTTACCTTGCACTGGATTATTCCCACTTGGAGATCCCTTTCAAAGGAAAGAGACTTCGGATTTATAATGAAAAACCTTCCTCCTTTCATATTGAAAAGTTGGATGAAGCAGGAAAAACCAGGCAGTCTGTCAACATGCTAACCGAAGAGTTAGAAGGTTCTGATTTGAGGGATGAAGTTCTGTATGAGCTTCAGTTGGAGGATGAGTTTTCAATGCTTAATTTCAATGCCATGCTGGAGACTGAAATCGGTTGTTATTCCATCACAAAGCCCGAGGATGGTGCAATGCAGGTTTTTCCTAACCAAGATGATCAGAGTTCTGTCACGGATCAACTATGGAAGCTATATTTTGATGGGGCAAGATGCAAAAATGGTGCAGGAGCAGGTATTGTTTTGATTTCTCCTTCTGGTTTACAAAGAACATATTCATACCGTCTTACTTGGAATTGTACTAACAATGCTGCTGAGTATGAAGCATTATGCCTAGGCTTGAAAAAGGCAAAAAAGTTGGGAATCGAACAGTTACAGATTTTTGGTGATTCTGAGCTTATTGTAAACCAAGTAACAAACAGGTGTATTTCCAAACAACATTATCTTAAAGCATACCGCAACCAAGTTTGGGATCTGTTTGAGTCTTTCACAGCTCTGAATATTCAAGCTATTTCCTGAGAGTTGAACAAGCATGCAGATCTTCTAGCATCTCTTGGAGCCAATTTTTCTCCCATTGAGCAGGTAGTGAAGAAACCAAAGATAGTAAGGATGGTGTACAGACCTAGTGTCCCAGACAAGGATACTTTCTAGCAAGTCTTCGAGAGTGATGAGCAAATTGTTAACTTTTTGATTCAAGAAGCTGCCACTATCAAAGGAAGAACTTTGGAGCACGAAGAGACTGATGGTCTGATTCAGTTATGGAATAATCATATTCCGAAGGGTCTTATCACTCTAGAAAGTTTGTTTGATCAGAATGATCGGTCCAAGAAACATCGAATTGAGATTGACAAGAAAGAGTATATGGAGATGCAGTTAGAACCAGATAAGGTCATTAAGATTGGGACTGATTCTACTCCTGATGAATTGCAAGAAATCAGGCAACTGTGTCAAGAATTTTTTGATATTGTGGCTTGGAGTTATGAAGATCTGAAAGGATATGATAAATGGATTGTGCAGCATACTATTGAGTTGGAAGAAGGAGTCAAACCCTTCAGGCAGAAGCAGTGACCAGTGAATCCAAATATTGAGACTCTCATGAGGGCCGAACTAGTGAAAATGCTGCAAGCCAAGATTATATACCCAGTTAAGCACTCGACTTGGGTTGCTAATCTGGTTCCAGTTCGAAAGAAAAATGGAGACATACGACTGTGTGTGGATTTTTGGAATCTGAACCGTGCATCTCTGAAAGATCATTATCCCTTGCCTCGCATTGATCAGATACTGCATGTTGTTGCTAGGGCTCAGCGTTTTTCATTGTTGGATGGATTCTCTGGATATAACCAGATTTGGGTTAGGGATGAAGACCAGTACAAGACAACATTTACAACTAAGTGGGGTACTTTTGCTTATCAGCGAATGCCTTTCGGATTATCAAATGCTGGGGCAACATTCCAGAGGGCCATGGACATTGCATTTGAGGAGCTTTTGAACAAGATTATTGTTATTTATCTTGATGATATGACTGTCTTTTCACATAAACGGGAAGATCATTGTTCTCATCTGAGGCAAATATTTGGAAAATGTAGAGAGTTTGGGATTTCCATTAATCCAAAGAAGTCAATTTTTGCAGTAAAGGAAGGTAAACTCTTGGGGCATGTCATTTCAGAAGATGGTTTGGCAATAGATCCATCCCGAGTTGAAGCATTGAAAAAATTATCACTCCCTGCTAATAAAAAAGAGCTGCAGTCTTTCTTTGGGCAGATCAATTTTATCAAAAAATTTATTTCTGACTTTGCTCAAGTTGTCAAGCCCATGACTGAGTTGTTGAAGAAAGATGCAGACTTTAAATGGACAACTCAGAGGAAAGAGGCATTCCAGGAAATTAAGGACAGAATAGTGCAGGCTCCTGTATTGATTAATCCAGATTATTCAAAAGATTTCATTCTGTATGCTATTGGAGAGGATGACAGCTATGCTGTAGTACTAACACAGAAGGGAGATGATGGGAATGAAAGGCCCATTGCTTTCCTTAGTCAGGTTATTTTACCTCATGAGGCAAAATATAATTTCATTGAAAAATAGGTGTATGTTGTTATGAAGTCTCTTAAAAAATTCAAGCACTTCATATCTCAGAGTAGGACAGTCGTCTATGTTATTCATCCCGATGTAAGGAATTTCATCATTCAAGGTGAGATGGGTGATAAACGCACTGGTTGGGTCACCAAGATTCAAGAATTTGATGTTGAGATTCATCCGACCAAGCTAGTGCGGGGTAAAGCTTTATGCCAGCACTTAGCAAAGATGGCGAGCATCTGGAATGGTTGATTATCAAGCAAATGATCTTGCTGGAGATGACAATCTGATGAATCTCTTAGTTCAAGAACAAGATTGGGCAGATAACCTCATTGATTACTTCACAACTGGTAAATGCCCTTCACAGTTAAATGCCTCACAACGGAGAAGGTTTCGTCTGCAAGCTCTCAGGTATGTGTTGCTGCCTGAAGGATTGTTTTTTAAGAATATTGATGGCGTTCTTTTAAGGTGTGTCAAGGAATCAGAGAAGGCTAGACTCCTGGAGGAGTTTCATTCTGGCATATCAGGAGGACACTATGCAGGTAGACCGATGGCTTTAAAAATAATTCGGGCTGGTTACTATTGGCCAACCTTGTTCACAGATGCTTTCAGGATTGCCCAAGCATGTGACAAATGTCAGAGGTATACAGGAAGGGTTAGAAATGCATCATTGCCTTTGCATCCAATTCAGGTTGAAGCACCTTTTCAGCAGTGGGGGTTGGACTTTATTGGGATTATTGATCCGAATTCTTCAGCTAGGTCACAAGTATATTTTAACTACTACAGATTATTTTACAAGATGGTCTGAAGCTATTCCAACCAAGGTTGCAAATCAAGGAGTGGTGATTTCTTTCATTGAAGGATTAATTACACGCTTTGGCATTCCTGATGCTATTATGACAGATAATGGGACTCCATTTATTGGAGCTGAGTTAGCTGAATTTGCAAACAAGTATGGTGTTTTCCTGAAGACATCCTCTAACTATTATCCTCAGGGAAATGGCTTGGTAGAGTCCACAAACAAAAATTTGCTCCGGATTTTAAAGAGGTCTTTGGGGGATAACAAGAGATCATGGCACCTTCTATTGAATCAAGCTTTATGGGCAGATAGGATTTCAATCAAGAAGTCTATCAAGACTTCACCATATGCCCTGGTATATGGAAAAGAGGCAAGGCTGCCTGTTCATTTAGAATTGCCAGTATTACAGCAGTTGCAGGAATTTTAGGATGATGAAACAGATGTAGATTCCTTGGATATGCGGTTGGCTCAGTTGTTACAGTTGGAAGAGCAACGTTCTTTGGCCTATGAGGAGTTTGCTAAGCACACACAAGTTATTTCAAAGTGGTTCCATAAAAATTTTGTAGATCGTCCACTTAAGGTGGGTGATTTGGTCCTAAAATGGAATGAAAACAAAGCCAAGCCTGGGAATCACAAGAAGTTTGATGCTCTGTGGGAGGGTCCCTTCCGCATTGTCAGTGCTGGTGCAGCAAATTCGTTTTATCTGGAGGATTTGGATGGCAGCCCACTTCCTATTTCAGTGAATGGCTTTCATCTGAAAGCCTATACTACCTGAAGATGAGTCCAGTCTTACCTTGTGAATAATATATAAAAAAAAAAGTGTTGTTTTCCTTTGTCAACTTCGGCTCTTTTTGCATGCGAGCCCGCAGGTACGTTTATTCATTTCTTTTTTTTCCTCTTTCTTCCCAACAGATAGCGGCTTTTGTCAATTTTCTCCCTTCCTTTTCCTTCTCTTCTTTCTTCCTCTTCTCATTCTCTTCCTTTCTTACTCCTTTTTCTTCTGCATATAATTAAGTCGCGGTTGTTGTTTCTTTTTCCCCTTCTAATATTCCCGCTTCTTTATTTCCCCTTTCTTCTAATCCTTATTTCATTTTCAGTATTCATCTACAGTTCATATCGCATTTTCATTCTCATTTTCCTTCATTTCACCTCCATTTCCCTTTCATATCAGTTGGTAGCACAGAAGCACTCTGTTATTGTATCTACCGCATCACTCCTCCACTCCACCATTCCATCATATCACCATTCCATTCCCATTCCACAACCTGCGCATCCGCAGGATCTCATTCCATTCATTTTTGTTTTTGTACTCCTGGTGCTTTCATGGAGATTCTTTTACAACACCTGATCAGTTAGGCCAAATGCATATTCTTTGAGTTTCATTCATTCAGCAAGAGTTGTTGCAGAGTCCTCGAGATGTACCTCAGCGACTTTCTATTCTCAGTTTTTCTTGACTCTGTTGCCCAATGGATTAAGGCCTGGGATTCGTGCATACAGCAAAACTGTATACCCCACGAGCCGCCAAGAATGTTGGCATTTTTGCCACATTTTTTTGATTGTTGATTATTCATGCATAAGATCTTGAAATTCTCACTTCTATACAGGTTTTGATGCAAAAAATGCCTAAGTCCAAAGACTATCGTGAAATCGCGACAAAAAGCAGCATGGAGGGCACTGTAGCAAAACCGTCGCGATATCGTGACATGTCGCGTTATCGCGGGTCTTTCGAGGAGAGAGAAGAGAAAGCCAAATGTGTCACGAAATCGTGACCTGTCACAGTTTTGCAATGCAAAAGGGCAGAGAAGAGCAAAGTCTAAAACCGTCGCGATATCGCGACGTGTTTCAAAATCGCGGTCAGCGCAGTCAACGGAGCCAGAGCGACAAAATCGTCGCGAAATCGCAACCAAAATCAGCATGGAGAGCTCGGGTTCAAAATTGTCGCGATATCGCGCATGTCACGTTTTCACGGGTTCGTGGAGGAGAGAGAAGCCAAAGTCAGAAAACGTCACGAAATCACGACGTGTTTCAAAATCGTGGTCAACCTAGTCAGCGGAAGCAGTGCAGTGAATACGTCGCGATATCGCGACTGTCGCGTTTTCATGACCCACGATGGCAAAAAAGGCAGAACAACATAATGGTAGCGAAATCACGACATAGTTGGGCTAAGTGTAATGACATTCAAAACAGTAGCAAAATCACGACAGAAATGATGACAAGGGCCAGAGGAATACAACGTAGCGATATTACGACTGTTGTGTTTTTGCGACTGTCGATGGTCATGCAGCAGAGTAACAAAAAGGGTCGCGCAATCACGACATAACTAGGCGAAGGGTGATGGCGATAGACTTTGTAGCGATTTCGCGACAGAATAGTGAGTGAGGCACAAAAGGCAAAAGTTGTAGCGAAATCGCTACATGTTGCGTGGTCACGGCAAAGTTAAGGCAGAAAGCATGAGGCATGAAATATGTCGCGCTTTTGCAACATTTTTTGCGATGAAGTCCAGCAAGAAGAAAACGTCACGAAAACGCGACAACTTGAGGCGAAAGCACCAAGTGCAGAGAAATGTAGCGAAATCGTGACAGAAAGTGGCTACGAAAGAAAAAGCAAGAAAGTGTTGCATTTTCGTAGGTTGGAAGCTGGACCGTACAAGGTGGATGAACATTGTCGCGAAATCGTGACATGTAGCATTTTCATGACTTGTTGGATTTTCGCGGCAGCGGAGCAGGAAAGAAGCAGAATGTAACAGAACATTGCAATTTCATGACATGTTGAGTTTTCGTGACTTGGGAGCAGCAACAAAGGAGAAGAAGCAGAAAACATGCAAACAGATGCAAATGTCTCGAAATCGTGACAAGAAGTGGTAATAGTGGAGAACGCAGAGTTGGTGTAGCGAAATCACGACATAGCGGAACGAAGGAACCAAGTGCAGGAAGTGGTAGCAATTTCACGACTTGTAGCAGGACCGTACAGCGTGCATAAAATATGTAGCGAAATCGCGACATGTCGCATTTTCGCGACTTAGAAGAGAAGATGGAGCAGCAGCGAGGAAGTGTAGCGAAATCGCGCAGCCACAAGGAAGATAATGCAGAAGGCAAAAAAACATCGCGAAATCGCGACATGTCGCATTTTTGCGACTTTTGTCATTTTCGCGACTAATGAAGACACGTGGGTCCCAGTTCGGTCTGCGATTTCTTCGAGGCAAATTTTGGGAATTGTTTTCTTTTAGCACTCATTTGGTGGGTCCCGGGAAAGTCTGCTTTTTGTTTTAAATGCTTATTTGCTGGATTCCATGACAGCCTATTTTATATTTTAAATGCTACAGATAAGCAGATTTCACGGGATTGTTTTTCTTTCCCAGTGCTTATTTTGCTGGATTCCATGAAGGTCTGCTTCATGTTTTTCAGTGCTTATTTTGCTGGATTCCATGAAAGTCTGTTTTAATATTCTCAAATACTACAGAGAGGCAAGTCCTCTATAAATATTATTGTATATCTCAAGAAAAAGGGGAGACAGGCCACGAGAAAACTTATCAAGTTCTCTGCATGAATAAGAGATTTGGCTTCAGATTTTGCAAGCAATTTTGGTGTGATTTCCTTCTCTTTTATGCATTTCTCATTATGCTCATGTTTCTCATCCGTTGTGAGATTTAAATTCTGCATCTGAGTTTGAATGTTGCTAGTGAGAAAGTGAATTCTGGAATGTGATCCTAGGAAGTTGTCTGCACAAGGTTGTAAGTGAACTATGTTACTATCTCTTGTTATATGTTGTTTATATGCTTGAAATAGATTCCTATTGTTGATCTGTCTGTCCCCGATTTTACAAATTCATTCTGTGGCCATATTTCCCATCTCTTTCTGATTATTTCCCATTTCTTTCTGCATTTTTACAATTTCTTTCCTACAACTTTTATCTGAAACCAAGCTTAGATTAGTAAGGGAACCAGCCCTCTCTGGAGATTGGCTTGGGAGACATTTCTTTCTCTCAACCTTTCAATGTTGGTCGGGTCTAGGGTGCATAGTTTTAGAAAATTCTTTCCTGTGGCAGATTTGTGACCAACAATACCCATAATCCAATTGATAATGTTGATGCAAGCAGGGCTAGATGCGACTCTCGGGTGACTTTGACGATGTAGAACCCCTTGGTCGTGGTCTCTCAGACCAAGGCAGCCCCGCAAGGGATTTTTCTCTAATAAAATAAAAAATAAGAAATAAGGGTACGCAAGCAACCATGGGGGCTTTATAGGGGGTGAGCTAGAGGGTAAAATTGAGCATACATGTAAAGTTGATCTAACACCTCCAAAATTATTGTTTTGCCTCTAGATTTTGGAAGCCCTTCAATAAAATACATGAAAATACTTGTCCCAATATTTTCTAGAATAAGAATACGTTGTGATAGTAATCCTTGGGGCTTGGAAAACATGAATGTATCTTTTCCATAAATTGTTGTACTTTGGTTGGATAAATTGTATCAATGGTGGTTTGAGCCTAGACTACAAATAGTTGCACCCCCACCCTTTGAGATGACTTCTTCAAAAAAATTTCTATTCGATGGGAATTGATTGGTTAGGTAGTATTAGTGTGCATACTATGGAGAGTGCATTACTTCCTCTATTGGTTGAATTGCATCCAAAGTTTAGAAAAATCCTAGACTATTGGACTAGCATATGGAGGTATTGAATTCCCAATACTATATCACAACCCCCAAAATAAAGGGAAAGCATGCGCCTCTTGAGATTGTAGTCACCCATCTGCACCTTTATATTTTTGCATTTTTCTTTGCAAGGTAGAACTCCCCCATTGGCTCCCATGAATTCAAAAGAATTACAAGGGTATATGTAGCAATTTGTTCATTTAGCCACCCAAGGATCAATAAAATTGTGTGTACTACTTGAATCAATGAGGATTATGAGGCATTGATCCTTGAAATGCCCTACCACTTTCATGGTTTGGGGAGTGGAAATTCTTACTAAGGCATGTACAAAAATCTTTGGTAGTTGGTCTTTAGTCAATTCAATTTCTATAGGTGGATGTTATTCTCTATTATCCTCCCCTATGTCATGATATTTATGATTGAAAGGTTTACCCACATCAAGTAAATACAATTTTTATTGCATGCACTTATGGCCTGGGGAGTACTTATCATCATAATTATAGCATAAACCTTGTGCCCTCCATGCCTCCATTTCTTCTTTGCTTAGATGTTTGATTAGGGGTAGTTTATTGGAAGGATTTCATACTAGTCAAGATGGAAGTGGGGGTTGAGTTTAAGGAAGTTTAGATGTACATTGTTGAGATAAAAATTTATCTTCAACTAATCTAGCCAAACCTACTACTTGCATCATGGTTTTTGGTTTAAACATTCTTACCTCGATTTGAATTGTTGGAGTATATTACATTATTTGGCACATGTTAATGTACCACCTTGGGTACATCATTATAAATATTAGATTAGGAGTGTGTCTTAGTTTAGAGTGTGAGTAAATATTTTATGTAATGTAATAATGTGTAGGAAATGCACAAGTGTCATGTAATTAAGTGTGCAAGTGTGGTGAGTTTAAATGTGCACAAGTATCCATTATGTAAGAGTGCACGTGTCCTTAGAATAGGAAAGTGAAGAGTCTCAAAGAAGAGTGAAGGTCAAGAGTACTCCATATGAAGAGTCACATTCTATTATATATATGTGACTAAGCATTGTAAATAAGTGAGAGTGTGTGTGACCTTTATTCTATATCATTTTACTATTTTTGTGAGCATTTATTAGTGTCCATTTTATGAGTTATTTCTAAAGTTATTTGTGAGTTATATTTGAATAAACTATTGCCATTATTGAGTATTTTATATTGCAACTTTATATTTGATTTTGTGGTTATTTACATTAAGAGTTAAGCATCAAAAGCTAACAGTGGTATCAAAGCTACAACAAGTCTTTTCTTGCACAAGTTTTTAAAAGTTGTAAATAGTCTAAGGATATTTCCACTAATCAAGAAGAAACCAGTGAAGTTGAAGATATTACCTCTAGAGAAGTAAAAACAAAGAAGATACTATTTTTATTGTGTTGAAGAAAAACCAGTGAAAATCAAATATTCAATATTCAAAAATTTTAGATAGATTGAGTTTACCTATTCCAAGAACAAATTTAGAATAGAAGGCAATCTACAACATAGTTTCAGGTCTTGAAGATAGACCTTGACATTGACAATATTAAGAGACCTAATAAGAAGATCCTATTTAAAAAATTGATAGAGAAAGCAAACTTGAAGGTAGAAGAAGATTCCAAGTTGCATTTGGATAGAGTTTTTCAATAGGGTTGCAGAATAACTCGTGAAGACTAGGACTCAACATAGTTTTTACCACTATATTGGAAAACAACTAGTGAAGTTAATTGATTTCAAAAATTTTGAAGATTTGAATGTATTTGATTATTTTTGTCTAATTTTTTTGTTGCATAAAATTATTCTCAAGATTTGAGAAGCTTCCTACAACAAATAGATAAGATTTCACCTTTGATTGTCTATGTGCTTTCCTCACGCAGGAATTGATTTTGGGATTGTAGCAAAATAGTAAACATTGAAGATTAAGGAGACCCAAGAGAGAGGCCCCATTGAATATTAAAGATTGAATATTGAGGAGACCCAAGAGAATATGTCCCATAGAAGATTGAAGAGAGAAGAAAGAAAGAGGCTAGAGAAGCCCTATTGAAGATTGATAAAAAGGAGATCCGAGAGAAGAGGTCCCATTGGATACTTGAGAAGGAGATAGGAGTTTTGAGAGAGAATATTGAGGAGGCCTAGGAAAAAGGTCCCATTGAAATTTGGAAGGAGAAAGAAGGAGAATAAAGAAGCTCTATTGAAAAAGTTGAAGAAGTGGTTTTTGGAGGAGATTTGAAGATAGTTCAAGGTAAAATATTGCAAGAAGAAGAAATTCCTAAAAATATGTAATCACACCAAAATTGGAATAATCGTTGCCATCCGACAACAAGCTCAAAAGGATTTGTGAAATTGATTCAAGGAGGAAGGATTTGACAAAGATTTTATCAATTTTTTAGGAGGTATTTTTTGAAGACTTCAAGACATTGAGAATCTTGAAGAATAGGCTAGCAAAAGAGGCCAAAGTTGAAGATAGAATTTAGTGAGATCTAAGTAGGAGAAAGAAGATTGGAGAGGCCACCATTGAATAGATTTTGAAGGCAACCATTAAAGGAAAGAAGGCGGTAATTTGAAGGAGAGAGGACAACATATTTGACAGCATTTGAAGAAGATAGATAGCTGTAATTTCTAGTAAATTTGGACAACGAATAAGCAAGTAAGCAAGAAAAAAATAAATCTAAAAGGACTGCAAATTAGTATTTTTAAATAATCTTATTTAAGCATTATGAAAGTGTGTTTTTAAGCACCATAACTAACATTGAAAACAACAAGGAGGCATTGAAGTTTCAAGGTTTCAAGTTGAATTTAAAGCATCCTTATCACCATTAAACCTACACAAAGTTCAAAAAATATAGTCTAGAGATAAGCAAATCAAACGTAGAAGGTAGGAGAAAAAGGAAGTTCAAGAGTCGAGAAGAAATTCTTTCAAGCAAGAACGAAGGGACACTGAAAGGAAGCTAGAGAGTCATTTGAGAAGACATCAAAGGGAAGAAATAACGTCAAGATAGAGTGCCACCATTGGAGAGGAGAAAGAGCACCGTTATATTGAAGTCGAATCTATCGAACGAGAGTTTGAGCATCATATTTGAGCATCATTGAACAAATTCGAAGAGACGTTAAAAAAGAGTTTGAGTGCTAAGGAACAAATTCAAGAGAACAACGATTTGTCATAAGAAAGAATGAGACTCAAAGAGAACTCCAAGTGTCAAGAGAGCACACTGCTTAGGAGGAAACCAGAGTGCCATTTAATAGAATATCGAAGTGCCAAGTGAACCGGAAAGAACAACACCAAAGCACCAAGCAAGCCAAGCATTGGAGAAAGTGAAGTGATTGGAAAAGTAATGGTAGTACCAAAAGTTTGAAGCTAAGTGAGTGGAAGGTAGTACAAAATATTTTAGAGTGTAAAGTTTGCATTGACACATGACACTAGGGCAAGTGCATCACCAATGCATGAGGTCTTAAATAGAGATTCATAGGATTCTAACATACAAGCAAGTTTGAAAGCAAGTTTGAAGGTGAAGAAGTGAAGTGTGAGAGAGGAGTGAAGTGTCCATTTGAGGATAAAAGTTTTGCAACAAGTGGAATTTCCATTTGGAGGACATAAAAGGAGGAGCACCCATTAGCCATGAAGGAAGGAGCGTCTATTGGAGGAGAAGATAGAACCTCCCATAATGTAGCTCATAATGCATTTTAGAAGTGAAGAAAGGAAGCAATCATAAAAACATCGATAGATAATAGTTTCAACATCCCTAACAATAATTGGAAGACAACAACATAACATTCGTCAGAACAATTGAAAAGTAGCACCCTCAAAGCCAATTGGTGGACGTAGAGGAATCATAATCCGAAGGATAGAGTGCTCTGGAAAATCATAGAAGTTGCAATATCTAGAAATCCAAGCACCAATTGGTAACATCATCGTAAGGAGGTGAAGAGTTATGTCATTTGTCACTTCACAAGGAGTGTCAACCATATCCAAGACATTAAAACATCTTATGTGTATATTAAATGCATGGTGGGCAAGTCATTAAGGAGCATCAATCAAAGCATTCAATAATCCATTCTGTAAGGTAAAAATTGTAGTAAGTGCTTGAAGAGGAGTGTCTCATTTTGTGTAGGTCAAACATGGAAGACTACGAAAATAGCACACCATTTTTTGGAGATAAAATATATTTCAAATTAAATTTTGCTCTATACTAACGTTTGGGATCTAGAAGGTTGATTTAATTTTTTTTCCTAAAGATAAGTTTAATTAATCTAATCCTATTTAGATTAATTATATTTGTGGGGAGATAAGACATAAAATTGAGTAATTGAAACCCTATAAACCTTATAAAGGTATTTTGAGAAGTTTTGAAGATTATTGAAAGGTTAATTTGGAAATTTAATTACAAACTTTGTAATTAATCTATTTATTTTTGTAAGTCAAATTGAAATATTTGCAAATAGACTATTTTGGAGAAATAAGGTTTTCTACATCAAATTAGAAATATTAAATTTGCAAATATCCTTTACAAAAATTCTAAATTTCTAATTAGAGAAGCACAACATCAAAAATAGTTTTGTGAAATTTAGAGTTTAGAAATAATATATTCAAACCTAGGGAGACATAAGGAATTCAACTCAAAAGCTTAGAAAAGTTGAAAAATTATCTTTAAGTTTCTTATTCAAAAACTAGGAAGATATAAGGAGTGCCACCATGACAACTAACAAATTATTTCTTTCTGAATCTCAACTTCTCAAAGGTCCTAATTACACTTCATGGAAAAACAAAGTGAAGTCAATATTGATAGTGGAAAAACTTTGGGATATTGTTAAAGGAGCAAAAACTAAACCTACTAAATATATTAGAGAAATTCAAAAGTATGAAGAATATGAAGCAAAATCTCTCATGATAATAACATTTGCAATTGCAGATGATATACAACCATACATTAGTTCAATAGTAACCTCTATAGAAGCTTGGAATACTTTAGCCAAGATATTTTTTTTTTTTTTTTTTAAAGCGAAAAACCCCTTGTGGGGCTGCCTTGGTCTGAGAGACGACAAATAGGGGGTTCTATACCATCAAAGTCACCCGAGAGTCGCACCCAGCCCTGCCCGCACCAACCTTATCAATTGGATTTGGGTACCCATTTCAGCTTTTTGGTAGGGTGGAGATTCGAACCTGGGACCTCCCTTGGAGGATTGCCCGCTCCTCTCCAACTCACCTACAACACCTGGGTTTTAGCCAAGATATTTTAAGGAAATAATAAAGCCATTATTTTGAATCTTCAAACCCAATTGACTTCTCTAAAATTTAATAGTGGTTAAAGTATATAATTGTTTCTAATAAAAGTGGTGGATATAAAAGAAAAATTTTAACCTTAGGAGAGAACGTAGAATACAAGTTTTGTTGGATGTGTCTCATTCTTTGCTGGAAAATAATTGTACGACAAGAACTACAACGCAAAAGATGATGGGTAGGGGGGTCCGGGGGGGCCGGAGGCCCCCAAGGACCCCCGGCTACGGTAAAGGTACTTACGTAATAGGCGACGGCTTGAGGTGCATAGGGGGGCGCCCTCGGATACGATGAAAGAAATCAAAGCCGGCGAAGCCGACGTCGGATTTTTTCACCTACTTTTATCGCTACTTTTCACCTACTTTTATCACTACTTATGGAGCGACCCCCGTGATTCCCACGGTTGGTGGGTGGTTGGTGGGTGTGGGTGGTTTAGCCCACGGTGTTGTATCCACGGTACCCTAATACCACTTGGTGGTTTAGGGTTGTAAGAGTTTCCTTATATAATTATTGTAATGTCCCGTTTTAGGGACAAGAGAGAGAATAATATATCAAGGAGGATAGACTCTTGTTTGTTGGACTAGCCCAAATTGGGTGAACCAGGGTAAATCTTGTGTGTCATATGTGCATTGATTGGTGTTATTATTTCCTTAATTACTTTTTCTGCTTTATTTCTAGAATATGTTTTTGTAAAATCTCTTCATTTGGTATCAGAGACAAGTTATTATCCATAGGGGGACGCCTTTATTGCTAGGGTTTAAATCCGTTTGAAGAAGACCTAGGGTTTCTAGGAGTGAAAGAAAACCTATTCTGGAGTGGGAGTTACGCAGAAGGAGTTTGAAGGAAAAAATGTCAGGAAATCATTCAAGGATAGAGATCGAGAAATTTGATGGCAAAAGTTTTGAGCTATGGAATTTAAAGATGGAATATATGCTCGTGGACAGAGATCAGTGGGCTGCTATTTCATAAAATACAAAACCTACGGGTACTTCCGATGAGATTGGGAGAAGATGAATTGAAAAGCAAGGAGTCTGATTCGACTGTGTCTTGCAGATTCGGTGCTCATCAATGTTTCGAGAGAAGCTACAACAAAGGATCTCTGGGAGAGGTTAGGGGCTTTGTATCAATCGAAGTCCCTAGTGAACAAATTATTCCTTAGAAAGAAATTGTACAATCTTAGGATGCATGATGGGGATTCGGTTGCAGATCATCTGAATGCATTCAATATAGTGGTAAGTCAACTAACATCTATAGAAATTAAGTTGAGTGAGGAAGATAAATGCATTACTTTGTTATGCTCCTTACCAGATTCATGGGATAACTTAGTAGTAGCAATTGGTAGTACAACTTCATCCACATTGAAGTTTGAAGATATAGTGGCATCTCTATTATCTGCGAATATGAGGAGAAAATCCATGGAGGGCACATCTAAGGAAGCCCTAACAGTGAGAGGGTGTGCCAAGGAGAAGGACAAATCTAGATACGGTGATAGGTCTAAGTCTAAAGGTAGATCCAAGTCTCGGGGGAAGTTTGAGAGAAAATGTTGGAATTGTGGCAAGCCTGGTCATATGAAGAAGGATTACAGATCAAAGAAAGTTGAGTCTAGAAAAAAGTCTGATGAATCGACTTCCACATAGATGAATAAATCCATTGATGAAGCAGGGGATGTATATCTGGCATCCTACTCATCGTGCTCCACACGATCAAATAAAAATGATTGGTTGATTGATACTGGTGCCTCTTTTCATATGACCCCTCATAGAGGGTGGTTCAGTGAATATGAAAGATATGATGGAGGGGAGGTACTGTTGGGAGATGATTCACCACTCAGAATCATGGGTCGTGGAAGAGTGAAAATTTTGCTACAGGATGGTAGGGTTAAGACCCTACCAGGTGTGATGCATATTCCGGGACTTGCTAGAAATTTGATTTCGGTAAGCAAAATGGTCGATGCGACAGTGAATGTCAGTTTTGGCAGGGATTCATGCAAAATGGTTCGTGGATCAATGGTGTTGGCAAGGGGAGTTCGGATTGGAACATTGTATAAGCTATTGGGAAGCACTATGACAAATGAGTGCAATAGCTCAACTGTTCCTGAGGTTGATTTTGATAAAAGCTCAACACTCTGGCATCAAATGGGACATATTGGAGAAAAGGGATTGCTTACCCTATACACAAAAGATATGGTTTATGGTATCCCTAATTACTCAATGTCTTTCGAGTTCTGTGAACATTGTATTTATGGTAAACAGAATCGGGTTAGTTTTCCATCTGGTGCCACAAGATCTAGTGGGGTACTAGATTTGATCCATAGTGATATTTTTGGTCCTGTTCCTATGTCGTCTCTTGGAAAATCATGGTATTATGCTTCCTTTGTTGATTATTTTTCAAGATATGCATGGATTTACTTTATTAAGAGTAAAGATGAAGTGTTTGAAAAAATTAAGGAATTTAAAGCACTTGTTGAGAATCAAACTGATAAAAGGATTAAGGTGTTGAGGTCTGATAATGGAGGGAAATATTGTTCTAATATATTTGAGAAATTTTGTAAGCAATGTGGTATTGCAAGACAGAAGACTACTCCATATACACCTCAATAGAATGGAGTTGCAGAGAGATTGAACAGATCACTGATGGAGAAGGCTAGAAGTATGCTCAGTGGTGCAGGTTTGGCATAGGAATTCTGGGTAGAAGCAGTGAGTGTAGCATGCTACTTGCAAAATCAGTCACCTACATCAGCATTGCCAGATAAAACTCCATTTGAAGCTCTATTTGGTAAGAAACCTTCTATTTCACATCTCAAAGTTTTTGGCTGTGATGCATACATGCATATTCCAAAGGAGAAAAGAAGTAAGCTAGATAATAAGGTTGTTAAATGTATCTTTATTGGTTATAAAGATGGTGTTAAAGGATATAATCTTTGGAATCCAAAAACTAAAAGTATAGTGTATAGTAGAGATGTGGTGTTTAGGGAGATGATCAGTGATTCCAAGAAGGTAGTTACAGAAGAGGAACCTAGAACGGTCCAATTTGATCTCATGGAAAACTATCAAACAGTAGAGGATCTGGAAGAGGAGCATACAGATGAGGATATGGAAGAGGAGCATACAGGTGAGGATCTGGAAGAGGATGAAGAAGAGGTTCATACACCTGTGGTAAGGAGATCAACACGGGAAAGGAAGCAACCTGAAAGGTATAGTCCATCTGCTTTTCCTACTTCTTTTGTACTATATGTTACTAATGAAGATCCTAGAATATTTAGAGAAGTTGTTAATTCTGGAGAGGCAAACCGTTGGGAAGAGGCCATGGATGAGGAAATGATGTCCCTGAAAAAGAACAGAACATGGGATTTAGTGAAATTACCAAGTGGTAGGAAAGCAATAGGTTGCAAGTGGATCTTTAAGAAGAAGCAGAATGCTGAAGGTAAAGTGGAGAAATATAAAGCTCGCCTAGTTGCTAAAGGTTTTTCCCAAGAATTGATTATGGTGAAGTTTTTTCTCCCGTTGCAAAGCTAACATCAATTAGATTTATGTTAGTTGTGGCTGCTGCATTTGATCTTGAAATAGAACAGATGGATGTGAAAATTGCATTCCTTCATGGATATTTGGAGGAAGAAATCTATATGAGGCAGACTGAAGGTTTCACTATTGCAGGAAAGGAGGATCCGGTATGTAAGTTAAAGAAATCATTGTATGGACTAAAACAATCACCTAGAATGTGGTACCAAAAATTTGATACTTATGTTTTAGGAATTGGTTTTGTTCGTAGCAATGCTGATCACTGTGTGTATTCAAAGAAAATTGGTAATGTAATTGTCATTATAGTTCTTTATGTTGATGACATGTTACTAATTGGAAATAGCAAGAAACTGGTCAGGGAAGTAAAGTCTCAGTTGGCATCGCAGTTTGACATGAAGGATCTTGGCCCTGCAAATTTTATATTGGGTATGCAAATAAAAAGGGATCGCTCTAACAAAAATTTATGGCTGGATCAGAAAAAGTATGTTGAGACAGTGTTGGAAAGGTTCAATATGCAGGATTGCAAACCGGTGAAGGTACCTATTTCTTTAGGTGAAAATTTGTCTGCTGAACAATGTCCAAAAATAGAAGAAGAGGTAGAGGAAATGTCACATATTCCTTATGCAAATGCTATAGGTAGTTTAATGTATGCCATGGTTTGTACTAGAGCAGACATTGCCCATGCAGTGGGAGTCTTGAGTAGATATATGTCTAAACCTGGTAAAGAGCATTGGACTGCTGTGAAAAGGGTTTTTAGATATTTGTGTGGCACCTCTGATTTTACAATCTACTATGAGGGTATAGGTAAAGAAAACATACAATTGGATATAGAAGGGTTTGTTGATGCAGATTGGGTTGGAGATCTGGACAAGAGAAGATCTACTAGTGCTTATGTATTCAATTTGTTCGGAGGGGCCATTAGTTGGATGAGCAAGAGGCAGACTGTTGTTGCTCTTTCAACTATTGAAGCTGAGTATATGGTAGCCACTGATGCAAGTAAGGAATCTATATGGCTGCAAAGACTATGTGCTAAAATTGGGTTCTTTCAAGGAGCTGTGAAGATAAACTGTGACAGTCAAAGTGCCATATTTTTGGCAAAGAACCCTGCTTACCATTCAAGAACGAAGCACATTGATACAAAGTTCCATTTCTGCAGGGACATGCTTGAACAGAAGAAAGTGTTGCTGGAAAAGGTAGACACCAAGGAAAATTTTGCAGATGCTTTAACCAAGGCTATAAGCACTGAAAAGTTTAGATTCTGTACAATTGAAATGGGTATGGCAAAGTATTCAACAAGTGGGAGAATGTTGGATGAGTCTCATTCTTTGCCAGAAAAGAATTGTACGACAGGCACTACAACGCAAAATACGATGGGTAGGGGGGGTCCGGGGGGGCCGGAGGCCCCCAAGGACCCTCGGATATGGTAAAGGTGCTTACGTAATAGGTGATGGCTCGAGGTGCGTAGGGGGGTGCCCTCGGATACGATGAAAGCGATCGAAGCCGGCAAAGCCGGCGTCGGATTTTTTCACCTACTTTTATTGCTACTTGTGGAGCAACCCCCGAGATTCCCACGGTTGGTGGGTGTGGGTGGTTTAGCCCACGGTGTTGTATCCACGGTACCCTAATACCACTTGGTGGTTTAGGGTTGTAAGAGTTTCCTTATATAATTATTGTAATGTCCCATTTTAGGGACAAGAGAGAGAATAATATATCAAGGAGGATAGACTCTGGTTTCTTTGGACTAGCCCAAATTGGGTGAACCAGGGTAAATCTTGTGTGTCATATGTGCATTGATTGGTGTTATTATTTCCTTAGTTACTTTTTCTGCTTTATTTCTAGAATATGTTTCTATAAAATCTCTTCAAGTTTCTTGTTCAAGTAATTCTAAGAGCACCTATAGAGAGCTACAAATATCTAGTCACATCTTTACAAATTCTAAGTAAAGATACTTCATTTGATGAGTTAGTCAATATTCTACAAGAGTATGAGGTAGATAATTCAATCAAAGTTGAAATGACGAACAATGCCTTAGTCTCAAAAGATAATCCATAGAAAATGTTGCTTAATTCTCAAGAGATAAATCAAAATGGAATAATAGATATTATCAAGTATGCAAAAAGAGAGGACAATACAAACTTGTGTAGGTCCAATCTAAGAAATCAATTCCAAGGGAATCAATTAAATCAAGGAGGTCAATAAAATAGGTCATTTCAACCAAGACAATATCAGAATCAATATAAACCACATCAACAACAATTTCAGTGTCAATACCCTTCTCAATATCAATATAATCAATCACAACTACAATATAGAGAAGGAAACCAAAAGGGGCACTTAGCTCAAGAAATTCAAGAACTGGAAGAAACAACAAAAGAAAATAAGGTTAAAGCTCTTTCAATAAAATTAGTACTTTATGAGGATACTAATCATCTACTTGATCAGAATACAAACATGGAGACTACTAAAGAAAGCAAGAAAAGAACACACGAGCTCCAGGATCAGGATGAAGACCATATTGAAGACTAAAGTCTTCAATAACCAAATAATGTAATACAAGAGGGTGTTGGAGTATATTACATTATTTGGTACATGCTAATGTACCACCTTGGGTACATCATTGTAAATATTACATTAGGAGTGTGTCTTAGTTTAAAGTGTGATTAAAATATTAATGTAATGTAATAATGTGCACGAAATGCACAAGTGTCATGTAATTAAGTGTGCAAGTGTGGTGAGTGTAAATTTGCACAAGTGTTCATTATGTAAGAGTGCACATGTTTTTAGAATATAATAGTGAAGAGTCTCAAAGAAGAGTGAAGGCCAAGAGTACTTCATATGAAGAGTCACATTCTATTATATATATGTGACTAGGCATTGTAAAGAAGTGAGAGTGTGTGTAACCATTATTCTATATCCTTTTACTATTTTCATGAGCATTTATTAGTGTCAATTTTATGAATTATTTATGAAGTTATTTGTGATTTATATTTGAATAAACTATTTTCATTATTGAGTATTTTATATTGCAACTTTAAATTTTATTATATGGTTATTTACATTAAGAGTTCAACATCAAAAGCAAACAGTGGTATCAGAGCTACAATGTTAGGATCCCACATCCTAACATTAATTATTTCTTATTATTATTCATCTAATTAATTATTATATTAATTCATAACGTGAATCGTCATGTCTTCACCAATGTAGTGTTAGGATAGATATAAAATTATGTATGCACACGAACTCAAATCATTAAGAAAAGAATAATATTTATTTAATTAAATTCACGAGGAAGCCCCCTTAAAGAGGCATGTGATTCTTGATCACTTATTATTAAATCCCTATGATTATTAACTATTATATTCATTAAATTTATATTCTAATTATAATATTCTAACGTTTGGTATCAGATTTGTTCATCCTAGGAGGCTACACAACCCATTAGCATTCTGGAAACTGATGGACATCTCACTAAAGCACATCGAACTTCATAATTTGCAGGAATTATGTTATAAATATTTTTTCTTTTCGCCTTAGTTCTCCACCATTCGGCCATTCAACGCTCACACCAAAGAGATAGTAAAATTTCTAAAAAAATTATTGACAATTCATGTCAAATGTAAGGTGAAGGTAGCCACAAGTTTTCTCAGGATGTAAGGGTTGTGAAGCAATTTTCTAGGAATTGGTACAATGAGAATTTACACGGATTAATATAACGACGAGTTATGTAGAGGTAAAAATTTTTATCATTTTGAAGTGCACTGTTGGAAGATAGTTCAGCGGTATCGACGTATGCATGGTGGTAGAATTTCGGTATCAATCGTCCATAGCTCAATGCTTAAAGAATAAAAAGATCATGGTATACAGGATTTAAAATCACAATAATTAAATTAATGTTCCTAAAGTTTCATTTCCTCTATTTTTATGTGCGCATATTACCCTAACCTATCTATACACACATGGAGAGATGCTTGGCAAATTATTGTATGAGATTCACAAATCGTTGGTGATGGTTTTCTTGTTTTAACTTACAAAAATAAATTTTGACTATCTTTCAATAGTAAACATTGTTCAATATTTAATTATTTAGGGACATTGTTCCACATTTTCCCTATGGAGGGAAAAGAGCAGGTTATAAGCACTTTAGCACTTCCTCTTAGGTGACTACCATATGGTAGTCACAATACTAGCACCTACACAATTAGCCACCCTCATTCCATTTGATTCCACAACCTGTCCCACCAATCTTGTGCCCACATGTTAGTTCAGTGCTTATCCACCACGTTGTATCCCATGCTCATTCCATGTGTCGTTCGTGTCCCACAACGTGTCGTAGTCCACCGTGTCATATCCGTCAGTCCTATCCCCCTTATGTCAGTCCTTCGTATTCTGCATCATGTCATATTCTGTCGCATTATTTCCATCAGTCCTATCCCCCCTTATATCAGTCCTCGTCAATCCTATCCCTACGTCAGTCCTTATTTTTCATTCCTCGTCGTAGGATAGTCTGTTATTAAGAAATTAAAAATTAAAAAAAACTGATTGTTGGAGACCACAAAACCAATTTTATTTTTTTTACCAACCTAATTGTTTTTCGTGCTCCTTTCCAAACAAATTATAAAAATGGTTGAGGGAAGAATATCTCAAGATCCTAGTTCAAAAAATTGGATCACTATATTCGATAAATCAAGGATCTACTTTTGCAAGTTAACCTCAAGCCTACTTTTCAAGAAATAGAGACAAGGATGGCTGGATTAAATGATAAATATGAGTCTTTTACTCAAATTTTGGCACAAATACAACAAATCACACAATTTATTATGGCTAATAGATTTCAAAACACTCAAGGTTCCATTTCCCCACAGTCTTTAGGACCTGTTGGCGGCTCCCTGTATCAGACGCTCCTTGGGAGTCAACAAATATCCATCCTTCCATGAAAAACTAACTAGGATTTCCCCAAATTTGAGGGAGGTGATCCCACTAGCTGGATCTATTAGGTACAAAAATATTTATCACTGAACCAAATTTCTAAGATGCAAAAAGTCCGTATTGCATCATTCCACCTCGAACATGATGCTATCCAATGGTACAAATGGTATGAATATACTAATGGCACTCCTAATTTGGGATGACTTTATGAAGAATTTGTTGGTTCAATTTGGCCCAAGTAAATTCGAAGACTTCGCTAGAGCTCTCACCAAATTACATCAAAAAACTTAAATGCACGAATACCAGGCTCAATTTGAGAAACTCAAAAATCGCACAACAAGGTTGAATCCCTCATTTTTCAAAAGTTGCTTCATCAGTGGGTTGAAAGAAGAAATTTGTGTAGAAGTACAAATGTTTAATTCCAACACCATGATGCAGGCCATTGGATTAGCTAAGTTAGTAGAAGATAAATTCAATGCTCAATGTCGACAAGGAAAGCCACCTATTGGAAAATCATAAATCACTCACACTGCCCCAAAACCTAATCAACCCTTGCAAATTAAGCAGCTCAGCCCCACAAAAATAAATAAACAATGGGCAAAGGACCTCTACTATAATTATGATGAGAGATATGTGCCAAATCATAGATGCACTACACAAAATTTATATTTATTGAATGCAACTAATATTTATAATTCAACAGAGGAAGAAGATGAGATAAACATGAAAGTAGTGTCAGATATGCCTGATAACAATAATGAGGATACCCCAACAAATTCTTTTAATGTTCTTGTAGGATTTTCTTCTCCACAAACTATGAAAGTTCGAGGATACTTCAAACGACAAAACCTCATTGTGCTCATTGACTTTGGAAGTACACATAATTTTAGTGATCCACATGTGGTGAAACAGGCTAATTGCTATATACAACCTTATAACAATTTTGAGGTGATGATTGGTAATGGGGGATGGATTCCTTGTAAAGGGAAGTGTTGAAATATCAAGCTCGCCATGGGCAAGTACAACATGAAAAGTGACATGTATGCACTTATGTTGGATGGATGTGATGTTATCCTGGGGGCTCAATGGTTGCAAATAATCAGGCTAATACAATGGTATTTTGTAACATTGTGAATGCAATTCACAATTGATGGCCAAAAATATACTTTAAACAGAATCCAAGTAGGTTTCTCACAAATACTGAGTTCTCACCGCATGGAACAACTAATTCGAAAATGAGGTAAAGGAATGGTTGCACAATTTTTTTTCATTCAATCAAAAAAGGTAGAACATGATGAAGTGGATGAGTTATAACAACTTCTAACATGTCACTCCAAATTATTTGAAGAACCAAAAGGGTTGCCTCCCCACCATAGTCATGATCATGCTATACAACTTCTTCCTAGGAATCAACCACCAAATATTCAGCCTTATCGATATCCTTACTTACAAAAAATTGAAATTGAGAAACTTGCACAGGAACTATTAAAGGTAGGTTTCATTTGACCAAGTTTCAACCCTTATTCTTCTCCAGTATTTTTGGTTCATAAGAAGGATGGGTCATGGCATTTGTGTATCAATTTTTGTACCCTCAACAAGCTCACAATCAAGGCCAAATTCCCAATTCCTATTATGATGAGTTGCTAGATGAGCTCCATGGGGCTAAGTATTTTTCAAAGTTGGATCTAAGATCAAGATATTATCAAATCCAAGTCAGAGAAGATAACATTCCTAAAATATCTTTTCGTACCCATGAAGGACACTATGAATTTCTGGTCATGCCTTTTGGCCTTACCAATGCTCCTTCAACATTCTAAAGCTTGATGAACTAGGTATTTTGCCCTCATATTAGGAAATTTATTTTGATTTTATTTGATGATATTTTGGTTTATAGCAAGACTTGGGAGGACCATTTGGTTCACTTGGAACAAACCCTCCAAATTTTGGATGAAAACCAATTATATGTCAAACACTCAAAATGTTATTTTGGGAGGAAATAGATTGAGTATGTAGGTCATATCACTTCATAAGGTGGACCCCCACAAAATTGAAGATATGCAGAATTGACCTATCCCAAAATCATTGAAAATCTTACGTGGATTTCTTGGATTAACTGGGTATTACATTAAGTTTATAAAGGACTATGGGAAGATTGCAGCACCATTGACAGCTTTACTTAAAAAGAATATCTTTATTTGGTCCTCACATGTTGATGATGCTTTTCATAGATTGAAGGAAGCCATGTATTCCACCCTTGTATTGGCCATGCCAGATTTCTCCAAGACCTTTGTGATCGAAAGTGATGCTTTCGGATTGGGAATTGGTGTCGTTCTCATGCAATAAGATAGACCCTTGGCTTTCACTAGTAAGTCACTTTCAAGACAAAACTTGACATGATCAACATATGAGAAATAAATGTTGGCCATAATTCATACCATCCAACATTAGTGGTCGTATATCATTGGTAAACATTTCATTATTTGTACAAATCATCATAGTTTGAAATATTTCCTAGAACAACGTATCTCCACTCCAGAGCAACAAAAATGGGTCACTAAACTATTAGGGTATTATTATGAGATCATGTATCATAAATGGAAGGACAATATAGTTTTTGATGCCCTTTCACATAAATTTGAAGATTTGCCACAATTACAAGCACTCTCTTCACCCATTCCACAATGGATATACAAGGTGACATAGGAATGGCTCAGTGATAGTTCAACACAGGCATTAATTCAGCAACTCCAACAAGATCCCAACTGTAAGCCTTGCTTTACTTAAAGCAATGGAATGCTTCAGTTCAAGGGATGTATTGTACTACCTCCTACCTCTTCATGTCGACTAGAGATGCTCCATGAATTGCATGCTACACCTAAAACAAGGCACTCTAGATTTTTGAAAACTTATAAAATGGTGGTTCAATTTTTTTATTAGGACAAAATGAAACAGGTTATCAAAAACTTCATTGTTGAATATGTAGTTTTTCAGTGACAAAAATGGGAGACCTTGGGTACTCTAGGACTTCTTTAGCCTCTTCCTATCCTGAAAAAATCATGGACTAATATTTTATGGACATCATTGAGGGTCTTCCAAAGTCTTCTGGAAAATTTGTTATCCTGGTGGTTGTGGATCGATTATCTAAATATGCACACTTTTTCTCCTTAGCCCATCCTTACAAGGTTTTCAACGTGGCTCAACTTTTCCTTGATAACATTTTCAAGCTCCATGGTGTGTCATCCACTATCGTTAGTGATCGATACCCCACTTTTACTAGTCATTTTTGGAATGAATTCTTCAAGCTCCAAGGCCCTCAGCTCCATATGAGTTCGGCAAATCACCCACAAACTGATGGACAAATAGAAATTGTTAATAAATGTTTGGAGACTTACTTACATTTCTTTGCTTCTGCACAACCAATTCATTGGGTTAAATGCCTTCCTTTGGCATAATGGTGGTATAATACTTCATACCATACTACCATTAAAATGACACCCTATGAAGCTTTGTATGGCCAGGCACCACCGACAGTCATATCTTATATTCCTTGAAGCACCAATGTGCAAGTAGTATATTTTGAGCTTTCTACACGGGATAATATTCTTCATCTTCTTAAAGAGAATATACTTGTAGACACCAAAATCCAGCCACTTGTAAGTCATCTATACCTTCCTGCCGGCCACGTGTCAGTCATCCATCCTTCCCGCCATTATTTGGCCCAAATCCACACTTTCCCACCATTATTTGGCCCAATTTCACTTTTCCCGCCATTTTTCATCCCCAAATTTATTTAAATTAATATTTATATATATTTTTTAATATTTTAATATATTTTAATATATATATAAATAAAGTTTAAGTGATTTAATCCGAGCCGTCCATCCTTCATTTAATCTCATCCGTCCATCCATCTTAATCCGTTTCACAACCTAGATTTATTCTCTACCCTTGGATCCACTTTAATCTTAGCCACACGTTCAAAGTGTCGTTAAAACCCTAAAGTGTGCCCTAAGAGTAGATTATAAATTGAGTCACCTTGATGGCTCAAACCCTATCTATCTCTTCGGCTAAACCTACTTATCTTCCCTATCTAAGTGCGGAGTTGGCTATTTTGTTAATCCTGAGTCTTACGAGTCTTCTACGGCCCTAAGTCTGAACTAAACCCTTTCGCCGCATCCATCGCCGTCGCTTTGGTCTTGCCACGTTAACAGGAAAAGGTATAGATTCGTCTAAAGCAAGTAATCTTTCTTTATGTATTAATCTGTTGTTGAATTCTGCATTATGTTTATTTTTATTTCATAAATCTAGGGTTTTAGACTGTTTACGAGGGCTCACACAGTGGAGCCCTCTTATTAGTTTCTAACTCTTTGATAATTTTAATGTGTGCGGGATTCTAGTGGTAGATCTGATTTGTTGATAGCAGTTGCTTAAGCTGGAGTGGTCAGAGCCAAAGGATACAACGAAGCCCACTCATTCTGTTGAGGTTAAGGATACATTCTTCGGAGACGCCACCACATTGTGCCAGCTAGGGTTTCGGAGAACCCTAGCACAAATTGTAACTTTGTATCACGAAAAGGGTTACAGGCCCTGTTGTACTTAAAAGGAGTTTCTAAACTCCATTGATTAATAAAAATCATTCATTTTGTACAATTGTTCTACATTCCTTTATTGTGATTTCTTTATTTCTGTTTGGCGTTGTATCTTTAATCTACAAATGGCGATCACGGTGGGACCCCCTAGGGTTTCATGTTTTTAATACTTTCTTTCTTGATCTATTCCTATTTTTGTTTTATTTTGCGGGTTTCGAAAATCGTGAAATTCGTTGTTCCGGCGAACTAGGGTTTACTAGGAGTTTGCGAGAAAATGCGACGAGACACGAGCGGCGTACGGAAGTCCGATCCGAAATGCGAGAGGTGCGTTTCGGCTGCTGTGAGACTCCCTTGGGCGTTTGAAGGCGGTTTTACGAGAAAAAGCGTAGGCTTAGAGTAAGTGCGTTTTTTTTTCTTTGTTAAACTGTACTTTTTACGTTTTTGGTTTTTATTGTATTCTGTTTCTTTTTCAGATCATTGCTTTAAAATGAACAAAAACTAAGTAATCTGGAAAAGAACAGTTAAGCTGTATATACATTTTTTTGTTACATTTTTAGTTACATTTTTTTGCATTGCATTATTGGTTGTTGCTTGCATAAAAAAAAAAAATTGCATACCTAGCTGCATATTAGAATAGCTACGAATTATTTGTTTTAGTTATCTAAGTAGGACTATTGATTGGATGTCAATAGTACTCCCGCCATTGGGTGATTCCGAGCGAGAGAAGTGGACGAACCTTCCGGTTGCTCCTTTGATATCTGATATCATTGGTAGGCGGGGGTTTTAAACGGTGTACTCCACTTCTTCGGAGGAAATGGCATATTTTCAGTGGCCTCTTGCTTAGATCATTAGAACTTTTGATTTATAGCTTTGTATGTATACATTAGACAACTAAAACACTTAAAATAAAATTCACTGCATTTCATATTGCATTTAAAACAGTAATATCTGGATTTCATCACCAGGTATTGCTTGAAGTTTAGTGACGGTGGAATTCATCTCCATCCATTAAACTTCTGCCTCAGACACCATAGGTCACCCCCAAGCAAACTTGCTTGGATTTCATCACCAGTAAGAATCTCGTTGTCCTTTCCTAGCCATAGTTTTTACCTTTTTTTGTGAATAATTCAAGATTAGATCACATGCAAAACTCATAAACCGGACACTTAAAATTTACTACGATTAAGATCGAGAAAATAAGTAATTAACCGCAGGTAAGACACATTGGTTGAAACCTAGGTTGTGATTATTTTTCGATAATTTCTTTAGTGTAAATTTATCATTCAAGTTTTGCATTCTTCTTTTCTGAATTTGTTTAGATTTATTGCGTTATGGTCTTAACAAGGAATCAATCTAAAGTGTTAAATCTAAATAATCAAATGAATAATTCACAGAACATCCCCACCACCAACATGACCACTTATCCTAGTGAATTTCAAGCAGGTTCGCCTGCAGGTCTTTCACGTCCTTCTACCGTCTATCGCATGGCCATGCCCATGGAGGAAGACAATTCCTGTCATATTACCCACATTGATATGGCCCAAGTGCAAACTCACTTAAGAGATGGCACTGGTTATGTCCTTGAGCCAATCCAAGATTCCCCTATGCAAGATTCTATTTTTAGCAGGATATTGCATCAACCATACCCATTGGTTTCACTCGGGTCTACACTAACCCTTTTTTTGAGGCTAATGTTGTATCTGCTCAGTCGGCTTCATCTCCAACATCTTCCCAGATGCTCAATTGTCCTCCTTTGGAGACAAATGTAGTGTCTTCCCGACCACTTTCTCCTCCATTTAACCGGGTGTACACCAATTCTCTCTATGAGGTTGGTGGAACCTCCTCTAGCCATGACCAATTTCAACCCTCTTCTTCCCAAACCATTTATGGTTTCACCCTACAGGGCACGAGTCTCTTGTTTCTTCCCGGTACCGCCTACTTCGACCACCTTCATTGCCCCTGCTACGCGAGTCTCCCGTGACTACCATGGCGGCCTGCCCTCCACCTTCATCCAATCATCCCACCTCCCTTGGGTTAGAGATTAATAAGGTTAGGGAGTACCTCGACAAGTTGCTTCAGCAACAACGGCAACAAAATGCCCAACCACCTGTTGTAGTAAATCCTACACCCCAACCAATTTCTACCCAGCCAGCTTTTCTTAGCTCGGGCCCCACACAGGTACCCCAATCTTCGGTGGTGTCCATTCCTACCCCACCTTTCTCCCAACCCAGTCCAGTTCATCATTCACCCCAATCACCTTCTTTCCGGTATCATCCATACCAACAACTTGTCCATTCCACACCGCCTAATCCAGGCAATTTCATCCCATCTCATCATTTTTCCACTCCTCCATTGCATCATCATAATCATCAAACGAATCAAAATTTTCATGAAGATTCTCGACTCCATGCTATGCAACAACAGATTGACAACCTTATGCTCAACATGCTTGGCTCATCTAGTCGGGAAACCTACGCTAAGGTCGTTGATCAATCAACCAATTCATCCTTCGGTACCTTCACCGCCATATCCGACTGATTTCACATTACCGAAGTTTGACAAATTTCGAGGAACTGAGGATCCTCATGAACATGTGAGCTCATTCATGCATGCTCGCTTTAGAATCCAAAATAATGACGCTCTTATGCTCAGAACTTTTCCTCAGACATTAGGAGGAGATGTTGTACAATGGTACAATCATTTACCTCACCATAGCATTTATGCTTACGAGCAATTGATTAATCTATTTTTAGAATGATTCTCCCTAAATGTACAAAGGAAAGTCTCATTGTCCGAGCTTATACAAGCTCAAGCAACATGACGATGAGGCTGTTTATGACTTTGGAAACCGTTGGAGGGCTATCATTAATAAATTGCCATTCTCCCTACCAATGGAGGAGTTAACCAAAATGTTCACCCGAGTTGTCTAAAACCTATCTCTTGGTTACTCCAATTACAACAATACGGGACTTTTGAAGAGGCTTTGGCCCAAGCAAGTATCATAGAAGACATTAAAGTCCAAGAGGGTGTTTTAAAACCCCGTAGAAAAGAATGGCAACAAAAGGGCCAACAACGAAATAATAATTATGGCCAAAACAAACAAGCACAGGCTAGTACAGCCTCAAATGTTAACCAAGTTAATCAAGTGGTGGCGAGCCAGCCCGTAATGGCTCAACAACAACAAGTAATGCAAAGTCAACCGCAACCAATTGCTTATCATGCGGTACCCGCCCCTCCTCAACCAGCTCACAATATTGGGCCAACCATGGAAACTCGACCTTGGCAAACAAATCGTCCCAAGCGACGAGTTCACACCTTTAGATGAACCATATGCGGTCATATTCAACAAGTTATATAGCACAAATCGGTTAACTTTACCGAGTTTAAACCTTTAGAACCATCTAGAAGGGGGAAGTATTACAAGGAGTACCTATTTTGTCCTTATCATAGGCAAAATGGACACGATATCAATAATTGTACGACTTTCAAACATGTGATCCAAGATCTTATTGAGATTGGAGCCATTAAATTGGATAGCCCCTTAGCCCAACAAAATCAAAATCTTGGTGTATTTCAAACACCCCTTCCACATCGGGAGGAAGCTCCAACAACTTCCGGGGGAGTAACTCAGGTAACTCCTCCTAATCAAGTCAACCATGTACAACAATACCAAGGTTTTGTGGGTACTATTAACGTAGTAACCCGGGGTCAAAGGGCGAACCAACCAAATCGGGCTGAACCACAGCCACCTGTACAAACCCCCAGTCCACCTCGGGTAACAGTGACCCAACGACGTGCTAATACTTCTCAACAACCGCTAAATCATTCTACTCAACGCCAACGACCCATCATGTCATTGAGTAGCCGATTAACTACCGGTTTAAAAATGGCTTACGCCAAGTTATCGATCTATGACCTCATTCAACAATCTCCCCCGCATAGAGAGGCATTAATGGAAATATTAAAGTCAATCGAGCTTCAAACTCAAGATACTAATGCCTTCAACAACTTTGTGGGGAGTATTCAAACATGCATGGAGCCCTCCATCACTTTCTATGATTTTGAAATCAAACCTTTGTCAACAGAAAGTATAGATCCTCCACTTGCATATCATGGCCAAGATCGATCACAAGCCATTCAAGAGAGTCTTAATTGACACCGGTTCCTCAATCAATATCATTACAACATCGGCGTTGAGTCATCTAGAGCTGTCGCCATCCCTTATCACCAAGTCGACTTTTACTCTTAAAGCATTCAATGATGCTTTATCTTCCACGGTTGGCACGGTTATCTTGCCCATTGAGGTAGGGGCCCGAACTTTGCATACCTTGTTTCACATCTTGGAAGGGTCCATGGCATACAATGTATTGCTTGGACGGCCTTGGCTTAGGGAGATGAGATGTGTCCCTTCTATCTTGCATCAATGTCTGAAGTATGTATATGAGGGACGAGGTTCATTGTGTACCTGTCGACATTTGAACCCTTCAAACATTGCAACTATGTCTCAAATCCTTATGAGATTGTGTTGCCATCCACTCATCTTTTCTTGACCCCATCTACTTCTTCTATACCATCTTCTTCTAAAGCTCCCATTCTCGAGGAGCTACCCATCATATCGCAACCATCTTCCTCTTCCGCTATTCCATCTCATTCACCACTTTCTTCATCTCCTAATCTTCCTTCTTCTTCATCAGTGACCACATGCACATGTGGCCATGACCAATCATCTCTTTCCACGTCATTACCCCCTTCTTCTACACCTTCTTCAACATCACCTATTATTCCTCCATCTTCCCAACCATCACCGGTGATGTTTCACAAGTCGGTGAAGCATCAACCCAACCAAATCCTTCCAATTCTTCTATCCCACATTCTTCTATTCCATCATCTAGTCCATCTCCCTCCCAAGTCAAGGTCCATCTCAGCGATGCGGGTATTGGTGAGTATGCCATCCAAGATGTCCACATCACACCGTTCAATGTGCAAGCAGTTAAAGATTTTGGTCGTCCACATGACCAACATTTATCCATTGGATCGGTTTATAACATGGGTTCTATGCCAAATTCCATTAATTTTGTATATGGGGGAATAGAGTCATCTTCTAGTCCTACCACCATACTAGAACCCAAGCATCCGAGTCCACTGCCAATATCGAAAGGATGGAGGGTTTTCCCTCTCGCTATTTCCACGGACATAATTGGCGGCAATTTGGCCTAGGTCGATACGAGCAAGGGGTAGCTGAACGCATCGATATGCCATACCGAGAGACCCATCGAGCGTTTTGGTGCGGGCTACCAACCACTTCCATCCCTTTCTTCTTTTGAACAAGCTTTTCAAAGCATTAATCTTAATTCGGAAGAAGAAATCCTCCACCCAGACGAATCCGAAGATGAAGCCTATGAAGAATTTGACGTCATGTCAAATGGTGATGAATCCGAAGAAGAGTCGGCGCCCATTGTTCCCCTCCTTGAACAAGGCAGAGTTTTATCTCCAATTGTTCCCTCTCCAAGAGGCCATCTTTCGCTTGCTTCTTCCACAAGAGCGAGGTGAACCACCCCCTCCGCCACATCCATAAGCCATAATCCAAATCTGTATTATATGTATATACTAAAATAGTGGTTTTCACCACTACCAAAAAAAAAAAAAATCAGAAAATTCCCAAAAAAAAAAAAAAAATCAAAATATATAAAAATACTTTATTGCTTTATGTATGTGTGTAATAGTGGTTTTCACCACTACAAAAAAAAAAAAAAAGCGCTGAAAAACTATGTTGTTTTGCATTTCAGGTCTTCCGAGGTCTTCACCGGTTTTCCCTTCCATTCCGCCCATCCTTTCTTCCATAAGTCGACAATGAATTTTGAAGACTTATTCACCCCGCTCCATAATCCATATGATCCGGATAAGCCAATCCTGATCAACCCAAGCTCGATTGACATGGATCGGATTTCATCTCCTCCATCTATTTCGAGTTCATCCTTTTCGAGGAATTGTTAAGGGCTTCCGCCAACTACATTCCTCCTTCACCTCCACATTCACCTTCATCTTCTAAGCCGAGAGGTCTTCCGGGCGAGACATAGACGAGAGCAAGGCACGGGAGCTTGATGACATTTTAGATGACATAAATCTGATCCCTACTCCCCATCGGCTTGAGGAAGGTTCCCACATGTCTATTGAAGAAACTATCGATGTAGACCTTAGTACGGACCAAGATGGCACCCAAATTGTGAAGCGGCTAAAAGTCTATCATCAGAGGAACAAGAGCAAATGATTGCTCTACTCAAGCGGAAGAAGGAGATATTTGCATGGTCTTACAAAGACATGCCAGGCCTAGACCCTAATTTGGTTGTCCATAACCTCACCTTACAAAAAGATGCTAAACCTGTCAAACAGAAACTTAGGAAAATGCATCCTACCGTGGCCCTCATAGTTAAATCGGAGATTCAGAAACTTTTGGATGTTAAATTTGTCGTCCCGATTGATTATCCTGAGTGGCTTTCTAACATGGTACCCGTTCGCAAGCCTAACGGGGGAATACGTGTTTGCACCGATTTTCGAGATCTAAATAAAGCGTGTCCTACGGATGACTTTCCTCTTCCAAACATTGATACTCTTGTCGATAACTGTGCTGGTCATGAAATGCTTTCGTTCATGGATGGATTTTCGGGATACAGCCAGATTCGAATAAACCACGAAGATCAACACAAAACAGCATTTACCACACCTTGGGGAACTTTTTGTTACGGGGTGATGCCCTTTGGCCTTAAGAACGCGGGTGCAACCTATCAACGAGCCATGACTTATATTTTCCATGATTATATGCATAAGATTATCGAAGATTATGTGGATGATTTATTGGCAAAATCTAAAACTCGACAAGAGCATTTTGATGTATTGGAAAAAGTTTTTGATAGACTTCTAGAGCATAAAGTAAGGTTGAACCCTAAGAAATGTGTCTTTGGTGTTACCTCAGGCAAACTCCTAGGTTTTATTATCTCTAAACGAGGTATTGAGGTGGACCCAAACAAGGTCAAAGCCATTATGGAAATGTGTCCCCCAACTAATTTGAAGGAGTTGCGTAGTTTGCAAGGAAAGATTAATTCAATCCGTCGCTTTATTGCACAACTTTACGATAAATGTAGGCCATTTTGCCACCTACTACAAAAGGGGTACAATTTTCATGGACGAGATGAGTGTCGAGAAAGCCTTTGATGACATCAAGCGGTACTTAGCGTCTCCGCCGAGTCTTAGCTCCGCCTCGTCCGGGGGTCCCTTTCAATCTTTATATCTCGAGCAACGGACTTTGCCTTAGGGACAATGCTTGCACAAAAGAATGAACAAAATCGTGAGCAAAGTTGTCTATTATATTAGTCGAACATTGGTAAGCTATGAAACCCGATATGCTTATGTGGAAAAGTTGTGCTTAGCGGTGGTTTTTGCCACTAAGAAACTTCGTCATTATATGCTTAGCCATACAACATATGTCATAGCTAGAGAAAACCCTCTGCGTTATATGATGTCTCGCACTTATAATAACACTCGTACCGCTAAATGGATAATGTTGCTTACCGAATTCGATCTTGAATTCATTAGCCAAAAATCCGTTAAAGGTCAAGTTATAGCCGATCAACTTGCGGAAGCTCCACTACCTAGTGATCATCCTTTGATTATTGAGCTCCGAGATGATTCGGTATTTGCTATCACTGAACAAGAAGAGGACATCATTCCGGAGGAAGATGTTGACATCACGCTATTCTTTGATGGCTCTAAGTGCGCGAAAGGTCAAGGCGTTGGAGTTGTGTTTCATACACCTCAAGGGATTCCCATCCCTTTATCATTCAAACTAGACTTCCAATGCACCAATAATACGACAGAGTATGAAGCCTTAATTTTAGGTCTTCAATCAGCCATAGCTATGAGCATTAAGCGTATTCGGATATTTGGGGATTCTCAACTCGTGGTTAAACAAATTACAGGAGAATACCAAGCCAAAGAACCTACCATTAAGCTTTATCATGATGTAGCAATGAAGTTGCTCTCTAAGTTTGATTGGTATGAGATCACTAGTTTGCCTCGTTCGACTAATAGATTTGCGGATGCCATGGCCTCTCTTGGATCATTGATTCCAAAGGACTCCCTTGGAGAGGTACAGCCCCTAATCATTTCCACAATCTCTAAGTCTGCAATTGTCCGTGTTGAGTCTAAGGATGAAAAAGATGTTTGCTTTATCCATTCGGATCCATATGAGCCTTGGTCTAGTGAGATAGTAGCCTTCCTCAAGTTTGGAACACTCCCATCTGATTTGTCTCGAACTGCCCGTCTTTGTTTTAAGCAAAAGGCAGCTCGTTTTGTTCTTTTGGGGGATGTGTTGTATAAACGTGGATATGATGGAGTACTCCTCCACTGTCTAGAAGCAGGTGAAACACATAGAGCTATTTTTGAAGCCCATGATGGTACTTGTGGTGGTCATTTTAGTGGAATGGCCATTGCGAAGCGTATTTTACGTATGGGGTATTATTGGCCCACTATGGAACAAGATTGTTGCAAATATGTTAAACAATGTAAAAAGTGTCAAGAACACGCTAATTTAACCCATATACCATCACAAGTTTTACAGCCCATCCAAAGCCTTTGGCCCTTCTCACAATGGGGTCTCGATTTAATTGGCAAGATTTCACCTGCCTCTTCAGGACAACATACTTTCATCATTACGACCACTTGAATACTTCACAAAGTGGGTTGAAGCTATTCCTCTAACCGATCCGACGGGTCCTAGAATTGTGGAGTTTATACTTCACCATATCATTTGTCGTTTTGGTATTCCCTCTAAAATTATTTTTGATAACGGCAAGTCTTTTAAGAATAAGGATGTTCGAGCTCTTTGCGAAAAGTATAATATCCAACATAGTTTCTCAACTCCTTACTACCCACAAGCCAATGGACAAGCTGAAGCTTCCAATAAGACCATAATTGCTATTCTTAAGAAACTTGTTAAAGAAAATCATAAAGATTGGCATACACAAATCCCCTTGGCATTATGGGCTTACAGAACAAGCATCGAGAACTCCCATTGGGGCAACGCCATTTTCGTTGGTCTATGGAGCTGAAGCAATCATGCCTCTTGAGCTCTAGATCCCTTCCTTGCGAATTTATTTGCGGGAATTTATCGATGATGATCTTGCTAGACAAGCACGTCTTGATCAACTCACACTCATAGATGAAAAACGAATCAATGCTTTAGAGCATTTGCGAGTTTATCAAGACCGATTGAAACGTGCTTACAATGCCAAAGTTCATCTAAGAGAATTTCAAGTAGGGGATCTTGTCCTTAAAGAGAATCAACAAAACACCAATGCATTGCCGCATCTTCGAGATAAATTCGCGGCTAATTGGTTAGGTCCATATATGGTCCCTTGAAAGAGTGGGTAATGGAACTTATAGACTTGCCTGTTTAGAGGGAGAGGAAGAACCCGAACCACTTAATGTTATACACTTGAGGGCATTCTACGCATAGTTTGAATTTTATATGTACATATATACATGGCTTGTACAACAAAAAAAAAAAAAAAAAAAACAAATAAAATAAAAAGAATTTGCATTTCATTGTTAGTTGCATACATCTCATTCAAAAACATTGCATTTCATGTGCATACATCTCATTGAAAACCATAACATTTCATTTTCAGCCATAGTTGCATATCATGTTAGAGACCATTCTATCTTTTGGATATAAAATTTGGTCAAGCAAAAGTCATGTTGCCTTAATCGGGGGCACCTTCATAAAATCCATCAAACCGAATTGTCATTCGTACACCCATTTTCCATTTGCACATATTTACATTGCCAAAATGTTTTCGGGTCACTCGGCCATTCCTAGTGTTTTAAGCAAACTTCGAAATGCATGTCAAAGTTCTCTAGGGCCATATCACAAATTACACTAAATAAAATCTTGAGTATTGGGAAATGATTTCAAAAGCGGTCTTGAACCTATCACATTTTCACATCTTAAAAACATCTTGTGTCAAAGAGAGATAACACCATCCTTGGGTTGTGCCTTGAAGTGAAAAGGGTAATCCTCGTTTGTCCTATCATGCAAACATAGTCCATAAAACAGTGGTTCTTACCACTATCACAAGCAATCACAAAATATAAATATAAACAGAGTAGTAAGGATAGGGTAAAATTCTCATCATACTTCGGTTGAGAATCCGATTCCCCAAAGCTCTAAGGAAATGAACATTTTTCACACACCACTGATCCCAAATAAGTTGTAAGGATCGTACTACTTGTCCGATCAGACGGATAGGTAGTCATCCCCAAGGCTTACAAAGGTCAAAAACAACATGGACTATGGAGTTAACCTTCATCGGGGCTATAGACGCTTGGTGGCGGTGGAGTATACTCATTGCGTGGCGACATGTCTCTCCTCAAAAAGAGACCTCCGAATGCTCATACGGACAAACTAGCTTCGGGGTCTTCTCCATAACGGGGTTACCTAATTTATGCAAGATGAGGTTAATGAACACACTTGCACACACACGGGTTTTTGATTGCCTAGAGTCACTACCATGCTTCCGATTTGGTTAATGAACTCGCATGCACACACATTTGGTCCTAGTTGAATTAGGCGGTGTTAGTAAGTTTGTTTGATACCACTAGCATGTTTGAGTCTTTGTAAAACAGTCTTCCATATCAACCTCCATATCAACCCTCCATATCTTCTTCCATATTCATGTCATTCCATACGTCATCCATTCACAAGCCACCAAGTTCGGTCCCCCTGATTAAACAATTATGATAAGAGTTGGCTAAATCTAACTATCTAAAAGTATGAGTGCTTCTTAGTGCATATTTCATTTACTTAGTCTTGCATTAATCATCCATAGATTTACATATCATTTACTTAGTCTTGCATTAATCATCCATAGATTTGTATGTTATATACTTAGTCTCGCATTAATCATCTATAAGTTTGCATTCCATTCCATCACATATGCATCAAAAACATTAAAACATATAAAAACATGCATCACAAAAACATAGGCATTCACACAAAAGAGAGTAAAACACCAAATAAATAAAAACCATGTATATATATATATGTATAAAGGACAAATTGTACAATGAATGCCAAAAGGCTACAATATACAATAGAGCACCAAGGCTCATAAAGAGTGCATCTAAGCACTAAGCTAACCATCAAAAGAGGACCCCTGAGACCTAGTAGGAGCCCTAGACCTAGTGGTGTGCCTAGACTCACTACGCCTAGAGACAGAGGAGGATGGAGGATCAGGCAACACAATGTGATGCCTAAACAATGTGTCCTCCAGAGCCTCAATGTAACGAGTCCTAGACCTAAGCCTAGCTATGTCTATCCCGTGCCGTCGCTCCCGCTCCGCTAGCTCTGCAGGAGTCTCGTCACCCTGTCATCCTGGGGCACCCTGGTCGCTCCATCCAAGTCCGCCTACAGCTGGGCCATCCTCTCCTCCTGAGCAGCTAACAGGGCATCCCGCTCTGCGCCTGCTGCTCCAGCTGAGCTATCCTCTCGTCTCGGGCAGCTAGCATAGCATCGCGCTCCGCTATCTGCTGCTGCAGCTGCGCCAGCTCGTTCTCGTGCCCGCTAGGGGGTACCTCCCTAGCCTCTCCTACGGCCTCTCCTAGGCCCTCTCCGCCATCCTCCCCGTCATCTCCGCTCCTCGGAGCCTACCGTGCCATCTTCCCCTTTCGCCTTCGACTGTCAGATCGAAGGCGGGGACCCTCCCTACGCTTGGGAACCTCCGCGGTTCCCTCGCCCTCTCCAGCCCGGCCTCGGGCTCTCCGGCTCTACCAGCCACCAATGGTGGCTCCCACCTCGGCTCTGCGGCCATCCATGCTGCATACTCAGCTGTCACCCCGACGTCGTCCATGTCGGGGATCTCCATGTCCTCATCGTCCTCTGTCGCCTCCCTCCATGGCTCGGCACATGGCAAATCCCCCTCTGATCTGTGCCTCCGGTAGCGCACTGGCTCACCGGGGACATCCTGCCTCAATCCGACCTGGCGGAGTACTCGAGACATCTGTATGTACTCCGCCTCGTCGTGGCTCCGCCCTACTACCCATCTGGCCTGTCGCACCCGTCTCAGGTGCTCTCCATCCCCGATCCACCTCGCCTCCCGCCAGGGCCTCCAAATGACTCGGGCATCTGTCAAGTCTGCCCATAGTCTCCTATACCATTGCCCTGATCTCACGGGGCGGCTCGGTTGTCTCTCCTTCGCCACTGGCCATCTCCTACCATAAGCCTGGCTCACGTCCCAGTGAGCCCATGGCAACCCCTCCGGTCGGGCCACTCTGAAGTGCTCCCGGCCCCGACACTAGAGCACCACACTGCAACCTGAGGCCCTTTCGGCCCCGTCTTCGAACCTCATACAACTCCCGGTACACCTGCGCCAATAAAGCGGGCGCCCAGGCATACACTACCCTATTAGTGAGCATCTCGCTCACTACACCCATCGAGTTCCATGGGAACCTGCACCGATCTTGTTCGGGGCCACAATGTTGGCCAACACGAACATCGTCGAGCCTCCCACCGCTCCCAACTCCTTGGCCGTATACATGGCCAAGTATGGGATCCCCCGCTCTCCGTCCGGATCTCCCTCCGGTCATCCCCAAACACCTTGGCCATCTCCGTGGCCCTATCTCGTCCAACCTCCAACCGCGCCCCCTCCACGGGCACCTTGAGGATGCGGTATACATCCTCAAGCGTCACCGTCATCTCTCCAGTCGGGAGCTGGAACGTCCCCGATCTGGATCCCACCTCTCGGCCAAAGCGAGAGGTACCCCTCATCCGCCCGAACTACCTCCAACCGGGCTGCCTCCGCTAGCCCCACTGCATCCAATATCTCCCAGTCTGCCTGGGACAACGACCTCCTCATCCCCGGAATGATAGGGGAGAATCGGTGTCGTGCCTCTAACACCCTAAGCTGCAAAACAACAAAACAAAAATTTGTTACAAATTTTTCCAAAAAAAAAAAAAAACACATAATAAGTACTTGCTTAAATGAACAAATACCTCGGTGGCTGCATCTGGCGCGTCTGCTCCCATCTCCGCCATAGCTCCCGCGTGCTTCACTCTCCCACACAACCTTTCACTCCACTTCCTCCACTCCCTCAGACGCACTTCTCTTAAGCTCGAACGCACAAATGAGCGAAATTCTCGCTGAAACTGTTTAAATAGCTGATTTTGGCGCCCTGAAACGCGGTAGGGCATTTCATGGTGGATTCAGACACAGTCCTGCGTCTGTAGAGCACCTAAACACCGACGGGCGTCTCCGCCAACCACAAACGCAGACCGGATTTTGGTGTCAGTATTGAATAAAGGAACAAAACTTACAAAATTGAAGCTTACCTCCTCCAAATTTCATCAAATTGCATTCATCCATTCTTCTTATCATAATAAAACATTTTGTGAAGGTTACAACGAGTTTTGGACACAAATTTTGTCATTTCGCTCAAAAAGTGCATCATTCATCATTGTTTTACAAATTGGGTTAAAAATATTCAAAACCTTCACAAAATTAACCACATTCATCAATTCTGATCTATCGTCAATTTCATTCTTCTTTCATCATGCATATTTTTGCCAAATCAAATTAAAGTAAACCTCGTATCTAGTGGTATATTCTATCACCTTGGCGATTGCGGCGATTTGAATCCATGCAATTCGGTAAGAGGATTAAACCACCATAAGGACACTTACCATTTATCATCATCAATTATTTCATTGTTTGAAAATTGGAAATCAATTTTGGGTATTCTACTTTTCAAGTGACCTCATACCAAGATTAATTTGCTCAACAGTTGTCATTGATGGCCTAGTTCATGGGGCCTTAAACATGGACAATCTTTCATATCGTCATTATTTTAAGTCTTGCTAGAGATTGTGGCTACCTAGGTTGATTGGTTCCGACCCGAGGAATTATCCATACAGTCACTAGGAGCATCTCTGAGTTATGGACTCTTTCATGCATCTTTCATCTCTGCATATCAATGGCGCCAACAAGGCAATTTCATCAACGAGTATGGATTCACACACGGGAGTTGGGGCATCCGTTATCAATTTCTAATTTTCCTAGAATGGAATTCATCTTACATGATCATGGAGTTTACAGTTTGGCAAAAATCCCTTTATAACCGTTGGGGCAAAAAACGGTCCATCTTTCACATCACTCATATCGTCTTCAATCATATTCTTTTATGGTTTGTACACCAACCCCTTTTCTGTTGGGACATAAATAGATGGTGCATGCACCAAACCTTTTTTTTTTCTTTCACCGTTGGGGCAAAAATGGTTCATTATCTTCCGAATTTCTTCCAATTGGCTTGTGAGAACCATTCTCGCTCGCCAATTGAGGGAGTAAGCTGAAAAATTTTAAATATTCTTTTATTCTTTGGTCTTCAAAGTTGTGCTTTAGTCTTGAGAGAGAGTTGCGTCGATCCGACTTTTCGGGTGTCTTAAGTTTTTGTGCTACATTGTGTCTTCACACAAAGCGGCTCAAAAGGGGCATCTGTAGACACCAAAATCCAGCCACTTGTAAGTCATCTATACCTTCCTGCCAACCACGTGTCAGTCATCCATCCTTCCCGCCATTATTTGGCCCAAATCCACACTTTCCCACCATTATTTGGCCCAATTTCACTTTTCCCGCCATTTTTCATCCCCAAATTTATTTAAATTAATATTTATATATATATTTTAATATTTTAATATATTTTAATATATATATAAATAAAGTTTAAGTGATTTAATCCGAGCCGTCCATCCTTCATTTAATCTCATCCGTCCATCCATCTTAATCCGTTTCACAACCTAGATTTATTCTCTACCCTTGGATCCACTTTAATCTTAGCCACACGTTCAAAGTGTCGTTAAAACCCTAAAGTGTGCCCTAAGAGTAGATTATAAATTGAGTCACCTTGATGGCTCAAACCCTATCTATCTCTTCGGCTAAACCTACTTATCTTCCCTATCTAAGTCCGGAGTTGGCTATTGCTTGTTAATCCTGAGTCTTCGAGTCTTCTACGGCCCTAAGTCTGAACTAAACCCTTTCGCCGCATCCATCGCCGCCGTTTGGTCTCGTCGCGTTAACAGGAAAAGGTATAGATTCGTCTAAAGCAAGTAATCTTTCTTTATGTATTAATCTGCTGTTGAATTCTGCATTCTGTTTATTTTTATTTCATAAATCTAGGGTTTTAGACTGTTTCTAAGGGCTCACACAGTGGAGCCCTCTTATTAGTTTCTAACTCTTTGATAATTTTAATGTGTGCAGGATTCTAGTGGTAGATCTGATTTGTTGATAGCGGCTGCTTAAGCTGGAGTGGTCCGAGCCAAAGGATACAACGAAGCCCACTCATTCTGTTGAGGTTAAGGATACATTCTTCGGAGACGCCACCACATTGTGCCAGCTAGGGTTTCGGAGAACCCTAGCACAAATTGTAACTTTGTATCACGAAAAGGGTTACAGGCCCTGTTGTACTTAAAAGGAGTTTCTAAACTCCATTGATTAATAAAAATCATTCATTTTGTACAACTGTTCTGCATTCCTTTATTGTGATTTCTTTATTTATGTTTGGCATTGTATCTTTAATCTACAATACTCATACCACAACATCGGATGAAACAACAAGCAGATCAACAGCGGGTTGAATGCGAATTTCAAGAGGGAGATATGGTGTTCCTACAACTTCAACCTTACCACCAAACCTCTCTCAATATTAAAGGTTCACAAAATTTAGTCCCAAAATTATATGGACCTTTCAAAATTTTGCAGCACATAGGACCTATTACCTACAACATGAAGTTACCCGAGTCTTCAAAAATTCATCCAATATTTCATGTGTCTTGCCTCAAGAAGGTCATTGGCTCACAAGTAAAGGCACAAACTTAGTTACCTAAATTTATCGAGGATGGATCCCTAGTGGTTTAACTCGAAGTAGTCTTGGATCATCGCACCCATAAAATTTGCCATCGCACCATCATCGAGGTCCTGATTTAGTAGCATGGCTTGTCACCTTAGGATGCTACTTGGGAAGTGCTTCATCAGTTTCAACAACAATTTCCTCAGTTCCAACTTTGAGAACAAAGTTTTTTCCAGGAAGGATGGCATGATAGGATCCCACATTCTAACATTAATTATTTCTTATTATTAATCATCTAATTAATAATTATATTAATTCATAACATGAACTATCACGTCTTCACCAATGTAGTGTTAGGATAGATATAAAATTATCTATGCACACGAACTCAAATCATCAAGAAAAGAATAATATTTATTTAATTAAGTTCAGGAGGAAGCCCCCTCGAAGAGGCCTATGATTCTTGATCACTTATTATTAAATCCCTCTGATTCTTGATTATTATATTCATTAAATTTATATTAGAATTACAAGATTCTAACATACAACAAGTCTTTTCTTGCACAAGTTTTTAAAATTTACAAATAGTCTAAGGACATTTCCATTGGTCAAGGAGAAACCAGTGAAGTTAAAAATGTTACCTCTAGAGAAAGAAAACCATAGAAGATACTATTTCCACTATGTTGAAGAAAAATCAATGAATATTGGAGATTCAAAATTCAAAAATTTTAGATAGATTGAGTTTACTTATTCTAAGAATAAATTAAGAATAGAAGGCAATCTATAATATAGTTTCAGGTCTTGAAGATAGACCTTGACATTGACAAGATTAAGAGACCCAAGAAGAAGGTCCTATTGAAAATTTTGATAGAGAAAGCAAACTTGAAGGTAGAAGAAGATTCCAAGTTGCATTTGGCTAGAGTCTTTCCATAGGGTTGCAGAATAACTCATGAAGACTATTAGTGTTCGGACAACTAGATAGGGTGTCTTCTATGCTACCAAACTACAAAGTAATAATTGCCTACTATGATGATTGTAAACTGACTATTCTAATTTTATTGTTATGTCTCTATATATTCTTTGTGGTCTCACCAAATATTTTGATCATCGTCAATCTGTGATGGTTGTAATATCCTCTATAGTATGCTCAATTATGATTTTTGGGTTTGGTTGGATCAAGACCGAAAACAAGTTCAATTTGGATATTCTAGGCTAAGGTGTGTCTGTTAGGATTTCCCAAGAGTAGAGCTACAAAGCATTACAATATTTGAAGAGATGAATAGAACTGGTTGATTTATTCCATAGATCAACTTTGTATAAATATCAAAGTTGATCATTGAGAGTCGTTGGATTACAACAACTCATCAAATATGAACTAGTCTAAACTAAGAGTTCACCTGACTCATGGAAGAGTGGTAACTCAAGTAAGTCTATCCTAGTAGAACTTAAGAGTATAAATATTTATTCTAACACCCCCCTTAAGTGATACTAGGGGTGAATGTTAAAAATGATTTCCGGCAACAAGGTCTGATGAGGTACTCATGTACAATGATTCTTATTGAAGAGATGGTAAAAAAAACCACATGGGAAAAAACCATCTTTCAAAAAAGAAAAAATAGAGGCATGTCTTCGGATGGCGAAGATTGTCCTCATTGAACAAAAATAAATGAGTCCCGACAACTGGGCCTGATGAGGTACCCATGTACAATGTTATACCACATGCAAAAAACCATCTTCCAAAAAAATAATAAGTGGAGAGGTGAAAACCTCTGTGTACCTTTCTAATGCATCTGTATTACCCCAAGTTTTTCTTGCAACTAAATGTAACACAGAGAAGGAAAGGATTTGGTGAAGATGTCTGCAATTTGATTTTCTGTGGGAATATAGTCCAAGTGTATTTCCCCTCTCTAAATATGATGTCGAATGAAGTGCATGTGAATTTCAATGTGCTTGGTGCATTGATGCTCAACTTGATTGTGGGTAATATTAATTGTGCTCTGATTATCACACCAAAGAGTAATAGTTTTGTCATGGAAAAAATCAAATTCTCTTAGTTACTGATGAAGCCAAAGAGCTTCTTGACTAGCAAAAACTATTGCCCTGTATTCTACCTCTGTAGATGATAATGCTACCGTTTGTTATTATTTGCATGACCAAGCAATTGGTGAAGAACCAAGACAAAAGACATAGGAAGAAGTTGAACATCTATCTTCTACTAAACCTGCCCAATCAAAATTTGTGTAACCAATGATATCCATATATTTTCCTTCATATAAGAGCCCAAAGTGAGTAGTTCCTTGCAAGTAGCGTAGGATTCTTTTTGTTGCTTGCCAATGGCTAAAATGAGGTTGATGTGAGAATCTAGGTATCAAGCCAACAACATATGAAATATCTGGGCGAGTATGAGTGAGGTATAACAGACTCCCTACAAGTTGGCAGTATATAGTAGCATCACATAGAGGGTATTTGCAAGAAGTACTTAGAGTGACTCCACACAAAAAATATGTAGAAGAAGGCTTACAATCAGTCATCTTAAACTGTTGAAGAAGGTCTAGAGTGTATTTCATGTTGACACAATTAAATTATTGCATCTATTTGATTTATTTGAAGTCCAAGGAAGTAATGAGCTAAACCCAGATCAGCCATTTCATTTTTTTTTAAAAGGGAGTCTTTCATAGTCTGAATGTGAGAAATATCACTATCAGTGAGTAGTAGATCATCAACATAGAGAATAAGTATAGTGATTTTTTCTTCATCTCTCCAAATGTAGACTGTGGCATCAGACTCACAATGAGAAAAACCTTAGGAGAGAAGGAAGGAGTCCATTTTTTTATACCAAGCTCTTGGAGATTGTTTGAGACCATAGAGAGATCTCCTCAGTCTACAAACAAGGGAAGAGTCTTGAGTGAATTTAGCAGGTTGTTCCATGAATATCTCCTTTTTTAAGTCCCCATGTAAGAAAGAACTTTTAACATCCATCTAAAAAATAGGCCATTTTGGAAAGCAGCTAGTGCAAGTACCAGCCTAACAAAATCCATTTTGGCAACTGGTGCAAAGGTTTCAAAATAATAAATGCCTTCAATTTGTGAGAAACTTTTAGCTACCAAGTGAGCTTTGTGTTTGTCAATTTCTCCATCAGGGCCATCCTTAGTTCTGAAAATCCATTTACATCAAACTAACTTCCTTCCTTTAGGTAGAGGAACTAAATCCCAAGTTTTATTTTTTATTAAGGAAGAGAATTCATTCTCCATGGCATCATCCCATTCTTTTATACCAGTTGCTTCCTTGAAGGATTGAGGATCTGTGGAAATGGATTGACAAACAAGACCAGAACCTATGGAGTTGCCTAATCCGGATGATGTAAGATTTTGGATGTAAGGAGTGGCTTCTTCAACTAAGGTGCGGGCCTATTTTGGCATTATGGAAGGAATAATTGGTGTGGGAGGACTTTGAGTTGGAGTTTGGAGTATAGGATCCTCATTTTGGTCATTTGATCATTTATCTCCAAAATGGGATCTTCATTATATTGAGGCTCTAATATTGGAGATGGCTCAAGAGAATTAATGTTGGAAGAGGATTTTTGAGGATCTTTATTAGGGAATGTTTCATCAAATTGAACATTTATGTGAAAAAATACCTCATGAGTTGTGGGATCAAGAAGCCTGTATGCTTTCATTTCCTCACAATAACCAATAAAGATGAGCTGCTTGATTTTCTTATCTAGAGCCTTCCTTTTCTTCTTTGGGATATGTGTCCAAGCAGTACATCCAAAAATTTTGAAGAAAGAGACATCAGGTTTTGATCCAGTCCATGCTTCCTCGGGAGTCAAATGGCCAAGATTTTTATGAGGTGTGCAGTTTTAAATATAGTTTGCATAGTTAATTGCCTCAGCCCAAAAAATTGTTGGAAGATCTCTTGAGTGAAGCATACAGTTTGCCATTTCCTTTAAAGTTTTATTTTTCCTTTCTACAATACCATTTTGTTGGGGATTATAGGATACTGAATGTTGATGAATTATGCCATGACTTGAGAAAAAAATGAGAACTCATTACTGAAGTATTCTCCCACATTATCTGTACAAATTTGCTTGATTTTACAAGTGGCTTGATTCTCAACTAAGGCCTTGAATATTTTGAAGTGGGATAGAACATCACTTTTGTATTTTAGAAAGTAGACCCAAGTTCTTCTAGAAAAATCATCAATGAAGGTTAAGGCATATTTTGCTCCTTTGAAAGAAGGCTCCGGGAAGACCATCAAGTCACTAAAGATTAATTCTAGAGGGGATGAGGCTTTTTTAGAACCACTTGGGTGGAAAGGATATTGATGTTGCTTTCCAAGAGCACATCCAGGACATACTCCATCAATAGAAGAGACTTTTGGCAACCATGTTACCATTTCATGGGTGTTCAACTCCTTTAGATAGTTATAACTGAGATGTCCAAACCTTTCATGCCAAATTTTGCTTTCAAGATCTCCATGTGCAACAAAAAAGGAGGCTCCTTCTAAATTTTTGAACCCCTTGAAGTAAAATAGGTGAGTTTTGTGATCAATATCTCCTCTTGCTATGAGAGAGTGTGGTTCTTGAAAGTCTCTTATCTCAACTCCTGTTGGTGAAAATAGAACAGTTTTACCTTTTGCAGAATTGCAAATTTGATAGATGGAGAGAAGATTTGTAGCTATATTTGGGACATAGAGAACATTATTTATATAACCACCATCAATGGATATGTCACCTTTTCCTTTGACTGGGATAAAGGATGAATCACCAACTTCTATGCTACAAGTTGAGCTTGAGGAGATTGAAGTGAATGACTCATGTGAAGAGGTCATATGATGAGTTGCCCCTGAGTCTAGAACCCAATATTTTGATGAATTTTTTATAGCTTTACCTTGAACATTTAAGGCTTTTCCTATCTACTTTTTTATGTCTATTTTGTGATCCTTCATTGCTGCCTCTAGTTGTTGTAGCCTTTTCCAACATTTTTTCACATAATGACCATCCTTTTTGCAATGTGTACAAGTTATAGGGCCTTTTTATTTCTTTTTGAATTTTTATTTAGTGGATGTGGATGCTACTAATGCTTTTGAGGAAGAGGGAGAGATATCATATTTTGAAAGTTTCATTTCCTCTCTAGTTAGCCTATCACAAAACTCCTCTAAAGAGGGCATTGTAAAACTTGTACCAAGTGCATCTTTTGTAGACAAAAAGGTGGTAGTAAAATTTTGAAACACTCCATTTAACTTAGAAATAATAAGATAGATACGTTATTCTTCTGTTTTATCCTTGCCAATCCCTTTTAGTTGAGTGAGGACTTCTTTAAATTTGGTGAGAAAGTCAACAATATTGCTAAAGTCTTCATGAGATAATGTTGTTAACTCTGCCTCTAGCTGCATTGACCTTATTTGATCCATTTTACCAAACAAGTTATTTAGTTTATCTTAATTTTCAAATGGGTTTTTACATTCTAAAATGTGAAACCATAAGCTTTCATTTACATTTGTGCTTATAATACCCATTGTTTCATGCATATTTCCCTTATGAACAAATTTTTCATATTCTTTTTCAAATTTAGGTTTTTTCTCTTCTAGCAAGTGTGTGAGCCCTTTTTGAGAAATGAGATTTGATATTTTGAGCTTCCATGTGTGATATTTATGAGGGGTGAATGGATCAATTGTATTCATTTTGCCAAAGAAAATTAAAGTAAACCAATAATCCCCCCTGAAGTATTGACAATAGGTGCAAGAATTAACACCTAAAAAAAAAAACTAAAAATATATTTGTATTATGAGTTTACAAATGGACTTGTCACTTTGTTTAGTGGCCAAAAATAGGCACTAAACAAGAAAATAAGGACAATAGTCCTATAAGAGGGTATTACAATATTTCGTATCATCAACTCTCTTAGAGTTAGAGAAACAATTTGAAATAGAAGCAGCAAATCTCTTCGCTAGGACTGGCCACATATGAGCTTCATTTGCTTATTAAAAACTTCAAAAAAAGTTGTCCAGCTATTTGAAATAGTTGACTTGATCTTCAAACAAAACGTTCAACGAGCAGCTTGTTTTTGTCTCAAAAGAGCACGACGATGCTCCTTGACGTTCCTCACTGCATTTCCAGCTTTGTAATAGTTGACTTGATCTTCAAACAAGACATCAACAATGAGCTTGTTCTTTGGCTCAAAAGGCTCAAAAGAGCATGACGTGGATCTTGACGTTGCTCACTGTATTTTTGAGGGTGATAAGTTTAATACAAGCCAAAAAAAATAAAGAAATCATTACCTCTGGTTATGGTATCTTTCAAGGAAGAACGTAATGCTCGAGGCTTCGTTCTGCATAGTAAAATACGTCAGTGAACGCGCATTTAGGATTAGAATATGAACATGACCATTGGGGTCGATTATCGAATGCAAAACAAAGCTCAAGATGCAATAAATCTGAGAGCAATATTAATCAGGAAGAACAATGACAAGCATTTGATAGGACGAATGACGGCACGCATCTTACTAGTGGCAACGATAATGAGAGAAGAGAGGTAGCAAAAATATCTCTCTGGTTGGTGCTTGCAAAATGGGTTTGTACCCTTCAACTGGTGGTTGCATTAGACTTTGTGCCCGATGGAATCACTCTTCACATCAAAGATTGATTTGTAGGAGAGGAGCTCTTCACACACCTGCAGAGTATATGGACAAAAAATATTCACAATGGTGAATATATAAGGTTTGAATCTACCTTCGTGAAGTGCCAGAGAATGGCTAGATTTGCGTAGCTTTGAGATAACTGAAGATGAGGAGATTCGAAATTGATCTCTATGCGTCCACCGAGTAGAAAGCGCCAAGAATCATTAGATATGCCCGTTGAAAGGAATGACGTAAAGGTATTACGTCGTGCACCAATTTTAAAATGTTGGCAAAGTTTTGAATAAAAACTTGCCACATTTTGTGGTTGTTATAAATATTTCCACATTGTTTTTAAATCAAATTAACCAAATTTCCCATGAAATATATGACGCGAATATCGTTGCATGCCTTCCAAAGAATCACAACAAGAAAAATATGCTCCTTGAGATAAATTGAAGGAAAACAATTCGTGTGCAATCATAGATTAGGCACCGAAGCAAAAGTCCCACAAAAGCTATGTTACGCAGCGATGGTGAAGATCGAGCCAATGCAAGAGTGTGTTTGTCAAGATATTTTGACCAGTCTTCACTGAAGTGACATCTGTGGAGAAAAAAAAAGTGGTAGGAACAAAGGAATAATTGATTTGCCTATATTGCGTTAGCAATTAGGCAAAAAAAAAATCAAATATTTTTCCAATATATTTGCAGTGCAAGAGTAGCAAATATCAAGAGATTTTGAAAAAAATAAGGAGAATCTATCTTTGCAAATATGGTAAAACAAATCTGGTAAAACAATTCTAGATAGTACCATAAACATTTTTTTTTTTTAAATGTAAACTTGCAAATGTATTATGAGCAATCTACAAGATATATGAAAAGCCCCCATTTTAAAAAAAAAAAGATAAAAGATAAAAGATAATGAACCAGTTCGTGGAACCGCCTTCAAGAGTGAATACTTAGTAGAATCTATCCTGCTCTGGTACCATATTAGAATTTCCCAAGAGTAGAACTGCAAAGCATTACAAGATTTGAAGAGACGAATAGAACTGATTGATTTATTCTATGGATCAACTTTGTATAAATAACAAAGTTGATCATTGAGAGTCGATGGATTACAACAGCTCATCAAATCTAAACTAGTCTAAACTGAGAGTTCCTGACTCATGGAAGAGTGGTAACTCAAGTAAGTTTATCCTAGTAGAACTTAAGAGAATAAATATTTATTCTAACAGTGTCTGGTTCCATGGGCTATCTTATATAATTTTTTGGTTGTGATTAGTGACCAACCTAATGTCTTAGAGCTATAACTACGGAGGGTTACCACCATACCCATAACTTTACTATCCATTTTTTAGGGTACTACGAGAGTAAATTCTCAAGGCTAATCACTTACCAATGCTCCACAAAAATCAAATGATCGATATCTTCCTAGAGCTAAAGGCTTCTCTTATTTCTAGGGGGTCTCTTTATATACCTAAGGATACGTGGGAGCTCACCACCATGTACAAGTATTGTTTAAGGTCTGGGTATTGAATGTAAACACCCCTCACTTCACTAGACACTTTATGGGCAACTTAGCTTATCCAAAACTAATAACTTCTCCATGATATTTAAAAACCTTGGCATAAGGTTTCTAACCTAACCAATTACAAAAAAAATTATGCTAGGTTATTTAGAAAAAATGTGCAGAATGAAATAAAATATACCTAAAACGAAAGAGACGACATGACAATAATTGTTGTTATTATAATGGACCACGACCCTTGAAAAGTGCTTTGTTACCATTTTTTAAGATCCTTCAAATAAAAATGAACACATTTACAACAAAAATTATAAGAATTAACAAAAAATGCAAGAAATAAAACAACTATAGTGCTAAAACAACACAATTTTTTGTTTGGCTTGAAGGATTAGCGGAGGAGAGCTAGGGGGAAGAGAGAAGAGAATGGGAAGGAGTCTGGAGAGCAAGTGCGTTGTATTATCTAGAAAATAATTATTTTGAGCTAACATAATTTACAGGTAGACTCATTTTGAATACCTTTTAGTTCTTTGGGTGATGTTGAGTAGCTTCTGATGCATGTTATGTGTATATATTTTAGTGGAAACAAAATATCACTTCACTTAAAGAGAAAAATACATGAAATGGTATTATTTGATATGCAAAGATTCACCATTGAGGGCAGTGAAGGTGAGCACAACAGTGTTAGGGTAGCAAAGTAAAAATATTTTAACGGTACCACAATAGTGCTAGGGCAGCAAAGGTAAGTGCAACAGTGTTAGGATAGGAAAGTAAAAATATTTTTACAGTGCCATAGCAGTGCTATGGTAGCGAAGGTGAGTGCAGCAATGCTAGGGTAGCAAAGTAAAAATATTTTAACAGTGTTGCAACAGTGCTAGGGTAGCGAAGGCGAGCATAGTAGTGCTAGGGCAGCGAAGTAAAAATATTTTAACAGTGTTGCAATAGTGCTAGGGTAGCAAAGGCAAGTGCAACAGTTTTAGGGTAGTGAAGTAAAACAAAATTAACAGTGTTGCAACAGTGCTAGGGTAGTGAAGGCAAGTGTAGCAGTGTTAGGGCAGTGAAGTAAAAATATTTTAGCAATGACATAGTAGTGCTAGGGCAACAAAGGCGAGTGCAACAATGCTAGGGTAGTGAAGTAAAAATATTTTAACAATATTGCAACAGTGCTAGGGCAACAAAGGCTAGTACAGTAGTGCTACAATAGCAAAGTGAAAATATTATTTATTTGGTAATTTAAAATGGTAGTATAATTTGGAAAATTGGTTTCTTGTTTTTGATGGAGAATGAAGAGGAACATTTGGACTTCTTAGAGGACCCCTTTGAAGGGAAACGCATCTTTTCAACTCCAAGGACCAAGGGTCCCATTTCTAGACAAGATTTATAAGTTGATAATTGGGGTCCTTGGGTTTTTTGAGTGACTAGAATAATATTATAGGTTATCAGAATTTAGTGTATAGAGGAGAGTCTATATCAAAAGGTTCAAATCAAGTCAGTTGTCCTATTGACTACTCACTCTCAGGTGTCTCAAAACACTCTACTCAAGTGATGGGTCTAATGAATGAGCAAGCATTTCATTGTGGGGAAGAAAAACTTAAGCAGGCTCCAAACAATCCAAACTCACTTTGTTTGATAGAGTTTCCTTTGTTTGGTTTTGGTTTTATTGGTAAAAGTCTTTATTTAGAGGTCCTAAGTGGAGTGGGTCCAAACTTACAATTAACACAGTCTACAACTCCGGTTACTAAAGTGCGTAAGGCACATAAAGTGGTTAAAAAGAGAAGGTCAAAGATCAAAATGGTACTTGGGGAAGACTTGAGGATGGAACAAGTTTTGGAGTTTTCGGGGAAGGCCCTTATTGGAAAGTTTCATGGATGTAAAATAGCTGATAATACACTAAATGAGTGGTTGCAAAAGGCATGGGTCCCAATCTTAGGATATGGACCAATTTTTCACTTATGTACTAGAGGATGGATAGGTTTCCTTTTTTTATCTAAGGAAGATGCACAAAAAATTTTGGGAGGTCATTGGTATTGAGGGTCTTGTTTTTTGGCTTTGAAGGCTTGGACGACTTGCTTTGATCCTAGGATTGAAGTTGCTAGGAGAATCCCGATATGGGTACAACTTCCAGGCCTGCCAATGGAGTTATGGTCAGAAGGTCAGAAAGAGCTTTGAAAGTGATTGGAGATTCGTTAGGTAAAACCTTGGATATAAATATTTCTTTCAAATCTAGTGTTTTTTTCTCTATAGCTTAGGTTTTGGTTGAGATGGATATTAGTGAAGGCTTACCAGATTGTATGGAGATAGTTGTGGGGAATACAATTCATACTCAAATCTTGGATTATTTGAAGATTCCTTTTAGATGTGTTTGTTGTCATGTTTATGGACATATTGCTAAGGAATGTTCTCAAGCTTTCACACAGAAAATATGGAGGAAAAATAAATGACTAGTGGGGATTTCAAGTTAGCTAACAATAATCAAGAGATACCTATTTTTTAGAGCTCAATAGTGCTCCCTAATTTGGCATAAACAAGCAAAAATAATGTTGTTGAACCTAGAACCAAAACTCTAGAGAAAGAGGAAGAAATTTTAGGCCTAAATTTATCTCTTTCACTGTTCACAAGTTGTTAGAGAAGGAGATAGAGTCATAAAGAAAACTATGAAATGATTGGAACCTGATACTATTAAGTTTGTTGGTCATACATCTAAGCCTTAATACAATTATTGTCTAATACATGAGAATAATATGGACTTAGGTACTAAAGAACCTTGTACACTTCCTTATGAATGTTCGAAGAGAAGTCCCAAGGACAAGAAATTTTTTAAGATTTTGGACAATGGATCGACAACCTCAAACACATTGAATAGGGATTGTGATCCAAATATTTCTACTATTGGGAGAAGTCTTTGTGACCTATCGGGTGAATCTTCTAGGGAGGTATCTATTTTAGGGTATGGTTTGGAGACAGGTTCTTCTTGCAGATATTTGTTACATTATAGGAAAATGGATTCTAAGCTAAGAACTTGTGCAGTTGTTGGAAGGTTAGGGTTAGGTTTGGACCATATAAAAGAATCTTCCACTACTTCAGCATGTAGGAAATCATTTTTGTTTCATGCACAAGAGAAGGCTTTGAGGAAAATTCAGTAGGGTAAACAAAAATCTATCAAAGGGGTCCTTAGAGTGGGATAAAACCCCTCTAATATTTTTAAATGATCTTGTTATCCCTTAATATCCGAGGTCTTGGCAGTCCCTCTAAAAGACTTGCCTTAGCCAGGCTAGTGGAAATTCATAATTTGGATGTTATCCTTCTTAAGAAACCATGGGGACAAGTACAAAAGTCATCGAAGGGTTAATTAAATTGCTTAGGGACTAGGAGTTCTTGGCTCTAGATGCTATTAAAAATTCAAGGGGTGTTTTGACTGGCTGGAAGAACATAGTTTCCTTAATTAATTCTTCCTTTAAGGTTTGAGGCTTGTGTATAAGAATTATTTTTTAAAGACTTAGGTTTAAGGTTATCAATTATTAATTGTTATGGTCCCTATGAAGATAGGCAGGTCTTTTGGGATGATTTTTTCTCCCAAAGGTGTGTTAGGGATGAAAGAGTTATCATTGGTCGGGACTTAAATTTCACCATGAATAGAAGTGAAGTATGGGGAGAATCCGCAAGACTTGATAGACTTGTAGATTACTTCAAACATAATATTGAAGAAGCTGGTTTAATTGATTTGAAACTAATAAAATTAATACCTACGTGAAGAAATAATAGAGTTGGGGAAGTTGGGATCTCAAAGAGGTTGGACAAATTTTTGATCTCAGAGACATTATAAAATGAAATAGATAGAAAATTGTCATGGGTTGAGACTAGAGGTGGCTCAGATAATTCTCCCATTTTCTTCAATTAGAAATTCAAGAGGTAAAGTGTGCCAGTACTTTTAAGCTCAATCCAATTTGGTTGGAGGAAGAAGATTTTCAACAATTGATTAAAAAATAATGGATTGGTTATGACCAAATTTCTAGGTCATCAACGAGTTTTCAATTTTTTGTTGCTTTAAAAAAATTAAAAGGAGTTGTGTCATCTTGGATTGCAGTTAAAAAGGAGAGTATGGATAGAGATCTTAAGTTTGTGGAGAAGGAAATTTTAGAAATTCATAAAAAAAATGAGGCTATTTTGTTTAAAGAGAAGGAGAAAACAAGACTGGTTGAACTAGAAATTAAGAAGAGCGAATTATTGGAGTGGAGGGAAGCTGAATGGAGAATGAAAAGTAGAGTTGTATGGTTAAAAAAAAAGGATGAAAATACTAAGTTTTTCATAATTGTGTTAATCACAGGAAGAAGGTTAACACTATATGGGAGATGCAAAATGAAGAAAGGGTCCTCGTTAGGAGTTTCTTCTGAGTTAGTATATTTGGGGGTAAAACATTTTCAATCTATCTATAAAGAACCTAATAAAGTAAATATTGGAGAAATTTTAAATTTAACTACTTTCTTCCCCAGTTTTGTGACAGAGGAGGACAACCAATTACTTATGAAGGAGGTCACAAAGGAAGAACTAAAAGTTGTCCTTACTTCTTTCAAAAATGATAAAAGTCCAAGGCCTAATGGATGGCCTGTGGAATTTTTCCTAGTTTTCTATGATCTGGTTGAGGAGGATCTTCTCAAAGTAATGGAGGAAGTTAGGTTGAGTGGTCAAGTTTTGGGGGCTTTTAACCCACTTTTTTAGCTTTTATTCAAAAAAAGGAGAAGCCTAAAACGTTTGATTAATTTAGACCTATTTCGTTATGTAATTGTATCTATAAAATCATTGCAAATATTCTAGTAGTTAGATTGAAGAAGATTTTCTCTGAAGTTAATTTCCAAGAGTAGTTTCTGTTTTTAACAGGTAGACAGATTTTTGAAGCCATAAGAGATCCACAAAAGGGCCTTCACTCTATTAAAACCAAAAATCTTCCTCCAATGGTCCTTAAACTAGATCTATCTAAAGCTTATGATAGAACTAGTTGGTTGTATCTCATATTGATGCTCTTACATGTGGATTTTAGCTATCCAATAGTAAAGTAGATTATGGGATGTATTTCTTCTATATCTTTTGATGTTCTTATCAGTGGATCAACTTCCAAATTCTTTAGACCCTCAAGAGGACTTAGATAGGGATGTTCTTTATCTCCTTTAATTTTTTTGTTGGTTGCTGAAGGATTGAGTAGAGTTGTTTTGGATGCAAAGAGGACAAGATCCTTGTTCGAGATCAAAGTGGGGGTCCTTTATTTATGTCATTTATTATTTTTTGATGATGTATTTTTGTTCATAAATGGTAGTTTAAGGGAAGCTAGAAAGTTGAAGGAAATCTTGGACACTTATAGTATTGCTACCGACATGGAGATAAATTTTAAAAAATCCTCTATTTGCTTTAATGGTCTAGAGCAGGAGACTAAACAAGATCTAATCAAAAAATTTCCTTTTAATCTCTTATATTTCTAGGAAGGATTTAAGTATCTAGGGTTTGTATTGAAGCCAAATACTTACAGGAAGAGAGATTGGGGATGGCTTTAAGAGAAGACTGAATTTAGGATTAACCATTGGTGTAATAGATGGTTGTCTATTGGTGGGAGATTAACACTTGTAAAGTCGGTTCTTGAGGCCATTATTGTGTTTTGGAACTCGACCTTCATTCCCAAAGGAGTTATAGAGAAAATAAGAAAACTCTACTTCAAATTTATTTGGACTGGGCACAAGGAACATGAAGGCATTCCTTTAGTTAAGTGGCAAAGTATTGCTAGGCTAAAGAGAGGAAACCCAAAGTAATTGTATTACTAGGCTAAAGGACCTTAAAAATATCCATCTTTTTTGTTCTTCTTTGGTAGCAAAAATTTTATGGAGGATTTTGACCAAAGAAAGATGATGGAAGAAGAATATTGAACATAAGTATATTTGTCCAGGGACCTTTATGGATTGGATCATAAGTCCACAGAAAAGCATTAAAAATGTTTTCATTCAATGGAAGGCACCAGTACAAATATTTCCTATGATTGGAAAATATTTGGCTTGGAAAGTGGAAAACGGTGAACAAGTTAGAATAGGGACTGATTCTATTTTGGATTGTGGAGAAAAAATTTTGTTGCTGGAAGCTATGATAAGTTCTTTACAAGACAAGGATTTTTATTTTCTTCATCTGGTGGGGGAATCAAATTCTTCTATTCTTTGGACCCAAGGTTGGAAGCAGACTCAAGTATTGGGTTTTTCTAATGAGCAGGCTATTTTGTGGAAGGCATACACTGATAGTCTTAATAAGAACCATATCAAGCCGAGAGTTGAACCAGATACTATTTGCTTAGGCATACAACAAATTTGGGGGTCAATATACGGCTAGACTTAGTTACAAAGCAAGTTTTGACCCTCATCCTCAAGGGTCTACTTGGTGGTGGAAGCAAATTTAGAATTATTTGTTCCAAAAAATATAATTATTTTCATGTGGTTAGCTTTGAGAAATAAGACTTTGACTTGGGAAGTTTTATAGAGGAGAAGCAGACAAGGTCCAAGTATGTGTATGTTGTGTTAGTCAGAGGAGGAAAATATCACACATTTGTTAATCAAATGCCCTTTTTCTCAATAGGTTTGGTTAGAATCTAAACAAATAACTAGAGTACAAAATATTTGGGAAGGAGTAACAATGGAGGTATGCTTAAGATAGTGGTTTTTGAAAAAAAAAGTTGAAACAATTTCTTGGCAAAGTTATATTGAAGTATTTCCATGTTATTTCGAAGATGAGTTTTTATCCTCTCTGATCTTCCCGAATGTAATTATATCTTGAATCCTAATAATCTGCTTTTATTTGGGTTTCTATTTGTGTTAAGGCACCTGAAAAGTGTAATTTGTTTTTACTCTTGAAATAAAATTACAATTTTTTTCTTATAAAAAAAAAAACAACACAAAATGGAAATGTAACAATTTTATGAATAAATAAAAACTGATAGCGCAAGCCTTTTCAAGGAGACAACCTCTTTAAACGTAGAGCTTTGTTATAATTTAAAAAAAGACTTGATATATTCCATTTCCATCCTTATCTTTATATAGACACTTTATCTACCTTAAGACTAATGCAATCCATATGTAAATGAAAAACCAAAATTAATAACTCTTAATTAAAAAGTAATTATATTTTTATTAGTAAATGTTTTTTTTTCTCGCACAAATTATATTTAAAATTACATTATAATTATAATTATAATTATAAATATAAATATAAATATAAATATATATATATATATATATATATATATATATATATATATATATTCCTTACCTTAAAAAAGTTACATTATAAACATATCCTAATATTGATATATATATTTTCCTTACCTTAAAAAAAAGTTAATTACAGTCAGTATTTTAAGTAGCAACATACACCCTCTATATGGAAAAGAAACATCTTCAAAGGGAACCCCACCTTACTCCCTAGCCCAACAACCATATCATTTCATTATAGTTAACTGGGTACATATAACATAACCGTAAGCCTAACTACAAGGAGTAGGGTTGGGTGTTGGAAGTAACTCTAGTTAAAAGCCTCGAAGCCCTAGTTAGGGCATTTCAATAATTGACTACTTAAGGAGAGGGAGGGCATCAGGCCAGCAAGAAATCCCCTGCCGGCCTGTGTATTGTTTCGTTTATCAGAGTATTGTTCTAAGTATTGTTCTACTACCCAATGAGGACAGAAACCCATTTGATAGGAAGTGCCGTATGACGGACAAAACATTTCTTCTCTACTCGTCTGCTCAGATCAGAGCATTCGCTTCTGTCTGCTCTCTCTGGGATGCATTCAGAGAGGAATGTTGGATGATTTTACATGGGTCTCTGAGGGTAAGTTTTAGGGTTAGGGTTTTCATTCATTTATTTATAAAAAAAATTCGTCTTTGTTGCCCGATGCCACGTCCTTGTTAGCTTGATGCGATGATCTGGGATGCTATGATCAGGCAAATACTAATCGTTCTTCACATTCCTTATAGGAAACCGACGGCATTATTTTATTCCGTTGCTTCTCGGTGCCATTTATGTGATTACATTCTGCCCCTCTTCTGTTCTCTACTGCACAGAGGGTTTGGATACTTATCTTCCCTTCTTTTCTTTTGTTTTTCCTCCATTACTTTTTTTTAGGGAGCCAGTGATGATGTTATGATTATAGTTGGAATTACCGGCTGAGGATTTTTCCGCCGATGTCATTTATCTTTCTGAGGCTTTTTCTACCATTTTATTATATTTGGAGCAAGGTTTTCTTCATCTTCTTGATCATGAAGCGTTTAAGGATTGGTTTATCTTGTTGGCGGTCACAGCTTTGAATTGAGAAATTACAGAAGTAGCTGCCAGCAATCTTAAATATTTAGGGACAGTCACATTAACATTTTAGATGTGTTCAAAAGAATTGGGGCGGGATTTTGAACAGAAGTTAAACGTTACATTGTATTTGCTGGTGCTTCACAACATATAGATTATTTCTTTTACGAATCCTACCAATCAAGACTTCAGAATAATTTACATGGAAGATGGCAAAGGTATCGATGAAGACATTGAGTTTTAAGAAGACAAAGGTATCGATGAAGACATTGCCTTTTAAGAAGGCAAAGGTAACAGCATGGTGGTGGTGGTTAGGATGTTGGGTGTCTTAAAGGGATTTTGTTTAAATATTCAGAAGAAAGGAGGGTTGGGTCCGATGATTTTATCTTACTTAGTAGTTCTGGTTTGATTCCTTAAAAGAGAGTTGGGTAGGAGAGTTGGATGGATGATTTTATATTACCTAGTAGGCTCAAGGATACATATTTGTCAATTAACTGCTCTGTTTTGATTTTAAGGAAGATTAATACTCTTATAATACAGGATCAAATTTATAATGAAAGTGTCATGCGGAGTCCTGAGTCCTTCCCTGATGTTACCATTTCCCTGTGATTCATTTCGTCCCATCTTTCACATTAAGGTGAAAAACAGTCCTGAGTCCTTCCCTGATGTTACCATTTCCCTGTGATTCATTTCGTCCCATCTTGCACATTAAGGTGAAAAACAGCGTGTTTTGATATGTTTTAGGGAGGCCAGGTCGGAGAAGGTGGAATGCATAACAATATTATTCATAATATCTAACATAAAAATGTTATGTGGACGGCTAAGCCAGGTCGGAGAAGGTGGAATGCATAACAATATTATTCATAATATCTAACATAAAAATGTTATGTGACGGCTAAAGTATGTTAGCATGACCCTTGACGGAATATATGTACAATTGTGTAAATTATACGTCAATAACAACCCAAGTTTTGGATCTTGAAAATCAATTAGTACATTTATAATAGAAAAATCAATTGAGTAACTATGATAATTTCCTACAATTCTCTCTTTTTAAGACTTCTTTTATACACTTCAAGAACTGCTTTTGCTTCTTATCTTAGGAACCAATAGTATCTTAATAGCTAATGCTTGCTTGTACAAATGGAACTTGCAAACTTACCACATTCATGATTACGTAGAAAGAACTTTATTTGGACTCTACCTAAATCTCACGCTTAGGCACCAAGACCACCTGAGCACCAAAAGCACCCATTCAGTTAGGTTTTATTTGGGCAAAGCTAAACCTGCACCCAAAAAAATTACTTTTACAAAAATGAGAAATGAGAATGCCCCTGCGAGAGGATTTAAAACAGCTCAGTCTACGTCCTAACTTGTTTTGAACAAAGTTTGTTAAAATGGATCCCAACTGCCTGATGAAGGACTTCTTTGTTCAAAGTCAATTCTTGATGGTTTTATGTGGGCATCAAGAGCACCCATTCTACCACAAAAAAATTAAAATTAAAAATTAATTAATTACTCGTACTCCTTTAGAGAGTTTAAAACAAAGTTTGTTAAAGTGATCCAAACTTTCTGCCAAAAAAATCAATTCTTACATCCTAACCTGTTGGCAAAGCTAAACCTGCAAAAAAATTTACTGTTTTAAAAATGAACATGTCTCAACTAATTCTTACATCCTAACCTGTTTAAAACAAAGTAACGTTGATCAAAGGTTGCATAAGAGAATTCAGAATTTTAGGGATTTTGGGATTTACGAGGTTTATTATGGTATTATTTATTTTTTTATAGATCCAAACTTTCACGAGGTTTATGGATCCAAACTTTCTGCCAAAAAAAATTAAGTCTTACATCCTAACCTGTTGGCAAAACTAAACCTGCAAAAAATTAAGTTACTGTTTTAAAAATGAACATGTCTCAACTAATGATGGGAAGAGGGAAAAAAGTAGAGAGGGGAGGGTCCCGATCCCTTCCCTGCTCCCCCTCCCTTGGTTCTTGCCCAGTCCCTGGCTCATCCCAGGTCACCCCTCCTTGGGATTGTTTGTTGTAGATGATCTCTTTGAGAGAGATCCTTCTCCTCTTTCTGCACCTCTCCCAGTCGGTCAGGGTTCCCTTGTTTGAGTTTTTGGCCTGGTGCTTCCCAGGGTTCCTTGTTGTTTTCGGGATCCCTTCCCTTTTTTTTCCCTCAGGCTTCCCCTTGGGGTTTTCTGCAAGTTTTTGGCGTGGATCTGGTTCCCTGCGGTTCTCTGGGTGGTGGGGGTGAGTGGTTGGGTTTTTTGAAGGCTTCCTGGGGTTTCCTTTGAGGTCCTTACTGCTTTGGGGGTGGTCTGGGGGGCCTCTTTCCCCCTTTTGCTAGTGAATCCTCTCTGGGATCCTGTGGTTGTTGTTGGTCCCGTCCCTGTGGGGAGGGCCCTCTTCGATTTCTCGCTTGGAGGCTTCTTCGTGCTGGTTCTGCTCCTTGGTGGACACCCTGGGCATTTGTTTGGCCTTGGGGGGGCTTTTTCTTTGCCTGGGTTGTTCCCAGCCTTAGTCCCAGTTCCCTGAAGTTTATCCTGTGCAAGGATGAGATTCTTGGCCCCTGTTGTTGGGGTTCTCTAGGTTCTGCTGCATTTTTCAAATCATGGGGAGATCTGATCTATGCATGCAGACCCTGGATCCCCCAGGCTAGGCTCCCAGGGATCCCATATTTGTGGTTGGTACCTCTTCCTACCTGGGATCCCCAGTCCCTGTAGCCTTGGTCCCTTAACCTGTTGTCTTTTCCTGTTGGTTGTCCTGGGGGCGGGATTCTCTTGGTGGTGCTTTATGCTGCTTCCCGATGGGCGGGATCTCCTCTTTGATGGTTTTCAGCTGCTTCCTACTGGGCGGGATTCCCCCTTTTTTCTAGGCAGGATGGTTTCCCGCGGGGCGGGATTCTCCAAAACCATTGGGTTTCCCGTTGGGCGGGTTTTTCTCATTTCCTACTGGTTTTCTCAAGAGGCGGGATTCACTTGGTAGAGGTTTTTGTTGCTTCCCACTGGGCGGGATCTACACTGGGATGGATTTTAGCTGCTTCCCGCTGGGCGGGATTCACTCTTTGGTGGTTTTTCGACTGCTTCTCGCTAGGCGGGATTTATATTATAATGGTTTTTTGTTGCTTCCTGCTGGGCGGGATTTACATGATGGCGGTTTTCAGCTTCTCCCCGCTGGGCGGGATTTACACGATGGCGGTTTTCAGCTTCTCCCCGCTGGGCAGGATCTTCAAACTTATCTTCCTTCGAAATTGGTGGTTTCCTGTTGGGCGGGATTGTTCAAATTTACCTGTTCTCGCTGGGCGGGATTTTTGTTTGTTTTTCATTTTCAGGGTATTGGTGCCTTGGGCCCAGAATTTTGTTGTAATGGCTTATTCTCGGCATGTTATTTCCAACTCTTATGTAATTAGGTTTTGGGATCCTAGTTAAAACCCGCTGTAAATACAATAGCTACTTATCAAAAAACATGTCTCAACTAATTCTTACATCCTAACCTGTTTAAAACAAAGTAATGTTGATCAAAGGTTGCATAAGAGAATTCAGAATTTTAGAGATTTTGGGATTCACGAGGTTTATTATGGTATTTTTTATTTTTTTATATGGAGTAATTTTTTGAATAGTATCAAAGAGAAAATTAAATTATTTGGCTCACAAGTGTTTAACCTTTGGGGATAGATGAACTCTTTTTTTTTAGCAATCTTTCGTCCAGGCCAATGTTAATTTATAACTTTTTTATCCTTGTTGCCCCACATACCCTATGCAAAGAGTTCAGACGAATGCTAATTTATAACTTTTTTATCCTTGTTGCCCCACATACCCTATGGAAAGAGTTGGACAAGATGGCTAAAAAGTTTTTACCGGAAAGAGTAAAAGGACTCAAATGGACGTTAGTAGGTTGGGAGAAAATAAGACAGCCCAAGGCAAAGAGAGGTTTGGGACTAAGCTAAATAAAGGGAGGTTTGGGATTGAGCTAAATAATAAACCTTTAGCTGAAAAGCTTTATTAGAGGTGGATCTCCTAGCCAACTTCTTTATTTAGTAGAGTTTTAACTAGTAAATATTTGGGACAAGTGAGCCCAAATGAGATGAGTTGTTTTCCTTTGGATGGTAATGAGTCCTTAGTGTGATAGACTCTAAAGGTAGTGAAAGATAGATTACTTTGGAAAGTGGGGAGAAGGGAGAAGGCATGATATTGGACTCATTCATGGGATCAATACCCACCTATCATTGTTGAATTCTCAAAACTGCAACCAGTAAAAACAACCATGGAAAACAAGGATTGGATCGAAATTGAAACTTATTTGAAACGGCAACTAGTAAAAACAACCATGCAAAGCAAGGATTGGATCAAAATTGAAAGTAATTTCAACACTAGTTTGGGGGATTATAGGTTTAAGTAGTTTAAGAAGTTGGCACCCATCATGACTAAAATATTGGCAAGTAGAGATGAGGAGGATGAATAAGCTTGGGGCTATGGGAGCCTTGGAGTTTACATAGTGAAGGATGGATATGGAAAGATCCGTCCAAAACCTCCTTATGCATATCAGGTTGAGAATTGGAGAAAGAATTGGTAGTCCAAGGGTTGATCGAGAGTAAACTTCTTTGCTTGGCAATCATGCATAATGGAATTCTTATTTTCGATAATCTAATACGTAGGGGAATCATTGGTCCATCCCAATGTGTTTTATGCTACAAAAGTGAGGAAACATATGACCACTTGATGTTTGAGTGCTTGTTCACGCGCTAAATCTAGGAACGATGGTTTTTAGCTTATAAAATTTGAGCCAATGGTGATTTGAACCAGATTAATATTTGATTTGAACTAGATTAATATTTTGGAAAGATGGAAGAGGGGCAGATTTAAATCTAAAGCTCTTTGTGTCACTGGAAGTTTGGATTAAACTTTATTTGGTGGCAAGTGTGGTTGGAGAGAAATGACAATTTGTTTAGAGAAACCTTTTCATCCTTGGATGTCGTAGGTCAATTGGAGCAAAGTCACAAAAATCTAAAGCTCTTTGTATCATATGGAAGCGAACAATGAAGCAAAAGTCTTAGCTGTCAAATATGCTTCTATTTGGATGGTAAGACAATGTTATAGAAGGATAATTATAGAATCAAATTCTAAAATCTTGGTAGGAGCTTTAAATTACATGAGGAACTTTGCTTTGGAGATGTGAAGGTTGAGGATTCTTGTCATCCAAATTAAGGATTTATGGAAGGAATTGGATGATGTGATTCTGATTTATGTAGGTGGAGATTTGAATAAAGTGGTGTACTTCGTAGGCTTCTAAGCCTTAACTATCTCAAAATATCATAGGTCCCAATATAAAGAAGTCACAATATTAAAGGTTTAAAATATCAATATTAAAGAGTATAATTATATATATGAGCAATCTAATATGCATATCAAGGCCAATATAATTATGAAATAACATTAACTTATAATATCAAATAGAATGTAAATGGCCAAAATCATTTATGTACAAGCATGAAAAAACTTACAATATTAATTGCTCAAAATTTGTATACATTGTATGGAGCTTTGTCTCCATAATATAGACATAGTAATATGACTGTTCACATAATTGACTATTGCTCTTTATATGACATCACCCATGACCTTTGGCTTATCATCTTTCCACTTTTATAGTAGACTCTTCACTCTATTCTTACATAAACACTTGACTCTATGACACTTCCACACTTCTACATGACTCTTACTCCTACGTGCACTCCTAATACAAGACACTTTTGCACCTCCTCTCTTTACATATTTGCACACTTACATACATGATACTTGTGCACATTCTCTCAATACACTCATGCACTTCAACTTACATGACACTTATTTATTAAATGACAATTATATGAAAGGAGAAATATAAATCATTCACCTAAACTATAGACTCAACCCTAATCTATTACATATTTACATGTGTACCATGAAGGTACCATGGGGGTACATTTGCATGTACCAAATAATGTAATATTCATCAACACGGAGAAGGAGGTAGGGGTTCAGTGGTATAGTGGCATGGCTATGGAGGATGAGAGAATTAAGTAGGTTGGTGAGAAAATCCGATGTTTGGCTAATTTGGACAACCATTATAGATATGGTTTAGGATATTTGGCTCAAATGCAAATCTCCTAGTATTATAATCAAAAGTGGTTAGTTCTTATGATCTTGCGTTTTAGAGTGATGGAAGTTTGTTGAAAATTAATATAGTTTTTTCAAATCCTTTAAAAAAACAAAGTTTATTAAAACAAATTCCAATGACAAAGTAAGGACTTCTTTAATCAAAGTCAATTCTTGATGGAGGATTGTTAGCGGTTAGGTTCATATACCAACACCCTTTAGTCAACCAAAGTTGTCTATCCACAAGGATAACTTCTCAAATTATGGATGACAAGATGCCAAAGTGAAAAACTAAAGGGGTGAGCAAGTGTTAGGCATGACATCATCGAAGTCTTGAACTTGGGCACATGAACATGATTTGAGTGTATGGGTCTTTAAGTCTTAGAATGCTTAAAATTAGAAGCCCAAAGCTATGAAGTGTGAAAGTAAAAGTTTAGAAGTTTAGCTAAGTCAACAGGTTTCATTCATCGACTTGCGAGTTTTGTTAGTAAGCTTAACCTAAAATTTTATTTAATTAGAACCTTCAATATCCTTCTAAGATTCAAAAGCAGCGCTATTCAAAATTTTAACCAAGTATGAAACTATTCTTCCTTTTAAAGGAATAATATAAATGGCTTGGACAATTCTAAAGACTTGGGTTAAAGAACAAGAGTGGAAGTCCAAAGTTTAGAAATTAAGGCGATAGAGTTGTTAAACTAACACCCAATAACAAGAGTGGAAGTTTAAAGTTTAGGAATCGAGGTGGTAGAGTCATTGACACCCATGTTTTTCATTTGGTTAGAACATTAAAGAAAATTTATTGTATTCTCACTATCAAATAGTTTTGTACTATGGATCTAATTATTAAAGGTTTAATATGAGTAGTGGAAATTGGAGAAAATAATTCTATTTGGATGGATACTTGTGATAAAAAATCACTCAAATCTAAATCCAATTTTAAAACCATGGATGAGATTATTTTAAGACAAATATGATGATAAGGTTTCAAAAGTTATGTATAAGGATCAAAAAGGAAGATACAAATAGAAAGAAGATTTTTTTATAAGACATTGATGCTAGGAGGTAGTTGAGCAAAAAGATAATAACAATGTTTATTCTAAGCAAAAATATAATAACAACGTTTATTCCAAGCAAAGTCAAGGTTAAGCTAATTTAAGAGTTGAATAGCTTAGGAGAATACACAACACACCAACAAAATAGAAATATGACAAGCATATGGAGAGATATTTGGGATAGCCCAAACATTCCTATAGTTAAAACGATTGTTTGGTTAGTAGGTCATAGAATAATTTTAGCATGGGATAACCTTACGAAAAGGGATTTTCATGGCCCTCACAATGTGTTCTATGTAAAAAGGAGAAGAGTATATACCATCTCTTGCGACATTGCTCAATAATCTAGAAACTATGGCAATGGAATCTTAATATATTTGGTAAATGCATGGTGATGAATGGAAGAATTAAAATATGGTTAAAACAATGGTAGAGCACTTGTAAAAGTGAGGCTTTACAAACAATTTGAGATACATCAAAATATACAATACCTTAGATTGTATTGTCACAATCCAAAATTTCTCTATCTATTTTTTTTTATAATACTTGAAGGCTTTAGGTTCTATGTTCAGGGGTTAACTGAAAGTTCTTTAGGACCTTCCTTGAGGCACACCCATCCTTGCTCCATACACACATCCAACTATGTAAGAGCATTGGGTGATCTACTTCATGGTGAATACTATCCATCTCATGGATCAAAATGAGCTAGTATTGACCTTCCCTTCATTCTTTCGAAAGGTACACACCAAGTCCATACTTTGCATAAGTCCTTCTATGTAGTTGGTATGTGCGTGTGGGAATTGACTATCCATATCTAGTTATTTTGTAAGCCTCCTTTTACATTCCTTTTTATGGGTTCAACATCGTGGCTAACCATTCTCTTCATTTAGATTAGGATTCATTTCCCTTTAGGTTTACCATTTTGGAGTTTAAGGATATGTTCCTTTCTTTCTAATTGAAACATTCCTTAACTTCACCCATTTCAACCCTATAGTACCTTAGGAATAGTACTCACATATACTATACCATTAGCCAATAATATTATGTCTTTAATGACTCCATAAATCAATTAATGCAAATCATAAATTTATTCCCATTGAGCTTACTCCTATATCCTAAGGTGGATATAACCATTATTCATCTATAGTCATACTCTTCCATTTTCATCATGAAGGGTTAAGCTAATTCCCAGTAAGGTAATTGCATTCATATATATATAAGTGCAATACAAAGCCTAATCCATTCCATGCACAATTGATCAACAATCAATGGTAATCCTTATTATGAAGCTTTTCATAAAAGGACTCAAGATCTAAAGAGTATGAAAGAATAACATTTAATACTATTTTATTATTTTTTCCTTAATAACATCAATGTTCAATCATCCTCTTGTGGAAACAATGCTATAACATGATTAACTCTTAACTAGTTCTTGGATTTCAATTCCATAATTGTTGTAGCAATTCCATAAGCATCACATTCATTATTTAACAATAAAACATAACCATGTTCTTAATACTTTTAAGGCATTCTCTACACAAATATAATCCACACCAAAAATCACACATAATACTTGTATACCCTGGGAGAAACATTGATGAGGAAAACCCAGCCTCAAAATCCATCTTATATTTATTCATAGAGTTTGGTAAATTACAAAATCCAAGGCTTTCAATCAAGCCCATAGTCATTTTAGAACTCAGAGGTCCTAATTCCTCAATTTGAACCTGCCCATCGGTTCATTTAGCATAGCCCAACACAATGTGTATTACAGTAAGTTCTCTTTTCAATCAAAGACTTACAATGTATAAACCATCTTCCACAAGTCGGTCAAACATTTTTACATAGTTGCTCCTTCAACGAGATTTGTTAAGCAAACGATTTCCATCCAAGTATACCTTTCACGGTCCTAAATCCAATATCTCTTGCTACTAGTTTTATTTACCAACTCGAATATAAAAGCTTTGCTCTTTCACCAACAATGCTCTTAAACTAGCTATACAAAACAAAGAGAGTTTTTTTCTTATGGGAACACCACACAGACAGCTTGACCATAGTTTCTAGGGTCTTACTCTAATTTGAAAAAAGTAACTCCATCACCAATGTCGCTGCTAACCCAAGACACACCCATGTTCACCTAACTTCCCATTATATCACAACTCTTTTAAAATTTATTTGTAGAGGTAGTCATTACCTGATTGGTTCCATTCTAGAATTTACAATGCAATTACAAAGAAATAACAGAGCTACACCGAACTTAGAGAATTCACTTCACAGAATTTGCCTTATATGCGGTGTGACGTAAAACCATGAACGAGAGATGCCTCTATGTCCTTAGATCTAAGCATTGACTCGACCCACACTTTACTAGGGATCATTAACCCAAATTTCTTCCCCGCTCAAGCAAAGACCCTGGGGAGACCTATCAAAGTCATCGCTCATAGGTAAAGATTTGCTGAGATATGAATATAAACTTAACCCAACAAAAGAAGCAACAAAACTTTCAAATAAATCCAACCCTCGACTCACTTCGATAGAAGATTACTATGACAGGTATCTTCCTATTCACAAGGTTTTGGTAGACGTTCGATTAAGCTTTCAAAATAAATCTAATCATCAACTCACTTTGACAAAATATTTACTAAGGCAGGTATATTTCTATTCACAGGTTTTCGTAAAATATTCGACTAAGCTTTCAACTACCACTACATGGCTTCTATGTTATTCTAGCAGCAATGTTTTGACAACAATACTTCTATCACATTCTAACCGATGAATCAAATTCCCTCCTTGACATAATTGTAAATATTTTTTGTAAATCCTCAATACTATTGCAACGTCACTAGGTTTAATACTATTCTCTTACTATCTAATAACTTTATTAAAGACAACATACCTCTTTTCCCTTTCTCTATGACTCATAACACGCACACAGTTTCCAAACTGTTATCCAAGCCTAGCCGCATTCATTACCAAAAATATATATTTTTTCGATTGAACCAACTACACATCCATCTCCAATCATGGAATTCAAAACTACTTTGTTGCATAAAGTGGTTGTGCGGGCTTTAACGTCCAAATATAATATTCAGCACAACTTTGTCACACCTTATTATCCACAAGAAAATGGGCAAGCAAAGGCCTCTAATAAAATTGTAGTTGCCATATTGAAGAAAACCGTAAAGAAAAATCATAAGGACTGGCACCTTCAATTACCTCTAGCTTTATGGGCTTATCAAACTAGCATTCAGACATCCACTAGGGCAACCCTATTTTCGTTAGTATATGGCATTGAGGCCATTATGCCCTTGGAATTAGAAATTCCATCGTTGCGTGTCATTGAAATATTTCATGGATGATGACACCTTACGACAAGATCGCCTTGATAAATTGACCCTTCTTGATAAATGACGAGTGAATGCTCTTCAACATCTATGTGTTTATCAAGATCATCTTAAACAAGCTTATAATACTAAAGTCCATGCAAGAGACTTTAAAGTTGGGGATCTTGTGCTCAAATAGAACCAATAGAATTCAAACCTGTCGCCTCATCTAAGAGATAAATTTACGACCAATTGGTTAGGTCCTTTCATCGTAACAGAGAAAATAGGACCAAGAACTTATCGCCTAACTTCGCTAGAAGGTGTTGAGGAGCTCGAACCTCTCAACATTCTTCATCTACGAGCATTTTATACATAAATCATAAAACAATCAAAAATCACAAAAACAACAAAAAAATTATCAAAACACCAAACAAATCAGAAAAACATAAAAACACAAAATTAGTACAAAACATCAAAATACAAAACATTTTCATTATGTTATCATGCATTTCGTTGCATTCAATGTTTAATTGCATTAGGCATATGCATCCATTGCATTCACACTAGGATAGGTTGTGTTTACATTCTAATGAATGACACCATGTTTGTATGCCAATCATGAATCCGCACATCATTATCAATCACATCTCTTTGTGAGTAATTGTATTTTTTAACACATTTAATCAATTGCTAGAGGGTATATACTAGGGTTTTTCGTTCATTCAACCATCCCTAGTTATATTTTTAGATTTTGTAGAAAGCTATCTTGGCTTTTAGAAGGTAAGGTCTAGTTTTGATAGTACCTTGCATATGTCAAAATCCCAACACAATTACACACATTAACAATTTGAGTCTCAACAAGGAAATTTAACACTACAAAGTGGTCTTTGCCACCTTAAGCGAAAGGTTTTCCTTTCTCATCTTATTATGTGCTTGGTATAGGATGTTGAGAATTAGCAAAAGGACAAGATCCTCCCTACCCAAACAATCCCTTACTCTTCCACAAAATGAGCAAATTTCCAAAACAATGCAACAGTAATTTTCATCACTAAGCAAATCCCTTACTCAAAAAAAAATAAAAAATAAAAAAATAAACAATGTTATTCACCACTAAGCATGAGCAAGTATCCCAAGCAATCAAAATAAAATAAGGGAGTAACGAGCTTGAATCCCTCGAATTTTTAGTATTCAAAATCCATGGGGTGATCTCCATTACAACAGTGAGTTGAATGAAACTCGTCTGGCAATGGAGTAGCCTTACCATGGTGATACGTCTATCACATTAGAGATCTTCTTTTATACAAACCAATTTCAGCTTATGGATGAGCTAGCTTTTGGAGGCTTGTATTGCCTAGTAGTCTAATCTAACTACGTTCAAACTCAGAATTAGGATGATCATATGGTGATATTCATTACAATAATGGGTTGCATGAAACTCGCCTGGCATAGAGGTAGTCTTATGTCTCATTTAATATATTCACTTTGCACACACAAGGATATTGAATATTTGGGTCGTCTTAATAGGCTTGTACCTTTCACGAGTCTTGTGTAGTCAGTATACAACTTTTGATCAATCAACTAGGGTGTTTGAGTCTCATGGAAAACGTCAAAAATCACCTTATAGCAACAAGTGATCTTATCAAATAATCACAATTTTTCTTATGAACTTTTCTTTATTAAGGTGTCTTCATAAAATAGGTTAGATACCGGACGAATATCAGCAATGATATTTAGACGGCCACTAACTATTATATGCACATATTTTAGTTTGCAAAAGCTTATGGGGAAAGCCCCTACATTTCACATATTTCATATTGCATGTGTATATACAAATGTCTAAATCTTATGATAAGCGTAACATTTTTATTCATGATTTTTATACATTTTGTGGCGTCTGTCATTAGTTCGTTAAACACAACTTAGATTCATTCATTATGTTTTAAATAATTAAAGCATACATATACAATTCGTATTAGAATATCCATATAAAATTAATGCATATTAGATTTTTCATAACAACAACATTAATTCACATTCATAGTCAGATAAACAAATTTAATCATACATCTAACATTAAGCACATCACTCATATGAATACATCTAGGCATAACATTAACATCAATTTGGGCATTTAATCGCATCTAATGGTCCAAAATATCAAAATTACAAATGATACAAATATTTTCACACATCAATTGGGGTATTATCAGTACCATACTTCCCCCAATCAGCACTTAAAAAATCAGACAACATAAGAAAAATCAAGGTAGAACGCCTTCTCGATCAAGGGTTTAATCCAATTCAATCACCAATCGCCCAATCAATTACCAGGTTTCCAAAATGTTGCACCCTTTGCTTTGCTATCTCAAATTCAAAATGCTCCAAAGACACCTAGTTTCCTTTGGTCAAATTTCAAAAGGGTCCAAATATGCCTAGTTTCCTTTGGTCACATCTCAAAAGGCTCCAAAGATGTTTATTTCCTTTGGTCAACATCTCAAAATGTTCCAAAGAAGCCTATACCTTTGGTCAATTCAATCAAATCATCTTGGTCAAGTGATTTGACGCTTTCATTATTTTCTATCTCCTCATCGACGTGTCACTTGAGGGGGTAGTCATAATCACAAAATTCATAATCAAAGTCAATAATCAAGCACTCAATCATGCTAATTGCGTTCATCCGCAAATCATTACCAAAAATAATCATGCCCTTTCTTGGGGCAGACAACAAGCAAAAAGTTTAATTAAACAAATGTTTGGTATTCTTGAAGCATGAAGGTTTCATAGGTCTCCGCCTTTTCATGACTAGATAATGCACCAAGATCAAGTATACCTCGTCGAAAGGTTTACTTGAATTATGCTCTTTAATTTTTTTGGAGGTAATGATTCAAAGATGCATGTTTTTTTTTTATTCGGGCATCTAAAATTGAACAGATCAATGAACATCAATCAACCTGCAATGTGACGTTAGGTTGTTTATTTTTTCTCAGTGATGTGCTTTCACACAACACATACCAAAGAGGGGTATTTATAGACACCTAAAACACGTCATGTTGAGGAGGCTACGTATATAGACACCTTTTTAGGCCATATGATCCACCTTGGGCATCCCCAAGGCTTAACAGTGGTTTTTACCACTCAAACAAGGGCAACCTGTCCTTTTGTAGCCTGGACTGTCATACCCAGGAACAACTTTCGGAGGTCGTTGGACCCTGTGATGGCTAGAAATCATGATCATTGTACCCTATGACGACCAGCAGTCACGGTCGCTCCACCTTGGGATGGTCGTACCTGTAACAAACTCGGGCTCCCCGAGCTGAGCCAAATTAGTTACAGGGCAAGTTGAGCATAACGACTAACTGCGAGAAGTTTCTAGAAGTGATGTTTGGGTTGCCTAGATCCTAACCAATTCTTGGTTCTTGGCTTCTCTTGCAAGCCAATATTGCCATTTAGGAAAAATTATAAGAAGAGCCCAAACCTTCATCCAAAACATGGATCATTCTATGCAACGAAGTGCTACCAGTTTATTTACTAGAGAGAATATACTCTCACAAGTGTTGCCCAAATCAATACATGAAGCTTGCATTCGCATCAATGGAGTCCCTTGGAATTTGAAGATCAAATTCAACCATTGTGCACCATCAATCATCTCGATTTTAAGCCAATTTCTACGATTCAACTATGCATAAAGTGTGTGACCCTTGAACCATTAATCCAGTAGATCAACCCAGGCAAATCCCGTATTGATCACGAGAAAACAATTCTCTATTCAGCAATCGCTTCGCCCCAAAGTGACCCGCAAGTGCAGTCATTGTACTCTTTGACGGCTAAAAAGCCTGACCGCTTTACCCCATGATGGTCTCTCGGTGATGTCTATTTTTTTATGTTTTCTAGTTATAGTGGCTTTAGTAGCAATTCATTTATGTTTTAGCATAGTTTTACTCAGTTTTCATGCATTTCTTTATCGTTTTCAACATCTTTCTTTCATTTGATTACTATGGAAATGGACCTCATCATGAGAGGTTCCTCATTTGCTATTGATATATTGTAAGTGTTCTTGTGTGCAGGTTACAAATCTTAGCAGGAGCTCTTCAACATAAATATTCATCAATATTTATCTCTCCAAGTAGAGGTCGTAAAGAAACCCTCTATAATCAGTTTTGAGAGAGCAAAGAATGCAAATTACACCTACCTTTTTATTCTCTATTGTAATTTGTATCAAATTGGTATAATCCCTAAGAGGGATATCTTTATAATCGTTTTGTAAAGAATAATTTCAAATATCAATGAGAAGGGCGACATATTTTCTCTAATATTTTGTCTCAATATGGTTACATGATATTATCTTGTCAATTTGATTTCATATACTTGTTAGGTGTATGGTTTTTGCTACTCTACAAATACTTATCAATTTTTCCCTTTAAACTCGTTCGGTGAGTGTTTGGAAGTTTTTTCAACACCATCCCTACATTCAATCGTTCTAGTGATTCCTCGGCATCCAAAACGTTCCAGTGATTCCTCGGTGTCCAAAATATTTTTGACCTTCCTTTGCATCCCAACATTCCAGTCCCTCTCTTCCTCGATGAACCACCGTCGCCAGTCAAAATCATACACTTCCTTTCTCCATGGTCTCCCAATAACTCCCCACTCCATCTCACCGTTACCAACTTTACTTCCAACTCCCCACTCTTACTTCCTCTTCCAAGAGTTGGCATGTTTCCTTTGTTGACAATGCATAAGACATTCGTTGATCCTACAAACTCATAGGTGCATATACAACCAACACTTGAGTTAATGAAATAATCAAAATAAATACCTCCATCATGGGATAACATGATATCATTTATTTTCTTTTAAGTGTTAGCCCATCGATAAAGTGCAGAGATATACGTTTGACCTATATCCCTCTTCATAATCTTCTCACCCTGAGAACAACCATAAATCAAAACATTAGTCCAATGAATTTGAATTAAGATATTAAGATATGCAAGGAAAGTTGGTAAAAGTCTTTGAATCATTTTCAAGTAGCCTTCAAAATTCAAATGATATTCAAATATCATTTCTGAAAATTCTTAAATCTTGCACAACTTTTTGCAAGGAGTAATCAATCATTCCATAGATGAACATGTAAATCCTTCCAATATGCACATATAAATATATTTTGCATATCAAGTCTAGAAGTAGTCAATCATTTTTTTAATAAAACAATACAACCAAACTTAAATTCATCCACATATGAATATATCACATTTTCCATAAAATAAATATTTTTGCAACTCTAATTATGAAATAGCCAATCATTTCATCAATAAGACACATATCAAAAATATAAATCTACTCAAATAAAAGTCTGCCAAGGGTGGGTCATGACATCCTACCCCCCTTAGGCTCAACACAATCCTCTGTGTTTTGAATAGTTTAACTAAAAAATAGTTACATATTATTTTCAAATAAGAATGAAAAATGTCTTTGCATATCTGCCACTTTTTCCCAAGTAGCATTTCTCTCGGAGTAGCGGTCCCATTGGACCTTGCATTGCTTCAAGGTCCCTTTCCTCATTGATTTGGAATGGAACTCAAGGATTTTTATTGGTCAAACCTCTATAGCCTCTGGATTCGCCATCTACAATTTAAAAAAATCCCACATATGTTCAATATTAGCAATATATTTTCTAAGCAAAGAAATGTAAAAAGTATCATGAATATTTGATAGATTGGGTGGTAAGTCAAGTCAATATACCACAAGACTGATATTTTTTGCAATTTCAAAGGGTCCAACGAAATGTGGATCAATTTTTGTGGACTTAATAACACTCTTCCTTGGTCTCACTCTCAAAAACACTTTGTCACCCACCGCAAATTATCTTGGCGACCTTTTGAGGTCAGCATAACTTTTCTGACAATCAATAGTTTCTTTAAGCCTTTCCCTGAATGTCCTTAATTGTTGCTTCATTTCCTTGATCATATCTAGTCTAAGAACAACCCTATCCTCTGGATTGTCCCAAGATAATGGTGTCCTACACCTGCTGCAATATAGGGCTTCAAATGGTGTCATGCCTAGGGTTTAATGATGATCATTATTGTAGGCAAATTCTACCAAGTGTAGAAAATATTTCCATTGGATCTTCTTATTCATACAATACATGTGAAGCATGTTCTCTAATACCCGATTCACCCTCTCAGTTTATCCATCGATTACTAGGTGATATGTAGAGTTTATGTTTAGTCGAGTTTCGGTGGCTCGATGTAAAGCTTACCAAAACTCGGATGTGAGTCTCGATTCTCTATTTTAAATGATCACTTTCAAAAAATCATGAAGCCTGAAGATTTCCTTGGCAAATCTATTAGCCATAACTACGACATCATCCTTGGTATTTTTGGGTATAAAATACGCAACTTTGATCAATCTATAAACCACAACTAGGATTGTATCATGTTGAAATCTGGTCTTTGGTAAACCTATAATAAAATCCATTGAGATCACTTGTCATTTCTATGTTGGTACATCACAAGGATATAATAGATCCGTAGAATGTTTGTATTCTGCCTTAACTTTCTAGCATTCTAGATATTGAGTAATAAATTCAGCTATGTCCCTCTTCATTCCTGACCAGTTTAAATTTTTCCTCATATTCTCTCTCATTTTTCCCATCCTAGGTGAGTAGAATATGGAAATTTTTGTACCTCATTCATGATAATTTTTCTCAAATCACCAACCTCTAGATACCCTATCCTTAAAGCACAAGAAACCATCCTTGGTGCTGAAATCCTTACCTCCATTGGATTTCCTTTCCATCTTCTCTCATATTTGATTGCAAAACACATCCTTCTATTACATCTCATTAACTTGTTCCATTAGGTCCACATGGATGCATGACAAGACAACTATGTGTCTTTTCCTACTGAGTGCATCAACAACCTTATTTTCTTTCCCTTTGATGTATTCAATACCAAAATCATATTCAACAAGGAATTCCATCCATCTTCTTTGCTTGGCATTTAGCAATGGTTGAGTAAATATATATTTCAGACTTTGATGGTCTGTTCTCAACTCAAAGGGTCTTCCTATCAAATAGTGTCACCAACTTTTGAGAGCAAAAACCATTGTTGCCAATTCTAGGTCATGAGTTGCATAGTTGACTTCATGTCATTTTAGCTTCTTGGATTTGTAAGCTACTACTGCCTCATCTTGCGAGAGCACCCCTCCCAAACCTTTCAGTGATGCATATGTACACATGGAAAACCTACCCTAAGAGTCTGGTATATTTAGTGTCGGGGATGTAGTGAGTTTCTGCTTGAGCTGATCAAAAGCTAATTCACATTTATTCATCCATTTAAGCTCTTTTCCTTTCCTCTAAAGATTACTTATCGAGTGGTTATTTTGGCGTAGTCCTTCACATAACACCTGTAATATCCAATCAAACCCATGAAACTTTGGACTTCCATCACATTAGTTGGTAGTGGCCAATTCAGTATGGACTTTATCTTCTTAGAATCTACCGTGATCCCTTCTATTGATACAATGTGTCATAAATATTACACTTCTAACACAAAATTCACATTTTGAAAAATTCCCATACAATTGATTATTTCTTAGCAGCTCCAACATAATATCCTGGTATCTTTCATGCTCAGTAGTAGTCCGATAATATATCAAAATATCATCCAAGAATACAAGGACAAATCGATCCAAAAGCTTTCTGAAGATATTGTTCATCAAGTTCATAAATGTTATTGGAGCATTTGATAGACCAAAAGACAAGACAATACACTCATAATATTTATAACAAGTTTTGAATGTTGTCTTATGGGTATTCTCTTCTCGAATCCTCAATTAGTGGTATCTTGAATTTAGATTAATATTTGAAAAAATGGTGGCATCCTTAATCTGATCAAAGAGATTTTTAATTTTGGGTAGAGAATATTTGTTTTTAATGGTTGCCTTCTTTTACATCCTATAATCTATGCATAGTCGTAAGGAACCATCCTTTTTATTGACAAACAATAGTGGTGCACCCCAAGGTGACACACTTGGTCTTATCAATCCCTTCTCCAACAATATTTGTAACTGCACTTTCAGTTCCTGCATCTCAATCAGATTCATTCTATAGGGAGCTCTATGAATGGGTTATATTCTTGGAGTTCAAATGTGAAATCAAATTTCACGTTTAGGGGGTAATCCAAGTAAGTCCTTTGGAAATACATCTCTAAACTCTTGAAGGATTGAGTGTCTCTCAAACACTTTTTTCTTCTTCTCCTCTTCTATCTCATTTATCTTCACTACATAAATTGTTCCTCCTTTATTCATTGCCTTCTTAAGTTGCATTGCAAAGAGGATCTGGGATCGAAAAGCCCCTGCAGGCTATACATCATCTGTACTTTCCCTCCATATTTTGAGTACTCAATCCATATATATTTGAAATTGATTACGACCTTATGTGAATGCAACCAATCCATTCCTAGCACCACATCAAAAGCATGTAGCAGTGCTAGATATAGGCAACCTACAGTAGTACCACTAGGTAAAATAATTTCAGTCATAGGGTAACACTACTATATAGAGTAGGTTTGTCCTGAGCCATACCCAAACTTCCACCCATGTGCCAAGATTCTTGGTCTTTCTAGTATATCTTTAATTAAGGTAGTGGAAACAAAGTTATCTGTGGCACCACTATCAATCAAAATTATAACATTTCTACCAAAAATATTACCTTTTATTAGTAGTGGAGTGGCTTGTCCTTCTAGATTTTGACTCCATGTTGTTGCATAAAAATTGTGTGCAGGTTCTTTATAGGTTGGTTCCTTTCCTTTCGAACTCGATCCTACTTTAAATGGATATTTGTTGGCGTAATGCATACTGCCACATTCATAACATCTTGCTTTGGGACCTTGATGTGTTTTCTGCTTTTGTCCATCTTCTATTTTTACTACCTATGAAGGATTGGTATGGCCCTATGCTGGTGGTCGGTTATCCCCATTGCGAGTGTTATGGTTTTGGTTCTTCCCTTTGAACCTTTTCTTAAACTTCCCTTGTTTCCTGTCACTTCTTTCTTGTCTAGGGGAACTCTTGTTTGTCTATTCACTTTCCCATTTTACAAACCTTGCACTATTTATTTTCCTCAATACTTGGTTATCATGTTTGGATGCCCCTTCATAATCAAAATAAGGCTTAAGATAAGTTTTAGCTTTTCTAGCCAGATCATAGGCCTTATGAAGAGTACTAGGTTCTCACATATTCACTTCATGCCCTATTTTGGGATCCACTCCTAGAATAAACTTATGTACCTTCATTTTCTCATTATACATTGGCACATACTTCAATAGCTTGATGAATTTCTGGTAATATACCTCCACAGTCCTAGTCTATTGTCTAAGTTTGTTGAATTCTTCAAATTTCTTGGTGTAGAAATGTTTAGTGAGGAATATTTCTTTGAAAGCTATCACAAAGTTCCCTCATTTCAAATCAACTGCAACCTTAATACCTTGCTCCTCACTAAATGTTTCCCACCAATCCAAACCAACTCCTTGTAGATGCAAAGTGGCATAGGATGTCTATGTGCTAGTGGAATAGTTCTTCATGTTGTAGAACATTTCTATTTCCTTTAGCCAAGCTTCGGATTTATCACCATATTCCTCTCCATTGAACTTGGAGGATTTTAGGTGTTTCATGTCTTTATCTAATTTCACCTCAAGACGAATTCTAGCCTATTGTGCCTCTGAATGAGCCTCATTCTCTTATCCTACTCTAGAATTTCCAGCTTGTGAATCTCGATTCACTATAGCCTCCAACAATTGTTTTTGTGTTTCCATATATTCCCTCAGTAAAGCAATTGTTGCAGTGTGGTCCTCCCTCTCATTATTAGAAGTGTTTATGCTTAAATCTAGGGTTTCGACCTCTACATTGCTTTGTCGAGTTTGTCTCATCGATGGGATAGCAATCCCTCTCCTTCTCTTGGGTGCCATGATTCCTTGCCACACACAAGAGAGATAGTAGATATCGGTTCACAATTACATCCTTGAATTGATTTACCTACTAATAATCATTCACCTAGATCTCTTATCTAGACTAATGGGTTTACCATCTACAATGATTCTATTTGAGCAAGGTGTAACCCTTTCGTGGGTAAGTTCCCTATCACACACACCACCTAGTTTTGTATAGTGATTTGATTCCCTAACGAACCATGCTTTGATACCAAATGTCACAATCCAAAATTTCTCCATCTATTTTTTTTAAATATTTCAAGGCTTTAGGTTCTATGTTCAGGGTCAACTAACAGTTCTTTAGGACCTTCCTTAAGGCACACCCATCCTTGCTCCATACATACATCCAACTATGTAAGAGCACTAGGTGATCTACTTCATGGTCAAGACTATCCATCTCATGGATCCAAATGAGCTAGTATTGACCTTCCCTTCATTCTTTCGAAAGGTACACACCAAGTCCATACTCTGCATAAGTCCTATGCAGGTGGTATGTGCATGTGGGAATTGACTATCCATCTCATACTCATTTGAGCTAGTCATTCTCTAAGCCTCATTTTACATTCCTTTTTATGGGTTCAACATCGTGGCTAACCATTCTCTTCATTTAGATTAGGATTCATTTCCCTTTAGGTTTACCATTTTGGAGTTTAAGGATATGTTCCTTTGTTTATAATTGAAACATTCATTATCTTCACCCATTTCAATCCTATAGTACCTTAGGAATAGTACTCACATATACTATATCATTAACCAATAATATTTTCTTTAATGACTCCATAAATCAATTAATGCAAATCATAATTGATCAACAATCAATGATAATCCTTATTATGAAGCTTTTAACATAAAAGGACTCATAATATCTAAAGAGTATGAAAGAATAACATTTAATACTATTTTATTACTATTTCCTTAATAACATCAATGTGCAATCATCCTCATGTGGAAACAATGCTATAACATGATTAACTCTTAACTAGTTCTTGGATCCCAATTCCATAACTATTATAATTAATTATGTAGTAATTCCATAAGCATCACATTCATTATTTAACAATAAAACATAACCATGTTCTTAATACTTTTAAGGCATTCTCTACACAAATATAATCCACACCAATAATCACACATATAACACTTGTATACCCTGGGATAACCCCAATGGGGAAAACCAAGCCTTAAAATCCATCTTATCTTTATTTATAGAGTTTGATAGATTACAAAATCCAAGGCTTTCAATCAAGCCCACAGTCATTTTAGAACTCAGAGGTCCTAATTATTGAATTTGAACCTGCCCATCGATTCATTTAGCATAGCCCAACACAATGTGTATTACAATAAGTTATCTTTTCAATCAAAGACTTACAATGTATTAATTGCTTCCATAAGTCGGTCAAATATTTTATACAATTGCTCCTTCAATGAGACCTATTAAGCAAATGATTTCCATCCAAGTCTAGCCTTCACGGTCCTAAAGCCAATACCTCTTGCTACTAGTATTATTTACCAACCCGAATATAAAAGCTTCGCTCTTTCACTAGCAACACTCTTAAACTACCTATACAAAAAAAAGAGAGTCTTTTCTTATGGGAACACCACACAAATGGCTTGACCATAGTCGCTAGGGTCTTACTCTAATTTTACAAAAAGTGACTCCATCACCATTGTCGTTGCTAACCCAAGACACACCCAGGTTCACCTAACTTCCCATTATATCACAACTCACTTAAAATTTCTTTATAGAGGTAGTCGTTACCTGACTGGTTCCATTCTAGAATTTACAATGCAATTACAAAGCAATAATAGAGCTACACTAAACTTAGAGAATTCACTTCACAAAATTTGCCTTATATGCGATGCAACGTAAAACCATGAACGAGATACACCTCTACGTCCTTAGGTCTAAGCATCAACTCGATCCACACTTTACTAGGGAACATTAACCCAAATTTCTTTCCAACTCAAGCAAAGACCCTACGGAGACCTATCAAACTCATCACTCACAGGTAAAGACTTGCTGAGATATGAATCTAAACTTAACCCAACAAAAGAAGCAACTAAGATTTCAAATAAATCCAACCATCGACTCACTTTGGTAGAAGATTACTATGACATGTATCTCTTTATTCACAGGTTTCCAGTAGACGTTCAATTAAGCTTTCAAAATAAATCTAACTGTCGACTCACTTCGATAGAAGATTTACTAAGACAAGTATCTTTCTATTCACAAGTTTTCGTAAGACGTTCAACTAAGCTTTCAACTACCATTACATGGCTTCTATGCTATTCCAAAAGCAACATTTTAATAACAAGACGTCTATCACATTCTAACCGGTGAATCAAATTTCCTCCTTGACATAATAGTAAATATTTTACGTAAATCCTCAATACTATTGCAACATCACTGGGTTTAATACTTTTCTCTTGCTATCTAAATAACTTTATTAAATACAACATACCTCTTTGCCCTTTCTCTATGATTGATAACACACAATTTCCAAACTATTATCCAAGCCGAGTCGCATTCATTACCAAAAATATTCTTTTTTTATTAAACCAACTACACATCCATCTATAATCATGGAAATCAAAACTACTTCGCCAGTAGTACTTACTAATTTTTCCCTTTAAACTCGTTTGGTGAGAGTTTGGTAGTTTCCTCAACACTGTCCCGATGTCCAATCGTTCTAGTGATTCCTTGGCGTCCAAAATGTTCCAATGATTCCTTGGCGTCCAAAACGTTTACGACCTTCCTCTGTGTCCCAACGTTCCAATCCCTATCTTCCCTGACGAACCACCCTCACCAAACGAAATCACCCACTTCCTTTCTCCACGATCGCCCAATCACTCTCCACTCTGTCTCACCGTTACCGAATTTACTTCCAACTCCCCATTCTTACGTCCTCTTCCAAGAGTTGGCATGTTTCCTTTTTCAACAACACACAAGACATTCGTTGATCCTACAAACTTATAGGCGCATATACAACCAACACTTGAGTTAATGGAATAATCAAAATAAATACCTCCATCATGGGATATCATGAGATCATTTATTTTCTTTTAAGTGTTAGCCCGTCGATAAAGTGCAAAGATATATGTTTGACTTATATCCCTCTTCATAATCACCTTGAGAAAAACCATAAATCAAAATTAGTCCAATGAATTTGAATTAAGATATTAAGATATGCAAGGAAAGTTGGTAAAAGTCCTTGAATCATTTTCAAGTAGCCTTCAAAATCCAAATGATATCCAAATATCATTTTTGGGACTTCTTAAAACCTGCACAACTTTCCACAAGGAGTAATCAATCATTTCATAAATGAACATATAAATCCTTCCAATATGCATATATAAATATATTTTGCATATCAAGTCTAAAAGTAGTCAATCATTTTTTTTTAATAAAACAATACAACCAAACTTAAATTCATCCACATATGAATATATCACATTTTCCATAAAATAAATATTTTTGCAACTCTAATTATGAAATAGCCAATCATTTCATCAATAAGACACATATCAAAAATATAAATCTACTCAAATAAAAGTGTGCCAACGGTGGATCATGATATGTATGGATGAAACATAAAAATATTTAAAGGAAATGAAAGCAATTTAGAGATAATGAAAAAAGAAAAATTATTTAACCATAAAAAAGTCTAAATAAACCGTATCAACTTCCCCAATCCCTAATCTTAAAACAAAAAACATTAATAAATAAAATCATAATAAAATTATAATATTAATGAAGCTGATTAAATTAAAGTTAGATAAAACATTAAAAAAAAACCATCACATACAACTATTAATCCTCTAGTGTTAAATGAACTTGTTAAAAAAATCAAAGCCCAAATGGAACCATGGGACCCCGCTAACCCCCACGTTAACTTCTTATTAACAAGAAATGCATTTACTTCAAACGTTTGTATTTGATAACTCGTTGTCATAGAAACCCAACCTTCTAACATAATCGTAAGCCTAACTTCCAGGAGTAGGGTTGGGTGTTGGAAGTAACTCTAGTTAAAAGTCTCGAAGCCCTAGTTAGGGCATTTCAATAATTGACTACTTAAGGAGAGGGACGGCATCACACCAGCAAGAAATCCCCTGTTGGCCTGTGTATTGCTTCGTTTATCAGAGTACTGTTCTACTACCCAATGAGGACAGAAACCCATTTGATAGGAAGTGCCGTATGACGGACAAAAACATTCCTTCTCTATTCGTCTGCTCAGATCAGAGCATTCGCTTCTGTTTGTTCTGTCTGGGCTGCATTCAGAGAGGAATGTTGGATGATTTTACATGGGTCTCTGACGGTAAGTGTTAGGGTTAGGGTTTTCATTCATTTATTTATAAAAAAGTCTCATCTTTGTTGCCCGATGCCACGTCCTTGGTAGCTTGATGGGATGATCTGGGATGCTATGATCCGGCAAATACTAATCGTTCTTCACATTCCTGATAGGAAACCGACGGCATTATTTTATTCCGTTGCTTCTCGGTGCCATTTATGTGATTACATTCTGCCCCTCTTCTGTTCTCTATTGCACAGAGGGTTTGGATACTAATCTTCCCTCCTCTTTTTTTTTTTTTTTACCTCCGTTACTTTTTTGTTGGAGGGAGCCAGTGATGATGATATGATTATAGTTGGAATTACCGGCTGAGGATTTTTCCGCAGATGTCATTTATCTTTCTGAGGCTTTTTTATTTATTTTTATTATATCTGGAGCATGGTTTTCTTTATCTTCTTGATCTTGAAGGGTTTAAGGAGTGGTTTATTGTGTTGGCGGTGGCAGCTTTGAAATGAGAAGTTATAGGAGTAGCTGCCGGTAATCTTAACTATTTAGGAACATTCACATTAATATTTTAGATGTGTTCACAAGAATTGGGGCGGGATTTTGAACAGGAGTTCAAGATTACACTGCATTTGCTGGTGCTTCGCAACATATAGATTATTTCATTTATCAATCCTATCCATCAAATCCAAACATTGGTTTTGAAAAGAAAAGTATTTCTTTAAAAGGAGATAGGTTGGTAGGTAGCCGTAAATGTTTAAAATATGGTTTATTCAGAAAGAGAGAAGTCGGTTAGTAGTGGGCACGTGTTTAAACCATGGTCTATTCAAGGAGACAGACTGGTTAGTAACGGGCAAGTGTTTAAACCATGGTCTACTCAAGGAGACAGACTGGTTAGTAACCGACGAGTGTTTAAACCATGGTCTACTCAGAAGGAGATAGGCTGTTGGTAGTGGGCAGGTGTTTGTTGGTTTGTAGCAGCCAAGTGTAGGATTTCGTTGACCTTGTCTTACCCAAGAGAGGCATGTGTAGGATCCTGTTGACCTTGTCTTACCCAACAGATTTGAGTTTATAGTGGTAACATCTTTGTAGGTTGGTAGCAGGCAAGTATAGGATCTTGTTGATTTTATCTTACCTAAAAAAAAAAAGTATAAAATCTTGTTGACCTTGTCTTATTCAACAGATTTAAGTTTATAATAGTAACATCTCAAATCCTTAGTCCTGCCCCTATGTAATTACTGATGAGTGAATAGCTATCCTGAGTCCTGCCCCTTAGGTAGTTACTGATGAGTGAATAACTAAAACAAAACCGATGGAAGGTAGTTCTTGATGAGAAAATCGGTGCAGTTATTGATGAGAAAATCGGTGCAACTGCCTCTGTAAGTGATAATGTTTAGGAGGGGCCCTGTGCCTTCATGTGAACAATTTGTTGTTTAGTGTGATACTACAGAGAGGACATTGAATGCAGGACTGTCTTAATAACCGAACTTATTACGTATTGCTATGGCCAGTTTCTTTAAATACTTGTAACTCTTCAGGTTAAAAGTCTTGAACATGGTTAAGTATTGAATTCAAAATAAACTGTCTGCTAAAAAATTTCAGCAATTGGATAAATCTCTAGTTTAAAATAAGTTTAATTTTTAAATTTTTTCTAGTAAATAGAATCTAAAATTTTATAATTTGGAAGGTTGGAGTGGTGTGTTTTTTTATTTGATTGGTGTTGGTTCTTTAATTTGACCAAGGACGGTGAAAATTTTATGAGAAGCTTTATGCATGAATTGAATGTTATAGGTCAAAGGTTAAGCTACATATTTTAAATTTTAAATTTTAAATTTTAATTATTTTAAAAATTATTTTATTTTATTTTTTTATATAGGAAATTTGGTTACAATCATATTATTTTTAGCAATTGATAAGTACAAGGTTTAGGTTTAAATGTTAGGGGCTGTTCCTACCAAATCTATTCCACCTTGTTATTGTTGACCTGACAAAGGTGGAGTTCATAATAAACCTATTCCACTTTATTATTGTTGACCATAAACCTATTCCACTTTATTATTGTTGACCTAACATAAAACGTACCACCTATCGTATCATCGTTGTTGATGCACACTAAGAAAATTCTGACCATCGTTGTTGATGCACACTAAGAAAATTCTGACCAGACTGCTACCTTTACAAATATCATCATTGTTGAGAAGCGACTCCTACCTTTACAAATATCATCATTGTTGAGAAGCGACTCCTACCTTTACAAATATCATCATTGTTGAGAGGCGACTCCTACCTTTACAAATATCAGCATTGTTGATAGGCAAGTTGGAGTTCATAATAAACCTATTCCACTTTATTATTGTTGACCTAGCATAAAACGATCGTATCATCGTTGTTGATGCACACTAAAAAAAATTTGACCAGACTGCCACCTTTACAAATATCATCATTGTTGATAGGCGACTCCTACCTTTACAAATATCATCATTGTTGATAGGCACTTAGAGGATTTAGAGGATTTTGATTAGACTATAACCTTTCCAAACAGGTTACCCCTAAAAACCTAAATATCTTCTTGACCAAACAAATTATTACCAATCCAATTAACCATCCCAAACATTAAATTATAATTATTATAACAAATGGCAGAAGCAATAGCTTGCGTGTACTTGGAATGTGGGTTCACGTTTGTAGGTTTTTGTGGGGTCATTTTTTTAACCTATTGCAGGTGAAAGCATGATTTCTCTAACCCTCTGCTTCTTGTGAGTAGATGACTTCTTGGTGAAAACATTGGGTGTTTTGGCATGTTTTAGGGAGGCCAAATCGGAGAAGGTGGAATGCTTAACAATATCATTCATAATATCTAACGTAAAACCGTTATGTGGACGGCGAAAGCATGATGTCTACACTTTTCTCTTTTGTGTCGGAAGCATAAACCTTTACGTAAATTATACGTGAATAAATGCGCAATTGTGTAAATTATACGTCAATAAAAAATCAAGTAAATAACTATGATAGTTTCCTACAATTCTCTTTCTAGCATTTCTCTTATACAATTTAAGAACTGCTTCTTATCTTAAAAACCAATTTCTTAATAGCTAATGCTTGCTTGAACAAATGGAACTTGCAAACTTACCAAGAGGAAGGTCATTTGTCTAAGTTTACCTTGGCCAAGGGTTATTCTCTACATTGATGTTTACGTAGAAAGAGCTTTATTTGGACTTCACCTAAATCTCACACTTAGGCACCAAAAGCACCCATTCAGTTAGGTTTTTTGTGGGCAAAGCTAAACCAACGAAAAATTAAGTTACTCTTTCAAAAAAGAACATGCGTGAGAGGGTTTAAAACAACGAAGTTTATATTTTAACTTGTTTAAAGTTGTAGGACAGAATTTTAGAGATTTAGAGATTTATCTTTAAATAGAATTTTAATCCAACCTTTCAAAGACGTTTTTTAATTTAGCTTTGTCTTGTTTTTTTTGCATTTTGTTTTTCTTCTCCATCATCCCTATATCAGTTCCTCTTGCACTTCACCTTCATTCTCCATCATTCCTATATTAGCCTAAGTTTCCTCTTTAGCATAGCCTACCACAATTTTTGTGACTTTGCTCCAAATGATCTACCAAACACCATGTAAGGATGAATGGTTTCTCTAAAATTTTGTCATTTCTCTCTAATTATACTTACCACCAAATAAAGTTTAATCCAAACTTCCATCTAATATAAAGATTTGTTTTGGTTCATCCAAATCCCATAAGGGGGCGGAGGTCCAAGGTTCAAATCTCGGGCCTCGGCGAATTGAACGCTTGTCCCTTTCCTAGTGCTTTCAGCGGTGTAAAAGGTTTAAAATGATTGTGGCATGGTGGTTATAGGGGTGGACTGCGTGAAGATCTGTGTGGCGGCTTCTGGGCGGACAACGTAGAATACTGTGGCGGCCATAAAAGCTGGACAACCTACCCGGATTCGTAGCGGCTACTGATTCCACCATGTAAATTCAAAAAAAAAAAAAAATATATATATATATATATATATAAAGATTTGTCCCTCTTCTATCTTTTCCAAATATTAATCCAATTCAAATCACCATTGGCTTAAATTTTACAAGTTAAAAGCCATCGCTCCAAGATTTAGTGTTTGAACAAGCACTCAAACATCAAGTGGTCAAATGTTTCTTAACTTTTGTAACATAAAACATGTTGGGATGGGCCAATGATTCACTTACATCTTAGATTACCAAAAATAAGATTTTCATTATGCATGAACTGCCAAGCTAATAAGTTTACTTTCGACCAACCCTTGGACTACCAAATATGCATGAGGTACTCAAAGTATCTTTTCTTAATCCTCAACCTAATATTCATGAGGAGGTTCTCTAAGGATCTTTTTATATCCATCCTTCATTATGTAGACTCCAAGGCTATTATAACCCCAAGGTAATTCATCCTCCTCATCTCTACCTATGAGGATGAAAAGGTTTCTCTAAAAAATATCACTTGCCACCAATTAAAGTTTAATCCAAGCTTCCATCTTATACAAAGAGCTTCAGATTTATATTTGCCTCTCTTCTATCTTTCTCCAATATTAATCCAATACAAATCACCATTGGCTCAAATTTTATAAGTTAAAAGCCATCATTCCAAGATTTAGTGCGTGAACAAGCACTCAAACATCATGTGGTCAAATGTTTCCTTACTTTTGTAACATAAAACACATTGGGATGGACCAATGATTCCCTTACGTCTTAGATTATCAAAAATAAGAATTCCATAATGCATGAATTGCCAATCAAAGAAGTTTACTTTCGACCAACCCTTGGACTACCAAATATGCATGAGGAGGTTCTCTAAGGATCTTTTCATATCTATCCTTCATTGTGTAGACTCCAAAGCTATCATATCTCCAAGCTAAATCATCCTCCTCATCTCTACCTCTAAGAAATCTTTCTACCAAGATTTTAGTCATGATGGGTGTCAATTTTGAATGAATTGAAATTGGCCATTCGTCCAACTTCTTAAACTACTTTAACCTACAATCCCTCAAACTAGTGTTGAAATAACTTTCAACTTTGATCCAATCCTTGCTTTCCATGGTTGTTTCTATTGGTTGCAGTTATGAGAATTCAACAATGATAGGCAGGTACTAGTAGAGTCTATTTTGGACTGATTTATGGGATCTCAAAATTTCAATTTAAGATCCTAACTTTTCAAAGTAATCCATCATTCACTACCAAGATTTCTATTTTGAGATTTCTATTAAAAAGATTCCTCTTTAATACGGTCTTTAGTGTGATAGACTCTAAAGTTAGAATCTTAGGTAGTGAATGATGGATTATTTTGGAAAGTGGAGAGAGGAGAGAAGACATGATTTTGGACTGATTTATGGGATCAATACATGCCTATCATTGTTGAATTCTCATAACTGCAACCAATAGAAACAACCATGGAAAGCAAGGATTGGATCAAAGTTGAAAGTTATTTCAACACTAGTTTGAGGGATTGTAGGTTAAAGTAGTTTAAGAAGTTGGACAATTGGCCAATTTCAATCCATTCAAAATTGACACCCATCATGACTAAAATCTTGGTAGAAAGATTTCTCAAAGGTAGAGATGAGGATGATGAATTAGCTTGGAGATATGATAGCTTTGGAGTCTACACAATGAAGGATGGATATGAAAAGATCCTTAGAGAACCTCCTCATGCATATTTGGTAGTCCAAGGGTTGGTCGAAAGTAAACTTCTTTGCTTGGCAATTCATGCATTATGGAATTCTTATTTTTGATAATCTAAGACGTAAGGGAATCATTGGTCCATCCCAATGTGTTTTATGTTACAAAAGTAAGGAAACATTTGACCACTTGATGTTTGACTGCTTGTTCACGCACTAAATCTTGGAATGATGGCTTTTAACTTATAAAATTTGAGCCAATGGTGATTTGAATTGGATTAATATTGGAGAAAGATAGATGAGGGGCAAATATAAATCTGAAGCTCTTTGTATAAGATGTAAGCTTGGATTAAACTTTATTTGGTGGCAAGTGTGATATTTTTTAGAGAAACCTTTTCATCCTCACAGGTAGATATGAGGAGGATGAATTACCTTGGGGTTATGATAGCCTTGGAGTCTACATAGTGAAGGATGGATATGAAAAGATCCTTAGAGAACCTCCTCATGCATATTAGGTTGAGGATTATGGAAAGATCCTTAGAGAACCTCCTCATGCATATTAGGTTGAGGATTATGAAAAGATCCTTCGAGTACCTCATGCATATTTGGTAGTCCAAGGGTTGGTCGAAAGTAAACTTATTAGCTTGGCAGTTCATGCATAATAGAAATCTTATTTTTGGTAATCTAAGATGTAAGTGAATCATTGGCCCATCCCAACATGTTTTATGTTACAAAAGTTAGGAAACATTTGACCACTTGATGTTTGAGTGCTTGTTCACGCACTAAATCTTGGAGCGATGACTTTTAACTTATAAAATTTGAGCCAATGGTGATTTCAATTGGATTAATATTTGGGAAAGATAGGAGAGGGATAAATCTTTGTATTAGATGGAAGTTTGGATTAAACTTTATTTGTTGGTAAGTATGATTAGAGGGAAATGATAAAATTTTAGAGAAACCTTTTCATCTTTACATGGCGTTTGGTAGATCATTTGGAGCAAAGTCACAAAAATTGTGGTAGGCTATGCTAAAGAGGAAACTTAGGCTAATATATGGATGATGGAGAAGGAAGGTGGAGTGCAAGTGGGGCTGATATAGGGATGATGGAGAAGGAAGGCGAAGTGCAAGAGGGGCAAGACAACTAGTTGGAAAACACTTTCGGAAGGTTGGATTAAAATTAATACTGATGGAGTTGTAAAAGGTCATCCAAGTAGAGATGGAATTGGAGTTGTTTGCAGGAATCATGTTGGGATAATGATCTATTAGGAACTCTAGGGCCACGAACAATGATGCAAAAGCCTTAGCTATCAAATATGTTTCTATTTGGGTGGTAAGACAAGGTTATAGGTGGAAAATTATAGATTTTTAGTGCACATATTTAGCCAATAAATTTGAAAAATCTAATGACAAACAAGTCTGAGCAATGTAATTTATTTATAGAGAAGCTATGAATGAAGATTTGGAAACACTTGAATATTATTTGCACTCAAATATTACAATACCTATTGATATAGGTAGTATAATGTTTATGTCATTACTCTCTTTTCAAATCCATAAAGACAAAAGTCAAAAGCAAGAAGAGTTGATTTAGATTCTAAAAGGAAAAACAATGATAAATGATATTGGACATGATACAATTCAGTTATGTCATACATCTGAAGAAGCAGATAACAAATGTAATAAAAATTACTTCACTCTTCATATGATAGTAAGAATGACAACAAAAGCTGATTAAATTCAAAAATCACTCTTCAAATGATAGTAAGAATGACAACAAAAGCTCATCAAATTAAAAAATATATTTTTACACTTTAAGTGAATGTTCTGAGTTTACATATTCAAAAATAACTCTTCATATGATAGTAAGAATGACAACAAAAGCTCATCAAATTAAAAAAAATTATTTTGACACTTTAAGTGAATGTTCTGAGTTCACGTAACGTCATCAAATTCAAGATTACAAGAAAGCAGAAATAAAGCACATGAACCATTACTCTTCATATGATAGTACAAATGATAACAAAATCTTATCAAATTCAAATATTTATTTTGACACTTTAAATGAATGTTTTGAGTTCACAAAACGTCATCAAATTCAAGATTAGAAGAAAGCATAAATAAAGGAAGTACATGAATCATCACTCTTCATATGATAGTAAGAATGACAAAAAAAGTTCATCAAATTCAAAAATTTATTTTGGCACTTTAAGTGAATGTTTTGAGTTCACAAAACGTCATCAAATTCAAGATTACAAGAAAACATAAATAAAGGAAGCACATGAACCAGAAACCAAAGACAAAGAATCAACAACACATGAACCAAAAGCCAAAGACAAAGAAGAAGCCCAAGCAGTCCATGAGCAAGATCAAGAAGTTCATAGCAAAGAGGCAAAGACAAAATAACTAAAGAAAGAAGATGAAGAAGGATCTCAAACCTCAAGAAGTTCATGGCAAAGATGAAGAAGATGAAGAAGAATATCAAACGAAAGATCATACACAATGTAAGGTTACTTGACAAAAACAAGAGACAAATATTGAAGACTAAATTCTTCAATAACCAAATAATGTAATAAGAGGGGTGTTGGAGAATATTACATTATTTGGTACATGCTAATGTGCCCTCATGGTATCTATGGTACAATGTAAATATTAGAATATGGTTTGAGTTTATAGTTTAGGAGTGTGATTTGTATTTTTATTTTATGTAAGTGTCTACAAGTGTCATGTAATTATGTAAGCAAGTGTGTAATGTGAGAAAGTGAACAAGTGTCATGAATTAGGTGTGTATGTAGCAGTGTCATGTAGAAGTATGTAGTGTCATAGAGTTAATTGTGCATATAAATAGAGATTCAAAAATCATGTATACAAGTGGCAAGATGAGAAGTCGAAAGGACATGAGAGGTTTATCTTATGTATAGAATAGGAAATGTTGCAACTCCTAGATATGTGAGGAGTGCAATAGTCAAGTATTTGAAGAGTCACCTTTCTAAGGTTATATTATGGAGATAAAGGCCCATGAATAGTCAAGTATTTGAAGAGTCACATTTTTAAGGTTATATTATGGAGACAAAGCCCCATGAAATGTATTTGGGAAATGTATGAAATATTCAAGCACTAATATTGAAGCTTGTATGCATATTTTGAGTAATTCTATTGTAAGTTTTCTTCATGTTATTACATAAATGATTTTGGCCATTTATATTCATATTTATCATTTTCATGAATATTATTATTAATTATGTTGGCCATTTTATATATTGATTGCTCTTATATTTGAGACTACTCAAGATTCAAAATATTGGACCTAAGATAATCTAGCTTAAAAGCCAACAAGGCATCAATGTACTTTGCACCAAAAGAGATAACATGGTAGAGTTTTAAAATATTGGGTTATTATTTATTTAAAGAGTGATTGAACAAGGAGTTAGAGGAGATGAAGAATGTGGGTAAGGGGCTATGTTTGGCTAGTTCCAGCCCTTAAATTGGCACCTCTCCAAGTCACACCCATTTAGATTGGTGTCATAGAATATAGTTGGTGCCAATTGTTAAGCTTGATGCCACTATATTAAGCTTGTGCTATATAGTAAACATTTACTAAGGTCTCAAGTTATTTGATGTATGACTTAGATTCCCATTTGCGTCACTTGTAGGTTAAGTTCTAGAGCGCATAGGAAGTTAGCATAAACATTATTTTTTACAACTAAACCTCATTTAGATACTATAACACAATGATTTATCAAATTATAATTTAAGGGAATTTTTACTAAACAAGACATTTGTGCTACATTTTTAGTGCACATCTCTAGCCAATAAATTCATACAAGTCATTTTCTTTCCTATATTATACAAGCATAAAATTAAATTGGATTTATCGTCCAACCATTAAAGAAGTGTATGTACATACACATATACTTATTTTACAGTTGAAAGAACAAACAATAAACTTTCAATGAGGTAGATCTTATACAATCAATATAGTACAATAAACTTTCAATGAATATAGTAAACATGTAAAGTCATTATTGTTCTAGCACAATAGGAGCATTTCAATAGATATAACATCATTTGACATCTAGTGCCTATAAAAAAGTTGTTAGGTGCCTTTAGCACCTATAAGTATCTTGGGTAAATCACAATTGGGACCTAAAGCTTTACCACCATGTCGCCCTTCAAGCTCACAATCATTCCAAAAATAAGATAGTATAGAGCTTTATTTTACCATCTTATAATAATAGAATCATACACACAAAGACCACATAACAACAACATAAGTACATGAAAATCATAGAGCAGTCACATGGGCACATGAAGATCATAGGAAAGTACCACAAACACACATGGAGATCATAGGGAAGCACCACAAACAACATGAGCACATCAAGATCATAGGGAAGTACCTCAAACACACATGAAGATCATAGGAAAGTACCCCAAACACACATGAAGATCATAGGAAAGTACCTCAAACACACATGAAGATCATAGGAAAGTACCTCAAACACACATGAAGATCATAGAGTAGAAACACACGACACTTGAAATATAAAAATCTATATTTAATCTCCTAACATTCCTGGAAGTAAAACATCAAGTAGTGATGGAGATGCATACAAACACTCCTAAAAATACATTTGAGCTCCTTACATCTAAGTTAGGTTGGTGCATATGGATTACATCCATCTTTGAAGGAGTTGCTCTTTGATATATTTCAAATCTAGGAATTGCATCAATCTTTAGAGAAGTAATTATTTTAAAAATGATCAAATCTAGGGATCACATCCCTCTATAGGGATTGCACTTACTCTAGAATATATTTCAAATCTAGGGATGTCATCCTTCTTTAAAGAAGTCACACTTTGAAATATATCAAATTTAGAGATCACATCCCTCTTTAGACAAGTCACACTTATTATATGAAATATAACAAATCTAGGGATTACATCCCTCTTTAAAGAAATTGTGCTTACTCCAAAATATATCAAATCTAGGGATCACGTCCCTCTTTAGGGAAGTCCCACTTACTCTTGAATATATCAAATCTAAGGGATTGCACCCCTCTTTGGGGAAGTTGCACTTACTCTAGAATATATGTTAGAGAAGTTGAACTCTAAAGTATATAAAATCTAGGAATCACATTCTTCTTTGGAGAGATCACACTTTGACATATTAAAATTCTAGGGATCACATCCCTCTTCGAACCCCCTACTCCTCTCCTACTATACTTGACATGGAGAAGCTATCACTTGGTTCCATGTTGATATTTGGCAAGATTACCTTTTGACTTGATTTCATGTTTGAAATTCAAATATTAGATAATGGTAATTATACATAACACTTCAGGCTATCATACAACAAAATAATTTTTGAACATAGGTAACCTTTCCACATTATACATTATTGGGCTTTGTTGACATACATACACCATGAGGACTTTTATGTATGATATACATTACGACTAAACTAGTTCACATGCTACAAAGATTCTTAGTTAAGGGGAGAATTATAATATTTACTAGTTGTATTCCTTTTATTGTTTGATGTGAGAAGTTAACTCATGTTGGTGAGGGCTTGCCTTAAATTCCTATTTTTTCGGTTGTAAAGAATTTCTCTTACCAAAAATAGTCCAATCATAGATTGCCTTCTATATCTAGTGTTGTTCTCCATTATTTTGGTTACATGTAAAATATAAAAATATTTTTAAAAAGTGTTATCTTCAATATTTTAACTAGATTTGTTGATACAACCAATATTTTTTGTAACAATAACATCTCAATCCTATGTAATATTTTTTTAGTTTGTAAACTAAAAAATATCTCTTATTCTATTTTTTAGATGATAACTATATTAAATTATAACTTTAATAGCATTAAACTCAATAATTTTAATTTATTTCTTTACAAAAGATAAAATCATAAATCACAAATCATAAAAGATGATCCTTTGATAATCCTCATATCAAATCTTTATTAAAATATGGTATAACTTTATCTTAGACCTCCTATTTAAGATTTTCAAATCTTTCCAAAAACCAATAAATTAAACTCAAAACACCACAATTTTTTCAAAACAAAATATGGTATAAGTTTTTCTTGAGCCTCTAATCAAATCTTCCTATACACCAATAAGTCCACATCATATTACACTATAATAACAATAATTTAAGAAAAAAGATTATAAGTTGTTCAATATTGGTTAACGGATAACCACACTCGAATCCACGGGTGGTCCGTGATCCACCTCACAAACAACTGGTGGGTTGATCAACAACCTCCCACAGATTCGAACTTCCTAGTCAAACCTTCCGGAGACATCGTCTGATATGACATGCAAGTTGACCTCTCTCTCGTTTGAATGTTCAATCAGTTTAACGGGCGGCCGACCCATGTTTCACACGTTTTCTTCTTTTCATATAATAATAAGAAACCCGATCCACCGATTCCAATCCGACCCAAAGATACCTTGCTTTAACCCTTCTCCGTTTCTCACCTCGAAGATCCCTTGCTTTACCCCTTCTCCATTTCTCATGCCCTGCCTCTGCATTATATAATCCTCTCTCATCTCAATCCTCTTCACCTTCACATATCTGAATTTCGGGTTGGAAATCTGGGATGTTGCAGGTTCTCTCGGATCCCACAACTAAGCACAAGAATTTTATATCTTGTTGCGAATTGGGTCTTGCACCAGTGGATTGTCGACATGAGGGCTATTGAGAAGAGAGATTCCCAAGTTTGCATAAGGGAGGTGTGGGCCGATAATCTGAATGAAGAATTTCAGTTCATAAGGGAAATTGTAGATCAATACCCATTTGTGGCCATGGATACAGAGTTCCCTGGTGTAGTTATAAGGCCCCCTGTGGGAACAACCTTGAAGAACAGGGGAGAGTACAATTATGAGACCCTGAAGGCCAACGTGGACGCCCTCCACCTCATCCAACTGGGCCTAACGTTCTCCGACGTGGACGGCAACATGCCTGACTGTGGCACAGGTAAGCCGTGTGTTTGGCAATTCAACTTCAAGGAGTTCAATCCCAGGCGGGACATTCATGCCCCTGATTCCATAGAGCTTTTGAAACAGAGTGGCATTGATTTTGAGAAGAACAATGTGAAGGGCATCCATTCAGAGCGCTTTGCCGAGCTGTTGATGTCATCTGGGATTGTGTTCAATGAGAATGTGCGATGGATTGCATTCCACGGTGCATATGATTTTGGGTATTTGCTCAAACTTCTGACCTGCCAGAATCTGCCGTCCACTCGGCATGGGTTTTTCAGGCTGATGAGATTGTATTTTCCCAAAGTGTATGATGTGAAGCATCTCATCAGGTTTTGCGATGGCTTGTATGGAGGTTTAGACAGAGTGGCGGAGCTGCTTAAAGTAAAGAGGATTGGCATATCCCATCAGGCGGGCTCTGATAGTCTGCTTACCTCTTATGTTTTTATGGAATTGAGGCAGGGCTTTCTCCATACATCATCAACTGAGACATTTGCAGGTATTCTGTATGGATTGTAACATATGGAATCAGCTCCTTCATCTTTTCAAAAGAGACCCTTTTGTAAAGTGTAATTACAATAAGGGAGTGAACCACTACTTATTTTTTTATCATGGATTTTAACAACAATCTTTTTCATTTCTTGAAATTTTCTTTACGTTACTACTTATATATCTATCTACCAGTCTAAAAATATACCCTTTTAAACAGAAGCTTAGGCTTTAAATATGTTTCAAAGTCTAAGGGAAGACCATTAATAACCACATGCTTGTTATACAAAATAGAGGAAGAGCCAAATCTTAGCCCTCGTTTCGGAGAGTGTCTATCCCATAGAAGTTTATTAGCCATACATTGTAAATCTCGGTTTTTTTTTAAAGAATTTTAATTAATTGAATTAAGATTGATATAAATTTTAGGGTAAAGTAAGTGTTTTGAAAAAGGGTTATTTTTTTTATTAAGTTTAATTTTTTTAAATAAAAATTTAAAGACATAGGATTACAAAATCTTTCATAGAAAAATAAATTTTAAAATAAAATACAAGTTTTTTTTTTAAAAGATCACAATCTCCTTTAATAAAATTTTAACTTAAAAACATACCATACCACTATAATATTTCTTATAAAACTATACATTACCAACCTTATAACTATAAAGGTAACAACTTTCTTGAAGAAATGTTTAGTACATATTCATTGGTTATAGACAGGGATGTCACCGACCCCTACCCCGAAAACCTAGAGTCGTTTCCATTGTTGAATGCCTTCTTTAAGTACATATTCATTGGTCATGGACAGGGACGTCACCTCATTGCAAACCCACCCAGAGAACCTAAAGAGTTGTTTCCATTGTTCAATGCCTAAAAGAGCTCTAACAATCCATTTTGATATTAGACAATGTTAGAATGGGGTAATGCTATTTTTTTCCTCATAATTAAATTTATGAGGGGTATCATAGTCATAAATTTTTAGATTTTTATTTAAAAGATTTAAGTTCAAATTTTGGTAGGGTATCAAGATCCTCTCATAACATGTTTCTGATGGGGACAATCTTTAAGTTCAAACTTTGGTAAGAGGGGACCAAGACCCCTCATAACATGTGGAAAATCTAAATTTTTTAGTCCTGGTGGGGACAACACAACAATTTGTAGTTTGGCTCTTCTCCGAGAGGTTTAAAGTTCAAACCGCGGCGTTTGGCTATGTGTTAATTCTCTATTGATAACCGTAGCTCTTGGTTTTACGAGGGGTTATTGCTGGGAGGAGATTGCTCAATCTATGCGTTGATTGTAGAGGTTTGTCACTACCTATTTAAAAAGTGGCATTAGCTCAACCGACTAGATTCTTTAACATTTCAAGGAGGATATCCAAGTTCGAATCTTACCAAATGTGGATAATATCCAAGATTTATTGTAATGCCACTATGTAGTAATGATGTAACACGGATGAGACCCATTTCAATCTCATATAACCCATTAAAGCTCCTAAGGGCTAGATGGAATGGTAATTGTTTGTCTCGTCAAAAACTTACCAAGAAGAGACTTAGGTTCAAACCTTGAGGGCATGCTAATTTGCAAAGGTAGTAGTATATTCCGAATCTTCTGAGTGTGCACCAAATCAACAATGACAATACGAATCCTGAACGACTTACAATCCCTTCCACATCGGATCAACAATAACAAAATAGTATAAACTTGTTAAGAGCAATCCTTATAATTTAAACCTTATGCTTATCAATTATTTAAAATATATAAATATATAAAAAAACAAACAATTACAATAATAACATAAAGAGAAAAGGATTAATAAAACCTTTGTTTGAAATATTTTTATAAACGAACTAGACCCGATAATGAACCATTAATAACCATCGTGGCAAAACGGTCCTAAAAAAATTATAATTCTAGGTCCGAAATCCATTTATTTTATCATTTACAAACTAAATGATCACTTTGACTTATCCATAAGCCTTATGAGAGTCTAGTTTAAGAAATGTTTTATGTAGATTGACTTGTACAAGCTAAGAAGTCCCAAATTAAAATTAAAATTTCTAGAGTGAAATGCCTCTTAAGAAAGTATGTTAAAACCCAACTACTTCTTGTGTTTAAGAAGTGTTTTATGTAGATTGATCTGTACAAGCTAAGAAGTCCCAAATAAAAAAATTAACATGTACAAGCTTAGAAGTCCCAAATAAAATTAATTTTCTAGAGGGAAATGTCTCTTAAGAAAATAGTTTTTTCAAACCCAACTAGTTGTTGTTTAATAAGTTAATTTTTTTGTTCGTATTTTTATAATGATTTTCTAAGTTATATCTAAAAGTATAATTGGACACTAATAGGAGACTAAGTTTTATTAAAATTTTTATTAGATTTTATAATACTTTGTAGAAATAAATAAAAGCAAATCATTCACTCAAATCTTATAGTAAGAGATAATAAAGAGCAAAAGGAAAAAATGATATTATAAAAGAGATAAAAGATGTTCTTAGACATTCACACAATATAATCAAGATAAAGATCACATTTATTGGGTGGATTATATAACCTTTTACCAACATAATGTGAAAATAAGGAGATTGTAAGGTTAACCATTATAAAGCTAAACTATGGGCTTATAAGATAGACACATAAACCCTTGTTAAACATCATGCAATGCTTTTCCATAGGCTTATACATGATTACAACATACAATGTTTACCTTTGACCAAATAAGATAATATTGCACATTTTCAACCTCCTCCATAATTTGAATTGGAGGGCTAAGGGGAGGACATTAATAATTTAATATCGTCCTAATTGAAACTCTAATAGGAAGGTTCACTATAATATGAGGAGAACCAGTCAAAATCTCGTCCATCATTTGGAAAATTGCCTTTGTCTTTTATTACTTAACTTCAATCTTCTCTAAACTCAATAACATTTAGTAGGATGATCTTCCCTTTTACATATCCATAAGAGGTTTTCATTTTCTTTAATAATTTTGACTTGCCCTTGGGTTGCTAAGCCTTAGCCTCCATTGGTTTGAAATATTTGCATGGATTATACTTGAGAAGGATTGACAAAACTTCATATAGTTGCCTAGAAGTAAAGAAAAAGAGAAAATGAAGCATTGAGAGTTAATTTTTTTGCTTCTATAAGTACGTAAGAACTAAATGAATTAATAGTCCAATAATTTAAAATAAAAATAAATATTAGAAGGGATAATTTTGAAACATTTTGCATTATCATTCATATTGTCTCTTAAAGATGCAATACCTACACTTAAAAAGCCTTAAAACCTTAAGTCTTAAAATATAACACTCAACATAATTGAAATATTTCATCTTGAGAGAAGAAATCTCTAGTTCCAATCAATTGACCTCTAGGCATTGAGCTTTCCAAATAAATCTCATAATTTGGACCACATCTTAGTGGCATCACATTGATCTTTAATGTAGAAAAACAAATGCCAAGTCCAATAAACATTAGAAATATATCAAAGGCTTCCTCCATCTTAACAACACGAGTTTATTCATTAAGATATTTTAAAGTTTCTTTCTCAATAGATCAATCATTTGAGTTGACCAAACACTGTAATTTCTTCCATTCAAATGAGTAACATAATCCAGAGGATGCATTTTACCCAAAAAAATTCTTATAGATCCTTGAGTAGATGTTACTAATGTAAAGAGATAAAAAATTATGCATTCTAGAGGGGCCCAAAATGCTTTCATATGTTAAAGTCATGGCCTCCAAATTTTTGGTCAAATTAATCCTCTAAGCATTTGAGTCTACCACATGACATGTGGAGGTAGGATGATGTTTACCACGTGATTGCCACTTATTGCCCATTATGCGAGCCACATGAATATTTAGTTGCCACTTATGCTAGTTTTATTAGTTGGTCTCTCTTATATATATAAAAAAATTGTGGGCTTATGCCAAGTAGGATCTATATCAATTTCCACATTATCCACCATCACTATTAACAACAATTAAAGAAGCAAATCGAGAGTCCAAGGGAATCAAAACTAAGAACTGTGGATAATGAACACCTTTGTAGCCAAGGGGTCACATCCCTCCTCAATTCCAAGTGAGAAGCCTCCATTAGATAGATGGAAGGGCTTTGTTAGGCCAAAAATGAGGAATGCTCTAAGTAAAATGGGATGATAATCAATCTCACAACCTATCCCTATAAAGAGTCAAAGCAACCACCTATTGGCTAGAAGGCCACACGAAGAACACATCTTTGATAATTTAGATATATCCTATCCTGAGATAGAAAAGAAACAAAGAAGATTTGAATTTGTGACTGTTAGGTACCTAAGATAAGTATTTAATATTATAATATTGTATACATATTATAATATTACATTAGATGTAATTATTCCACATGTATGGATAGGTGGAAGTGGTACGTAGTTGGACATTATAAATGTGGTCAAAGACTCATAAGAGAAGAATATTGTTTTATTAGGATCTCATATTTAGATATTATAAGGAGTGGCTTCCTTCTAATAAGGAGTATTGCACAATGTTCACCTACCTCAAGGGGTTGATTATGTTTTTGAATAAATTGAAGTTATATTTGTGTTTCATTGTAAAATTGTTAACATGCTTGAGATTTACAGATGAATGTTGTTATTTTAGTAAACGTGAATAATATTTATGTAATAATAAAGTAGATTCATTAAAAATGGTATTAGAGCACTTTCCAAGGTCGTTTTTTATTGTAGAAGCTTTAGTACCAAAGGATATTCCAAGGCTGAGTTCAATTACAAAAGTTTTAATGCTTAATAAGCACCTGCATTAGGCTAATAACCTCTTGCAATATTAGGTGTAAGTCTCGACCGTTTAACTAGGGTAAGTTCTTAGGCTAATAATTTCCCTAAAACTCATTATGAGGAGTACCCCAGGAAATCCATAGTAACTAGTTTGAGTGTGTCGCCAGTGCAAAGGGTCAATGACCCCACACCTTGTTAGTAATATTTTTACCCTATAAGAGTATACAAAGAGTTGTCATTTAGAGGTAAAACCATAGTTGGTTTCATCAATTATTCCCTAAGGAAATTTTATTGGTAATCAAAGAGCGATACTCGCTTAGGCAACCTTTGTGGTGATAATATTTGTCTTAAGCCATTAGGAAGCCAACGTCTAGGGTCTAGTTTATTGTTGGGATTTTTATATAAGTGCTATATAGTCGTCAACAATAGCTTCAACGATAGTCTCTACATGGTTTCCATTGTCTACAATAGTTCCATAACTTTAGTAAAGCAAATAGTTTATAGTCTACCAAAAATCCAAAAGTGGCAATTGTTAAGAAAAAATAGAGAGAGAAATTTGCAGTTTGGTCACAGTAAAAAAATAGTTCGCACAAGAAGTTATTAATATTTTTTTTTTTTTAAGTAGTAGCTTGCAACTTGGTAGCAGTCCATAGATTAGCAGTGCCAAAATACTCAATCCGCAATTTGGTAGTAGTTAAAAAAATAAAATTATCTTTAGTTTGGTAACAGTTTTGAAAACAAAAATCCATAGTTTGGTAGTAGTTTGGAAGTGGTAGTTTGTTATATATAATTTGTAGTTTGAAATAGTTTGGGAAAAAGTCTAAGTTTTGAAGTTTTTAGGGGGGATTTGAGGTCATTGAGTTGCCAATATTCACTGAAAAAAGATATTGATGTACTAAAATGGTGGATGAAGTGTAAATCTCTATATTTTAATGATGAGTAATGGTAAGCCTACGTTGGCAGGTATTTAGACAAATAAACTCTTTCTTTATGGGTAAGTTTTATTAAGAAAAATTAAAATTACACTTGGGAGAAAATGAAGCAAACAATTTTTAGTTAATAGGTCCCATATAAAGAGATAACTAGTTTGAAGGTCACCATAAAGGCTATGTATAATAAATGAATAGCCCTAAAAAACAACAAAATAAAATTCAAAGAGAGTTAATATGTAAGAAATTAGAAAAAGAAAAAAACAATGATGATAGTGTACAAATAAAAGAAAGCATAACTTGGATGTTAGAGGAGTCAAATTGTATTCAAAATGATCTATACCTACCACAATGCATAGAATAAATAACCAAAATAAATAAATAGATCAAAAAATGTGTAGAAAAAATAAACAAGCAAAATAATTGTGATAAAATAGCAAAAGAAAAAGAGAAGGATGATAGTGTACAAACTGAAGGAAGCACCAAAGGCTATGTAGAAAATTTTAAAAATATAAATTTGATAAAAGAGGTAAATAGGCTTAATGAGATACATGAAAAAATGAATAAAGAGGACATGATAGAAGGAAAAAATATAGATGACAATGTGCAAGTTGAAAGAACCACATCATTGGTATCAAATAAGCCAAAGAGTGGTTAGAGGGATTTGTTCAATTTTAAAAATTCTATTTTGTAAGTTCATGGTTGCATCCAAAAGGAAAATGTTATTATTTTTATAAACCCCAAAAATAGATACAATGTAATTAAAATATATTTGGCTAAGAGGTTGCAGGTTAAAATAAAGAAAATCAAAGACATACAACTTGACGGTACAAATGTTTAAATTTTTGAAGATCTAAAGATTGCCATGGATAAATATATTTTACATTCAGATTTTTATGCTATTGAGATGGATGATGTAGACATTATTCTTGGTTATCCTTCGTTAAATTCTTTGGGTTAAATTAATATTAATGTACAAAAGAATTTCACGAAGTTTTGGTACATGAAAAATAAAATAACAGTATAAGATATTTTCCAGTGTAAGAAGCAAGAATCCAAGGAACAACATGTTAGCAATTATAGTAGGGGAACAAGTGGAGAAACCAATAGAAGAATCAAAAGTTGAATCTACAAAAATAACAATTGAATGAAAAAAACAATAACAAAAATCCAAGAAACTATGTGAAAGATTAAGGAAAATATAACAAAAATTGAAAAAGAATTTGAAGTAGAGGTGACGAAGGAGGCAACAACAAAAATCAAAGAAGAAGAAAAAGCAAAGTCCAAGGACAAACCAAAATATGGGAGCATGATAGAGGGACATAAAATAAAAGAATAAAATATTGAACAATCAAAGCTAACAAAACATCAGGTTAAGGTTGCAACATATTGCCACCCTCACCACTAGGAGAAACAACAATCATGAAGGCATGGATTAAGGCAACAATATTATGGTTCTACATGGAAACACAACGGCACCAACTATGGCAGTGTCTAGAAAAGAAAGAATAGTGACTGTAGTTATCAAAGTTATGGAGCAATATCCAGGAACAAATAGACCCATCATTTGAGTTACCAGGGTAGAACAACAAAAGCGTGGAGCCAACAAAGTAGTTTTGGATACTCAAGTGGCAAAAATAAGCATGGGTGAAAAAGAGTAAAAATTATTGCCTAGAGAAAGATACCTCCAACACATGGAACCAAAGGATTACTTCCAAAAATTTAAATGGTAGAAGGACATATCAACATCAACAAAGACCACCACCAATCAAAGTTTCATTGGGATGGATGGATGATCATGATCGATACTAGTTCATAGCAAGGCTCAGAAGATCATATTGTTTAGTCTCTTCTTATGTTTCAAGGACAAAACATTTTGTAAAGGGGATGGAATATTAGGTACCCAACATAAGTATTTAATATTATAATATTGTATAAATATTATAATATTGTATTAGATGCAATTATGCCACATGTATGGATAAGTGGGAGTGGTAGGTAGTTGGGCATTATAAACATGGGCAAAGACTCATAGAGATTATATGAAGATAAGACTATTCTTTTTTTAGGATCTCATATTGAGATATTGTAAGGAGTGGATTCCTTCCAATAAGGAGCATTGTATGGTGTTGCCCTACCTCAAGGGTTTGATTATGTTTTTGAATAAATTGGAGTTATATATGTGTTTCATTATAAAATTATTATTGTGCTTAATATTTGTAGATGAATGTTGTTATTTCAATAAATATGAATAATATTTATATAATAAGAAAGTAGGGATCAATCTCATGACCTATCCCTACAAAGAGTCAAAGCAACCACCTATTGGTTAGAAGGTCACGCCTTTCCATGATGCATGGAGAACACATCTATGATAATTTAGATATATCCTATCCCGAGAGAGAAAAGAAACAGAGGGGATTTGAACTTATGACACTCCATCCTAAAGCACCAATTTTACTTCATACTAACAAATATGATTGACACTATTAGTGGGAGAAAAATATGTTGTGTTCCTTGAATACAAGGTCATTGTTACATCTCATGTGTGAAGAAAATATCAATGTCAAATAGTCATTTCCAAAAATAAATGCAAGGAAGATAAAACATATGAATTGATATCATCCAATGTCAACACAAAATCACTCTATCTAGTATGTTAGAGACTCAACATGTTAGGAGGATGCCCCAATTTCCTTGGAAAATATGCCATGTTTCCATAGACCCTGACATGTTAGGAGGATGTCCCAAATTCCTTGGAAAAAAATCATGTTTCCTTAGATCTGAAATGTTAGGAGGATGACCCAAATTCCTTGGAACAAATGCCATGTTTTGTATATGTCCATTCAAGGCACCATGCTATGCGACCTAAATGAATATTTGACCTTGCCTTTTGGGTATCAAATAAGAAGATTAACCTATTATACCTCATCATTGAACTATGGTAAAGGGATGAGTTTAGTTTGACCTTGGGAAAAACTAAATATGTATCCCATATATCAAGCCATGACAAATATTGTGCCTCCAAACCAATTATAGAGAACCCTTTGTAGAAGATAATTTTTTTTTTAAATTATAATTTTTTTTTAATATTTGTAATTCTTGGTCTTGATGTTTGTCAATGTAGAATATTCCTCCATTGCTCCTTATGCTAAAATTGAATTATGAAACTCAAAAATATAATTTTAAGAGGCTCCAAATGAATCCTTTCCATGACAAAATGAAAATGTTTCATACCTTCTCTAATACCATGTTGGATTTTACAATATTTTACCAAAATGAACAAAAATAATAATCCACTCATATCTTATAGAAAAAAGAAAATAGAGTGCAAAAATAAAGAATAATAGTACATAAGAGATGAAGTATGCCCTAGGCATCCACACAAATTATTAAGATAAATATCACATCATTTTTCATGAAATGGATGAATGAGGTGTATAAATACTCTAATAATTAATTATAAATTATAGTCCTCAATAGATATACCATTAGAGTAATGATATAGTAAGGTTAACCATCACAATGTTAATTGGTTATGTAGACAAAAGGATGGGATTTTATACAAACTACCTCTTTAAAAGTAATTAGATGCTCAACTAAAATGAAACTTGTAGTCCTTTATATGACATCAGAGTCACTTGAACAACAACTATGTTCTTTGAACAACACTTGTAGTTACTTTATGAAACCTATAGTCATTGTACGATATCATACAATATTTGTATGAAACCTACACAATGATGAGTTATGGTTTGAATGGTAGGAATATCCAACACTTGAATGATAGTCTCTTTTTGTTTAAATGAAAATTCTCTTGAACAACAAAGTTTATTTCAATGACACTAATATATTACATGAATGGTAATCACATGTTCATGGCCTTGTATGAAATTTAGTCCACCAACATTTCTATCCTTATCGATTGACTCTCCCAATTGCATTACAATATTTTGCACAACGATTATATCCTTATCGATTGACTCTTCAAGTCATATTTTGTGAAGTACTCTGCTCCACTCAAACAATCCATCAAGTCATCCATACGAGGTAATGAAAACCTATATTTTATTGTGATCTTATTGATAGCCTGGAAATCCGTATACATTCATCATGCCCCATGTTTCTTGGGTGCTAGTATGATTGGTACTACATATGGGCTTAAGATTTCTCTAAACAACCCTTTATCTAATAGTTCTTGGACTTGTTTATTTAGATCTTCATTCTCCATAGTTGTTATCCTATAGGTTGCTTTGTTTGTTAAACTAGATTTGATAACCCATCCAGTAATTATTCTAAAAGAATTTCAACATTGTCTTCCAACAAATCCTTTACTTCGTATGGAATGTTGGTCATCTTATTTTTCGTTCATCTTATATGGGTTTAGCAATGAAAGAAAAACATGCTTCTCTTTTATTCATCTCCTTCAAGAATTATTTTTTGGAGATAAGATAAACTTTAGAACTATTTCCCACCTATTTTTTGTTGTCCTTCAATGGAATTAATGCATAAATTTTTCCATCTTTGACAATTGAATAAGTGTTTAGTCTACCATCATGTACTACTTTTCTATCAAATTGCCATGGTCTCCCTAAAAAAATATGATATGCATCCATCGACATGATGTCATATAGAATTGAATCCTTACAAGAGCCCATCTAGAAATTTACCATAAATTGTTGAAGTACCAAAGTTTGATGTTCATTTTATAACCATGACACTTTGTATAGATTCAAATGCTTACTTTTTTTCTAGTCCAGTTTCTCTACCATTTCTATTTACAGTAATTTATTTATGTTTCCATTATCCATAATTACCTTACAACATTTACCTCCTAATTTACAAATCATCCTAAAAAGGTTCATTCTTTGTTCAGGTTCTTGCACCTCCTTTGCTGGTTTCAACAATACATTTTTATCATAAGAGATTCTCCTTGTTTTGGTTCCTCTAAGTGATTTTATGAAGCAATATTTTCTTTATCCGCTTGAGTAATATGGTTTCTAGCTTCCTTTCCTTTACTACTACTATGCTATACTGTTGGGCATTCAAATGCCCGATGACCAACTTCTCCACATCTATAACAATTTTTGGGGAATCCTCTACCATAACCTCCTCTTCCTCTTGATAAATATTTTTTTCTCTATTATTCTAATAAATACTAGCTTCTCCCTCCTACCTTTGTTGTCCTCTTCTGCTATTGTTTTTTCCTCTTTCTTGAAATGACCATCCTCATCTTTTAGCATCATTTTGTTGTCTTCACAACTTTTACCCTACCTTGAGTGCATACTGATATTCCTCAATAATTTTTATTTGAATCATACCAATTTCATATTGTATGGAAAATATTAGTCCGGTTATGTATCTTGTCACATTCTCCTCATAATCTTCTATATGACCCACTCTTATGGTCAATTTATAGAACTCTTATGTATATTTTTTTTACTCCTGACTCTTTTTGCTTGAGGTTTTGAAGTCTTCTAAACAATCCAACCAAATAATCAATAGGTAAAAATTTAGATTTTAACTTGGCTATAAACTTGTACCAACTTTGGATTTTGTTCTTCCTCTTTCATTATCTCTAGGTATCCCACCAAATCGAAGCATGTCTCTTTAGCCATACACACATAAATTTGATTCATTTTAGATCCTCCATAGATTCATGGTCAAAAAATCTCTCCATATCTGTTATCCAATAAATCAACTAATTTGGGTTTAAAATTCTATTAAAATTTGGAGTATCTATCTTTGGATTACTTCCCATATTTTAGATTACTCGAATCAACATGTGCTCTAGTTCTTATCCTTGATCTTCATCTCAAGCTTTTGCATGACTAGTTCTCTTCTCTTTGATATTCTCACAATGACACTGAGAGGGGGGGTGAATCAGTGTAACTATTTAAAACTTGAATCTGCAACTCTTAATGCTTAAAAATGCAAGCTTAAAAATAGATATAGCAAGTATAACAAAAGAGCATCACACAACACAAGATTTAACGAGGTTCACCGATTTGGCTACTCCTCAAATAATGACTGTTTGGACTACAATCCAAATCCAGCCTTTGCAAGGATTCAATCTTTACAAATAGTTTACCAAGCACCCACTGGAAGGAGCACCAACCCCCGATTTATCTGCAACAACAGATAGGAGCACCAACCCCTTATACCAAGCACCAACTTGGATTTCTATTTTGAATAATAGATTGACATAAAAATGCCTTCTCTTTTACAAGACCCTCACTGGTCTATTGCTCATTCAAATCAATCTCATAGAAGCATAAGGAGAATTGTTAGAAACTCAATATCTTCTATTGCTTACTAAAACCTCTCTTTCAATTTTTCAAGAATAAAACCAGGTTTCAGTTCTATTGTTGTTTTTCCTACAAGCACTCTTACCCAACCTCACTTTTAGTTTTTCAAGATAAAACAAGGTTGCAGTAACCTTACTTACTGCGCCTTTTTGATTCTTTATACTTGGCTCACTCGAACGGCTCTTTCAAAATGGCTCTACTTTTCCCTCCAATTTTCCATGCATTCTCGGCTACGTTCAATCGATGCACTCTCTCTGACGCGCTCTGTCTTTTAGCCGCTTTCTTTCTGACTCATTCCGACAGTCTTCTCTGCTCACTCTGACAACTTTTTCTATGCATTCTGACAACCTTTTTGTATTTCGATGCTCTGTCATTCTTATCTTCTATCCTTCACGCAACTACCCTCTCGGCACCTTTACTCTTTTCGATGGCACTCTTTTCAATTCTGAGCCAAACTTTTTCTTCTGCCCGCAACTGCCATTTCTGACACACGCAACCTGTGAATGGATTTCTCTTTAATCGGGATTCTCGGTATATCTGCACCTTTGACAGTCTCACAGCATCACGGCCCTGTAACAACCGTTCTTGTCTTTAATGCACTGTTCTATAACTGCCCCTTGTAATCGTAGTTTTGACTCCAGCTAACTCTTACATAACTGGTCGCATGATTTTCTTCTGCACTTTCCCCGACAACTGTCACTGTGCATGCTTCTCGGCTTTTACCTGCGCAACTAAGACATGTCGCGATATCGCGACATTTCTGCCCCTTTGACCTTTTCTTGACAGTTGACCGCGAAAACATGACATGTCGCGATATCGCGACATTCTCTGCCTCCTTGTCCTCTTCTCGGCATGCAACCGCGAAAACATAACATGTCACAAAATCGCGACGCATTCGCTGCCTCTAGCTCTTTTTCGTCTCTTGCCCACGAAAATGGGACATGTCACGAAATCATGACGCATTCGCTGCATCTAGCTCTTTTTTGTCACTTGCCCACGAAAATGGGACATGTCACGAAATCGCGACGCATTCGCTGCCTTGAGCTCTTTTTTGTTACTTGCCCACGAAAATGGGACATGTCACGAAATCGTGACACTTTCGCCGCCTTGCTCTTCCACCTTGATTTGGAATGTCATGAAATCGTGACACTTTTCTCCTTGCTCTTCTTTTGCTTTAATGTCGCGATATCGTGACACTTTTTCTCTCGAGCTCTTCCTCTTACAATTGTCACGAAATCATGACACTTTTTCTCCTTTGCGCTTCTTCTTGCAACTTGTCATGAAATCGTGACATCTTTTCTCCTTAGCGCTTCTTCTCCGAACTTGTCATGAAATCGTGACACTTTTCACCCTTGGCGCTTCTTCTTCGAACTTGTCATGAAATCATGACACTTTTCACCTTGAGCGCTTCTTCTCCGAACTTGTCACGAAATCACGACACTTTTCCTTGCAAACGCTTCTTCTCCAAACTTGTCACGAAATCGTGATAGTTTTCCTTGCAAGCGCTTCTTCTTCGAACATGTCACGAAATCATGATAGTTTTACTTTGCTTCTTTTCTTCCAACATGTCACAAAATCGTGACAGTTTTTCCACTTTGCTTCTTTTCTTCCAACATGTCACGAAATCGTGATAGTTTTTCCACTTGGCCTCTTTTCTTCCAGCATGTCGCGAAATCATGACAGTTTTTCCACTTGGCCTCTTTTCTTCCAACATGTCACGAAATCGCGACAGTTTCTCTTTTCTCTCTCCTCCGATATGTCACGAAATCATGACATTTTTGACTGTGCCTTCTCTCTCCTCCGTTATGTCATGAAATCGTGACATTTTTGACTGTGCCTTCTCTCTCCTTCTTATGTCATGAAATCATGACATTTTTTATTGTGCCTTCTCTCTCCTCCGTTATGTCACGAAATCGACAGAAAACATGTCGCGATATCGCGACAGTTTTCTTACTTGTCTTTTTCTTTGATTTTCTGAATCTGGGCCACTTCGTCTTCTTGGAAATTCACCGTACATGTTCTGACCGACCTCTAATCTCACCGCATCAACCGCATCAATCTATCCGTGTTGACAACAATGACAATACTTTTGCTGCACCTTGCTCAACAATCTCCCCTTTGGAATTGTTGGCAACACATGTGCAATTTCCTAGTAATTCTTCTCCCCCTTTGACAATAATACCAAAGGGCTGCTGCAGACTCCCCTCGAGTCTATGCACAACATTCTCAGGCATAAGTAATTTAATGCTCCCCCTGAGAATGTGTTCCCCATAGCTAGTCAGTGCTTGGGTAGTGTGACTACTCCCAACTTACTCCGAAGGTACTCAAAAACTTCCTTGGGCAATGGTTTTGTGAATATATCTGCTACTTGCTCTGTAGTTGGAACAAACTCCAATTTGACCTCTCCTTCTGCAACTTTATCCTTCAAGAAGTGATATCGGATTGCAATATGTTTGGTGCGAGAATGCATAACCGGATTCTTTGAGATGTTGATTGCACTAGTGTTATCACATTTAACCGAAATTGGCTCATTGAAGTGAATACCAAGATCTTTCAGTGTTTGTCTCATCCATAATATCTGTGTACAGCATGTTGTTGCTGCAATGTATTCTGCCTCTGCTATGGATAGAGAGACTGATTCTTGTTTCTTGTCGTGCCATGCTACCAGCTTATCTCCAAGATAAAATGCTCCTCCACCGGTACTCTTTCCGTCATCAATACATCCCGCCCAATCTGCATCATAATATGCAAAAAGAGTGAAGTCTTTTCCTTTTGGATACCATAGCCCATACTCCATAGTACCCTTGAGGTACCTAAAAATCCTTTTCACAACTGTCACATGAGTCTCTTTGGGACTAGCCCGAAATCTTGCAACCATGCAAACTGCCTGTAAGATATCCGGTCTGGTGGCTGTCAAATACAACAGGCTCCCAATCATAGATCTCGTACATTGTTTGATCAACATCTGGAGATTTGTCATCCTTGCTCAACTTGCATCCTGTTGTCATGGGAGTGCTAATAGGCTTACTATCCTCCATTGTGAACTTTTTCAGCATTTCTTTCACATATTTAACTTGAGAAATAAAAATGCCCTTTTCAGTTTGATTAACTTGCAATCCAAGGAAATATGAAAGTTCACCAATCATAGACATTTCAAATTCTTTCTGCATTTTATTTGCTATGTCTTTACATGACTCATCATTGCCGCTGCCAAATATTATATCATCTACATAAACAACAAGGACAATGAGATTGCCATTCTCAGTTTTGATATATAAATTGCTATCCACCATACCTTTCTTGAATCCTTGCTGAGTGAGATAGCTATCCAGTCTTGCATACCAAGCTCTGGGTGCCTGTTTCAAGCCATACAATGCTTTCTTCAGCTTGCAAACAAAGTTAGGATTATCACAGAGTTGAAAACCATCAGGTTGTTCAATATAAACTTCTTCTTCAAGATTTCCATTTAGAAATGCTGATTTCACATCCATCTCGATAAACTTTGAAATTCCTATGAACTCGCTAAAGCCATAAATAGTCCGATTGCTTCAAGTCCTGCCACTCGGTGCAAAAGTTTCTTCAAAATCAATCCCTTCAACTTGAGCATATCCTTTATAGACCAATCTTGCTTTATTCCTTACAACCTGTCCGTCTTCATTCAATTTGTTTCGAAATATCCATTTAGTACTGATTATGTTTTTATTTATAGGCCTTGGTACTAACTCCTAGGTTTTGTTTTTCTCAATCTGATCTAGTTCTTCATTTACTACCTCCATTCAAATTTCATCTGTGCTTGCTTCAATAATATTTTTGGGCTCAATGTTGGATAACAGAGAGTAGTTGTTTACTACTCTTCTTCTTGTTTGAATACCAACTGTGGGGTCCCCAATAATTTGCTCTCTGGGATGATTTTTCTGCCACCTGCCTATTTTGGATTTCCTATTTTCTTCTATTTCTAAATCATCTCGAATCCAATTTCTGTCTCTCTTCTTTTTCTTGATCTTCATCCTCTTCAATAAATTCTTCATAAGTCGGGTAGTTTTCTTTATGGCTGATTTCTTGTTCCCTACCTTCATCAACCTTAACATCCGCACTCTCCACAATTTTCTTTAGTCTTTTGTTGTAGCATGTGTAGGCTTTGCTTTTCGTTGAGTAACCAAGAAAAATACCTTCATCAGCTCTATCTTCGAACTTGCCAAGATTGTCTTCAGTTCGTTTAATGTAACACTTGTCGCCGAACACTTTGAAGTATTTTGTTGTAGCCTTTCTGCCAAACCACAGTTCATAAGGTGTTTTGCTTTCATGCGACCTCAACATGCACCTATTTTGGATGTAAACCGTAGTATGAACTGCCTCTTTCCAAAACCTGTCAGCAATTCTGCTCTCTGTCAACATGGTCCATGCCATTTCCTGCACAGTTCTGTTCTTTCTTTCTACTACACCATTCTGCCGAGGTGTTCTTGCTGCCAAAAACTGTCTTCTAATCCCATGTTTTTCACAGTATTCTGCAAACTCCTCTGAAATAAACTCTCCTCCTCTATCTGATCTTAAACATTTAATTCTTTTTCCTGATTGATTCTCAACATGATTTTTGAAAGTTTTGAACATCTCAAAGGCTTCTGATTTAAGCTTCAAAAATAGTACCCATGTCATTCTGGAATAGTCATCTATACACAACATAAAATATTTGTAGCCATTTATGCTTTCCGTTCTCATGGGTCCACATAAATCAATGTGTATTAGTTCTAACGGCTTGCTCGTGAAGTACTCTTTTGCTTTGAATGTGGCTCTGGTTTGCTTCCCCTTTTGGCATGAAGCACAAATGCTATTTGAAGGTTTGCCAATAGTGGGTATGTCTCTTACTGCCCTTTTTGAGCTGATTTTTACCAGATTGTCAAAGCTTATATGACCGAGTCTCTTGTGCCACAGCCAATTTTCTTCTTCCTATCCAACCAAGCAAGCTCCTTCTAAAGTCTCTGAGAGAGTATACAGATTTTTAGAAGTTCTCAGTCTAGTAGCTATCAACTTCCCATTTTTTGTCTTTCTTACTTCACATCCCTGCTTCTTGAAAATTACTTCATGACCTCCGTCACAAATTTGACTTACACTCGAAAGTTATGCTTCGCACCAACCACAAATAGGACTTCTTTAGAGTTGATTTTTCCGTCACTTAATTTGACCGATCCTTTACCCACTATCTTGGCTCCATCATTATTTCCAAATTTTACGGAACCACCTTCGTATGTCTCGGAACTTATCAAACTTTTGTTTATCTCCCGTCATATGACTGGAGCATCCACTATCCGGAATCCATGGTGCAGATTTGTTCTGGGCTTTGAGAGCTGTTTGAACGATCAAGGATTCCTTATCTTTCTTAGGTTGCTCCTTTTCTTTCCACTCGATTTGATAGCAGATTTGGTCACTTGTTTTGCCTTCTCCCTTTCATTGGCTTGTGCTTGTTTTTCGAGAAATTTTTTGTTTTGTTTCAATCCAGTTGGTTGATACTTTCTTCCCTGATATTTATTTCCTGCAAAAGAGCTACGACAATTTCTTGCAATATGTCCAAAGTTATGACAGCTTATAACATTCTACTGCATAATCTATCAAAGGTGAAAAGACATTTCTACTAGTGAAATTCCTTTGTCCTACATTATATCTACAATTTGAAATTTTATGACCATAAGCATTGCATTTAAAACAATAACCAGAAAAGGAACGAGTGTACCTGGGTAATGGTTTTTGCCATGTTGTAGTAGGAGCCATGGGTCTTCTTCTTCTTTGATATGTGACTTTGGTGAATCCATCATTGGCAGTACTCCTTTCATGCTTGGCCTTATTGTTTTCTTTTGCATGATTCGGTTTTTCTTGATCAACCCTGATCTTATCTTTATTCTTTATTGGTTCTACAGTTATGGCCTTTGATTCCATTGATAATTCTTCTTCTACGAAGCCTAATCCAAATTTAATGCCTGTAGGCTTTTGGTTGTTTATAATCTCATCAAGTTTCACAGAACTTCCTTCAAGTTTGTGGTAGCAACTCAGCTTTTTGACTCTTTTCTTCTAGTCGCATTCTTAAGCCAACAATCTCTTCTTCCAGTTTTGTTGCACTCATCTATTTTCACGGTTAATTGTGCTTCAAGATCTTCAGACTTTTTCTTAAACTCTTCAGTCTATATTTTCAAGCTGATAATTATTTCATTGGCATCCTCAAGTTTTCTTGAAACCTTTTTATTCTTTTTCCTTTCTGTACTTAACTCTTTAAGTGCAACAACCAACTCACCTTCCAGATCTACCACAACCTCATCCTCTAATTTTTCATCACACTCCCGGGTTTCCTCTCGTTCTTTCTTCTTCAAAAGCCATGAACAAGGCTTCACCAGCTTCTTCTTCGTAATCCTCACTCGGAGTCGTCTTCGTAAGAGTTGACATTCTTGGAAATGAAACTTTTCTTCTTGAAGTTCCTTTTTCTAAAATGTGGTTTCTTCTTCCAGTCACTTCTTTCTTGGTGTGTCCCTTCATCACTTTTGTTTTTCTCATTCATTGGGCATTTAGCTGCAAAGTGCCCGATGCCTCCACAGTTGAAACACTTAAACCGTAACTTACCTCTCGTACTTTCCTTTTCCCTTTATTAGTTTCCTAACAAAGTTTGCTTCAGCTTCATCTGAAGATTCTTCTTCCTCGGATTCTTGTTTAGCTTTTATATTTTTCTGTGCTTGGAAAGCAGCTTCTCTGTCTGAGGGCTTAGTTTGTCCTATTCTCATTTCATATGCAGTTAAAGAACCATGCATTTCATCCATGCTAAAAGTATTTAGATCTTTAGCTTCTTCTATAGCAAAAACTTTAGCATCAAATCTTTTATGGAGAGTTCTTAGTACCTTTTTCACAACAACTGCATCTTCTATTTCCTCGCCGAGTCCTCTAATCGCATTAATGATTCCATTTACTCTCAACATATAGGCCTCTATGTTCTCATCGTCATTCATCTTTAATGCTTCGAACTGGGCTCGATGTGTTTGTAGCTTGGCTTCCTTGATCTTGCCATCTCCTTCATGAATGCTCTACAGTTTGTCCCATATGTCTTTTGTCGATTTACAGCTCATGATCCTTATCAATTCACTGTCTACTAACCCACACATAATAGCATTCTTAGCTTTAGAGTTATTCTCAAACTTTTTCTTCTCAGCAGCATCTGTTGGAGGAGTAGAGGGTATTGTGTATCCATTTTCTACAGACTCCCAAATGTCGTATCCCAGTGCACACAGATATGTCTGCATCCCGAGTCTCCAGAAAGAGTAATTTGTTCCATCAAACAATGGAGCTTTGTTGGATGAAAATCCTTCACCACCTGCCATTGTGTATCTTCCAAGATCACCTTAGCTGATTAAGCTTGTTCAGGTACCTTGCTCTGATACCAATTGATATTCTCACAATGACACTGAGAGGGGGGGTGAATCAATGTAACTATTTAAAACTTGAATCTGCAACTCTTAATGCTTAAAAATGCAAGCTTAAAAATAGATATAGCAAGTATAACAAAAGAGCATCACACAACACAAGATTTAACGAGGTTCACCGATTTGGCTACTCCTCAAATAATGACTGTTTGGACTACAATCCAAATCCAGCCTTTGCAAGGATTCAATCTTTACAAATAGTTTACCAAAGACCCACCTGGAAGGAGCACCAACCCCCGATTTATCTCGCAACAACAGATAGGAGCACCAACCCCTTATACCAAGCACCAACTTGGATTTCTATTTTGAATAATAGATTGACATAAAAATGCCTTCTCTTTTACAAGACCCTCACTGGTCTATTGCTCATTCAAATCAATCTCATAGAAGCATAAGGAGAATTGTTAGAAACTCAATATCTTCTATTGCTTACTCAAACCTCTCTTTCAATTTTTCAAGAATAAAACCAGGTTTTTTGTTCTATTGTTGTTTTTCCTACAGCACTCTTACCCAACCTCACTTTTAGTTTTTCAAGATAAAAACACGGTTGCAGTAACCTTACTTACTGCGCTTTTTTTGTTCTTTATACTTGGCTCACTCGAACGGCTCTTTCAAACGGCTCTACTTTTCCCTCCATTTTTCCATGCATTCTCGGCTACGTTCAATCTATACACCCTCTCTGACGCGCTCTGTCTTTTAGCCGCTTTCTTTCTGACTCATTCTGACAGTCTTCTCTGCTCACTCTGACAGCTTTTTCTGTGCATTCTGACAGCCTTTTCTATGTATTTCGATGCTCTGTCATTCTTATCTTCTATCCTTTACGCAACTGCCCTCTCGGCACCTTTACTCTTTTCGATGGCACTCTTTTCAATTCTGAGCCAAACTTTTTCTTCTGCCCGCAACTGCCATTTCTGACACACGCAACCTGTGAATGGATTTCTCTTTAATCGAGATTCTCGGTATATCCGCACTTCTCGATAGCCTGCATAGATCACGGCCTTGTAACAGCCGTTCTTGTCTTTAATGCACTGTTCTATAATCGCCTCCGTAATCGTAGCTTCGACTCCGCTTAACTCTAACATAACTGGTTGCATGATTTTCTTCTGCACTTTCCCCGACAACTGTCACTGTGCATGCTTCTCGGCTTTTACCTGCGCAACTAAGACATGTCGCGATATCGCGACATTTCTGCCCCTTTGACCTTTTCTTGACAGTTGACCGCGAAAACAAGACATGTCGCGATATCGCGACATTCTCCGCCTCCTTGTCCTCTTCTCGGCATGCAACCGCAAAAATAGAACATGTCACGAAATCGCGACGCATTCGCTGCCTCTAGCTCTTTTCTGTCTCCTGCCCACGAAAATGGGACATGTCACGAAATCATGACGCATTCGCTGCCTCGAGCTCTTTTTCGTCTCTTGCCCATGAAAATGGGACATGTCACGAAATCGTGACGCATTCGCTGCCTCTAGCTCTTTTTTGTCTCTTGCCCGCAAAAATGGGACATGTCATGAAATCGTGACGCATTCGCTGCCTTGTGCTCTTTTTCTGCATGCACCAAAATCGAAACATGTCATGAAATTGTGACACTTTCCTTGCCTTCTACCTACTTGTCGTAAATCGTGACTCTTCTTCCTTGCTCTTCTTTCTTCGTCTCGAAATCGTGACACTTCTTCTTTGAGCTCTTCCTCTTGCAATATGTCACGAAATCGCGACACTTTTTCTCCTTTGCGCTTCTTCTTGCAACTTGTCATGAAATCGTGACACTTTTTCTCCTTAGCGCTTCTTCTCCGAACTTGTCATGAAATCGTGACACTTTTCATCCTTGGCGCTTCTTCTCCGAACTTGTCATGAAATCATGACACTTTTCACCTTGCGCTTCTTCTCCGAACATGTCGTGAAATCGTGACACTTTTCCTTTTTTTCAACATGTCAAATCGTAAGTTTCCTTGCGCTTTTCTCCGAACATGTCATGAAATCGTGACGCTTTTCCTTTTTTTCAACATGTCGCTAATCATGTTTTCTTCCTCTCAACATGTCACGAAATCGCGACGCTTTTTCACTTGGCCTCTTTTCTTCCAACATGTCGCGAAATCGCGACAGTTTTTCCACTTGGCCTCTTTTCTTCCAACATGTCGCGAAATCGCGACAGTTTTTCCACTTGGCCTCTTTTCTTCCAGCATGTCGCGAAATCGCGATAGTTTCTCTAGCTTTTTCTCTCTCCTCCGATATGTCACGAAATCGCGACATTTTCTGCGTGCCTTCTCTCTCCTCCGTTATGTCATGAAATCGTGACATTTTTGGCTACGCCTTCTCTCTCCTCCGTTATGTCGCGAAATCACGACATTTTTGGCTGTGCCTTCTCTCTCCTCCGTTATGTCACGAAATCGCGACAGAAAACATGTCGCGATATCGCGACAGTTTTCTTACTTGTCTTTTTCTTTGATTTTCTGAATCTGGGCCACTTCGTCTTCTTGGAAATTCACTGTACATGTTCTGACTGACCTCTGAACTCCTATTCACTGCATCAACTACATCAATCTGTCTGTGTTGACAACAATGACAATACTTTTGCTGCACCTTGCTCAACACTCTTCACTATCACTAATCTCCTCAATATGAATACCTCTCCTTTGGGTAGTCTCAATTTCATCTAGCCTGGTGGTGATCCTTTAGCATTTTAATTATCTCCAGTAGTCAAGGTCCTAGACCATTAGGTCTTCCTCTTCCTTGTTGTGTCATCTTTCCTTAAATACATATCACAAATTCCTGCTTTGATACAAATAATAAAAATGAAAGGGGAGGATTTTATACAAACTTTCTTCTTTAGTAGAAATTACACGCTCAACCTAAATAACACATGTTGTCCTTTGTATGGTACCAAAGTCACTTGAACAACAACTATGATCTTTAAAAAACACTTGCAATTATTGTACGACACCTATAGTATTTGTTTAAAACCCACATGATAATGAGTTATGGTTTGAATGAAAATAATATCCAACAGTTGAATGATGACCTATTTTCATTCAAATGACATCTCTCTTGAATGGCGACCTCTTTTCATTCAAATGACATCTCTCTTGAATGACAAAGTTGATTTGGACAACACTAATATCTTACATGAATGGTAATCACATGTTCATGACCTTTTATGTTGGAATATATTACATTATTTGGTACATGCTAATGTACCACCTTGGGTGTAAAGAGAGTCCTAGATTAGAGTGTGAGTAATCACATGGTAATCACATGTTCATGACCTTTTTTTCTTTATTTTAGGAAAGAGAGTCCTAGATTAGAGTGTGAGTATTTACTTTATGCAATATAATAAATGCATAAGTATTATTAAAGTGTGCAAAGTATTTTGGTATTGTAAATATGCATAATAGTCCATGTGCACATGATTTCATAGAGTAGGAAGGTGAAGAGTCTCTAGAAGAGTGAAGGCCAAGAGTGCTCCATATGAAGAGTCACATTCCATTATATGTGTCTATGAGTGTGTGTGTGTGTGTGTGTGTGTGTGTGTAATAGATACAATGGTACAATGAGAGTATGTAGAAGTATGGAGTATTTGATATCTTTATTCAATTGAGATACAATTTTCATGAGCATTTGTTAATAGAATCTCTTTGAGTTATTTTTGAATTTGTTTATGAGTTTTATATATTTAATAGTTTGTCATTATCATATGTTTCATATTGCAACTTTATTTTAGATCTTGTGGTTATTTTATCTTAAGTATTTAGCTTCAAAAGCTAACAGTGGTATCAGAACCACATCGAGATTTTGCCTTGCATAGGTTTTTAAGTTGCAAAGGATATTTCCACTGGTTAAGGAGAAACCAGTGAAGTTGAATAAATTATATTTGAAAAAGAAAACCAGAGAAGATAATATTTTTCACTGTGTTGAAGGAAAACCAGTGAAGGTTGAAGATTTACCTATTCCAAGAGCAAATTCAGAATAGAAGGAAAATTATAGGTCTTGAAGATAGACCTTGATATTAATGAGATCAAGAGACCCTAGAAGGAGGTCCTATTAAAAATTTTGATAGAGAGAATAAGATTCCAAATTAATATTTGGCTAGAGTCTTTCCATAATATTGAAGGAAAACTCGTGAAGACTAGGACTCAAAATAAATTTCTTTCCACTAGTTTTTGAGAATAACTAGTGAAGTTTATTGATTTTAGAACTCTAGAAATTTGAATGTATTTGGTTATAATTTTCTAAGTTTTTGTTGTAAAAAAATAGTTCTCAAAAGTTGAGAAGTTTCTACAATATAAAGAGAAGAATTTCACCTTCGATTGCCTGAAAGTCTATGTGCTTTCCTCGTGCAGGGATTAGTTTTGAGTTGCAGCAAAAGAGTAGATATTGCAAATTAAGGAGGTCCAAAAAGAGACCTCATTGAGGATTGAAGAATTGAAGAGACCCGATAAAGATGTCACATTGAAGAACTTCCAGATTTTATAGATAGAAGATTGAAGACAGAGAAGGACTACGAAAAGGTCTTATTGTAGAGTTGAGAAGCAATAAAATTTGGAGTTCCAAGAAAGAGATCTCATTGCAGAATTTCCATAGTTTGAAGATTGAAGACTAATGAAAGATCTCATTGAAGTTTTGAGAAAAATAATTGAGTAGCTGCTAAATTAGAAGACCCAAGAGAAGAGGTATCAAAATAATTTGGAGAAGAAGAAGAAGGCTAAAGAAAGCCTCATTGTAAAGTTGGAGAAGTGGCCAATGGAGGATGTTTGAATAAAGTTCATGACATAAGATTGCAAGCAGAAGAAGCTCCTAAAAATAATAATATGGGGTAATTGTTGCCATCCGAAAACAAGCCCAAAAGGAAAAAGTATTTGGAAAGAAGTTTGTCAAATTTTGAGAAGGTTTTTGAAGACCTCAAGACATTCAAAATTATTGAGGAAGAAGACAATGAAAGAGATCAAATTTGAAGTCAGAATTTGACAAGAAGATTGACGAAGGAAGAATAATTGAAGAGACCATATTTTTGAGAAGTTTAAGGACAAACACGAAAGTTTTTGAAGGCTGATTTGCAAAGGAGGAGGTTACTTATTTTTGAGGTAGAAGTTGAAAGGTAACAAAACAACGAATTGAAGAAAGTATAGAGCTACGATTTTGAAAATCTTAGGATAATTTTGAAATAATATTTGGGTAGCATTAGAAAGAGAAAATTAAGCTGCATTTTGAAGGATTTTAAGGATAGTTTTGGAAGAGCTTTGGACAACAAAGCATAGGAAGATTTTGCATTATTTTAAGGAGGATAAATGCTGCAAATTTTTACAACAAGAGGGCAGCATTTGTAGCTACAAATTTTAGAAGTTGAAAGCATACATTTTAAGGAAAAATAAGGAGAAAAGTTGATAGTAAGAGAGCCGATTTTTGGGTAGAAACTAGAGCTGCAAAATTGATGATTATGGAGCAAAAAATAAATAGGTAGTGGAGCAACAAAATTTTATAAATCTAATACAACAAAATACCAAGAAGACTAGCCACAAAGGAAGCCATAAGAGGTGTGTAATATTGGTGCTATATAAGTATTCTTAAAAAAGTATTAGAAGTAGTCATTTCAAGTTTATTGAAAGCACCATATTAGAGTTGTTAAAAGTTAGCAAAAGAAAGTCTAAGTTAAGTGTCTCCAAGCCAAGGAGACATCATTATCATTCTAGAATCTGTAAAATATAACAAGTATTAGAGTTAAAAGTGCTTGAAAGGGAATGATAAGAAAAAGTAATATATGTTATTTTTTAATCAAAATAAGTGAAGACTTGTTATAAGTTCTATTGAATACAAGAAAGACCGAATAGTGCTCAAAATTAAGTTAGATTTAACATGTCTAAAGACAATAAGAGGAGAACCAAAAATACTAAAAATATTGGTGAAGAAAAGTCACCAAAAAAAGAGTGGTAGATCCACCAAGCAAACGTGGAGGCAACACCATATTGAAATAAGAGCCACCATATTACAAAAGAATCCATTGAACAAAAATGATAAGAACCACTAGGTAGAAGAGAGGAGACACCATCTATAGAAGAATATCCACCATGAAGAGCCAGCTGTAGAGCGTTGTTTTAGAGAGACACCATTGAAATGTGGAGCCACCAAGCCTAGGAGGAGGAGTATAGGAGCACCTAAGTGGAGAAGAGCCATCATTGGAGAAGAGTAAGCGTTGTTTGCAAGCTCAAAAAAATAAGTAACAAAAAAAGACAATATTTGGATATTGAAAAGGCATAAGGAGAATCCAAATGTCTAGTATTTTGCAACAACCAATAAGTGAAGCGAAGAATTGGGATTCATAACATTCTTTGTAGATAATACAACATTGCATTGGTTTGTTGACTATGTTACATAGATAGCCAAGTGTTGGAAGAAGAAGAACATAGTCATAGAACGTTATCTAAAGTTTGAAGCGTTAAGAATATTATCTGCAAGGTTGGTTGAATGTTCATGCCACTTGTCACAAGGGAGAAGGAGTGCCATAAGTCATTTGAAGCAAGAGAAACATTTTAGAATATATTAGAAAGAGCAAGGAAGAGTTTTAGAACCATTTATCATTTGGTATTCAATAAGCCAAGGGAAGATATAACATCTTGAAGTACCTATTTATTGCATGAGACAAAAATACACTTGCACAACCATAATTAATACACAAAGGAGGATGTACATTAAAGTTTCAAGCACCTTGGAATAGCTTGGAGAATAGTTGACCAATCAAGAAGGAGAGAGAACACCCATTTTCCAAAGCAAGTCAGAATACGACAATAAAGGAGTGCCTCAAGTTTTGTAGGTAATTCATTTCATTTGAAATTAATTATATACCAAGATAGGATTTATAAGGTTAGAAGAGATTATTATTGTCTAAGGTTAAGTTAAAATTATTTTTGGAGATATAAGACCTTAAAGTATTATTTAAAATCTTAGAAATCTAATTATTGCAATTTGAAAGCTTTTATAAAGATTTGAAGATTGAAGTAATTATTTTTGAAGTTTTGTAATTAGATCATTTGAATTTACAATAATTTGAAATATTTACAATTTAATAAGTTTGGAGAATAAGATATCCTACATCAAATTAGGAATACAAAACTTGCAAATATTCTTTTATAAGTGACCTCACCAGCTTCAAGGATAAGTGACCTAAGATTCCTCCTTGCAATCACTAATTTAGTAACTTAAAATTAATTCTAAATCTCACCCAAGATATTAAATGGGATGGACAATATCTATGATATTGGGGTTGTCTTGTTCTCCCTATAAATTTTCCACTCTATGAGTCCATACTATAGTAAATGCATATTTCTCCAACCATTGGACATCCAAGCTTCTTAAAACCTTATGAATGGGCTAAATGCACTTTTTTGGGTAGGCATAAAAATGAATATTAATATCTTCATTGCAAAATACAACCATTATCATTTTTTAAGGGTGAAATTCTAGCCTCTTCCAACCATGGAGACCATTTGGATGGACATTTATATAGATTTTATTGACGGGATCCCAAAGTTTGGAGGTATAATAATCATTGTCATGGTGGTCGATCATCTCTCTACATGTGCTCATTTTTTCCTCTAGCCTACCTTTAAAAGGCCTCAATTGTTGCCCAAATATTCATTGATTTTATTTTGCCTTCGTGGCATGGCCTAGTCTATATTACTTGATCATGATCCCCCATTCACTAGTCATTTTTGGTAGGAATTCTTCCAACTACACACGACACAACTCAAAATGATCTTGGCATACCATATGTAGACCAATGGGTAAACTAGAATTATCAAGTGCTTAGAAACTTATTTACATTGCTTCCTTTAACCAAGTGGTGGTATAATACTTCTTATCACTCTATCAAGATGACACCATATGAAGTAGTTTATGGAAAACCATCATTGTCACTCCTATTATACATTCTAGGTAGTTCCAAGGTTCAAGTGGTAGATTTCACTCTCATAAAGCATGCATAACTACTCCAAAATATCAAAGATAACCAGGTCATGGTGTAGAACCATGTGCCAACAAGCAAATCAACACCGCTCTGAGCATAGTTTTAAAATTAAGGATAAGGTTTTCCTATACCTATATCCCTATAAACAATCATTGTTGAAACTTTGTGATAGTCAAAAGCAATCTCTAAAATTCTATGGACTCTATAAAGTGTTCTAGTAGGTTAGCCTCATGGCCTACAAGTTAGATTTATTGCCTTCTTCCATGATACATCTAGTTTTCCATATCTCATATTTAAAGAAGGCTCTTGGAAATTATATATAGGTCTAGTCTATACTACCCCAATTGGATGAGGATCCCTCGATCACCGTAGAACTTGAGTATATTTTAGAACATCTTGAACAAATGCTTTGCAAATGTACTTTTGCCAATGTCCTAGTACAATGGCATGGACTACAACTAGAAGATGCTACCTAAGATCCACTCCACTAATTACAACGATAATTTTCTCACCTCAATCTTTGAGGACAAATATTCTTGAAGGGGAAAGGCATGGTAGGATCCTATCCTAACATAACTATTACTATGTACTTGTCTAGTGCTAGTGTTATGTTTGAACCATGGGCGCCTACTGTGCATGGGCCCATTATGATGTAACCTTTAATTTTATTGTGAATAGGAGTTAGTGTCTTAGGTCCCCTCTTTCATGTGATCTAACCCTTGAGCATTAATGCTATGGTAAATAGGATTTTATATAAGGACATGGATTTGGAATAGAATACATCTCATATTTTCTCGTTTTGTGTTGGAGATCTATTTATAAGGAGGTTTCCCTTGCAAATATACCTACAACATCTATTTTTATTAATTAATATTGATGGATCAAGCAACAAAATAATGGAATTCCTCATTCCAACTTCAAAAGCAACCAGCTTTAAAAATATATACATTTAGATGTCTCTTAGTTTCTTAAAGGAATCTTGGTGATTTAGAGACCAACATGCCTCTTTGTATTCTATATTTTTTAATATTATATAAATAATGTAATAATAATTATCTAACATCCCCCTTATTACATTATTTGGTATACAAAGATAATTGTGAAACAATTCAAGACATGTGCAAGTTCCTTTGTGAAAAATATCTACAAGTTGATCCTATGTGGAAATGAGTTGTATCTAGTAATTCTAAAATTATTCTCAAATGAAATGACATTGAAATTCAAAATGCTTTATCCTTACATGAAATACTAAATTCTAGACTAATTTTAGAACACCTTGATTATCATAATTCAATAGGGTTGGTTAATTTTTGCAGACAATCATATCTGACAGTATGCTTTGTAACCATATGGGTCACACATAACTCCCAATGCAACATGATATTCTACCTATGTGGATGACAACATAATTACATGTTTTTTGTTATACCATAACACAAGTATAGATCCTAGAAGAAACACATATCTAGATGTTGATTTTCTATCACCTATATATCCAACATAATCTGAGTCCATGTATCCTTATAGGAAAAAAATATCTATTATATACCATATCCTATTGTACCATGGACATAATGTAGTATCCTCTTTGTAGCTTTCCAGTGAATCTCCTTCGGATCCTACATCAATCTCAAAATATGACTTATATCAAAATTGATGTCAGGCCTAGTGTTTTTTAGGTATATGAGAATCCTAATTAGTAGACAACAAAGAGTAGTAGATAATTGAGGTGATTCATCATATCTAAAAAGTTGTAACCCTTGATCCATTGGTGTCACCTTAGGTTTACAATTTATCATCCTATAGTTTTTAGTAGTGTCTTGGCATACTTTATTTGTGTGATCATAATATGATTCCTTTTTTGCCAAACTTCCAAGCCAAGACAATAGTGTAGAAATCCTAAATCTGTCATGTCAAATGATTTTTCAAGTCATTTTTCACATCATTCACAAATTTGGATAAACTACTAATAATGACCAAATCATCAACATAGAGCACAATAATCACTATCTCAAATCCAATTTTCTTAACATAGATATTTGCATCAAAGGGATTTCTAATGAAACCATGCTATAATAGGTGATCATTGATTTTAATGTGTCAGGATCTAGGAGCTTGATTCAACCCATACATTGACTTTTTTAGTCTACATGCCTTTTGATGTTGCTCATTGACAACAAACCCTTTAGGTTGTGTCATATACAACTCTTCTTCAATATAACCATTAAGAAAGTTACTTTTTTCATCCATTTGATAAATTTTCCAACTAAACTATGAATCCATCGCAAACGGTGCATGAATGGTGGTCATCTTTGTTGCATGTGCAAATATCTCTTCATAACTTATTCCTTCCTTTTATGCATAGCCCTTCCAAAATATTCATGGCTTATATTAATTAATGGATCTGTCTACCTTAAATTTAATTTTGAAAACCCACTTGCAACCTATGGGCTTCTTTCATTTTAGCAGATCAACAAGATCCCATGTTTAATTCTTCATCGGAGATGTGTATTATGCTTCCATGGCTTCCTTTCATTGTGGTAAACTTAGTGCATCATTTACTAAAGTTAGTTCTTATTTCTCCATTACAAAACACATCAATCCTAGATTTACTTCTTATCATATACTATTGCAAGTATGTGGTTGAGTGGAAGTGATGTTGGATGGTATATCAAATTTAGAATCTCTTATGGTATTAGTGGGCCATTTTAGAGTCTTTCTTTGTTGTGATGTAGCAACTGCTACTAGTTCATCAACAACTTTTAGAACTTATTCACAATCTTCCTCATTTGACTCTCTCTTGGAACTTACTCAACTCTTAAAATTTTCTCATTTGACTCTCCTAGAAATCCCTCAACTCTTGAAATTTTCTCATTTGACTCAATGCTCATAATTGGATATGTGGTGTCGACAGACTCCTTAGAATCTTTAGCATTTTTATTATTTTTAAATTCTTTGTCAAATGTCACATGTCTACTTATGTGCACTTTATTGGTGGTTGGGTCTATTATTCATGAATAAGCTTTTGGCACTTAATCACAACCAAGAAATATGCAAGATAGGGTTTTTACATCCAACTTGATCCTCTAGCTTTGGCACATGTATGTATGTCTATCTTCTAAAGACTCTAAGATGTACAACTAAAGCATTTTTATCAAACCAAGCTTCTTTCATGTGAAATCCTTTGAAATATCTTTATGAGCACTCTGTTTTGAAGATACACCATAGTAGAGACAACTTCCACCCAATATTGCTTCTCTAGATAGGATCCTATGAGCAAGCACTGAATCATTTCCATTATGGAGCAATTTATTCTCTCATCAACCCCATCATATTGTGGAGTGTAGATGGTAGTAATTTTTCTCTTGATCCCATATTATGTGAGAAACCTTAGGAATTTGTTGGATATATAATCTTCCCTTGATCTGAGTAAAGGACTCGAATATGATACCCAATTTCTATATCAACAAGTTTTTTGAAGTATTAGAAATTCATGAGGGCATCTGGCTTGAGTGGCATGAAATATACCCATATCTTCCCTTATTATTCATCAAAAAATAACTAAAATTACCATTAACAAATAAAAATTCATCTATCATATCTTGATTCATAATTTATAATATAAATAGCAATATATTTGTTAATCCTGGTACATATAGTACATTTTCAATCATTAGATTGAGATGAACATTTTCCACTCTTTAACATGATATGTCTTATCATCAACAATGATGATTGGTTTCACTTCTTTGGCTTATAAGGAGTTAAACCATACTTTATCTCTAGTCATATGCTTGCTTGCACCTAAATTAGGATCTTACGTGTTAGCTCAAAGTCCTATTCAAAATTAGGTTATGATTATTCATGTGCAACGTACACTTGTTATTGCTTAAGGTGTGATTTGAACTATATATTTTTCTAAGGAAGATTATAGACTTGACCCCTCAAGTCATGGAGTTATATCAACAATACTTTCTATCATGTCCTTCTCTTTCATAGATATGACAATGCATGCTTTGTCTTTGAGGTTGTATGTTGATGTTGAAATATAGGAAGGATCCTTTTGTGGCTTCTTTGTGGAAATGCGTGCATTATTTGTTAATTGGTCCCTTAATTGACTGGTCACTTCTTCCTATTTAAGCATGTTCACCAACTCATTAGAATACACCTTTTCATTTGATACTTATAAAGAAGTAATAAATAGTTTAAAAGAATCTAATAGAGCTCTAAGTATGATGGATACTAATAGCCAAGCTTCTAAAATTTCTTCCATAACCCTCAATCCTACTTTCAATTATGCAACTCTACAAAGAAGTTTCTCAATGATTTCTCCATATTAAACTCTTAGTGTATGGAGTTGAGACTAAAGGTGATGAATTGTTGATTCATTATTCCCTTTGAAGATGGTAGAAAGTTTGTCCCATGCATCCCTAGATGTATGTACTTCACATATGTGTGGTTGAAAAACATTTATTGTGACAAGGGTGATTATCATTAGTGTTTTGGTATCTGCTTCATCAGACCTACTACAAGCCTCTTCATCCTCTTTAGGTCAATTTTTTTGGTGGCAATGTCTTTGAGTTTCAACCACTAGGATGGTCCTCATCTTGGTCTTCTCTAGTTTAAAATTTGGTCCTTTGAGTAGATGTGATTCTATGAGAAATAATTTGGGTGTCGCCATGTTGATAGTTCCTTATGATTCTCAAATGGCCCCCCTTCCAATATATTAAACCTTTCTATATACTCATCCTGTTTATATCCCTATAAATACACGAATGAAGTTAGTCCTCTCAATATACGTGATCTTACATGAGAGAGATCTTAAGGTACATGAAAGAAAATGATATGAGGTACCAAGTTATTACAAAAAGGGATTCACCCTATCAATGATCTCTGCTTAAATAAAAACCATTGCACATTGGCGTAACTTCCCTATATACTTAGAATTTCTTAGTTTCAAGATTTATGTCTAATGACAATGATGAATAGGGTAGAAAATAGAGTGAAAAATAAAAAATGATGTCCTTATTTCTCCTCAAAAATTTATAGGGTTGATACCTAGACATCTTTATGGTATTTATAGACATAGTAGTTTAATGTGACAACTTTACCTATAAATGCAAGCCAAAGTTATCATTGATACCAAATGATGCAAGTGTGCTTAAGCACATGTTTACAAAGTAAAAAATATTTTGGTAAATAACTTGAAAAAATTAAGGTGTCAATCTCCGCCAAAAATGCCCCTTTTACAAAATAATTTTACTACCCCTTAATTTTGCAAAAATACTATAGGAAATTGAAAAATAAAAAATAAAAAATTCTTCCAAGGGTAGTAAAAAAAATTGCAGATATGGTCTTAATGTGTTTTGATCCTTTGAACTTTTCTTAAAAGCTTTGACTTAAATTTCCAATTCTTCTACTTGATGATTTATGATAAAAAAGGGTAAATAATACCTCTTTAAAATAATTACAATTATTTAATTTAAAGCAAAAAATAAAGAATTGAACTTGGGACCTTTAAGCTTAAAGTCCCCATCATTGCCTTGATGCCACACCAATTATTATGCCTTGGTGTATTCCTCCTCTCTATTTTCAATTTTCAGGGTTCTAAAATCTTCCTCTTTTTAGAATGTGATGCCACTCTCTTTTGAGAGTTAAATAACTCTATATGAAATTATCAATAGAACCAAATAAACATTTAGCTCTAAGGATTGTTTGTTTCCTAGTTATCTTCAATAGATTTTGAGTATAGAGAGAGGTTTTCCAATGGGCTATGGACTATGGGAAGGTTTTTCAGTGATCTCTAAAACCACTTACAATGACGGTTTTGCCTTTGGTATTTTCTTAATCAAAGCAGATTCTAATTATAGTGTCAGTATAGTCCTCTTCAACTATAGCTAAAATAAAAGAATTACAAAGAGACTTTAAGCCTCCCTTCTATGCAAAGGCCTTCTAATTCATAGAAAAAAACCGACACAAAGCTAATAAAAAATTACCCTATAACTACCTTTGTCCTATAGTGCATGCATAGTCCTTGTGAAGGGTGTAGGGTTATGCGTAAGGGGTCGGCACCAAAATATATTTATAAAAATTTGACGAATAATTTTTATCATCGAGGTGAATAGTGTTCAAATGCATGTAGAAGGTTCACTATTATTAGGGGTAATGTTGGAAATTTAAACGTAAAATGGTCAAATTATTATAAAATTGAGGCGAATTGACCCCCAAAGAAATTTGCATCCATAAATTTTTGTCTAATGAGCCCTGGTCAAGGGTCCCAAAAATTAGCCAATTCCAAATCTTGAAAATCCTAATTTTAGCCAATTTGGCGATAAATAGTCATTATGCATAACCCTGAAAGGGTGGTTATACCACTCTCAGGCACATGAGCTATGATGTAATAATTCCTAATGCATCCCCTCTTATTACATCATAGTCATAGCTCCACCTTTATCTTTTGCTTTTGGCTCTCACTCTAGCTCTTGGATTTTGATTTTGGCTCTTTGGTTTTTAACTTGTTGAAATGTTGTAGGGTGATGTTAGAATTTGAGAGATAGATTCCCCGCCTCAACATAGACTACATACTAAAATACGTAGGAGTGTCGAGTTACACCAATATTGCAATTCAAAAATACATTTAATACAAATACTTATTCAATTTCTAATACTTATAGAATTCAATGCATGAAATATGTATCTCCTCTAATGTTTTCATGTGGAGGACTTCTATTATGTGTTACCATGCATCTTGTGTCTATTATTAAATTGATTGGTTGTCAATATTTGTTTTTCATTTCCATATATTTTGTTCTAACCTATCTTCATTTCGTGTTTTGGTCATCACTTGATGTAGTGAGATCAATCATTTTCTACATCCTCTTTGTCATGGTATTGTTCATCTGAAGAAGATATTATTTGTAAAAATCAATGTATTCATGCTTTCTTTGGTGTGCTATCAAAGGTTGAATCCTAAATACCTAATGCATTAATTACTCATTCTCATTTTTGTCTTCTACTTCAAGTTCTATGGATGAAGAAGAATCATCTATGAAATGCACATCTTCAATATTGGGTGCTTGAATCTGCTTCAATTGAAGCTACAAAATATGATCATTTTTTTTGTTTACAAGTTACTTATCTAGTGTATTAGAGTGATCAACTAAGCTCTCTATGTCCTTGGTTGTGTTATATTTTATATGGTTGGAATAATGAATAAAGATATTTTTAGCCTATCATATATTTTGTTTCTTTGGAGTCATACCAAACATTATTGTGTTGACATGGCTAAACTTGTGCAACAAACATGTTCTTCTTCACCTTTGTAATCATTTTCTTCTTCTTTAACTTGGTTATCTTTAGCTACATTATTTCGCTATGTCTTTCTCCAAATTTAATTTTTCTTGTTTGTTGATGACTTGTCTTGCTACTAGTTCATCTCTTATGAAGGAGATCCATTTTTGAATGGATTATGCCAATTCCTTCACTATGTGGACAAATGTACCACAAGGTTCACACAGCCTTTGTGTGTAAAAAATATTTATTTTTTATTTTTGATATCCTAGATAATTATTTATTTGTTGTCGATATCCTTGAGATTATTTCTCTATTAGAAGCGTTGTTGAGGTCTTATGCCTCTTCTAAATGGTTGCTTCTAGTTTTGATTTATAAGGAGTTGTTATTCTTGTGATGTATGTGAGGCCTCTAATTTTTGAAGTGGATTTACCAACTTTTCAAAGCTTGGTGTTTACTCAGTGATATTTAATGTTATCACAAAAGCATTATATTTTGAAGGAAGAGATCTTAAAATAATTGGAACTAATATTTTGTCATATATCTTTTCTCCCAATGGTTGTAGTGATGCTCGCAATTCATCAATTTTTCTCATGAAAGATTCGAGTTTTTCTTCACTCTTCATCTTCAAGCAATGTAGTTGGCTCTATAGAAATAATATTTGATTTAATCCTTTGCTCTAAATTTTTTTGTAGTTTCTCTCATGCATCTTTAGTCATGGTTAAATACTGAATGTATGGTTGTACTTTATAATTTGAATATGATGATCAACCTTACCTTTCTTTTTGCCTTGTCAAACTTTATCTTGTTTTCACCTTCTACACTAGGACAAATAGTGGTCCCATCTACAACTTGTCATACTTCTTCAAAATTGAGCTATATTTTGAGTTTGGTCTTCTAGGAAACATAGTTATTCCCTTTTAATAGTTGGGAATCAGACAATAAAAAAATTTGATGCTCCACTAGCCATAGCAAATCTTCACAAAAATTGAATTTTTTTCTTTCAATGAATCAACCTTGAAAAATGTTTTTTGGCAAGTATATACAAGCGTATACTCGTCAACCAGCTGATAACTCAAATTACGAGAAAATAAGTGTCTCGTCATCTTAAATAAAATATAGATGGAATATTCTTTCTCTAAGGAATATTTTTTGGAATATATTGTTGTTATAAAATATCATATGCACCTTTTCTTTTCACGTGCAATCAAACATAGAAAACACAATTATATATTTACCTTTAATGAACTTCCCACCATCAATGTGGGATATTAGAAATCAATATTTACCTAAAATTTCAAAGTCTAGATTTGATGAGGTAGATTTACTACAACGTCCACATGTCTATTGTCCATGTGTATAATTTCGAATGGTTGTCCAGGCAATAAACCGTCTTTTGGAAAATAACTCTGACATCATGAATTGGATGTGATTCAAATATTAATGCTTCCTTTTTTATTAATATTTGACCTATAACTTTGAGTTACTTTCTCAAAGCCCATCTTGATATTTTTAACTTCATCTCATTATCATGGCATGTCTAGGCATCGGTCGATATTGTCATGATGCTTGCATGTTCAACCCTTATCTATGTCCATCATGTAATACTTTTATGCCTTGGATGGTTGGGTTGTCTTGTCTAGATTATTTCCTTCCTTATGATTCTTTCACAATTTTGATAGAACCTTTAGTCAATGCTTTTTTTACTTCTTGATAACGTTTCCAAATAAGGGATCAATGCCTTTTTTGACCTTGGTGAGAAGGTCGATAAGTTTCATCAATTATTGAATATAATACCACAATGTTTGTTGGTCCCTTTTGTTTCACCTAGGATATATAGATTCGAAAGAATAATATCATCCATAATCCAATGCTCCTATTAAGATATCATGGAAAAATATTCACTCGCCTTGTTTGAGTGAGATGTCTCAAATAATATTTGAGAGTTTATCTGGAGAAAATGTTTCAAATGATCTCCACATGGGTTGATTTCTTTGTTCTACTTAAATACTTGAATGAGCTATATCTTATAATATGCTAGGATACGGTTTACTCGTGAAATGCTTTGTTGTTTGATATAGCCTATTTCTAGATATCAAAGAAAGAATTGCATTTTACCCATGTTCCTTTTCATTTTATGCTTATGTGCACTTTTGTTGGTATGTGATTGTGTGCACCTCATGGTAATTCATTTTTACTCCTTTTGAAATGAAATTTACAAACCTTGCATAGAGTGTTTCCCTTCTTTGCTTTGTATCGCCTTAGTGCCTTTATTTGCTTGATAAATGCCTAGTACCATTAATGGTGCTTATGCTTATATGTTTTTCAATTGCTTGCCTTTATTTTAGCAAATGCTTGATCATCTTTAATTTTGTGTTTATAAATTTATATCATAAGTTTTTCCTTAAACAAACCCTTGGCAAGATTTCTTATCTTGGAATTGCTTCTACCTCTTCTAGGGTCTTTTGGTAGGATTTTTATCCTAAGACTCTTCTTAGCAAGAGTTTGATTTCTTTCATGGAATTTTACTTCATAGAGAAGATGGTTACCTCTTCTATTTTACCATTGAAAACTCTTTTCAATAGACAACTTCTTGAGCTTCTCTAGATTAAAGGAAGAGGAGGATCAAAAGGAGAGTTGGCTCTTACTTCTATCTTCTTTGATACATATGTTAGAACTCAATGCTTCATATATTTGTATTATGCAATGGTAGATAGTTAAATACGCCATATGCCCATTTTTGGCATAAGAAACTTCTAACTTATCCTACGACTACCTTGTCCTATAGTGCATGCATAGTCCTTGTGAAGGGTGGTTATACCACTCTCACGTCACATGGGCTATGATGTAATCATTTCTAATAGTTTGACATTTATTAGAATATATATGTGCATTAAGTGATATTTATACTCCATCTCAACCATTCATTATATTGGTATGACTTCTTTTTTATTTGTGAATAAAATTTATGTTTAAGAATATCTTTCTAATCATTTATGTTTTTTTTTGTATTCTTTTTATGCAATTTTCCAGATAAAATGTTTGATTATGTTTTTTCTACTACTCTATGTATTGTGAATTTTTACATGATATCAAAGTAGTTGTGAATAACTATTACTTGATCTCTACATTGACATTCGATGCTATAAAAATAATGGTTCTAGTTTTTCTTTTTCAAAAGGGTGGTTGTGGCTACTTCTTGACCACGTCTTATTTTTTAAATATTTTTCTACAAAACCCTAGATTATATCATTCACAAACTAATAAGTAATTTACCCTTTTTACTCGATTGTAATAGTTGATCTAGTGATGAATGGACACTTTGAATGTAGGGGTGACCCTAGATAATTAGGGTGAGGGTTAGATACCTTAGATAACTATTTTGGTTTATTCTATTTTTGGCTAATCATAGAACATTAGGGTAGGTTAAGTTATCTCTATATATTGTATAGTTAGAGAGGTGGAGGTATCATGAAGAATTTTATACTAATGAGCCTTGATCATAGAGCAGATTTCCCTCTCAACGCGGCCTATGATGTAGTGTAAACTTTTTAGTGATATTAATAAAATCATTATTATTTATGTTCAATTTGCATAATTGTATTTCCTTATGATTTCATTTATGGTTTCAATTAATTCATACAAGTAGAATCCTTAATTCCATATTGTATTCATGTCTTGAATTAAGAAAAAACAAGTCAAGGTGATCTATGTTTGGAATAGTAATTCAAACTCTTATTTAGTCTTCTTTATGAAGAGTTGAAATGACAACTCTATCTCCTAGAAGATGACTTATAGTGTTGAATGTCTATGGACATCCTTAGGACATTGACAGGTTCTTGGGCACCTTTTTAACACCACAAATGATAACTCATAGAGATTTATTCTTCTTATGTATCTGGATTCAATAAACAAACTTGTGAACATTTTCATGAAGATTATACATAAAGCTACTTTCACTTGGTTCAAGAAGCATCTTGGCATGGAATAACATCCAATAAGGGGGGATGTCTAGTAACGTCTTCTCCATAACATCTCAATTTAAATTAAATCTAGAGATGTTAAAATGTGTAACTTTCACTTAGGATCCACCATAAATATTGTATGATATAATATATTATATAAGCCTACTAGCCCATATGACAATTGCAAGTTGATCTACTAGTCATTAATATTTTAATCTAACATTTATTTAGATATATGTCATTGCATTAGTATGTTAGTTTAACATTATATGAATATGCTCAATACATTGATAGGTTCTTATGAACCTTGTTAACACCATAGATAAAAAATCCTAGGGATTTCTTATTCAAAATCTATGTGAATTCAATAGACGTGCTTGTAAATATCTTCATGAAGGTTATAGCTCAAGTTACTTGCACTTGGTTAAAGAAGCATATTAGCATTGAAGAGCATCCTAAGGGGAGATTTTGAGAAATGTTTTCTCCCCACGACCTCTCAATTCAAATTAAGGGGAGATGTTGAAATTTATAACTTTGACTTAGTGCACATTATAAAAGCTATAAGATATAATATATTCTATAACGCTACTGGCCTACATGACAATCACATATTAATCAATAATATGTCATTTTTACATTTATTGAGATATATGCCATTGTATTAAAGAACTATTTATATTCCATCCTCAACCACCAATTGTCTAGGTTGGAGTTTATTTTTGTTGTTTGTAAAAATAAATGGCATTTATATAAACTATGGGGAGAAATGTCTTCTCCCCATAGTTTATATCCATTTTTTTTAAATTTCTTTTATATAGTTATTCTACTTATTTCACTCTAATTATTATGAATTTCTACATTTTTATAACTTAGAGAAATAAAATTATTCACATAATAAAAATTATAAAAAATTAAATCTAAACATTTTGTCAATGCTTTATAAAACTTACAAGTCAAAATAATAAAATTTTCATAATAAAATGCTTATTTATACAATTTATTTTTTAATTTATAATATATAAAAAAATAAAAAATAACTATAACTCATACTCTAGTTGTGGTGTGCCATAGTTTAAGACCCATAAATATTTGTAAAACTTAAAATATTCAAGAGTGGTGTACATTCTCTAGCATTCAAAATAATTCTTAAAAATAATAATAACTCATGTTCAAATGATTAGGTGAGACAATTTTTTTAAAATTTTAAACATGTAAAATTTTTAAAAGATAAAATTTAACATCAACATTTCTTTCATTTGTATCTTGATCAAAGGCTTCAAGACAGAATTTTAGAGATCTTGGGATTCATGAGGACTTCTCTCCCAGTGGCATATTTGGGGTTCCTTTGCATTTTAAAAAACCAAAACTAGATATCTAGAACAATATTTTAGATTGTATCAAAGAAAGAACTAATCATTGGTCTCGCAAATGGTTAAGCCTTGGTGGTATATTAACCTTTTGTAATCAATCATTCAGGCCATGCCAATTTATAAATTTTCTATTGCTTTTCCACATACCATATGAAAAGAGTTAGAAAAGATGGCTAGAAAAATTTTATGAAGAGTAAAAGGAGAGAGGAAATGGGCTTTAGTAGATTGGAAGAAAGTAAGACAACCCAAGGTAAAGAGAGGTTTAGAAATGAGGATATCATAGTTAAATAATAAAGCTTTGGTTCGAAAGCTTTATTAGAGGTGGATATCCCAACCATCTTCTTTATTTAGTAGAGTTTAACTAGTAAATATTTGGGACGGGTGAACCTAAATGAGGTGAGTCGTTTCCCTTTGGATGGTAATGGCTCCTTAGTGTGATAAACTCTAAAGTTAGGATCTCAAGTAGTGAAAGATAGATTATTTTGGAAAGTGGAGAGAGAGGAGAAGGTACAATTTTTAACAAACTCATAGGATCAATAACCACCTATCATTGTTTTTTTATTTACATGGTGAAATTGGTAGCCGCTACAAATCCTGGCAGGTTGTCCAGCTTTTATGGCCATCATAATATTTTGTGTTGTCCACCCTAGAAGCCACTACACAGATATTCATGCAGTTCACCCCTATAACCACCATGCCACAATCATTTTAAACCTTTTACGTCGTTGAAAGCAGGACAAGCGTTCAGTCCGACGAGGCTCAAGATTTGAACCTTGGACCTCCACCCCCCTTATGGGGTTTGGTGGAACCAATTGGTCTACACCTCGGATCTACCTATCATTGTTGAATTTCTAGAACTACAACCAGTAAAAATAGCCATGGAAAGTAGGGGTTGGATCCATATTGAAAGTTATTTCAACACTAGTCAATTGGAGGATTATAATTTTAAGCAATCTAAGAAGTTGGATGGGTGGCCAATTCCAATCCCTCCGGAATTGACACCCATCATAAGTAAAATCTTGGTAGAAATATTTCTCACAAGTAAATATGAGGAGGATGAATTAGCTTAGGGTTGTGGGAGCCTTGGAGTCTACATAATGAAAAATAGATATGATAAGATCCTTCCAGAACCTCCTCCTCATGCATATCAGGTTGAGGATTGGAGTAATATTTGATAGTCCAAGGGTTGACCAAAAGTAAACTTATTTGCCTAACAATTTATGCACAATGAAATTCTTACTTTTGATAATCTGAGACTTAGAGGAATTTTTGGTCTATCTCAATGTGTCTTATGCTACAATATCAAGGAAACATCTAACCACTTGATAATTGAGTGCCCAATCACACGCCAGATCTAGGAGCGATGGTTTTTATCTTATAAAATTTGATCCAATAGTGATTTGAATCAAATTAATATTTGGAAAATATGGAATATGGGTATATTTAAATCTAAAGCCCTTTGTATCGGTTGGAAGCTTCGATTAAACATCATTTAGTGGTAAGTGTGGTTGGAGAGAAATGATAGAACTTTTAGAGAAACCTTTTCATCCTTAGATCATGTTTGGTAGGTGATTTAGAGCAAAGTCACATAAATGGTGGCAGTGTATGCTAAAGAGGAAACTCAAGATGATATAGGGATGATGGAGTAGGAAGTCGAAGTACAAGAGGGGCAGGACAAAGATAGTTGAAAACCACACCCAAAATATTGGATTAAATACTGATGGAGTTGTAAAAGGTAATCCGAGTAGAGCTGGAATTAGAGTGATCTGCAAGAATCATGTTGGGTAGAGTTGAAATTAAAGTGGTCTGCATGAATCATGTTGAGACAGTGCTCTACTGGAAACTACAAGGTCTGGGAAAGGCCACAAACGATGAAGCAAAAGTCTTAGCTATAAAATTTGCTTCTATCTAGGCGATAAGACAAGGTTACAAGAGGATAATCCAATAATTAAATTTTCAAATATTGGTAGGAGCTCTAGATTGCATGAGGAACTTTGCTTTCAAGACATGGAGGTTGAGAATTTTTATCGTCCAAAATTAAGAATTATGGAGGGAAGTAGATGATGTGATTTCAGTTTATGTGAGTAGAAATCTAAAGAAAGTGGTAGACTTTCTAGCTAAGATTGGTATTGATAAGGAGGTAGGAATTTACTGATACAGTGGCATGGCTATTGAAGATGAGAGGATTAGGTAGGTTGGTGAGCAAATACAGTATTTAGCTAATTTGGACAGCTAATGTAGAAATATGGTTTAGAATATTTAACTCCAATGCAGATCTTTTACTGTTATAAATAAGTGGATAGCCATTGTAGAAATATAGTTTAGTAGATTTAGTTCAAATGCAGATCTTCTATTGCTATTATAAACAAGTATTCTCATCGATTAAAATTGAAAAAAAGTTCATTCCAACTTATAAATAATCTTTATTTTATTATAATTTTTTTAAATTCTTTTTCGAAAAACATTTCTTTTATTTATCTATCTATACAAATATTATAAACATTTTTTAAATAGCTATGATCCTTTAATTTCTATCTCTTCATCTTTCTCTCTTAAATTTTCTCTCCAACTTTTTCCTTTTTAAGTTCAAATTATTTTTTCTATTTTCTATTTAACTTTTTTTCTCAATTATTTTAAATCCTTTGATTTATTCTTATTTTTAACTTTTTAATTTTTTTTAATCTTTTCGTGCGTGCACTTCCTTTTATGGGAAAGCCCCCATGGATGATAAGCCTTCCTAATCCCCCACATCAAGTGGAATAATAGAAGGGTTGATTGCATTTCATTTATTTTTCTCACCTTTTTCCTTCACTCACTTCTTATTATCATTATTTTATATATACTTTATATATAGTTATCATTATTTCATATATATTTTTTATATATGGGAATCAACAACGTTTGTATTATTTGCTGACAGGTAGTTGCCCTAGTGGCTAAGATGATGGTTGTTTCTTAAGTAGGCTTGTGTTCAAACCCCTTGAAGATCGTTGTTGATGTAATTTGTAAATATTTGTATTATTTTATTTATATTAATTTACATTTATGTAGGCCTTATGACAAATGTCATTTCAAAATACCATTAACTATATTTGGAGAACAACACAATGGTTTAGGTTTTGGTTCTTTTTTGGAAGTGATGTGTGATTGTGTGTTAAATATTGATAGACTCAGTTCTCCAATGAGAATGTCCAACCCTAAAAATGGGTCGTAAGAATTTCTTACACCAACCAAATTAAATAAAGCCTTGTTTACTATATTGATTTTGTTTCATTTATTTTTAATGTGTTTTAAAACCTTTATAAGATTTAATATAATAAAATGAAAATTATTAATTATTTGTAAAAACATATGTATTTTTCTCTTCAATACAAGCTAAATAATCATTTATTAATGTTTTTTTTTTTTTAACTTATATCAAAACAAAACATTTACAAGTTGGGATGAGACTCTTCATAGCCTTAACCATGAGAACACCTGTTTACAATAGTAAAAGATCTGTATTAGGAACAAATTTCCTTTCTACAATGAATGTCTCCCTGTTTACAACAAAAAAAAAAATCTGCATTAAAACCAAATCTGCTAAACCATATATTAATGACCAATGTTAATTTAATATTTTGTTGATTATTATTTTTAATTGTGTTTAAATTTTATTAATATAATATACATGCCTTTGGTTTACCGACAATAACGCCACTTGCATTATTAGTGATGCGACCCAGATTCAACTCCTGCGAGTATAAAAAACATTGATAAAAAAAAAAAAGTTAATGACCAATGTTAGTTTAATATTATGTTAGTTTTTTTTTTTTTGGTTGCATAGGAGAGTTGGTCACAACCAACCACACTATGTTTTAAGTTAGTGGCAAGCACAGGTTCAAAATCACATGAGCTGCTCCCACTAAACTTATTTTATCTCATTATTGTTGATCCGATGTAAAGGGAACCATCGATCGCTTATGGAATCATCGATCGCTCAAGATTCGTACCAATGATGCTTATTCCACCTCACTATTGTTGAGGAGCGAACCATCAATCGCTCAGGATTCATACCAATAATGCTTATTCCACCTCACTATTGTTGACCTTACGTGAAGGGAACCATCAGTCACTCAAAATTTGTACCATTATCATCAGTCTAACACGCACTCAAAGAATTTAGATCAAACTAATACCTTTGCAAACATGCTGCCTCCGAGGTTTGAACCTGAGTTTCTTCTTGATAAGTGTTTGGCCAAACAAACACTTACCAATCCACCTAGCCCTTAGGGGTAATATTATGTTAAGTATAGGGGAGTTGGTTACATCTGCATATTCTAAGTAACTACCAAGTGCACAGTTCAAACTAAGTTTAAAGTTTATTAATATAATGTGTGTGGTCGACGGGTAACTATCAAGTGCACAGTTCAAACTAAGTTTAAAGTTTATTAATATAATATGTGTTGTCTAAAGTTTATTAATATAATATGTGTGTGGTCGACGGGTAATATCGCCACTTGCATTATGGGTGATGAGACCCGGGTTCAACCCCATGGTTGTGTATAAGAAGTATTGATAAAAATTAAAAATAAAAAGTTTATTAATATAAATATAATTATTAATGACAAGGATAACCGGTTAAAGTTTTAATTTTTTGTGGGGAGTTTTAATTTTTTGTGGGGAGGTTCAAGGTATAAGCCGGGGCATATACAACAATGGTTTGGTTTCTAGTTTTTTTTTTTTCTTTGGAAGGTTAAAGGTATAAACTATGGCATATGGTAGGTTAGAGTTTTGGTTTTTTTGTGGAGAGGTTCAAGGTATAAACCATGGGATAGGTTAATGGTATTAATATAAATATTATTATTAATGGCAAGGACAACAATGGTTAGAGTTTTGGCTCTTTGGGGAAGGTTAAACCATGACATACACAAAAAGGGATAGGTTGGATGGTAGCAACTGAGTGTTTGTTGCCTTGAGGGTTGAAAGTATTGTTAACTTTGTTTAACCTGTCAAGCTAGGGTTTATAGTAGGAGACTTTGTTTAATCCAACATACTAGGGTTTATGGGGTTTATAGTAGGAGACTTTGTTTAATCCAACGGACTAGGATTTATAATCTTTGTGTGTGGTCTACAGGTAATATCATCATTTGCATTATGGGTGATGAGACTCGGGTTCAATCCCATGGTTGATGTGTATAAAAAGTATTGATAAAAAATAAAAGTAAAAAATTTATTAATATAAATATTATTATTAATGACAAGGACAATTGGTTAATATAAATATTATTATTAATAACAAGGACAACAATGGTTAGAGTTTTAGTTTTTTTTTTTTTGGGTGGGTGTTGTTTAAAGGTATAAACTATAGCAGACACAAAAAGGTATAGGGTGGATGGTAGGTTAGAGTTTTGGTTTTTTGTGGGGAGGTTCAAGGTATAAACCATGGCATACACAAAGAGGATAGGCTGGATGGTATTAATATAAATATTATTATTAATGATAAGGACAACAATGGTTAGAGTTTTGGCTTTTCTGGGGAAGGTTAAAGGTATAAACCATGGCATACACAAAAGGAGATAGGTTGGATGGTAGCAATCAAGTGTTTGTCGCCTCGAGGGTTTGAAAGTCCTGTTAACTTTGTTTAACCCATCGAGCTAGGGTTTATAGTAGGAGACTTTGTTTAATCCAATAGACTAGGGTTTATAGTAGGAGACTTTATTTAATCCAACGAACTAGGGTTTATAGTAAAAACATCCAATGGTGTTACCAATTCTTTTATTTATTAAAAAATAAATTAAAATTAAAACTAAAAATAATTATTTAATTTTATAATTAATTTTTAAAATTGGTTCGGGATTTGGCTCTTCTTCTTTGGAGGGTCCAGGTTCATACCACAACCTGAGCGACTGTGTGAGGGGGTAGGTGTATGGTTGTGTGTTTGGCCTCTATTGATAAGCTCAATTCTCACATTTATGAGAGGTCATGGTTAGGATGGGGATACCCAACCCTTAGGATGAGGATGCCCAACCTTGAACGATGACAGGTCGTAAGAATTTTTCATACTAACCTAATAAAAATAAATAAATAAAAAAGAAAAAGAGATACTTAATTTATAGTAAGCTACTTCATTAAAATAATAATTTATAGTTGCAAAATTAGTTATTTATTTAGGTAGATAGATAGATAAGTAGAGAAGTTATAGAACATCTTTGTAAAGGTTATGTATAAAGATACTTTATACTTGGTTAAAAAAAACATATGAATATATGAATTGAGGGGAGGTTTAGTAATTAACTCTCTTTTCTAGCTTTCCTTTCAATTTTTTTTTTAAGTTTTCTTAATTTTTTAATATAATCATTTTTTCTTTAATTAATTTTGTTTTTAAATTTATTTTATATCTGATTTATTCTCATTTTTAAAATATGTATAGTTTTTTTAGATTTTGTTTTGCACTTTTCTTATTTGGTTAATTGAAAAACTTTTTATGATAAATGTTTAATGTTGAACATTTTAATCCTAGTCATAATTTTTCGTAAAGTTAAAAACTGACTAGGATTCACACAACCACAAATGCTACAATTTAAACCTTGAACCACAAATGCTACTATCCACACCTCTTTATTCTTCTAAAATAACTTTTAAATAAAAAAGTACTAAAAAAAATACTAAAAATTAAAATAATAATAAAAAAATTATTTAATTTTTTGGTTTATTAAAATTTTATTTAGTTTTATATTAAAATTATATTTTTAAAATTTAAAACTACTTATAAATATATAATATTTGAAATATTTATAATTTATAAAAAAATTGAGACTGAAGTTAGATTTGATATTTTAATAGTTTTGAAATGCCTAAAGACTTTAAACCTAAGACGGCTTTCATTTAATTTAAATAATTAATGACTTTAAATTTTTCAACTTTAAATAATTAATAACTTTTTAAATTTAAAAAATTTAAAAATAATTTATATACTTTTTACTTAGGTTCAGTTGTAGAGATTAATTTTAGTTTTTGCAATACATGAGTCAAATGCCCAAGTAAATCAGGTTAGTAAGGGATGAAGAAATTATAAAATAATAAATATTAACTTGTTATAAATTTATTTTGTTATATAAGGAATTGATAATATTTTTGTTTGATATTATAGTTGTGTTAAAAATAACTTATCTTTTGTTTTTTAGTTTTTTTTTTCTATAGGATGTGGTTTGAATTTGGGTCTCCTTAAAAAAGCCTAAAACCTTAAGGATTGTGTTGTCTATTGCAAATATAAATGTTAGGGTAAAGTATAGTTTTTTATAAGTAATCCACAAGGTTTGAACTTGTGGTTTTTTATTTTTTATTTGTTAATACACATAAATATTGGTAACACCTTTTACTTGTCCGAGACACAAATGTTAGTGTAAAGTTTTTATGAAGGGTCACGTGGGTTTGAACTTGGATAAACCAAACTATATATAGATATATATAAACATCTCGCCACGATAAACACCTTTGCTCAATATAGAACATAACATCGAATCAAACTCAAACTCCGCTACTATAAACCTTACTTTGCCACTATAAAACCTAAGCCAATATGGGATAAACATCGAATCAAACTCGAATTCGAACTTGGATAAACCAAACTATATAGATATATATAAACATCTCGCCACTATAAACACCTTTGCTCAATATAAAACGTAACATCGAATCAAACTCAAACTTCGCTACTATAAACCTTACTCTGCCACTATAAACCCTATTACTATAAACACCTTTGCTCAATATAGAACATAACATCGAATCAAACTCAAACTTCGCTACTATAAACCTTACTCTGCCATGATAAACCCTAAGCCAATATGAGATAAACATCGAATCGAACTCGAATTCGAACTCCGCCACTATAAAACCTACTCTGCCACGATAAACCCTAGCCGATATGAGATATAACATTGGATCAAACTCGAACTCCACCACTATAAACCTACTCTGCCACGATAAACCCTACTCTGCCACTATAAACCCTAGCCGATATGAGACATAACACCGGATCAAACTCGAGCTGCCACTATAAACCCTAGCCGATATGAGACATAACACCGGATCAAACTCGAGCTCCACCGCTATAAACCCTAACCCATTGGGTAAGATGAAGTCAATGAGTCCCATCCCTCCAAGTCTGCCACTATAAACCCTAGCCTACTGGATAAGATGAAGTCTCCAAGTCTGCCACTATAAACCCTAGCCTACTGGGTAAGATGAAGTGAATGGATCCCATCCTTCCAAGCTTGCCACTATAAACGCTAGCAAACTAGGTAAGATGAAGTCAATGGGTCCCATCTCTCCAAACCTGCCACTATAAACCCTAACCCACTGGGTGAGATGAAGTCAATAGATCCCCATCCCTCCAAAGCAGCCAACCAACAAGCCCTCTACCACTACCAACCAAACCCTTTCTCTCCAAGGCAACCAACCAAACAACACTCGACCACTATCAACCAATCTATCCCCTTTAAGAAACAACATGATTTAAACCAAAAACTATCTAAAAATATCAAAAGCCTTTACCACTGCTAGTTGTCATAAGTTGTAGATAACTAACTACCCACTCTAATCTACATATCGTAGGCCTCCCATAAGTTTGAAATTATAAATAGTTTAAAATTTTGTCACATAAGTTTGAAATTATAAATAGTTTAAAATTTTGTTAATTGTTTTTGAAACTATGTATATGTTTTTTTGGGTTACATAGAAGAATTGGTCACAATCACACTATTTTTAATAATTGACATAACATTATTTTTAATAACTGACGAATGCAGCGTTTAATTTTTAATAATTGACATAACATTATTTTTAATAATTGACGAATGCAGCGTTTAAACCACAGGGCTTGCTTCCACCAAACCTATTGTTGACCGAGTGTGAAGGGACCATCAATCAAACCTATTGCTGACCGAGTGTGAAGGGACCATCAATCACTCGAGAGTTGTACTTCTAACACACTCAAATAATTTAGATCAGACTACTACCTTTACAAATAAACTACCTCCGAAATTTAAACCTGAGTATCTTTTTGATAATAAATAACGAAATAAACACTTACCAATCCATAACCGCAATAATTTTTTTTTAGTATCAAACGATGATTAACAACAAACATTAGTTAAAAGTTTTACTAGTTGTTTTTAAAATCATATGTTAACTGAATAACTTAGAAAAAACAAAAACATTACACTCAAAACATATTTTCTGTTGAACGTTGTTTTTATTTGCTACCAAAGGGATTCTGTGGAGAGACACAGTTCAGAGTTTATAACCCATACAGAACGCCTGCCCATATCTCAGTGGACGAACTGAGAAAACCCTCTTTTAATTTCATAAAAACAGAGCAGGTAAGCAAGCTATCAGATCCTGCCTGATGGCACGTTCCAATCCTCTCCACTTTCAGCAGCTCCGCCACTCGATTCAGCCCTCCATACAAGCCATCACAGGATTTCATGATCTGCTTCACATCATAAACGCTCGGAAAGTACAATCTCATCAAACTATAGAACCCCTGCCGAGTGGAAGGCAACTGCTGCCATCTCAAAAGTTTGAGCAAATACCCAAAATCATATGCACTGTGGAATGTGATCCACCGCAAATTTTCATTTAACACCATGCCAGACGACATCAACAGCTCGGCAAAGCGCTCCGAATGGATGCCCTTCACGTTGTTCTTCTCAAAATCAATGCCACTCTGTTTCAAGAGCTCTATGGAATCAGGGGCATAAATGTGCCGCCTGGGATTGAACTCCTTGAAGTTGAATTGCCAAACACAGGGCTTACCTGTGCCACAGTCAGGCATGTTGCCGTCCACGTCGGAGAAGGTGAGGCCCAACTGGATGAGGTGGAGGGCGTCCACGTTGGCCTTCAGGGTCTCATAATTGTACTCTCCCCTGTTCTTCAAGGTTGTTCCCACAGGGGGCCTTATAACGACACCAGGGAACTCTGTGTCCATGGCCACAAATGGGTATTGATCTACAATCTCCCTTATGAACTGAAATTCCTCCTCCAGATTATCGGCCCATACCTCCCTTATGCAAAGGGAATCCTTCTTTAAAGTAAAAATCATGACCCGCTCCACGATTCTATGGAAAAAAAAAAAAAAACAGTTGCACCAGCAACGCCCAAATCCTCATCTCCGCTGTTTAGGATTTATGAGGATTATATAGAGGTAAAGAGATTCTCAAAAGTAGAGACAAGGTCCCGAAAATAGAGGGTTGGTAAAGGAGAGTTTCGAGGTTGGTAAAGGAGAGTTTCGAGGCAGGCAGAAACTACGCATGAAGGAAGGTATCGGATTTGATTGCTTTGTGACTTTTGCGATGAAAAACGCTGGAAAAGCTGGAAAACGCGTAGAAAACAAGGGGCGGCCTGTTGAACGCCTTGGCCATCAAGATAAGGCTAAGGATGTATTTGTCTCATTTAAAGCATCCTAGCAACATCCTGTTTTTTTCTTTTTTCTTTTTTTCTTCTTTTTTAATAATACAGGGCAAGCTTCAAGGGTTAGTGGATTGGTAAGTGTTAGTTTGGTTGGATCAAAGGAGACCTAGGTTCAAATCTTGGTGGTGCTTGTATACAAAGGTAGTAGTTTGTTCTAAATTCTTTGAGTGCGCGTAGATTGATAATGATGGTACGAATCTCGAGCGATAGTGGTTTCCATCTCACATCATACTAACGACAATGGTAAAAACCCCGAGCAACGGTGGTTGTCATCTCACACCAATTAACCTTAACGAAACGAATAGGTTTGTTGGGTGCAGTCCTTGTGGTTTGAACCCTGCATTGACCTTGACCCGTTACTAAAAAATAGTGGTTGTTACCAATTCTCCTATGTAACCCAAAAACAAATTAGTAACTTTCTCTTATTTTTTAGATACCTCTATTTTAATTTTTGGAGTTGCTTCTACAACTCCTATGTCACCTCGTTATTAACAACTATTATTAACCACCAAACACGAGGAAGACCACCGATGACATGGGATTGGAACCTTATCATGATATATTTGTCCTATAAAACTTTGAAAATGGGTCTCATCGGAGGTTCAAACAGCCGCGTGCAGCTTGTGTAGTTGTGTGTTGATCCTCTATTGAGAAGTTTAGCTCTCGGTTTTACTAGGGGTCTATTGTATAGTGATCATATGGTAAGTATTACAACAAGTTTGGTAATCATGTATGTATTGTTTGATTAAATTTAAACATTGGTTTTCTCTTTAAAAATTAAAGATTGAAATAGATCCATCTGTATTGCATAATGATCATTTGGTAGTAGTTCAACAATTATGTGTGTTTTTTCTTTAAAATTTTAAAATCTAACTTTTACTATACTATTTGATAAGATTTGAAACTTGGTCTTTTCTTTAAAATTTAAAAATCTAATTCGTTGAGTTAATGTCATTTAAATTTATTTTTATTATTATAATAAATTTTATTATTATATTATCGCTATTAATGATATTTTATTATAATTAATAAATTGTTGAAAAAAATTTAAAAAAAATATGTTGAGTTTTGATATATTTGTATTTATAATTTTTTTTTGAAAAGATAAAGAAAATGAAAATAGTTTTTTTAAATGAAAAAATTGTAGATATGTAGCTCTGTAAAGGTGGAATACCCAAATACAATTTTTTTTTTGCAAAAATAATAAACAATAATAAACTTATAAAATAATTAATATTAATAATTTAATAATAAATAATAAACTTATAAAATAATTAATATTAATATTTTAGTTATTAACAATGTGTATATAAGTGAAATTCAAAACTTAAAAGGAAGTGACGAGGGTTAATCATGGGGGGTTTCTCACACTAACCAATAATATATATATATCAAAGAGATGATTGTGAAAACATAGCACTTAAGATGAATCTAACATTTCTTTCTAAAGCATATATTTTTCAAATCTTTTTTATTAAATGTATTCTTCATCTTAAGTGCTATGTTTTCACAACCATTGACTTATTATCTAACATTTCTTTCTAAAGCATATATTTTTCAAATCTTTTTTATTAAATATATTCTTCATCTTAAATGCTATGTTTTCACAATCATCTCTTTGATATATATATATATATGGTTATACTTCAACCAAAGGAGGGTTTTATTTTATTATATTGTAACAAAATTATAAAAACATAAGACTTGAACTTAATTTTTTTAATAATTTTAATTAATTTAAAAAACAATAACAATTGATAGTTGTAAGCTTACCACATTGGTAAGGTTTTTGGCTTCGTTTTAAGAGGTTCAAGGTTCAAACCCCACTCATTATGAAGGGACTATGACCCCTTATAAACTCATTGCAAAAAAAACAATAATAAGTGATAGGAAATAAAAGGTTTCATACCAAAGATTAAATCTCACGGATGAATGGGTAAACCATGAATGGGTTGCCTCTATAAACCCTAAACCTGTTGGATAAAGCAAGTCAATGGAACCCAACACTAACATCGCATAAACCTTTAATTTAAATCAAATGATATTCAATTAAATTCTTTAACCTTCATAAATATTGTAAAACCAATAATTTTTTTCTCTTATTATTATTAGTTATAATTTTATTAGACCTCTAATCTACCATTTAATACACTTGATCTTTATTCTTAAATTGTTTATATTTTAAACATTTTCTATGTGCCAAATAAATAATCCCTTATATAAATTAAATAAATTTAGTAATATTTAAAATAAAATGTTTTTTTGGTTACATAAGAGAGTTGGTCACAATCACACTATTTTTAGTAACTCACAAATAATGTAGGGTTTAAACTACGGAGGTTCCTCTCAAACCTATTATACCTCGTTATTGTTGACCCGGCATGAAGGGGACCACCCACAATCATTGTCGGTCTGACGTACACTCAAAGGATTCAAATCATACTACTTAGAGTATCACATTACTATCTTTCCAAACAGAGTGTCTCCATGATTTGAATATGAGTGTCTTCTTCATAAATGTCTAACCAAACAAGCACTTACCAATCTGCCTAACCTTCAAAAGCTTTGAAATATTTACCAATCTCCCTAACCTTCAAAAGCTTTGAAATATTTGAAATAAAATCTTAATTTATCAAAAAAAAATGTTAATTTAAAATATTTGATTGAAATTTCTTTCCACGTTAATATCTATCTATCTATGATCAATTTAAATTACATGAATTTAAATTATAATTAATATATAAATAATAATAAAATTATCGGAGTATTATGGAGATAGTTGAAGTATTACGGGTAATGTGGTGGTTTTTACGTGGTAAATATGGAAATCATTTCAATCCTAATTTCGTCAATTAAAAAATATTTTATAAAATAGAGTTCATGTATGTGAAATGGAAATTTTCTAGTTGACACATAATTTATATGAGTAGTGAGTGTTTGATATCTACCTAAATTATTTTAGCTTTCTGAATTAAAATATAAATTTTTTATTTATCAATAAAATTCAATTTAGAGTACCCTAAGTTTTATTAAACCTATTAAAAAAAACTAAGTTTTATTAAACCTATTAAAAAAAATTGTATCACCATCGTAACATCAATCCAAATTGAACCTTTGTTGAACTCATCATTACCTAAACATTTACAACAAACAAACTTTAGCACCATGGGCACTAGAACCCATGTTTAAGTCTTCTCTAATCCAAGATACCTATCATATCCAAACATTTTTCTGGGGTAAGGAGTTAGAAGCAAGAAGTTTTATATTCTAATATCATTAACTGAGAATCTAAAATAACCATGAGAACACAAATTTAATTCATAATATAATGAGAATCTAAAATAACCATGAGAACACAAATTTAATTCATAATTATATTATGAATGTAAGGGTTGACCGAGTTAATATAATTATATTATGAATGTAAGGGTTAACCTCATGATAATGTATGGATGGAAATATTTAATGTAATTATATTATGAATGTAAGGGTTGACCTTATGATATATGGATCGAAAGATTTAATGTAATTATATTATGAATTTAAACCTACCTTTGCGTTCTTTATAAGCCTTATCCAGTTCTTACTTTTGTTTTTTTTTCGAATCTTGCTTTTATTATTTAATAAATTATATTGAATTAATTTAAAGAATTAAAAGTAATATTCAATAAGATTCAAATTCAAAATATGTATGAGTAGTAGGTATCTGATTTTTAAGTGAGTTATTTAACATTCTTCGGAATAAAAATCAGTAGTAGCCTACTTAAAAAATAACATATAATTTTTTTAATTTTTATTTTTTATTTTATATCGTAGAATTGATAGTTGTCACAATTATATGTGTTGTTCGTTTTTATAGTTGTTTTATTATTTTTAATTTTTTACATTGTTGAAAGTATCAGGAATATGAACAAGCATTTAATTCGGTGAGACTCTAGATTTGAACTTTGGATGTCCATCCCTCTTACGAGGTTTCACCAAACTAATTGGTCTGCATCTCAGATCTTATATAAATTTTTTTTTTACTTGTTATAAAAAAAGGCAATTATTTTTCAACCCTTCATCATTGAAGGGTATTTTTTTAACAAGAAAAAAAAATGTTATTTTATTTCAAGAATAAAAGAAAATTACACTTCTCAGGTGCCTTGGCATTAACAAAAATTTAGATAAAAATAGATTATTGGGAGTCAAAATATTATTACAGTCAAACAGATCAAAGATGAAACCTCATTTTCAAAACAACATTGAGATAATAAGACTAAAAATTCTTATCTATCAATAAATAATCATCAAAAATAACTTACATGTCCATAACCTAGATAAAAACTAGTGAAAAAACTAGCAGAAAGAAAAAAACAGTTAAATTTTATCAGAAAGCTCTAATCAAATGAACAGACCCACAATAAAACTTGAAACTAGCATAGAAATTGGGGGTATGATATGAGTGAAAGAAAAAACTCCATCTTTGTTCTCTTCCATTTGCAAGAAACCTTCTAGAACTTGCTAACCTTATTTTTTTTTTATTTTTTTTTTTTTTTGGTGGTGGCCACAAGGGGTAAACAGACTGTGACCACGAGGGAACCATTACATAACATATCCGCAACATGTGAGGCGAGAGATTTGAACCTGGGCCTCTCAGCAACTAGAGAGGTTTAACTACCCACTTGCTCTCCAACTCCTCTACATGGGCGGATACTTGCTAACCTTATATATCTATCTACTTCTTGATTGGATTCCCCATACAGGAGTAAAAGAGATATTTTCAAAAAAGGAAATCACCTCCAATAGTTCATCTCCCATTGGTCTAAGCAGATTTTTTTGTAATTGAGTAGATTTATTCATCCAATTGATGACCATAGTAGAATCTCCAAAATTTTATAATTTTTTCACATTTCTCTCTAAAGCACACTTCATTAGTAATCTCAACGCTTGAAACTCAGCAAAATTGTTGGAACCTATTCCAAGACTTGCTTTAAATCTGATATAATGGGTATCCAAGAAGTACATAATACCTCTCGCGCTCCTAAAGGTCGATTGTCACTGATTGGACACATAAAAAAATCCCATGGTTGAGACTTTTCAATGAACAAATTGTCTACTTGTCAAGGTTTTTTACATTTGCAAGGCCCTTTGTTGATTAAAACCAAAGTCCTCACCTAAAATATAACCTTAAACGAAGTTACTAACTTCCCTTAAAAAATAGTTGCATTCAATGTCAACCATATACCCCAACATATAAGACATGGTAAAGAAAGAAATTGTTTCAACTCTTTTTTCAAAAACCACTGTCTTAACCATTAAAGGGTATTATAAAAACTATCCTTCGAATAAAAAATATCCTTCAAATATTGTTATAAAAATTACCTTTCAAAATTCCTTGGGTCACATTGTCACTAAGGATGGAGTTCACGTTGATCCCAAGAAGATTCAAGTTGTTCAAGATTGGCCTAAACCTCATACCATAAAGGGACTTCATGGATTTTTGGGATTCACTAAATAGTATCGAAAATTTATGAAAAATTATGGAAAGATAACAGCTCCCTTGACAACTATGTTGAGGAAGAATTCTTTTATGTGGACAGAACCTATAGAAAAGGCTTTTGTAGAGTTGAAGCATGCCATGACCACTACCCTTGTGTTAAAAATATCTTATTTCTCTAAATATTTTGTCATTGAAAGTGATGCATCTGAAAATGGCATTGGGGAAATTTTAATGCAAGAAGGTTGACCTTTGGCTTTCACTAGTCAGGCACTTTTAGGCAAGAATTGGGTAAGTCTACTTATGAGAATGAAATGTTTTCCAATTTAGATGTTCTAATTCATTAGTGACCATATCTCCTTGGGAGACATTTTTCCATCAAGACTAATCATCAAAGTCTTAAACGCTTCTTAGAACAAAGGGTGGCCACACAAGAACAACAAAAATCGATTTTTAAATTGTTGAGTTATGACTATGACATCACCTATAAAAGGGGTAAGGAGAACGTGGTGGCAAATGCTTTGTCCTAACTCCATGAAGAATAGGAAATGCTACATGCTATATCCACACCACTTCCTCAATGGATTCATCATCTTAGGGAAGAATTGATCAAGGACTCCTCTTTGCAAATTTTAGTCCACAAAATCCAAGCCGATCCTCATTCATGCCCTGGCTATACTTGGGATGGTCAAGATTTACGATGCCATGACCGTACTATGGTGCCCCTACATTTATAAATAATTAACCTCATCCTACAAGAGATGCATGCATCCCCAATAGCTGGCCATTCAAGGTTTCTCAAAATTTATACAAGAACCAAACATACCTTCTTTTAAAAATGAATGAAAAATGTATTAATAGATGTGATTATTTCCAGCGAATGAAATATGAAAATGTGTGTTCCCTTGGTACCCTTCAATAATTTCCAATTCTTGAACAAGTATAAATAGATATATCTAGGGATTTTATTGAAGGGTTACCTAAATATACTAAAAATTTAGTTATTTTGGTGGTGGTGGATTATCTTACAAAGTATACTCATTTTTGTTCCCTATCCCACCCTTACACCGCCTCTTTTGTTTCTCAAAACTTTCTAGAATCCATATTTTATCTCCATAGAATACCTAAATCCATTGTCTCTAATAGGGACCCTACCTTCACTAGTCGTTTTTTATAGGAATTGTTCAAGTTGCAAGGAACCTAGCTCAAGATCAGTTCAACTTATCATCCTCCAACTACTGGCCAAAATGAAATTGTAAATAAATGCTTGAAAGCAAATCTTTGCTGCTTCACCTCTAAACATCCTACACACTGGACCAAGTGGCTTTCTTTAGCCAAATGGTAGTATAACACAACATTTCACACTGCTACTAAGGTGAGCCTATTTGAATCAATTTATGGTCATCCTCCACCAACACCATCCTCTTACATTCTAGGTAGTTCCCAAGGTTCAAGTTGTCAATTCCACTCTCCATCAACGTGATTCTATTCTTCACCAACTTAAGGTCAATCTAGACTTGGTTGAGAATCGTATGAAACAACAAGCTGATCAACTCCACTCTAAACGTAACTTTAAAATTGGGGATATTGTTTTTCTTCACTTGCATCCATACAAATAATCCTCTCTCCAACTTTGTGGTTATCAGAAACTTACTACAAAATATTATGGTCCATATCAAGTATTACATAGGATAAGATCGATAGCCTACAAACGAGCCCTTATGGCAACTTCCAAAATTCATCCAACCTTCCATGTTTCCTCTCTCAAGCAAGTTGTCGACAACAAAGTCCAAGTATAGTCCACACTACCAGAGTTGGATGATGAAGGCTCCATCATTCTTGAACTTGAATGCATTCTATACCAAAGATCATGTACCCTTTGCTATCATGTCATCATTGATGTTCTTATCCAATGGCGTGGCTTAAAACCTGAAGATACTATGTGGGAACCCCTTCAATAGCTTTAGTAGAAATTTTATCATCTTCAGATTTGAGGATAAATCTTTTCGAAGGGGAAGGACATGTTAGGACCCTATCCTAACACTATGATGTAATAACCCTTGCTTAATGTGGGGGACATCCATGATAATTTTTTATAATATTTTTAATAGTTTGTGGTATTAGAAGCACCTAGTCAAGTGGCACCATTATATGTATTTGATATCAAGAATGTAACTATTTTGTTGGTAGAAGATTCTAGTTCGGGTGGTATTTTGCATGTAATCCAACCTTGAGTTTTAGGTAGAGAGATGAAGTCTTTAAAATTGTGAGGGGCAGGAATGAATGTATATTTTTGTATAATTGAATGAAAGTATTGAAGGAGGTTGTCCCCTCGAAGTGGCCTATGATTTTGTGTTACTTTGTGAGATTGTTTCATTTTTGCACTTATATTTTATATTGCAATATCTTATGTTTCATGCATTTATGTTTATTTGTAATATTTTGTGAATGTGTTTATTTTAATGAGAAGGTTCCTAACACAATGCAAGTAAAACTATTAAATGCTTAGAAATAGCATACATACAAAAAATAACAAAGTGATTTGATATGCAAAATCATTTTGGGAAGAAAACTCAAAAGAATCGTTCAAACTTCTTATTCCATGCAAAATAGAGAGATTATAAAGTTGTTACCATCAACTTGGCCATCACTAAGATATACAACCACCATACCCATTTTTGTAGGTTCACATAGTTATTTTCACTAGTATTGTTGCTCCTTTAGTGTTGGAAATGTTTTTCCCCTATTCTCAACTCTTCAAAGTCTCCTTCCTTGTATTGGCCCAAATAAACCTCATATTAGCCCTTTTCCAAATTTGGGAGTGCAATTGATGTTTCTTGATCTCTAAGGTCTTTCCAAGTTGGAAAAAATGCATGGACACAAATTATCATTCCTTCCCTTGTAGATATTTCTCTTGACACTTTTCCAAATCAATTTTAGCTCTTGTATATGCAAAATCAACCCATCCCTTGCCAATTTGTTAGTTGAACTAGATTTTGGAATTTAAGAGATTCAAATAAATGAATTTTAGGCTAAAATTTGGTAGACACATTTTCAATGATGTCAAGAATCTTCTTTAACAATTTTATCTCGTTTCAAGATTTGAGTAGAGAGAAAATAATATTGTATACTAGATCAGATTTACAATTTTGACTAACTAAAAATATACATGTTGATATAAAAATTATATCACGTATGTCCCTTTTAGTCTTATTTCATCTCGAGAAATAATCAATTTAGATTTTATCCAGTTGATTTATGCCAAAATTATTATCCATCGATATTAACTATTATTTCCCTTTTTTTAGGGCTATAAGATGTATTTAAGCCCAAATTATTTAAGAACAAAATTCTTAATGTTAGAAATATCCTTTTGAGGGGGACATTTTTCGTAGGACTGCACAAAATTTTGAACTTGTTTCAGTCATATTTCACTCATTCGGACTTGGATTGAGCTGAAATTTTGAGGGTAGATGCCTTACAAATGGGTTAGAAATCTATATTTCAATATGGGTTAGAAATATATCTTGTAGACGAAGGTAAGATCAATGCCCTTCCCAAATTTTTTAGCCCTAGTATTAATGAAGATCATCACTTGGAATATTAGAGGACTCAAAGGGAGTCTTTCAAAATAAAATGAAATTAGAAGAATGATTCAAATAAATCATCCACATCTTGTTTTCCTTCATGAAACAAAGATGTCAGAAGATATGGAATCAATTTCTAGTAAAATTTGGCCAATTGGAAAAGTGATTTCCCTCAGTTCCTAGGGGACATCTAGTGGCATTGCTTGCCTTTGGGACCCAAAAGAGGTAGTTATTCACCATATTGTTTGTAGTTGGGGTCTTTTGGCTATAACTATTCAAAGCAGACATTCCAACCAAATTATGCTTTGCATTACTGTTTATGCTTTGACTAATTTGGAGGAAAAAAGAAGATAGTGGAAGAATATTACTTATATTATCTCTCATTTTCGTGAAGCTTGGATCTTGATCGGAGGAGATTTCAATACCATCCTCTCTCTAGATGAGACAATGGGGGGAATTAGAGATTTGTAGAGGAGCACTGACCTCATGAGCGAATATATTACAAACCTCTATCTTGTGGACATCCAAACAGTTAATGGCCTTATGACTTGGTCTAACAGAAGGCAAGGCTTAGCTTGTCTAATGGAGAGATTTGATAGGTTCTTGCTCTCGAATAATTTCTTAATCCATGGTCACATTCCTAAAGTGAAGACTCTTAACAATGTCGGTTTGGATCACTGGCCTGTCATGGTGGAAATGTGGAAAACCAATGTGAGTTTCTCTCCTTTTCAATTTCAGTTAATGTGGCTTAGAGACAGTTCTTTTAAACCTCAAATGCAACAATGGTGGAAGGAAGGTAAACCTAGGTATGGGACTAAGATGTTCTATTTTACAAAAATATTATAATACATTAAATCCAAAATCAAGACTTGGAACTGGAAGGATTTTGGGGATGTTCATATAAAAAATAAGAAGTTATTGCTCAACTTGAAAATTTGAATAAGAAAATTTGTTTAGATGGCGTCACATAGAGTACAAGTGCAGATGAAATTAAACTCACAATTCAGTTAGAGGAATGGTAAAAAATAGAAGAAATATTATGGAAGAAAAAATCTAGAATTCAATGGCTCAAAGAAGGTGATCGAAACACAAATTTCTTCCACAAATCTCTTCTATCTCAAAGATCTCACAACTTTATTTCTTCTTTGAAATCAGATTCTAGAGATGTTGTCTACACTTGGGATGGCATGAAATCTATTGTTGTCAATTGCTTTTCCAATCTTTTTACTCCTACTCCTCTGACTCGGCTTGTCAACAAAATGTTCTTCAAGAAATCCCTTCTCTTATGACTTCTGAGGAGAACTCTATTTTGACTAATCTTGTTACTATCAATGAGCTTCAACAAGTAGTTTTTAAAAATCAAAAAGGGAAAAACCTAGGTCCTGATGGTTTTCCCATTAAGTTCTACCAAGAGTTTTGGGATATCCTTCATGCTGATTTATTAGAGGTGGTGGAAGAAGCCAGGAAAGCCAAAGAAATTTTGAAGGTCACCAATAAAACCTATATTACTCTTGTTTCAAAACCTCAAGAGGCTAAACATATCTCAGCTTTTAGATCTATTGATTTATGTAATGTTCTTCTCAAAATCATTACTAAGATCATGCCATAAAGGTTGAAGCCTCTTTTGCATAAGATTATTTCCCCTAAACAAGGGGGTTATGTGGAAGGGCATCAAATAGTTGATGAGATAGTTATTGCTCAAGAGGTCGTCCATTCCATTGATATGCAAAAATCTCCTTCCATGTTCATTTGATTAGACTTATCCAAAGCTTATGATAGAGTGGATTGACACTTCCTTATCAAAGTTTTGAGGCAATTTGGTTTCTCTCATGATTGGATGGATTGGATTATGGGATGTATCTCTTTAGTTTCCTACTTAGTTCTTATCAATTGCAGGTCTTCTCAGTTAATGTCAGCTTCTAGAGGTATTAGGCAAGGTGACCCCCTATCCCCTTATTTATTCATCATTATTGTTGAATGTTTAGGTAGGGCTATAACCAAAAAGAGAGAAGACAAAACCCTTGAGGGAGTTACCATTGCTCATGGAGCTAGAACCCTCTCTCATATTCAATTTGTTGATGACTCTACTCTTTTAGGTAAATCTACAGTTAAGGAAGCTTCTACTATTAAGCAAATCATTAGCTATTTTTCTAAGGCTACCGGGCAATTGATCAATGAAGATAAATCTAAAGTTATTTTATTTCATTGCTCTGCTAGACAGGAATCCATGGTCTTGGATAAATTAATATATAAGAAGACCTCCCTTCCAATCACTTATTTAGGTATTCTCATCAATATTCGAAGACATAAAAATAAATATTGGAATTGGTTGTTAGACAAATTCAAGAAGAAAATTGGAAAGTGGACCAATAGGTGGCTTTCTTCTGGGGATATAATCACCTTGATAAAATCAATCCTTTAGGATATTCCTATTTATGTTTTTACCGTGTTGAATATCCCAAAGGTTGTTCTTCAAGAACTGGATCAAATCAGTCGGTGGTTCCTCTAGAGTGGTACTAAGGAGAAAAGAAAATGGGCCTTGGTGAAATGGGAAACTTTATGTCTTCCTAAGAATGAAGGGGGGTTAGGATTATGGTCTGCTATTAATAACAACAAAGCTTTAGCTTCTAAATTGTATTGGAGGATTTTGCATAAACCCAATGCTCTTTGGGCCAAGAATCTTCGTGCTAAATATGCTGAGAACAAAAGTCTTGAAGACCTTGTTCACTATCAATTGCCTTCCAAAGGTTCTCCCATTTTATCAATTCTGAATACTAGTGAGGATTTGATAAAGAAATAATTATTTTGGATCATTCATAATGGTCAATAGGTAAATTTTTGGATAGATTCTTAGGATGGTCACAAGCCTTTGATAACTCAATTTTTTGATTATAGGCCTTGGATTGAGGAGCTTCACCAAGATAACTGGATAAAAGTGGCTAATTATTATCGATACTATACTGGTAATGCAGAGGTTGGCAGATATTGGATCCCTATTTAGGACTATCCTATTCAAATCCCAGAAAGGTAAAGATAAGATATTCGGTGCATCCTTCATATGAGATCTCTCTCTTTGTCCCATGATAAATATTGTTTTGGATGGAACAACACTACTAAGGGTGAGTATTCATTTTCTCAAGGCTATTTAGCATTATGCCATAATAATCCCAACCAATCATCTGACATCTTTTCTTAGTTGTGGGCTCAAAATATTTGGCCTAAGATGAGGTTCTTTACTTGGCTTGTATTGCATTGCAGGGTGCTTACTAGGGAGCATATTATGAAGCATGGTTTTCATGGCCCTTTTAGATGTGAAATGTGTGAAGAGAATGTGGAAACTCTCAGCCATATTTTTATTGAGTGTACTTTAGCCTCTAAGATTTGGAAGAGAATGAACACTTTACTTGGCTTACAGTGGTCCATTTTTTTACTTTTGAACAGCTTTGGAAGGATTGGCCTAATCAAGAGGGTGTTGATAATTTTATTAAGCAGTTAGTTTGGATGGATTCTACCATTCTTCTTTGGAATATATGGAATGAAACGAAAAATCGTATTTTTAATCAATAAAGAAAGGATATTCACTATATCTAGAAAAATACCATTGCCAACTTAGTTGAATCAATCCATCAGCTCCTAAATCACCCCAAAAAATCCCACCAAATATGGGATCAAGTGATGTAAATATTGAATATTAACTCTTCTAAGAGAAACCAACTTAAAGGGAATGTGAGTAATTGCAAAATGGATAGAACAAGGAATTGGCAACCTCCTCCTAAGGATTTTGGAAAAGTCAATATTGATGGAGCCTCTAGAGGGAACCCTAAAAAAGCTAGTGTGGGAGGAATTGGTAGACTTTCAGATGGCTCCCTGGTTTTTACTTTTGCTAAGAATTTGGGTATTCTATCCAATAACCTTGTTGAGGGGTATGGTATCCTTAGAGGCCTTCAAGAGACTACTAAGGTTGGTCGGGAAAAGGTTCTAGTTGAGTCTGACTCTCAACTCAAAATTAATACTTTGAAGACTCCTAAGAATCATAAGGTTGATTGGAGAATAAAAATAATTATTGAGAATATTCAGTTAATCCATATGGGATTTTTGAAAGTTGATTACAATCATGTGGTTAGATATCAAAATAAGAGTGTTGATACTTTAGCTAATTGGACTTTGGACAAAGGTGATCTTACTTGCTACAACCACCCTCCTATATGGTGGGCTTCACAAATAAGGGAAGCTCTTCTTTCTATCATTTCTTTGGATGGCACTAGTTCTAAAGGTACGTAGTTTCTTCTTGCTTTATTTTTGCTTCTCTTTAGTTCGGTTAGGGTATTTTAGTTTCCTAGCTCAAACTAATATTTATTTTATTCCCTCTTTGATTCTTTCCTTAATAGTCTTTTGGTCTAGATAGGTCTTTGTTGTGTTCTATGTTTTTCTTTTTTCTTTTCTATTTATGTGTGTGTGTTTTTTTGTGTTGTTTTATTTTTGAGTTTTTTATGTTGTTCTTGTGTTTTTGTTGTTTTGTGTTTTTTGTTGTTGTTCTTGTGTTTTTTATGTTCTTGTGATTGTGTTTTTGTATGTTTGTGTTAATTGGTGTTTTTGTGTTTTGGTGTGTGAGTGTTTTCTATGTTTTTATTTTTCTTTGTTGTCTGTTGTTGGTTGTTTTTTTATTATTTTTTTATTTTTTAGGTTTTGGTTGTTTTTGTTTTTCATGTTTTTGTTGGTTGTGTCTTTGTAGCGTTATGTTGTTTTTTGTTATGTTTATGTTTTGTTATGTTGTTCTTGTGTTTTTTCTATGTGGTTCGTGTTGTGTTTTTTATCTTATTGTGTGTGTGTTTGGTTGTGCTTTATATTTTTGACACACTCAAGGAGCATGTTTTTTTATTTTTTGTTTTTTAATCTTTTTGTGTATTTGTGTTTGTGTGTTCTTGTTTTTTGTCGTTTCAGGTTTGCTTCTTGAGTATGTCAAAGGTAGTAGGCCAGATGCGAGCCCTAGGTGATTTTGGAAAAAGAGATACCCCTACATCCTTGGGTCTTACTGAAAGTGGCATCCCTTCTGGGATTTTTTCCACAAAAAAAAAAGATCCTTTTGAAGTTCCATTAAAAAATGATTTTATTTGAAAGAGTCATGGTCAAAATACATTGCTACCCTATTTTGGATGCTTGTGGGTTCAACCTCACTTGATTATTCTTCCTTGACATCATTTTTAATGCTCCTAAGTGATCTATAATAAATTCATATGGATCACACTATGCTTACACATGATTCTTGCTCCACTTTGCTTTTATACACACATATACATATAGATACATATATACATACATGTATACACACACATATATTTCCTACAAAAAGGACTAGCAAGCCAATTATTTTTTACTTATAGTAATTATCCATATCATTTGTGTTTGTCCCATATTTTTATAATACCTCTTAAAACACCTACAATAAAAATTACTAGAGGATTCCCCATCCTCTAAATATTTTTAATGCATCCTTATGTTCCTCATTACCTACTTTTGTTTCTTGCATTAAAATAAATAAATGAATATGACAAACTATTAATTACATGATAACCTTTTTCTTTATGGGCCTTATTCATACCCATAATGTTATAAGATACCATTTTCATCATCATTTTTTATTCTTACTTAAATACTTAGCCTCACTTTTTGTTAATACTTTTGATATTTGTTTTCAATTGCCTAGATAAATGTCCCTTAGCTTCCTTTTGTATTTCTTATTGCTTTTAGGGTCTTCCACTCTTTTTTCCATTCCCACCAATTATTTCATCCTCATAAATATCTTCCATTTTGTAGATTTTTAACAAAGTGACTTATCATCTATAGATCTACGTTGTCCTAAAGAACCTCAAATGCAAGGAATAACCTTGAAAAAAATTTCTTCTTATGCTTCCCTAGAAACCCTATAGTGCAAGGGTCATCCTCCATAGTACTTGTTGTCTTATAGTGCCCCAAAAAATTGCAATGGATATCCTTTATACTCCATTTTTTGTCTTATTGTCAAACCCTAAAGTGCAAGGGATTAACTCTATACTATTTGTATTTTTATTGCAATGGGATGAATTTATACTACTTGAGAAATATGAAGATGTTACTTTACTTATATTTCATATTTTCCATATTCTTTGTATTGAAATTTGCATCCACATATAAATGTGAGCTTGCATTTTTTAAATCCTTATATCTTGCATCCTTCTTAATTTCTTCTAATGGTTACTCCAAATAAATAATAGATACCTTTATGATTTATTTTTTAGGAGTAGAAAATCCTTGATCTAAACCAACTTCTACTACAATATGATCTCCTTGTTTCATATTGAAGTATGTCTCAAGACTATAAATTTTCATCTCTTTCTTGATTATTTTCACTTTACGGTATTTTTCCATGTGTCTAATCTCATATAATTTATGTTTTTTAAATCAATATTTTCAAAGCTTATTTGTTGATCTTAATATCTTGATTTAGATTTAGTATTTATGGATTTTGGCAAAGGTTTTAAAATATCCATGATAACAAATATCTAGGTATATATATCATGTTGTCACTCCTCAATAATTGGTCCCTATTTAATGAGCTCTGTAAACTATAACCAATATTCTTCAAAACCTCTTAGTAATAAGCTAATACATAAGTTCAAAATTCTTAAACCACACTTGAAGCCTATAATAATTTCTATGTCCATAGAAATAAATTTACTCCATGGTCTTAAATATAGGCTATCTCTCCTCTAAATCATCAGCGACCACCCATTCTTTTATCCCTTATGTTTGGACTAGAGAAGATGATGATGGAAGAAATTGGAAGGAGATTGATGGAATAATTTGAATTTGGTCCTCACTTTTGTTTAATCCATTTTTTATCACCAACATCAATTGAATATACATATTAGCCCTCATTATATCATGTTAAATCATCTAATTCTTCATAATCACTTCTAGTAAAATATCCACAACTTCCATTAATATTACCATAGATTTGTTCTTCCTGTTATCCCTAATTCGGGGATGCTTACTTCTAGTTAGGGATTTCCATAAATGACTTCTCTTTATCGCTACTTAATTTTTCCCCATGAGAATCCTTAGATTTTAAAAAAATTCAAAGCTTTGTAATAAGAAACGGTGAAACTCACTTCCTGCCCACATTCACTTTCTATCTCCACAACCAAAATAAGTATATGGATGCAAAGATCAAATGAAAGGAAAAATGTTTATAGCCCAACTAAGATCAAATTCACACCAACTAAGATGTGAAACTAGGATATGGACAACACCTCAAGAGGCATGGTTAGAATGGATATGTTTCTTTTACACAACAAGAGTAGTGGAGACTTAAATACATTTTACTATGGAATGTGAAGCCTACAAGGACCTTAGGAATGCATATGAGGACACTCTAAAAGTGAACTCACTAATTGAATTTTTTGAAAAATGGAGAATAGGAAAATGGGGGAACTTCTCATTAAAATTAACAATAAAGAAAACACAATCCAAAAGATGATAAGAGAATGTTAAACTTTTTTACTTTGTTGAGCATTTTTTTAATAAAAATTTTAAACAATTAAACTATTTTTACTTTGATGAACAATTTATTTTTCTTAGATGTTGTTAAGACTTTGAAACTCTAAATAGGAGGTCCAAGGTTCTAATCCAAAGGTAGGTAGGGTTATACACCATACTCCATTTTGCATTAAATCTTTTGGTTCCATAGAATGTTTTGGTTTCCTAAACGTAATTAAAATTATTTAATTTCTTTTCAATTTATCTTTCAAAATATTTGTTATAACTTTTTCAACTATAGTCTTGTAAAAACTTTCTCTTTTTTTTAAAAAGGAAAAATTGTATTTACTTAACAAAATGATACAAGACTCTCTAATCAAAGAGATAAAAGTGAACAGAGCATTCTAAAAAAAATATGAAGACAAAAAAAGACCTCATTATTAGAGTCCTTGTCATCCTCGCATACCACCCCTGCCCTTCTGTTTCTTGATGATTTAGCGACAATAACCAAGGGCTATATTTATAGCCTAATTTGCTAGTGTGTTGGCCTCTTTGTTAAATTCTCACCTTACGTGTTGATAGGATATTCTACCAATTATCCTACCTAGTTGTTTGATCATGTCTTGAATAATCTTCAATTATAAATATCTAAAATATTTATTTTTGGCAAGAGTTGTTATTATCAGTTTAGAATCCCTGTAAACTATGACCTGAGTGATTCCTTGATTTACCACCAGTTTTAAGTTGATTTTGCATCGAATAGCCTCTAACATGTTGTTAGATGTTGTTCCCAAGTTGATCATGTATTTGAGAAATATTTCATGGGGTCCTCTAAGAATCAATCCCCCTACCGCTGCTTGATCGGGGTTGGACTTGGAGGCACCATCAAAGAGAGTGCCATGAAATAGATGTCAGGTGGATAATTGTTTGCTCTATGGTCTCCCTTTGTAAGATTAGCTTGGATATTAATTTGGTAGATCATTCTTCTTTTTGTGGGTGACATGTCTTCTTCATACTATTGTTGATAAAAAACTATATTTGACATTTAAGAATAATTATGCTTTTATTCTTTGTATTTGTATTTTGTTGTCCTTACATTTGACTTCAAAAAACCTCTAGTTTTTGTCCAACTAGATGTGCCAAATGACAAAGTATAGCATAGAGCTCCATAGGTATTTCAGAACGGGCTTACTTGCTAGTTTACCTTTATACTCTTTATTCTACTTGGTAAAACATGTGTCTATGGTTAACCTTCTAGAGTAAGAAGTGCCAAGAATTTAGGTTATTCTTAACCAAATTGAAATTGCCTTTGGGAATTCACACAAAAGATGAGAAATTGTTTCACTATTCTACATGCACTTGTAACAAATATGAGGTCTTTCTATAGTCCTCTTTTACAAATTACCACCTATTAATATTCTATTTTTGGAGACTAGCCAATTGAATACTTGCAATTTAGGTGGTGCTCGATTTTTCCACACTATCGATAGATTTTGTTGGCAGGATCTATCTACTAATGTTGGACTCTTGGATGCACTAAGTATTCCTTAATACTATTGTCGTTGCCCCAAATAAAGTTTGTTTGGCATCGTAGGATGAAGAGGTTTAATTCTCACCACGTGGGACTTAAAATAATACCAATATCCTTGAAGTTGAGATGGAATGGGGGAGGAGATCTAGTTCAGCTTTTCTGAGGTCCAATAAAACAAGTCACCTAATTTGAGCATTCTTTGGCTTTCCAAGTGATTTTACAATTCTATTGTAGTTCTCTTTCTTAATGATGTATTTCTTAGGATTGGGTCCTTCCATAGATTAATTGACTTACCGTTTCTCGGTAGCCAGGAAATTATTCCTCTATTATGCTCTTTGTTGCCACTATATGTTTCCAAACCAACGAGGCTCTATGAAGTTTGTCTATGTGTTTGAGCATTTGAAAACCTGATTGGTTATTTACATACTTGTTGACTAGTATGTGTTGCCATGCTCTATTGTGCTTAAGAATGTTTTAAAGAATTTTTACTCCCAATGCTTTCAAAACTATCTCCATTTTTATTTTATTCCCAATCCTCCTTGAATTTTACCTTTGGTGACCATCTCCCAATTGACCAAGTGGATATTTTTTCTTTTTGATTGCCTACCTCCCTGCCATAGGAAGTTGCATATGATTCCATCTACCTTTTACAAAATAAACTAGGGAGCATGATATACTAATAGTGTAGACTAGAAGAGAAGCTAACACTAATGTAATCAACATTGTCCTTCCTGCAAGATTGATCCAACTATTACTGCAATTCTATATCCTCCTAACCAACTTGTCCAAAGTTGGGGTCCAATGGTTTGAGGCTTTGAGGTGGAATCTCATGGGCACTCCTTGTTATTTGAAGTATTTTTTGTGCGAGACCAAAATCCTAGGATAGTGCAAAAGAGTTTGACTCTTGTTGTTACAATATTTTGTGTATGGAACTCTCTTTTGAGTGTTTATATGAGCCTTGGTAGCTTGTGTTAACCAATCCAGGCATTGCTTGATTTTTCTAACATTTTTCTTGGTGGCTTCACTTAGAAGAATGGTATCATCCACAAATTAGGCATGTGTTACTTTGCATCCTATTCCAGTATTTATATCTATAATTTCTTTCTTCGAATATGGTTAATTAATCTTCCAAGAGTCTCAGCTAAAATGATGTAAAGGTATGGTGATAATGGACACCCTTATCTAATTCCCCTTGTATCCTGAAAGGAATTTGTTGGTTCTTCATTTATTAAGGGCGCTATCCATGGGTTTTTGATGGATCCTCCAATCCACTTGATGACCTGATGTGGGAATCCAAAATTTTGTAAGACGTATTCTACAAATTGTATATTAAATCAATTAAAGGTATTTGCCATATCAATTTTTTAACAATTTTCTTTTTTTTCTACTAGTGTGGAGAGTTTCATGCACCATTATGATATTATCATATATTTGTTTTCTAGGCATGAACCCCCTTTCTCTTCTGATATTAGTTTGTCAAGTTTCTTCTTTATTCTATTGGCCAATAGTTTTATAATAATTTTATAGGAAGAGTTACATAAAAATTGGTTTGAATCTAGAGAAAGTAGTGGCATTTTTATTTAGGAATCAATGCTGGAAAGATGGAGTTGATGGTTCCAAGAAGCTTACCTTTCACCCTAACATCTTCAATCATGCATAGCATATCTTCTTTGATGACGTGTAAGTATTGTTGGTAAAAATTGTTTGTGAATCCATTAGGTTTGGGAGCTTTATCCTTTGATAAAGCTATTATAATCTCCTTAAGTTCCTCCATAGTGATTTATTGACTAAGATCCTCTTTGTCTTCCAAACTTAATATTGTCAGTATATGTTGCAACAATGTTCCCTGGGAATATGGGTTTCCATTTTCTCTGGAGAGCAGAGCTGAGTAATGTTGATTGGCAAGTTCCTTAATTTTCTTCTTGTTTGTATAAGTGGTTCCTTCATGCTCTATCTCCTTGATTGTGTTTCTTTGGTAGTGTTGCATGGTTTTTAGATAAAAATATTTGGTGTTTCTATCTCCCTTGCTTAGTCAAACCATTAGAGATCTAAGCCTCTAATGTGTTTCTTATTCAATGCTTAATTTATTGAGCTTCTGAATCAGGTCATTTTTTGCATCTTCTTGCCATGGTTGAGGAGGATGGTCCCCAATTTCTATTTCTAGTTGCTCTAGTAGTTGCATCATCTACTTATTGTTTGGTTTGATTCTTGATTTTTTTTCCAACAATTTTTTATCACGTGCTTTAATTTTTGAATTTTGCTTTTCCATTTTTCTTAGGGGTTGGTGGACTAGACCTATTGGTTCCAAGTGTTTTCCACAAGTTCACCGAAATCTTCTTATGCCACCCATTCAGAGTTGTACTTAAAAGGAATTTTTGAGGTTGTAGGCTTTAGGCACTATCCAAGAGAATTGGATAATGATCTAAGATAGAGTTCTGAATTATGTGACTATAAGTGAGAGGAAAGTGTGTTAGGATATTTTCACTAATAAAAAATCTATCCAATATTTCTACAATATAGTTTACCCCTGCTCTTCTGTTGCTCCAAGTGTACTTCCCTTTGGTCGATCGAATGTCTTGTAAGCTTTCATCTATCATAATTTGATTGAGTAGATCTCTATTTGGATCCCTTACTAAACTTCCCCGAATCTTCTCCTAGTGGCAAAGTATCATGTTGAGATCTCCTCCCAGTATTATGTTGTCAAACTTCTCAATGCCTATCCATTGTGCTAAGTTTTGACGTGCTTATATTTTTTGGATATGATGATTTGGACCATAAAAATATATTTCTGCTACACTAGTTCCATCTAGTAAGAGGAATTTTATTCCTATCCAGTTATTGTGCTTATGTTGTAAGCTCCATACTAATTGTTGCGGGTCCCAAGCCAAAGCTAGTTCCCCTGAAGCTCCCATAGAATCAACATTTACCAATTCTAATTGTTCCCATATCTTATACCATTCTATAGTCATTGTTGCCTCTGTTGTTTTTGTTTCTTGAATACAAACTATAGTTGGCTTTTGCTCATGTATTAAAACTTTGAAATAATTTGTTTTCAGAGGACTTTCCAGTCCCCTACAGTTCCATGACATAATCTTCATTTTTTGGATTGCTTCTTATTTTTTTAAGCTCCTCAATTCTTACCTATATTTTGGATTATAAGTCTTTCTGTGCTTGCTCATTTCTGAGTTTTTGGTTATGTTTTCTTCCCTTAGTTACAGATCATGTGGTTAAAAAACCCTCGAGAATCACTATTCCCTACACTTGTGTTTCTTCTACCTCTTCCTCCGAGTTCCCATCAGTTTCTTCTCTAACTATTGTATTCTTTAGTGTATCTCCTAATATCTTTGGCAATTTGTCAGCTTCAATCGTAGGTGTCTTCTCTTTACCTTTAGGAGTCATCGCATCTAGAGAGGTGATTTCCTTTTCTCCTTCACTAAGACTTACAATTTTATTTTTGTGTCAAATGTTTTTTTGATCTTGTGGTTGAGGTTGTTGCTTCTTACTTCTTGATCTATGCGATATATTTTTGACTAACTAGAAACCTAGTTCTTCCTTTTTTGTTTCTTGTACTTATTTAATTGGGTGGTTTCGGGAGAAGTACCCATGCTCATTGCAAGTTATACACATGAATGGTATATGCTAGTAGTCTAGGGGTTGGATATGTATCCAATCAAACACCTTTATTCAAATATGCTTGGGCAAGCTCTTTTTTAGATTGACTTACACATAAATGTGTGTGCATATATCATTATTGACCTTTGGAGAAGCCTAGTCAATGAACATTTCGATAGCATTCCCATTAATTCCATCGAAGGTTTGTTCCATAGGTGCAATGGCAGAAATGACAATCTCACCCAGACATAAACTTCTTTAGGCTCCTCCTCTTGAGGATCAAATGTCATGCTCCACGGGATCATGTAGAGTGGGTTAGATCCTAGAAACTAGGGACCTCCATGAAAGATAACGCTCTTGTCCTCCGTAGAGGCAAATATAATGATAAAGTATCCCTTGCCTATCATCATGAATTCATAAGAGGAAACTTTACCCTCCAATGTGTGTTAATCCATTTCTAGATTATGATTGGACTAGGCCATATACCCATAAATTTGCATGCAAGGGCTTGGGTGGAAAGTGTGAGTAAAGGGTGTTGGATGAGGACTAAAGGCACCTCAATCACCAGAGACTTGTTTAACATGGTCAAAAAGGTACCATTATTAGAGCAAGCATATGGTTTTGGATGGGGTGTTTTTCTTGTGTTAAGCACTTCATGCATATGATCCATCTTCTCCTTATCAAAGGAAAACTATTAAAAAAACATGGAGAAGACTTCATTACCTACTTATTTAAAAAGTGAGGTCGATGTCGTCATTACAACCAACAAACTACCATAAATCACTTTCCAAAGAAAAGGTCTTCGTTGTTTGTAAATTTTTAACTCAACTCCTAGCCAATGAAATATTTTCAAAGGTAAAGCCAAAGGAGTACCATACCTGAACTGGTACTTATGATCTCTCCTGGTAAAAATTGATCGACGCTAGATCTTTCGTCTTCCCCTAAATTTGTTCCCCCCAATCATTCTTGCTCCAAGATAAGGTGTATGTAAATATATATTTATATATACTTTGGAGGCAGTCTGTTTGTAAAGGTAATAGTTTGATCCCTGAATCCTTTAAGTACGTGCCAAATTGACGATGATCCCTGAATCCTTTGAATTTGTGTCAAATTGACAATGATGATACGAATTTCGAGCAACCGATGATCTCCTTCACACTAGGTCAACAATATAAGATAGAATAAATTTAATGAAAACATCCCTATAACTTAAACCTTACACTTATTATTAAAAATAATATATTTGTAACTAATTTATATATATATAAATATAAATTTACCATCAAAACCACCCAAATTGTCTTGTCGTCCATGGACTAACTAATGTACACTCGCTTAAATACCACAAGACCAACCTTGACGAGACTCAAACGTGTCTTTTTGGTGATTGAATATTTTCTTAATTAATATAATATTTGTACCACGAGTGAATTACTTTGTCAACTTCCAACCTTGACGAGCCTCAAACGTGTCTTTTTGGTGATTGAATATTTTCTTAATCTCAAACGTGTCTTTTTGGTGATTGAATATTTTCTTAATTAATATAATATTTGTACCACAAGTGAATTACTCTGTGATCATTTATAAGGTTGAGCTGTGTGTTTTTTTAATTCTTTTTAAAACCCCTTGCCGACAAAATTTAAGTCTAGGTGACAACTAGTAAATTGCCTTCTATAACTTCAAATCTTCCAGCAAAGATTTAAAGGATAAACATATAACTTTGAATTCATGCCGTTACTAAATTTATTTTATTTTATTTTCACAGGAGAATTGGTAAAATTTTGGTGGTAAAAAAAACATTAAAAACTGAATAATATGGTTAATCTTAATTATTAAAATATAATATAATATATCATTAAACTTTAATTATCAAATAAAATTTTATGACGTTAATTTTTTTTATTAATTATTAAATCTTAAACTTGATTTTTTTTAAATATTTTTATATATATTCATCATGGGGATTAAACTCGATGATGTACCACACTCATTAAAATAATGCAAATGGCCTCCTTAACGTTCTCTTTAATTACTTATTATCTACATCTTTGTAGAACCGGCTTCTAGAAAAAATAACCCTACTTATTGTCTACATCTTTGTAAAACCGGCTTCTAGTAGTGTTGGTTAGAAAAAATAACCCATGCCACGTTACAACAACAATAATTGAAAAAATATATAAATAAAATTCAAAGTCGGGTTCTACTTAAGTCAAATTGATGTGAAATTTGATTAGGGATTTTAATAGAACTTTGAGCTCATCATTAAATTTTAGTTAAAGTTAAATATGGGGTAGGATAATAGATGAAGCTGTAATTATAAATTTGAATTGGTAAGATAAAGTTATCAGATTTTAATTTTTTGTAAATTTTAATTTTTGGATAAGACAAAGTCAAAGATAGGGTAGGACATCATATGTAACTTTGACACTGTTTTTATAAGGGTTGGTCGTTGGTCAGGTAAGACAAAATCAACTAAGCCCAACTCTTTAAAAATTTAAATCAGCACAACTAACAAACACTGTGTATTTACCAACCAACCTACCTACCTTACTGGATAGGCCATCTTTAAACCTAAATCTTTCCAAATCAAAAACCTTAACCACTACATATTAACCGCATAACCGTTGCCTTTGGTTTTGGGCATTCATCCAGCTTTCCACGTCACAAAAGAGACGGTCCAATGTGATAACTTTTTCGAATCTTCGGCCTCCCTCCCTCACACTCAACTCGCCTAGAAACTTCCTCGTAAATGCCCTGCTGCATTCTCTGGGCTCTCCCTCGGCTCTTCAACTCGCCTTGAAACTTCCTCGTAAATGCCCTGCTGCATTCTCTGGGCTCTCCCTCGGCTATTATATAACCTCCTCTCATTTCATTCCTTCTTCACCACCGCTACTGGCTACGATTCGAGTCCCAAGCACAAATCGTCAAGTTTCCATGCCCCTGTGCCTCTCGAAACCCCCTATCCAATCAGACGAAATATAATGCTTTCTGCCATTTGTGACTTTGGGGCTTGCAATTAAAACAGTCGTTACAGTTATGAAGGACTCCAACTTTTGCATAAAGGAAGTGTGGGCCGACAATCAATACTTTCATAACCGATTTGTAGATTTTAATATCTTCATATATATATATATATATATATATATATATATAAAATTAAGGTTTGAAACGGAGAGACAAACAACACCTTAAGAGGCATGCTTAGAATAAATATTTTTTTTTACACAACTAGAGTAGTGGAGAGCGAAAAACATTTTATCATGGAATGTGAAGCTTACAAGGATCTTAGGAATGCACATGAGAACATTTTAAAAGTGAACTCACTAATGAAACTTTTTGAAAAATGGAGAGTAGGAAAAATAGAGGAACTTCTCATAAACATAATTTAAAAGATGATAAGAAAATGTACACCATCGTACATTGATAAGAACTTTTTTTTTTTTTGTTAACACACACAACGTACACCATCGTGTCATAACAAGTGATTCTCCATGATGTACATGAGAACTAAAGCTCGAAGCATACTCACACCACGGTTTGAACCTTGGACCTCCCAAAGAAAGGCTAAAGCCTTAACCATTACATTGTCCCTATTGGGACTAATGTTGAGCTTTTTGACTTTGTTGAACATTTTTTTTTGTTATGTAGGGGTTAACCCTAGCCCATTGGGTAAAGAGGAAGTCAACGAGACCCCAACCATCTAGGGAGTCGAATTGGGGCAACCCATTGGCAAGCACTCGATCACTACCAACCTATCCCTTTTAGGTAAAAATTTTAGGATAAAGGGTGAGTTTTTGAAAGGGTCTCAATCGCTTATGTAGTGGTCTCATAGATGAAAATCCAAAGATATACCAATGGTGTCCTAATAGGAACAATAAATTAGGGTAAAGTATAATTTTTGAAATGGTCTCGATTCCTTGTATCGACGTTTGAACTTAGGTCTCTTGGATGAGAACCCAAAGACATACCACTATGATATCCCAATAGGGACTAAATTGTAGGGTAAAACACAGGTTTTTTTAAAGCATCTCGGTCCCTGTATAGTGGTATGAACTTGGGTCTCTTGGATGAAAACCCAAAGATATATCATTGCGATATCCCGCCAAGGACAAAATTTTTTAGGGTAAAGCATGGTTTTTGAAAGGGTTCTAGTCCCTTGTGTGATTTGAACTTTGATCTTTTGGATGAAAAACCAAAGACATACCACTATAGTGTCCCAACAGGGATAAAAGTTTAGGATAAAGCATGTATTTTTTAAAAGTGTCATAATCCCTTATATAGTGGTTTGAACTTGGATCTCTTAGATGAGAATCCAAAGACATATCACTATAGTGTCCCAACAAGGACAAAATTTTAGGGTAAACCATAGGTTTTTGAAAGGGTCTTGGTTCCTTGTGTATTGGTTTGAAACTAGGTCTCATATATGAGAACCCAAAGCCATACCACTATGTTGTGCCAATATGGATGACTTTATTAACCATTTTTTAAAAATAAAAACTTTAACTAAGTATACTATTTTTTAATTTTGATGAATGTTTTATTTTTTTTGGATGTTTTTAAGACATTGAAACTCTAAATAAAAGGTCCAAGGTTCTAATCCAAAAGGAGGTAAAGTTATACACTGTACTTAATCTTTGCATTAAAGCAACTCTTGATGCTACATAATGTTTTAGTCTTATAAACATTATTAAAATCATTTTATTTTATTACAAATTATTTGGCTCTTCTTCGAGAGGTCCAAGGTTCAAAACGTGACATGGACAAGTGTGTGAGGGGGTGGGTGTTAAATTCTCTATTGATAAGCATAGCTATTGGCTTTACGAAGGGTCATGGTTGGGAGGATACTGCTCAGCCCTATATGTTGGTCATAAGGGTTTCTCTCACTAACCAAAAAAAAAAATTATTTTTCCAAGTATTTGTTATAACTTTTAAAACTATAGTCTTGTAAAAATATCTTATATACATTACTAAAATAATTTTATTTTTTTCATTTAACTTTTAAAAATTGCTTATAATGCTTTACACCATTTTATTTATACATGCATCTCATAAATTAATCTTATTATTTTATTTTAACACATTTATTTTTTTTGATGAAAGGCCATTTTAATTATAAAAATAAAAGTCCTTTACAGCAAAAAAAAAAAAAGTGTAGGTGGAGAAAAATCACACCTCGGAAGCCACTAACTTATCCTAATAGCGGATAAAGAAAAACAAACTGCACCACACAAGCACCACGACCATCACCATCAAACAAAAAATATTCTATAACCAGAAAGGCTTTAAGGAAGGTGGCCTATGGTAGATAGAGCCTTATCCATTTGAAGTGGGTGGTTCCCCCCACCCATCACAACTCTCCTCACCCCAACCTGAAGCATGAGTAATTGGAGAAGAAGGATGAGACCAACCAAAAATATACCTGTAGTTGCTCAAAGCCCCCCAACCATCATTAGGCACAAATGCAAATTACGGTGTGATCACAACCGCAAAATTTTGGGAGGTAGACAGATCTGGCTGTTGCTGCAGCCCTCCACAGTCAAGGGATTTACTCCAAGGAGGCTGATACCGTGCATAATCAGGGCATCGATGCGAACGTGATCTGGCTTGCTGAGGAGGTGAACGATCAAGGGCCTCCCTACTGATGGCACAAGGGGCATCACCCTAATATTTCAGCAAAGCCTGCAATGGTCCAACTCCATAGCCACATTTTTAGTCTGCTCATAAATCTGAAACCACACATCATGAAAAACTTTGAGCTTGTTAGCAAATAAAAAATCCTGAGATTGATCAACCTGCTTGAAAATAATTTTGTTTCTAGATTTCCAAATGTGAAACAGGAAGCTGACTCTGAAGATTTGCCAAACTTCTTTTAGTGGGAGAGAAAACTGAATGGGATCAACCAAAAGGACATGATGCCATGAAAGTTGCAAGGACATAAATGGTGCAAAGAAAGAACCCACCCAACTCCAAGCGATATTGGCCCATCTATAGGCCCATAAATATGCATACAAGACTCTGGTTCTTGACAAAATGGGCATCGGGGCTTAGGCACTCCCATATAAGAAAGTCCACGGTCAAGGGGTAAACCCTGACATAGTAAGCTCCAAGCAAAAAAAGTTTTCTTTGGCTCTAGATAAAATGCCCAAGCTGAATGAAATCTGGTTTTCCACCTGGAGGGTGATGAGAGAAGGTCCCATTTGACATTGAGTTTGGGCACCATGGGGGCAGTTGGCATAAGCCAGTCATATCCCTATCTGGCTCTGTAGCTGAGCAAGGAAGTGCTCTTATTCCAGGCCCAATATTTCCACCAGGGTTTCTAGGATTTGATACATAATTTATGTCATAAGAAGAAAGGTGTATGGTCTATAACAACATCATACATAGCCTTATCAGCATTCAACAAGCAAAACAACATTTTAAAATCATTCCAAGGAATCCAGTCTTTATTTTCCTTGGAGTAAAAATCAACAATGGCAACAATGCCCCGCTTAAAAAAAATTAGGCATGGACCCAGGGAACTTGGCCCAACGGCTTACCCTAAAGCTTGAAAGCAGGGGACCACCAAACATTAAGAATATTAATGGAAAGGTCTTTATGTGAACGAACCCCCTTTCAAACAATCCAAGGGTTTAATTGTTGCCAAGCCTTCCATATGTTTTTGATGACAAAGGAACTAGGAATTTTAATGAAAATTGGGGCCAACACCAAAGAGGGCAAATCCATTCCTGCCTAGGCTCGACGGTTGAGGGGAAGCCCAATTGAGATATAATGTATAATAAGAACTTTCCATGCTTCAAGTCCTTTGAGAGCATTTAGAACATAGGGCTAACCCTTGACGCTTACAGTACAACAAATAATTTTTCAAGCCGTCTGAAACAAGCCTAGGAAGAGACCCAACAAGAAGAGTAATAAACATGAGTGGAAGCCAACACTTTCGAGCAAATTTGAAATTTGCTAGCAAGAGACAACTTCTTAGCATTACAATATTCCAGCTTGCTTTCACTTTTATGATGACATAAGACCATAATTGGGACGGAGAGCCTTTAAAGGCAAAAGGAATACCCAGAGATTGAAGACTTCACTAGGCTGAATCCAACTCCACTGCACATGTTGAAGCTAGTGGGGAAGAGACTACAGGGATTGCCTATAATAGGAGGTTTTCCTCCATTGAATTTTAGACCCGAAGGCTTTGCAAAAAATATCAAGACAATACAAAGCTTCAGAAAGGGATTGTTGATCCTCATTCATAGTAAGGAAGGAATCATCAGCATAGTGGACGTTAATGAGTTGACCAGCATTCCCAGGAAGGGAAATACCCTGAAGCATCCCAAGAGAAGCACAATGAGTCAAAAGATAACCAAAGGCTTCTGCTGCTAAAATGAATAGCGAGGGGGCCAAAAGACATCCCTGCCTTACTGAACTATGCAAGCCAATAGCGTCAATTTAAAACTTGTTGAGAGAAAGCACAATTGACGCATCCTAAAATAGCATTTTAACAGAGGAAATAAACTAAGGATAAAATCTAAGAGATTCCAGCATGAAAAGAATGAAAACCCACTCAATTCGATCATAAGTCTTTTCAAATTCAATCTTGAGGAAGAGGGTCTGTTGACTGGACCTGCAAGCCCACTCCATCCCTTCCCAAAAAACTAGAACGTTGTCCAAAATATAACGATTATGGATAAATCCAGTTTGCTCAAACATCACAATAGAGGGAAGCAAGGGCCTAATCCATAAATCAAGCACTTTGGCAATGATCTTGTAGCTGACATTGAGCAAAGTTATTGGCCCCCAATTTGTGATGATTTCTAGATTCCCAAACTTTGAGATAAACTTGATATTGTCCTTATTAATAATAGCACCTAAGGAGCCAGTCTATAGAGATTCCAAATATACTTTATGCAAGTTAGGACCAACAAACTCAAATTTGTAGGGGAAGCCATCAAGCCCTAGGGCCTTAGCGTCTGCCATTTGAAATAGGGCCTCCACAAGATCCTGCTCTAATAAGGGTCATTCATAATCATTTTGTTGCGCTGGGGAGAGGCAAGTTGGGATAACCTCTTTACAACATTGAGAGGCTAATTCTCTTTCAGGGGTGTATGGTTGAGGAGCAAAAACATGAGAAAAATGTTGTGTAAATTCAGCTACTATTTTAGGAAAATACGTGGTGCGAACCCCATTAACCAATAAAGCTTTTAATTGAGTGGAGTGACACAGAGGCTGGAGCCTTTGAAAAAACTCTTTAGAAATGTGGTCACCTACTTTGAGCCAATGCAACCTGGATTTAATCTGATCCCCTTTGACCTCATACACTTCAACCACTTTGAGCTCGTGCCAGAGCTGAGCGACATGGGCTTGAATGACTGAGCCAAATGGGGAGGCCTCAAGTTGGCAGGAGGCTTGTGCAAGCTCATTACACATAGCAGTATTAGAGCGATAATGTAGTTGCACCACCTTCTTCCCCAAGATTTTGAGTAGAGTAGTGGTACAAAAAATGGCATCATTCCACCACTCAATCCATCTTGAATCTCCATTGGGTCTGGGTATAATGTTCCAAATCCTTTGGATGTGACAAACAATGGTATCATGTTACAAGAAAGAAGTGTTAAGAAAAAATAGAGCATGAGTAGGCCATTGATGGATGGAGGAAACATGAACAGAGAACATTATGGGGGAATGATCATACGAGACCATACCAAGAATGGTTTCAAAAAAAATGATTGAAGGAAGCCGATGAAAAATAAAACTTGTGTTGGTCTAACAACATAGCCTTGTCCAACCTTTTTAAAACTCTTACGAGGCCTACCTAAAAATTAGACCACGTGAACCACAAATGCAAGAAACTAACCTACAGAGAAACAAACATTGGAATCAAATACCCCCAGTTTATTTTTCATAAAACACCATGCATGTTGCTCTCTCGAGGCCCACCTATTGGGGATCTGGCCCATTTTATCATAAGGTTTCTCGATCATATTGAAATCGCCACACATCAACCAGACTGTGACAGGTAAGGACAAAGCACACTATCTCCACAGAGCACATCTATCTTGGACCTCATTAGAGGTGTAAATATTAAAAATCTCGAAGGAAATATCGCCAAATTCAAGCAGAATCCAAATTGCGTGGTGAGAGGGGTCAAAACCCCATGTGAAAAAATTGCTCGTCCACCTATTATTAAGCAAAATGACAGTGCCTCTATTACCGTGATTGTGGTTGGTAGTATACATCTGATTGCCAGGCCATAACATAGAACAAACAGATTGTAAATTGAAACCTGCCACTTTGACTTCTTGTAAACACACCAAATCTAGACGACCATAGAGATCAAAATAGGTAGAGAGTTCATCCCAAACCATGTAACGAAAAATAGGGTTTGTCAACCTACGCACATTCAAAGAGAGAAATAACATTAAAAAGAGTCAAGTTGCATACCCCACTGGCCTCAGTCGCATTATTTGTCAATAAGTGATAGGGGTTATTCCTAAAGGTGTTCATGGTGGTGGAGGAGAAATAGGTTTATCGTCGCTTGTCCAAATGATCCAGCTACTCACCTCACGGGGGGCTACAGGACCGTCATCCTAAGCTCTGAGAGAAACTTCCTTCAACCACTGCCTCGTCCGGAGAACCCAAGGGCACAGTGGACCAAAACCCTTCATCGTGGTCTACAGACTCTACTATTGGTGGAGGAGAGTGGACAGGGGTCGACTCCATAACCGATTACTGCATGGGAGTCTTAGGTGCTAGGGCCTGAGCATATGTTGCCACTATGTGCCCCGCTTGAGAAGGCTTTCCACCTTTTCCTTTCTTGCATGAAACCTTAGTCCACTCGCCATTTGAAGGAGGGTGTGGGGTGGTGGGAGATAAAACAACACCAACTACCGAGGTAGACGCCTTGGCGTTGAATTTTTCAGCCATCAAGGAGCAATCCTTAATGCGATGGAAGGTTGATTAGCAATGGTAGCATGTGTTAGGGAGGTTGATATACACCACCCAATGATGAATACGAGTAGAACCAACCTGAATGTCAATATACTCCTTTAAGGTTTTAGCCAGATCAACCTTGACACACATTCTCCTCCTAGGATGGACCAACATGAATTGAGCGGGTTCATCACAGACAAATTCACCGAGGGTGGCCACCAAATTTTTTAGAAAGGGAAATGAACTATTAATGTAACTAGGACCCTTATTGCAGTGGGGAGGTCCGAGAATTCTACCCAAACAAGAACGACCAGGGAAACATAATTAGAAATCGTGAAATCCTGGCTCCACGACTAAAAAATGAGCAATGAACTATTAATGTAACTAGGACCCTTATTGAGGACCTTCTAGGCTTGGTTGGGACTACCAAAATGAAAATGAAAAAAACCCTTGGAGAGATTTTGGACATGGTCGACTTGAATCCCATACGGATGCCAATACTGCTCAATCCAGTTCTTAAGGACATGCTCAAAGGGAATTCGACCCAAAAAATACCCGATAAGAGTATTGTTTTCAAACCAAGAACACGCCAGATTGAATTCATGCAGATGAATCACAAAATCAGGTTCAGAATTACCTCGTGGTATACCTTGGGAACGCATTTCTTGGGTCGTTTGTTCACCTTCAGAGCCATTTCTCTTGTCGCCAGCTTCAGACGAAGCCAGGGGAGAATAAATCGACATAATAACACCCACAGAGCAAGCGCAACACAACGACCACCACAAGCTCCTAGAAAATGAATGAAAACTTCTAAAAACCCTAACACAACACGCAAACCGACATGCAAAACCAACTTCCACAATAACTCAACAAATATTCAATGGTTTTGAATACACATTTATTTCTTAAAATTATTTAAGATAAATTAAAATTGTTTAATAAAACTAAAGAATATAAGCTTCTATTCATTATATTTTTTCTTTTTAATTGATTACATAGAATTAAAATGAACCTCACCCTAACCATACTACTATGGTGTTTTAACCACATATTTTACAATTATACATATCAGGCTTGGAAAAATTCAAACTTTAATTTCTTCTTTGAAAGTTGGCGATTTTAGTTATTTAAGTTTATGTTATTTGATAAAACGTTGAAGTTCACCTATATAATTCGGAGCCTTGAAAAAATTCAAAATTCAATTTCTTCTTTGAAAGTTGGCTATTTTAGTTATTTAAGTTTATGTTATTTGATAAAATGTGAAGTTAACCTATATAATTTGGAGCCTTGCACTACAATGGTGTTTTAACCACTTATTTAAAAAAAAAAAAAAATCAAACTTGGATTTGTTCTTTGAAAGTTGACTATTTTAGTTATTTAAATTCATGTTATTTGATAAACCGTTGAAGTTCACTTATATAATTTGAAACTTTATTGTATGTTGTGAAACTCCTCATCTTCATATTTGACATCTAATTTAATAAAATAAAAAATATTACAATTATAACTTTAATTGTAAAACTCTCTCTTACTCATGTTAAACCCTTCAACAAAATTTTAAAATAAATTTGAACTTTAAATTAAAATTTAATACTTTATTTAAAAAAAAAACATCCTTTTTCCTCCATCCTCATTTGAGAATCACCTTTTTAAGATCTCCCTTCGTTTTGCAGGCAATCAATATATATAAATATAAATGAAATCATAGTTGAAAGACCAATTTATCATCAAAACTACCCGAATTGTCCATGGACTGACTAATGTTGAGTCGCTTAAATACCAGAAGACCAACCTTGACCAGGCTCGAACGTGTCTTTTTGGTGATGGTATATTTTCTTAATTAAAATACGAGGGGATTACTTCCAACATTCTTCACGTTGTCTATAATCAATAAAAAATAAAACCCCATAAAATTTCAAAGATAAACATATAGCAACGACTCCATCGTGGTTACCCTAAAATGACGTCGCCCTAACGACTTAGCCGTTAATCTCAACCTTGAAAAATTCTTTAATTAATTATTGTCTCCGTCTCTGTAGAACTGACTTCTGGTCGTGTTGGGTAGAGAAACTAACATACAACCACGTACAGCAGAATCTTTTTTACAAGAAACCTTTATTGGCTTGGTAACCTTTAGAGCCTTCTTGCGGGCATCACCAAATATTACTTAAACATAATTAAAATTTAGAAGTAAAGCTAATAAAATTTCAATAAAAAAAATCAACCAAACCTACCTTTCTAGATACTCGTCTTTAAATCTAAATTTATTTTTTTTAACTACTCGGCTGTCTCAAGAGAGACAATTTGACCAGAATAGTTGAACAGCGCCGCCCCCGTGTTTTTAAGCATTCATCGACCTTTCCACATCACCAAAGACTCTTCGGCCTCCGTCCCTCACACTCAACTTGCCTCGAAACTTCCTCGTAAATGCCCTGCATTGTCTGGACTCTCCCTCGCCTGCTATATAACCTCCTCTCATTTTATTCCTTCTTCACCACCGCTGCTGGCCACGATTCCAGTTGGGGCGTTGCACGTTCGATTCCCAGGCACAAATTGTCGAGTTTCCGTCCATGCCCCTTTGCGTCACGAAAACCCCCCATCCAATCAGACGAAATATAAAGCTTTCTGCGGTTTGTGACTTTAGGGTTTGTAATTAAAACGGTGGATTGGCGTCATTAGGGTTACAGTTATGAAGGATTCCAACGTTTGCATAAGGGAAGTGTGGGCCGACAACCTGGATGACGAATTCGAGCTCATCCGAGATTTAGTAGATGAATACCCTTTTGTTGCCATGGACACTGAATTCCCCGGTGTTGCGGTAAGGCTAACAGATGGGGCGACCTTCAAGAGCAGGGCAGAGTACCATTATCAAACCCTGAAGGCGAATGTGGACACGCTTAATCTCATCCAGGTGGGCCTCACCTTCTCCGACGAGAAGGGAAACTTGCCTGAGTGTGGCACGGGCAAGCGCTGTGTATGGCAATTCAATTTCAAGGAATTTAATCCGGCTGGGGATATGTACGCCCCCGATTCCATCGAGCTGTTGAAACAGAGCGGTATTGACTTTGAGAAGAACAATGCGAAGGGCATCCATTCACAGCGTTTTGCGGAGCTGTTGATGTCGTCGGGCCTTGTTTTAAATGAGAATGTGCGATGGATTACTTTCCACAGCGCTTATGATTTTGGGTATCTGCTTAAACTTTTGACCTGCCAGAGGTTGCCCTCCACTCGGCAGGGGTTTCTGGGACTGATGAGACTGTACTTTCCAAACGTGTACGATGTGAAGCATCTCATCAAGTTCTGCGATGGGTTGTATGGAGGTCTGAACAGAGTGGCAGAACTGCTTAAACTCGAGAGGATTGGCATATGTCATCAGGCAGGATCTGATAGCCTTCTCACCTCCTCTGTTTTCATGAAATTGCAACAGGACTTTCTGCGTACATCAACTGAGATGTGTGCAGGCATTCTGTATGGACTGTAAAATTTCTCTTTAAAGATTGTCACTTGTACATTATAAGTACAACAATGATCAACAGAGCGACCAGTTGATTGTGATTACATTGGCTTTTTTTTTTTTTTTTTAATAATACAATAATCAATAAGGTGCATCATTAGCAGACAAAAGACAAGCTTTCCAAACTTACATTAGCTTGTAAAAGCAGCAAGCAATCCGTTCTAAGCCCCTTGTCAATTTTAAGGTAATTTTTTAAGATATCAGACCTGAAAATTTTCAACTGCTCAATAATTAAAGTATGGACCCAAATTACAGTGAGAGCAACAACAAAGTCTTCATTATTGAAGACCAAATTACATCTATCCTTCCATAAGATGAACAAAACAGAGAGTCTAATAGTATGCCAGAAAATCCTTCTGAAAGCCACACAATTGGGTTGGTCCCCAAACAAAATCACCTTCCACCTAAGTTGTTCCTGAATCACCAGACTATATTTCCACTTTACCTCTTTCCACACCTTCCTTGCTCTTCAACAATCCCATAAAATATGTTTAATGGTTTCACTTCGTCCACAACTAGAGCATTTATCCGAAGAAAGTAGCCATTTAGCAAGCCTAGCCTTACTTTGCAGGCCCTGCATAATGACCAGCCAAGCAAACACCTTTAACTGCATAGAGACTCGAAACCTCCATACTCCTGCCAAACGTTTCCTCCATTTCTTGAAAGGACAAGTAATACCCCATCTGGAATTCAAAACATCCCCTAAGGGAATAGAAGGAGTCATCAAATGGTAAATCTTAGCCGATTTGAAGCACCAAATTGGCTTACCATAAAGCCATCTCCAGTCTCTCCAGATAGGACCAAGAAGACCATTTGTAAGCTTATAAAGTTGCTCAGACGACAAAAGACCTTGAATTTGTTGCACCGCAAATTTGTCTGAAGGCTTTAGTTTAAACTTAACAAGTAGTTGTTGCCATGGAATCCATTGACCAAAATTCTCATCCCAGAGATCAGCCCATCTAAAAATTCCTTTCTTACTCAATCTTTTACACTGAAGATTGGGAATATCTGAAGTATAAATCCCATTTGTCTTCCAAAGGCAAATTGCCTTGGAAGAGAGCGTCCATCCTCTTCTATTCTCCAAATAGTCCCAATTAAGCCCTTTAACCACCACTCTCCAGGATTTCCAAATTCTTTTAATCAAAATGCATCCTCTGATTTTGAATTTTTTAGGATGTCCCACAATGTCCTCAAAGCTGAACTGCCCACGAAAGCCATCAAGATTCACACAATTTTTTATCCTGTACCTGAGCATACGTTGCCATCCAATATCACCGTCTAAGCATATGATGATCCACTTCGAAGCAAGAATCTTACCTTGAAGTTGAATGTCTAATAGGCCAAGACCTCCACCCACCTTAGGAATAGTACAATATTTCCATGCTATAAGAGGAACCCTCCTAGTACCATCCATATTGGACCATAAAAAATCCTAATGCATGTCTTCAACTTCTTATATTGAGTGGAATTGGGCAACCAACAAGACGAATAATACATATGGCAAGCCTGAAGAGTTTTGCTTACCACAGTAAGCTTTCCAACAAAGGAGATCATCTTATGCTTCCATCTCTGAATCTTCTTCTCAAATTTTTCCATGCACCAGTCCCACATGGACTTAAGAGAAACCCTTTTGCCAAAGGGAATACCCAGGTACCTTACAATCTCTCCATCCCCAATTCTCCTCCATCCAACACTAATTCCTCCAGGAAGAGAGTCAGCTCCAACAAGCCAAAAATTAGACTTTGCTTCACTAACAACTGCACCAAAGGTAAGACAAAACTGTTGAAGACAATCCTGCATATCCAAAATTGAGTTCTTATCTAGTTGGACAGTAAGAAAGGAATCATCATCAAAATGATTGTTCAACAAATATCCCTCGAGAAGAGATATCCCTCTAATACATCCAGCCATCCTTCTGTGTTCCAGCATGTAGCCCAAAGCATCAACAGAGAGAATGAAGAGCAGAGGAGCCAAAGGGCAACCCTATTTTATGGATCTGAACAACTAGATATCCTCAGATAATTTACCATTAACCACTACCTTGGTTGAAGCTGAAGAGAAGAGCATTTTGATTTTTTGAACCGTAGCACCATTGAATCCAAGCCATTCCAACATATTAAAAATGAAAGTCCAGTCCACTCTATCATAAGCCTTATCGAAATCAATTTAAAAAAAAAAGTCCGTTGTCCAGTCTCCTCAGCCCATTCCATAGCTTCCCAAATGGATAAAACTATATCAAGGATAAATCTACCTTTTACAAAACCAGTTTGCTCCTCTCTCACAATTCTAGAAGCAATATTCTTCATTCTTAGAGCAAGAGCTTTAGCTAGAAATTGGTCATTAGCCACCAATCTTATCTTTATTGATGCCTTTAGGAATCAACCTAATGACCCCTTGATTTAACCATGGTGAGAAACCAACTCCATCAAAAACTTCTTGAATCAACTTAGTATAATCATCTCCAATACAATCCCACATATATTTGTAAAACTCATCTGGTAAACCATCAGGGCTAGGTGACTTATCATTTTACATTTTAGAGAGAGCATTGAAGAGTTCCTCTTTATAAAAATCAGAAGATAAATGATCATTCTCATAGCTGGCAATCTTCTTAGGCACACATTCTTTGACCAACTCTCGAGCATGTTGGATAGAAATGGAATCTTCATAGGTAGCAAAAATATGTTTGAAATATCTCTCAAAAAGGTCCCTGATTTTAGTTTCATCTTCAGTATGAGTGCCATATTCTTTCTACAGAGCAAGAACTTTCTTAGTAGCATTTTTACTTCGAATATGGTTGAAGAAAAATTGTGTCGGGGTATCACCCTCCTTCATCCACTGCAGCCTACTTCTCACTCTAGCTCCTCTGCCTATGTAATCCTCCAAATTTTTGATTTCCCCTTCTAGAGCCGCAATTTTTCCTTGTAAATTCACATTGAAGGGATCAAGTTACAATCTCTTCCTATCCGTCTCCAAATTCTGACGAAGAGATCTCATCTTTCTTCTTCTGCCTCGTGCCAAAATTCTGCCCCATCCTCTTAGAAATTTGACCACTCTTTTTATAGCTACATCCCACCAAGAAATCCATCCTTTCTCAAAATGTTTGGGCTCAAGATTCCAGACACATCTGATCAACTCTCTACAATCACTAGATTCCATATGAGACACTTTCAATTTAAAAGGTAATTTTTTTTTCCACCATCATAGCACCAACATGAATACAAGAGTGAATGGGGGTATGATCAGAACCAATTTCTCCAAGATCCACATCAACTGATCTTGTTCCTCTGCCAACACAAGTGAATAGATTGTCAACATACAACCTATCCAATCTAGAAAACACCCTATCAGTTCTTGCTCTCCTATTGGACCATGCAAACCAACCTCCTGACTCCAAGTGCTTTTATTTGAAGTTAGCATAAAAAACCTGAAGAGTGGCCTTAAGTCTAGACCAAGAATCTTTTTTAGATCTAGCAACACAACTTCCCAAGCCACCCTCCCTGTCACCTTCCCATTCAACCATGTTGAAGTCACCTCCAATAATCCAACATGCATCAAGAAGATATGCATACATCCAATCCCACAAAATTGCCCTATCCCCAACCAAATTAGGGCCATACACTGAACAGATACCAACAACCTGCCCGACCACAACAAAAGATACCCAGATAATACGACCTTCCAGATCTTCACCCCAATTGAGTAAAAGAAATGCAAACCATTGTCTAACAGCCAAAACAACTCCTCTAGAGCCCTGTCGATGAGAATAACTCCGCCAATCTCCTTTCCAAGAATTACTTAAACAATTTTGAAGCTCAAAACCAAAGATATTGACTTCCTGAAGGCACACCACATCAAAACAAACAATTCTGATATAACTACTAACCAAAGTCCTACGAGTAGGGAGTGTCATCCCCCTAACATTCCACGAAACTATGTCAAACTTCATTGATTAACCAGTGAGTTGAAGACCTGGAACCTATTGCTTCCACTATCAGCACTATCACTACCTCCCTACACCATAGCCACAATAGGAGTGTTCTGTTGCGGAGTCCTAGAATCCTCCCCTACAATAAGTATGCCCAAACTCATCTCTCCTTCTAAAGCACCACCTTGCACAAGAATATTATTACCTTCTGAAGCACAACATTTCCTTGACTTATTTGGTCTGAAAGGGGAACTCTTTAACTCTCTTCTCTTCTGAACAATTTTCCATTCTTGCTGATCAGAAGCAGGGCCCACACCCTGCGAGTGTTCCCCTTTCTCTGGAGCCATGGATACCTTCTCCTTTCCTTCTTATTCCACTGAATTGGAAGTCTCTTCTACTTCATTATTTTTCTTGATATTCTTTGATTGCTGATTTTTGCGAAGTGGGCAGTCCCTAATCATATGATCCAAGCGCTGACATCTAAAGCAAGCATTAGGCAGGTTGCGATAATGCATCTCTTGTAAGATTGGACCATCCAGAGTGAGAATCTTTAAATGCTTGGGCAACTTGTGTTGCAAATCTACCTCAACACACACCCACGGGATGAATCTGAGAGACATATTTCTATAAGGGTCCAGCAGAATCCTTCTAGACATTTGAGCTATTGATCGTAGCATGCATCTAAGCTCTATTTTTATGGCAACAAATTCGATCCATAAAGGATAACGGTCCTGAGAAGCATTTTTGGATCAAAATTAGGCCACCATGTCTGAACAAACACTTGGATCTCGAGATTGTAGCGGAAGCCAAAGGAAAAGAAGGCTCGAAACCAATATAAAGAAGATAGAGCCCGTGTCCAATATGTAAAAAAACACTGATGATCAGTCATTATGGCTCTGTGGTTGTTTCAAAACCATCATGGGTGGATGATCTACTACATGAGCATGGCGCGAAAGGTGAATTGCTGATGATTTCAAAACTGGGAAAGAAGAGGGCATGCAATATATTTCTTTTGCATCAATACTTAAAAAGATAACCAACCCAGTGATGCTACCATCAAGGGTTTCGACATAGTAGACTATCACATGTGTGAAATCATCAGCAATTCTGAATGATTTACCAAGGGAAATCAAGGAAATGTTGCAGGAGTATGAGGGCATTATGATGAAGGAACTTCTGAATGGTCTTCCACCAATGAGATGCATTAGTCATCACATTGATTTGATACCGGGAGAAAGCTTACCCAACAAGGTTGCATATCGGATGAGTCCTAAGGAGAATGAGGAGATAAACAAACAAGTACAGGAGCTATTGGATAAAGGTTTGATCCGGGAAAGTCTCAGTCCATGGGCTGTTCCAACAGTGTTAGCACCAAATAAGGATGGAGAGTAGTGCATGTGTATTGATTCTAGGGCAATAAATAGGATCACTATCAGATATAGGTTTCCCTTACCTCGTATGGATGATCTCATGGATTGTTTGAGTGGGGCTAAGTACTTCATAAAAATTGACTTGAAGAGCGGATATCACCAAATCAGGATTAGAGAAGGAGATGAATGGAAAACTGCTTTCAAAACAAAGGATGGGTTGTACAACTTGCTTGTCATGCCTTTTGGGCTCACAAATGCCCCAAGAACCTTCATGAGATTAATGAGTGAAGTGTTCAAACCTTTTCTTGGTAAGTTTGTAATTATTTATTTGGATAACATATTGATTTTTAGCAAGGAAAAAGATGAGCATTTCCAACACATTCGGGCTGTCCTAGAGAAATTAAAAGAAGAAAAGTTGCTATTCAATCTTAAGAAGTGTGTGTTTATGAAAGAGGAGTTGGTCTACCTCGGTTTTGTGATCTCAAAAGAAGGCTTATGAATGGACCCAGCCAAAGTGCAAGCAATAATAGATTGGCCAACACCTAGAAGTATGTTTGAAGCAAGGAGTTTCCATGGCTTAACAAGCTTTTATCAGAAGTTCATCAGAAATTTTAGTAGCATTTGTGTTCTAATAACTGAAACAATGAAGGGAGAACGTAAAGCATTCAAGTGGACAACAACAGCAGAGAAGAGTTTCAACATCTTGAAGGCAAAGGTAATTAAACAACCCATTCTTGCTTTACCCGATTTCAATAAAATGTTTCAAGTTGATTGTGATGCAAGTGGGACAACGATAGGAGGTGTCTTAATTCAAGAGAGCAGACCCATAGCATATTTTAGTGAGAAGCTAAATGATGCTAGAAGAAAATATTTATTTTATGATAAAGAGTTTTATGCCATTGTTCAAGCTCTTAAGAAGTGGAGGCACTATTTGCTGCCAAAGGAATTTGTCCTTTATACCGATCATTATGCACTTAAATACATAAACAACCAAGGTAAGTTGAATCAAAGGCACATGAAATGGATTGAGTTTATTCAAAGCTATTCATTTGTCCTCAAACATAGAAGTGGAAAAAGTAATAGAGTGGTTGATGCTTTAAGTTGGAGATGTTTGTTGCTGAGTAGAGTGAGATTTAGTGTTATTGGTTTTGAGGATATGAAAAACATGTATGCAAAAGATTTGGATTTTGGTGAAGCACGGGCAGCATGCAAATATCCCATTGAGAGGGATAGGACTAAATGGTTGGATTATTTTATCCAAGAAGGTCTATTGTTTAAGGGGCAACAACTATGCATCCCTAGAGGATCCATGAGGGATAATATGATGAAGGAGAAACATGGTGGAGGTCTTGGAGGTGACTTTGGAGTGGACAAGACATTAGGACAGCTGAAAGAATCTTATTATTGGCCAAGTATGGGAAGGGATGTGTAGCAAATGGTCCAAAGATGTTCAATATGTCAATATGCAAAATGGAGTAGCCAAAACACAAGATTATATATGTCTTTGCCAATACCACAAAGACCATGGGAAGAGGTAAATATGGATTTTTTTCTTGGGCTACCCAAAACTCAAAGGGGGTATGACTCTATATATGTGATTGTTGATAGATTCTCCAAAATGGCACATTTTATCCCTTGTAATAAGTCAAACGATTCTACCCATATTGCCAATTTATTTTTCAATGAGATAGTAAGGTTACATGGCCTACCTAGAAGCATAGTTTCTGACAGGGACACAAAGTCTGTTGGACACTTTTGGCGGACATTGTGGAAACGGTTGGGAACCACTTTGAATTTTAGTTCAGCTTATCATCCACAAACAAATGGCCAAATGGAGGCGGTTAACAGAATTCTTGGGAACTTGCTAAGATGTTTAATTAATGGAATACCAAAATAGTGGGATATAGTACTTGCACAAGCTGAGTTTGCCTATAACAACTCCATCAATCGAAGCACAGGTAAGAGTCATTTTCAGATTGTCTATGGATTCAGTCCAAAGGGGGTGCATGAATTAAGGGATAGTGTTGATGTAAGAAAGAAGGGTGTAGTAGCTGAAGATTTCACTAACTACTTGTAAGAGTTACATCAGGAAATTCAAAAGAAATTGGAGGTAAGCAATCAAAGGTATAAAGAGAATGCAAATTTAAAGAGAAGGGAGGAATAGTTTGAGGTAGGAGACTTGGTATTGGCTCATCTAAGAAAAGAAAGGTTTCCCAAACGTACTTACAACAAACTCAAATGTAAAAATATTGGACCATGTAAGATCCTCCATAAGTTTTCAGCGAATGCCTATGAGTTAGAGTTGCCTAGTGGAGTTGATATTTCACCTATATTAAATTTGGCTGATCTATATAGGTTCTATGACGGTGAAATCAGTGAGAACAGAGGTAAAACTCCTGATTTACATATCTCTAATCAGTGGGAACAACAAAAGGATATGTGTTCTAAGAATGTGGCCTTTTGAGACAGCTAGAGGATTTGTGTTTTTAGAAAAAAAATAGATTTTTAGAAAAAAATGTGTTTTTGAAACAAAAAGCTGAAAAAAAAATATGGATAAGAATGTTTGGTTGTCATTGACAGTTTAACTAGCATGCATAGCTAGGAAGTCATTGCTTTTCATGTTTATAAATAAGAAGCTGATGTGAGAGTGAGAGGTGAGCAGGGGGCTCCAAAGAGATTGGCACTTTGTGTAGTGCTTGCAGAAGGTTTGTAAAACCTTAGAGGAAATGGGTACTCTGTGCAGTGCTTGTAGGAGGTTTCTTCTATGGGTACTCGGTGCAGTGCTTGTAGGAGGAAATTGGCACTCGGTGATGTGCTTGTAGGAGGTTTGAGATGTAAAACCTTGGATGGAAGAAGGATATTGGTACTCTGAGGAGTGCTTGCAGATGTGTGGCAATTATGGCCACCATGGAATTACTTTGGGAGAGCAATTTAGAAGTTTGTGGCAACCATGGCCACTATTGTAATGTGTTGTTTAAATATATATATAATAAATAAAAAGTGTTTTATATATTTTTTACTGTGTACTCTGATCCTGTAGGTCCGATTTATGTTATAATTTGTGTGCATGTGTGCAAGAAGATGTCTGAGCAACTAGGAGAGGTTGTTTTTCAATTGATTCCTCTCCGTCGCTGCATCACACCCCCACTTAAGTGATACTAGGAGGTAGTGAAAAAAAACAAAAGCAAACAAGTGGCATATCCACAAGTATGAGTTTCGGCAACAAGGCCTAATAAGGTACTCATGTATAATATATGCATAAGAAAACTCTGCTGGACAGATGAAGAAAAATCCATCACAAGAATAGAAAGAAGAAGAAGAAGGAAGATGTGCAAGGAGTATGGAGAGGAGGATGTCCTCTTCAACCCCCCTAGTACAACTTCCATCAAGAAGCCTACAAAGTATCTGTAAGATATCTCAAAAAAGTAGATAAGCCTCATCGTTGAACCGAATGAAACCATAATCCAAGACTGGTGCTTGTGACACATATCAAGGTTGTAAACCATGAAAAAGGTCACTAAAGAAAACCCCTTGAAACCAAAGTGTCACAAAAGGAGAGTGAAAAGATGAGATAGAGAAATAACCACAAAAAATCACAAGGGTAGTCCAAAATGACTCCACAAGCATGAGTATGTGATTTCCACCTATATGAACACAATGGGCTGATAACAAGGTCCAAAACTTGTGGACAAACAACAAAACAAGGGAATCAAGAATGTAATGGCACCAATGTAGCTGTGGAATGTGTCCTTATGGTGACCTCCTCATCCTATCGGAATGCATGGGTAACCAACCGCTGCAATCGCTAGGTGATATAGAGGAGATGACTAGATACTAGGATCACTCTAACAAATGTCTAGGAGTGTCGGGTTCAACCAAGAATGCACTCCATGATACAATAATTTTTGAGCCACAAAAAATTGTGGAAAACAATTTAAAAACTAAAAATGGACTGCACCATTTTATCCGTCTCGGAAAAACCTTTTCGATGACTATAAACACTCATAGAATCAGGTTTCAATGGGACCTTTTTTTGCATGAAAAAAAAACTCCTCCTTTTCCTCATAAGGAAATATTCTGGAATCTCTGAAATACAGCATGGTTAAAATATCTCTCACAGGAGAATAGACAAGGCCCTTTTACGTCTCAAGTGGAAAAAATATATTTATTAAAAAATGATGCCTCCATGCTTTGAAAGCATAAAATCTCCCACTATAATACATTACAATGCAATGGATAAAGTGGCCCCTTCTATTTAAAAAAAGTAAAATTAGGTCATATTTTTTAATAAATGGCCATCCCCATAATAATAAAGGCCAAATATCATTTTTTGGCATGTGGGCCCCATTATATCTATTTTTTTAAAATATTGCCCTTTATGTTTTAAATAAAGTTGTTGGAATTAGAAAACAAATGCCTTTAGAATTTCTTTGTCATTCTAAATATAGTCAATTCTCCCAAGCATCAACTTCGAGACAGCAAGCCTAGCCTAGCACTGCCAACAGTATATGCTTTGCCAAGTGGCGTGTCGTCTTCAAGATTGGCTTTGCATGGAATACCATCATTTGAAAGTGCCCATCGGAGTCAAAAAAACTAGTCGACGGGTTAAAAACAATTCTCCAGCTGTGCATCTTGCTCCGTCGTTCATCGCCTTCGATTTCCTTTGCCACGATGAACTTTTTGCTGGTGTTGTGAGCCGCCATTTCTCCTGTCTCATCATAGATTTGTGTCCCGACGATGACTCTTCACCTGTAATAGCCTTTGAATTGCATAAGATTCTGGTGCTAGATAAGACCAAGCTTTAAGACCTCCACGATGAATTCCTTCACACCTTCGGTGGTGGTCTATCACTCACCACATGAAATTAAAAGAGGGAAAATGGAATCAACATGATGTCTGGTGCACAAAGAGATGCATCCAGACGTGGCCCATTAAAAAACTGACTGTCGCCACTATCAACGATCTCTCCACCCCAGAATCCCATCGTGAGAGCGCGCCCTCTGCTACTGCTCCAGATTTGTGTCCGCAGGATTAAAAAAGTGTTTTAAAAATAAAATTCGTTTGCAAAAAAAAATCACAGCTCATTAGCCCCAAAAATGACTCGTGGTCAATACCATGATGAACTAATTGGAAGAGGTTCCTTTTGCCATTGTCGTCCCTCTCCAATCCATCTGTCTTCAACCACCTGCTCACAGCTTCGGGCCTCAAATCAAACTCCCCTCCACTCTGAAATACGAGGGAGTAGCAAAAAAACACCCTCAACTTCACCAGGTTTTCAGAGCTCATTGATTAATGCGGGTGTCATTGATTATCGTCGAAACTAATAAAAAAACTTTAATCACCATAAAATTTACCGCCATTGATCGACATGCCTTTGACCGCCATTTGGAGCTGTGCATGCTTGAACTGGGCAGCGTTGTTAGTTCTTTCTAGCAAGAATGATGATCTTCGACACCCACGGTTACATGTGACTCCTGTAGCTGCGATACATCTCTAGTCTGATCGGATTATCTAATATGTTAGATTATCTAGCATGTAGTGTGATATTTTCTCTGATCAATAATCTTGCAACGTCTCTAGATCTCTTTCAGTCTGTCAATCATTACACATGTAGAAGGTAGAATTTCTGCAAAGGGTGTTTGAGCCTTCTTCGATGGTGAGAGAGGCGCTATAAGTAGGGATTTCTACACCAGTGGATGCACGATATACACAACAGTTAAGCGAATGGCTCTTCAGTCGGGACCAACTGTGGGCAATTAAAGAAAGTATGTCGTCCATATTTTAGAAGTCCCGAGGACGAAGTGTAAGCACATATGGCATCTTTGACCACCAAAAATAGCATTGATTTTTTGTCTTGCCATAACAATAAGATCAAGATTGCTTTCCAGAAACTCGAATGCCATAAAATCAACCAATTTATTGTCTGATTGTATGAAAAAAATGATCGTTGCAAGCTCAACAGATTCATCGATCGCAACAAAAAGCAACTCACCCTCGGATCCTGTTGTCGCCTTCACATAGAAAAAATAGACCTCTTTTCTCGAATGTCCCGCTATAAAAAAAATGGTGATTCGGGCTTACTAGGCAAAATTGCTGCCAAGGTTTTATGCTCCTCCACATTTTCGATAAAAAAACCAAAGACGATGCTCAAACGAAGATCCCCTTCTACACGACGACTCCATTGAAAAAGTTGAAATGGGCATCCTATTGGGCAAGCGAAGATCCGGATCGTTGTCGTCGAGGTAAACAACACCAAGCAACATCTCTGATGTAGCAATTTTGTCCCCACCTTCGCCTCAACTCTCTCCACATGGCCACACTCAATATCTCGCTTGCGATAAAGGAGAAGATGGTGGCGCTATGTAAGATAATGAGAAGAACCAGCGAATAACACCATTTTTCCTAAAATTCTCATTGCTTTAAAACAAGACTTCGGAAAAACCTCCACCTGAAACTGCAATGGCTATACCAAAAATATTAGATCTGCAAAAAACTTCATCCCACAAGAGCAAATCTCCACCCGCATTGCTGAAAAATGCAAGAGACCATAAGAAAAAAAATTATCTGTGAGAAATCTATCGAGCAAGAGAGAGCTATCGGGCCATAACGAGGGCAGCTAAACTTACCCAAAAAATCTACATAAATCACAGATAAAGAGAGGACAGTTTTCTAGGGCACCACGCTAGCATTGCAGAGCTTATTTCCATAGGCAGTCACGAAGGAGGAAAAAAATATTAGTTCATACACTAAAAAAAACAACCATAAATTTTTCATCAATCATTTGGTTTTTGATCCATCAAAGATGGAGAGTATACTCCCTTTGTTTTCTGGAAAAAAATGGTCAAAGGGAAAAAAAATGACACAAAGTCCCCATATTCCCTTAGCATATAAGCAGTCAAAAAAGACATGATCAAAGGTGTCAAGAACTCGACATGGAGAGCAAGTAATAAATGTTTTAGGATCCTTGTTAAGAGATAATTTCTACAACAAAAACAACCAGCGAAAACAGGCCTTCTTAAGCTCTAAAAGACTGGACCAAATGTGCTGAAAGATAATATGCCCTTGTTTATCAATAAGATCCAACCGCCAACAACCATTAACATGTTTTACTATATCATAAGTATCACAAACAAGATCATATAAGATTTTGGGTTTAATGTCTCTAAAATTAGAACCATTTGTCCATTTGCACGAATCATAAAACCGATTATCATCATCAATAGGAATATGATTTTGAAATGCCATGAACTAATTTCTCAATAAGAAACACGTCCGCTAGTGTGACTGAGGAAGATCATATTTCATACGAAGAAACTCCCATAACACCAAAGAATCATTATCGACAATCTGTTCAAAAGTATTTATGCCTTTAAAAGCCCATTTTTTAGCAGAACAACCTTGAATAAGAGCCAAAGGCTTCCCATTATGCATAAGGTTCCACCAAACAGAACCTTTAAGAGAAAGTAAATTAGTAACATTACCAACAGCTTTACCAATTATTACTTTACCTCTAACCAGTTCCCAGGATTTCTATATACTACAGAAAACTGCTGAACCAGTAGGTATAACAGGAAAATTGCCAAAAAGAATTTTTGTAATATGAAGCCTCTTCCAAAATTTTGCCTTTTTCAAAACAGCATTAGAAATATTATGCCGAACAAGAACCTTCCATGGTTCATATCCTTCAAGACAGTTAATAATCCATTTTATTAACAAAGCAATGCCTTGTATTTTAAGATTTTTGAGACCCAACCCACCTTTCTTTTTATTAACAATACACCATGCCCAATTCACTGCATGTCTCTTTTTAACCCCCTAACCATCAGACCAAAGAAATTGATGAATATACCTTTGAATAATATCAACTTGATAGGCAAAAAAAACCAAGCAGAAGCAAAGTAAATTGTGTAAGCAAACATAATTTTTTGACAAATTTGTATACGCCCAGCCATATTCAGATGGAATTTACTCCATTTGCTAAGCTTTCCAATGATCTTATTCTTATCCCAATTTCACATATTAGGAAGACAAGGATCCACAACAAAAGGTATACCAAGATAACACACTTGTTTAGTAGGACCACCCCATTGGATATTAAATTTATTAAGACAAGATGGAGACTCAAGATTCCAGCTGAGCATAATAGACTTTGGTAGGGAAATTTTGGCACTAGAAGCACTGCCAAAGATATCAAGTATATGAAACAAATTGGATATATTCTCTTCTTCAAGATTAACAAGGATTACACATATAAAAGCTCATCACCATTAGGGAGGATGACACCATTCACCTTAGGATAATAAACAGAATGCATTAACATATAATATAAAGCATCGCTAGCAATGACAAAAAGAGCAGGGGCCAAAAGGTAACCTTACCGAATAGATCTCTGCAAATATATAGGTTCAGATAAAGAACCATTAACATCTATATATGTCACCGCATCAGTCAATAAAACCCTGACCATTTTACAAAAATAAGGAGGAAAGTCAAACGCTTCAAGGACCATAAATATATAGCCTCACTCAATTCTTTCATAAGCTTTTTCAAAATCTAATAGCAATATCCTAACATTTTGACCAGACCTCTCAGCCTAGCTCATGGCTTCCCAACATGTTTATAAATTTTCCAAAATATATCTTCCTTTAATAAAACCTGTTTGGGTAGGGATTATAAATCTTTGAAGAACCTTAGTAAGACGCAAGGCGAAAGCTTTAGAAAGTATTTTATAAGAAACATTCAATAGAGTTATGGGTCGCCAATTTTTAATCAAAGACTTATCACCACCTTTAGGCAACAATCTAACAATACCCGTATTCATTAACTGTTCCAAAGATCCCTTTTGGATAGCTTCATAATAAACCTCCAAGAGGTCATCACATATCCAATCTATATTTTTTTTATAGAATTCTATAGGGATACCATCCTGTCCAGGCACTTTGTCATTATTAATCGCAAGAATAGCTTTAGATATTTCCTCTTTAGTAAGAGGCAGATCTAAAATATCAGCCTCCTGAACAGTAATCTTCTTAGGGAGAATTTGCCGACAAAATTCTCTATCAATCTGCCTCTGAGGGTTGTCTTCTGAAGAGAAAAGTTCCTTATAGTACTGAAACATCATATTTTTAATAAGATCAGGATCACTAATCAGATTATCCCCATGCCAAAGACTACCAATATTTTCCAATAGACCTTTTTCTTTGATGTATTTAAAGAAAATTTTGGAACCTCTATCACCAGTCTAAAGTCAATTTAACTTGGCTTGAGCCCTCTGCCCTAACAGCTTTTTAGTTTGGATTCTTTTAATATCATTTTTGAGAGTAACAACATATTCCTGCCATTCAACACTACTAGGATATAACTGTAATTGGCTTTCAGCACTAACAAGTTTATATTGTAATTCTTTTTCCAACCTCCTGGAGTCTAAAGCGTATTTTTTTCCAATGATTTGAAAAATACTTCTCCAACTTTGAATATTCCTATTCCATTTGGAAATAACATTGTCATGCTTGAAAGTCCATTTATTAATCTCACGGAGAATAAAAATAGCATCACAACAGTCACTATTATTCAATAATGAAGTATTAAGGACAAATATTCTATTTTGATGGAAAATATTACTTAATTCATCAAAAAGAAGCAGCTTAACACAAATAGGATAATGATCAGAAATAGTGGTAGGAGTAACCAAAACCCGGGAGGTTGGAACAACATTGTCATAAGTGAAGAAAGACTTACTAGCATAAAATCTATTGAAACGAGAATAGATTCTATAATTTCCTTGTTGAATATTGCTCCATGTAAACCAAATATTAAATAATTAATTCCGAAAACCAACAATAGGATCAAAGAAATCAACACTATAATTTTTTGTCTTCCCCTAAATTTTTCCCTCCCTTAATTCTAATTCGTTCCTATTCCAATCTTTTTTTTCTTTTATTAAAGTTTCTCTACAACCTTAAAAAAAAACTCAATAATTTAATCAACTAAGAGAACCCCCAAGTATAATTATGAGATAATTATAATCTTAAAACCTAAGTAAAACCCTATATAAAACCTCTAACGCTTATATTTTTCTTTTATTAAAATTTCTCTACATACTTTTAAAAAAAAACTTTCAAAGAGCCTCCTCCACCTATAATTATGAGATAATCACAGTCTTCGAAAAACCTTTGCAAAATCCTACACAAATCCTTTAACGCGAATCTGCTGCAACACAGCTAATCGATGGTAACTCATTATAGCGCATTTTCTTTTTCGAGGGATGCAAGGTTCACATTCAATTTATTTAGAACTTATGCATCCCATAACCAAAACTTAAAATATATTTTTCTTTAAAAAAAAAACAAATTCGCGGTTTATGTTAAAGAGCGAAAGGTTGCCGTGCCTATACCAAAACTCAGAAGTATATTTTTCTTTTAAAAAAAATACTCTTACATATATAATTAAAATATTTTTTTTTATATATTTTAATTTTTAAATTATTTATAATATTTTATTACGTTAAGAGGCGTTCCTATAATGGTAGACAAGGATGGAAGTAAAGAGGTCATATATGTCACAACTGACTAACAAAAACATTTAAAATATTTAAACTAAAACAACCGACTAACCAACCGTTGCAAACATTTAAAATATTTAAACTAAAACAATCGACTAGCCAACCGTTGCCACTGTTTAATAAACTAACTTAAATATAAAGGATATATATCTAAAAATACCGAGAGTTATGAATCTCGAGGCGCCTATCTGGGAGATCACGATAGGTGCCTCGAGATTGATAACTCTTGAGTGTTTTTAAATATATATCCTTTATATCTAAGCTAGTATTATTTTATTTATACATGTATCCTATAAATTAATTATTTTATTATTTTTTTTTAATAATTTTTTTTTAAATAAGATAAAATAATATTATTTAATAAAACTAAATAATATAAATTTTTAATAATTATTATTTTTTTAATTAATTATATGGATGAAAATAAACCCCACATTAATTATATTATAATGATGTTTTAATCACATATTTTACAATTATAAATGAATCATTTAACAATAATTGAACTTTGATTTACTCTTTGAAAATTGAAGATTTATTTTTATTTTTAATAAGAAAAAGTACATCTTGTGGTACAAATAAACCACACTCCTCGGAGGTAGAAACGGGGCCTCTTACCCGTAATTTGAACTTGAATAATCTAAATAACAGTCTAAAAAATGTCCTTATAAAACAAGTTGATGATTTTAATTGTTAAATTCATATTATTTGATAAAATGATAGAGTTCACTATATAATTAAAATCTTCTTATATAATGTGAAACTCCTCATTTTAATCGTTAACTCCTAACTTAATAAAATAAAACATATTAAAATCGTTAACTCTTAACTTAATAAAATAAAACATATTAAAATTAATCTTATTGTCTAATGTAAAACTCTTTACTCTTCCTACTTATCTAGCAAAATCTTAGGATATGAAGCCAAGGGGGCTCAATTACGTGCTCGAATGCATTGGTTCAAAGTGGGGGACAGAGTGACCAAAATTTTTTTTCAGCGCCTCAGACCTCCTGCTCAACATTCTCAGTTTCAAGCCATTCAAGTTGATGGGCAGAGATTTACAGATCTTTCAGACATTGTCAAAGTATTTGTTTCACATTATCAAGGAGTTTTTACTTCTCAACCCCTTGATGATGCTAGAAGGCAAGCTCTTGCTGATTGTACCGCTGTTGTCCCCAAGAAGCTTTCTCCTGAGCAAATGTTATTTTGTGACACTCCTCTTTCTCTGGAAGATCTAAAAACTGCCTTGTCACTTATGGCCAATGATAAGGCACCTGGGCTTGATGGCTTCCCATGTGAATTCTATCAAGAATTTTGGGATATGCTTGGTTTTGATCTCCACAAAGTTTATCTTGAAGCCCTGCAATGTGGTTCACCGGGTTCCATTATTAACAAAGGCAATGTTAAATTTATTCCTAAGTCTAGAGATCCTGAGCTCATCACCAATTGGAGGCCGATCACCTTGCTTAATGTGAGCTACAAGATTATTGCTAAAGCCCTTGCGCTTAAGCTTAAATCTATTCTGCATTTGATTGTCAGACTCGAACAAACTGGCTTTGTTAAGGGAAGATACATTCTTGATAATGTTCTTGTTGTTTGGGAAGGTATGGAGTGGGCAAGAAATTTTGAACAAGATGTTTTATTCATTAAGATAGACTTTGAGAAAGCCTATGATAAGATGGAGTGGTACTTCATAACTGCCATGCTTCAAGCTCTAGGTTTTGGGCCAGTATTTGTGAGCACCATTCTTATGTTATTTCAAGATGCTTTAGTTGTTCTTACCTTGAATAATAGTCAATCTCGATCAATTTCTCTTGGTCGCTCTGTGAGACAGGGGTGCCCTCTTGCTCCATATCTTTTCATTCTTTCTACGGAGACTTTTGGCTATTTGTTGGCCCATAAGATGGATTAAGTATTAATCAAGGGTATTGCTCTCCCTAATTCTGACCGTCAGTTGGTCAATGGTCATTTTGCAGATGATTCCTTCTTAACGCTTCAAGAAGATGAACAATCCCTTTCCTCGGCTATTAGTTGCTTAGAGGTGTTCTGTTTAGCCTCTGGTTCTTCTATACAATGGAAAAAAAAATCCTGTTTTCAACAATCTCAATCTCAACTGCCACACTGGTTACATCAATTCCAATGGACTTGGATTCATCCAGGTGAGGTGTTTAAATTTCTTGGAATTCCTTTTACATTTCATGGTTCCTCTGCTCAATTGTGGCAGTATGTTATTGATAAAGTGGAAAAGAAGCTTTCTTACTGGACTAGTAAAAAACTTTCTCTGGAAGGAAAATTTTAGATTTGTTCTAAGGTTTTAGCCACTACCCATGTCTATTATTCATCTTGTTGGGTTCCATCCAAATCTTGTTATAAAAAATTGGATAAGCTTCTAAGAGACTTCTTGTGGGCCAAAGACTCTGTCAAGCAAGGTTTTCATCGGGTAGCTTGGGAAATTTGTTGTTTGCCCAAGGATTGTGGAGGCATGGGTTTATTTGATTGTCACCGACAAGGTCTTGCCCTTTGTGCTAAATGGATCACCCAATCTTTAATTGGGGATGAATCTTGGAAAGTGTTGGTCAGGCATTGCATTTCTTCTGGTTTGCTTCAAGGGAAGAAAATTTGGAAAGGGGTGGGATTGCAATCCATTCTTACTGCCCTTGTCCCTATTAAATTTAAAGGTTCTTTTGTCATTCAGAGTATTTGGAAAGCTTGGGAGGCCTTCAAACCCTGGCTTAGTTGGAAAGGGAGTTTTCGCAAAGCAGGTGCCTCTTTGTCTTCCATGAATATTTGGTGGTCTCCTGTTATCACTTGGCAAGGTTCTCCCTTAGCTCCGGTGCAGTGGGTCGAGCGCGAGAGGTTCTATAAGCGTGGTATTGCTTCCATTTTTTATTTCTTCTCCCGACATGCCAGGTGTTGGATACCTTGGGAAAGTTTTCGTCAAATTCACAATTTAAATCCTGGTGATAGAGACACTTATGAGGTGGTTATTGATAGTATTTCATTTTCTATTTGGAGCAAACTACATAAGCATTTTCAAAAACCCTGGTGGTCGGATTGGTGTTGGCACTGGGAGCTTCCTATTTTGCAATATAAAGCTCATCTTGGTTACAAATGGATCACCCCACAAGTTCCAATGGTTGATAAGCTCACTCTGAGATGGAATTTAGTCTCTCTTCCCTCCCAATGGAATAAGAGGTTTCAGATTACTTGGGCTACTTATATTGAACCTAAACAGAGTTTTTTTTGCTTGGAGTCTCTTACATCAAGGGTTACCTGTTGGCAGTAGGCTCAATCATCTGGGTGTTCATAATCTCATTTGCCCGGTTTGTGGACAATCGGAAGATTTACTGCATGTTTTTTGGTCTTGTGATCGGGTCAGTCAGCTTGGGAGTGGCTTCTTAAAATTTTCAGACCTTTTATGCAGGAGGATTTTACTTGGGTCTATGCTATTTTGGGTGACCCTATTGCTTTTTCCTTCAACTTGGATGTTGTTTGGAATATTTTTAGAATTGGTACCTTGTTTTATCTATGGAAGTCTCGAAATAGAGTTGTTTTTTCTCAGCAAGATGTCGGACATGTCTTCTCTGTTGTTGATAAATATGATATATTCTTTGATTGTTGGTTACAGATTCAAGTACAAGTTAAAAAAGTACAGGTGGAGTTGCAGTACTTGCGTACCCTCATGGATCATTGGGGGAATGCACCCTGCATTATGAGTCATGTGCATCTTCCTTCCCCTTCCAGGTGGCAGTAATTTCTCGGCTTCTTTCTTTTCGAATGCATATTTAATACTGTTTTGGCAATTGTTATTGGCAATTTGTGGGTTGTTTCTAACACTCTTGTATACTCTTAACCACAATGGTTAATGTGTTGGTTTACGGGGTGTGCTAATCCCACCCACCCTTTTTTGTATGATTAAACATTATTTTATTAATATAATGGCTTTTTCATCCAAAAAAATCTTAAGATAAATTTAAATTGAAATTTTATCTTAATATGAAAATCAATACAAGGTGTAAATATATATTAATATATACCAATGTATCATCAAAACCACCCGAATTGTCTTGTCGTCCATGGACTAACTGATGTACACTCGCTTAAATACCAGAAGATCAACCTCGACTAGACTCAAACGTGTCTTTTTGCTGATTGAATTTTTTCTTAATTAATATAATATTTGTACCACGAGAATTGCTTTGTCAACTTCCAACAACATGCTTCACGTGACACTAGTATAATATAAGGTTGAGCTGTCATTTTTCCCTTTGCCAACAAAATTTAACTCTATTGACAACTAGTATATTGCCTCCATAAATTGAATTCTTCCAACGAAGATTTAAAGGGTAAACATATAACTTGAATTCTTGTCATTATTAAATTTTTTATTAACGGGTCAGATAAAGTCAGTCTTAGAGTATACCAATGGATTGTTTTTTATACCCAAGAATAAAGTCAAAGTCGACTTACTACATAAAACATTTATCAACTACACTGTATAAATAATTTTTTTTATTAATTATTAAATAATTTTTTATTGACGGTAATATTGACAATAAAATCTCAAACTCGGAATACTCTTTAATTACTTATTGTCTGCGTCTCTGTAGTACCGACTTCTAGTCGTGTTGGTTAAAAAAAATAACATAGGCCAAATATTTTTGAAAAAAAAAAATATATATATATATATATATATATATATATATATATATATATTTTTTTTTAAATTGGGTGTAATGTGATTATAATTTTAGGGAATTTATAATATTTTGTTTAAAATAGGGTTGAAAAGATACGTGATGAAATTATTAGGTAAAGACAAAATCAAACATTGATAGAATATTAGATGAAACTCTACTACCTTATTATAAACTTTAGTTAAGAAAACTCAACAAACCCAAACTCTTGTATATATACCAGATATAATTCTGACTCTACCACTATAAATTTTAGTTGGTAAGACAAGGTCAAACACGGGGTAGGACACCAGATGTAACTTTGAAGTTGTGATTATAAATTTCAGCTGGTAAAACAAAGTAAAGAAACTAACCCTCTAAAAAATCGAATCAAAACAACCAACTAACAAACACGGTATATCTACCAACTAACTTATTTTTTAATCTTTGCACAACGGATGCTGCATTCATCCAGCTTTCCACGTCAAAAAAGACACGGTCCAATGCGATACCTGCTGCATTGTCTGGGTTCTCCCTCGGCTGTTCAACTCGCCTTGAAACTTCCTCGTAAATGCATTGTCTGGGCTCTCCGTCGGCTGTTATATAACCTCCTCTCATTTCATTCCTTATTCACCACCGCTACGATTCGAGTTAGGACGTTGCAGGTTCTACTCCCAGGCACAAATTTTCAAGTTTCCATGCCCCTGTGCCTCTCGAAAACACCCATCCAATCAGACGAAATATAAAGCTTTCTGTCATTTGTGACTTTGGGGGCTTGCAATGGTTACAGTTAATATATGAAAACTAATGCTTGAATCATACATTATGGTTTGAACCTTGGATTTAACCCTAGCCCATTGGGTAAAGAGGAAGTCAACGGGACTCCAACCATCTAAGGTTCGAACCGAGGTAACCCACTGGTAGGCACTTGACCACTACCAACCAACTTATCCTTTTAGGTGAAAATTTTAGAGTGAAGCATGAGTTTTTGAAAGGGTCTTGGTCGCTTATGTAATGGTTTGAACTTGGATCTCCTAGATGAAAACCCAAAGACATGCCACTATGGTGTCCCGTTAGAAACAATAAATTAGGGTAAAACATATTTTTTTGAAAGGGTCTTAGTTCCTTGTATTGAGGTTTGAACTTGAATCTCTTGGATAAGAACCCAAAGACATACCACTATGATATCTCAATAGAGACTAAATTTTAGGGTAAAACATAGGTTTTTTTGAAAGCGTCTTGATCCCTGAATAGTGGAATGAGCTTGGGTTTCTTGCATGAAACCCAAAGACATACCATTATGAAATCCCAACAGGGATTAAATTTTTTTAAGGGAAAACATGAGTTTTGAAAGGGTTCTAATCCTTTATGTGGTTTGAACTTTGGTCTTTTGGATGAAAACCCGAAGACATACCACTATAGTGTCCCAACAGGAACAAAATTTTAGAGTAAAGCACGTGTTTTTGAAAGTGTCATAATCCCTTGTATAATGGTTTGAACTTGGATCTCTTAGATGAGAACCCAAAGACATACCACTACGGTTTCCCAACAAGGATAAAATTTTAGGATAAACTATAAGTTTTTGAAAGGGTCTCGATCCCTTGTGTATTGGTTTGAACCTAGATCTCCTAGATGAGAACCTAAAGCCATACTACTACGATGTGCCAATAGGGACGGCTTTGTTGACCATTTTTTTAAAATAAAAACTTTAATTAAGTATACTATTTTAAATTTTGATGAAAGATTTATTTATTTTTGGATGTTGTTAAGACATTGAAACTCTAAATAAAAGGTTCGAGGTTCTAATCCAAAAGGAGGCAGGGTTATACATTGTATTCCATCTTGCATTATAGCTTTTGGTCCCAGAGAATGTTTTGGTCTTATAAAGATAATTAAAATCATTTTATTTTATTTCAAATTATTTTTCCGAGTGTTTGTTATAACTTTTTAAACTATAGTCCTATAAAAACTCTCTCGTATATAGTTTTTGATTGGTTATATGAGATTACATCATCACCACATAGTGGTATTACAACAAAGCTAGAATATTATTCGTGTACCATTTAGCAATATTTAACTCAATCTCCTCCTTTGATGTCGAGGAATCTAACCAGTTTTGCTAATACCACTTGATTTTCTCTTGTAAAAAAAAAATATATTTTTTTCAACATTTTAAAATTGCTTATAATACTTTACACCATTTTATTTATACATGCATCTCATAAATTAGTCTTATTATTATTATTTTTTAACACACATTTATTTCTTAAAATTACTTAAGATAAAATAAAATTGTTTAATAAAACTAAAGAATATAATTTTATTATTATTATTATTATTATTTTAATTTGGTTGCATGGGATTAAAATTGACCCAATCCTAATCATACTACCATAATATTTTAACCACATATTTTACAATTATACATATGGCGCTTAACAAAATATTGTCAATATAGACTGACTAATGTATACTTGCTTAAATACCATAACACCAACCTTGACAAGGTTTGAACATGTCTTTCTAGTGATTGAATATTTTTTTTGTCCTTAAGGGTTAGGTTGATCGGTAAAGGTTTGACTAGCCAAGTACCTGCCAAGAAGAGACATAGGTTCAAACCTTGGGGCACGCTGCCAGCTTTAGCAAAGGTAGTAGTCTGTGTTGAATCTTCTGAGTGCGTGTTAGATCGATGATAACAGTACAACCCTGAGCGATCGATGGTCTCCATCTCACGTCGGGTCAACGACTTTCTAGTGATTGAATATTTTTCTTGTCCCTAAGGGTTAGGTTGATCGGTAAAGGTTTGACTAGCCAAGTACTTGCCAAAAAGAGATCGGTTCAAACCTTGGGGGCACACTGCCAACTTTAGCAAAGGTAGTAGTTTGTACTGAATCCTCTGAGTGTGCGCCAGATTGATGACGACAATACAACCTAAGCAACCGATGGTCTCCATCTCACGCCGGGTCAACAATGAGACAAATAAACTATTGGGACCCATCTCTATGGTTTGAACCCTGCACTTGCCAATTACTAAAAATAATGGTTGTAACCAACTCCTCTATATATATATTTTTTTGGTTACATAAATGAATTGGTTACAATCACAATTTTTAGTGACTGCCAACGCAACCAACGCAACTGGCAGGGTTCAAACTATCAGCGAAGGCTTCCAACACATCCACTGTCTTGTTAATGGTAACCCGACGTGAGATGGGGACCGTCGACGCATAGGGTTCGCATCGTCTTCGTTAGTCTGGTTCAACACATGACATGAAGGGAATCGTCGGACAAGCAGGAAACATATTGTCGTCATCAGTCGGGTGCAACACGCGGAAGAGTCGGATCGAGCTACTGACTATGCATGGGCACGCCCATAGGATTGGAACCTAGGTCTCCTCTCGGTAAACACCCCAACTTACCAATCCACCTAGACTCACGGACCAACTCCTCTATATAACCCAATATATATATATATATATATATATATATATATATATATTTTAAATAAAATAATATTTGTACCACGACGACAAAATTTAACTCTAGCTTACAGCTAGTAGATTGCCTTCTATAACTTCAATTCTTCCAACACAGATGTCAAGGATAAACTTATAGCAACGACTCGGTCGTGGTTACCCTAACATGACGTCGCCCTAACGAGTAACCGGCAATTTGACGGTCAAATCTCAACCTTAGAAAATTCTTTAATTAATTATTGTCTCCGTCTCTGTTGAACCGACTTCTGGTCATGTTAATTAGAAAAAATAACATACACCACGTTACAGCAACATTAATTGAAAAAATATACAAATAAAATCTAAAGTCGGTTTCCAGTCAAGTGAAATTGACATAATTTTTTTTGCAAGACAAGACATTAGACATAATTAAGAAACTAACCAACAAACATTCAATCTACTAACCAACTTAATCTACTAACCAACTTACCTTTCTAGATGTTCATCTTTAAATCTAATTTTATTTTAGAAATTCTGGCAATTTGACGAGAATCATACATTGCAGGCGTTGAATAGCGCCGCCCCCGTGTTTTTACGCATTCATCGACCTTTCCACATCAGAAAAAACAACTCTTCGGCCTCCGTCCCTCACACTCAACTTGCCTCGAAACTTCCTCGTAAATGCCCTGCATTGTCTCCTTTCTAGATGTTCATCTTTAAATCTAATTTTATTTTAGAAATTCTGGCAATTTGACGAGAATCATACATTGCAGGCGTTGAATAGCGCCGCCCCCGTGTTTTTACGCATTCATCGACCTTTCCACATCAGAAAAGACAACTCTTCGGCCTCCGTCCCTCACACTCAACTTGCCTCGAAACTTCCTCGTAAATGCCCTGCATTGTCTGGACTCTCCCTCGCCTGTTATTTAACCTCCTCTCATTCACCGCTGCTGGCTACGATTCGAGTTGGGGCGTTGCAGGTTCGACTCCCAGGCACAAATTGTCGAGTTTCCATCCATGCCCCTTTGCCTCACGAAAACCCCCCATCCAATCCAATCAGACGAAATATAAATCTTTCTGCGGTTTGTGACTTTGGGGCTTGTAATTAATTAAAACGGTGGATTTGTTACAGTTATGAAGGATTCCAACGTTTGCATAAGGGAAGTGTGGGCCGACAATTTGGATGACGAATTCGAGCTCATCCGAGATATAGTAGATGAATACCCTTTTGTTGCCATGGACACTGAATTCCCCGGTGTTGCGATAAGGCCAACAGATGGGGCGACCTTCAAGAGCAGGGCAGAGTACCATTATCAAACCCTGAAGGCGAACGTGGACACGCTTAATCTCATCCAGGTGGGCCTCACCTTCTCCGACGAGAAGGGAAACTTACCTGACTGTGGCAAGCGCTGTGTATGGCAATTCAATTTCAAGGAATTTAATCCCTCTGGGGATATACACGCCCCCGATTCCATCGAGTTGTTGAAACAGAGCGGTATTGACTTTGAGAAGAACAATGCGAAGGGCATCCATTCACAGCGTTTTGCGGAGCTGTTGATGTCGTCGGGCCTTGTTTTAAATGAGAATGTGCAATGGATTACTTTCCACAGCGCTTATGATTTTGGGTATCTGCTTAAACTTTTGACCTGCCAGAGTTTGCCCTCCACTCGGCAAGGGCTTCTGGGACTGATGAGATTGTACTTTCCAAACGTGTACGATGTGAAGCATCTCATCAAGTTCTGCGATGGGTTGTATGGAGGTCTGAACAGAGTGGCAGAACTGCTTAAACTCGAGAGGATTGGCATATGTCATCAGGCGGGATCTGATAGCCTTCTCACCTCCTCTGTTTTTATGAAATTGCAACAGGACTTTCTGCGTACATCAACTGACATGTGTGCAGGCATTCTGTATGGACTGTAAAACTTCTCTTCAAAGATTGTATCTTGCACATTATAAGTACAACTATGATCAACAAAGCGACCAGTTGATTGTGATTACATTGGCCTTCCTTCAAACAAAGATGTTCGGGCTTGTAAGCAATTTTGAGTCTTTGAGTTATATGGAGAATAGAATACAAGGAATATACAAATAAACACAATCTGCAGATAGTTTCATATAGATATAAAATTACTTTATTTAATTTCTCTTATAAAATTTTGGCTATGGCTCTGAATAGAAGACTGGCTAGAAGACTCCTCCCAATGGTTACAAAAATTGTTCGCCAAGAGCAAACAAGGTTTACATTTTGGATAATCTTTTTATAGCTTGGGAAGGGATGGAGTAGGCTCGAGCACATGGGCTCAAGGGCCTTTGCCTTAAACTTGATTTTGACAAAGCTTATGGTCGATTAGAGCGACCCTTCATCTTAAGCATGCTTCATTGGCTTGGTTTTGGCAATAGATTCATCGATATGGTAGCTTCCCTCTTTCCAAATCCTTATGCAAGAGTGGTTATTAATACATAATTGTCTAATGGCATTCTTGTGGAAAGATCAGTTAGGCAAGGCTACCCATTGCCCCTATCTATTTGTAATTTCAACTGATGCCCTTGGTTATCCATTGCAATATGCAATTAAAAAGGGGAGGATAAAGGTATCCCCTTTTCGGATGGCTCCCAGCTTATCAACTCTCACTTCGTAGATGATTCTATGCTTTTTCCTTTGACATATCAGCAAAATCTTGCAAACATCCTTGAGACAGTTCACACCTTTTGTAGGGCCCTCGGTGAAAGAATCGAAGAATCTAAGAACTTTGTTATTCCCTTTGGATTTGATGATAAGCCAAATTGGATATGCATTCCCTATTAATTCTATCAAAGGTATGTTCTATAAGTGCAATGGAAGAAATGGCAACCTAACCTAGACATAAACTTCTTCAGGCTCCTCCTCTTGCGAATCAAATATCGTACTCCATGGAATCATGTAGAGTGGGTTGGATCCTAGAAACCAGGGACCTCCATGAAAGATAGCACTCGTCTTCCATAGAGGCAAATGTAACGACAAAGTATCCCCTGCTTATCATCATGAATTCATAAGAATAAACTTTACCCCTCAATTTGTGTTAATCCATTTCTAGATTGTGATTGGACTAGGTTATATACCCATAAATTTGCATGCAAGGGCTTGGGTGGAAAGCGTGAGCAAATGATGTTGGATGAGGGATGGAGGCACCTCAATCACCGAAGACTTATTTAATTTGGTTACAAAGGTACCATTGTTAGAGCAAGCAGGTGGTTATGGATAGGGTGCTTTCCTTGCATTAAGCACTTAACACATATGATCCAACTTCTCCTAATTAAAGGGAATTGTTGCAAAAACGTAAAGAAGGCCTCATTGCCTACTTGTTTGAAAAGTGAGGTTGTTGTCGTCATTATAGTAAGAATTCGCCATAAATCACTTCATAATAAACTACCATAAATCACTTCCCAAAGAAGAGGTCCCTGTTGTTTGTAAATTCGTGACTCGCACCTTAGTCAATGAAAGATTTCCAAAGCTAAAGTCAAAGGAGTACCATACCTGAATTGATACTCGCGATCTCTCCTTGTAAAAATCGATCGATGCTATGGTTTTTTGTCTTTCCTAAATTTTTCCCTCCCATATTTCGTTCCTACTCCAATATTTTTTTCTTTTATAAGAGATTCTCTACAAACTTAAAAAAAAAACCTCGATAATTTAAACAGTTGGAGGGAACCTCCAACTATAATAATGAGTAATCATAATCTTTCTCAGTTCTCCTCTGTGTTGGTCCTTCATGGCCTCATGTTGTAATACAGTAGTGGAGGCCTAAGTGTGGTATATGTTGTGCTTATTTCTGGTGATGGGTGCCCTACGTGGCCATGTGAATGCACGTGTGTTTGCTTTATCCTCGCTAGAGGGAAGTCTACTGTGGCTCCGATGGTTGTTGGGTGTTCAAGCCTGGATGTAGGCACCCAAACCACGGTTAGCCTGTATATTGTATTTGTTCCCTTAAGATTTTGGCTAATATAAATTTGGCAACAATTTCAATAAAAAAATCTTCCAAGAGTCTCAGCTAAAATTATGTAGAGGCATGGTGATAATGGACACCATTATCTAATTCCCCTTGTAGCATGAAAGAAATTTGTTGGTTCTCCATTTATTATGGAGGCTATCCATGGGTTTTTTATGCATGCTCCAATCCACTTGATGATCTAATGTGGGAATCCAAACTTTTGTAGGACATGTTCTACAAATTGTATATTAACTCAATCAAAGGTGTTTGTCATATCAAGTTTTATAACAATTTGCTTCTTTTTTTATTTTCTACTAGTGTGGAGGGCTTCATGCACCATTATGATATTATCATATATTTGTTTTCCAGGCATGAAACTCCCTTGCTCTTCTGATGTTAGTTTGTCAAGTTTCTTCTTTATTCTATTGGACAACAGTTTGGTGATAATTTTATATAAAAAAATTGGTCTGAATCTAGAGAAAGTAGTGGGAGTTTTTTTATTTAGGAATCAATGCTAGAAAGGTGGGGTTGATGGCTCCAAGAATCTTACCTTTCACCCTAACATCTTCAATCATGCATAGTAGATCTTCTTTGATGATGTGTAAGTATTGTTGGTAAAAGTTGTTTGTGAATCCTTCAGGTCTAGGAGTTTTGTCCTTTGGTAGAGTTATAATCTCCTTAAGTTCCTCCATACTGATTGGCTGACTTAAATCCTCTTTGTCTTCCAAACTTAATATTTTTAGTATATGTTGCAACAATATTCTTACGAATGTGGGTTTCCATTTTCTCTAGAGAGTAGAGCTGAGTAATGTTGATTGGCAAGTTCCTTATTTTTCTCCCTGTTTGTATAAGTGGGTCCTTCATGCTCTATCTCCTTGATTGTGTTTCTTTGGCAGTGTTGCATGGTTTTTAGATGAAAATATTTGGTGTTTCTATCTCCCTTGCTTAGCCAAACCATTTGAGATCTAAGCCTCCAATGTGTTTCTTCTTCAACGCTTAATTTACTGAGCTTTTAAATCAGGTCATTTCTTACATCTTCTTGCCATGGTTGAGGAGGATGGTCCCCAATTTATGTTTCTGGTTTCTCTAGTTGTTGCATCGACTACTTGTTTGATTTGACTCTCACTTTTTCTACCAACCATTTTTATCATGTGCTTCAATTTTTGAATTTTGCTTTTCCATTTTTCTTGGGGGTTGGTGGACTAGACCTGTTGGTTCCAAGTGTTTTCCATAAGTTCACTAAAATCTTCTTATTTCATCCATTCAAAGTTGTATTTAAAAGGAATTTTTCGGGGTTGTAGGTTTTGGCCGCTATCCAAGAGAATTGGCTTATGATATAAGATAGAGTTTTGAATGATGTGACTAGAAGTGAGGGGAAAGTTTGTTAGGAGATTTTCACTGATAAAAAATCTATCCAATCTTTCTACAGTATAGTTTATCCCCACTCTCTTTTTGCTCTAAGTGTACTTCCCTTTGGTCTATTGAATGTCTTGTAAGCTTTCATTTGTCATAATTTTATTGAGCAAGTCTCTATTTGGATCCCTTGCTAAACTCCCCCCAACATTCTCCTAGTGGTAGAGTATCATGTTGAGATCTCCTCCCAGTATTATGTTGTCAAACTTCTCAGTGTCTAGCCATTGTGCTAATATTTTCCATGCTTCTCTTTTTTGGATAGGATGATTTGGACCATAAAATTTTATTATTGTTATATTAGTTCCATCTAGTAAGAGGAATTGTGTTCCTATCTAGTTATTGTGCTTATGTTGTAAGCTACAGACTAATTTTTGCAGGTCCCAAGCCAAAGCTAGTCCCTCTGAAGCTCCTATAGAATCAACAATTACTAATTCTGATTGTGCCCATATCTTCTACCATTTTGTAGTCAGTGTTGCCTTTATTGTTTTTGTTTCTTGAATACAGACTATTGTTGCCTTTTGCTCCTATATTAGAACTTTGAGATAGTCTGTTTTCAGAGGACTTCCTAGTCCCCTACAGTTCCATGACATAATCTTCATTTTTTGGATTGCTTCTTATTTTTTGCGAATCTCTCCTCAATTCTTACCTATGTTTTGGATTGCAAATATTTATGTGCTTGCTCATTTATGAGTTGTTGGTTCGATTTTCTTCCCTTAGCTGTAGATCATGTGGCCAACAAGCCCCCGAGAATCACTATTTCTTCCACTTGTATGTCTTCTACCTCTTCCTCGAAGTTTCCATCAGTTTCTTCTCTAAATATTGTATTCTCTAGTGTATCTCCTAAGATCTATGGCGATTTGTTAGCTTCAATCATAGGTGTCTTCTCTTTACCTTTAGGAGCCATCACATCTAGAGAGGTGATTTACTTTTCTCCTTCACTAAGACTTGTAAATTGTTTTTTGTGTCGGATGTTTTTTCAATCCTGTGGTTGAGGTTGTCGCTTCTTGCTTCTTGATCTGCGCGGTCTCCTTTTGACTACTTGGAAACCTAGTTCTTCTTTTTTTGTTTATTGTGCTTATTTAATTGGGTAGTTTTAGGAGAAGTGCCCATGCTCATGGCAAGTTATACACTGAATGGTATATGCTAGTCAAGGGGTTGGTTATGTATCCAATCAAACACATTTATTTCAGTATGCTCGAGCAAACCCTTTTTCATATTGACTTGCATATAGATGTGTGTGCATATACCATTATTGGTCTTTGGAGGAGTCCAGTCAATGAGTGTTTCGATAACATTCCCTATTAATTCTATCGAAGGTATGTTCCATAGGTGCAATGGAAGAAATGACAACCTCACCCAGACATAAAATTCTTCAGGCTCCTCTTGAGGATCAAATATCATGCTCCATGGGGTCATGTAGAGTGGGTTGGATCCTAGAAATCAGGGACATCAATGAAAGATAGTGCTCTTGTCCTCCATAGAGGCAAACGGAACGATAAAGTATCCCTTTCTTGTCATCATGAATTCATAAGAGGAAACCTTATCCCCCCAATGTGTGTTAATCCATTTCTATATTGTGATTGGACTAAGGCCATATACCCATAAATTTGCATGCAAGGGCTTGGGTGGAAAGCGTGAGCAAAGGATTTTGGATGAGGGATGGAGGCACCTCAATCATCAAAGACTTGTTTAACTTGGTCACAAAGGTATCATTGTTAGAGAAAGCAGGTGGTTTTGGATGGGGTGCTTTCCTTGCATTAAGCATTTAATGCATATGATACAACTTCTCCCAATCAAAGGGAAATTATTGCAAAAACATGAAGAAGGCCTCATTACCTACTTTTTTGAAAAATGAGGTTATTGTCATCATTACATCAACAAACTACCATAAATCAGTTCCTAAAGAAGAGGTATTTGTTGTTTCTAAATTCGTGACTCGAGCCCCAACCAATAAAATATTTTCAAAGCTAAAGCCAAAGGAGTACCATACCTGAACTGATACTCGCGATCTCTCCTGATAAAAATCGATCGACACTTGGATTTTTTGTCTTCCCCTAAATTTATCCCTCCCCTAGTTCGTTCCTACTCCAATCTTTTTTCCTTTTATTAGAGCTTCTCTACAAACTTAAAAAAAAAAACCTGGAGCCCCCAACTATAATTATGATATAATCAGTCTTAAAGAAACCTCTGTAAAACCCTACACAAAACCTTTAACGCTGATATTTTTCTTTTATTGGAGCTTCTCTAAAAACTTAAAAAAAAAAAACTTGATCGTTTAAACGGCTGAAAAGAATCCTCAACTATAATTATGAGATAATCACAATTTTAGAGAAACCTGTAAAACCCTATACAAAACCTTTAACATTGATCTACTGCAATACATAACTAATCGATGGCAACTCATTATATTGCATTTTATTTTTCAAGGGACGCAAGGTTCGCATTCAATTTATTTAGAACTTCTACATAACACACCAAAACTCATAAGCATATTTTCCTTGAAAAAAAAAAAAAAAAATACTCATATATATAACTAATTTTATTTCTTTCATTTTACATTCTTAAATTATTTATAATGTTTTACATCATTTTATTTATACTTGCGTCTTAAAAAATAATTTTATTATTATTTTCTTTTAACACATTTATTTCTTCTATTCATTATTTTTTATTCCCTTAAATTAGTTACATGGACTGAAATAGGCCCCACCTTAACCATATTATCATGGTGTTTTAACCACATATTTTACGATTATGAATGAATTATTTAACAAGAATCGAACTTGGATTTACTCCTTGAAAGTTGAGGATTATTTTTTTAATAAGGCAAAGTACATCGGGTGGCTAGGGCCACACTCCTGGGGGGCACAAACAAGGTCTCCTTTCCCGTGATTTGGACTTGAATAGTCTAGATAACAGTCTAAAGAGTGTCCCTATAAGACAAGTTGAGGATTTTAATTGCTAAGTTCTTTTTAGTTTTTTGGTTACATAGGAGAGTTGGTCACAACCACACACACTATTTTTAGTAACTGACAACCACAGGGGCTACTTCCACCAAACTTAATTTTACTCGTTTTTGTTGACCTGATGTGAAGGGAACCACCAATCATTGAGGATTGGTATCGTCATTGTCTGTCTGGTGCACACTCAAAGGATTCAAATCAAACTACTACCTTTGCAAACAGGCTACCCCTGATATTTGAATATGAGTATCTTCTTGGTAGACAAACACTTACCAATCCACCTAGCCCTCGGAGGCCTAAGTTCATATTATTTGATTAGTGAAGTTCACCCATATGATTGGAACCTTATAGTGTAAAACTTCCCATTCTCATTCTCATTCTCATCCTCATCGTTGGCTCCTAACTTAATGAAATAAAACATATTAAGATTAAATTTTACAATTTTAACCTTAATGTATAATGCAAAACTCTTTAGTCTAGTTACTTATCTAAACCCCTTCAACAAAATTTTAAGATAAATTTAAACCTTAATTATGATTTGAAATTTTATCTTTATAAGATACTATAATAATATGAAAATCAAGACAAGGTGTATGTAAATATATACCATTTTATCATCAAAACCACCCGAATTGTCTTGTCATCCATGGACTAACTAATTGGTTTGAACCTGCTATTGATAGTTACTAAAAATAGTGTGGTTGTAACCAACCCCTATGTATCCAAAAAAATTAAAAACAAAATTTTGACCATAAAAAAAGTTCACTTCATGGTCTTAAATATAGGCTATCACTTCTCTAAACCATGGGTCGTCCCCAATACTTTTATCCCTTATCTTCAAACTATAGAAGATGATGAAGAAAAAATGGAAGGAGAGTAATGGAATAATTTGAATTCGATCCTCGTTTATATTTAATCCACTTTTCAATCTTTGGAAAACTTGACCAACATCAATTGAATTTATACATTAACCTTTGTTTTATCATGTTTAATCATTTAATTCTTGTTAATCACTTTTAATAAAAATATCTACAACTTCCATAAATATTACCATAAATTCTTCTTCCTATTATCCTTAATTAGGGATTGCTTACTTCTAGTTAAGGATTCCATAAATGACTTCCATTTTTTGCTACATAATTTTTTCCGTTAGAATCTTTTATTTTTTTTAAATTTCAAAGATATGTAATAAGAAAAGGTGAAGCTAGCTTCTTGCTCTCATTCACTTCATATTTCTACAACCAAAAGAAGTATGTAAATGCAAAGATCAAATGAAAGGAAAAAAAAACGTTTACATCCCAACTAAGATCCAATTCACATCAATTAAGGTTTGAAACGAGGAGACAAACAACACCTCAAGAGGCATGGTTAGAATAAATATATTTCTTTTACACAAGAGTAGTGGAGAGTGGAGAACGAAAAACATTTTATCATGGAATGTGAAGCTTACAAGGATCTTAGGAATGCACACGAGAACATTTTAAAAGTGAACTCACTAATGAAACGTTTTGAAAAATGGAGAGTAGGAAAAATAGGAGAACTTCTCGAAAACACAATCTAAAAGATGAGTTTTTTTTTTTTTTAAACATACACAACTTACACTATCGTGTCAAAACAAGTGATTCTCCATGATGTACATGAGAACCAAAGCTCGAACCACACACACCACGGTTTGAACCTTGGACCACCCAAAGAGAGGTCAAAGCCCCAACCATTGTGTTGTTCCCATTGGGACTAATGTTGAGCTCTTTGACTTTGTTGAACATTTTTTTTGCTTTTGTAAGGATTAACTTGAGCCCACTGGGTAAAGAGGACGTCAACAGGATCCCAACCATCTAGGAAATCAAACTGGGGTAACCCACTGGCAAGCACTCGACCACTACAAACCGACCTATCCATTTTAGGTAAAAAGTTTAAGGTAAAGCACGAGATTTTGAAAGGGTCTCGATCACTTATGTAGTGGTTTGAACTTGGGTCTCCTAGATGAAAACCCAAATATGTGACATGGTATCTGAATAGGAACAATAAATTAGGGTTTGAAAGGGTCTCAATTCCTTGTATCGAGGTTTGAACTTAGGTCTCTTGAATGAGAACCCAAATACATACCACTACGATATCTCAATAGAGACTAAATTTTAGGGTAAAACACAAGTTTTTTGAAAGCATTTCAATTCATGTATATTGGTATGAACTTGGATCTCTTGGGTGAAAACCCAAAGATATACCACAACAGTATTCTACTAGGGACTACGATTTTTTAGGGTAAAGCATGGGTTTTGAAGGGGTTCTAGTCGATTGTGTGGTTTGAACTTTGATCTTTTGAATAAAAACCCAAAGACTACCACTATAGTGTTCCAACGGGGGTAAAATTTTAGGGTAAAGCATGTGTTTTTTGAAACTATCTTAATCCCTTGTATAGTGGTTTGAACTTGGATCTCTTAGATGAGAACTCAAAGACGTACCACTATAGTGTTCCAACAAAGACAAAATTTTAGGGTAAACCATATATTTTTGAAAAGATCTCGGTCCCTTGTGTATTGGTTTGAACCTAGGTCTTCTAGATGAGAACCTAAAACCATACCACTACGGTGTGCCAACACGGACGATTTTCTTGACTATTTTAAAAAAATAAAAACTTTAACTAAATATACTATTTTTTAATTTTGATGAATAGTTTTTTATTTATTTATTGCTAAGACATTGAAACTCTAAATAAAAGGTCCAAGATTCTAATCCAAAAGAAGGTAGGGTTATAAATCCTACTCGATCTTGCATTAAAGCTTTTGGTTCCAAAAGAATGTTTTGGTCCTATGAACGTAATTAAAATATTTTATTTTATTTCAAAATATTTTTTCAAGTATTTGTTATAACTTTTAAAACTATAGTCCTGTAAAACGTTTTCTTGTATGCATTTTTTTAATTGGTTTCAATGTTTTCTTGTATACATTTTTTTAATTTGTTATATGAGTTTGAAACGGATCTCACCCGTATTACATCATCACCACATAGTGGTATTACAACAAAGCTAGAATATTATCCGTATATAGTTTAGCAAGATTTGAACTTGGATCTCCTCCTTTAATGTTGAGGAATCTAACCGCTTGAGTTAATACCACTTGATTTTCTCTTGTATACATTACTAAAATAATTTTATTTCTTTCCGCAACGTGGGCGAGTGTGTGAGGGGTGGGTATGTGGTGGTTTTGTGTTAAATTCCCTATTGATAAGTATAGCTCTCAAATTTAGGAGGGGTCATGGTTGGGAGGAGACTGCCCAACCTTGTACATCGGTTATAAGGGTTTCTCACAATAACCAAATTAGAAAAAAAATATTTCTTTCATTTAACTTTTAAAAATTATTTATAATATTTTACAACATTTTATTTATACATACATCTCATACATTAGTCTTATTATTATTATTATTTTCATTTATAGAAAATTATTATTATTATTTTCTTTTAACACACATTTATTTTTTAAATTATTTAAGATAAAATAAAATTGTTTAATAAAGCTAAAGAATATAAGTTTTTAGTCATTATTATTATTATTTTTTAATTGGTTGCATATGATTGAAATTGACCCCACCCTAACCATACTACCATCTTGTTTTAACCACATTTTACAATTAAATATGTCTGGCTTGAAAATTTTGAACTTGGATTTGTTCTTTGAAAGTTGACTATTTTAATTATTTAAGTTCATGTTATTTGATAAAGTGTTGAAGTTCATCTATATGATTTGGAACCTTGTACTACCATGGTGTTTTAGCCACTTATTTTACAGTTATACATGTCTGGCTTGAAAAAAATGGAACTTGGATTTGTTCTTTGAAAGTTGACTTTATTTTACAGTTATACATGTCTGACTTGAAAAAATTAGAACTTGGATTTGTTCTTTGAAAGTTGACTATTTTAGTTATTTAAGTTCATGTTATTTGATAGAACTTTCAAGTTCACTAACCTTGTTGTATGGTGTGAAACACCTCATCTCCATATTTGGCATTTAATTTAATAAAGTAAAAAATATTAGGATTATAATCTTAATCTATAATGTGAAACTCTTTGTTAAACCCCTTTAACCTTCAACAAAATTTTAAAATAAATTTAAATCTTAACTTAAGATTTAAAACTTTAATGGGGGAAACGTAACAGTTTGGGTTTTGATTCTTCTTTAGGAGGTTCAAGGTTCAAACAGGGGCATGGGTAAGTGTGTGAGGGGGTGAGCATGGGTAAGTGTGTGAGGGGGTGAGTGTTTGATGGTTGTGTGTTAAATCCCCTACTGATAAGCATAGCTCTCGGTTTTGTGAGGGCTCATGGTTAGGAGAGACGGTTTTGTGAGGGCTCATGGTTAGGAGAAGACAACTCTCGACTTTACAAAAATTATGGTTGGGAGGAGACTCCTCAACCCGTTGGTCATAAAAAAATTTTACACTAACCAAATAAAAAAGAATTAAAACTTTAAAAAACCATAGTTGAAAGACCAATTTATCATCAAAACCACCCGAATTGTTCATGGACTGATCAATTTATCATCAAAACCACCCGAATTGTCCATGGACTGATCAATTTATCATCAAAACCACCCGAATTGTCCATGGACTGACTAATGTTGACTCGCTTAAATACCAGAAGACCAACCTTGACCAGGCTCGAACGTTCCTTTTTGGTGATTGTATATTTTTTAAATTAAAATAATATTTGTACCACGAGGGGATTACTTCCAACATTCTCCACGTTGTAGTCTTCTATAACTTCAATTTTTCCAACAAAGATTTCAAGGATAAACATATAGCAACAAATCCGTCGTGGTTACCCTAACACGACGTCGCCCTAACGACTTAGCCCTTATTAAATTTTCTATTAACCGGCAATGTTGACGGTCAAATCTCAACCTTGGAATATTCTTTAATTAATTATTGTCTCCGTCTCTGTAGAACCGACTTCTGGTCGTGTTGGTTAGAAAAACTAACATACACCACGTTACAGCAACGTTCATTGAAAAAATATACAAATAAAATCTAAAGTCTGTTTCCAATCACGTGAAATTGACGTACAATTTTAACAGAATCTTTTTTGACAAGACACCTGTGCACGACACCCAATAGAATTTAGACATCTTTATTATAAACTTTAGTCTTACAAAATCAATAAAATTTTAGTCAAGACAACTAACTGATAAACACTCAATTTATTAACTAATTTACCTTTCTAAATATTCATTTTTAAATGTAAATTGTTTGAGAAATTCTGGCAATTTGACGAGAATCTTACATTGCAGGCGTTGAATAGGCGCCGCCCCCGTGTTTTTACGCATTCATCGACCTTTCCACATCAGCAAAGACACGGTCCAATTCCACACCTTCCTCGACCCTTCGGCCTCCGTCCCTCACACTCAACTTGCCTCTTGCCCTGCATTGTCTGGACTCTCCCTCGGCTGTTATATAACCTTCTCTCATTTCATTCCTTCTTCACAACCGCTGCGGGCTACGATTCGAGTTGGGGCGTTGCAGGTTCGACTCCCAGGAACAAATTGTCGAGTTTCCATCAATGCCCCTTTGCCTCACGAAAACCCCCATCCAATCAAATCAGACGAAATATAAAGCTTTCTGCGGTTTGTGACTTTAGGGTTTGTAATTAAAACGGTGGATTGGCGTCATTAGGGTTACAGTTATGAAGGATTCCAACGTTTGCATAAGGGAAGTGTGGGCCGACAACCTGGATGACGAATTCGAGCTCATCCGAGATATAGTAGACGAATACCCTTTTGTTGCCATGGACACTGAATTCCCTGGTGTTCCGGTAAGGCTAACAGATGGGGCGGCCTTCAAGAGCAGGGCAGAGTACCATTATCAAACCCTGAAGGCGAACGTGGACACGCTTAATCTCATCCAGGTGGGCCTCACCTTCTCCGACGAGAAGGGAAACTTACCTGAGTGTGGCACGGGCAAGCGCTGTGTATGGCAATTCAATTTCAAGGAATTTGATCCGGCTGGGGATATGTACGCCCCCGATTCCATCGAGCTGTTGAAACAGAGCGGTATTGACTTTGAGAAGAACAATGCGAAGGGCATCCATTCACAGCGTTTTGCGGAGCTGTTGATGTCGTCGGGCGTTGTTTTAAATGAGAATGTGCGATGGATTACGTTCCACAGCGCTTATGATTTTGGGTATCTGCTTAAACTTTTGACCTGCCAGAGGTTGCCCTCCACTCGGCAAGGGTTTCTGGGACTGATGAGATTGTACTTTCCAAACGTGTACGATGTGAAGCATCTCATCAAGTTCTGCGATGGGTTGTATGGAGGTCTGAGCAGAGTGGCAGAGCTGCTTAAACTCGAGAGGATTGGCATATGTCATCAGGCGGGATCTGATAGCCTTCTCACCTCCTCTGTTTTCATGAAACTGCAACAGGAGTTTCTGCGTACATCAGCTGAAATGTGTGCAGGCATTCTGTATGGACTGTAAAACTTCTCTTCAAAGATTGTCTCTTGTACATTATAAGTACAACAATGATCAACAGAGCGTTGATTGTGATTACATTGGCCTTCCTTCAAACAGAATTTTACTAGCTTGTAAACAATTTGAAGTCTTAAGTTATATGGAGAATGGAATACAAGGAATACATACAAATAAACACAATACTGCACAGAGTTTCAGATACATTTAAAGACATGCGAATACAAAATAACTCGATGAAATTAGTAGACTAATGTGCCCTAATTGAAATCATTTCTCTTCAAAATCAAAATATTAACCAAAATTTTAGATTCGGACTCACAAATGCTCCTGCGCCAGCCAAGAGAGAACCCCCTCTGCAAGACCTCGAGAATTGTGTTTAAAATTTTGGGAATGAAAAGAATAACCAGATCTACCACTAATCATATCACAAAAATATTATGAACAAGAATTAAACAACTAGGAATGTTAGCTATGCAAAAGAATGAAAATGACCAAGTTCACAACTTATTCTGCTGCAGCAAAATCAGAATAAAACTTGTCTGTCAGTCCTCCTCCTAGGTCTAGAAGTGGCCAGCCTCCTTTATCAAAAGAAGGTTTGAATTATTCTTTAAGGCTTACTCACACTCAGACATAACAAAATAAATGGAATGAAACTACACTTTTATTGCTTCAGAAACATAATTACGATTCTGCTGAAATCTGTTACAGGTCTAAAATTACTATTCTATTATCTCCCTATTTATTTTCTATCTCCTCTATATAATAGCTCAACCTGGATGGGAGCTATCTTTTATAGATGCTTAAAATCTAATTACAAACAAAAAATATGTTGTTCCTGATATCCTACAGAATTTCCTTGGTTTATCCTAGAAGAGGATCAATTTGATCTTTTCCATAAATGGTGGCTTTGGACGGCAAGGACGGCAAAGTTAGATGGGAGATATTTTCTCTTAACTTTCTCAACCTTATTATCCCCTTTTCCACCACCAAAATTCAGTCAACAAGTCAAAAAGTGCTTTCTTTTCTCATTTCGAAGAAACTGTGTTCATTCCAAAGACATTGTGTTCATTCCGGAGACACTGTGTTCATTTCGAAGACACTGTGTTCATTCCGAAGATCTTTAGAATGACCAACTATGTTGACTCCAAATGGTTTTGGCTGCATTTCTCAGGTGGATTAGCCCTCAGTATCATATTGCAATAGTCTTCATTCTTCCTTGGATGTGAATTCCATGCCTTGTCATTCATTGGCAGTTGGCTAGAATTTATATGGAAAAACTAGTTTTTTGTTGCACAGTCATTAGAGAAACTAATGCTTAATTATCATCAAAATAAGACTAGTGAAGTGTTGTTGTCAACCTAAGCATGACAATATAACATAAAACTATACAAGAACTGTTAAAAATCAGAATATAATGTCCTTAACACTTCAATCATGCAAATAGTTAATACACAAGATATTAAATCAACTTAACTAGCATATAAGATAATTCACAAGAGTTTTAGGCAGTTTTAACTATTTAAAACATGCTATAAATGAGGCTTATCCAGGCCTCATCATGAACCAGAAGGAGCACTACATCAAAGTGTCTCAGAAAAATATCGCATGACTGATTGTAAGCCGATGGCAACTCCAATGGAATCAGGGCTTCAGTTATCGCGAAATGACGATTCACCTCAAGTAGGTGGTTCTCTCTATCGACAACTAATTGGGAGTCTCATATATCTGACAAATACTATGCTAGATATCATGTTTGTTGTCAACTATCTTTCGAGGTTCATGCAAAAGCAGCAAAACGTGTTCTTCACTATGTCTGTGGTACAATGGAATATGGCCTAGAATACAAGAGGAATGACAAATTCTTCTTGCAAGGATACACGAACTCTGATTATGTTGGGTCTTATGATGATTGTAAGTCAACTTCAGGATATATATTTCATCTTGGATCCGATCATGTCTCTTGGCATAGCAAGAAGCAACAAGTGGTTGCTATCTCATATACAGAGGCAGAATATCGTGCCGCACGTGAAGCTGTGTGCAAAGTGAAATGGTTGCATCACATTCTGACAAGTATGGGTCATCCATAAAAATCTCCAATACACTTGTTTTGTGACAACCAAGGTGTTTTAAACCTTGTTAAGAATCTAGTGCATCATGAGAAAACCAAGCACATTGACACACAATGTCACTTCATTCGAGACAAAGTTCCAAGGCACCGAATTTAGCTTCAGTACATCTTCACCAATGCTCAAGTTGCGTACATTTTCACTAAGGCACTTGCACGTGTCAAATTTGAATTGTTTTGCAACACTCTCTATGTATTGCAAAATGATGTAATCAGGGGGGATGTTAGTATAGCTAGTAGTTATCTTATTACCCAAATAATGTAATAAGGGGGGGATGTTAGCGTAACTATAGTTTGCTCTATTTTATTTCATTATTTAGTATGTTGTTATATTGTTATAACAACATCTATTCTTCGCCTAGTTAGTTCCTTCTTCATCGAAACTATTCTAAGGTGTCAAGTGTAATATTTAAACAATTGGATCAATGTTATTTGTGTTCGTCCGCTCTACACTGATCATTGGTCTATCAAACTCTCTGTTCTTGAGTTTGGGCTAAATAAGAATCCTTGCTTTAATTTTCAAATTATGTGGCTTCGAGATCCTAAGATTCATGATTTCATGCGAGATTGGTGGACCAATGGCAAACCTTCTCATGACACCACTATGTATTCCTTTATGAAGTAGCTATAAATTTTTAAGCATAAATTGAAGAGGTGGAATAGTCTAAATTTTGGGAATCGTTCCTTGGCTAAGTTTGTGGCTCTTAAGAATGTGTAAGAAGCTTCACGAAATATTAGAGATCATGGACTCATGGAGGAGCTTCTCTTTGAGGTATCTAAGGTTGTGAAAGAACTTGCTGAATAGGAGCTGAGGAAAGATTTTTTTTGGAAATAAAAAGCTCAAGTGGACTGGCTTCAGGAAGGGGATAGGAACATAGCCTTCTTGTTTAACTTAGTTAAGGCTCACCATAATGGTAACCTGATTTTCTCTGTTGTGAATTCTTCGAGTGCCCTTCTCTCTTCTTTTAGGGAGATTTCATAAGAGACTAGGAGGTATTATTCCTCTCTCTTCAAGGAGGACTCCCTATTATATTATGAGGATGAAAAACTTATTCTAAACTATATTCCCTTGATTGTTTCTATAGATATGAATGACCATTTAATGGGCTCAATTTCCCTTGAGGAGTTGGAAAATGTTGTATTCAATTTGAAAAAATGGAAAGCCCTAGGATCATATGGATTCTCAATTGAGTTTTATCAAGAGTTTTGGTAATTAATCAAATTTGATCTTCTGGAGGTGGTCCATGAGTCCCAAAATAACGAACAGATGCTATGGACCCTAAATGCTAACTTTTTGGTGCTTATTTCTAAAAAAGAGGGAGTGAATTCTTTGGATATGTTCAACCCTATTTCTCTTTGCAATGTTGTGTATAATATCATTATAAAAATTAATTGTTGAGAGGCTAAAGATATGATTGAGAAAAATCATCTCTAAGGAGCAAGGTGGGTTTGTTGATGGCCGACAAATCCTGGATGGGGTTGTTATTGCTACGGAAGTTATTCACTTTATGGAAACTTCTAAGGATAAATATATATTCATTAAGTTAGACATGGCCAAAGCCTATGACTGGGTCAAATGATCCTTTCTTCATAAAGTTCTTGATGCTTTTGGATTTGAGGAGGAATGAATTAGATGGGTGATGAGTTGTGTTTCTTCTTCCTCATTCTTTGTTCTTGTTAATAATGAGCCATTGAAGTTGTTTTAGGCCTTGAGGGGATTGAGGCAAGGAGATCCTCTATCTTCTTATTTATTTATCATTATGGCAGAAGGGTTGGGAAGACTGCTCAAGTCTTAGGTTAGGCATGGTCTCATTAAGGGTTGGAAGTGGGATAGCAGTTCGTCACCTCTTTCCCACATTCAATTTGTTGATGATACAACTTTGTTGGGAGTTGCCACTACCAAGGAAGCTGGCAACATTATACGGTCTCTTGACATATATCTTGGTGCTTCTGGATAGTTGATTAATGAGGAAAAGTCTTCTATTTTATTCTTCAATACCCCTCCTCTTATTCAATCCAGGATTTCTAGAATTCTAAGATTCTAGGTTGGGACTCCCCCTTCATTTATCTTGGTATTATGATTTCATCTCATCCTCTACCTAGATATTCTTGGCAGTCTATGCTTGATAATTTTAGAAGGAAGGTGAATCACTGGACCATCATATGGCTCTCCTTTGTGGGTAGAGTGTTGCTTTTAAAATCTATTATTCAAGCTTTACCCATTTACAGGTGTTTTGTGCAAACAAATCCCTCTTATTTTATCAAGGACATGGATGCTTTTTCAAGATAGTTTTTGTGGTTTGGAAAACTTTCTCAATCTAAATAGAGTTTGGTTAGGTGGGATTTTGTTTGTAGGTTGGTTCAAGAGGGAGGTCTTGGGTTGCGATAGGCAGCTCTTTTTGGGTAGGATTTGGTTGTGAAACTCTACTGGAGATGGTGTACTTCTCAAGGTCAAATTTGGGTTAAAACATTATCTTGTAAGTACTTAAGAGGTATTTCTGACGCTGAGATTCCTAGATTTAGCTTGGTTGGGAAATATTTGGTTATCTGGGACACTCTAAAAATAGAGGCTAATTTAATTAAGCAGGGTTTGTTCTGGATTTGCAATCAAGGATCATATGCTCTTTTCTAGGAGGATTCTGGGGATGTCCTCCCTCCTATCTTGACTCAATATCCCATATTTCATTCTCTAAGCATTTTTTTCTTGGAAGCAGGATGGTCTCATGTGGAGGACTTTAAAATAATCCAACCTTTTGGTAATCTGGAGATGTACAAGTGGAAAGATTCGTAGGAATGACCCCAGGGGGGATTGGCTGAGGACAAATATGTGCTTGCTCTTATTCTTGTAGGAGGTCCTGCTCTTCACTGAGGGGTAAAGATATTTTGGATTGTAACCTTGATCCCAAGGGAATCTAATCTATAGCCTATGGTTATCAAGTTCTTGATATGCAAAATTTTGGGAGCCTCCCTATCACATGGTGGAAAAAGGTGTGGAACAGATTTTCTTGGCCTAAATGTAACTTCTTTCTCTAGTTGGTCACTCGTAATAAATGCCTCACTTGGGATAATGTGAGGAAGAGAGGATTTCAAGGTCCCTATTTTTGTGTCCTTTGTGGTAATAATGAGGATAACTCTTCACATTTATTTTTCCAATGCTCCCTTGCTAGAGACATTTAGCACTATTTGTGGAGTGTCTGGAACCATCCTTGTTTTCATCTGCTCTCCCTGGTGGAGTTTTGGAGCAGTCTGGGCAGACCTCTGACCAATACCCCCTTCCTCCAGGTGGCTTGGAATTTGGGCCCTTCTTGCATCATCTAGCAGATTTGGCTTGAACAGAACCGTTGCATCTTTCAGGGTAGACATTTGGTTGTTCAACAGATTTTATAAAGGATCTTGTGTATGGTTCAAAAAACTATCCATAACAAATGTGATGTGGATCCTTTTTTGGACTCTAGGGAGGAGAAGGTACGATAGGCACTTGGTATCTTTGGGGTTTGTGCGGACTCTTCTTGCCCTAGCAGGATTCCCCAACTCATCAATAAAGTTTGGAGATATGGTAGGTGGAGGCCGCCCCCTGGAGGAGTTTTAAATATTAATACTGATGGGTCATCCAGGGGTAATCCTAGACATGTTATAATTGACGGTGTTGGGAGAGACTTATGGGCATGGTCAGATTTTTCTTTTCCATTTATAAAGGGGTTCACTCCAATAATTTTATATAAGCTCTTGCAATTCTCGAGGTCTTGCAGAGGGGGTTCTCTCTTGGCTGGCGCAGGAGCATTTGTGAGTCCAAATCTAAAATTTTGGTTAATATTTTAAACACAATACTACACAGAGTTTCAGATACATTTAAAGACATGCAAATACAAAATAACTCGATGAAATTAGTAGACTAATGCGCCCTAATTGAAATCATTTCTCTTCAAAATCAAAATGATGTGCGTGCCTTGTTAGGGTTGAAGCATGACTGTAAGTTCAGGAGTGAACAGGGGATGAGGAACAACTAGGAAAGGAAGGAATACTATTCCTTTCTTTCTTTTCAACAACTTCTGGAGATCTTAATTGAAAACAGGCTGAGCTGGTTGCAGAGCTCAGGCCCTTCTCCAAAAGGTAGAAGAAATAAACTTCTCTGGTCAAAACCTTTAAATACTGTCGAGTGTCAAAGGACTTAAAACCTTTAACCATTTCACAATAAACATCTTTTACTTATCACTCTATCAGTCATCACAAAGTAGAGACCTCAAGGTTGGACACATGATTGTCCATTTTGACAATCATCACTGAGTAGAGACCACAAGGTCGATGGACACATTTTGACTTTTCTAGTAGCGAGTGGACACTATGTTTTGGGTTTATAGTAGAATATCAAACATCATAAATAATTGTTTCTAAATTTTAAAGATGTATAATAAAAGTAGGCTAATTTAATTTTAAGGATTGACATAACAATAATAAAGATAATTAATGTGGGTATATTGGAGTTTTGCCATAGCTCCTTCCTCATAATGTCTTGTCCCCAATGTTGAAATAATTGTAAAATGTTTACGAGCTCTTATGTCGCATTTTCATCTAGCATATCCTTCCATCTAATGGGAAACTCGTGTATCTTATAAGACCTCATATTATAAACAAAGTATTATAAAACTACTCCAAGTTGGAGATTGACTTATTTTTCTTCATCGAGTATTAGAAGCTTTGTTTGGGACCACACCTTCCAGCCAATAACCTATTTAAGACAAGAAACATGAAAATTAGGGTGGATGCAAGAAGTCAAAGGAAACTCCAAGTGATATGCCACATCTCCAATGTAATGAACCACCCTGTATGGGCCATAAAACCAAGGTGTCACCTTCTGACTGGACTTGTCACCTTCTGATTGGACTTGGTCTTCAAGGACAACTATTTATAAGGTTGGAGTCACAAAAAGATCATATCTCATACCGCAAATTACTGCTCTAAGAAATGCAAGTCTGTATGTTGCTTCATTTGGTTTTGGGTCTAGTGTAGAATATCTTTGAGGAGCTAAAGAACAAGTTGACATTATCAAAGAAAATCATCTACTTGAGCCACCTTGGAGGATCTTGGAAGATAGTTTGCCATGGATGAGGGTTTCTACCCATATAGCACCTCAAATGGGGACATATTGAGGGAAATGATAAGACATGTTATACCACCATTTGGCTAAAGAGATCCAGTGAACCCACTAATGTCTTGGGAAAAATAATGAAGGTAATCACCCAGATATGTATTCATAACTTCAATTTATCCATCTGACTAAGGGTGATAAGAAGAGGACATATTTAGTTGAGTACCATTGAGAGTGAATAATTCCTTCCAAAAGTTGCTAGTGAAAACTTGGTGATAATCACTGACTATTGACTTGGGAATATCATGTAGTTTAAAGATAAAGTTGAGAAATATTTTGGCTACCTTGATGGCAATGAAAGGATGCTAAGGTACAAAAATGAGCATACTTCGAAAGGTGATCCACCAACACAAAATCATTGTTTTCCCCCTTGATTTGGGAATACCCTCTATGAAATCAATGGAAAAGTGCTCCCATTAGTGATATGGAATAAGTAGGAATTGCAAAAAACTAGGATAATTAATTATCTTCCCCTTGTTTATCTAGCATACCTCACATTCAACCATAGATTTCTTAACATCTACTTTTTTTTCTTTCCAAGAAAAGGATCTCTTCACTCGATAAGTTTTTAAAAACTCAAAATGCTTGTCCACAAGGAATGTGTGCAATTCCTATAGAATATTACTCTTGAGCATGGAAGACTAAGGGAGGTAAAGATGATGATGAGGTCAAGAAATGCCTCATTTTTGCTACATTTTTTATACATTAAAACTGCTATTTAATAATATTTAATATCATTTTAGGCCAAATAGTTGATTAAAGTATGTTAGTTGATATTTGCATGATTGAATGTTAAGGAATATTGTACCCCTGTTTTCTGTATTTTATGACTGTTTTTGCATGGTTTTAGTGAAGAATTGCATAATAAAATTGATAGTAAATAAAATGTGCTGACATCTGTGATTGGTTGAAGCATTTCATATGTTTTTCCTGCCTTAAAGATGATTTGTTGAAGTGATTTGGCGTCAAAATAGCTACTCTGTTGAAAAACAGGGTAGTACAGTTGTAAACAACATACAAAAACCAGTCCCTTGCAACTTTAAAGGAAGTCATAGACTAGGTCAAAAGTGGCAAGTGTGAATGGTTGGAACGTGTTTAAAATGACAAGAAAGAACTTATTTCACACTTAGAAGTACCCCCACACTGTCTAAACTATCGATAATAAGATATTCCACAAAATCTACCTTATATTCCAAAGCTCTTCGAAATGAAGGGCAGAAACAGTCTATTTCAACAGAAAAGGGTACAACTTGTATTTATTTTACAGAGAATAAAAGGAGAGAGCATGAGGACAGGTGTAGCAACCTTATATCACCTATTTTTGAGCTTTTTCCACCAGCTAGAAGATGCACTGATAGCTATTACATCATATTTTATCCTAAAATAGACCAAGTCTACTGTAACAGAATAAGCAAACCACACATGGACAACACACAACATTGAATTTTGCAAATATGTGTTAGGAAAAACTTCAAGATTTATCACCTGTAAGAGGAAGCACAATAACAAAAATATAGAACACGAAAATAGTAACACAAGTGACACAGAGTTTTACGTGGAAATTCGCAATGTGCAGGAAAAACCACGGGGCAATGACAACTTCTCTTTTTATTATTTTCAGCAAAATTTACATCCATGTCTTTCAACGTTTTCAACAACCTCTGTCTTTCACATGCAAGGGATCACATTTCTTTTATAGAGTAGAAGGAAGACTCTAAAATTGTTCATTTTCTCTTCCAACGGAAACCTCCAAAAGGTTGTTCGTTTTCACTCCCAAGATTGTTTGTCTTACGCATTCATGTCATCTACCTAGACGTCCGCTCCTATGATGTCTACTTGGCTTGAGGTTAGCCTAGACGTTTATCAGCTTCGACATCTGGTTGCACAGACGTCTGGCTGCACAAACATCTGGCCCAGATGTCTGCCAGCCTAGACGTTTCACAGCCTAGACGTCAAGCCCAAACGTCTGCCAGCTTAGACGTCTAGCCTGTTTGAACTTGCTGCAATCTTGTTTTCTGGCTTCCTGTACTACATAGTGACTTCACTTCCTAACATTCTCCCACTTGAAGTCAATATTCAGGAATTCTTCTTCCAAATATCTTCATCCAGTGCCAATTTCCCAATGCTGCCCTTGTTACTTTTTTAGCAAGCCTAGAGAAGTTTTGCACCATTCAAACTTCTCTACCTTGACCGACTTTGTAAGCATATCTACATGATTCACTTCAGTGTCGATTTTCTGCAATAGGATCCTACCTTCTTCCACCACATTTATGATAAAGTGGTACTTGACATCAATGTGTTTCGTGCGATCATGGAATGTTGGATTCTTCACTAGCTAAATAGCACTCTGGCTATCACAATGCGACGTAATTTTCTCCTACATTACCTTGAATTCACCCAACAATCGCTCTAGCCAAATTGCCTCTTTGATGGAATGAGTTGCTGCAATGTATTCTGCTTTAGTGGTTGATAAAGCCACAATAAACTGCAACTTAGAATCCCAACTCACCGCTCCTCCAGCAAGAGTGAAGGTATATCCTATAGTGGATTTTCTCCCATCTCTATCTCCACCATAATCAGAATCCACAAAACATGTAACTTGCAAATCTGATGATCCAAAGTAAATGACAACATCTGAAGTGGCTCTTAAATATATGAATTTCCACTTCACTGCATTCCAATGCTCCTTACCAGGATTTGCCATTTCCACTACTTGGGCAATGTCTGATCTGGTGCTCACCATGGCATACATGAGGCTTCCTATTTCTAATGAATAAGGCACACGAGACATGCTTGTCTTCTCTAATTCCGTTCAAGACATTGGTTGGAAGACAATTTTAAGTGCGAAAGAAGTGGGGTACTAACTGGTTTAGCATTATGCATATTGAAGCGCTGCTGAATATTTTCCACATATGACTTTTGACTTAACTTGATCTTTCTTCTTTTTTTGTCCCTATGTATCTTCATTCCTAAAATTTGGTTTGCTGCTCCTAACTCCTTCATTTCAAATTTCCTAGCCAATTGAGTCTTAAGATCAATGATTTTCTTCATGTTGGGGCCTGCAACCAACATATCATCAACATACAACAACAAAATAATAAAACTGCCATCGTCAAACCTCTTATATTATGCACAATGGTTAGCTTCACTCCTGATGAAACCTTGGCTCTTCATGACAGTGTCAAATTTCCTGTACCATATCCTTGGTGCTTGTTTCAATCCGTACAATGATTTCTTCAATATGCAAACCAAATGCTCTTTGTCTCTTTCTTCATAGCCCTCAGGCTTATCCATATATATCTCTTCCTCAAGATCACCATGCAAGAAAGCAACCTTTACATCAAGCTACTCCAGTTCCAAATCCTATGAAGCTACAAGTGCAAGTAGAGCTCTAATAGTAGTCATCTTCACAATTGGAGATAAAATTTCATTAAAGTCAACACCTGACTTCTGCACATAGTCCTTTGCCACCAAGCGAGCTTTATAACATTCCAACAACCCATCGTTGTTCTTCACTTTGTACACCCACTTGTTTCCAACAGTCTTTCTTCTAGGTGGGATATCCACAAGTTCCCAAGTTTTATTCTTTCGAAGTGCCTCATTTTCCTTCTCTATGGATTTCCTTCACTTTCCTGCATATTCAGACTCTCTAGCTTCTTGAAATGAACTAGGTTCACCATCATCAGTTAAAAAAGCAAAAGAGGGCTAATACACATGAGAATACATTTTTGGACACTTTTCTGGACGTGTAGATCTTCTAACCCAATGATCTGTCAGTTTTGGCTCTTGGTCTTGTGATCGTTGTGGCTGCTCTACTTCCTATTCTACTTGCTATTCTACATGCTGATCAAAAACTTCAGCATGTTTATCTTCACCAAATTCTACTGCAATAGGTACAACATTAGTATTTTGTTGTACCTCCTTTATTTGCATGGATTTTTCATCAACAATTACATCCCGGCTAATAATTGCCTTGTGGGTAGTAGGATCCCACAATCTATACCCATTCACTATATCTCCATAGCCAAGAAAAAAACATTTGCTTTAATTTTGGTCAAGCTTGGACCTTTTTTCTTTGGGTACATGGGCAAATGCATCATAGCCAAAGGTGCGTAAATGAGAGTAATCAAATGGCTTACAACACCAAACCTCCTCCAAAATTTGACCATCCAACGTAGTTGTAGGTGACCTGTTAATAAGATAAAAAACTGTATTAACAACCTCCGTCCGAAATTTTTCTTCAACATGGTTGCGCTAAGCATGCTTCTTGCACGTTCCATGATTGTGCGATTCATCCGCTCAGCCACACCATTTTGATGTGGAGTGTATGGTCTAGTCTTCTGGTGCTTAATGCCTTCCTGCATACAAAATTTATCAAATTCCTTGGAGCAATATTCACCCCCATTATCTGACCTGAGACACAAAATTGACTTGCCCAAACTCTTTTCTACCCGTGCTTTGAACTCCATAAATTTTTGCAAAGCTTTCGACTTCTTCTTCAAAAAGTAAACCCACAGTATCCTAGAATAATCATCTATAAAAGTCAAAAAATAGATGGCGCCATTCAAGGATTGAGGGGGGACAGGTCCAAATATATTCGAATGTATAAGTGGAAAAATATCAGAACACTTACCAAGACTTGCAATAAACAGAGCCCTCTTTTGTTTACCAAAAATACAGTGCTCACATAAGTCTAAATTACAAGACTTAATCCCAGAAAGCATACCCGTATCATGCAAAATTTTTAGGCCTTTTTCACTCATATGGCCTAGGCGTTGATGCCATAACGTTACTGCATCCTTAACATAAGTTGTTGCTGCTGCATGGTTTGTCATTGTATCACCACATAAACGGTATAAAGTCCCATAAGATTTTCCCTTTGCTACTACAAGAGCTCCTCTGGTAATATTGCAGTAGTTGTTATAGAAGGTGACAAAATACCCTAGCTTATCCATCATTTTGATTGATAGTAAATTCTTCCTCAAATCGGGCACATGTTGCACATTACATAACATCCTTTCTGTACCATTGTCCAACCTGACCCTTATATCCCCTCTTCCCATAATTTCTAAGGGATTATCATCACCCAAATAGACCTTTCCACCATAGTATGGCTGATATTTGTCAAACTAGTCTCTATGGGAAGACATGTGGAAGGATGCACCTGAGTCCAAAACCCAGGTATATAAATTGATCTGCTGTTACTGATATAGAAGGCTTTGCATGTTGTCGTCTCTCTTGAATCTGCTGCATTGGCTTCAACTGATGGTTGATTTTGCTTTTCACCATTCTTTAGTTGCTAACAGTCCTTCTTGGAGTGTCTTGGCTTCCCATAATGCCATCACTTCCCTTTCTGCTTACATCCTTTAGACTTAGATTTGGACTATTTTCTACCTTGTTTACTCCCCTCGAATGATCGACCTCTCACATATAGGGCTTCATTGGTTGAGGGTTCCAGAGACATTTTTCGCCTAAACTCTTCTGTCAACAAAGCAGCTACCACATCATCCTCAAGCTATAAAGCTATTTTTTCATAAAAACCTTGTTAGTTGCTGATTTTGTTTCATAAAACTTTTCAAGCTTTTGCCAAAGGGCTTTCGTAGTCTTATATTCAGCTACATTGAAGAAGATGGAGTCCACTAGGCAGAGACGGATTGTAGAAACCACCTTCTTGTCAAATGTTACCCACTCCTCATCTTTCATGTTGCTCGGTTTACTCGTGATCCCTTCCAAGGCATGAGCTTGGTCATTCTGAATAAGCAAATCCTCCATCTTCATATTCCATAGAGCAAAGTTCCTGCCATCAAATTTCTCAATCTCGAACTTGGTTACACCTTTTGACATTGTTGCAGCTCCCACTCGCACAAAACCTTAGCTCTAATACCAGATGTTAGGAAAAACTTCAAGATTTATCACCTGCAAGAGGAAGCACAATAACAAAAATATAGAACACGAAAACAATAACACAAGTGACACAGAGATTTACGTGGAAACTTGCAATGTGTAGGAAAAACCACGGGGCAATGGTAACTTCTTTTTTTATTATTTTTGGCAAAATTTACATCCATGTCTTTCAACATTTTCAAAAACCTCTCTCTTCCACATGCAAGGGATCACATCCCTTTTATAGAGTAGAAAGAAGACTCCAAAACCATTTGTTTTCTCTTCCAACGGAAACCTCCAAAAGGTTGTTCATTTCTGCTCCCAAGACTGTTCATATTTTGCATTCCTATTGTCTATCGAGACATCCGCTCCTATGACGTCTACTTGGCTTGACGTCAGGCTAGACATCTACCAGCCTAGACGTCTGGCTGCCTAGACGTCTGTCAGCCCAGACATCTACCATCATAGACGTCTGCTAGCCCAGACGTCTGCCAGCCTAGATGTTTACCAGCCTAGACGTCAGGACCAAATGTCTACCAGCCTAGACGTCAGGCCCAGACATCTGTCGGCCTAGACGTTTGGTCTATTTGAACCTGTTGCAATCATGTTTCCTGGCTGCCTGTACTACATAGTGACTTCACTTCCTAACATTCTCCCACTTGAAGTCAATATTCATGAATTATTTTTTCAAAGATATTCATCCAATGCCAATTACCCAATGCTGCCCTTGTTACTTTTCAGCAAGCCTAGAGAAGTTATGCACCATTCAAACTTCTCTATATTGACCGACTTTGTAAGCATATTTGCAGGATTCACTTCAGTGTCAATTTTTTGCAACAAGATCCTACCTTCTTCCACCACATTTTTGATAAAGTGGTACTTGACATCAATGTGTTTCGTGCAATCATGGAATGTTGGATTCTTCACTAGCTGAATAGCACTCTGGCTATCACAATGCAACACAATTTTCTCTTGCATTACCTTGAAGTCACCCAACAATCGCTTTAGACAAATTGCCTCTTTGTTGGTATGAGTTGCTACAATGTATTATGCTTCAGTGGTTGATAAAGCCACAACATACTGCAACTTAGAATCCCAACTCACCGCTCCTCCAACAAGAGTGAAGGTATATCCTGTAGTGGATTTTCTCCCATCTCTATCTCCACCATAATCAGAATCCACAAAACCTGTAACTTGCAAATTTGTTGATCCAAAGTAAATGACAACATCTAAAGTGGCTCTTAAATATCTGAATATCCACTTCACCGTATTCCAATGCTCCTTACCAGGATTTGCCATGTATCGACTGACTACTCCCAATATTTGGACAATCTCCGGTCTGGTGCTCACCATGGCATACATGATGCTTCCTACTACTGATGAATACGATACACGAGACATGCTTGTATTATTTTCTTCTGTTCTAGGACACTGGTTGGAAGATAACTTTAAGTGTGGAAGAAGTGGAGTACTAACTGGTTTAGCATTCTGCATATTGAAGCGCTGTAGAATATTTTCCACATATGACTTTTGACTTAACTAGATCTTTCTTCCTTTTCTGTCCCTGTCTATCATCATCCCTAAAATTTGGTTTGCTGCTCCTAAATCCTTCATTTCAAATGTCCTAGCCAACTGAGCCTTAAGATCAGTGATTTTCTTCATGTTGGGACCTGCAACCAACATATCATCGACATACAATAGCAAAATAATAAAACATCCATCATCAAACCTCTTATAGTATGCACAATGGTCAGCTTCACTCCTGCTAAAACCTTGGATCTTCATGAAGGTGTCAAATTTACTGTACCACATCCTTGGTGTCTGTTTTAATTCGTACATTGATTTCTTCAACATGCAAACTAAATGCTCTTTGCCTCTTTCTTCATAGCCATCAGGCTGATCCATATATCTCTTCCTCAAGATCACCATGCAAGAAAGCACTCTTTACATCAAGCTGCTCCAGTTCCAAATCCTGTGCAACTACAAATGCAAGTAGAACTCTAATAGTAGTCATCTTCACAATTGGAATTTTTTTTTTATTAAAGTCAACACATGACTTCTACACATAGCCCTTTGCCACCAAGCAAGCTTTATAGCGTTCCAACAACCCATCGTTGTTCTTCTTCACTTTGTACACCCACTTGTTTCCAACAGTCTTTCTTCTAGGTGGGATATCCACAAGTTCCCAAGTTTTATTCTTTCGAAGTGCCTCGATTTTCTCCTCCATGGATTTCCTCCACTTTCTTGCATTTTTAGACTCTCTAGCTTCCTGAAATGAACTAGGTTCACCATCATCAGTTTAAAAAGCAAAAGAGGGCTGATACACATGAGAATACCTTTTCGAACACATTTGTGGACATGTAGATCTTCTAAGCCAATGATTTATCGGTTCTGGCTCTTGGTCTTGTGACCATTGTGGCTGCTCTACTTCCTATTCCACTTGTTGTTCTAAATGTTGATAAAAAACTTCAACATGTTTATCTTCACTAAATTATACTTAAACATGTATAACATTAGGATTTTGTTGTACCTCCTTCCTTTGCATGGATTTTTCATCAACAATTACATCCCGACTAATAATTACCTTGTGGGTAGTAGGATCCCATAATCTATACCCCTTCACTATATCTCCATAGCCAAGAAAAACACATTTTCTTGACTTCGAGTCAAGCTTGGACCTTTTTTATTTGGGTACATGGGCAAACGCGTCACAACCAAAGGTGTAGAAATGAGAGTAATAAATTGGCTTACAACACTAAACCACCTTTGGAATTTGACCATTCAATGCAGTTGTAGGTGACCTATTAATAATATAAACAACTGTATTAACAACCTTCGCCCAAAATGTTTTCTGCAACATGGTTGCGCTAAGCATGCTTCTTGCACATTCCATGATTGTGTCATTCATCCGCTCAGCCACACCATTTTTCTTTGGAGTGTATGGTATAGTCTTCTGGTGCTTAATACCTTCCTGCATACAAAATTTAACAAATTCCTTGGAGCAATATTTGCCCCCATTATCTGACCCGAGACACAAAATTGACTTGCCCAAACTCTTTTCTATTTGTGCTTTGAACTCCTTAAATTTCTGCAAAGCTTTCGACTTCTTCTTCAAAAAGTAAACCCACACTCTCCTAGAATAATCATCTATAAAAGTCAAAAAATAGATGGCGCAATTCAAGGACTGAGTGGGGACAGGTCCAAATATATCCTAATGTATAAGTTATAGAAAATTAGAACTCTTACCAGGACTTGCAGTAAACCGAACCCTATTCTGTTTACCAATAATACAGTGCTCACATAAGTCTAAATTGCAATACTTAATCCCAAAAAGCATACCTCTATCATGCAAAATTTTTAGGCCTTTTCCACTCATATGGCCTAGGCATTGATGCCATAGCATTACTGCTTCCTAAACAAAAGTTGTTGCTGCTGCATGGTTTGTCACTATATCATCGCATAAATGGTATAAAGTCCCATAAGATTCTCCCTTTGCTACTACAAGAGCTCCTATGGTAATATTGCAGTAGTTGTTACATAAGGTGACATAATACCCTAGCTTATCCATCATTTTTATTGATAGCAAATTCTTCCTCAAATCGGGCACATGTCACACATCACATAACATCCTTTCTCTACCATCGTCCAGCCTGATCCTTATATCCCCTCTTCCCACAATTTCTAAGTGATGATCATCACCCAAATATACCTTTCCACCATAGTATGACTGATATTTGTCAAACCAGTCTCTGTGGGGAGACATGTGGAAGGATGCACCTGAGTCCAAAACCCAGGTATATAAAACTGATTTGCTGTTACTGATACAGAAGGCTTCGCATATTGCCGTCTCTCCTGAATCTGTTGCACTGGCTTTAGCTGATGGCTGATTTTGTTTTTCACCATTCTTTAGTTGCCAACAGTCCTTCTTAGAGTGTCCTGGATTCCCACAATTCCAACACTTCCCTTTCTACTTACGTCCTTTAGACTTAGATCTGAATTGTTTTCTATCTTGTTTACTCCCCTCGAACGATCGACCTATCACAAATAGGGCTTCATTGGTTGAGGGTTCTAGAGATGTTTTTCACCTCAACTCTTCTACCAACAAAGCGACTACCACATCATCAAATTTGAGAGTTCCTGATGATGAATTATTGATGGTCATCACCATATGATCCCAAGTGTCCGAGAGGAAACAAAGTAGGGTGATAGCCATATCTTCATCCTCCATATTCACATTAACTAAAACCGATTTACTGATCAAAGTATTAAACTCATTCAAATGATCTACCACGGATGAAATTTCCTTCATCCTCAAGCTATAAAGCTACTTTTTTAGAAAAACCTTGTTAGTTGTTGATTTTGTTTCATACAACTTTTCAAGCTTTTGCCAAAGGGCTTCCGTAGTCTTCTCTTTAGCTACATTGAACAAGACGGAGTCCTCTAGGCAGAGACGAATTGTAGAAACCGCCTTCCTGTCAAGCGTTACCCACTCCTCATCTTTCATGCTGCTTGGTTTACTCGCGATCCCTTCCAAGGCTTGAGCTTGGTCATTCTGAACCAACAAATCCTCCACCTTCATATTTCATAGAGCGAAGTTCCTGCCATCAAATTTCTCAATCTCGAACTTGGTTACACCTTTTGTCATTGTTGCAGCTCCCACTCGCACAAAACCTTAGCTCTAATACCAGATGTTAGGAAAAAATTCAAGATTTATCACCTGCAAGAGGAAGCACAATAACAAAAATATAGAACACGAAAATAGTAACACAAGTGACAGAGATTTACGTGGAAACTTGCAATGTGTAGGAAAAACCACGGGGCAATGGCAACTTCTCTTTTTATTATTTTTAGCAAAATTTACATCCATGTCTTTCAACATTTTCAACAACCTCTCTCTTTCACATGCAAGGGATCACATCCCTTTTATAGAGTAGAAGGAAGACTCCAAAACTATTTGTTTCCTCTTCCAACGAAAGCCTCCAAAAGGTTGTTCATTTCTGCTCCCAAGACTGTTCATATTTTGCATTCTTCACTAGCTGAATAACACTCTAGCTATCACAATGTAGCATAATTTTCTCCTGCATTACCTTGAAGTCACCTAACAATCACTTTAGACAAATTGCCCCTTTGCTGGCATGAGTTGCTACAATGTATTCTGCTTCAGTGGTTGATAAAGCCACAACAGACTACAACTTAGAAGCCCAACTCACCGCTCCTCCAGCAAGAGTGAAGGTATATCCTGTAGTGGATTTTCTAACATCTCTATCTCCACCATAATCAGAATCCACAAAACCTGTAACTTGCAAATCTGCCAATCCAAAGTAAATGGCAGCATCTGAAGTGGCTCTTAAATATCTGAATATCCACTTCATCGCATTCCAATGCTCCTTACCAAGATTTTCCATGTACCGACTGACTACTCCCACTACTTGGGCAATATTCGGTCTAGTGCTCACCATGGCATACATGAGGCTTCCTACTGCTAATGATTACGATACACGAGACATGCTTGTCTTCTTTGCTTCCGTTCTAAAACACTTGTTGGAACATAATTTTAAGTGTGGAAGAAGTAGGGTACTAACTGGTTTAGCATTATGCATATTGAAGCGCTGCAGAATATTTTTCACATATGAATTTTGACTTAACTAGATATTTCTTCCTTTTCTGTCCTTGTGTATCATCATCCCTAAAATTTGGTTTGCTGCTCCTAAATCCTTCATTTCAAATTTCCTAGCCAACTGAGCCTTAAGATCAATGTTTTTCTTCATGTTGGGACATGCAACCAACATATCAGCAACATACAACAACAAAATAATAAAACTACGATCGTCAAACCTCTTATAATATGCACAATGGTCAGCTTCACTCCTGCTAAAACCTTGGCTCTACATGAAGGTGTCAAGTTTTCTGTACCACATCCTTGGTGTCTGTTTCAATACGTACAATGATTTATTTAGTCTGCAAACCAAATGCTCTTTTTCTCTTTCTTCATATCCCTCAGGTTGATCCATATATATCTCTTCCTCAAGATCACCATGCAAGAAAGCAATATTTAGTTCCAAATCCTATGCAGCTACAAGTGCAAGTAGAACTCTAATAGTTGTCATCTTCACAACTAGAGAGAAAATTTCATTAAAGTCAACACCTAACTTCTGTACATATCCCTTTGCCACCAAGCGAGCTTTATAGCGTTCCAACATCCCATTGTTGTTCTTCTTCACTTTGTACACCCACTTGTTTCCAACAGTCTTTCTTCCAAGTGGGAGATCCACAAGTTCCCAAGTTTTATTCTTTCGAAGTGCCTCAATTTCCTCCTCCATGGATTTCCTCCACTTTCCTGCATTTTTAGACTCTCTAGCTTCCTGAAATGAACTAGGTTCACCATCGTCAATTAAAAAAGCAAAAAAGGACTGATACACATGAGAATATCTTTTCGGGCACTTTGGTGGACGTGTAGATCTTCTAACCCAATGATTTATCAGTTCTGGATCTTGGTCTTATGACCGTTGTGGCTGCTCTACTTCCTGTTCTACTTGCTGTTCTACATGCTAATCAAAAACTTCAGCATGTTCGTCTTCACTAAATTCTACTTCAACAGCTACAACATTAGGATTTTGTTGTACCTCCTTCCTTTGCATGGATTTTCATCAAAAATTACATCTCGGATAATAATTACCTTGTGGGCAGTAGGATCCCACAATATATACCCCTTCACTATATCTCCATAGCCGAGAAAAACATATTTGCTTGACTTTAGGTCAAGCTTGGACCTTTTTTCTTTGGGTACATGGCAAACGCGTCACAACCAAAGGTGCGGAAATGAGAGTAATCAACTGGCTTACAACACCAAACCTCCTCCAGAATTTGACCATCCAACGCAGTTGTAGGTGACCTGCTAATAAAATAAACAACTATATTAACAACCTCCGCCCAAATTTTTTTCTCCAACATGGTTGCGCTAAGCATGATTCTTGCATGTTCCATGATTGTGCGATTTATCTGCTCAACCAAATCATTTTGCTATGGAGTGTATGGTACAGTATTTTGGTGCTTAATATCTTCCTGCATACAAAATTTATCAAATTCCTTGAAGAAATATTCACCCCCATTATCTGACCTGAGACACAAAATTGACTTGCCCAAACTCTTTTTCTACCCGTGCTTTGAACTACTTAAATTTATGCAAAGCTTCTGAATTCTTCTTCAGAAAGTAAACCCACACTCTCCTAGAATAATCATCTATAAAAGTCAAAAAATAGATGGCGCCATTCAAGGACTGAGTGGAGACAGGTCCAAATATATCCGAATGTATAAGTTGTAGAAAATCAGAACTCTTACCAGGACTTGCAGTAAACTGAGCCCTCATCTGTTTACCAAAAATATAATGCTCACATAAGTCTAAATTGCAAGACTTAATCCCAGAAAGCATACCTCTGTCATGCAAAATTTTTAGGTCTTTTTCACTCATACGGCCTAGGCGTTGATGTCATAGCATTACTGCATCCTGAACAAAAGTTGTTGTTGTTGCATGGTTTGTCACTGTATTGCCACATAAACGGTATAAAGTCCCATAATATTCTCCCTTTGCTACTATAAGAGCTCCTTTGGTAATCTTGTAATAGTTGTTACAAAAGGTGACATAATACCCTAGCTTATCCATCATTTTGATTGATAGCAAATTCTTCCTCAAATCGGGCACATGTAGCACATCACATAACATCCTTTCTCTACCATCATCTATCCTGATCCTTATATCCCCTCTTCCCACAATTTCTAAAGGATGATCATCACCCAAATAGACCTTTCCACCATAGTATGGCTGATATTTGTCAAACCAATCTCTGTGGGGAGACATGTGGAAGGATGCACCTGAGTCCAAAACCTAGGTATATAAAACTGATATGCTATTACTGATACAAAAGGCTTCGCATGTTGTCGTCTCTCCTAAGTCTGCTACACTGGCTTCAAATGATGGGTGATTTTGCTTTTCACCATTATTTAGTTACCAACAATCCTTCTTGGAGTGTCCTGGCTTACCACAATGCCAACACTTCCCTTTCTGCTTACGTCCTTTAGACTCATATTTGGACTATTTTCTACCTTGTTTACTCCCCTCAAACGATCAACCTCTCACAGATAGGGCTTCATTGGTTGAGGGTTCTAGAGATGTTTTTTGCCTCAACTCTTCTGCCAACAAAGCGACTACCACATCATCAAATTTGAGAGTTCCTGATGATGAATTACTGATGGTCATCACCATATGATCCCAAGTGTCCAGGAGGGAACAAAGTAGGGTGATAGCCCTATCTTCATCCTTCATATTCACATTAACTGAAACTAGTTTACTGATCAGAGTATTAAACTCATTCAAATGATCTATTACGAATGAAATTTCCTTCATCCTCAAGCTATAAATCTGCTTTTTTAGAAAAACCTTGTTAGTTGTTGATTTTGTTTCATACAACTTTTCAAGCTTTTGCCAAAGGGCTTCCCCAGTCTTCTCTTCAGCTACATCGAATAAAACGGAGTCCGCTAGGCAGAGACAGATTGTAGAAACTGCCTTCCTATCAAGCGTTATCCACTCCTCATATTTCATGTTGCTCGGTTTACTCGTGATCCCTTCCAAGGCTTGAGCTTTGTAATTTTGAACCAACAAATCCTCCTCCATCTTCCATAGAGCGAAGTTCCTGCCATAAAATTTCTCAATCTCGAACTTGGTTACACCTTTTGTCATTGTTGCAGCTCCCACTCACACAAAACCTTAGATCTAATACTAGATGTTAGGAAAAACTTCAAGATTTATCACCTGCAAGAGGAAGCACAATAAAAAAATATAGAACACGAAAACAGTAACACAAGTGACACAAATATTTACGTGGAAACCAGCAATGTGCAGGAAAAACCACGGGGCAATGGCAACTTCTCTTTTTATTATTTTTAGCAAAATTTACATCCACGTATTTCAATGTTTTCAACAACCTCTCTTTCACATGCAAGGGATCACATCCATTTTATACAATATAAGAAAGAATCTAAAATTGTTTGTTTCCTCTTCCAACAAAAACCTCCAAAAGTTCATTCGTTTCCACTCCCATGACTGTTCATCTTCCGCATTCTTGTCATCTACCTAGATGTTCGCTCCTATGACTTTTGTTTGGCTTGACGTCAGGCTGGACGTATGGCTACCCAGATGTCTAGGCTGGCAGATGTCTAGGCCTGATGTTTGGGCTGCCAGACGTCTAGGCTGACAGACGTTTAGGCTAGCATACGTTTGGGCTGCCAGACGTCTAGGCTGGTAGACGTTTGGGTCCGACGTCTGGCTGCACAGATGTTAGACCCAAATGTCTGCTAGCCTAGACGTCAGGCAACCCAGATGTCAGGCCCAAACATCTACCAGCATAGACTTCTGGTAGCCCAAACATCTACCAGCCTAAACGTCTGCCAGCCTAGACGTCTGACATCCCAGACATCAGGCCTAGACGTCTACCAGCCTAGATGTCTGGCCTGTTTAAACCTGTTGCAATCTTGTTTCTTGGCTACCTGTACTGCATAGTGACTTCACTTCCTAACAATATGTGTGTAGGAAATAATATAAATAGGACTACTCCCTCATTGGTTGAGTTAGTGAGAATATGAGTTAGAAGTCAGAAAGTTTGAATTGTAACAGTCACCTTTTGTAATAACAAGTTTTCAATAAAGTGTAGTTTTTATCCAATTGTGTTGCTTCGTGAGTGTGAGAGTGTTTAATATTTAAATGTTGGTTTGATTAAACCTTCTTCTAGACCAGGGAGCAAGGGCCCACTCTCAAGGCTGGAGGAAGGAGCAGTTTTTCAGGTTTTTATGATAGTTTTCTATTTTTGCAGTTTTTGTCAACTTTCTTGTTTAAATATTGTAACAACAATTTTCTTTGTTTCTAGCATGTTTCTCATTGTGTTTCAAATGTGATGTGTGTGAGTTTGTTTATAGCTAGTTGAACCTTATTTTTGTGTGCATTTATTTCCCTTGTTTTCTGTATTCTTATAGTTTCCTGCAACAACATTTTCTAACAAGTTTTTGACAGTTGTTTTGATAACTTTTTGAATTTTCATTTTAGCATGGTTGAATTAAGTTGATTTCAAATTAACATTTTCAATTGATGTCATCTCTATTAGAAAATGTAAAATAGTTATTTTTTAGAAATTTCCAAGTCTGCAATTTAGTTCATTTTTCGCAAATTAGAAGTAATTTTAATTCCTGCAAATTAAGTTAATTTCAATTCTACAAATTAAGAGTTAGTGTGACCTTGAAAGACCAAATGGACCTCTTTTTCCATCGAATAAAGCTAGTGAACTAATGACTGAACTATAACTTGCCAAAACCTTCTATCGTAGACAACGTCGGACACTGCCCTATATTTGACAGATATTGAAAATTAAATAATGAAAATAATGACACTCATCATTTTTGGTGTCGTTTCCAGGGAACATACGTGTTTTTAGGAGATAAAACAGTCAAATAAATGTCGATTATGCTAATTTGTGACATTTAGAGCAAAATACTGAAACAAAGCAACTTGCATGAACCATAGTTTTAAAACTGATAGTTGCAATTTAGAAAATTAGAAAACAATCAAAATGAATGAATAGGTTAAGGGATGAAAATGAATATTTCAAAAGTCCCCTTTACCTATCACAGGTAGGCGATACGCAAAGGCGGTGAATTGCCTACATTTGAGCTTCCTAACGAACTTGAAAAAAACCAACATCCCCATCACCATGAAGTATTGAGTCTCCTGAGAGAGAAATCAGAGAGGAGAAACTTGCTAGTACTTCCTCACCTACTCTTGACAAATCCTCATCATTAGGATAGTTTAACGAGTTTATAAAAATATTTGGGAGGATATCATGGCAGACGGGAAAGGAAACCCAAATAGGGGTAGTAATGTCCATACTTAAGTAGACAATCCTACTCATGCCAGGACTTTCAAATATCCTATTTGATTAAATCCTACACAAAACTCTCCCATGAAAACAATTTCACCTTCGATGCTGCCAACCTTTAGCGGTGTTGCATCCGAGATCCTGATCAGTTCTTGTTTGTATTTAAGGTTGTATGTCAAACATACAATTACATAAATGACAACCATAAGTGGAAAGTTTTTTCTTTTACACTTAAAGACTTAGTTTTGCACTGGTTTATGAGCTTAGAACCCAAATCAATCTGAACCTGGGAAGAAATAGAAAGAGTATTTCTAGATAAATACTAGGAATACTACAGGGTGAAAAACAAAAAGGATGAACTATTTAGAATCAAACAAGAACAAGATGAAACTCTAGAGGATTACTTGGATAGGTTTACCTTTGTACAAAAGAGATGTGGGCTTGTTGAACCATAAATGTGTAAGGTCATATTTTAACAAGGATTACAAGATGATTATATAGAAGTGTTTGATTTAATGGGCAAGAGAGATGTAAGCAGCCTTGAAATTGATGAAATTTTGGAGTTATGCAAAAATTACTCATGCACAAGATAAAGAAGACAAAAGTTGAGTAATAATGGTAATGAATTGAAAGAGCTCATGGAAGAATTTGTCAATCTAAAAACTGACATCTTGGTACATCTTAATACCACATTAGGGGAATGAATGCAAAATCCAACTCTATAGAACCCCTAGCTATTTATTGTCTAAGATGTAGGAGTAAGCATTCTCTTTAAGACCGTCCTTTAAATAAAACCTCTATATTTGCTATTTGTAGCATTTGTTCAAAAGGACATATCACTGACCAATACCATATACTTCCAGGACTCAAAAATGTTTTGGAAACACAAACAGAAGAACTCAACTTTATTAGACATAGACAAGGGGTAAATTTTCACAATATCAAAATACCCCATTATTTTCGATAAATTAGGGATAAAATCATTGGACCATGCCATAGGGTTATTCAGAACCATCACAACAGTCTTGGAATCAACCTCCATAGATAAATTCTAAATATTGATCACAATATGGGTGGACAAATCCACAATGGAATCAACCTCATCCATCGTGGATGCAAGCCAAATCTCCTGGATAGAATTGTAGACAACAATATCCATCATACCAGGGACAATGAAGATACCAAGGACATTACCAAAATTTGTTGCCTTGTCTTGCTCAGAATTTTCCTCAAGGAAGACCACAATAACAATAGGTAAAACAACCACCACTTTTGGACCAATCTGTGGCCAATTCTAATAATACAAGACAGACAGTCCCCGTCCATGTAGTTGAATCTGATAAAAATGCCACAATAAATATAATTGATTGTAGTATAATCCAACTATGTTCGGGAAATATTCTCTAAGCCTATTATTGAAGAACCAAAAATCAATGAAGAGAAACCAAAACCCCTTAATCCAAAACCATAGGAATCAACTTTGGATAAGGATAAAGAAAAAAGGAAGACTGTCCAAAAGATAGTTTACCTTTTGCAAAAAAGATACCATATCCTGAAAGGTTTGAAAAGTTTGAAATTTCTATTGAATCGAAATTAGTAAAGGAACTAAAACGTTTGACCATCTCACTCCCTTTATTGCAAGAAATCAAGATGTGCCTTTAATTAAAAAAATTGTTTAGGACCTTTGCATAAAAATATTAGGCAAGAAAAATAAATTCTTTCCTAAAACTATATAGGTAGATGGTAAGTTGGTTGATTTACTTTCTAGGAAGCTTGTCCCACCAAAGTATAGTGACCTAGGAAGTCCAGTTGTCACCATAACCATTGGGTCAATGCAGATTTCTAGTATTTTGGTTGATCTTGGAGCAACCATTAATGTTATGACAAAAGAGACAATGCAAAAATTACAATTAACAAATTTGAATCCTACATCTACTATTTTGGAAATGGCTAATAGGTCTATTGCAAAACCAGAAGGAATCATAGAAGATATCCCCGTGATGGTCTCCTTATGGAAATATCTCGTTGACTTTTTGGTATTGCAACCCCACAAATCTGTAAATAATTATCCAATTATCTTGGGAAGGCCTAGGCTTGCTACTACAGACACTTTCATTGATTGTAGGTCAGGGGATATGACCATATCTAATGACATTGATCTAAAAAATATTTCTTTATACCCCCTGCCAAACCTTCAACCAAATTTTCAAGTCAATTATGGTTTTTTGATTTTGATGAAGAGAATGAAGAAATTGTTTCCACACTTGCCACTGTAGTAGTCAAAGAACACATAAAAGAGATAGATTCAATTGAGAGAGAATGTTTTGAAGATCAAATCATCCTAGTTAATACAATTCATGAAGGACTAGAAGATGAACCAACCATTGTTCATCGTCTATTATGGAATGATGTAGGTCAAAAATTTGAACACATATCACCCATTCCATTACAAGATAGTCCCTTCACCTTGCCACATGGATGGCATCATCATCTTCTTTCATCCTTTAATTGTCCCATATCAGATACAATTCTAGTAGGAATTATGGTTGATAAAGAGACACAAATATTCCATTCTTTTCTACCACATAACTGTCCACTTAACTCCTTAGTAAGCAATTTTGAAGGAGTTAATTCTATGCATCCAAGAACTAAATAGATTGAGGTACAACCAGGAAAATTTTTGAACATCAATAGCTAGTTGACCAATGAGCAAGAAGCAAAACTGTTTGCTGTTTTGAAAAGATATGTTAAAGCCTTCACTTGGGAATACAAAGATATGATAGGAATTCACCCTGAAGTACGTACCCACATGATATATACTGAAGATGGTAAACCTGTTCGACAACCACAAAGGCATATAAATCCTGCTCTAAGAGATATTGTCAAAGAAGCAATCGAAAAGCTATTAGAGGTTGGATTCATATATCCAATTTTAGATAGCCAATGGGTCTCTCCATTGGTTATTGTACCAAAGAAAAATAGAAAACTGAGAGAGAGTGTGTGTAGATTATCGAGAACTAAACAAAGCCACATATAAGGACCACTTTCCATTACCATTCATTGATCAATTGTTAGACACACTTGTAGGAAAAAGTTATTTTTGCTTTCTTGATGGTTTTAGTGGTTATAATTAGATACAAGTTGCACTTGAAGACCAAGAGAAAACAACTTTTACTTGCCCTTGGAGAACTTTTTCTTATAGGGTTTTACCCTTTGGCCTTTGTAATGCCCCAACCACTTTTCAACGAGCTATTCTGACTTTTTTTTTCTGATTTGACCACTGAAAGTGTTGAGATTTTATATGGATGACTTCACAGTTTGTGGGAAAACTTTTGACAATACCTTGGAACATCTTGACAAGGTCTTAACCCGTTGTGAAACTTATCATTTATCCTTAAACCTTGACAAGTGCTTTATGATGATGGAAGAGGGAATTGTTATTGGTCATCACATTTCTTTTGATGGAATCAAGGTTGATCCTAAGAAAGTGGAAATTATCAAGAACCTTCCTCCTCCACAAACCCAAATTGATGTCAGGAGTTTCTTAAGACACATTGTCTTTTATAGATGATTTATTCAGGATTTTATTACCATTACAAATTCCATGTTTGCATTGTTAACTAAGGATTCTAAATTTAATTGGACTGAAACATGTGAAGAATATTTTGATGCTTTAAAAGAGAAATTAACTACTCCACCTATGTTAAAAGGTCCTAATTAGGAATTACCATTTCATATCCAAGCTGATGCATCCAATACTGCAATTGGAGCAACATTAGGGCAGATAGAAAATGGAGAGCATTATGCTATCTACTACATAAGCAAAAATCTCACTAGAGCAGAAAATAATTACACTACTCCTGAAAAGGAATTTTATCTGATTAATGTTGACTCGCTTAAATACTAGAAGACCAACCTTGACGAGGTTCGAACGTGTATTTTCGCTGATTGTATATTTTCTTAATTAAAATAATATTTGTACCACGAGGGGATTACTTCCAACATTCTTCACGTTTTCTATAATCAGTTAAAAAAAATTAAAAACCCTTTGTCGAACACTTGGAGGTGCAACGCAATGGTTTGGGCTTTGGTTCTGCTTTGAAAGTTCCAAAGTTCAAACCGCAAATGAATGTGTGAGGAGGTGGGTGTGTAGTGGCTTTGAGTTAAATTCCCTATTAATAAGTATAACTCTCAACTTTAAAAGAAGTCATAATTAAAAAAAAAAAAACTACTCAACCTCTATCATAAAAATTCTCACAATAACCAAATTTCAAAAAAAAACCTTCCACAAAATTTAAGTAACAACTAGTAAATTGCCTTTCTATAACTTCAATTCTTCCAACAAAGATTTCAACGATAGACATATAGCAACGACTCCGTCGTGGTTATCCAAACATGACCTCGCCCTAACGACTTAGCCTTTATTAAAATTTCTATTAACCGGCTTCTATTAACCGGCAAGGTTGACAGTCAAATCTCAACTTTGAAATATTCTTTAATTATTAGTCTCCGTCTCTCTAGAACCGATTTCTTGGTCGTGTTTGTTAGAAAAAATAACATACACCACGTTACAGCAACATTAATGGAAAAAATATACAAATAAATTCCAAAATTGGTTTCCACTCACGTGAAATTGAAGTACAATTTTAACATAATAATTTTTTACAAGACACCTTTATTAAAGGTATCATACTAAATAGAACTTAAATATTTATTATAAACTTCAGCCTGGTTAAATAAAACAAAATCCTAAAACAAACACTTACTTACCCTTTCTAAATACTCTTTAAACCTAAATTTATTTTAAAATTTTTAAAACTGTAGGAACCTAAATTTATTTTAAAAAGTCTAAAACTCTAGAGACAATTTGACGAGAATCTTACATTGCAGGCGTTGAATAGGCACCGCCCCCGTATTCATCCAGCTTTCCACATCACCAAAGACACGGTCCAATTCCACACCTTCCTTTGACTCAACTTGCCTCGAAACCTCCTCGTAAATGCCCTGCATTGTCTGGACTCTTCCTCGGCTGTTATATAACCTCTTCTCATTTCATTCCTTCTTCACAACCGCTGCTGGCTACGATTCGAGTTGGGGCGTTGCAGGTTCGACTCCCAGGCACAAATTGTCGAGTTTCCATCAATGCCCCATTGCCTCACTAAAACCCCCATCCAATCCAATCAGACGAAATATAAAGCTTTCTGCGGTTTGTGACTTTAGGGTTTGTAATTAGAACGGTGGATTGGCGTCATTAGGGTTACAGTTATGAAGGATTCCAACGTTTGCATAAGGGAAGTGTGGGCCGACAACCTGGATGACGAATTCGAGCTCATCCGAGAAATAGTAGATGAATACCCTTTTGTTGCCATGGACACTGAATTCCCTGGTGTTCCGGTAAGGCTAACAGATGGGGCGGCCTTCAAGAGCAGGGCAGAGTACCATTATCAAACCCTGAAGGCGAACGTGGACACGCTTAATCTCATCCAGGTGGGCCTCACCTTCTCCGACGAGAAGGGAAACTTACCTGAGTGTGGCACGGGCAAGCGCTGTGTATGGCAATTCAATTTCAAGGAATTTGATCCCGCTGGGGATATGTACGCCCCCGATTCCATCGAGCTGTTGAAACAGAGCGGTATTGACTTTGAGAAGAACAATGCGAAGGGCATCCATTCACAGCGTTTTGCGGAGCTTTTGATGTCGTCGGGCGTTGTTTTAAATGAGAATGTGCGATGGATTACTTTCCACAGCGCTTATGATTTTGGGTATCTGCTTAAACTTTTGACTTGCCAGAGGTTGCCCTCCACTCGGCAAGGGTTTCTGGGACTGATGAGATTGTACTTTCCAAATGTGTATGATGTGAAGCATCTCATTAAGTTTTGCGATGGGTTGTATGGAGGTCTGAACAGAGTGGCAGAGCTGCTTAAACTCGAGAGGATTGGCATATGTCATCAGGCAGGATCTGATAGCCTTCTCACCTCCTCTGTTTTCATGAAACTGCAACAGGAGTTTCTGCGTACATCAGCTGAAATGTGTGCAGGCATTCTGTATGGACTGTAAAACTTCTCTTCAAAGATTGTCTCTTGTACATTAGAAGTAGAACAATGATCAACACAGCGTTGATTATGATTACATTGGCCTTCCTTCAAACAAAAATTTTCTAGCTTGTAAACAATTTTAAGTCTTGAGTTATATGGAGAATGGAATACAAGGAATACATACAAATAAACACAATCTGCACAGAGTTTCAGATACATATAAAGACATACGAATACAAAATAACTCTGTGAAATTAATAGACTAATGCACCCTAATCGAAACCATTTCTCTTCAAAATCAAAATGATGTGTGTGCCTTGTTAGGGTTGAAGCATGACTGCAAGTTCAGGAGTGAACAGGAGATGAGGAACAACTAGGGAAGGAAGGACTACTATTCCTTTCTTTCTGTTCAACAACTTCTGGAGCTCTTAATTGAAAACGTGCTGAGCTGGTTGCAGAGCTCAGGCCCTGAAATAAACTTCTCTGGTCAAATACTGTCCAGTGTCAAAAGGAATTAAAACCTTTAACCATTTCACAATAAACATCTTTTACTCACCACTCTATCAGTCATCACAAAGTAGAGACCTCAAGGTTGGACACATTTTGACAATCATCACTGAGTAGAGACCTCAAGGTCGATGGACACATTTTGACTTTTCTAGTAGCGAGTGGACACTATGTTTTGGGTTTATAGTAGAATATCAAACATCATAAATAATTGTTTTAAAATTTTAAAGATGTATAATAAAAGTAGGCCAATTTAATTTTAAGGATTGACATAACAATAATAAAGATAATTAATGTGGGTATATTGGAGTTTTGCCATAGCTCCTCCCTCGTAATGTCTTGTCCCCAAAGTTGAAATAATTGTAAAATGCTTACGAGCTCTTATGTCGCATTTTCATCTAGCATATCCTTCCACCTAATGGGAAAGTCGTTCCACCTAATGGGAAAGTCGTGTATCTTATAAGATCTCAGATTAATATAGTATTATAAAACTACTCCAAGTTGGAGATTGACTCATTTTTCTTCATCGAGTATTAGAAGCTTTGTTTGGGACCACACCTTCCAACCAATAACCTATTTAAGACAAGAAACATGAAAATTAGGGTGGATGCAAGAAGTCAAAGGAAACTCCAAGTGATATGCCACCTTTTCAATGTAATGAACCACCTTGTATGGGCCATAAAACCAAGGTGTCACCTTCTGACTGGACTTGTCACCTTCTGACTGGGCTTGGTCTTCAAGGACAACTATTTTTAAGGTTGGAGTCGCAAAAAGATCATATCTCATACCGTAAATTACTGCTCTAAGAAATGCAAGTCTATATGTTGCTTCATTTGGTTTTGGGTCTAGTGTAGAATATCTTTGAGGAGTTAAAGAACAAGTTGACATTATCAAAGCAAATCATCTACTTGAGCCACTTGGAGGATCTTGGAAGATAGTTTGCCATGGATGAGGGTTTCTACCCATATAGCACCTCAAATGGGGACATCTTGAGGGAAATGATAATACATGTTATACCACCATTTGGCTAAAGAGAGCCAATGAACCCACTAATGTCTTGGAAAAAATAATGAAGGTAATCACCCAGATATGTATTCATAACTTCAATTTATCCATCTGATTAAGGGTGATAAGAAGAGGACATATTTAGTTGAGTACCATTGAGAGTGAATAATTCCTTCCAAAAGTTGCTAGTGAAAACTTGGTGACAATCACTGACTATTGATTTGGGAATATCATGTAGTTTAAAGATAAAGTTGAGAAATATTTTGGCTACCTTGATGGCAATGAAAGGATGCTAAGATACAAAAATGAGCATACTCCGAAAGGTGATCCACCAACACAAAATCATTGTTTTCCCCCCTTGATTTGGGAATACCCTATATGAAATCAATGGAAAAGTGCTCCCATTAGTGATATGGAATAAGTAGGAATTGCAACAAACTAGGATAATTAATTATCTTCCCCTTGTTTATCTAGCATACCTCACATTCAACCATAGATTTCTTAACATCTACTTTTTTTTCTTTCCAAGAAAAGGATCACTTCACTCAATAAGTTTTTAAAAACTCAAAATGCTTGTCCACAAGGAATGTGTGCAATTCCTATAGAATATTACTCTTGAACATGGAAGACTAAGGGAGGTAAAGATGATGATGAGGTCAAGAAATGCCTCATTTTTGCTACATTTTTTATACATTAAAACTGCTATTTACTAATATTTAATATCATTTTAGGCCAAATAGTTGATTAAAGTATGTTAGTTGTTGATATTTGGATGATTGAATGTTAAGGAATATTGTACCCCTGTTTTGATTGTTTTTCTGTATTTTATGACTGTTTTTGCATGGTTTTAGTGAAGAATTACATAATAAAATTGATAGTAAACAAAATGTGCTGACATTTGTGATTGGTTGAAGCATTTCATATGTTTTTCTTGCCTTAAAGATGATTTGTTGAAGTGATTTGGCGTCAAAACAGCTACTTTGTTGAAAAACAGGGTAGTACAGTTGTAAACAACATACAAAAACCAGTCCCTTGCAACTTTAAAGGAAGTCATAGACCAGGTCAAAAGTGGCAAGTGTGAAGGGTTGGAACGTGTTTAAAATGACAAGAAAGAACTGATTTCACACTTAGAAGTACCCCCACGATGTCTAAACTATCGATAATAAGATATTCCACAAAATCTACCTTATATTCCAAAGATCTCCGAAATGAAGGGCATAAACAATCTATTTCAACAGAAAAGGGTACAACTTATATTTATTTTACGGAGAATAAAATGAGATAACATGAGGACAGGTGTAGCAACCATACCTCACATATTTTTGAGCTTTTTCCACCAGCTAGAAGATGCACGGATAGCTATCACATCAGATTTTATCCTAAAATAGATCAAGTCTGTTGTAACAGAATAAGCAAACAACACATTGACAAAACATAACATTGAATTTTGCAAATATGTGTTAGGAAAAACTTCAAGATTTATCACCTGCAAGAGGAAGCACAATAACAAAAATATAGAACACAAAAACAGTAACATAAGTTACATAGAGTTTTACGTGGAAACCCGCAATGTGCAGGAAAAACCACGGGGCAATGACAACTTCTCTTTTTATTATTTTCAACAAAATTTACATCCACGTATTTCAACGTTTTCGAAAACCTCTCTCTTTCACATGCAAGGGATCACATCCCTTTTATAGAGTAGAAGGAAGACTCTAAAACTGTTCGTTTCCTCTTCCAAAAAAAACCTCCAAAAGGTTGTTCGTTTTAGCTCCCAAGATTGTTTGTCTTCCGCATTCCTGTCGTCTACCTAGACATCCGCTCCTATGACGTCTGCTTGGCTTGAGGTCAGGATGGATGTCTATCAGCTTAGACGTATGGCTGCCCAAACGTCTGCCAACCTAGACGTATGGACCAAATGTCTGCCAGCCTAGACGTTTCGTAACCTAGACGTCAAGCCCAAACGTCTGCCAGCCTAGACGTCTGACCTGTTTGAACCTGCTGTAATCTTGTTTCCTAGCTTCCTGTACTGCATAATGACTTCACTTCCTAACATTCTCCCACTTGAAGTCAATATTCAGGAATTCTTCTTCCAAAGATCTTCATCCAGTGCCAATTACCAGAGAAGTTTTACACCATTCAAACTTCTCTACCTTGATCGAATTTGTAAGCATATCTGCAGGATTCACTTTAGTGTCAATTTTCTACAACAGGATCCTACCTTCTTCCACCACATTTTTGATAAAGTGGTACTTGACATCAATGTGTTTCGTGCAATCATGGAATGTTGGATTCTTCACTAGATGAATAGCACTCTGGCTATCACATTGCAGCGTAATTTTCTGCTGCATTACCTTGAAGTCACCCAACAATCGCTCTAAGCCAAATTACCTCTTTGCTGGCATGAGTTGCTGCAATGTATTCTGCTTCAGTGGTTGATAAAGCCACAACAGATCGCAACTTAGAATCCCAACTCACCGCTCCTCCAACAAGAGTGAAGGTATATCCTATAGTGGATTTTCTCCCATCTCTATCTCCACCATAATCAGAATCCACAAAACCTGTAACTTGCAAATATGCCAATCCAAAGTAAATGACAACATCTGAAGTGGCTCTTAAATATCTGAATATCCACTTCACCGCATTCCAATGCTCCTTACTAGGATTTGCCATGTATTGGCTGACTACTCCCACTACTTGGGCAATATCCGATTTGGTGCTTACCATGGCATACATGAGGCTTCCTACTACTAATGAATAAGGTACACGAGACATGCTTGTCTTCTCTGCTTCCATTCTAGGACACTGGTTGGAAGACAATTTTAAGTGTGTAAGAAGTGGCGTACTAATTGGTTTAGCATTCTGCATATTGAAGCACTGCCGAATATTTTGCACATATGACTTTTGACTTCACTTGATCTTTCTTCCTTTTTTGTCCCTATGTATCTTCATTCCTAAAATTTGGTTTGTTGTTCCTAAATCCTTCATTTCAAATGTCCTAGCCAATTGAGTCTTAAGATCAATGATTTTCTTCATGTTGGGACCTGCAACCAACATATCATCAACATACAACAGCAAAATAATAAAACTACCATCGTCAAACCTCTTATAGTATGCACGATGGTCAGCTTGACTCCTACTGAAACCTTGGCTCTTCATGAAAGTGTCAAATTTCTTGTACCACATCCTTGGTGCCTGTTTCAATCTGTACAATGATTTCTTCAGTATGGAAACCAAATGCTCTTTGCCTCTTTCTTCATAGGCCTCAGACTGATCCATGTATATTTCTTCCTCAAGATCACCATGCAAGAAAGCAACCTTTACATCAAGTTGCTCCAGTTCCAAATCCTGTGCAACTACAAGTGCAAGTAGAGCTCTAATAGTAGTCATCTTCACAATATTACATTAAAGTCAACACCCGACTTTTGCACATGGTCCTTTCCCACCAAGCGAGCTTTATAGAGTTCCAACAACCCATCGTTGTTCTTCTTCACTTTGTAAACCCACTTGTTTCCAACAGTCTTTCTTCTAGGTAGGAGATCCACAAGTTCCCAAGTTTGATTCTTTCAAAGTGCCTCAATTTCCTCCTACATGGATTTCCTCCACTTTCCTACATTTTCAGACTCTCTAGCTTCCTGAAATGAACTAGGTTCACCATCATCAGTTAAAAAAGCAAAAGAGGGCTGATACACATGAGAATACCTTTTCATACACTTTTTTGGACGTGTAGATCTTCCAACCCAATGATCTGTTAGTTCTAGCTCTTGGTATTGTAACCGTTGTGGCTGCTCTACTTCCTATTCTACTTGCTATTCTACATGCTAATCAAAAACTTTAGCATGTTCATCTTCACTAAATTCTACTTCAATAGGTACAACATTAGGATTTTGTTGTACCTCCTTTATTTGCATGGATTTTTCATCAACAATTACATCCCGACTAATAATTACCTTGTGGGCAGTAGGATCCCACAATCTATACCCCTTCACTATATCTCCATAGCCAAGATAAAAATATTTGCTTGACTTTGGGTCAAGCTTGGACCTTTTTTCTTTGGGTACATGGGCGAACATGTCATAGCCAAAGGTGCGCAAATGAGAGTAATCAACTGGCTTACAACACCAAACCTCCTCCATAATTTGACCATCCAACGTAGTTGTAGGTGACATGTTAATAAGATAAACAACTGTATTAACAGCCTCCACCCAAAAATTTTTCTCCAACATGGCTGCGCTAAGCATGCTTCTTGCACGTTCAATGATTATGCGATTCATCCGCTCAACCACACCATTTTGATGTGGAGTGTATGGTCTAGTCTTCTGGTGCTTAATACCTTCCTGCATATAAAATTTATCAAATTCCTTGGAGCAATATTCACCCCCATTGTCTGACATGAGACACAAAATTGACTTGCCCAAACTCTTTTCTACCCGTGCTTTGAACTCCTTAAATTTTTGCAAAGCTTTCGACTTCTTCTTCAAAATGTAAACCCACACTCTCCTAGAATAATCATCTATAAAAGTCAAAAAATAGATGGCGCCATTCAAGGATTGAGTGGAGACAGGTCCAAATATATCCGAATGTATAAGTTGTAGAAAATTAGAACTCTTACCAGGACTTGTATTAAACCGAACCCTCCTCTGTTTACCAAAAATATAATGCTCACATAATTCTAAATTGCAAGACTTAATCCCAGAAAGCATACCTTTGTCATGCAAAATTTTTACGCCTTTTTCACTCATATGGCCTAGGTGTTGATGTCATAGCATTATTGCATCCTGAACAGATGTTGTTGCTGCATGGTTTATCACTGTATCATTGCATAAACGGTATAAAGTCCCATAATATTCTTCCTTTGCTACTACAAGATATCCTTTGGTAATCTTGCAATAGTTGTTACAGAAGGTGACATAATACCCTAGCTTATCCATCATTTTGATTTATAGCAAATTCTTCAACAAATCGAGCAAATGTCGCACATCACATAACATCCTTTCTCTACCATCATCTAGCCTGATCCTTATATCCCCTCTTCCCACAATTTCTAAGGGATGATCATCATCCAAATAGACCTTTCCACCATAGTATGGATGATATTTGTCAAACTAGTCTCTATGGGGAGACATGTGGAAGGATGGACCTGAGTCAAAAACCCAGGTATATAAACTTATCTGCTGTTACTGATATAGAAGGCTTTGCATGTTGCCATATCTCCTGAATCTGCTACACTGGCTTCAACTGATCGTTGATTTTGCTTTTCACCATTCTTTAGTTGCCAACAGTCCTTCTTGGAGTGTCCTGGCTTCCCACAATGCCAGCACTTCCCTTTCTGCTTACATCCTTTAGACTTAGATTTGGACTATTTTCTACTTTGTTCACTCCCCTCGAACGATCGACCTCTCACAGATAGGGCTTCATTGGTTGAGGGTTCCAGAGATGTTTTTTGCCTAAACTCTTCTATCAACAAAGCGACTACCACATCATCCTCAAGCTATAAAGCTTTTTTTTTTCAAAAAAACCTTGTTAGTTGTTGATTTTGTTTCATACAACTTTTCAAGATTTTGCCAAAGGGATTTTGTAGTCTTCTCTTCAGCTACATTGAAGAATATGGAGTCCGCTAGGCAGAGACGGATTGTAGAAACCATCTTATTGTCAAATTTTACCCACTCCTCATATTTCATGCTGCTCGGTTTACTCGTGACCTCTTCCAAGGCATGGCTTGGTCATTCTGAACCAGCAAATCCTCCACCTTCATATTCCATAGAGCAAAGCTCCTGCCATCAAATTTCTCAATATCGAACTTGGTTACACCTTTTGTCATTGTTGCAGCTCCCACTTGCACAAAACCTTAGCTCTAATACCAGATGTTAGGAAAAACTTCAAGATTTATCACCTGTAAGAGGAAGCACAATAATAAAAATATAGAACATGAAAACAGTAACATAAGTGACATAGAGATTTACGTGGAAACTTGCAATGTGTAGGAAAAACCATAGGGTAATGGTAACTTCTCTTTTTATTATTTTCAGCAAAATTTACATCCATGTCTTTCAATGTTTTCAGCAACCTCTCTCTTTCACATGCCAGGGATCACATCCTTTTTATAGAGTAGAAAGAAGACTCCAAAACTATTTGTTTCCTCTTCCAACGAAAACCTCCAAAAGGTTGTTCATTTTTGCTCCCAAGACTGTTCATATTTTGCATTCCTGTCGTCTACCTAGATGTCCGCTCCTATGACATCTGCTTGGCTTGACATCAGGCTGGACATCTAGCAACCTAAATGTCTGGTTTCCTAGATGTCTGCCAGCCCAGACATCTGCCATCCTAGACATCTGCCAGCCCAAACGTCTACCAGCCTAGATGTTTATCAACCTAGACATCAGGCCTAGATTTCTACCAGCCTAGACGTCTGGCAGCCTAGACATCAGGCCCATACATATTCCAGTCTAGACGTCTGGCCTATTTGAACCTGCTGTAATCACATTTCCTGGCTTCCTATACGACATAGTGACTTTACTTCCTAACTTTCTCCCACTTGAAGTCAATATTCATGAATTATTCTCCCAAAGATCTTCATCCAGTGCCAATTACCCAATGTTGTCCTTGTTACTTTTTTAGCAAGCCCAGAGAAGTTTTGCACCATTCAAACTTCTCTACCTTGACCGACTTTGTAAGCATATCTGCAGGATTCACTTTAGTGTCGATTTTCTGCAGCAGGATCCTACCTTCTTCCACCATGTTTTTGATAAAGTGGTACTTGACATCAATGTGTTTCGTGCAATCATGGAATGTTGGATTCTTCACTAGTGGAATAGCACTCTGGCTATCACAGTGTAGCGTAATTTTCTCCTGCATTACCTTGTAGTCACCCAACAATCGCTCTAGCCAAATTGCCTCTTTGCTGGCATGAGTTGCTGCAATGTATTCTGCTTTAGTGGTTGATAAAGCCACAATAGACTGCAACTTAGAATCCCAACTCACCACTCCTCCAACAAGAGTGAAGGTATATCCTATAGTGGATTTTCTCCCATCTCTATCTCCACCATAATCAGAATCCACAAAACTTTTAACTTGCAAATCTATCGATCCAAAGTAAATGACAACATCTAAAGTGGCTCTTAAATATCTGAATATCCACTTCACCACATTCCAATGCTCCTTACCAAGATTTTCCATGTACGGGCTAACTACTCCCACTACTTGGGCAATATCCGATTTGGTGCTCACCATGGCATACATGAGGCTTCCTACTACTAATGAATAAGGTACACGAGACATGCTTGTCTTCTCTGCTTCCATTTTAGGACACTGGTTGGAAGACAATTTTAAGTGTGTAAGAAGTGGGTTACTAACTAGTTTAGCATTCTCATATTGAAGCGCTGTCGAATATTTTCCACATATGACTTTTGAATTAACTTGATCTTTCTTCCTTTTTTGCCCCTATGTATCTTCATTCCTAAAATTTGGTTTGCTACTCCTAACTCCTTCATTTCAAATGTCCTATCTAATTGAGTCTTAAGATCAATGATTTTCTTCATGTTGGGACCTGCAACCAATATATCATCAACATACAACAAAAAAATAATAAAACTGCCATCGTCAAACCTATTATAGTATGCACAATGGTCAGCTTCACTCCTACTGAAACCTTGGCTCTTCATGAAAGTGTCAAATTTCCTGTACCACATCCTTGGTTCCTGTTTCAATCCGTACAATGATTTCTTCGATATGCAAACCAAATGCTCTTTGCCTCTTTCTTCATAGCCCTCAGGCTGATCCATATATATTTCTTCCTCAAGATCACCATGCAAGAAAGCAGCCTTTACATCAAGCTGCTCTAGTTCCAAATCTTGTGCAGCTACAAGTGCAACTAGAGCTCTAATAGTAGTCATGTTCATAATTGGAGAGAAAATTTCATTAAAGTCAACACCTGACTTCTGCACATGGTCCTTTACCACCAAGCGAGCTTTATAGCGTTCCAACAGTCCATCGTTGTTCTTATTCACTTTGTAAATCCACTTGTTTCCAATAGTATTTCTTTTAGGTGGGAGATCCACAAGTTCCCAAGTTTGATTCTTTCGAAGTGCCTTGATTTCCTCCTCCATGGATTTCCTCCACTTTCCTACATTTTCAAACTCTCTAGCTTCCTGAAATGAACTAGGTTCACCATCATTAGTTAAAAAAGGAAAAGAGGGCTGATACACATGAGAATACCTTTTCGTACACTTTTGTGGACGTGTATATCTTCCAACCCAATGATCTGTTAGTTCTAGCTCTTGGTCTTGTGACCGTTGTGGCTGCTCTACTTCCTATTCTACTTGCTATTGTACATGCTGATCAAAAAATTCAGCATGTTCATCTTCACTAAATTCTACTTCAACAGGTACAACATTAGGATTTTGTTGTACCTCCTTTCTTTGCATGGATTTTTCATCAAAAATTACATCCCGACTAATAATTTCCTTGTGGGTAGTAGGATCCCATAATCTATGCCCCTTCACTATATCTCCATAGCCAAGAAAAAAATATTTGCTTGACTTTGGGTCAAGCTTGGACCTTTTTTCTTTGGGTACATGGGAAAACGTGTCACAGCCAAAGGTGCGAAAATGAGAGTAATCAACTGGCTTACAACACCAAACCTCCTCCATAATTTGACCATCCAACATAGTTGTAGGTGACTTGTTAATAAGATAAACAACTATATTAACAACCTCCGCCCAAAACGTTTTCTCCAACATGGCTGCGCTAAACATGCTTCTTGCACGTTCAATGATTGTGCGATTCATCCGCTCAGCCACACCATTTTGATGTGGAGTGTATGGTCTAGTCTTCTGGTGCTTAATACCTTCCTGCATACAAAATTTATCAAATTCCTTGGAGTAATATTCTCTCCCATTATCTGACATGAGACACAAAATTGACTTGCCAAAACTCTTTTCTACCTATGCTTTGAAATCCTTAAATTTTTGCAAAGATTTCGACTTCTTCTTCAAAATGTAAACCCACACTCTCCTAGAATAAGCATCTATAAAAGTCAAAAAATAGATGGCGCCATTCAAGGACTGAGTAGGGACAGGTCCAAATATATCCGAATGTATAAGTTATAGAAAATCAGAACTCTTACCAGGACTTGCAGTAAATCAAACCCTCCTCTATTTACCAAAAATATAATGCTCACATAAGTCTAAATTGCAAGACTTAATCCCAGAAAGCATTCCTTTGTCATGCAGAATTTTTAGGCCCTTTTCACTTATATGGCCTAGGTGTTGATGTCATAGCATTACTGCATCCTAAACAAAAGTTGTTGTTGCTGCATGGTTTGTCACCGTATCACCGCATAAATGGTATAAAGTCCCATAATATTCTCCCTTTGCTACTACAAGATCTCCTTTGGTAATATTGCAATAGTTGTTACATAAGGTGACATAATACCCTATCTTATCCATCATTTTGATTGATAGCAAATTCTTCCTCAAATCGGGCACATGTTGCACATCACATAACATACTTTCTCTACCATCATCTAGCCTGATCCATTTATCCCCTCTTCCCACAATTTCTAAGGGATGATCATCACCCAAATAAACCTTTCCACCATAGTATGGATGATATTTGTCAAACTAGTCTCTATGGGAAGAGATGTGGAAGGATGGACCTAAGTCCAAAACCCAGGTATATAAACTTATCTGTTGTTACTGATATAGAAGGCTTTGCATGTTGTCGTCTCTGCTGAATCTGCTACACTAGCTTCAACTGATGGTTGATTTTGCTTTTCACCATTATTTAGTTGCCAATAGTCCTTCTTGGAGTGTCCTGGCTTCCCACAATGCCAACACTTCCCTTTTTGCTTATGTCCTTTAGACTTAGATTTGGACTATTTTCTACCTTTTTTACTCCCCTCGAACGATCGACCTCTCATAGATAGGGCTTCATTGGTTGAGGGTTCTAGATACGTTTTTTGCCTAAAATCTTCTGTCAACAAAGCGACTACCACATCATCCTCAAGCTATAAAGCTATTTTAAAAAAAAAACCTTATTAGTTGTTGATTTTGTTTCATACAAATATTCAAGCTTTTGCCAAAGGGCTTTCGTAGTCTTCTCTTCAGCTACATTGAAGAATATGGAGTCCTCTAGGTAGAGAGGGATTGTAGAAACCACCTTCTTGTCAAATGTTACCCACTCCTCATCTTTCTTGCTGCTCGGTTTACTCGTGACCTCTTCCAAGGCATGAGCTTGGTCATTCTAAACCAGCAAATCCTCCACCTTCATCTTCCATAGAGCAAAGTTCTTGCCATTGAATTTATCAATATCGAAATTGGTTACACCTTTTGTCATTTTTGCAGCACCCACTCGCACAAAACCTTAGCTCTAATACCAGATGTTAAGAAAAACTCCAAGATTTATCACCTGCAAGAGGAAGCACAATAATAAAAATATAGAACACGAAAACAGTAACACAAGTGACATAGAGATTTATGTGGAAACTTGCAATGTGTAGGAAAAACCACGGGGCAATGGTAACTTCTCTTTTTATTATTTTTAGAAAAATTTACATCCATGTCTTTCAACGTTTTCAACAACCTCTCTCTTTCATATGCAAGGGATCACGTCCCTTTTATAGAGTAGAAAGAAGACTCCAACACTATTCATTTCCTCTTCCAATGAAAACACCAAAAGGTTGTTCATTTTTGCTCCCAAGATTATTCATCTTTTGCATTCCTGTCGTCTATCTAGACGTTCACTCCTATGATGTCTGCTTGGCTTAACGTCAGGCTAGACGTCTACCAGCCTAAACGTCTGGTTGCCTAGACGTCTGCCAGCCCAGACATCTGCCATCCTAGACATCTGCCAGCCCATACGTTAGGCCCAAACATTTTCCATCCTAGAAGTTTATCAGCCTAGACATCAGGCCTAGATGTCTACCAGCCTAGACGTCTGGCAGTCTAGACGACAGGCCCAGACATCTACCAGTCTAGACGTCTGGCATATTTGAACCTACTGTAATCATGTTTCCCGGCTTCCTATAATACATAGTGACTTCACTTCCTAACTTTCTCCCACTTGAAGTCAATATTCATGAATTCTTCTCCCAAAGATCTTCATCCAGTGCCAATTACCCAATGTTGCCCTTATTACTTTTTCAGCAAGCCTAGAGAAGTTTTGCACCATTCAAAATTCTCTACCTTGATCGAATTTGTAAGCATATCTACAGGATTCACTTCAGTGTCTATTTTTTGCAACAGAATTCTACCTTCTTCCACCACATTTTTGATAAAGTGGTACTTGACATCAATGTGTTTCGTGCGATCATGGAATGTTGGATTCTTCACTAGTTGAATAGCACTCTAGCTATCACAATGCAGCGTAATTTTCTCCTGCATTACCTTGAAGTCACCCAAAAATCGCTCTAGCCAAATTGCCTCTTTGCTGGCATGAGTTGCTGCAATGTATTCTGCTTCAATGGTTGATAAAGCCACAACAAACTGCAACTTAGAATCCCAACTCACCGCTCCTCCAACAAGAGTGAAGGTATATCCTATAGTGGATTTTCTCCCATCTCTATCTCCACCATAATCAGAATCCACAAAACCTATAACTTGCAAATATTTCGATCCAAAGTAAGTGATAACATCTGAAGTGGCTCTTAAATATCTGAATATCCACTTCACCGCATTCCAATGCTCCTTACCAGGATTTGCCATGTATGGGCTGACTACTCCCACTACTTGGGCAATATCCGGTTTGGTGCTCACCATGGCATACATGAGGCTTCCTAATGCTAATGAATAAGGTACATGAGACATGCTTGTCTTCTCTGCTTCCATTCTAGGACACTGGTTGGAAGATAATTTTAAGTGTGGAAGAAGTGGGGTACTAATTGGTTTAGCATTCTGCATATTGAAGCATTGCAAAATATTTTCCACATATGACTTTTGACTTAACCAGATCTTTCTTCCTTTTTTGTCCCTATGTATCTTCATTCCTAAAATTTGGTTTGTTGCTCCTAAATCCTTCATTTCAAATGTCCTAGCCAACTGAGCCTTAAGATCAATTATTTTCTTCATGTTGGGACCTGCAACCAACATATCATCAACATACAACAACAAAATAATAAAACTGCCATCGTCAAACCTCTTATAGTATGCACAATGGTCAACTTCACTCCTGCTAAAACCTTGGCTCTTCATGAAGGTGTCAAATTTACTGTACCACATCCTTGGTGCTTGTTTCAATCCGTACAGTGATTTCTTCAATTTGCAAACTAAACACTCTTTACCTCTTTCTTCATAGCCCTCAGGCTGATCCATATATCTCTTCCTCGAGATCACCATGCAAGAAAGCAATATTTACATCAAGCTGCTCCAGTTCCAAATCCTGTGCAGCTACAAGTGCAAGTAGAACTCTAATAGTAGTCATCTTCACAATTGGAGATTATTTTTTTTATTAAAGTCAACACCTGACTTCTGCACATAGTCCTTTGCCACCAAGCGAGCTTTATAGAATTCCAACAGCCCATCGTTGTTCTTCTTCACTTTGTAAACCCACTTGTTTCCAACAATCTTTCTTCTAGGTGGGAGATCCACAAGTTCCCAAGTTTTATTCTTTCAAAGTGCCTCAATTTCCTCCTCCATGGATTTCCTCCACTTTCCTGCATTTTTGGACTCTCTAGCTTCTTGAAATGAACTAGGTTCACCATCATCAGTTTAACAAAGTAAAAGAGGACTGATACACATGAGAATACCTTTTCGAACACTTTTGTGGACGTGTAGATCTTCTAACCCAATGATCTATCGGTTCTAGCTCTTGGTCTTGTGACCATTGTGGCTGCTCTACTTCCTATTCTACTTGTTTTAAATGCTAATCAAAAACTTTCGTATGTTCATCTTCACTAAATTCTACTTCAACAGGTACAACATTAGGATTTTGTTGTACCTCCTTCCTTTGCATGGATTTTTCATCAAAAATTACATCTTGGCTAATAATTACCTTGTGGGCAGTAGGATCCCATAATCTATACCCCTTCACTATATCTCCATAGCCAAGAAAAACACATTTGCTTGACTTTGGGTCAAGCTTGGACCTTTTTTATTTGGGTACATGGGTAAACGTGTCACAACCAAAGGTGCAGAAATGAGAGTAATCAACTGGCTTACAACACCAAACCGCCTTCGAAATTTGACCATTCAACGCAGTTGTAGGTGACCTAATAATAAGATAAACAATTGTATTAACAACCTCCGCCTAGAACGTTTTCTCCAACATGGCTGCGCTAAGCATGCTTCTTGCACGTTCCATGATTGTGTGATTCATTCGCTCAACCACATCATTTTGTTGTGGAGTGTATGGTATAGTCTTTTGGTGCTTAATACCTTCCTGCGTACAAAATTTATCAAATTCTTTGGAGCAGTATTTGCCTCCATTATTCGACCTGAGACACAAAATTGACTTGCCCAAACTCTTTTCTACCCGTGCTTTGAACTCCTTAAATTTCTGCAAAGCTTTTGACTTCTTCTTCAAAAAGTAAACCCACACTCTCCTAGAATAATCATCTATAAAAGTAAGAAAATAGATGGCGCCATTCAAGGACTGAGTGGGGACAGGTCCAAATATATCCGAATGTATAAGTTGCAAAAAATTAGAACTCTTACCAGGACTTGCAGTAAACCGAACCCTATTATGTTTACCAAAAATACAGTGCTCACATAAGTCTAAATTGCAAGACTTAATCCCAAAAAGCATACCTCTATCATGCAAAATTTTTAGGCCTTTTTCACTCATATGGCCTAGGCGTTGATGCCATAGCATTACTGCATCCTGAATAGAATTTGTTGTTGTTGCATGGTTTGTCACTATATCATTGCATAAATGGTATAAAGTCCCATAAGATTCTCCCTTTGCTACTACAAGAGCTCCTATGGTAATCTTGCAGTAGTTGTTACAGAAGGTGACATAATACCGTAGCCTATCCATCATTTTGATTGATAGCAAATTCTTCCTCAAATCGGGCACATGTCGCACATCACATAACATTCTTTCTCTACCATCGTCCAACCTAATCCTTATATCCCCTCTTCCCATAATTTCTAAAGGATGATCATCACCCAAATAGACCTTTCCACCATAGTATGGCTGATATTTGTCAAACCAGTATCTATGGGGAGACATGTGGAAGGATGCACCTAAGTCCAAAACCTAGGTATATAAAATTGATCTACTGTTACTGATACATAAGGCTTCACATGTTGTCGTCTCTCCTGAATCTGTTGCACTGGCTTTAGCTGATGGCTGATTTTGCTTTTCACCATTCTTTAATTGCCAATAGTCCTTCTTGGAGTGTCCTGGCTTCCCACAATGCCAACACTTTCCTTTTCGCTTACGTCCTTTAGACTTAGATCTGGATTGTTTTCTACCTTGTTTACTCCCCTCGAACGATCGACCTCTCACAAATAGGGCTTCATTGGTTGAGGGTTCTAGAGATGTTTTTCACCTCAACTCTTCTGCCAACAAAGTGGCTACCACATCATCAAATTTGAGAGTTCCTGATGATGAATTACTGATGGTCATCACCATATGATCCCAAGTGTCCGGGAGGGAACAAAGTAGGGTGATAGCCCTATCTTCATCCTCCATATTCACATTAACTGAAATCGATTTACTGATCAAAGTATTAAATTCATTCAAATGATCTACTACGGATGAAATTTCTTTCATTCTCAAGCTATAAAGCTACTTTTTTAGAAAACCTTGTTAGTTGTTGATTTTGTTTCATACAACTTTTCAAGCTTTTGCCAAAGGGCTTCCGTAGTCTTCTCTTCAGCTACATTGAACAAGATGGAGTCCGCTAGGTAGAGACGAATTGTAGAAACTGCCTTCCTGTCAAGCATTACCCACTCCTCATCTTTCATGCTGCTCGGTTTACTCACGACCCCTTCCAAGGCTTGAGCTTGGTCATTTTGAACCAACAAATCCTCCACCTTCATCTTCCATAGAGCAAAGTTCCTGCCATCAAATTTCTCAATCTCGAACTTGGTTACACCTTTTTTCATTATTGCAGCTCCCACTCGCACAAAACCTTAGCTCTAATACCAGATGTTAGGAAAAAATTCAAGATTTATCACCTGTAATAGGAAGCACAATAACAAAAAATAGAACACAAAAATAGTAACACAAGTGACACAAAGATTTACGTGGAAACTTGCAATGTGCAAGAAAAACCATGGGGTAATGGCAACTTCTCTTTTTATTATTTTCAGCAAAATTTACATCCACGTCTTTCAATGTTTTCAACAACCTCTCTTTTTCACATGCAAGGGATCACATCCATTTTATATAGTAGGAGGAAAACTCCAAAACTGTTCGTTTCCTCTTCCAACGAAAACCTCCAAAAGGTTATTCATTTCCACTCCCAAGATTGTCCGTCTTTCACATTCCTATCATCTACCTAGACGTTCGCTCCTATGATGTTTGCTTGGCTTGACATCAGGTTGAACGTATACCTGCCTAGATGTTTGGGTTGTCAGGCGTCTATCATCCTAGACGTCTAGAAGCCCAGACGTCTGCCAGCCTAGACTTCTAGCCTGTTTGAACCTACTGCAACCTTGTTTCCTAGCTGCCTGTACTACATAGCGACTTCACTTCCTAACATTTTCCCACTTGAAGTCAATATTCAGGAATTCTTCTTCCGAAGATCTTCATCCAGTGCCAATTGCCCAATGTTGCCCTTGTTACTTTTTCATCAAGCCCAGAGAAGTTCTGCACCATTCAAACTTCTCTATCTTGACCGGCTTTGTAAGCATATCTACAGGATTCACTTCAGTGTCGATTTTCTGCAACAGGATCCTACCTTCTTCCACCACATTTATGATAAAGTGGTACTTGATATCAATGTGTTTCGTGCGATCATGGAATGTTGGATTCTTCACTAGCTGAATAGCACTCTGGATATCATAATGTAGCGTAATTTTCTCCTACATTACCTTGAAGTCACCCAAAAATCACTCTAGCCAAATTGCCTCTTTGTTGGCATGAGTTGCTATAATGTATTCTGCTTCAGTGGTTGATAAAGCCACAATAGACTACAACTTAGAAGCCCAACTCACCGCTCCTCCAACAAGAGTGAAGGTATATCCTGTAGTGGATTTTCTCCCATCTCTATCTCCACCATAATTAGAATCCACAAAACCTATAACTTGCAAATCTGCAGATCCAAAGTAAATGGCAACATCTGAAGTGGCTCTTAAATATTTGAATATCCACTTCATCGCATTCCAATGCTCCTTACCAGGATTTGCCATGTACCGGTTGACTACTCCCACTACTTGGGCAATATTCGGTCTGGTGTTCACCATGGCATACATGAGGCTTCGTCCTGATAATGATTACGGTACATGAAACATGCTTGTCTTCTCATTCTAGGACACTGGTTGGAAGATAATTTTAAGTGTGGAAGAAGTGGGGTACTAACTGGTTTAGCATTCTGCATATTGAAGCGCCGTAGAATATTTTCCACATATGACTTTTGACTTAACTAGATCTTTCTTCCTTTTATGTCCCTGTGTATCATCATCCCTAAATTTTGGTTTGCTACTTCTAAATCCTTCATTTGAAATGTCCTATTCAACTGAGCCTTAAGACCAATGATTTTCTTCATGTTGGGGCCTGCAACCAACATATCATCAACATACAACAACAAAATAATAAAATTGCCATCCTCAAACCTCTTATAGTATGCACAATGGTCAGATTCACTCCTACTAAAACCTTGGCTCTTCATGAAGGTGTCAAATTTTCTGTACCACATCCTTGGTGCTTGTTTCAATATGTACAATGATTTCTTCGATCTACAAACCAAATGCTCTTTGTCTCTTTCTTCATATCCCTCAAGTTGATCCATATATATCTCTTCCTCAAGATCACCATGCAAGAAAACAGTCTTTAGTTCCAAATCCTATGCAACTACAAGTGCAAGTAGAACTCTAATAGTTGTCATCTTCACAATTGGAGAGAAAATTTCATTAAAGTCAACACCTGACTTCTGCACATAGCCCTTTGCCACCAAGCGAGCTTTATAGCATTCCAATAGCCCATCGTTGTTCTTCTTCACTTTGTACACCCACTTGTTTCCAACAGTATTTCTTCCAAGTGGGAGATCCACAAGTTCCCAAGTTTTATTCTTTCGAAGTGCCTCAATTTCCTCCTCCATGGATTTCCTCCACTTTCTTGCATTTTTAGACTCTCTAGCTTCTTGAAATGAACTAGGTTCACCATCATCAATTAAAAAAGCAAAAGAGGACTAATACACATGAGAATACCTTTTTGGACACTTTTATGGACGTGTAGATCTTCTAACCCAATGATTTATCGGTTATGGCTCTTGGTCTTGTGACCGTTGTGGCTACTCTACTTCCTGTTCTACTTGTTGTTCTACATGTTGATCAAAAACTTCAACATGTTCATCTTCACTAAATTCTACTTCAACAGGTACAACATTAGGATTTTGTTGTACCTCCTTCCTTTGCATGGATTTTTCATCAACAATTACATCTCGGATAATAATTACCTTGTGGCAGTAGGATCCCACAATCTATACCCCTTCACTATATCTCCATAGTCGAGAAAAACATATTTGCTTGACTTTAGGTCAAGCTTGGACCTTTTTTCTTTGGGTACATGGGAAAATGTGTCACAACCAAAGGTGCAAAAATGAGAGTAATCAAATGGCTTACAACACCAAACCTCCTCCGAAATTTGTCCATCCAATGCAGCTGTAGGTGACCTGTTAATAAGATAAACAACTATATTAACAACCTCCGCCCAAAACTTTTTCTCCAACATGGTTGCGCTAAGCATGCTTCTTGCACGTTCCATGATTGTGCGATTCATCCGCTCAGCCACACCATTTTGTTGTGGAGTGTATGGTATAGTCTTCTGGTGCTTAATACCTTCCTGCATACAAAATTTATCAAATTCCTTGGAGCAATATTCACTCCCATTATCTAATATGAGACACAAAATTGACTTGCCCAAACTCTTTTCTACCCGTGCTTTGAACTCCTTAAATTTTTACAAAGCTTCCGACTTCTTCAGAAAGTAAACCCACACTCTCCTAGAATAATCATCTATAAAATTTAGAAAATAGATGGCCATTCAAGGACTGAGTGGGGATAGGACCAAATATATCCGAATGTATAAGTTGCAGAAAATCAGAACTCTTACCAAGACTTGCAATAAATCGAACCCTCTTCTATTTACCAAAAATATAATGCTCACATAAGTCTAAATTGCAAGACTTAATCCCAGAAAGCATACCTCTATCATGCAAAATTTTTAGGCCTTTTTCACTCATATGGCCTAGGCGTTGATGTCATAGCATTACTGCATCTTGAACAGAAGTTGTTGTTGTTGTATGGTTTGTCACCGTATCACCGCATAAACGGTATAAAGTCCCATAAGATTCTCCCTTTGCTACTACAAGAGCTCCTTTGGTAATCTTGCAATAGTTATTGCTGAAAGGTGATAGAATACCCTAGCTTATCCATCATTTTGATTGATAGCAAATTCTTCCTCAAATCGGGCACATGTCGCACATCACATAACATCCTTTCTCTACCATCATCTAGCCTGATCCTTATATCCCCTCTTCCCATAATTTCTAAAGGATGATCATCACCCAAATAGACCTTTCCACCATAGTATGGTTGATATTTGTCAAACCAGTCTCTATGGGGAGACATGTGGAAGGATGCACCTGAGTCCAAAACCCAGGTATATAAAATTGATCTATTGTTACTGATACAAAAGGCTTCACATGTTGTTGTCTCTCCTAAATTTGCTGCATTGGCTTCAATTGATGGCTGATTTTGCTTTTCACCATTCTTTAATTGCCAACAATCCTTGGAGTGTCCTGGCTTCCCACAATGCCAGCACTTCCCTTTCTGCTTATGTCCTTTAGACTTAGATCTGGACTATTTTCTACCTTGTTTACTCCCCTCGAATGATCGACCTCTCATAGATAGGGCTTCATTGGTTGAGGGTTCTAGAGACATTTTTTGCCTCAACTCTTTTGCCAACAAAGCGACTACCACATCATCAAATTTGAGAGTTCCTGATGATGAATTATTGATGGTCATACCATATGATCCCAAGTGTCCGGGAGGGAAAAAAGTAGGGTGATAGCCCTATCTTCATCCTCCATATTCACATTAATTGAAACCAGTTTACTGATCAGAGTATTAAACTCATTCAAATGATCTACCACGGATGAAATTTCCTTCATCCTCAAGCTATAAAGTTGCTTTTTTAGAAAAACCTTGTTAGTTGTTGATTTTGTTTCATACAACTTTTCAAGCTTTTGCCAAAGGGCTTCCACGGTCTTCTCTTTAGCTACATTGAACAAGACGGAGTCCGCTAGGTAGAGATGGATTGTAGAAATCGCCTTCCTATCAAGCGTTATCCACTCCTCATCTTTCATGTTGCTCGGTTTACTCGTGATCCCTTCCAAGGCTTGAGCTTGGTCATTTTGAACCAACAAATCCTCCACCTTCATCTTCCATAGAGCGAAGTTCTTGCCATCAAATTTCTCAATCTCAAACTTGGTTACACCTTTTGTCATTGTTGCAGCTCCCACTCGCACAAAACCTTAGCTCTAATACCAGATGTTAGGAAAAAATCCAAGATTTATCACCTGCAAGAGGAAGCACAATAACAAAAATATAGAACACGAAAATAGTAACACAAGTGACACAAAGATTTACGTGGAAACCTGCAATGTGCAAGAAAAACCACGGGGTAATGGCAACTTCTCTTTTTATTATTTTCAACAAAATTTACATCCACGTCTTTCAACGTTTTCAACAACCATCTCTCTTTCACATGCAAGGGATCACATCCCTTTTATAGAGTAGAATGAAGACTCCAAAACCGTTTGTTTCCTCTTCCAACGAAAACCTCCAAAAGTTTGTTCGTTTCCACTCCCACGACTGTTCGTCTTCCGCATTCTTGTCATCTACCTAGACGTTCACTCCTATGAATTTTGCTTGGCTTGATGTCAGGCTTAACATCTGGCTGCCTAGATGTCTAGGCTGGAAAACGTCTAGGCCTGATGTCTGGCAGTCCAAACATCAGGCCCAGATGTCTGCCAGCCTAGATGTCTGGCCTGTTTAAACCTATTGCAATCATATTTCCTGGCTACATGTACTGCATAGTGATTTCACTTCATAACAATATGTGTGTAGGAAATAATATAAATAGGACTACTCCCTCATTGGTTGAGTTAGTGAGAATATGAGTCAGAAGTCAGAAAGTTTGAATTTTAACAGTCACCTTTTGTAAAAACAAGTTTTCAATAAAGTGTAGTTTTTATCCAATTGTGTTGCTTCGTGAGTGTGAGAGTGTTTAGTATTTAAACGTTGGTTTGATTAATCCTTCTTTTGGACCAGGGATCAAGGGCCCACTCTCAAGGCTGGAGGAAGGAGCAGTTTTTCAGGTTTTTATGATAGTTTTCTCTTTTTGCAGTTTTTGTCAATTTTCTTATTTAAATCTTGTAACAACAATTTTCTTTGTTTCTAGCATGTTTCGCATTGTGTTTCAAATGTGATGTGTGTGAGTTTGTTTATAGTTAGTTGAACCCTATTTTTGTGTGCATTTATTTCCCTTGTTTTTTGCATTCTTATAGTTTCCTACAGCAACATTTTCTGACAAGTTTTTGACAGTTGTTTTGATAATTTTTGCATTTTCATTTTAGCATGGTTGAATTAAGTTGATTTCAAATTAACATTTTCAATTGATGTCATCTTAATTAGAGAACATAAAATAGTTCTTTTTTAGAAATTTCCAAGTCTGCAATTTAGTTCATTTTTTGCAAATTAGAAGTAATTTTAATTCCTGCAAATTAAGTTAATTTCAATTCTACAAATTAAGAGTTAGTGTGACCTTGAAAGACCAAATGGACCTCTTTTTCCATCGAATAAAGCTTGTGAACTAATGACTGAACTATAACTTGCCAAAACATTCTATCGTAGACAGCGTCAAAAACCGCCCTAGATTTGATAAATATTAAAAATTAAATAATGACAATAACCACACTCATCATTTTTGGTGTCGTTTCCAGGGAACATAAGTGTTTTTATAAGATAAAACATTCAAATAAATGTTGATTATGCTAAGTTGTGACATTTAGAGCAAAATCCTAAAACGAAGCAACTTGCATGAAACATAGTTGTAAAACTGATAGTTGCAATTTAGAAAATTAGAAAACAATCAAAATGAATAAATAGGTTAAGGGATAAAAAATGAATATTTCAAAAGTCCCCTTTACCTGTCACAAGTAGGCGATACGCCAAGGCGATGAATTGCCTACATTTGAGCTTCCTAACGAACTTGAAAAAACCAACATCCCCATCAGCACGAAGTATTAAGTCTCCTGAGAGAGAAATCATAGAGGAGAAACTTGCTAGTACTTCCTCACCTACTCTTGACAAATCCTCGTCATTAGGATATTTTAACGAGTTTATAAAAATATTTGGGAGGATATCATGGCAGACGGGAAAGGAAACACAAATAGGGGTAGTAATGTCCATACTCAAGTGGACAATCCTACTCATGCCAGGACTTTCAAATATCCTATTTTATTAAGTCCTACACAAAACTCTCCCATGAAAACAATTTCACCTTCGATGCTACCAACCTTTAGCAGTGTTGCATCTGAAGATCCTGATCAATTATTGTTTGTATTTAAGGTTGTATGTCAAACATACAATTACATAAATGACAACTAGAAGTGGAAAGTTTTTCCTTCCACACTTGAAGACTCAGCTTTGCACTGGTTTATGAGCTTAGAACCCAAATCAATCTGAACCTGGGAAGAAATAGAAAGAGTATTTCTAGATAAATACTAGGAATACTACAGGGTGAAAAACAAAAAGGATGAACTATTTAGAATCAAACAAGAACAATATGAAACTCTAGAGGATTACTTGGATAGGTTTACCTTTGTACAAAAGAGATGTGGGCCTGTTGAACCAGAAATGTTTAAGGTCATATTTTAATGAGGATTACAAGATGATTATATAGAAGTGTTGGATTTAATGGGCAAGAGAGATGTAAGGACCCTTGAGATTGATGAAATTTTGGAGTTATGCAAAAATTACTCATGCACAAGATAAAGAAGACAAAAGTTGAGTAATAATGGTAATGAATTGAAAGAGTTCATGGAAGAATTTGTCAATATAAAAACTAACATCTTGGTACATCTTAATACCACATTAGGGGAATGAATGCAAAATCCAACTCTATAGCACCCCTAGCTATTTATTGTCCAAGATGTAGGACTAAGCATGCTCTTCAAGACTGTCCTTTAAATAAAACCTCTATATCTGCTATTTGTAGCATTTGTTCAAAAGGACATGCCACTGACCAATGCCATCTACTTCCAGGACTCAAAAATGTTTTGGAAACACAAACGGAAGAACTCAACTTTATTAGACAAAGACAAGGGGTAAATTTTCACAATATCAAAATACCCCATTGTTTCCCATAAATTAGGGATAAAATCTTTGGACTATGTCATAGGGTTATTCAGAACCATCACAACAGTCTTGGAATCAAACTCCATAGATCAATTTTGAAGATTGATCAAAATATGGGTGGACAAATCCACAATGGAATCAACCTCATCCTTCGTGGATGCAAGCCAAATCTCATGGATAGAATTGTAGACAACAATATCCATCATAACAAGGACAACGAAGATACGAAGGACATTACCAAAATTTGTTGCCTTGTCTTGCTCAGAATTTTCCTCAAGGAAGACCACAATAACAATAGGTAAAACAACTACCACTTTTGGACCAACCTGTGGCCAATTCTAATAATACAAGACAGACAGTCCTTGTCCATGTAGTTGAATCTGATAAAAATACCACAATAAATATAATTGATTGTAGTAATATCCAATTGTGTTCGGGAAAGATACTTTGAGCCTATTATTGAAGAACCAAAAATCAATGAAGAGAAACCAAAACCCCTTAATCCAAAACCATAGGAATCAACTTTGGATAAGGATAAAGAAAAAAGGAAGATTGTCCAAAAGACAGTTTACCTTCTGCAAAATAGATACCATATCTTGAAAGGTTTGAAAAGTTTGAAATTTCTACTGAATCGAAATTAGTAAAGGAACTAAAATGTTTGACCATGTCACTCCCTTTGTTGCAAGAAATCAAGATGTGCCTTTAATTATTTAGGACCTTTGCATAAAAATATTAGGCAAGAAAAATAAATTCTTTCCTAAAACTATATAGGTAGATGGTAAGTTGGTTGATTTAATTTCTAGGAAGCTTGTCCCACCAAAGTATAGTGACCTAGGAAGCCCAGTTGTCACCATAACCATTTGTTCAATGCAGATTTCTAGTATTTTGGTTGATCTTGGAGCAGCCATTAACGTTATGACAAAAGAGACAATACAAAAAATTACAATTAACAAATTTGAATCCTACATCTACTATTTTGGAAATGGCTAATAGGTCTATTGCAAAACCAGAAGGAATAATAGAAGATATCCCTGTGATGGTCTCCTCATGGGAATATCTCGTTGACTTTATGGTATTGCAGCCCCACAAATCTGTAAATAATTATCCAATTATCTTGGGAAGGCCTTGGCTTGCTACTACATATGATTTCATTGATTGTAGGTCAGGGAAGATGACCATATCTAATGGCATTGATCTAAAAAAGATTTCTTTATACCCCCTGCCAAACCTTCAACCAAATTTTCAAGTCAATTATGGTTTCCTGATTTTGATGAAGAGAATGAAGAAACTGTTTTCACACTTGCCATTGTAGTAGTCAAAGAACACATAGAAGAGATAGATTCACATGAGAGAGAATGTTTTGAAGATCAAACCATTCTAGTTAATACAATTCATGAAGGACTAGAAGATGAACCAACCATTGTTCATCGTCTATTATGGAATGATGTAGGTAAAAATTATGAACACATCACCCATTCCATTACAAGATAGTCCCTTCACCTTGCCACATGGATGGCATCGTCATCTTCTTTCATCCTTTAATTGTCCCATATCAGATACGATTCTAGTAGGAATTATGGTTGATAAAGAGACAAATATTCCATTCTCTTCTACCACATCACTGTCCACTTAACTCCTTAGTAAGAAATTTTGAAGGAGTTAATTATATGCATCCAAGAACTAAATAGATTGAGGTACAACCAGGAAAATTTTTGAACGTCAATACCTGGTTGACCAATGAGCAAGACGCAAAACTGTTTGCTGTTTTGAAAAGATATGTTAAAGCCTTCACTTGGGAATACAAAGATATGATAGGAATTCACCCTGAAGTACGTACCCACAGGATATATACTGAAGATGGTAACCTTGTTTGACAACCACAAAGGCATATAAATCCTGCTCTAAGAGATATTGTCAAAGAAGAAATCGAAAAGCTCTTAGAGGTTGGATTCATATATCCAATTTTAGATAGCCAATGGGTCTCTCCATTGGTTATTGTACCAAATAAAAATGGAAAACTGAGAGTGTGTGTAGATTATCGAGAACTAAACAAAGCCACATATAAGGACCACTTTCCATTACCATTCATTGATCAAGTGTTAGACACACTTGTAGGAAAAAGGTATTTTTGCTTTCTTGATGGTTTTAGTGGTTATAATTAGATACAAGTTGCACTTGAAGACCATGAGAAAACAACTTTTACTTGCACTTGGAGAACTTTTGCTTATAGGGTTTTACCCTTTGGCCTTTGTAATGCCCCAACCACTTTTCAACGAGCTATTCTGACTTTTTTTCTAATTTGACCACTGAAAGTGTTGAGATTTTATATGGATGACTTCACAGTTTGTGGGAAAACTTTTGACAATACCTTGGAACATCTTGACAAGGTCTTAACCCGTTGTGAAACTTATCATTTATCCTTAAACCTTGACAAGTGATTTATGATGATGGAAGAGGGAATTGTTATTGGTCATCACATTTCTTCTGATGGAATCAAGTTTGATCCTAAGAAAGTGGAAATTATCAAGACCCTTCCTCCTCCACAAACCCAAATTGATGTCAGGTGTTTCTTAAGACACATTGTCTTTTATAGATGATTTATTCAGGAATTTATTACCATTACAAATCCCATGTTTGCATTGTTAACTAAGGATTCTAAATTTAATTGGACTAAAAAATGCGAAGAATCTTTTGATGCTTTAAAAGAGAAATTAACTACTCCATCTATGTTAAAAGGTCCTAATTAGGAATTACCATTTCATATCCAAGCTGATGCATCCAATACTGCAATTAGAGCAACATTAGGGCAAATAGAAAATGGAGAGCATTTTGTTGTCTACTACATAAGCAAAAATCTCACTAGAGCTGAAAAACAATTTAACTACTACTGAAAAGGAATTTTATCTGACTAATGTTGACTTGCTTAAATACTAGAAGACCAACCTTGATGAGGTTTGAACGTGTATTTTTGTTGATTGTATATTTTCTTAATTAAAATAATATTTGTACCCCGAGGGAATTACTTCCAACATTCTTCACGTTTTCTATAATCAGTTAAAAAAATTACAAACCCTTTGTCGAGCACTTGGAGGTGCAACGCAACGGTTCTGGCTTTGGTTCTTCTTTGGAAGATCCAAAGTTCAAACCACAACATGGACAAATGTGTGAGGAGGTGGGTGTGTAGTGGCTTTGTATTAAATTTCCTATTAATAAGTATAACTCTCAACTTTAAAAAAAGTCATAATTAAAAGAAACTACTCAACCTTTATCATAAAAATTTCTTGCAATAACCAAATTAAAAAAAAAACTACCTACAAAATTTATTTCTATAACTTCAATTCTTCTTCAATTCTTCCAACAAAGATTTCAACGATAAACATATAGCAACGACTCCGTCGTGGTTATCCTAACATGACGTCGCCCTAACGACTTAGCCCTTATTAAAATTTCTATTAACCGGCAAGGTTGACGGTCAAATCTCAACTTTGAAATATTCTTTAATTATTATTGTCTCCGTCTCTCTAGACCGACTTCTAGACCGACTTTTTGGTCGTGTTTGTTAGAAAAAATAACATGCACCACGTTACAGCAACATTAATTGAAAAAATATACAAATAAAATCTAAAGTTGGTTTCCACTCAGGTGAAATTGAAGTACAATTTTAACATAATATTTTTTTACAAGACACCTTTATTAAAGGTGTTATATCAAATAAAACTTAAACATTTATTATAAACTTTAGTCTGGTTAAATAAAACAAAATCCTAAAACAAACACTTACTTACCCTTTCTAAATACTTTTAAACCTAAATATATTTTAAATTTTTTAAAACTCTAGAGAACCTAAATTTATTTTAAAAAGTCTAAAACTCTAGAGACAATTTGACGAGAATCTTACATTGCAGGCGTTGAATAGGCACCGCCCCCGTGGTTTTACGTATTCATCCAGCTTTCCACATCACCAAAGACACTGTCCAATTCCACACCTTCCTTTGACTCAACTTGCCTCCAAACTTCCTCGTAAATGCCCTGCAATGTCTGGACTCTCCCTCGGCTGTTATATAACCTCTTCTCATTTCATTCGTTCTTCACAACCGCTGCTAGCTACGATTCGAGTTGGGGCGAGTTGGGAAGTTGCAGGTTCGACTCCCAGGCACAAATTGTCGAGTTTCCATCCATGCCTCTTTGCCTCACGAAAACCCCCATCCCATCCAATCAGACGAAATATAAAGCTTTCTGCGGTTTGTGACTTTAGGGTTTGTAATTAAAACGGTGAAGTGGCGTCATAAGGGTTACAGTTATGAAGGATTCCAACGTTTGCATAAGAGAAGTGTGGGCCGACAACCTGGATTACGAATTCGAGCTCATCCGAGATATAGTAGACGAATACCCTTTTGTTGCCATGGACACTGAATTCCCCGGTGTTGCGGTAAGGCTAACAGATGGGGCGACCTTCAAGAGCAGGGCAGAGTACCATTATCAAACCCTGAAGGCGAACGTGGACATGCTTAATCTCATCCAGGTGGGCCTCACCTTCTCCGACGAGAAGGGAAACTTACCTGAGTGTGGCACGGGCAAGCGCTGTGTATGGCAATTCAATTTCAAGGAATTTGATCCCGCTGGGGATATGTACGCCCCCGATTCCATCGAGCTGTTGAAACAGAGCGGTATTGACTTTGAGAAGAACAATGCGAAGGGCATCCATTCACAGCGTTTTGCGGAGCTTTTGATGTCGTCGGGCGTTGTTTTAAATGAGAATGTGCGATGGATTACTTTCCACAGCGCTTATGATTTTGGGTATCTGCTTAAACTTTTGACCTGCCAGAGGTTGCCCTCCACTCGACAGGGGTTTCTGGGACTGACGAGATTGTACTTTCCAAACGTGTACGATGTGAAGCATCTCATTAAGTTCTGCGATGGGTTGTATGGAGGTCTGAACAGAGTGGCAGAACTGCTTAAACTCGAGAGGATTGGCATATGTCATCAGGCAGGATCTGATAGCCTTCTCACATCCTCTGTTTTTATGAAATTGCAACAGGACTTTCTGCGTACATCAACTGAGATGTGTGCAGGCATTCTGTATGGACTGTAAAACTTCTCTTCAAAGATTGTCTCTTGTACATTATAAGTACAACAATGATCAACAGAGCGACCAGTTGATTGTGATTACATTGGCCTTCCTTCTTCTAGCTTGTAAACAATTTTGTCTTGAGTTATATGGACAATGGAATACAAGTAATACATACAAATAATCAAAAATCCGGCAGAGAGTTTCAAATACATATAAAGACATGCGAATACACAATAACTCGATGGAATTAATAGACTAATGCGCCCTAATTGAAACCATTCTCTTCAAAATCAAAATGATGTGTGTGCCTTGTTAGGGTTGAAGCATGACTGCAAGTTATGGAGTGAACAGGAGATGAGGAACAACTAGGGAATGGAGGACTAATGTTCCTTTATTTCTGTTCAACAACTTCTGGAGCTCTTAACTGAAAACGGGCTGAGCTGGTTGGAGAGCTGAGGGCCTTCTCCAAAAGTAGAAGAAATAAACTTCTCAGGGCCTTCTCCAAAAGTAGAAGAGAATACTGTCCAGTGTCACATGAATTAAAACCTTTAACTATTTCACAATAAACATCTTCTCCTTACCACTCTATCAGTCATCACTGAGTAGAGACCTTCTATCAATCATCACCGCCCACTAGAGACCACAAGGTCGATGGACACATTTTGACTTTCTAGTATCGAGTGGACACTATATTTTGAGTTTATAGTAGAAAATCAAACATCATAAATAATTGATTTTAAATTTTAAATATGTATAATTCTTAACTATTTAGAGGGTAAAGTTTTATAGCTATTTGGAGAGGAGGAAGTCTCGTATACACAACAAAAATTAGTTAATTTAATTTTAAGGATTGAGATAACAATAATAAAGATAATTAACATGGCTATATTCAAGCATTGTCATGGCTTCCTTCTTATAATGCATTGTCTCCAAAGTTGAAAATAATTGCAGAATGCTTATGCGCTCTTATGTTACATCTTCATTTAGCATATCCTTCCACTTGATGGGGAACTCTTGTACTTTGTAAGATCTCAGATTACAAACATAGTTTTATAAAACTACTCCAAGCTGGAGATTGATTCATCATTCTTCATCGAATACTAGAAGCTTTGTTTGAGACCACACCTTCCAACCAATAACCTATTTAAGACAAGAAACATGAAAAATAGGGTGGATGCAAGAAGGCAAAGGAAGCTCTAACTGATATGCCATCTCTCCAATGTAATGAACCACCTTGTATGGGCCATAAAACCAAGGTGTCAACTTTTGACTGGACTTGGTCTTCAAGGACAACTATTTATAAGCCTGGAGTAGCAAAAAGATCATATCTCCTACCTCAAATTACTGCTCTAAGCAATGCAAGTCTGGATGTTGCTTCATTTGGTTTTGGGCCTAGCGTAGATTATCTTTGAGGAACTAGAGAACAAGTTGACATTATCGAAGCAAATCATCTACTTGAGCCACCTTGGAGGATCTTGGAAGATAGTCTACCATGGATGAGGGTTTCTACCCATATAGTACCTCAAATGGAGACATCTTGAGGGAAATAATAAGAAGTGTTATACCACCATTCGGTTAAAGAAAGCCAATGAACCCACTAATAGTTTTTCTCTTGGGAAAAATAGTGAAGGTAATCACCCAAATATTTATTCATAACTTCACTTTAGTCATTTGACTAAGGGTGATAAGAAGAGAACATATTCAGTTGAGCACCATTGAGTGAATAATTCCTTCCAAAAGTTGCCAGTGAAAACTTGGTGACAAAAACTGACTATTGACTTGGGCATATCATGTAGTTTAAAGACAGAGTTGAGAAAGATCTTGACTACCTTGTTGGCAATGAATGGATGTTGCAAGGTACAAAAATGAGTATACTCTAAAAGGTGATCCACCACCACAAAATCATTGTTTCCCCCCTTGATTTGGGAATACCCTCTATAAAATCAATGGAAATGTGCTCTCATTAGTGATATTGAATAAGTGGGAATTGCAAAAAACTAGGATAATTGACTATTTTCCCCTTGTTTCTCTAGCATACCTCACATTCAACCATAAATTTCTTGACATCTACTTATATTCCTTTCCAAGAAAAGGATCGCTTCACTCGATAATTTTTTAAAAAATCAAAATGTTTGTTTGCAAGGAATGCGTGCAATTCCTATAGAATATTACTCTTGATCATGGAAGACTAAGGGAGGTAAAGATGATCCTTCTTCCAGAGGACCCCATCAACATATGAGAATAAGGAAGATGGTGGATTACTAGCCTCTACATCATTAATGATGTGAATAGTCTCAAGATCAAAATGTTATTTTACCCACAACTGTGAGATCCATTATGGAAGGAGAATAAAGATAGCATTGCCATCAATTGCATCCTCATATTAGTGAGAAAGAACATCATCCACCACATTATCATTTCCTTTATCGTAGTTAATGGCAAAATCATAACCTAACAACTAGGTCAAACATTTATTCTACTCAAGACATGAGAGACATTATTCTAGGAAATGCTTAAGGCTATTGTGGTTAGTTTTGATAATTAAACGACCCAACAAATACAACTTCCATTTCTCTACAACATGCAAAATCGCTAGAATCTTCTCATAAGTGGCCCATATTCTTGTTGGATAGTTACTTTCAAAAGACAAGGGGTGTCTACCCTCTATCAAGACAACTCCAATACATGTTCTTGAAGCATCACATTCAATGACAAAAAATTTACTAAAGTCAAGAGTAGCCAATGTAGGAGTGGTGCACATAGTCTCCTTTAAGGTATTGAAGGGTATTGTAGTTGCATATGACCAAACAAAAACATCTTCCTTGGTGAGAGCAATAAGAGAAGCTACAATCTTGTCATAGTGGTGGATACATTTCTTGGATACTATACCCAATCTTGTCCATGAAATTGCTTGAGAAAGTTGGGTAGAGGCCAATCTTACATGTATTTTCTCTTGTTGGAAAATATCTTGATGCCTTTCTAAGACACAATATGTCCTCAGTATTCAATCTTAAATATACCAAAAGAAACTTGGACCTATCGATAAACAATTGTTTCTTGTGTAATAGATGGAGGAATTTTTCAATATGAACTAAATGAGCTTCCTAGGACTTACTATAAACTAAGATATCATCAAAGAAGACTAATACAAACTTGCAAAGAAAAGGACCAAATATAGAATTCATGAGTTTATGAAAAGTGGAAGGAGCATTAGTAAGAACAAAAGGCATGACTAGGAACTGGTAATGACCCTCATTTGTACAAAAAGAGGTGTTGAATATAACCTCCTCTCTAATCCTAATTTGATGAAAACCTTAATACAAGTGAAGCTTAGTAAAGAATTTGGAACCATGTAGTTCATCCAACAAATCATCAATAATAAAAAAGGGAACTTATCTTTGATGGTAATCTTGTTGAGAGGGTGAAAATCCAAATGCGCTAACATTTCATGGACCAACTTCTCTATCTTAGACTTTTAGGACTGAGGATAGCAATAAGGACAAGCATTGGTGGTTGACTTCCAAATGCAATGTGGATAGCATGATTATGTGTATGCTTAGGGGGAAGAACCATGGGTTTTCCAAAGACTGTTGCATAATGGTCCACAATAGTCTACATATCAAAAGTAAGAGATGGAAAAAAATTCTTGGTGGACTACACTTTCATACAATTAGTTTGGGCAAAGAAGCCTATGCCTTCCTTATTCAAGATATTTTCTATTTGGTGGGAGTTGACAAACCTGGAAGGTGGAGGTTTGATACCCTGGAGATGAATGACTTTGCCATATTCTATCCATAGGGTATTAAACCATTGGACCTTAATAGTAAAGGCTCATAGCTAGGAGATCCATTGATCCCCTAAGATGATATTTGCACTACCTAGGTCCATTGCATAAATATGGGCATACCATGTTTAGGGACCCATCTAAATGCTAACATTTGTAATACAACCTACACACTAAGTCATGGTGTTCCTTGTTGCTAATCAACACCTATAACTTATCTTGGGTACTATTATTGATATATAACCCTAGAGTTTTGATGGTCTTGTATTTAATAAAATTGTGAGTGCTACCTAAATCAATCAACACATTGACATGTTTATGTATGATGAAACCTTGTAACTTGATGGTATTAGGGAAAATGTTGAAAGCCCATGGTATTAACATCTTACTTGAAATCCTCTACTTCAGTTGGTGACTTTTGCTTTAGAGGGTCATAACCTTCCTTATTTTAAACAACCTTATCCTCAACATCTAAGTGGAAGTTGCATCACTCGTCACTTTTTTGATCCCATAAATGGAATAGTCTACATTTGAAATAAAAAAATCCTTATGGGCACTCCTCATTGCGATATTGGAATATGACTATCTAGGATTGAAATCATGCCATGGTGGGGATAAGATAACTATAGCTTATTTTTAGCTATATGGTCCAAGTGTTCTACCTCATGGAGATTTTTTGGATCAAGCATATTGACCTCTCGTTTGAGGTTATCCTTAAGACAATAGCGAAAGGATGAGACCGACCCCATCAAATTTAGATGATAGGTACATGTTAGTAGACCCATGAACTCATTGTAATAGTCTTTGACCCATATTTCCTATTTTTTCTACATCAAACAAACCACATAAGAGGAAGAGGATCCCTTATCAAATTTGATTAGGAACACCTTATTGAAATATAGCCACGAGAGATGGTGACTATGGCACTTGATTTCCTAGAGAAGCCATTGATTGAAATGGTTATCAAGATTATAAGAAGCCAAGATGACATAGTGTCCTTAAGAACACAGAGTAAACACATGGGGCCATCCATCTTGTATATCTAGTTGTATAGATCCATGCCATTAAAAGTTAGAATATCAATGTTTGGGGCAGGAACATCACAAGGTTATTCAAGGTAAAAAGCAACACCTCTAGAAAAGGGATCAATATCATAAATATATTCCCAGTTAAGCTTACCCAAACCTAGAGAGTTATATATGGTAGTCTAATGAGGCATGTATCCTACATGGTAGCCACCATACTAGTAACCAAAGGGAGGAGGATGGGTGAATGTTGGATCTAGATATGAAAAAGATCCTAGATGATGCCAATAAAGAGGTCATTGAAAGTTGTAAAAGTCATAAAACTAGTGATTCCTTATAGGAGGACCAATTGGTTGTGTCAAATACCTTCGACTAATCATGCTATTATTGCTTAAAAATCTATTAGAACTCATTTTCCAATGAACTCTCATTGTAATATTGTCAAAGTAGTAGGTTCAATGAATCCTAGATTGAATAAAGTCATCCTAATTGTTCCTCTATTGAATCAAGCTACCTCTACATCATGGATTAGGAATGATTAATGTTGAATATCATTACATCCACCCTAACACACCCATGAGATATAAAATCATTAATATTGGAGGAAATTCTTGAGGTAAGGGGATGAGGAACTTCAAGAGGAGTGGTAGGGTATTCATGGTGTCTAAAGTAGTAAGAGCCCTCAGGTTAAAGCTATTGATGTGATATATAATATTATGGTTTATGTATAAATTCCTCCTTTGTCTTTTCTTTATGTTCATGCAAGTATTTTTGGGGATATATCTATGTTTTGAACTCCCATGGACTTATCCTTAGTTGGTAGACACGAAGGGTTCACTCATATATTAAGAAAAATAACAAAACCCTAAACATACCATAAAATATTACAAAATAGTATTATTAGAGATACGCTTTATTTTTATTATCTTGATAAGATGATCAAATGATATAAGTCTCCCATAAGGGTCCTAGTGTCCCTGATACTCTTTTGTTAATCGAGTTTAAGAAATAAAAACAATGCCAAGTTATAATAGTATAGAAGAAAATTGTGTCGAAATATGAAACCAAAAAATTGATAAAATTTACCCAGATGGTAGGAGATGATAGGATGCAAATCTGGTTCAATGAGGTTTTAAAGTATCTTGTATGCCTTTTTGTTATTTTTTGCACCGTCACAAGGAGCCAAAATCAAAGCTCTAATACCACTTGTAACAAAACAATTTCCAAAATAGCAACAATAATAACAAACTAAAAAATGTAAAACAAAAATCATTCATTAGAGTAGTAATTCAGATATTATTATAGGAAATCAAATATCTCAAGCAACACATTTCAAATTCTAAATAAGTAAAATTCTTATCCATTCAAAAGGGTAAAGTCTCATATGCGCAATAGAGTCAATTTAAGATAACAAGTACGAGTGATTCAACTACAACATAATTCCTCTATATATTGAGTAAAGTAACTAGCAATAAACCTAATGCTCAAGGGCCAACTAACCTAATCTTAGGGCTTGAGCTAATAATAATAAGGATAGTTGAAGCAACTATAGTAGAGTCATTATAAAAATATATAAGTTGGAAGTCTAGATTGTTGCTATTTGATGTTGATCTTTCTAGCTACTTGGAAGAAAAAAAAGAGGAAAACAAAAGAAAAAAAAAACTAAAAAAATTGTTGAAGAAGGGGCATGACTTTTATCCTTCCATATCCTACCTTTGTTCCCATTGTTTGATAAGCATAAATCAGATGTATTGTTGCATTTTTAAAGTTTACTAGTAAGAGAAGCATTATATAGAAGTTTTATGAGAGGTGTTATAATTTTTTTTGTTATCATGGATGCCTTAATGCTAGTTGTTTCTAGTTTTAGTTAGTGTTCATTTTTTGTTGTATGTATTATTGGGATTTTATAAATAATTCAGCTATAATTTTTTAATTGTATTAGTTGTATTTTACTTCATCTTGGCTAAAAAGAACAAGGGTGTTCTTTCAAATTCTTCATTCGGTATCAAAGCAACAAGTTGATTAATATTTGGGTTGAAATAAGTTTTGTTGCAGATATTTATTAAAATTGATCATGGACAATACTAACTCTCTTCCAATTCCAAATTTTAATGGACAAGATTATGACTATTGGATTATAAAATGAAAACTTTGTTGAAAGGGAAGGACTCATGGGAAATAGTTGAAGCTAGTTATGAATGCCCAAAATATTAGACCATTATGCCAAATAATGATAGGCAGACTATGAAAGAAGTCAAAAAGAAGAATTCACTAGATTTGCATCATATCCAATCTGATCTAGATAAGAGCCTATTCCCTAGAACAATTGGTGAAAAATCAATAAGAGATGCTTGGAGGGATGTATAAGAGGCTTATCAAGGAAGTGGCCAAGTTAAAATTATGAAATTGCAAACCCTTAAAAGAGAATTTGAAAATCTAAGAATACAAGAAGCAAAAGTTATTATTATGCAAGAGTGAAAGATGCCGTAAAAAAAAAAGACTATGCTTGGTGAAACTATTGCAGAAGAGATTTTTGTAAAGAAGGTGTTGATAACACGAACACTAAGGTGGAATCATGTATCAATTATAATTGAAGAAATAAATTTTTTTGCTGCATTTGAATTTGATTATTTGGATGGGTCTCTTATGTCTCATGACGAGAGACTAAGAGATACATTTGGAGAGAGTGAAGAGAAAACATTTGCATTAAAGTTGATAATTTGCAAAAGTGATGATGCCATCACTAGTAGTCAAGGTCATTGCAAGGGCCAAGGAAGAGGCCAAAATAAAAATTTCTGAAGAGGAGGCAGAAGAGGAGTTTTAGCTACAAGAGGAAGAGGTAATTCTAATAAAATAAATGTCCAATATTATCATTACAAGAGGTATGAATATTTTGAGAAAGGATATAAAATTAAATCTAAAAATGAAGGTAGAATAGCCAATTATGCTAATAAAAATGAGGATTCTCCACCAAGCCACTTATTCTAATTATATGATAAAGCTAAAAATAGTCCTCAAGAAGCTTGGTACTTAGATTATGGCTGCTCCAACCATATATCCAACAACAATGGCTTGTTATCTACAATGGATGAAAGCTTCAAGACCAAGATTAAGCTTGGTGACAATAAATCCTTGGATGTTATTGCAAAAGGAGTTGTGGAGGTGAACACAAAATAAGGTAAGAAACATATCAATGATATCTATTACACTCCAAATTTAAAACATAATTTGTTGAGTGTTGGATAACTTTGTGAGAAGAATTATAGGGTTGTGTTTGATAATAAATAATGTATTATTTATGACAAAAATTAGGGTAATAGAGTTGTAATAATTGTCCCAATGTCAAATAATATGATGTTTCCATTAAAATTTAGAGACAATAGCAACAACCTTACAAATGTAGTATTTCAAGACAAGAGTTAGTTGTGGCATATAAGTTATGGCCACTTGAAGTTTCAAAGCCTGAAGTTATTAACTTCATAAGAAATAGTTTATGGTTTGCTAAAATTTGAAGAGCACAATGAGGTTTTTGAAGGTTGCGCTAAAGGCAAACATGCAAGAGAGAATTTCAAAAGGTAGAACATGGAGGACCCATTATCTATTTCAATTGATTCACTCCGATATATGTGGTCCAATGCAAACAAAGAGCTTGGGTAAGTCATCATATTTCATCACTTTTATTGATGATTTCTCAAGGAAATGTTGGGTTTATTTTTTGAAACATAAAGATGAAACATTTGATGCATTTAAGAGGTTTAAAGCCCTCATTGAGAATGAGAGTGGATGTAGAATAAAATTTATATGGAAATATTGCGAAAGAGAATTTTTCTCAAAACTATTTGAGTTATTGTGACAAGTTTGGCATTAAAAGGTAACTTACTAATCTTATACACCTCAACAAAAATGGGATAGAAGAAAGGAAGAATTGCACCATTGTTGAAATGGGAAGGAACATGTTACAAAAAAAGGGATCATACAAAGTTTTTTGGGATGAAGTAGTTGTTGCAACAATGTATATTATCAATTAGAGTCCCACTAGTGCACTTGAGAAGATGACTCCATACAAAGCATGGTATGATAAAAATCCCAATGACAATAATTTCAAAGTTTTTGTTTGTCTAGCTTATGTATATATTATTGATTATCATAGAAACACATTAGATGCAAAGAGTGAGGTATGCATGTTTGTTGGTTATAGTGAAGAAAGCAAACCCTATAGGCTTTACAATCCCATCAATAACAAAGTTGTGTCAAGAGATGTAAATTTTAATGAAGGGAGAATTTTTTATTAACAAAAAAACATGTTAATAAGTCAAAAAAAATTGTTGATGAAGGTATAGCTAAAGAAAAACCCTTGTGAGTCAATTCCTCATGCAAATCAGCCAAAAAACCCTTCATCAAATTCTACAAGCAAGAAATATAATAGGATTCTTACAGCTCATCCTCCAAGCCAAATGTTGGATATGAAAGAAGACTTAGAATAAGCCAAGCACATGAAGGTAATAATAAGGTCTCAAGATTGTGAAGGCTAAAATTTTATGGTGATGATGAAGAAGAACCAAAAGGTGAGGCAATAAATTATGCATTGTTATCATAAGTTGATTTTGAACCATCATGTTTTGAGGATGCTTGTACTAATGATGTTTGGGTGCAATCAATGGAAGAAGAAATGAATTCAATTCATAAGAATGACACTTGGGAGCTTGTACAACTTCCAAATGATAAGAAATGTATTGGTACTAAATGGGTCTACAAGACTAAGTACAAGAGTGATGGTAGTGTTGAAAGATACAAGACAAGGCTAGTTGCAAAAGGCTTCACTCAAAGATATGACATAGATTATGAAGAGACATTTGCACCGGTGGAAAGACAATATACCAACGTTAATTTCATTGGCATCCCAAAGGAGATGGATCATACATCATTTAGATGTGAAGAGTGCCTTCTTAAATGGGTATTTAGAGGAGGAAATTTATGTGTAGCAACCACAAGGATTTAAAGTTCAAGGTAAATAAGACCACGTCTACAAGTTTAATAAGACCTTGTATGGCCTTAAACAAGCTCCAAGGGCATGGTATGCCCAAGTTGATGGCTATTTTTAGAAAAGAGGTTTCATGAGAATAAGAGTGAACCTACTCTCTACCACAAAAAGTAATGATATTAAGTTTGTTTATTTATGTTTTGATGATTTGATATACATGGGTAGTTCTAAGATGAAATATGAGTTTAAGAGTGCTACAATGAAAGAATTTGAGATGGACTTAGGGCTAATGCAATATTTCCTAGGAATGGAAGTACATCAAAGTAAAAATTAGATTTTTGTTTGTCAAGCCAAGTATGCCAAGGATATGTTAAAAAAATTTAGCATGCAAGAATGCAAACTAGTCTCAACTCTAATTGCTCATGGATTAGTTTTATGCAAAGAACATGGAGTTGATAAAGTAAACATGACAACCTATAAAAAACATAGCTGAAAGTTGATGTTTCTTACTCATACTAGACTGAATATTGCATATGTCATATCCTTTATTTCTAGGTATATGAGTGAGCCATCAAAGATACATTTAAAGGTATCCAATAAGATATTAATATATGTGAAGGGTACAATTGATTTTGGCATGCATTATCATGCATCTAATAAGATTGAGTTGGTTGGTTATATGATGAGAATTAAAGTGGTAGTTTGGATGACGAAAAATCAAAATTTAATAATTATTTCATACATAGTTCAAGGTTGGACATAGGATGAATAGAAGAATCATGATCACAAAAGATTATTGTTGGCTAGCATTGCTTCTTTCCAATTTCTTCTAAAATTTTCCTAAATCATAGTGCTTGTGTACCAACTGAAGTGACAATAAAATATTCTACTTTTTTAGAAGAGAATGCAACTGACCATTGCTTATTTAGAGTCTTGGTTCAAAAGTTGGTTTCTATGTCGACCAACCCTTTTTTATCTCTGCCTTGTTTGTTCTAACTAAGACCACTCCTGACACTGTACTATCACTAGCTTGGTCTGACTTTGTCACATATATTTCCTGTTTATTTAAATTATGATTGTTATAGGTAATTATTCAGACATTGATAACCTGACAACCTTGTACTGACTGTTACTAACAAAAGTAACCTGATTATAACTGATACTAACCCCCTTGTTCCCCTATTTTTGACTTTGGTGGTTTTTTTCTGCCTGTGATATTATTTTGTAATTTTTGTTTTGACTGTTTTGCATGTAGAACTCTCGAATAGGGATGTCTTTCTTTAGATGCTCAATTTCTATGATAAGGATATGGTAACAGGTTTAAAATTCATAGAACATGATTTTTTTGTAGGGAATTTTTACTGTAGAATCAAAATTTGACATAATAGGGTATGCTAAACTAGGGTGTATGTACTACCGATAGGTCCTTTATTATATTGAAGTAAAAAATGATAGTTCTTGGACCACACATACCCTTAAGAAAACTACCCGCCTCTCTATCAGTATGAGAGGGTAATATTTCCAGATGTTGTGTTCGATGTACTATGGAGAATACAAGGTTGAAAAGCTTCCTAAGACTAAGGGTTTTTTTAATCCTAGGTGGTCTCTTGAAATACCCAAAGATACGTGGGAGTTCAATTATATATGTGGGTGCTATCTAAAGCTTGGATATTGGAGACTGATCGTCTCTCACTTCACTAGATGCTTTATGGGCTATCTATATTAGCCAATAACGATAATTCCTCTACGATATTTAAAACCACTAGCATAGGGTTTCTAACCTACACAACTACTACAAAAAAGAAAGGACTATATTTTTTTGCTTTTTTTTTAAATAAGGAAAACTAGTAAAATAAAGAAATATATAAATCTTATACCTAACATTCAGAATGACAAGAACTATCATAGTCGTAGCAAAACATGGTCTTGGAAAGTGCTATAATACCACTTGTTAAGACCCTACTATTAAAGATAAACACACACACATAAATATTGCAAATAAACATAAAGCTCACAACACAACTATGAAATAATGTAAAAAAGAACAATCTCACAGATAATATAAAATCGTAGGCTACTTCAAGGGGGCAACCTCCTTCGATACTTTCATTCAATTATACAAAAAGATACATACAATACTACCCCTTGCAATTTTAAGTATTTCATCTACCACATAACTCCTAAGGTTGGCTTACATGCAAATTGCCTCCCATGCTAGAATCTTCTACCTACGAAGTGGTTACATTGTTGATAATAATTACATAAAATGGTGCCACTTGTCTAGTTGCTTCTAGATCCACAACTATTACAAAATATTACAAAATATTATCATGGGTGTTCCCCCACGTTTACAAAATATTAACATGGGTGTTCCCCACGTTCAATAAGGACTATTACATCATAGTGTTAGTATGGGGTCCTAACAAGGTCTCTATATGGACTTAAGTAGACTCCTTGTGCTTGGTATTAAAATATCCATTCCTTTTTCCTTAGTTGTGGATTTTAGTAATGTGAGGTTAAACATAATGTTTACATAAAGCATCAAAATGATAAAACTTTGGTGATCATATTATATTGACGATCTTCTCATTGTTGGTTGCTTCACTACTCTGATTCAGAATATAAAGTCATGGATTCATTCCATCTTTGAGATAACATATTTGGGGCTTTTGCACTATTTTTTGGAGATCTAGATTGTTCATACATACTCTTGCATTACTATTTCTCATCCTAATTATACTTTGGATCTTCTTTAATGGCTCAGGATGGAAGAGTGTAAAGCCTGCTTGGGATCCATTTACCTTAGGTTTGAAACTTTAGGTTGATTTTACCACACCTTTAGTTGATGTCACCTTATACCGGTCTTTTATGAAAAAAATATCTTACTCATATTAAACCAAATATAGCTTTTGTTGTTAGCTACTACTCTAAGTACATGCATGAACCCTAAGAGAGTCACTAGACAACAACTAGGAGGATTCTTAAATACATCAGAGGGGCCTATTAGATGGGTATCCACTATTTTGTTGGTTCGCTTCTAATTTTTATAAGCTTTTCAAATGCTAATTGGGAAGGCATTTTGGATGAGCGATGGTCCACCCTAGGCTTTGTGTTCTATGTGGGATCCAACCCGGTTTCATGGTGTTCCAAATGATAATCCATCATTTTTTAGTCTTCCATAGAGGCTAAAAATTGTGTTTCCAATAAAGTAGCTAAGCATCTCACGTGGATGCTAATATTTTTGGAGGAAATTAGCATTCCTTAGAACTTTATTGTCCCTCTTCGTTGTGATAATTAAGTACTATCCAACTTGTTCATAATGTGGTGTTTCATTGATAGACAAAGCACATTGAGATATGGGTGCATTTTGTGAGATCGCTTCATGCTTGTAAGATGTTAGATCCAATATTTATGCCTTTTTTAGAGTAGGAAGTAGACATCTTGACCAAGATCATGCCCAAGGTCACTTTTGTGCACATGTGGGAGCTTCTTGGAGTTGGAGAGCATCCCATAAGGGGGATACAACATAAGGGTCTCTATTTTTGTCCCCTTATTAGCTTAAGGGGGTATGTTAAAATATGTGGTGGTTAAGCTTCTCTTGAGGCCATGATTGACTATTTGCACTTGTATTTGTTATATTTTTCTTTTGGGCCCATGTAAACCTTGTAAAAGGTATTTTTGTAAATTTTTATAATATTTTATTCTTGAGGGTTAGTCTCACAACCTTGACCTAAAGGAATCATGTACTTGGGTATAACTACCTCTTCTCATTGATAATTTTATTATCGGTTAGATTCTAATTTCATTTTCTTTAGTGAAAATCATTTGGTGTCCATGTATACCCTATTATATTTTGTGTTTCTTTGGGTTGTGTAGTTTTTTGGTTAAGCATTACTAAGTAATGCTTGATTTCAATTATTTTTGGAAACTACTATGAAATCTAACAAACCAAATAATAAATCACATTCATGTCATTTATACAAAATCCTCAACACAAGTAATCACATCAACACAAGTAATCACATCACCTACGCTGACACAATATAATGCTTCATATTAAAATTACAAGTTACAAGGTTAACCATGATAGTGGTTTAACCAATGGTACTAGAGGTATACATTAAACTATTACATATTAATTATCCATATGCTTATATAAAAACTAAATCAGATATACCTTTAGGTCACACATAGGCTTATATAAAGGTTACACCATACATGGTTGACCTTGGCTAATAAGATCAGGATGCATGTATTCCAACACCCCACCATAATTTGAACTAAGAGACTAAGGATATGAGATAGTAGATATGATAACATCTCCATTCCTATAATGGATGCTCTAATAGGTCATTTCTCTCTAATAATTAAAGGTATCATCTAAATATACATCTCCATATCATAGATTATTGTCTGACTTCAGGAACTCTGGTTCAATCTTCTATAGTCTTGTTATGCAAGTCGTCATAGAGTATTCTTTTCTTTTACAATATTCACATGAATTTGGTTTATCTAAAGATATATATTTATCCTTAGGTTGCTAAAACTTGGCCTCCACTAGTTTGAAGTACTTAGGATGGGCCTATATCTAAGAGAGTATGTCATAAGTCTTTCTAACAATCTCAAAATGAACAAAAAGAGAAACAAGAGCATTAAGAGTTTTAGGATATGAGTTATTCATTATATTGAATTCATATATATCACTAATCCAACAATATAAAAGGGTAAATTAATATTGGAAACACATTCTACATCAATGTTCATTAAACCCTTTGAAGCTTCTATATATGCTTGTAAATGCTAAAAGGAGGATATGTAGGCCTTGAAGTCATCAAATTCTAAAATATTGAGGGTGGAGAGTTTTGTTTTGAATCTAATGACTTAATTAGAGTCCACCTATTTAAACAATTCCGTCAATGTTTTCCTAACCTTGACGAGGTCACTAATATATCTAATATGGAAACTTATATCTTTGCCCCACTACCTTAAAAGATAGACCAAGAGCATCCTCCTTATTAGCCAAGAATTTTTCATCAAGATATCCTATTGCCTCACCCATAAAGATGAATCACAAATTCTTACTTTTTAGTAGATCGATCATTTGAATGGCTCGAGTACTTTAGTTTTGATTAAGGTATCTAACATATTTGAAAGGATCCATTTCACATAAAAGGTTCTTCTAAACTATACAATGTCCTTGAACTAATGTCAACAATTATGATTAGATATTGAAAAGTCATGTGATATGAAAAAAAGCCCAAAACATTTTCATATGCAAAAGTTATGGCGTTAAGAAGTTTATATCTATTAGTAATACAAAATAGGAGAAATTAAACCCCCCAAACCTTAAAACAATTGGTGAACCTAAAACTACCACCTATTACACAATGATAGAGGGATTTTTCCCACACATGTTTGGCATTATGTGAGTTGGGTGACTTATATGATACCACTAGTCTAGGTTTGATTGACTATATTCTACACACACATATATGTATGTATGTATGTATGTGTTGGATGTGTTGTATCCTTTGCAAGAAAATATTGTATTCTAGTACCTATTGTTTTATACCCATTATATTATAATACCACTTCGTGGTTTAGGGTTGTTTGGAGCTACAAAAAACCTATATATTGTAATTTGCTTTGTTAAAAGTGAACAATAATAAAAAGTGAAAGGTGTGGCTATAAGTTTTTTGTTGGTTTTCTCGGTCAAGGGTTTTTAGAAAAAATATTTGTATTTGTTGTGAATGTGTGATATTTTTTCCTTCTCTTTTATGATTTTGTTTGCATTATATTTCTAGAATAGGTTATCAAGCTCTTCAATATGTATGCATGTATGTACAAAAGTATGTATATGTGTATATATGTACACACATATATTGCATGCCAACTAGGTCCACATTGACTGCCAAGTCAACATTGATTGCCAAGTCAACATTGATTGCCATGTCATTGTTGTCATCAAAAAAGAAGTTTGAGAATGGGATTCAAATACTAGTTGACCTAGAAGGGAGTGTCTTAGGCTAGCTAAGTTTGTTAGGCCCTCCCAATAGATGAAGGGGATGTGAGTAAAGGGTGCATAACAAAATGATTTTCTTCTTTAAATAAGTCAACCTATAACTTGAATTGCAAACCTCTAGGGATAAGAGGTCTTAAAACTAGCTTGCCAACTAAAAGAATGAGACACCTAGTTGAGATGGAGAGTTATGCACCCTCCTTGAATAAAATTGCAATGTTGATATCCAAAAAGGAAGAGTATGACATGGTTCAAATTGTAAACCTATTCAAACAAAAAATTACCCGCTATCATGTTGTCTAATAGGACTCACAGTGCCCACAAGAATATAAAAAAAATTCTGAGTAAATAGTCAAAGAATATGCACGATCTCCAAATAACACATAAGACCTAGGAATGTTATGTACACCAAATATGAGGGACATAATAAAACCAATGTCCATGTGGGTAAGAGAGAAGAAAATAAACTATGGTAACCAATAGAGTAGTGAGATTAGCTGAATAAAGTTTGCCATACCCATGACCAAGGCAATAAAGCTCGAAAAACAAATATACCCAAAATATAGCCAACACTAAATGAGTAAAACATGGCATGAGGGGAATTTAACTCCTAACCTTTAACAAGTTATCCTTGTAAAAGAGATTCATTGGCCATCACACCATATGTAAATGAAAGGAGCTCACCTGGAGATCCTTGAAGACATCAAGGCATTCCCTTCTCAAGAACTCCAAATTGGTTTTTCATTCCAAAACTTGAGTATTTTTATTTGGCATGCATACCACAATAATTCATTTCCCTGATTGTTTTATTTCTTTTCTTCACAACTCCAATGTGCTGTATACAATAGAAAATCCATTAGTAAGTAATGTCATGATTTACAAGAAAATCCTCAAAGATGTTGCTACTAAACTCTCTATCACCATTGGTACTTATGTTCTTTATTATTTTCCAACTCTAATGTTTTGTTGATTCCTTAAAATGTTTGAAATTATCAAATAATTATTCTTTAGCTTCGATGATGCAAATTCCATCAAAATGTAGAAAAATCATAATAAAAAAAGACTATTCTTGAAAAGAGAACAATTTGTTATAGGCTCACAAAAGTCACTATTGGCAAGCTCAAAAGGAAGAGAATAACAATAAGCTTTCTCTTTAGAAACTGACTCCTAACTATACTTTTTCCAAAACACATCCCTCACATAGTCCACTAGGTGAGGGACCCTCAACTCTACCAAGATGAATTTATCCTTAGTAATTAGTGTGCCTTGAAAGTTGATGCCATTACTCATTTCCAAAACAATTACTATGGTCTAGATGACCCACCACATTTATGATAGAAGAGCCAATACTTAAAAATATAACAAGGTTGAACTAATACCATTTTATTATATATAATAAATTATTTATTTAATATATAATTAATAAATATATGAAAATAATTAAATAATATTAATTTAATTAATTATATTTCTTTAATTTTAAGTGGAAAAACTTAATCTAAAATTTTGGTATATGTATAATTATAAACTACTATTATTATATCATTATATAGTAATGATATAATATACATAAACGCCATACAACCAATTGAAATATACCCACAAAAAAAAAATTGTTTATAATAAACAATTGGTCTCTGTTAAGTAGTGCTCTTGAATTTTTTTTTTTTGGATACCCAGAGAAATGTGCAACTACCGAGTAGTGCTGTGATTACAATCCATACAAAATACCTGCAAATGTCTCAGTTGATGAATGGAGAAAGCCCTGCTTCAATTTCATAAAAACATAAGAGGTAAGCAGGCTATCAGATCCTGCCTGATGGGATATGCCAATCCTCTCTACTTTAAGCAGCTCCGCCACTCTGTCGAGACCTCCATACAAGCCATCGCAGAACCTGATCAGATGCTTCACATCGTACACTTTTGGAAAATACAATCTCATCAGCCTGAAGAACCCATGGGGAGTGGACGGCAGCTTCTGGCATGTCAAAAGTTTGAGCAAATACCCAAAATCATATGCACCATGGAATGCGATCCATCTCACATTCTCATTTAAAACAACGCCAGACGACATCAACAACTCCGCAAAAAGCCGCGAACGGATGCCGTTCCGCCTGTTCTTCTCCAAGTCAATACCGCTCTTTCTCAACAGCTCGATGGAATCGGGGGCATAAATGTCCCGCTTGGGATTGAACTCCTTGAAGTTGAATTGCCAAACACAGGACTTACCTGTGCCACAGTCAGGCAGATTGCCGTCCACGTCGGAGAACGTTAGGCCCAGCTGGATGAGGTGGAGGGCGTCCACGTTGGCCTTCAGGGTAAAGTAATTATACTCTCCCCTGTTCTTCAAGGTTGTTCCCACATGGGGTTTTATAACTACACCAGGGAACTCTGTGTCCATGGCCACAAATGGGTATTGGCCTACTATCTCTCTTATGAGCTTCAATTCTGCACAGATTATAAGCCCAAACCTCCCTTATGCAGACTTGGGAATCCCTCTCCAGATCAACCTTCATGGCGCCGATACACATGGAAGCAGAATTTGTGATCAATTAGGGAACGAGACACTTTGATTGTGTTGATGTGTGTGCAGAGCATGGGATTCGAGTGAGGATGGAGAATGAATGAAAGGATTAGAATGATATAATGGAGAGGCAGAGAGGAGACAACGCAAGGAATGTGTGAGACGGTTTCGAGGCAAGATGAGAATGGCGGAAGTTCAAGGAAGGTATCGGGTTGGAATCTGGAAGGTGTCTTTTTGTGAAAACGCGCAAAACGGGGACGGCCCGTTGAACTGGGTTTCAGCGTTGCCGTAAGACTACGGTCAACATACACGTCATATCAGGAATGGTTCTCAAATAATAGTTTGACTGGAAGTTTGGAAGAAAATTCGGGTTCTTGTATTAGACCTTTCTTGTTGTTTTCGCTTAATTAAAATTTAAAAAAAAAAAATAATATTTATATATATATTTAATTAGATTTGTAATTTAAAATAATTAATAGAAGGAGATTGGAAAATTCAAGATCTTGCTAAAGAAATTTGAAGAAATCAAAGTTGATAAATATTAAGGGAAAGAAACAAATGTGCATATATGTTAGCCAATAAAGGGGTTTTGATTGAGGATTGTGAAGTTAAATTCTCTTTTTCATGGTTAGAGGAAGTTGTAAGTTTAATTGAAGTTGACAAGAAAATGTTGATTGAGTGAATCATTAAATGATTAAGATTTACTTTAAAGTTTTCCATTGGCAATATCTGCTTTATATTGTAACAATAATATTGTCCGAGAGGGCTAGGTGGATTGGTAAGACGTTGGGCACTTACCAAGAGGAGACCTAGGTTCAAACCTCGTGGGCATGCCCACTCTAAGGCAAAGGTAGTAGTCTGACTAGAATTCGTTGAGTGTGCGCCAACTTGATGACGACGGTACCAACCTCAAGCCACCGGGGGTCTCCCTCACTCCGGGTCGTGTTTATCGAGGCGAGGTAGGGGTTATAGTGGTAGCTCCATGATTTGACGCTACGACCGGAGGCAATATGATTTGACCCTGTGATCAGTTGTTCAAAAAGGAAAGGTAGTTGCCAATTCCCCTATGTATAAAAAAAAAATATTAGATTATTTATTATTATTTTTGTGGTTGTACTTGTGTTTTAAGAAGGAAACTAGCAATCCAGATTTGGTAAAGTGGACTATGATAGTGCGATGTTTTGGAAATATTACTCTACTAAGATGCAATACATAGATAGTAGGGGTGAAGTTTTGGTATTGTGAAGGTCGCTATAGGAAAATGTCAAGAAGGATGTTAAATTTCAGAATATTTGTATTCATACAAAAAATTGAAAAGATCTAGAAAATGAAAATCAAGAATTTAGACATTTTATGTAATATGATGTAGGTTTCTAGCTATAACATCTCAATTGAGATGAGAAGTGTATCTATTTGTAAACTCTCAAGCTCTAAAGAAGAGAGTTGTAATTTGTCAAGGGTGGGGGACTCGAGTACAACCTCTTATTATCCAACCAAAAAAAGAGAGAAGGAAATTGAATATATATATTTTTTAAGGTTATATGTCGTTTTTATTAAGGGCGACTTTCATAAAGTACAAAAATATTACATTTGTTGTTAAGTCAATTAAACCACACCTAATATGTGTTTTTATTATTTTTCATTTATTTTTCTATCAAATATACTGCTCATCTTTTTCAAAGTGTTATGTTTTCACAATCACCTTCTTGACATCATTTTGATTAAGATATAAAATCTCATTTGGCCAATTACCTTCTAAAATTTGAATTTCATTGAGATGAAGATTCACAATTAGCTAAATAATCTACCCAATTTCCTTCTCTATAAATATGCTCAATATTCCAACAAATTACCTTCAATAATAGATGATAAACATCAACAACAATATTAGTTTTTACGCAGTCTCGAGAGAGACACTTCAATGGCAAAAGACATTGGGCTCTCCTAGTGGAGACCCAAGTTCAATTCACGGGAAGGCTGGCCCCCGATATCCCCCCTCTTTTTAACCTCTTAAAAAAAATATTAGTTTTTATCCAATCTCCACATTCATTTTTGTTGATAACATTAAATACAATTTGTGAATCCCTCTTAATTAATATATATTTATATCCTTTTTTTATTGCGATTTTCATCCCTTTAAGAAGTGTCATAGCCTTTGCATAGTTGTTAGTTGAAGTTCCATATGATTCAAGTAAGTGAGGAGAATTTTGCCTTTATTATTTCGAAAAACACCACCTCCATCAATTTTTCTTGGATTTCTTTTAGAAGCACCATTAAATTTAATTTTGATAAACCCAATTTCTAGATATTTTCATTTTAACTTAGATCAAAGTAGATTCTTTGTTTTAATGCCATTATCACATATAACTCTTTCATATATGTTCAAATCCTACAACCAAGTTGTTACCACCTCTTTTTTCACACTTGAGACTTCCCATGATGAGCACCATTAGAGGCAATAATTCCAAACTTGGACATGATTTTGAGATATATTTTGAAAAATCTATTATTCTTTTTAAGCCATAAATTTCAACAAATAATGGAAGGCCAATCCTCCACAGAATATATAATACTTTAGTTTTGAAATAATTAAATCTATTTCATCAAATATTTCAATGATGGAACTACCCAATATATTTTCATATTTAAAAAAAAGTAACCCCAAATAGTGTGAACAAAGGGACAATGAAGAAGTAAATGATATGATATTTCTAAATCCTTCTCACACAAGGCACATCTAAAAGGTCCATGATATCCTCTTCTTTGTAGACTCTCTTTTATAATAGTATTACTTTGAATTGCAAACCTAAAGAATGTTGAGGCCTTATGGAGAGCCTCTTCTAACACAAGGCACATTCTTTCAAGGAAAACCTATAGGAAAAGAAGTTTTGATTCCTCTAAATCCTCATATTCCAACTTGGTTGAGTATCCACCATATTTTGAAAGATTTCAAATCAACTCATTCTTTCATGTAAAAATTGGAAAATAAAACTCTTAAATCCTATTTTGAAGAATTATTAGCAATTTGTTTAAGTTCTTCTCCTTCAAGCACATTACTAATAGAAATCCATGAGCTAGAGTTGTTGCTCATATTAATATAGTCTTTGACCTTTAGATCTTTACAAGCTAGAAATGCTGGAGCCAATGATTGTTATTTTGAGTTAGAGATAAGAGAATAAGGCTTCAACCAAGCATCAAACCAAAAATTTGCATAATTTTACTCATTGACTAACCAACTATTATATTTTTTATCAACTGCAAACTATATGATATGAAGTTTTAGGTTGATGATTATTTAGGCAAGGTACTTTTCCTAAATAATTTCATTGCATAAGAGAACCTATATATATGTTTGAAGTAATATTTTTGCCTAGTTCTTTCCTTGTTCTCTGAAGAATATCTACCCAAGCTTTACCCCTACTGTCAAACTCATAAGTTTGAGATTCCTCCAATATTATTTCCTCTATAAAGCCTATCCCACTTTTTTTTTTTTTAATTTGTATGGTGGAATCGGTAGCTACCACGATGATTTGGGCATGTTGTTCACCTCAATGGCTGCCACGACTGCATAGTCCACCCTTATAACCACCATGTCACATTCATTTTAAATATTTTACGCCACTAAAAGCACTAGGAAAGTTGACAAGCATTATGAGGCTTGAGATTTGAACCTTGGGCATTCGTCCCCCTTACAGGGTTTCATCGCAATAATTGATCTACACCTCGGATCTTAAACCCTATCCCACTTACAAAGAGGAAACCTAAATTTTTCTTCGCATCCATTCCAAAAAAAAGTCTCTTTAAATTTTATCAATTTTAGATGCTATACTACTAGCAATCTTAAAAGTGACATCATATAAATAGGGATGGATTGCAATGTAGTCTTTATGAGTTGTAGCCTTCTTGCAATAGTTAAGAACTTACCTTTCCAACCTACCAAACAAGCTTTCATTCTATCCAAACAAGAGATCCAAAACTCTTTTTTATTTCCTTTATGAAAGAAAGGAATACCCAAGCATGTTGATGAAAATTTTCAATTTTAAACCCTAAAATATTCACAATAATTCATTGTAAATCTAAGGCAATGTTAATGGAAAAATCTTGGATTTTGTAATATTAACCAATTGTCTAGTACCCTTCTCATAGCATGATAGTATTGATTTAAACTCCATGACCTTAATGATTGAGGGATGGCCAAAAAAAAAAAGTGTCATCAACAAATTGGAGATAAAATTGGAAGGAACCATTGTAGCAACTTGAATACCTTTGGATTTTCCTTCTATTTTTGCCTTTGAGACAACTCTCCTTAATTCCTCCGCAAGAATAATGAATAGATAAGGAGATAGCGGATCACCTTCCCAAGATCCACAAGATGACTTGAAGTAACCAACCAAAGAACCATTGATCAAAATATAACATTTTGTAGTGCTATAACAACCTTTAATCCTTTCACATCAACTGTAATTAAAATTATTTTTTTTAAGAATATTATGTAGAAAACTCCAAGAAACCATATGCTTTGTTCATATCTAGTTTCATAAGCATACATAGTTTTTTATGGAATGAAGAGAATGTATAGCCTCCTATGCAATTATTATACTATTAAGAATCTGTTTACCATGAACAAAACCACCTTGTTCCTATGAAACAACACAATCTAAAATGTCTTTCAACATGTTTACCATAATTTTGAAAATGATCTTATAAATCATATTACAAAGACTTATTAGATAAAAATTATCAAAATATTTTATTCTTATTTCTTTAAAACCAATATAATATAAGTGACATTTATCTACTTTGTTGTAGTGTTTCTTTTTCAAACCTCTTCAATTGCAACTATCATATCACTCTTTAATAAATCTTAAAAAAATTTAAAAGATTTAAAAAAAAATCTATAAGACCATACCTTACTAAGAAAAAATAAGCTTATTTTTTTGAAAAGAAATAATAAACAAATTTATTATTAATTAAAACAATACAATATTTAGACTCTAAGTTTTTTCTCAAGAGACCTTAGCTTTAAAAAAAACGTGCTCAGCATTAAATTTGGATTATTTACGTTTTTGACCCGCCAGTTTGTTTGTCTGCTACGCGGAATATTTGAAAAAGAAAAACACACGATTACATGGAGAGAAAGACAAAGCGCAGGATCGCCAAACTTCTTTCAACGAAAATTCAAGTCAAATAGTCTTATATTAAGAATATTCAAAGTCTTCGTAAAGTAAGATAAAATATAATAAATAGTATAATAACATGTTTTTTTTAATTTGAATTTGGATAATTTTAAAAATAAATTTGAAATGATAATTATAAGAAAGTTATAACATGAATAAAGCTACAAGTTTGTTGAGTGCTTATCATTTAAGATTGGCGAATTCAATCCTGAGTTCCTTAGATCTCTCGGAATATAATAATAACTTTTCAATTTCAAACCAGACCACAAATAAAATAAAAATAAAATCTTAATAATGAATAATAATGTTGTCTCCACCATTTCTATCATACGCCTCTTCTTATATTCAAAGCAATTTCTGTTCAAATTTAATTTATTAGAATTATTTTGGTCAAATTTAATTTATTAGAATTATTTTGGTCAAATTTAATTTATTAAAATTATTTTTGTTGGTATATTGTAGTAGGGTGGTTTTAGGTTTTTATATAAGAGATCTAGGTTTAAACCACTCTAAAAAAAATGCGGGACCCTTAAAAAAACCTTTACTTTAAAAATTTTTAACCCAAAAAAAATAGGTCTATTAATTTTTTTTAACTTTTACTACTTTAAAAATGAATTTGAAATGATAATTATTCAGATTTTATTAAGAAAATTATAACATAACTAAAGCCACAGGTCTACTGAGTGTTTACGAGTTTAAGGTTGACGATTCCAATCCTGAGTTTCTTCGTATCTCTCTCACTTGAAATAAAAGTTTACTGAGATAAAACCTCACTTGAAATAAAAATTTATCAAATAAAACTGAATATAATAATAACTTTTCAATTTCAAACCAGACCATAAATAAAAAAATAAAATGGTAATAATGAATAATAGTGTTGTTTCCACCATTTCTATCTATGCGCCTCTTCTTATATTCAAAGCAATTACTGTTCAAATTTAATTTATTAGAATTATTTTGGTTAAATTTAATTTATTAAAATTATTTTCGTTGGTATATTGTAGTAACCTAAGCTCAAACCACTCTTTAAAAAAATAAAAAAAAACGCTTAAAAAATCCATCACTTTACTTAAAATTTTTAACCCAAAAAAGATAGGCCTATTGGTAGCTGCCTAATGCTCGCTAGTTGCGAGTGGACTACCCCGATTTACTCTAAGATGATAAGATCCTGTTAACTTAGCTGCCTAATGCTCGCTAGTTGCGAGTGGACTACCCCGATTTACTCTAAGATGATAAGATCCTGTTAACTTTACAGATTTAAGTTTGTAAAAATTCATATAAAATATAATATAAATCTTAAAAAAAAAACTTAACCAAAGTCCCTATAAAATAAAACATATATGAAAAGGCAAAATAATGACACTTATAGCGAACTTCAATTTAAAAAAAAAAATAGTTACACTTATAGCGAACTTCAATAAAAACTAACAAAATGAAGAAACTAAGAAAAAATAACATACTAGTGGTAGAATAGTTATATTTATCTTTACATTAGTCTTGAATGAGTTAAATAAATCTTTTGGTGTAGTTGTATATTATATTATAGTATTTAAATTTAATTGGATAAATTTATATATTTTTAAAATATTTGAAAAAATTATATTAAAATAAGAATATTTATAAGTTTGATAGTATAATTTGAGTTTTGATAACAGTAGATTTGGTGAGCTTTGGTAGTAGCAGATTTGATGAGCTTCGATAGTAACATATCTAGTGAAGAGAGGTAAGGGTGTACGATCTGTTGCAAATTTGAGTGTTTTTGCAATAACATTGGTAGCACTAAAAAGGATAAACCATTTTCACTTCCAGCACAATCAGATAATAGCAAAAAGTTTATGAAAAACACCAAAATCTTGAGTGGAAGTAGAATGGAGAGTTAGACGCAGGGAGGGGCGCTATATTTGACAGGGATGACAAATGGGCAGAACAAACAATAGGAAGAAGATGTTGGGGTTGATGATGAAAATTATCACAAGGGTAGGGCAAAACATTTTGACCTCGGTGCTCAATCCTAGGCTAATATTTTGAAAGGCAAGAAAACAATATTAGAGGTTCTTCAATCTATAATCGTTGAATTGAGAACTGCAAATCCTAGATTCCTTGGCAGACCTAGTAGTTGAACACACAAAGATGTCTCTAGTTGGAAATTTTGTTGGAGTGCGGAAGAGATTAGGAAATGGACAACAAGAAAGTGGAAACCCGTGGGTCATATGGATATTGTGACCTTACCACAAGGACTTTTTTCGATCAAATTGAACTATTCGATGGACTGTGATAGAATCCTCTAAGGAGGCCCATGGTTCTATGGGAGAAGGTTTTTTTTTTGCAAAAATGGAGCCTTGATTTTGACCCTTTCTTGCAATGCATTGATGTAGCTCCAATATAGATGTCTCCTTGGGCTCTCGATTCGCCTTTGGTATGAAGAGATTTTAGCAAGTATGGCAAGAAATATATGACAATTACTTGCGTAGATCTGACAACCTTAGCCAGGTAAAGAATACTCTTTGCAAGAATTTGTGTAAATACAGACCTGAATCAGGAACTCCCCAAATCCATAAAATTGATTTCTAAGTATGGATCCTGGAACCAAATCATAGAATATGAAAACTTGACGGTTAAGTGTGGGGTTTGTAAAAAGGAAGGACATCCAAGTGTTGCATGCAATGCACACAAGAATAATTTTCATGGTAAGCGTAAATGGGTTCGAAAGCAAGTTGCTCCTCATCAACAAGCTGATATTTCAATAGAGGGTTTTCAAAAGGTAGATTTGGAAGGAAGGGAAAACAACAGGTAACATGATGAGGAGATCAAGAGACATCAAAGGAAGGAGCAATGAAGGATCTCGATAAGGAGGTAAGTGAATTATCCCTAAACCCTAATGAGTTGAACAATAATATTCCCCTATCAAATCCATTCTCATGTTTGAATGTTATTGAAGAGATACTAGATTGTTTTGATACCGAACTAATTGAAACCCCAATAGGGGGAAAGGAAGGAGAGAGTAAAAAACAATCCTTAGATAATGAAATCCAAATAGAAACCAAACAGTTTGATGGAAAGTTGGAGAAGGTTGTGAGAGAAAATGCAAGAGGTAAACACCAAGATGTTTCAACTTAAAGTAGAGTGACTCAAAGTCATTCCAAAGGGACAACTGACATGGGGGTGAGACAGGACCAGGTAGACCGTCAATTGTTATTACTATTCAAAAGGAAACTGCCAGGGATGTGGTCGATGGCACTCAAACAACTTTAAATTTTGGAGGGGGAAGAAGATTCCCACAAAAATAAAGAGATGAAAATTTTATCATGGAACATTAGGGGCCTTAATGCCCCTTCAAAATACTATTTGGTGTATACTCTTAGAAGAGAAAATAATCCATATTTGTTTTGTTACAAGAAACAAAACTAGACCATATTAAAATTGATAGGATTCAAAAGGAAATTTGGAAAGAGGCAGGTTGGGAATATAGTGAAGTGGTAGGAGCTTCAAGAGGGCTCTTGTGTTTATGGGATAGGAAAAATATTGAGGGTAGGTTAGTTGTAAGTACAAGATGGTCGATTACAATTTTTTTCCACAATCTAAACAAGCAAAACTGGATCCTAACCAATGTGTACGCCCCTAATACAATAGCTAGAAGAAGGCAATTATGGTTTGACTTGAGTCAGATGAGAGAAGCATTTAAGGGACTACCTTGGATTCTAGTAGGATATTTTAATACTCCTCTAAACCCTTCAGACAAGAGAGGAGGATCTTCCACCCTTTCGGAAGGAATGTAAGATTTTAGAGACTTTTTCAATGGTAATGAATTGATGGATGTAGGGCTCAGAAGAATACCTTATACTTAGAGTAATAGAAGATTAGGAGATCAACTCATTTAGATTCGATTAGAAAGAGTGTTAATTTCATAGGAAGGGTTGACCATTTTTGGTGATTCCACACTCACTACAATCCCAAATATTGGGCCAAATCATAACCCGATAATCTAGGAAATTTTAGAAGGAAGTACAATAGTCCATTTAGGTTTGAATTAATGTGGTTGAAACATAAGGATTTTGACTCCAAAATTGAGGAATGGTGGTAGAAAGATTTTTCAAGACCCAAACTTAATCAGATAGCAGGAAAATTAAGATATATCAAGCAAAATCTTAAGGTGTGGAATAGAGTGGTGTTTGGAAACCTTTTTAAGAGGAAATCTAAAGTGAAAGAGCAGTTATTAGAACTAGAGATCAGGTTGAATTAGGGGAATCTCACAGAGGAAATTAGACAATAAGAGAAGGAGCTTCTTGCAGAATACCATAATATCTTAGCTAGTGAGGAAGTTCATTGGAAACAAAAGTCTAGGATTAGATGGATGAAGGAAGGGGACCGTAATACAAAATTTTTCCATGTTTCTACTCTTCGTCATAGAAGCTAGAACAAGATCAAGGAAGTTGTTAAACAAGATGGATCAATAGTCAATAAGATTGATGATATCTAGGAGGAGGCAACAAATTACTTCAAGGATCTCTTAGGAAATTAGGAAGAGGAAGATCCAAAAGCAATGGAAAATTTGCTTAATCACATCCCCCATCTCATACAAGATAATTTGAATGATTATCTTTCCAACCCTTTCATTGAAGAGGAGATTAGAAAGGTAGTTTTTGATTTGGGAGGTGATAAAGCACTAGGGCCAAATGGTTTTCTAGCAGCTTTATTTCAACATTTTTGGAATTTGGTGGGTAAGGATGTGGTGGAAGCTATTAAGGAGGTGCAAGAAACTCATTTTATCCCTACAGATGTCAACTCCACTTTTCTAGCTCCAATCCCTAAATCTGTAGGGGCTAGAGATTTTACACAGTTTAGACCAATAAGCCTCTGCAACACCTTATACAAGATCTTGTCAAACACATTTGCTAATAGGATTAAAACAATTTTACCCTTCATTATTGATGTTAACCAAGGGGGTTTCGTTAGAGGTAGGCAAATATTGGATGGAATAGTCACAATTCATGAGGTTATTCACTCTATGGATAGAAGTGGGGAGGCTGGAATGCTGTTAAAATTGGATATGAATAAGGCGTATGATCGAGTCTCTTGGGAGTTTTTGGCAAGGATCTTAAAAAAATTTGGTTTCAATGAGAACTAGGTAAAGCTGACTATGAACTGCATCTCCACATCCAAGTTCTCAATTTTGGTAAACAAAGTAACAAATAGGATACTTCAGCAACAATCATGGAATTCATCAGGGAGATCCATTATCCCCATATATTTTCATTATTCTTGCAGAGGCCTTAGGTCATTCCTTGGTAGCAGTAGTCTCTGAAGGAAGTCTTGGAGGTTTCAAGGTGGCTCCTTTGATGGATCTGATATCTCATCAACAATTTGTTGATGATACTATAATTGTGTCCAAAGCCTCTATCCCTCAAGCTAAGCAAATTAAACATATACTGGACAACTATGAATAGGCAGCAGGGCAGAAAGTTAATTTCAATAAGAGTATGGTCTACTTTCTAAATACTCCAAAGCTTAGACAAAGAAGTATTAAGAGAATTTTTGGCTGTGAGATTGGTGCGCTCCCCTCTTCTTACTTGGGAATGCCACTCTTTAAAGGAAGAATGAAATCTAAGATGTGGAACCCAGTCATAGAAATATTTGCAAAAAAGTTAGTCGAATGGAGAGGTAATTTATTGAGTCAGGTAGGGAAAGCACAACTAGTCCAGTCCACCTTGCAGAGCATTCCCATCTACTTTATGTTAGTTTTCAAGATTCCTTCTATTATTAGAGATAAATTAGAACAAATCCAAAGATCATTTTTATGGTTTGGTTTAGAGGATAAAAAATTTCTATCCTTAGTAAATTGAGATCAAGTATGTTCTAAAAAAGAATATGGAGGTTTAGGCTTCAAACACCTAAAATTATTGAATGAGGCCTTAATTGGTAATATGGGATGGAAGTTGATTAATAATGATCAGTTGGGCTGGGTAAAAATTTTAAAGGCAAAATACCTAAGAAATAATAAATATTTCTTATGTTTAGAAGATTTTACCAAGGGGTCTACATTTTGGAATAATCTAATGCATAGTAGAGACCTTTTGAAGAAAGGATCAAGATGGAGGATTGGTAATGGGGAGAAAGTGGATTTTTGGAAGGATAGTTGGTTGATAAACCATCCCCTTGAGTATGACATTGAGTTGCAACCCATTAGACAATATTTTTTAGAAAGACTGGGTGAAAAGGTGAAGGATTTTCTTATTTTGAATTCTGAGAGAACTAGTTGGAAAGATGTTAGGTTGGAAGGGTTGACTGAAGAATAAAAGAAAGCAGCTCACAAAATATTTAACCTACTCAAGGTTTTTCCTTTAAAGCCTAAGGGTAGTAATGACTCTCTGGTTTGGAGTAAAGAAAGCAAAGAGGACTATTAAGTTAAATTAGGCTATTCCCTATTGGAGAAGGAGGGAGTTGGTTGGCTCTCGGTTAAGAAGATTTGGATTAAAAACTTGATTCCCAAGATTAAATTTTTCTTTTGGCTGACTGTTCAGAATAGTGTTTCAACCATTGATAATATTTGTAAAAGGGGCTTCCAAATTGTAAACAAGTGTGCTCTATGTGAAAATGCTTTGGAAACAGTTCAACATCTCTTTTTGGATTGTGTGTTTTCATCTAAAGTCTTCAATTCTTTACTCCAAAATTTTTTGGTCTCATGGGTGAAGCCTAACAATATAGTGGATTTGTGTTTACAATGGAACTCATGTTATCTTTTGATGAATGAGCCTTGAGAGATAAGAATCACAAGATACATAATACCATGAAAGAAAGTAAATCTGCTAGATGATTGAAGTATGCTGTAAATGTAAATCATATAAAAGATTACAATGTAGCTATGGAGGAAATGAGCACACCATTAACAAAGCTACTGATATACATTATATACATCACCAATGAATGACAGGGCACATAGAACTATACTATCCACTAAGCTACGCTATCTGACTTTGTCCCCCATATCTATATCTATCTATCTAAGAGGCCATCCTTATATAGGCAAAATATGATACTTAGCCAACAATCTATCTAGCCGTGCAAGGGACAACTTGCACATAAAGTAATTTAGGTATGTATCTTGGAGGATACATTTACATAACACAAATGATGGAATAGATTTTATTTCCAACACCCCCTGTATTACATTATTTGGGTATTGAATACTTCTAGTCTTCGATATGGATCTTCTTCATCATCTTTTTCTTGATCTTTGTAGTCTTCTTCCTTTGCATTCTTTGTAACCTGTTCAAGAAAATATTTTTTCTCTATAGTATGTTACATTTTCTGATAGAGTTTTTACTTCAAAATCCTTTATGGGTTCTTCGAGTTATTCAAATTATTCTATCCTCTAAACCAGGTGATATTTCTAATTTTTCTTCTGATATTCAAGTTGAGGATAATTGGTAGGTCGTTGAAATTGCTGTTGATGAGGGTTCCTTTGGTATTATTGCGGCTCAAATTGATTCCCATGATTTGTCTGATTTCTTTGGTTCTAATTTTTAGAATTATATTTGCAATAGCTGGTACCATGTCCTTTCTTTTTGTAGATACAACAATACCATATTCTCCATCCTCTCGCTGAAGAAGTAATATTTCCCTATAGATTATATTTTGATGCCAATGCAGTGTTAGTCATCTCATATTTCACAGTATTTTCTACATCATATTCTTGAAGTATATTGACTAAATCATCAAATGAAGTATCTTTACTCAAGACCTACAAAGATGTTACCAAATGTTTATAGTTGTTTGGAAGTGCTCTCATGGTTACTTGAGTAAGAAGTTCATCTTTAATTATTTCACCTGAGGTTAAAAATTTACTTTTAATATCTGCTACCTTCCTTAGGAACAATTCTATACTTTCTCCACTATTCATTTTCAATAAGTGAATTTGAGTTTGAAAATGAAGAATAGTTACCTTATTCTTTCCTTCAAAATTTTCTTTAGGCTTATCCATGCATCTGAAGATGTTTTGGCTGAATTGAAATATGGTTGAATCTCATCAGTGATAGAAAAAGATATTATCATTAAGGCCTTTGAATAACTTTCTTCAAAATTTAGGATTTCTGTTTCACCTGGGTAGGTTTCTGTGTTTTACCTTTGACAACATCCCAAAATTTTTCATATACTAAAATTGCTTTCACTTTTTTTCCAATAAAAATAGTTAGGATCCTTGAGAAGTTGAGAAACTGCTAGGAAGAATTTATTAGATGCCATTTTAAGTCTTCCTAATATCAAGCCTTATGTTTGTATACTTCCTTATGTTTGTCTAGTATGTTATAGTGCTTTTTGTAAAAATATAGTTCAATTTTGGTTGATTTTGTACAAGTTTTGTATGAGTCAAAAATCAACTTCTTAACACCTTATTACTCCTAATTGAACTAAGCACTTTTTCAATTTTTGAAGAGGTTTTGATGTTGGAATTCTTTTGTCGCAATTTTTAAGATTTGAGACAAGTAAAATATATATTTATCCAACCTTAATAGAAACCCTAATAACCTCTTTTATTGTTGGTAAATGCAAACATAAAATAAAATGCATAAACCATAGAAAATATATTATTCATATGATGTTGTTTAAATAGGCCAACAATAGGCTATGAATAGCCTTAGAATAATATAAAAATATTATCCTAATATAATGCTAACTAATGCGTTATAAGTTGCCCCACCCTAAAGGTAGCTAACAACTAACCTACTAACCTATTAACAAAACTTATTCACATAACAATGTGAATAATCATCCGTAGTAGAAGGTAAATAGTAAAAGATATTTATAATGGTAACAAAAAAATAATCTACCATGCGGTAAATAAAATCTACCCTAATGTAGGAATATGGTTAATATCTTGAATAATGGAATATTACTCTAACATCCCCCTTATTACATTATTTGGGTAATGTATATAACTATCCCAATATAGTGAAAAAGATGTTGATCTACTGGTTCTTGCTCTATCACAGTGCTCTAGTTGCTCCTAAGCAAAAAGTGGGTCATTCCTCACTTTGTCTTCACATCAACCAATGTCCTTATTGTAATCTTGTCATCTAACCGGATTGCATGGGTAACCAGCACTGCAACCGCTAGGTGTAGTAGAGTAGATCACTTCATATGAGGTTCATTCTATTTACAATATGATTTTGAAAAAAGTGTTTATAAGGTAGCTAAGGTGTCGATCGCTGCCAAAAATGCACCCTTATAAGTTTTCCCCCTTGTTGCAAAATATATTGTAATGGAATTTCTGCAAGAAGTATGACTAAGGTATCTGTTGCTACCAAAAATGCATCCTTATAAGTCTTCTTCCCTTGTTACAAAAAATTATGTGAAGTAGGAAAATAAATGTTTATCCCCCCTTAATTGCAAAAGATATGCAACTCATGAAGCTTGTTAAGGCTTTTTACAAATATTGCCTCCTAGGCAAATTTTACACCAAAAAATTCCCCATTTTGTTATAAGTACTTCAAATAAAGAGAGTTTGCTATTTATGAAGCCTAAAAGAGGTATAATCACCCCTTTATTGCAAGTACTTCAAACAAAAACTTATGTTATTTATGAAGCCTAAAAAGAGAGAGGAAATGGTGCTTGCTTAAGGTGACAAATTTGTTTCCCCTTTACAATACTATCTTAGCCATGAGCACTTTGTGTGCTATTTCTGAACCAGAATCAGAATCAGAGTCAGACACTTCACTAGCAACATTGCCTTTGTTTTGCTTCTGTGATGTGTCTTTGCCATTTTTGTTTTGCTTGTTTTTAAACCAACATTGATTGGTGTCATGGTTGTCCTTTTTACAATGCGAGCAAAATTTCTTTTGAGATTTCTTTCCCTTACATTTTGAAGATGATCCTCCCTTATGAAAGTTTCCTTTATTCTTTTCACCCTGATTGTTTGAGTAAAGTGCATTGTTTGACACTTCATTGCTTTGGAGTTGATTTGCTTCCTCTGTTTCAAGCAAATTTACTAACTTCACAAAGGTGATTAATCTCTGAGATACATTAAGGGATGTGATTAACATCTTGTAGGATTTGAGAAGAGCCCTCAATATTACTGAAGTCAAAATAATATCTTCTACTTTGGCTCCTAAAGCATATAGCTTTAACTTCAGTTTTGTCACTCTGTAGAGGAATAGTTCTACAGATTCTCCTGACTTCATATGTAGTGTATGAAGTTGTGTTTGAAGATTTAGAACAGTCGATTGATTATTACCTTCAAAAATAGTACAAAGTGCATCCCATGCATCTTTACCATTTTTATCTTCACTTATGTGAGGCTGGATCTCATAAGTAGTAGCTAGGAGTATCAACATGAGAAGATGATTGTTCTTTTTATCCCATGATTTTTGATCTAATCCTAGTGATGTGGGTCTTATTTTAGTACCATATACTAAATCCCACATTTCCTCTATAGTCAAAATGGATTTCATCTTAGTTTTCCATGCTGAATAGTTAGGACCTTTAAGCAATTGTGTATAATTTAGGTATTTGTTCATAGTTGCTATGATGAAGGTCCTAGAATTTGTACTAAGATGATATTTATTTTCACTCTTAAGTGGTATTTAATGGCACCTGCTTGAAAAACTCTCTTTGAAGAAAGATGACCTGTTTGAGGATATTTAAGCCAAACAAATAAGAAGTGAAAGAGAACTCACTCAAAAAGATATTTAATGGCACCTACCTAAAAATCCTCTTGAAGAGAAATAATTAGTTTGAGGATATTGAGCCAAACAAATAAGAGTGAATTTTAGGGTTTGTAAGGAGAGAATATCAATTTTACAAATGGCTTATACTTGTGCAAATGATTTACACAATTATTTGTGAAATTTGGGGTTTTTGAGTGCTCTTGATTTTGTGATTTATAATTGCATAAAACAAGAACGTAAATACAATAATCAATCAAAGAATGCCCCCAAATTATTATCACTTAGGTGTCGAATGTTACCAAAAAATGCACCTAATTTGCTAATTTGTAATAAAGGTGTCGAGTAAAATCGAAAATGCACCTTATTACCAACTTTTGCAAAAAAATTTGAATTTGTGTTGTGCAAAATTTTTTATTTTTTATGTGTCCTCTTGTTTTTCAATTTTGCAAAGAATGTGGTATAAAACAATTGCCTTTCCTTTTTTTGTGTTGCAAATTTAACAAGTTTTGATTTTGTTTTAAGTTCTCATTTTTGTGTTACAATTTTGCAAAAGAAATACAATTTATTGTATTCCCCCCTTTGTTTTCAAAAATTAAAAAAATAACACTCCTTTCAAGTCAAGTCGACACACGACCCACGTTTGAAAGGCTTCCAGAACCAGTCGACACATGACTTTGTTGTTATGGACCCAAGGTCTTTGATTTCTTATCAATTTTGCAAAAATAATAGAATGTGCAATTTTATGTATTATATCCCCCCTTGGAGAAAACAAATGCACACTTTGCCTTTGAATTTTACAAAATTTTGTGTCTCCTTGTTTTCCAATTTTGCAAGAAAGAATCAAATGTCTTGATTTTGTCCCCCTTTGATGGTGCAAAATTAACAAGGTTGAGAAGAATTAAGGTCTCCTAAATTTGCAAAAAAAAATGCTATTTATTTTTCTTATATTCCCCTTTAGGAGAAAACCAAAAACATTCTTTGTGTTTGAAAATTGTAAAAACTTGGTTTTTTTTTTTTCATTTGCAAAATTTTAATAAAGTTTAATCAATTAGTTGTAAATAATAAAATAAAGTTTTGTTTTGTTTTGTTTTTTTTTATAAAATCAATTTTAAAAAATATTAAAAGAAAAAAAACAAAACATATATTAAATTATAAAACAAATAATAAAAACAACTTTATTTAAAAAAATTTAAATAAAAATAAAAAAAATTAAAAAAAACTTTTACCTTGGTTTTATAAGGTATTATATACCTTAGGAACTCATTAGAGCGTGTGCAACGCATGAAAGCCTTTAAAAGGCTTTTGGGATATAAATCCCACATGCGCCTGGTGGGCGCAACCAAAACTATATAAAATAGAAAATTCACCCTATGTTACTCAATTGCATTCGGGAAATAAAAAATGAACCTTTTAATGATGTAAATGATGAATGAGAGCCCACAAAATATACACTCTTGGAGCTGCCACATGTACCGGTGACCAACCGCCATGTCAGTAATAAATGCCATGTCAGCAGTCTAGTCAAAGCATGCCACATCAACTAGTTTGCCTCAATACGCACATCCACGTCAGTAGCAATTCAACATCGCCATATTAGCAAAGCCAGGTGTTAGACCATGTCACTATCCCTTGATCTGCACATCCACATAAGCTCTCAGGATATTACCATGTATTCCTTGATAATCGTACCAGTTAGTCAATCGAATTGGGTCCCTTTAAGTGTCAAGATGAGTCAAGTGATTTATGTGGTTTTCGTGTGAGGGTAAGAGTCTCTTCCACAAGTTTTGGTGTGTGTGCTGGTGGGATTATGCACCAAGTCCTTGTTGTCAGCCAAATTGTAGTCCAATCCAGTTGTATTCAACATCCACATAAGCCAAGGGCCCCACCACATCTCTAATGTCTAGGTCATCTGTAGGTGGTCCAATCAACTTACAATTTTCTATCGCGTCTAGGTTAGAGTGTTTGTAGTGTGTCACATATATAGTGGGGTCAGTTGTTGGAGACTCCTATTCGATCGACAATCAGATGGCACCAGAGTCTCCTCTTTGGTCACCTTCGATTAGAGGGCATCGCCTTGTAGGTGGGATCAGTCATGGTTTGCATCATGTTCCCTATGTCAGGGCCTATCACGGCTTAGATAAAATGGTTCTCCTACCCTCTGGTTAAGATTGGTTACCTCTAATAGATGGACTGCAGGCCGATGGATCCACGTGGATGGACTGTCGACCGACAGTCAAGTCTAGTTTTAGGATAATAAGCAGGGACCTTAGTTAAAAAAAATTCCAAACGAAATAATCGTTAATGAAAAAAAATTCAAACCAAGTGTGCTTCTGCCTTGAAATGCATATCTGTCTAAGGGATCTCAAATTCAAGAATTTAACCCCTTGGTCTAGTTGGAACGAGAAGAGCACCTCTCGCCTTACCCAGTGATACGCCTTGCCCAACAATGCCTCAGTAGCTCGATGCCAATGTTGGCAAATGCAAACATAAAATAAAATGCATAAACCATAGAAAATATATTATTCATATGATGTTATTTAAATAGGCCAAAAATAGGCTATGAATAGCCTTTAGAATAATATAAATATATTATCCTAATATAATGCTAACTAACGCGTTATAAGTTGCCCCACCCTAAAGGTAGCTAACAACTAACCTACTAACCTATTAACAAATATTATTCATGTAACAATGTGAATAATCATCCGTAGTAGAAGGTAAATAGTAAAAGACATTTACAATGGTAATAAAAATAATCTACCATGCAATAAATAAACTCTACCCTAATGTAGGAATATGGTTAATATCCTAAATAATGGAATATTACCCTAACATTTATATCCCTTGGATTATTTCTAATTTTCAATAAAATAAATTTGATGGAGTAATCCTTGTGGCTCCCAAGTTTGGAAAATTAGAAAAATGATAATAACATTTGTAAAATAATTTAATCCAAGTTGAATTATTTATTCCTCCTAAGTAATATTGCAAATATTAAATTAATAAGATAAGTTACCCCTTTTGCTTTCAAAACCTAAGTTTTAACCTTAGTTTATAACCCTTATCTCTCCAACCATGAAAGCAATAATAAATGGGATTAGACCTTACCTTTTTAGATGCAAAATCTCCTCACTGTTCGGTGATTTCTATGGGCGAGTATAACATGTAGGTGGTACCTTAGACACATGAATAAATGGAGATTCCTTGGAGTAGCTAGTCTTAAATTCTGGCACGTAGGCACTGAAGGTTTGACCTTCAAAAATGGAGGAGCCTTTAATGCTCCTACTCCTTATCTTCCACACTGCACTTTCGATGTTTTTGCTGTGCTTCACTCCTTTGACTATGCATTACTCCCTCTTTGGTTGTCTTTGACTGCACTTCACTCACACATGTTGAAATTGTAATTTGAATTCATTATAAGAACAATTGATCATGGAATTTGTGACATGTATCACGTCCATTACAAGTGAGCTCTCCCTTATTTATGTAACACTCCATATACTTTGTTCAATGCTCTTGAAGAAATCCAAAAATGTATGGGCGCTCGTGTGAAGCTGGTGAAGAATACCAAGTGTCACTACACTTGTAACTCTTGCATGGGAGTTTCTAGAATATTGAGAGCATAACAATGTCCATAATGCCAAGTGTTATTTTTGCATGGAGTTTGTTATTGTAACATCTTCGAAGATGAAGATTATAACTCCTTAATTCCTTTGCTTTGCTATATTGCTTGGGCAACAAGCAAGCTATTTTTTATGTAGGTGGATTGATGATGCACTATGGAGCTTGGATGACTATTTGGAGCTTCCTTTGGTGGATGGTATTCTCCAAGTTAGAGACCACAAATGTAACACCTTTGTCTCTTCCTTTTATGCCTCCAATTGTGTATATTTTTTGATGTATTTTTAGAAATAGATGTGCACTCACTTGTCTATGTAAATGTAGCTCTAGAATGATCTGATATGAGCTTTGATTCTATAGGTATGTATATCCAAGATGAGCCCTTTAGTGGCTCCTTCTAGCTTGAGAAGAAGAGTGCTTACGTTCAACCTTCGTTGGCTAAATTCCACATTAGTAAATGTGTCCTTTTGTGGCACTTCCAAATCTTCTCTATTGCTGACAAAACTAGATTAGAGTAGTGCATATAATGTATTATATTATTTGTATAATAAGGTTTTTTAATATACTTTCTTTTGCACTCTATTTCTAGAGCTGAAATTTTAGTTTTGTGGTAGATTTTTCTTGCAGTGCAAGGATTTTGAGGTTGTCTTTTAAGAGTAGACACACATTTCTCTTTTTTCTTGGATAATTTGATAACAAATCTAAGCTTCAATAATAGTAGATAGGAGCTTTTCAATTGATGTAATTTTTTGCACTTTCTTTCCTTGCATTCAAATTTGTAATGCTTTTTGATTTGAGACTCACCAAGTCTCACTTTATTAAGCTTCTATTTCTATTTTTGGTTAGTTAAGTTCTTCTCCAAATTCTAGAGGATTTTAAACCTTTTTTGTGGCTTCTATTGGCCACTACAAGTTGTAGAATTTTGAGCTTCAATAGTGTCTTTAGACATTTGATACAAATCAAACTTTGTGCCCTTAAAGAAACACAAAACTAATTTCTTTTTGAGAGTGGTATAATAATACAAGTCCTTCAATTTTAATGCACTAATATTAAACCTTATCACTTCAATAAACTCTCAAAGTCATGCACTAATAATTTTTTGTAACTAATCAAGAATAACCTAAAATGAATCTTTAAGATTTATTCTACAATTTCACTACAATCAATGTTGTAGGACTTAGTATTCTTTTTTTTTAAAATTAGATAATAGGTAGTTGATAGAAGCTAATCTGAAATCTAATCTACTCCTAATAAATGTGCAAATAAATTATTAAAAATAATTTATTTCCCTTTGCACTTTAGAATACTGTAATCTAATTTTCTTTTTGCAACTTTAATCAAAATTCAGGTGCTCCAATAAATCTGATAAGTAATCCAATTAATGAATTTTCTTGCACCAAAGTTGCATACATTTTTTTGTAGTTCTTCTCCCATATTTGTATAGGATGTAGACCTTGGTGTCTAAAAACATCAAGTTTCTACTTCGAGTAGGATGTATTGAACAACTCCTTATTCACCAAATGATGGTCTCAAAATTTCTTTCACAATCCTAGGATTTGGTGGCTTGTTCTCCTCTTGTGTTCTCTTCCTTCTGCTATAGATTTGGAGAAGTCTATGTCTCTAAAGCGGTGCCTTCTTGCTGTGAGAGGTAATATTCAAGTCTCCAAGATTTGGTGAACTTATTTTGTATTCAAGTCTTCTTGTCAAATTCTGGCTTCAAGCAAGATCCTCTTCTAGGGTTTGGCACTCCCTACCAAATTCTTCTTCACATATTTGGAACTCCTTACCAAATTCTTATCTTGGACTTGTTATTGAATGATAAAAACTGTCCCAAGTACTTCACTATTAGGGACTTCACCTTGATAGTGAATTTCTCTAATGAGTTCCTCAAAGAACTTTCTTGATCTTCAACACGGCTCTCCTAGCCTTTTCTGGATGCTCGGTGAGACCTTCACAAGGTCCTTTATCCAAAAACTTCTAATGGTCTTCCTTGAGACCTTTTCTTCAAATTTTTGATTCTAGAAGTGTTGGTGGTGAGATCTTCTTCTGGATATTATGATTCTGTTGCTCCTGGCTTCTAGCAGGACTCTCCTATTCCTTCTTCTTCCAATATTGGAAGTTCTTCAATGAGATATTCTCTTGATCTCTTCTTTTTGCTTCAAGGTTGAGTTGATTCTGAAGAAGATACTCTTCCTTTCTTGTATGAAGTCTCCCAACTCACTAAATATTCTGTTCCTGCAACAAAGATATTAGTACTAAAATATTTAGTCTACTTTTGAATCAAATATTCTTCTTGAATTCTTCTTCAGGATGAAGGCTTCTGTGGCCTATTTCAATATTAAGGCTCTTGTGGCCTTTTTTCAGTACCAATCCTTCTATGGCTTTTTCAGTATCAAGGCTACTATGGCCTTTTTAGTATCAAGGCTACTATGGCCTTTTTAGTATAAAGGCTTTTGTGGCCTTTTTAGTATTAAGGATACTATGGTATTTTTTAGTATCAAGGCTTCTGTGGCTTCTTCTTCGAGGATCCTATAGAATTTTCATATCAAGGATCCTATGGCTTGTTATTCAACTATGGAATTCTACAATCCAGTAGTGGAGATATTTAATCTCCTATCTTCACCATGATCCTTCACTAGAAGTCTTCTTCCATAGTATTATCCTCTTGCACAATGAACTAACCTTTGCACTATGAGGGCACACTAACCTTTGAGCAATGAAGTTGGAGTATCCTAGCTTTCTATCATAGGAAGAATCCCAATACCTTGAGAATTAATTTCCTACAACAAAAGAAATTTTAGGCACTAGTTAGTAAATTCCAGATAATCTAGATGATCTTCACTAGATGATTTGTCAATCTAGTGGATTGAGTGTTGAGTCCTAGTCTTCATGAGTTTTCCTAATAAATCTATGGAAAAGACTCTAGATGAAAATAATCTCAATATTTTCTAAAACTGATATTCCTTTCAGTCCTATCTTTATGACTCTCCCAAAAATCTACCACCTAGATTTTTTTGAGATCTTTTGACAGTGGCTGGTCCAGCAGCACGTCAGTTTGACAAAAATATTAGGCTAACTAATAATGATGGTTTCCCTATTGACCTACATAGACTAGATCTACCATAGCTCTGATACTACTTTTAGATTTTGATGATTGAGCCTTGAGAGATAACAATCATAAGATGTAGAATAAAATGAAAGAAAGTAAATTTGCTAGATGACTGAAGTATGTTGTAACTATAATTCATATAAAATATTACAATATAGCTATGGAGAAAATGAGCACTCCATTAACAAAGATATTGATCTACATTGTAACCATCACCAATGAATGGTGAGGCACACATAACTACACTATCCACTAAGCTATGCTATCTGACTATGTCCCCCGACTCTATATCTATCTAAGAGGCCATCCTTATATAAGTAAAATAGAATACTTGGCCAACACTCTATCTAGTTGTGCAAGGGACAACTTGCACATGTACAACTTACACTTTGATACTTATTACATTGCATTTAGTAACTAGATAACTTGCACAAAAAGTAATCTAGGTATGTATCTTGGAGGATACATTTACATAACCCAAATGATGGAATAGAATCTATTTCTGACAACTCACCCTTTAAGAGTAAGAGCTTGAGTGTTTTGTGGCATTTTTGTCTTCCACATTTTTTATGGGGGATATGGTGAGAGTGCAATAATCAAATTTTCAAGGGCAGAAAGAGAGATGTTTCTTTGATCAGTTTAAGGGTTGGGAATGCCTTAGAGGAGAACTTTAAAGCTTCCTTAAAGATTCCAAAAGAATACCTTAATCCATAAAATCTAATTCTTATAGATTGGTAAGCCATCTATATATCTCAATATCTATTTAATCCTTTTACAGTTAGTGTATATTGAGAAATAACTCCAAAATATTGAGTTAAGCTTAATTTTGATGGATCTTCAAAAGGGAATTTGGTTGCTACTAGAGCAGGGGGGTAATAAGATATGAGACAAAGGATTTTTTATTAGAATATGTTGAACCTCTTGGCATTTAGACTAATAATTTTGCAAAGGCAAGAGCTCTCCTATTGGGCACTCACCTTTTACTGCAAATGAAAGTAATGAATGTCATAATTGAAGGTGATTCATTGAATATAGTGAAAGCCCTCAAAGAAGAACATGAAGCAAGTTAGACAATAGTAGATATGATTGATGAATGCAAAGTGAACTTAACACAACTTAATTTTGTCATAATTTAGCATATCTATCGATAAGGGAATGAAGTTGCAGATGTTATGGCCAATATTGGAGTTTCGTTGGAAGAGAGTAGATCTTGAACAAATATTTTTTTCCAATAATTGTAGGAGATAGGGGTAAAGGAGACAATAAGGAATGTACCCTTGGTGGAGCAGCTGGGAATGAGAAAAATGGATAATGTTCACATAGATGATAGGAACTAGCCAGATCAGGGCAACCCAACTTTAGATGATCGTGAATGAGTAAGGATATGTAGTCGAAGTGAAGAAATAAATATTTTTTATATGTTGCTATGGTATGGTACTGACTATTTTTTACAAATATTGTTACATGGTTTGTATTTGGTTTTGTTTTACTCAGATTATAGTTTAGTTCACCGTCATTCTATGTTTGCAAGTATTGATATTCTCACAATGACACTGAGAGGGGGGGGTGAATCAGTGTAGCTATTAAAATTCAAATCTACAACACTTAATGCTGAAGCAAAGAGAACTTAAAAATAGGTAAAGCAATTTTCACAAGAGAGCACACCACAACACACAATGTAACGAGGTTCACCAATTTGGCTACTCCTCAAAAATGACTGCTTGGACTCCAATCCAAATCTAGCCTTTGCAAAACACCAATTTTACAAACACTTTACCAAAGACCCACTGGAAGGAGCACCAACCCCTTATTTTTTTGCTTCAACAGATAGGAGCACCAACCCCTAATGCCAAGCACCAACTTGGACTGCAATTCTGAATTATCTTAATGACATAAAAATGCCTTCGCTGTTTACACGACCCTGACTGGTCTGCAATTAATCAAACTCTGCACTCTCTCACGACTGCTTATTTCTCTCTCGGCCCTCTTCTAACCCTCTTTTCACAACAATTTCTCACATACAGCAACAACCTTATTCTTCACGCAGACCTGCTTTTATAACATATTAGTCTCTATTTTTAACTTCCATATTTACGCATGCAACCCGTAACTGTTCCTTTAATATTCTCTTCTGCCACTTGTCAACTGTAACTCCTTCTTTATGTAACTCCTTTTGTATTTATAGAGTGGGCATTACGTTACATGCAACGTATATCTCTACCATGACTGTACGTCTTCTTGAACATAACTGTTCGTATTCATTTCTGTGCATGCATGCATTTTTTGATTCTATTTATGCGACTGTTCGATTTCTCCTTCTTCGACTGTTCTTAAAATAGCTGCATGCTTTTCCTCTACAACCGCCCCTTTAACCGTTGTTCTGCTTCAGTTAACTGTCAGTGATCGTGCTGTCGCGACCTGTCACGAAATCGTGACACTTCTGTCTCTTTATGCTCTTCTCGCCTTTTACCCGCGAAAACGCAACATGTCACGAAATCGTGACATTTTTGGCCTCCTTGTTCACCTCTTGTCTTGCAGCCACGAAAACCAGACATGTCACGAAATCGTGACACTTTTCGCTTCCTTGCACTTCTCTGCCTTCCGCCCGTGAAAATGGAACATGTCATGAAATCGTGACACTTTCGCTGCCTTGTGCCTTTTCTATCTTTGGCCAATGAAAACACAACATGTCATGAAATCATGACACTTTTCGCTTCCTTGCACTTCTCTGCCTTTCGCCCATGAAAATGGAACATGTCATGAAATCGTGACACTTTCGCTGCCTTGTGCCTTTTCTGTCTTTGCCGCGAAAACACAAATGTCAGTGAAAATCGTGACACTTTTCCTCCTTGCACTTCTCTCTTCGAACCTGTCACGAAATCGTGACACTTTCTCTCCTTGTGCGCTTTCTCTTCGAACTCGTCATGAAATCGTGACACTTTCTCTCCTTGGTGCTTTCTCTTCGAACCTGTCATGAAATCGTGACACTTTCTCTCCTTGGCGCTTTCTCTTCGAACCTATCGTGAAATCGTGACACTTTCTCTCCTTGGCGCTTTCTTCTATCTAACGACATGTCATGAAATCATGACAGTTTTCTTTGCGTGCCTTCTCTCCAAACATGTCATGAAATCATGATAGTTTTCTTTGCTTGCGCCTTCTTTCCAAACATGTCACGAAATCGTGATAGCTTTTCTTACTTGCCTTCTTTGCTTCCAACATGTCGTGAAATCGTGACAATTTTTCCACTTGGCTTCTTTGCCTCCAACATGTCACGAAATCATGACAATTTTGCTTGCGCCTTCTCTCTCCTCGGCCATGTCATGAAATCATGACAATTTTGCTTGTGCCTTCTCTCTCCTTGTTCATGTCATGAAATCATGACAATTTTGCTTGTGCCTTCTCTCTCCTCGTCCATGTCATGAAATCATGACAATTTTGCTTGTGCCTTCTCTCTCCTCGTCCATGTCACGAAATCATGACAATTTTGCTTGCGCCTTCTCTCTCCTCGGCCATGTCATGAAATCGCGATAGAAAACATGTCGCGATATCGCGATAGTTTTCTTACTTGTCTTTTTCTTTGATTTTCTGAATCTGGGCCACTTCTGTCTTCTTGGAAATTCACTGTACATGTTCTCACTGACCTCTGAACTCCTGTCCACTGCATCAACTGCATCAATCGATCTATCTGTTTGTGTTGACAACAATGACAATACTTTTGCTGCACCTTGCTCAACAATCTCCCCCTTTGGAATTGTTGGCAACACTCATGCACTCTCCTGGAATTCTTCTCCCCCTTTGACAATAATACCAAAGGGCTGCCGCAGACTCCCCCGAGTCTATGCACAACATTCTCAGATACACATTGTTATAGTTAGCAAAAATCATGAATATGAGCAAAACTATAAACATAGGCATAAATGCTCCCCCCGAGAATGTGATCCCAATTGATAGTCAGCTCTTGGGAAATGTGACTACTCCCAACTTACTCCGAAGGTACTCAAAAACTTCCTTTGGTAATGGTTTTGTGAATATATCTCGCTACTTGCTCTGTAGTCAGAACAAAATCCAATTTGACCTCACCTTCTGCAACTTTATCCTTCAAGAAGTGATACTCGGATTGCAATATGTTTGGTTCGAGAATGCATAACCGGATTCTTTGATATGTTAATAGCACTAGTGTTATCACATTTAACTGAAATTGGCTCTTTGAAGTGAATACCAAGATCTTTCAAGGTTTGTCTCATCCATAATATCTGTGTACAACATGTTGTTGCTGCAATGTATTCTGCCTCTACTGTGGATAGAGAGACTGATTCTTGTTTCTTGTTGTGCCATGCTACTAGCCTGTCTCCAAGATAAAATGCTCCTCCACTGGTACTCTTTCTGTCATCAATACATCCTGCCCAATCTGCATCGGAATATGCAATAAGAGTGAAGTCCTTACCTTTTGGGTACCATAACCCATACTCCATAGTACCCTTGAGGTACCTAAAAATCCTCTTCACGGCTGTCACATGAGTCTCTTTGGGACTAGCCTGAAATCTTGCCACCATGCATACCGCCTGTAAGATATCTCGGTCCGGTAGCCATCAAATACAATGAGACTTCCAATCATAGATCTGTACATGGTTTGATCTACATCTGGAGATTTGTCATCCTTGCTCAACTTGCAACCTGTTGTCATGGGAGTGCTAACAGTGTTTACTATCCTCCATTGTGAACTTTTTCAACATTTCTTTCACATATTTAACTTGAGAAATAAAAATGCCCTTTTCACTTTGATTGACTTGCAGTCCGAGAAAATAAGAAAGTTCACCAATCATAGACATCTCAAATTCTTTCTTCATTTTATTTGCTATGTCACTACAGGACTTATCATTGCTGCTGCCAAAAATGATATCATCTACATAAACAACAAGGACAATAAGATGGCCATTCTCTATTTTGACATACAGATTGTTGTCCACCAAACCTTTCTTGAACCCCTGTTGAATCAGATAGTTATCCAACCTTGCATACCATGCTCTAGGTGCCTGTTTTAAACCATACAAAGCTTTCCTCAACTTGCAAACAAAGTTGGGATTATCACCGAGTTGGAAACCATCTGGCCCGCTCAATGTAAACCTCTTCTTCCAGCTTTTCCATTCAAAAATGCTGATTTTACGTCCATTTGATATACCTTGAAATTTTTATGAACTCGCTAAAGCTAGAAACATTCTCGATTGCCTCTAGTCCTGCTACTGGTGCAAAGGTTTCCTCAAAATCAATACCTTCAACTCTGTGCATAGCCTTTACAGACTAGTCTTGCTTTATTTCTTACAACCTGTCCATCTTCGTTCAATTTATTTCGAAAAATCCATTTAGTACCGATTACATTTTTATTTGTCGACCTTGGTACTAACTCCCAGGTTTTGTTTTTCTCAATCTGATCTAGTTCTTCATTAATTGCTTTCATCCAACTTTCATCTGTGCTTGCTTCAGCAACATTTTTGGGCTCAATGCTGGATAATAGAGAGTAGTTCCGTACTACTGCTCTTCTAGTCTGAATACCAACTGTTGGGTCCCCAATAATCTGTTCTCTGGGATGATTTTTCTGCCAGCTCACTGTTTTGAATTTCTTGTTTTCTTCTTCTTCTGAGTCAATTCTTAAATCAGTCGGGTCAATTTTTTGATTCTCTTCTGTTTCCATTTCTTCATCTCCTTCAATGACTTCTTCATAAATAGGGTAGTTTTCTTGATAAGTTGTTTCTCGATCTCTACCTTCATCAACTTTAACATCTTGCACTCTCCACAATTTTCTTTAGCCTCTTGTTGTAACATGTGTAGGCTTTGCTTTTTGTTGAGTAACCAAGAAAAATACCTTCGTCAGCTCTATCTTCAAATTTATCGAGATTATCTTCAGTTCGTTTGATGTAGCACTTGCTGCCGAACACTTTGAAATATCTTGTTGTTGCCTTTCTGCCGAACCACAGCTCATACGGTGTTTTGCTTTCATGCGTCCTTAGCATGCACCTATTTTGGATGTAAACCGTAGTATGGACTGCCTCTTTCCAAAATCTGTCAGCTATTTTGTTCTCAGCCAACATTGTCCGTGCCATTTCCTGCACTGTCCTGTTCTTCCTTTCTACAACACCATTCTACTGAGGTGTTCTTGCTGCTGAAAACTGTCTTCTGATCCCATATTTTTGATAGTATTCTGCAAATTCTTCTAAGATAAATTCTCCTCCTCTCGTCCGATCTTAGGCATTTAATTCTTTTTCCAGTTTGATTCTCAACCTATTTTTTAAAAATCTTGAACATCTCAAAGGCATCCGATTTAAGCTTTAAAAATAGTACCCATGTCATTCTGGAGTAGTCATCTATGAACAACATAAAGTATTTGTCACCATTTATGCTTTGTGTTCTCATGGGTCCACATAAATCAGTATGTATCAGCTCTAACGGTTTGCTGGTGAAGTATTCCTTTGCTTTAAATGTGGATCTAGTTTGCTTCCCTTTTTGGCATGAAGCACATATGCTATTTACTGGTTTGCCAATGGTAGGTATATCTCTTACTACTCTTTTTGAACTTATTTTTACCAGATTGTCAAAGCTAATATGACCGAGCCTCTTGTGCCACAGCCAATTTTCATCTTCCTGTCCAATCAAGCATGCTCCTTCTGAAGTTTTTGAGAGAGTATATAGATTTCTAGAAGTCCTCGATCCAAGTAGCTATCGCCTTCCCACTGTGTGCTTTTCTGACTTCACAGCCCTACTTTTTAAAGATGACTTCATGACCTCTGTCACAGATTTGACTTACGCTCAGTAAGTTGTGCTTCAAACCAACTACAAACAGAACTTCTTTGGAATTGATCTTTCCATCACTTATCTTGACCGATCCTTTGCCAACTATTTTGGCTCCATCATTATTTCCAAACTTTATAGAGCCCCCTTCATATTTCTATAATTTTTCAAATTTTTGTTTATCTCCTGTCATGTGACTGGAGCATCCACTATCCAATATCCATGGTGCAGATTTGTTCTATGCTTTGAATGTTGTCTCGAACAATCAAGGATTCCTTTTCTTCCTTGGGTAGCTCCTTTTCTTTCCACTCTGGTTTGGCTACAGTTTTGGTTACTTGTTTAGACTTTTCTTTGCCTGTGCATGTTTTTTTGTAAATTTTCTGTTTTGCCTTGAACTGTTTGGTTGAGTTCTTCTTCCTTGATATCTATTTGCTGCATATGTGCTTCTACAGTTTCTTGCAATGTGTCCAAAGTTATGACAGTTATAGCATTCTACTGCATAATCCATCAAGGGTGAAAAGACATTTCTACTGGTGAAATTTCTTTGTCCTATATTATGAATGCATTCTGAAATCTTATGACCGTAAGCATTGCATTTAAAACAATAACCATAAAAGGAATGATTGAACCTGGGAATTGGTCTTTGCCATTTTGTAGTAGGAGCCACAAATTTTCTTCTCCTTTGATGTGTGACTTTTATGAATCCCTCATTGTCAGCACTCTTCTCATGCCTGGCACTATTGCTTTCTTTTGCCCGATTCATTTTTCCTTGATCAACCTTGATCTTATCTTCTTTCTTTACTTGTTCTACTCGTTATGGCCTTTGATCCACTTGACGATTCTCCTTCGACAAAGCCCAAGCCAAATTTGATGCCCGTAGTCCTCTCGACTATTTATAATCTTTTCAAGCTTTGCAGAACTTCCTTCAAGTTTGTGATAGCAACTTAATTTTTGATTCTTTTCTTCTAGCCGCATTCTTAAGACAACAATCTCTTCTTCCAGTTTGCAGCACTCATCTATTTTCATGGTTAATTGAACTTCGAGTTCTTCAGACATTTTCTTAAATTCTTCTGTCTGTACTTTCAAACTGCTTATTATGTCATTCGCATCCTCTAGTTTTCTTGAGACCTTTTTATTATTTTTCCTTTCTGTTTTCAACTCTTTAAGTGCAACAACCAACTCTCCTTCTAGATAAACTTCAACCTCATCCTTACTTTTTGTATCACCTTCCTATTTTTCTTCTGTTTTTGCTTCTTCAAATGCCATGAATAGAGCTTCACCTATTTCTTCTTCAGAATCTTCACCTGAGCTATCTTCGAAAGAGCCGACATTCTTGGATATGAAACTTTTCTTTTTGAAATTGCTTTTCCTAAAATTTGGTTTCTTCTTCCAGTCACTTCTTTCTTGGTGTGACCCTTCATCACTTTTGGTTTTCTCATTCATTGGACACTTAGCTGCAAAGTGACCGACCCCTCCACAATTGAAACACTTAAACGGTAACTTTCCTCTATATTTTCCTTTTCCCTTTGTAAGTTTTCGAACAAAGTTGGCTTCCGTTTCATCTGATGTCTCTTCATCCTCAGATTCTTGTTCAGCTTTTGTATTCTTGTGTGCTTTAAAAGCAGCTTCTCTGTCTATGGGCTTAGTTTGTCCTATTCTCATTTCGTATGCAGTCAAAGAACCATGCATCTCGTCCATGCTAAAATTATTTAGATCTTTAGCCTCTTCTATTGCAGAAACTTTAGAATTAAATCTTTTGTGAAGAGTTCTAAGTACCTTTTTCATGACAACCGCATCTTCGATTTTTTTTCCGAGTCCTCTGATTGCATTAATGATTCCATTGACTCTCAGCATATAGGCCTCTATGTTCTCATCGTCATTCATTTGTAATGCTTCGAACTGAGCTCGATGAGTTTGCAGCTTGGCTTCCTTGATCTTGCTGTCTCCTTCATGGATGCTCTTCAGTTTGTCCCACATGTCTTTTGCTGATGTACAGCTCATGATCCTTATCAGTTCACTGTCTACTAGCCCACACATTATGGCATTCTATGCTTTGGAGTTATTCTCAAACTTCTTCTTCTCAACAGTATCTGTTGGAGGAGTAGCGGGTACTGTGTATCCACTTTCTACTGATTCCCAAATGTCGTATCCTAACGCACTCAGATATGTCTGTATCCTGAGTCTCCAGAATGAGTAATTAGTTCCATTGAACAAAGGAGCTTTATTTGATGAGAATCCTTCATTACCTGCCATTGTGTTCCTTCTAAGATCACCTTAGCTGATTAAGCTTTGTTCAGGAACCTTGCTCTGATACCAATTGATATTCTCACAATGACACTGAGAGGGGGGGTGAATCAGTGTAGCTATTAAAATTCAAATCTACAACACTTAATGCTGAAGCAAAGAGAACTTAAAAATAGGTAAAGCAATTTTCACAAGAGAGCACACCACAACACACAATGTAACGAGGTTCACCAATTTGGCTACTCCTCAAAAATGACAGCTTGGACTCCAATCCAAATCCAGACCTTTGCAAAACACCAATTTTACAAACACTTTACCAAAGACCCACTGGAAGGAGCACCAACCCCTTATTTTTTTGCTTCAACAGATAGGAGCACCAACCCCTAATGCCAAGCACCAACTTGGACTGCAATTCTGAATTATCTTAATGACATAAAAATGCCTTCGCTGTTTACACGACCCTGACTGGTCTGCAATTAATCAAACTCTGCACTCTCTCACGGCTCTACTTATTTCTCTCTCGGCCCTCTTCTAACCCTCTTTTCACAGCAATTTCTCACATACAACAGCAACCTTATTCTTCACGCAGACCTACTTTTATAACATATTAGTCTCTATTTTTAACTTCCATATTTATGCATGCAACCCGTAACTGTTCCTTTAATATTCTCTTCTGCCACTTGTCAACTGTAACTCCTTCTTTATGTAACTCCTTTTGTATTTATAGAGTGGGCATTACGTTACATGCAACGTATATCTCTACCATGACTGTACGTCTTCTTGAACATAACTGTTCGTATTCATTTCTGTGCATGCATGCATTTTTTGATTCTATTTATGCGACTGTTCGATTTCTCCTTCTTCGACTATTCTTAAAATAGCTGCATGCTTTTCCTCTACAACTGCCCCTTTAACTATTGTTCTGCTTCAGTTAACTGTCAGTGATCGTGTTGTCGCGACCTGTCATGAAATCATGACACTTCTGTCTCTTTATGCTCTTCTCGCCTTTTACCCATGAAAATGCAACATGTCATGAAATCATGACATTTTTGGCCTCCTTGTTCACCTCTTGTCTTGCAACCATGAAAACTAGACATGTCACGAAATCATGACACTTTTCGCTTCCTTGCACTTCTCTGCCTTTCGCCCGTAAAAATGAAACATGTCACGAAATCATGACACTTTCGCTGCCTTGTGCCTTTTCTGTCTTTGGCCAGCGAAAACACATGTCACGAAATCGTGACACTTTTCGCTTCCTTGCACTTCTCTGCCTTTCACCCACGAAAATGGAACATGTCACGAAATCGTGACACTTTCGCTGCCTTGTGCCTTTTCTGTCTTTGGCCAGCAAAAACACAACATGTCATGAAATCGTGACACTTTTCCTCCTTGCACTTTCTCTTCGAACATGTCATGAAATCGTGACACTTTCTCTCCTTGGCACTTTCTCTTCGAACCTGTCATGAAATCGTGACACTTTCTCTCCTTGGCGCTTTCTCTTCGAACCTGTCATGAAATCGTGACACTTTCTCTCCTTGGCGCTTTCTCTTTGAACCTGTCATGAAATCGTGACACTTTCTCTCCTTGGTGCTTTCTTCTTCAAAAATGTCATGAAATCGTGACAGTTTTCTTTGCCTGTGCCTTCTCTCCAACCATGTCATGAAATCATGACAGTTTTCTTTGCTTGCGCCTTCTTTCCAAACATGTCACGAAATCATGACAGTTTTCTTACTTGCCTTCTTTGCTTCCAACATGTCATGAAATCATGATAGTTTTTCCACTTGGCTTCTTTGCCTCCAACATGTCATGAAATCATGACAGTTTTCCTTGTGCCTTCTCTCTCCTCGGCCATGTCACGAAATCATGACAATTTTGCTTGCGCCTTCTCTCTCCTCGGCCATGTCATGAAATCATGACAATTTTGCTTGCGCCTTCTCTCTCCTCGTCCATGTCACGAAATCATGACAATTTTGCTTGCGCCTTCTCTCTCCTCGTCCATGTCACGAAATCATGACAATTTTGCTTGCGCCTTCTCTCTCCTCGGCCATGTCGTGAAATCATGACAATTTTGCTTGCGCCTTCTCTCTCCTCGGCCATGTCACGAAATCACGACAGAAAACATGTCGCGATATCGCGACAGTTTTCTTACTTGTCTTTTTCTTTGATTTTCTGAATCTGGGCCACTTCTGTCTTCTTGGAAATTCACTGTACATGTTCTGACTGACCTCTAAACTCCTGTCCACTGCATCAACTGCATCAACCGATCTATCTGTTTGTGTTGACAACAATGACAATACTTTTGCTGCACCTTGCTCAACAAGAATGGTTCTATAATGTTCAACAAGTTATGTAGCTGATAGGTGGTTTTTTGTTGGCTTTTTGTGCTGAAAAATATATCTTTCTAGCTTTTGTAAGGGTTTGGGGACCCTAAAACCTCTTCTTACCATAATAATAATAATTAATTATTTATAAGTTAGGATGAGACTTCTCTCAACCTTAGGTATTAAGAGCACATATTTCCTCTTTTAATTTTCCAATAAACTTCCATAACTAAAAAATCCAAGATTCTAGGAACTAACTACTTTTGATTACAACACTAAAAGAAGATTTGCGTTGGAGCTAAATCTCCTAAACCATATGTTTGCAATGGCTATCCAAATTAGCCAAACACTGGATTTTCTCACAAACCTACCTAATCCTTTCATCCTCAATACTCATGCCAATGTGCCACTGAACCATTACCTCCTTCTTGGTACCCATCTTAGCCAAGAAGTCTGGAACTTTATTTAAATCTCTAACCACATAAATAAAAATCACATTATCCAATTTTCTTTGTATCTCCTTAATTTGGGTGATAAGAATCCTCAACCTCCATGTCTCCAAAGCAAATTTCCTCATGCAATCCATATTTTCTACTAAGATTTGAAAATTTGATTCTATGATTATCCTCATATAACCTTGTCTTACCACCCAGATAGAAGTAGATTTGATAGCTAAGGCTTTTGCTTCATTGTTTGTGGTATTTCCTAGGCCCTGTAGTTCCTAATAGAACATTGTCCCAACATGATTCTTGCAGACCATTCCAATTCCAACTCTACTTGGACTACCTTTTGTAGCTCAATCAATATTAACTTTAATCCAACCTTTTGAGGGTATTTTCCAGCTACCTCTATCCTACCCCTCATGCACTTTGGCTTCATTCTCTATCATCCTTATGTCAATATGAGTTCCCTCTTTACCATACATTGTCATAGTTTTTATAACTTTACTTCAAATGACCTTCCAAATGCCATCCTAAGATGAAAAGGTTTCTCTAAAATTTTTGTCATTTTTCTCCAACCACACTTGCCACCAAATAAAGTTTAATACAAGCTTCCACGTGATATAAATTAGATAAATTTATATTGAATAATTTTTTTATGAGGATTAAATCTTCCACATGTTATTTGGGAGTTATGGAAAGAAAGGAATAATCATATCTTCAAAGATAAGAAGAGAGATTGCTCATCAGTGAAAAGTAGAATTTTAAGTGCGGTTCTAGAAAATTTAGGTATCATGAAGTTCAAAAATTATTTTTAATAAGACCTAGAGAAAGAAATTGCTAGAGTTTGGGGGCTAGATTCCAATTATCAAAATTCTTGCTCATCCCTAATTCATCCATGAACCAATTCAAAATTTAAAAGGCTTCCAAGTGGATGGATAAAATTGAACTTTGATGGAGCGACAAAAAAAAATCTTGGGAGTGTTGGAGTAGGAGGCATCTTTCGAGATCACTAAGGTTGTCGTGACCCAAAATTCCAAAACCTAGTTTTACTCTAATTCAACCCCTTATTTTTTTACTATAACTTCATAAGGGTTGACTGAGTTTTCATTTCAAAGAAATATAGACCTAGTCTCTAGTAATTATTTTCTAGAGTTGAATAAACTCATGACCCTCATCTAAGAGTTACGACGAAGCCTAAATATGCAACCATCTTTACTTCTCCACATGTATTTTTATGAGAAGTATTAGTGCAATTATCGTCCACTCCAACTACCTTTAATTTCGAACAATATTGCTCTATTGAAAGGAACAACCCTAGTCTTTACCCTTCCACAAGTCCTTTAGTTCAAGACTTCTAGAACACTAGTATTTTCTCTTCACGTAAGTATTTTAGCGCAAGAGATCTATAGACATAGTTTTCTACTTTAGTGTAGGAGTTTTAAGCATCATCCACAATAATTTGACCAAATATTTTTCCAAAAAGGATCCTTACCAATTATCTAAAAAGATATAGTTAGACTCCCTCTAGTTCCCATTACCAAAACTATATTCAAAAGTGATATCAATTTTTTTAAATTTACATAGTGGAATTGATAGCCATCATGAATATGAGTAGTCTATTTAGTTTTTATGGCCACCATATTATTCTATGTTGTTCACCCTGAAATATGCTACATAGATATTCATGTAGTCTACCCCTATAACCACCATGCCACAATAATTTTAAACCTTTTATGCCATTTAAAGCACCAAAAAAGGGATAAGCATTAAGTCCGATGAGGCCTAAGATTTGAACCTTAGAGCTCCACACCCCTTATGAAAAAAGTGATATCAGTTACATGAGAACAAGTCGGGTAATTTCTTCTTTAAATTATTTAACTAAATAACTAGCCTATCCTCAATTCATCCTTAATTAGTGAGTAGTGGATGTCCACCAATTATAGATGCCATCTGAAGGTGTTAAATATCCAGTTATCCATTTTCAATCATAGGGTAAATATTATAACATTTAATCCTATTTAACACATCGATAATATCGATGTAATCCCATAACTCAAACTTCAAAGAATCAATATAATGAATTAATTAATTTAGCGTAGTTTCAGGTGATTCCAGGTAAATCCCATAAGACACCCATGAATGCTCAAAAGTTGATCTCTGAGTTAATAAACCAACACCAAAATAACATATACACGTCTTTACACCAAGGCCAAGTTAAACTCAACTGGTATGATCTTGTTTATCATTATAAAATCGTTCAAAAACTATCCAAACTATGTGAAGGCTTTCAAGTCAATATTACTAGCAGTGCATCACTAAAGAACCCATAGAGATGTATATACAAATGATTCAATTCATGAGATGTCTCTCTATAGAAGAATTACATTAAGGTAGTCAGAATTCATCTACCATCCAGTTCATATTCTAGTTGGTGGTCATAGAGCACCAATCTCTCATAGATATTAACTCCTTCTCTAGCTGAGATCATCCTCATGCTCACATCATTACATAGAGAATCATTGAAATAGAATCACGTTGCACCTGCAACCATAAACACACCAACATACATAGAAATTTTCGATAGCAAAACATCAGCACCATCCAAGAAAATATTTACCTTATAACGAGGATCAAAGATGACTCCTTATCTCTTTCCAAAAATCCCATCATGTATTCATACTAAATATCGAATTCTAACCATCCTTTTCGAGATTCTAAAATAATCATTTAAATCAATGAACATATCTCTCTAAATTTTAACAACATCAATGATAAAACAATGCATTCATTAAACACATTCCTTTCAAAAATATAATTCTACATATAATCAAATACAACAGAAGGCAATCGTTATTATTTTCAAATGTCTAAGCAATTACCATTCTTCATGAATACACAATCAACCTAGATTTTAAGATTTGTTTCATTTCTAGCTTCTTAACAAACATAGAACCAAGCATAGCCAAAATAATCATTCAAAATCAAGGAATAAGTTTTAATTCAATCGTCTCCTTCTATTCTATCAACAACAATGATGAAACATGCATTCATTATACACATTCCATATAGACATAGAGTTTTAGGTATAATCAAATGCAATAGAAGGTAATCATTCTTCTTTTCAATGTATAAGTAATTACCAAGTATCTTTTGTCCTATCTGCTAAGTTTACCAATCCATTCACAACAATGGTAGAATATGAATAAAATAAAAGGGATATAATTATGTGCCTCCACTATTCCAAAACTCATGCTAAAACACTATCCAATGATCATCAAAATGCTCGCAAATGCTCGCAAATGCTCCCAATTGTTTTCCTTCCTCATTTTCTTTGGTGTACCCACTCTAGCCTAACTTCCATAATGTTCCTTAATAACCCACTTTGTTGTATTTCTCCACAAGAAATCCAACAAAAACACCATTACCAGATTTCCACATTCTTATAATTAATGCTATGGGTTATAAAATAGTTAGGATTAAAGCACACACAAAAAAAACAAAAGAGAAATCATTTCTTTGTTATTTGTTGTTATTTCTTTATTATCCACCATGGTAATAATATCAACCAACAATTGTTATTTTACCTTATAATATTTCATTGTAAGAAAACTACTAACCAATAATTGTTCTTTCACGTTATGAGATTTCATTGTAAGAAACTATTATAACACACAAATGCAACTAAACAATTTCATGATATGCATATTTATGAAAAGGGGCATTCTTTTGTGTTACCTCCCCATAAGTTTTTACAATTTACCCATCACATCATTTCCCCAAGGTATTATTTTCTCAGTGATTACTCTTTCTACCACCATAAATAAACCTGTTCCTGCAAAAAACACTTTTCATTAGCAACATCATGTTCTCACATCAAATGCATATTTCTTAGATCCAAACATGGAATTATACTACATCCCACAAAGGATTCACATCTCATATTCTCCATAAGAAATAAGTAATTTGCATAATAAAGCTAATATATATAGTCATTCCATCCATAAGCAATATAACAAAACATAAATCCATAAAAATAGAAGGTCTGCCAAGGGTGGGGTCATGACAAAGGCATACCACTCTTGGCCTATGTAGAGCCTCTAAGAGATCAAATGAGCCATGTTGCTGAAGCTAGAGCAACCTTTATGGGTTTGTCACTTCTTGGTAGACTATATATAAGGAAATTAATAATAGGAGACACAAAAAATCATTAACATTTTGAATGGAAAACATCCACCAAGCTAGAATATAGCAAATATGATAAATGATATTAACACTAAACTAGAGCTCCTTGAGGAAGTGCATATTGTCCATGTCTATAGAGAGGCTAATGGGGTGGTTGGATGTCTAGCGAACATGGGTGTAACTTTGGATGATTTGTAGTATTGGGAGTTATCCTTTCCTCATAGTGTTTAGGGAATTATAACAAGTGAAGTGAAGGATGATGACCAAAATGAGATCAAAGATTAATTTTTTAGGTGGATCTTAAAGATTTTGTGGGTAAAGCTTTACTGTTCATCTAGAGGGAGGAGTTCAAGCAAACCCGATAGCTACAAGTATTAGTCCAAGGATGAAGGAAAGAAAAGAGGACTTGAAAGTGAGTATTCAACAGTGGTGGATCCTTTAATTTGGATATGGAATGAGTGTTATTGGGTAGACAAGATCTTGCCTTCGACGAACTCCACTCTATGGTTTGGTCTACTCTACCCTTGGTTTTTTACTAATTATTATTTTGTGAGCTACAAGTTAGATCTAGTATTCTCAATGGGACTAGAGCTGATATGGGGGGCTTCACTAAGTCCCAATACTCATGATTATGAGTCCATTTAGAAAATTTCATTCATTATTTGTACCAACTAGAGCATCAAAAGAAAATATGGTATGCTTGACCCTATCGAGTAATAAGTTTCCATGAATGTCTCATGGTTGTCGATGATCTTATTTCTTTTTTTTATGGAAGGGATAGAGATGACACAACAATTTGAAAGTTTGATTTTGAGTTTGAAAGCATTATGGAGGGTGATAATATATAACTAGAGCCTTGAATAAGGGACGAAGGTGGAGGCTAGCAATACTTTGTTCGAATCCTCCCACAAAAGCAGGTTATTGAGGCTCTTTTCTAGAACTTCATATTGAAAGACCTTAATGACTCGTCAAGATGTTTGTTCCAAAATGGTCCTATGAATTATGGAAGGAGTAGAAAATCACTTGGAGGACCTAAAAGGGAGGATTTTGATGCTCAAGGTCTAGCAGGAAATATTGGACAATAAAGGGAAGGTTTATCCCAAAGATAGTTTTTGGTCTCTATTGGTTTAAGCTTTGTCTAGGTTTGTTGATTGTTCATTGTCTATTACATTTTTTTGTAATCTTAAATGATCCTGAAGTCAAAAATATTAGATAGTATAGATGTTGTTTGATCTACTTGTTTAAGGTTTGGAACCATTTTTGGAGTGTAAATGTTATTCTTTGATGTTTATTGTAAAAGGTTTGGGGTCCCTTTCAAAACCTCTTCTTCTATGGTAATAGAAAAAAAAATTACGAGGATATGTTTTATATGGTTTATGATATATAGATGATAAAAATTATTTTATTTTTAACTTCAAATAAATTATTTAATTAAAATAGGTTAAGTATTATATTATTATTATTTTATGATAGATTATATATGGTTTCTATTGAAAGTCATTCCCATAAAAATATCAAATTATTATATTGAAGTCAATTAAATCATATTCAACATGTATTTTTTTTTATTTTTGTTATATAGAGGAATTGACGTCTCCATCATACTATCCCTGTGGGTGTGGTTTCAAATATAAAAAGCTACCACTATACCGTTGTTCCATATTTATAAAATTTTACTCCAAGTGAGGAGGATGTCGAAGGGGCTCAATATTGGAACCGTCAACCTCAATCTAGCAAACACTCAATGAAAACAGGCCGGTCTACTATCCTAGAGCATGTTTTTTATCATAATTATTTTTTATTTCTTTTTTCTATCAAATATATTCTTCAATTTTCTTGAAGTGTTATGCTTCCACAATCACTTCCTTGATATCATTTTGAATTAATAGATAAATTCTCACTTGACCAGTTGCCTTCTAAAATTAGAATTTTACCAAGATGAAAAACAACACTGTAATTGGCTAAATTATATGCGACTTGAATTCCTTCTCTATAAAATGCTTACATTTACAAAAGATTGCTCCAATAATAAATGATGAACATCAATAATTATTATTTTTATCCAATCTTAAAATCCATTTTTGTTGATAACATTAAAGATAATTTGTGAATATCCCTCAATTGAAATAATTTTCCATCCTTTTCTATTACAATTTCAATCCCTGTAAGAAGTTCCCTAGCTTTTACATAGTTAGTTGAAGTTCCACATGATTCTAAGTGAGGATAATTTTTCCTTCTTTATTTTGAAAAACATCACCTCCATCTATTTTTTCCAAATTTTCTTTGAAAGCACCATCAAAATTAATTTTGATAAACCACCAAACTTGGACATGCTTTTGAGACTTATTTTTAAAAATTCTATTATTTATTTCAAGCCATAAATTCCATCAAACAATGGTAAGCCACAAAATACATAATGCCTTAGCTTTGAAATAATAAATCAAACATTTAATCAACTCTTTCAATGTTATGGAGCTACCCAATATATTTTAATATTTTTAAAAAAGTAACCCTAAGTGGCATGAGCAAAGGTAAAATAAAGAAGTAAACGGTATCATGTTTCTAAATTATTCTCACATAAGGAACATCTGAAAGGTCTATGAAATCCTCTTCTTTGTAGACTCTCTCTCGTAAGAATCTTGTTTTGAACTACTAACTAAAGGAATGTTGAGTCCTTAGAAAGAGCCTCTAATGACAAAAAAATATTTTGAGAAAAAAATTTGGGAATAGGAAATTTTGATTGCTTTAAATCCTTATCATATCAATCTATATCGATATATGGGCAGCACCCCAATTGAGCTCTGGAAATTTCATCCGAAAGGAGAACAATGTCTTTTTTATATTCAAACTTTTCAATACTTTAGATTGTTCTTTCTCTTTTTCATACTATTGGGAGCGAACCAAACTATTGAATGTGAATCACCATCTTATTTTTTGGTGATTTTACATCAATCAAAAGAAAATAAACAAATATAGGGAGTGTTAGCTACTCCTCACATTCAAAGTGAGCCTTTGAATTGAATAAAAATGATCTCCCCAAGTAGGATTTGAACCTATGACTAGTCAGTTAACAGTCAACCGCTCTACCACTAAGCTACTGAGGAATAATGGATATTAAAATTTCATATACGTTGAAGAATTTTTTTCTTTGAACCAGCCTATGACTAGTGCATGAACCATCGCAAAAATTAATGCAATGGGTTCTTCGAGATTCTTATAATTTTGCATACACCCCACCTTAACTATAGAATATAGCTATATTATAGGGATAAAAGGTCATTTTAGAAATCCCCTTATCCTCCCTGGGAATCCTCCAAACAAGGTTCGAGAAGCCACCAAACAAGGGGAGGGGTGGTATACCACCACCATGATCTTCTTCACTACCCCCCCCTGAGATACATATTGATCAATCAATACGATGCTGTAAATTTGCCATTTTGGTAAGTATGCTCGCTATTACCGAAGGGCAACAAGGAGCTCTCTACCCCTACTTGCATTCTGCTTGTGTTAAAAGCTAACAAGTAATGGTTAGATAGTATTAATAAACCTCCTTTACCTATATTTTTGAACTCTTCATTGAGTGAAACAAAGTGGGCATCGTAGCACTTAGAACTACTATTCGATAATAAAATTTATTTCTTCTCAAACAGGAGAAGGTTCTTGGTCCTTTCATCTCTCTACCTGCTCTATGCCATATAGCCTCTAGATTATGGGCTGGTTGATAGGATTAGGATAGAGAGCAGACCCTCTTAGGATAAGGATACGAGTCATTGGGAAACATCTCTTAAAAGGTAGGCTGGCGTATGTGATAACGAATTGATGGTAACAAAATTATACAAGAGAGGATCAATTTAATATGTATGTATATAAAAAGACTTGACTTGTTAGTATGTATATGAGCTTTATCACCCCTCTCTATTTTAAAAGGAGGTTATCGCCTTTTCAAATAGATAGCTGTTTCATTGGCCCAGCGAGCAACTCGAGTCCTTGGAAGGGGTCGATGAAGTTGTTCCTTTTTGACCCGGAGGAAGGGAATGCTATATAAAGTAAAGGAGAAAGGGGCGTTTTAAAGGTTTTAAAGGGCTCATCTCATCTCAAGCGTTCATTAGATAATAAGGTACGCATGCTCCACCGCCTCTCTATAATCGGGCCCCGTCAATAGGACCAAACCTCCCCTCTTAAGATGAGGGCCACACCCCGGGGGGAGAGGAACACACAACTTTAAGGCCAGGGTGATTCTTTGTCTGATGCTTCGAAACCTTAATCAAGGTAAGGCTCTCCATTTCAAATAGGTTCGAGCGGGAGGTTCTCTAGATTGATCGGGATTGGGGGCCCCTAGCCATATCGAGTGCTCCACTGCGGAGCCATAAGCATGCACGCTCTATGAAATAAGATCTCGCGCTGTATCCGATCCCGGGTTCGATCCAGCCACTGGGTCCACTTTTATCATCTCCAAGAGCCTTAGGGAATGGGAATTCGAGATTGAGCCCGAACTACCTACCCTCAAAGAAAAGGAACGGCCGGCCGGTTTTTAAAAGCCCTCTTTCCCTGGGGGACCCCCTCTCCATTTTAAAAGGGGTCGGCCTACCTTCCCTCCTTATGGTCTTGCCTCTACAAGATCGTCTTGGGTTTCGAGTATGAAGACGATTTGGAGGTCTAATGTTCTTATCGTCTTGTACGAGTCGATATTGGGGTATAATAGTCTTGATAATAGTCCTATCGTCTCATCGTCCTATCGTGTGGTAGTTCGCCTTGGTGTAGTTTCCCTCCGGTAGTATCTCCTTCCAGTAGTTCCCTTTAGTATGCATGGATATCTCCCGCATCAAAGCCTGGGTTCCTCTCTCCCCCACCGTTTAAAAGGGCCCTTTTTAAAACAGAGAGGGGGTGAAGGTTTTACCCTTTTAAAGAGAGAGGGCCCCTTCAACCTCTATTTTGAAAAGGGGCAAGGCCTTCCTCTCTATTTTAAATAAATGGGGGGCTTTTTAAAGAGGTAGAATACATCCCTTCTTTTATAACGTAATAAATATCTCTGCCCTTTAAAATGAAATAAAAACCCTTTTTAAAACATGGGCATGGGGAATAGATAAAACCTTCTCTATTGTCTGTATCTAGGTAAATAAACGATATGGTAGGTAAATCGTCCTCAGTTCTTGAGTGGATATGGCAGGTAAATTGTCCTCAGGTCTTGTACTAGGTATGGTTCCCCCCTTTAAAATAGTTCTTGTCTTCTGCTCCGATAGTTACGTCCTCTCTGATAGTTATCGTGTCCTCCTCTGATAGTTATCTTCTCCTCTGATAGTTATCTTGTCTTCTGCTGCGATAGAAATCTCAAATGGGATGAGTAAATCGTCTTATAAGAGTTGATTGAAGTTTATTAATAATTTGTTTTAGTTCCTCTCCTTCAACCAAGTTACTAATAGAAATCCATGATATAGAGTTATTGTTCATATTGTATGAAGAGGAGATCTCTAGAGAATGGATATTTTGAATAGGGTTTCAAAGAGCCCTTCCATGATAGTGTTTGCTTTCAAGAGTGCTCACGATTTCAGCTTCAACATACCGAGGGTATTTTCCTTCCACCGATGAATATTTCAAAGATTTGTGAAAAAAATAGGGCACTCTTGTGCTAATTTTAGGGTTTTTACCCTAGGAGTTGAGATTTTTGAAACAACAATGCATATTCTGAATAGGGTTTTGAAGAGCCCTTCTGCGATCGCTTTTGCTTTATGAATAGGGTTTCGAAGAGCCCTTCCACGGCCGCTTTTGCTTTCAGGAGCGCTCACGGTTTCAGCTTTCAACATTTCGAGGGTATTTTCCTTCCACCGGTGAACATCCAAACATTTCAAAGATTTGTGGAAAAAAATTAGGGCACTCCTGTGCTATTTTTAGGGTTTTTACCCATCTTTGGAGTTTGTCAAAAGTTGTGCATATTTTAGGGCTTAGAGTGAAGAATTGGGACAATCATCGCCATCCGACGACAAGCCCAACTTTGTAGTGGAGAAGCATTTGGGTACAAAAAAATAGTTCGCATGGGATGTGAGGTTTCTATGATGGACGAAACTCCATCCCTCAATGATCTTGAATCTTAGGTTCCCTTGACTCCCCTTGGGAACCTTGCAAACAATTCCATGGAGAAGCCTGCAAATCTAGAGAGCGAGAGGAGCTTACTAGAGGGCTACACTATTGACCCATCAAACCCTAATCTAACAACACCTCAACCACATGTAGAGCAAGGTAAGCCCCTTTCAATTGTTCTTCCTGATTCCTTTGTTGAAGTAGCTAATGACTTGTCTGAATGTACTATCATTTTATTTTTTTATGAGGGATACCACCTGAGGCTGAATTTCTCAAATGGGTTAGGGGGTTTGGGAAAATACTAGAGGTTGGATAGTTGAGGCTATTCGAGGGTTGGGAAGGGGGTACATAGCAGTCTCCTTTGCAAATCCTGAACATGCCAAAAAATCCCTCCAATACGAAACTTGGGTTATCTACGGGTAAACTTGTTATCTGTAAGGTTGGTCTTTGGATTTTCATCCAAAGGGTCCCTCTAGGGAAAAATACCCTCTTTGGATAGAGTTGCCATTTTTATCTCTTTCATGTCACCCCTTTCTCAATAAAATTGTTGCTCTTCTTGGTAAGGTTTTGTGGTCTCACCCTATGTCAAAAAAATTATCTAATTATAGAGTGCACCCTCGTATTTGTGTAGAAATGGACATATCCAAGTCGTTGCCCCCTCCCTTGACCTCAATGGGCTAGGTTTCCATGTTAGTCAACCTCTTATCTACCTAAACTTACCTAATGCATGTTTTTACTATAGAGAAGTTGGACACTTGATCAAAAATTGTCCAAAAAATTAGCTAAAAAGGAACAAATGGAAGCAACCGCTAAAAAAATTGCAAAAAAATCCCAACTAATGGCCCTCATATGGAAGCTGCAACTAAAAATTTAGTCAAGAAATTCCCTATTGATGGCCCTCAACACCCCCTTGTTCCTAAAAAACCTTCTCCTTCTTAGGTCGTTCCCCCCAAGAACCCTCTTGCCTCTTCCACAACTCAGACTAAATCCTCAGATACTCTTGTTAATCCACAAGCCCCACCAAATTCAACCATGAGTCTTGAGTTAGCTCTCATTCCTTCACCGCAACTCTTGAAAGATAATCTTATGATAGATGGGTGGAGAATGGTAGGCAAGCGACAACGTTCATCAACCCCCCAAAATCACTCCATCCATACAAAGGAAAAAAACCCTCTATCAAAGATCTTGCTAGATCCTTCTCTCAAGTTGCTCAAAATAAGGTTCTTGCTCAACAAACCCATTTGGACAACACACAATTATTGCCAATCAGTGAAAATATATTCTAGTCTCTAATTCATGAGGTTGAGCAACCTCTAAATCACCCCTCATGAATTTAAATCTTCTATCTTGGAATGTTAGGGGGCTCTCCCTCCCTTACCGTAAGTTTCAAGTTTGAAAAGTAGTTGCTGAAAATCATATTTTTGTTCTTTTCCTTCAAGAACTGAAAGTCACTGGTCACACTCTCACCCATTGTATGGACATCATTGGTGGTGGATATGCATCCACCTTTACTACTTCTCATATTAATGGTAAAGGAGGTGTTGCCCTTTCCATAGCCAAGTCTCTTTGTTATGCTATTCTAGACCATGGTGAAGACCTTGCTCACCATTGTGTGTGGGTTAGATTGGCTCTCAACTCTCAGGTTATTGGATTTTGTTCTATCTATGCTCCCAATGACCCTCCTAGTCATATAGCCCTCTGGGAATGGTTAGTTGTTTCTCTCCCTCCTACAGAATGGATCCTTGGAGGTGACTTTAATATGATTGAGAATCCTAGTGATAAAATTTGGACTAGTAGTAGACCCCTTTCTAATGTTGAATTTGGTAGTTGGTTGTTTTATCGTAATCATTTAGGTGTGCATGACCCTCTCTTTGGTAAAGCCTCCTCTCATAGAGATAATTGGTTTACATGGTCCAACTATCATCAAGGTTCTACTAGGAAGCTTGTTCATCTGGATAAATTTTATTTTAGTAATTATTTCCTAGATAAATTCTCCATCCACGAGCAAGTTTGCATCCTTTCTCACACAACTTTGTCTGATCACCTTCCTATCTTATCTTCTATCCAAAATTCCTCTATCTCCCTTAATTCCATGTCACTTCCTTTCAAATTAAATGTGTCCCACCTTGATAATCCTGCCTACTGCCACCTCGTAGAGCATGTCTAGAATAGATTTCCTAGACCAACTAGTAATATTGGCTAGATCAAATGGTTTGAAATAACTATTTCCAATATGGTTTCATCCCTTAGATGGTATGGGTACTCTGTTTCTAGGAGGAAGAAGATTCAAGAGAGTCACCTTCATAAGGAGATCTCTCATCTCCGTTCCATGCTTATGAAAGACCCTACTAACACTGTTGTTCAATGCGATCTAGCTAATGTTGAAAATCAGGCTAGAGTTTATGAGTCTTACCATGCTAGAGGGGCGCATGTTAGATCTCACCTCAATTGGATCTCCCAGGGAGACAAGGGAACTAATTTTTTTTAACTACCTCAGACATAAGAATATTTTGGAAAGGATCATTGAGTTGGAGGACCCTTCAGGTCATTCTCTTTCTGACTCTAAAGAGATCATGAATCTTTTTGTAGCTCATTTCTCTCAACTTTTTACAGTGGAGCCAAGGGATGACATCCAATGTATCTTAATGGAATATGTGCAGGAACATATTCCCTCCCTAGTAGACCCCATTATTTAGGATCAACTTGAATATCCTCTTTCTGTGAACGATCTACAAACTACTCTTTTTCTATGAAGAATGATAAAGCTCCTGGCTTGGATGGTCTTCTAGTGGAGTTTTATAAAAAAATTTGGCATATTCTTTCCTTTGATCTTCATCATGTTTACCTGGAAGCTCTCCATAATAGTTCCCTTGGAGCTTATATCAATGCAGGGCTTATCAAGTTGATTTCTAAAGGTACGACTCATAACCAAATCTCCAATTGGAGACCTATTACCCTCCTCAATGTTTTGTACAAGATCATAGCTAAAGCTATAGCTTTAAAAATCAAAATTGTTGCTCAAGCGATTGTTCACCTTGAACAATATACTTTTCTTAAAGGTCATTATATTTTAGATAATCTTATGATGGCCTAGGAAACTTCGCAATGGGCTATCGACTCCAATCAAGATGCCCTCTTGGTTAAGTTAGATTTTGACAAAGCTTATGATAGAATCATATGGGATTTTATTCTTAGTATGCTTTCTTGGCTTGGTTTCGGTCCAAAATTCTGTAATCAAATTGGTATGCTCTTTGGTGATGCTTCAACTTGTGTTCAGGTTAATGGAGCTCTTTCCCCCTCCTTCCCTCTTCAATGGTCTATCATATAGGGTTGCCCCTTGCTCATTTTTTGTATGTTTTGGTTGTCGATGCTCTTGGTTATCTTCTTCATAAGGCTCATTCTGATGGCCTCATTCAAGGTATTAAGCTTCCTAGGGATAAGCATGCTCTTAACTCACATTTTGTTGATGATTCCCTTCTTTTTCTTCAAAATACCCAATAAGAGGTGGAAATGGCTAAAGAGATTGTTCAACTATTTTGTGATGTCTCTGGCTCTCGTATCAATGACTCTAAAATTGAAGTCTTCTATACCTCTTCCTCTCCTCGTGGATGCAACTCCTTGATTGAGTGGAAGATCATCCCTCATGGTATGATTGTGCATTATTTGGGAATTCCCTTTGGGATTAATATCTCTCCTAAGGATATGTGGAACTGGGTTATGGAAAGACTTAAAAAAATTTAATGCTTGGCCAACTCGGTTTCTTTCCTTAGCAGGAAGAATTCAAGTTGCGAATAAAATTATGGCAACCTCTCATGTTTATTACTCCTCTTGTTGGATGGCCCCCAAGGTAGCCTATAACAAATTAACTCAGGCCATTCATAAATTTTTATGGACCAAATGGGATGGGGAGGTGGGAATGACACCCATCTCTTGGAAACTTTGTACTCAACCTAAGGCTTTAGGAGGTCTAGGCATCATTGATCCTCTTACCTAGAGCAAAATTTTAGTTGCAAAATGGGTTGCTAGAGCCATCATTAGTGATGAAAATTGGAAACACCTATTTCATTATAGAATCTCTCTAGCTACTCACAAAGGTAAATGGAAAGAAACCCCTTGGGAGGATAAGGTCCTTAATGCACCTTACTTTACGGTTAAAGGATCTATTCCAGTTACCCAAAACTAGAAAGCTTGGCAATCAATTTCTCATTTATTGGCTTGGAAGTCTGACTCCTTGAGACATGGTCTGAGCATCGGTCTAAATAGTCTTTGGTGGAATAAACTTATCCTCCATAATGATAAACCTTTAGCTTTATGCAATGCTATTCATGGTCTAGCTTTTTTGAAGAAAGGTATTAATAGAATTAGAGATATCTGGGATCTAGGTAGTTGCTCAATTCTTACTTGGAACTAGATATGCAATTATTGCTCCCTTCCCTCTAGGTTCAAAGAGTCTTATGGCTTAGTTGTGGCTTCCATCCCTTGTGAGGTCCTTATAAAGTTGGGAACAACTACCCATAATATATGGAATGATTGGAGATGGCTTAATGGTCATAGAATCTCTTCCATTACTTCTAGTTGGATATACAAAAATATTTTGTGTCCTCCTTCTTTAGACTCTAAGCTCAATGTCAAGTGGCAAGTGAATTTTACCAATGCCCAATGGCAGTCTCTTGCTACTCAAATTTGGAAAGTTCCTGTTGAATCCAAAACTCAACTTCTTGGATGGCGGATTTTGCATCAAAAACTTCCAACTTCTGAAAGTTTGGCCTCGATTTTACACATTTCCCCTCAATGCAATTTTTGTAATGCTTTAGAAACTCTTATTCACTTGTTTTGGTTTTGTGACATGGCTAAACAGTTTTGGGATGTCTTCTACACTTTTCTTTTTCCCTCTTTCACTAGATCTTGGAAGCTTTCTCTGCTTGGTTTTTCTCAGCTGGATCAGTGCCCCAAACTCTGGGATGTTTGTAGACTCATCCTTCTCAAGCACATTTGGAAGTGCAGATGCAAAAAGGTGTTTACTGGATCTGCTCCTCCATGGGATATAGTTTTAGCAGACTTGACCTTTGATCTTTTGTTACATGTGGGACGCATTCATTCCCAAGTCTATGGAACTTCCAACACACCTCGAGATGTTATTGACAGACTTCATCAACTTTCTCATATGGTTCAGGATCTTCAAAAGGTCCAACAAGAAACTAAAAAGAAGGCAGTTAACAATGATGAGCAAGTTCAGGTTTTGATTACTTCTATTTCTTCTTTGAAGACTTCAAAAGATATCATGGAAGACACACCCATAATTTCTCCATATAACAGGCTCTCCCACAGATGAGTGTTGATATCTGGTGTATTGCAACAAGATATAGCTATAGTCTTTTTGTTGCTATTAGCTTCTATTCTTATGTATATTCAGTTATGGATGCTTTACTCCTTATCCACCTCATTTTGTTTTTTAGCTGGTGGATAGTGTTAGCACCATAATATTGTAATGTTCCGGTTAATGAATTAATATAATCTAGCTTTTTCTCAATATATATAGTCTTTGACCTTTGGACCTTTACAAGCTAGGCAATGGTTATCATTTTGATTCATAAATTAGTAATATATATATATATATATATTTTGGTAGTTATAATAGTATTATATTATTATTAGTTTTATTTAGTATTATTTATTTTTAACAAATGTGGTTAAGGCTTAATAAATTATATTTGCTATATTTTTTAAAGACAATTGAAAACTATAAATTATTATCTACCTATAAGGGTTTATTTCTAACCATTACCACCGTAACCTTTACATACTCTCAATAAATTTGTAATATTATCTCCTTTTAAGTGGTTTTAGGTAGACTATTAGTTCCCAAGGAATTGAATGAGATTAGCCACTAACAAGAACTCAACCAAAACTAGTTGGTCTCTCAAAGAACAAATTTGTATATTTTTTAATAAAATTTGAAAACCAACAAAAATATTTTTAGGTGCAAATTGATATAAGAACTATATACATATTAATATATGCATTTAGAATATTTAAAATATATTTACATTATCTATTATATTGTGTCATAGTATGTTTCAAAAAGGTATCTAGTTTTACGGCCATAACATTCCAATTTTAATATTTTTAATGCTTTGTTTTTGTAACCCAAGAAGAACCTTAGGCATCTTATGGGATACTGAGGTCAAAGAGAAGACAATGTGAGATTTTTTGGTAGAAAATATCAAGATATTTAGAATATTTGTAAAATTGGTTGTGTTTCAAGGATTCCTATTTTTGTGTAGGGATAGGGTTTATTCATAGTATAAATAAAATTTTTGACTTGATAGATCTAGTCATTTGGATAGTCGACAAACTTTGCAATTTAGGGTTTCATGGTAGAGGAAGACTATAGGGCCTTGGAAGGAGGAAGTAGAGGTAAGGAAAAATAAAATAAGTTGTTATGCATGTTGTTTTTTATCCTTCGATTCTGTTGATCGATAATATGACACCGAACGTAGTGCGGGCCGGACATATCAATGCAAAGCAACATAGAATATCATCGTATCGAAAGGATGGGGCAAAAAATATATGGGGAAGGCTAGTTTATTTGGGATGATTTTTGCTACTCTACATTGCAAAACAAGAGAAAATGGAAACCAACAAGAAATAAATAAAAAGGCCATATCCAAAACTCACAAGGATGAGTATAGCCACATCAAGACCTATGCAGGTGCAATACCCCATTAGAAACAAAATCCCTACACCTAACATATCACCCAATGAAATCTTTGTCATAAATCTCTATCAATGGAGGGTGGGAGGTGAATTCCAGTACCAACAAATAGGTGCATGAGATCCAGGATGCAGAATTAGTGCACTCCTGTTCAGGCGGTCTTAGTAGAAATAAACTCTCAATGCATTTAATAAATATTCTCCCCCTTAGTCACTCAGGCACACCCCATGGAATATAGATAGCATAATAACACAAGATGACTTAAATGACTAAAGAATTGAATATTCATACATTCAGTAAAGAACAAGAGGATGCAACTAGAGACCAAACAGTGCAAAATTTGTATTTATAGAGGGGAAACCTTACATAAGAATTGTAATGGCTAAAGAGCCACCCTTAGGAATGACTAGCATTCCACTATTTATAATTATATTTACATGGATTTCAAAATCCAAACATTGATGGTGGAAGGTGGGAAGATGGCTTTTGCAGGTGATGAGCGTCGCCCTGGTACACTACTCCATTGGGAAGCATCGATCTTCTAGAAGAGTGGTAGGTGCTTCTAGATAAACCTGGACCCTTCGATCTTCTCCTTATATCATTATTTCTTAGCTACCTTATCTTTCTCCTTGATTGATGATCCTCTATTTATGCGGTGAATGATAGATACTAAAGTACCTTGGGAGCATCATGTCAAAAATCTATCACTTTTACGTACGACATTGGTTACTTGAACCACTACAGTAGCGGGCGAGCCTTCCTTTGGATTTTGAGTGATGGCAAGGGGTTTTGTGTATCCAAAGGGTGTTTCTCATATGTTCCACCCATATTACATTCCCAACTTCATACCTGGGATGGGTGGGGGTTTTTGTTATTCTTCAAGGGTGGGATCAACCAATTCTTTCACCCATGCTATCCGCTTAGAACATCCACCCAAGGAGCTGGGTAGGTTTTTTGGGAATATTCCACTCAAAATCTCAGGAAAAAGGTCCGTCTATTCCATATCTCATCTTGCTTCATTTTTCCATTTGTCCAAACTTTTTGTCCACGTGTGATTGCTACCTATGCCACTTGGTACATTTCACCTATCCAGTAATGTCTTAAATAAATGAGTAGACTCCTTTTGGATAGAGGGAATCACTTCCTAAAGGGAAGAGTGGGTGAAGGATGTAAAATTTCACCCACACTTTGGTGACTTACAGGGGTTTTCCATCTCATGAAAAAAAAGAACCCAAAAAGATTAGAAAATATAACTAACACAACATGGAAATGAAGGAGGGGAATGAAGGGCACCAAAGAAAGGATGTGAGGAAGGAGAAGATGCAAGGAGGAAAATGAGCACAAAAAGAAGTTCAAAGAAACAAGACATTTAACATGATGAAAAGTAGAGTGAAGGGAAAGGAGTAGGGGTCCAACTGAATAACACAAGCTTATACTAAGAGGGGGCTGAACTGTATAAGAACACTTTTTATTTTTATTTCTCAAACAATATTATCTAATATAATTAATGACAATATCAAAAATAGTAGTCAAAGCAATGCACAAATCATCACACACAATAGAGACACCAATTTAACGTGGTTCACCCAATGTGGGCTACTCCATGGAGAAAATATTTTACTAATAATTTCTCAAAAAATCTCTTGGGAATCCTTCCCTATTATAATGTTTATGGACCTCTTGTCCAAAGGAGACACCAATACTCTAATAAAGTTCATGGATCTCTATCTATAGGAGAACTCTTTCTCCTTGTTGGTTCATGGATATTTATCCATAGGAGAACTTCTCCTTTGCTAGTTCATGGGTCTCTATCCATAGGAGAACTCTTTTTCCTCTGCTCTAGTTGGTGATATTCTAGAAGACTACTGCCTCCATTGCACTAGCTTGTCGATATCTTTCCATAGAAGACCTCTATCATCACTCAAAATATATATCCTTACTACCCTAGCTAATGGATATATATCCACTAGATACTATTGTCCTCTTATTTGTCACCTCTAAATCTTGCTCCTAGCTCTACTCAATATTCATCTCAAATCTACACTAAACATTGTCCTTCGATCTAGCACAAATCTGCTCACAAGTCTATCTCTGGTCTAGTACAAATATTCCCTCAAATCTGCACCAAAATGTATCCTCAAATATGTCCTCAATATTTAACACAAATCTTGATCCAATCACAAATCAACTCTGCTAGATCTACTCCAAGCCTTAAATCAAAGCTTGAACAAATCAATCAATCAACTTTGCTCTCAAGTATTCTCAAAGAATTATATCAAATATGTCCACAAGTTTTTTTAAGAACTTGTCCAATATGCTCAACATGTTTTCACCAAGACTTACCTTAAATATTCTCAACAAGTCCTCTCAATAAATTGCTCTATCTGCTCAAAAAGTATTCACCAAGACTTATCTCAAATCTACTCAATAAGTTCTCCATAGAACTTGTCCAATCTGCTCAATAAGTATTCACCAAGACTTGCCTCAAATCCACAAGTCTTCCCTAGAAGTTGTCTAATCTGCTCAACAAGTCTTCACCAAGACTTACCTTAAATTTTCTCAATGAGTCCTCCCTAGAACTTTCTCTTTCTGATCAACAAGTCTTCACCAATACTTGTCTCAAATTTACTCAACAAGTCCTCCCTAGAACTTACTCAAAATAGTCCACTAGCTTTCACAAAAGCTTATTCAAATCAATTGCAAAACTTGCATACATAACTCAACTTAATACTTTCAGAAAACCTCTTCAATCACACAAACAAGTTTCACTTAGAATCTTGTTTAACCATAGAAACATATAGAGAATGGTAAGAGACTCAATATGTTTCACACTAAAAAATCACTCTCAAACAACTTCACTCAACCAATAATTCAATGAAACACATATTGTTTTCAAACCCTAACCAAGTGTTTCACTATTCTTTCAACAACTCACACTATGGAACTTCAAACCTAAACTCAATATGAATCCAAATTCACATAACAATGATACTCATGTTCTTTCACAAGCCCTAGCTCAAGATAGTTCTCAACTTCACATAACAATGATATTCATGATCTTTCACAAAATCTAGTTCAAGATAGTTCTCAATCTCACATAACAATGATACTCATGATATTTCACCAACCCTAGTTCAAGATAATTCTTGATCTTCACATAACAATGATACCCATGGTATTTAGACATCCACAAATCATGCACATGAAAATTCACTCAAACATTTCCAACAATGTTTATCAAACAATCCTTTTCACTCCAACTTTGCATTCACAACATTCAATCCAACAATATTTCACTTACAAGGAAGATGTGCCCACACCTTTTGTTTTATGGAGATATATCTTCAAAAGCTATCTTAATCACAATCAAATCCTCTTTGCCAATTTCAAAGTTATATAGCAACAACCTATCTCAAAATCTCCACTCAAATATTTCCCTCAATAACTATTTCACCATGCAAAAATATCAAATCTCAAATACACCTTATAATATCTAAACTTCACAAAAATAATATTCCATTCATAAACAACAAAACTCCTTTGATAATACTTTATAAAGCCAAAAATTAATTCCTTTGTTTTAATAATTTTCACTCCAATATTTACCCAACAACAAAATAAAATTAATTCTTTTTTTAATACTTTTCACTCCAAACTTTACCCAATAAAAAATAAAATTAATTCATTTTTTTTAATACTTTTCACTCCAAACTTTACTCAATAACATTCAACACCATTAAATTTCTTTCTAATCCCTTATATCTCAAATATTTATTTATAATGCTAATTAAAAAAAAATATCAAACACCCTTATGACTCCCTATCTTTCACCTTAGCAAAATAAATTAATCACTTGGTCTTAGACGCCTTCACAACTATCACGTGTCCCCTAGCGCTATTCACACCATGCAAAAATTAAATCAAGCGTTTACCATATGCGATGGCCCACGTCAAAATTTTTATCCATAGTGATGCACCCAAACTCGAACCTAAAACCTGCCACCACCGTAGCACCCTGGCCCAAGGCTAGGCTATCGTTGGGCTACGTGCTCAACACAGAACCTAAGGTGCACAATGTGCACTTTGTCCCTTGCTCTCCAGTGATTTAAAAATCATCAAAAACTCTTACTACACTCAAAATTAAGGGGACGCGAATCAAACCCCTAACCTACCTTGCACAAGCACCTTAACCAGCCGTCGATCATCGCTTGCACTACCAAGTGCTTTGGAGATATTTGGTGCTCCACTTGTATTTATCACTAAGCCTACCCTCTTAAATTTAACACATGCAAATTCCTTTCTTTTGTCTTAAGTAGCGCACAAATTTGTTTTTGCTTTGGCCATACAAATTGTATGGATGATTTTTAATAAAAACCATTGCCCCTTTTATACATTTTGCTATGCATTCCAACATGTCGGTGTTTCCAATTCGAATTTTAACTTTAACTTTTGGCACCTTTATTATTTATTAAAATTTGTTAGCGTACTTAACTCCTTTTATCTGTATTACGCTATTTAGCTATTAGTTAGCTATTAGTATAGCTATACATTGTCTTTGTTACAACTACGTAACGAGTGCGATTGCTGTGTGCTATTCACGGCATTGTCACTATGTATTTAAACTACTGCAACAATATACAATTTCTAGTTCGTTGAATCTAACATGGTACCGAGCCGGGGCGAGGTGAGGAGCAGAGCGCGATTTTTTGATTCGGACGCGTTTTTTTCTCGCAGTCCGTGCGTTTAAAAAAAAAAAAAAAAAAAGGGGACGTTCAGGACCTCGCGCAGAGCGGGGAGGAGCCGAACGCGCGTCCAGTTCGCGACGATCGAGCACTGGACGCACGACAGAGGAGCCGAGCGCGGCAGTCGAGGAAGGGAGAACCCCCCCGCGCAGCGCAAACGTTGCGCGTTGGAGGGAGGTCGCGTCACGCGTCAAGCGGACGCGCGCGCCCCCGAGGTGGCCCCGCCCCCCTCCCCACCGGCCCGACCCCCCCCGGCCCGCGGGCGGATTCCCCCGCGCGGGACCCCGAGCGCCCCCCCCCCCCCCACCCACGCGCGACGCGCAATTTGCGCGCGCGCGCTCCCCGAGGAGGCGCCCCCCCGGCCCGCGGAGCGGGAATTTAAAATTCCCGCCCGCGCGGGAACCCCGAGGAGGCGCCCCCCCTCCCCCCGGCCCGCCCGCGGGCGGGATTCAAATTCCCGCCCGCGCGGGAAATCGGAGGGGTATAAACCCCCCGCGGGACTGCGTCCGCGAGACGCAGTGTTTGCGCCCGTCCGCGCAAACCCCCCCCCCCGCGGGACTGCGTCCGGGAGACGCAGTGTCTGCGCAAACCCCCCGGTGATTGCGCAGAGAAGCCGAGGGCCCTCTAGCCCGAATCCCTGCGCGGGCTGGCCCTGGAATTTTTTCAAAAAAAAAAAAAAAAAAAAAACAATCTCTCGCTGCGACTTGCAGAGAGGAAGCCGAGCCGGAGGCTGCTGCAGAGGGTGTTGAAAAGGGAGGTGACTTGCTGATCTTTTCGGATCAGCCCGCTGGCTCACGTGGTCGTGAGCCGTGCGGTAAGGCTCAGGGAGCCTACAGGTCGGGGGTTCGAATCCCGCCGACTCCCCCAAGGTATAATTTTTTTTTGTCAAAGTTATTTTTTATTATTATTATTTTTAATTAAAATTTTTAATTTTAATTTTTTTTAATATAGTTTTTAAACTTTAATAAATTAAATTTAATTTTAATTTATTTTTTCTAAAAGTTTAAAACTATAGAAATTAAAATTATTTATTTTAATTTTAAAATTGATAATAATTATAAAAATGCTTTGTTAAAGAAAGCCTTTTAAGGGGGGATTTTTTTCAAAAAAAATCAAAGGGGGATTGAGAGTAATTTTTTATGAAAAATAGCAATTTGGCATTGTAAAAGGTGCATTTTCAGGTGTGACCGAGCACCTAGTGGGTTATTCTAGTGGGCATTTTTTTTTGTTGTATGTTGCATATTTCATTTTTGCACTATAACATTAAAAATTAAAATCAAACACTCCTTAAAGTCCCCCGGAATATAAAACCCATCCGTGCAATTTATTTGCACTTGCGGCGTTCGGTATTTGCGATACCTGCGGCCGGCACTTACGGGTAAAGCTGTCGTGATTTGCCTACTGTATCCGCCGCCTAATATAGCTGCTATAACGACGTCTGAGCTTGTTCTCTATAAATCGTCGGGGAGGAATAAGTACGCCATTTTTTGCATTTTTTACTCCATCCACTACCCTTTATCGCACTTGTGTTTAGGCGTAAATCCTGACGAAGTATTCTTCATAGTGTTTAGGGGAAGTTACGCCCCACGCATGAGAAGAATCTTCTATGGTAGGTGCCATCAACAAGGCGATTCCCTTTCGGTACCGCTTATGTTCCACGTATCGTATGATCTCTAAAATTCACCTATAGTCTCCCTCACGTAAGGGCGGGTGATTTTTTGTTGATCTTTCTAAATACCTATAGTTTCCCTCACGTAAGGGCGGGTATTTTGTACGGTATATTGGCCTAGCAAAAGGTATATCGAAAGGGGGACCAATTTGGTGATATAAGGAACCTTCACTATGGCAGTTGTTGCAAAATTGATGGCGATCCGCATCGGTTATTGAAAGGTCCAAATTATACACCATGGAAACATAAGATGAAGGCTATTCTCCAAATGGAAGATTTGTGGGATATTATTCCTTGGAGTAGCAACAAGGCCTTCACCAACAGCAGGATCCACGGGTCCTTCAGCAGATCAGATTGCTTTTGACAAGAAAGACAGTAGAGCAAAGGTGCTCATTTTGTTTGCTGTTTCCGATGAAGTGCAACCTCATATAGCTGATAAAGCAAGTGGTAAAGAGGCATGGGATGCCCTTAGAACCATCTATGAGGGGAAGAATGAATCCACCATTCTTCATCTTCAACAACAACTTCATAACCTTGAGTTTGAGACAGGGGTGAAACGGTTGAACTCTTTACGTGCGAGTGTACGAGTTGAAAGAGAAATTGAGTTCTCTAGGAGATCTTGTGGATGAAAAGCTTCTCATTTCACTTGTGATGAGAGCTTTACCTTCTTCATTTGACATGTTGATAACCTCCATCCGGGTGTCCCAACGACAAATTACCTACATCGAGTTGGTCAATGCTGCTTCAACAACGGGAGGCACGCCAACTTCACAAGGATGATTCTTCCAATACGGCCCTATACACCAACGAGGCGGGGGTTCTAGGAAGAAAGGTAATGGGCAAAAAGGAGGCAACTTTCGAGAAAGGAGGAAATTCTCAACGGGATACGAAAGGAAAAGGCAAGCAACCTCAACGAGAAGAAGAGGTGGTGCAAGATCCGTGAGAAAGACAACCATGACACCAACGGGTGTTGGCATAAGAACAAGCAAAAAGGCCAAAACAAACCACAAAATAAAAACAAGCAACCCCGAGGCGAATGTTCTTTGTTGAAGAATCGACTCGGATTACGAATGGGCACACAAGGTGCTCATGACTACCACGAGATTCCACTCGAGAGGGATCCTATTTGGTATGTCGATTACGGAGCTAGTAAACATATGAGCGGCGACGGATCGTGGTTTGAATCATTTGTGGCCAAGGAGGGCAAACCTGTCACCATTGTCGATGATAAAACCTACGGGGTTCGGGGAGAGGGTACGGTTTCGGTCACTCTTCACGATGGCAAGTGTCGGATTGACAAGGTCCTCTATGTTCGGGATTGGCCAACAATTTGTTGTCGGTGACACAAATCCTGGACAGAAATATGGTTGTCAACTTTCGTGTTGAGAATGGAAAGAAGTGTTGTACAATTACCGGGAAGGGTAAGCGGTTGCAACGACTTCATATAAGCATGGCTTATTTGCACTAGATGCTATCTCTATTCCACATGTTGCCATGGTTGTCTCTACCAAGGAGGCAACTTCCCTATGGCACAAGAGATATGGGCATCTTAGTTACGGCTACTTACTTGAGCTCGGCAAGTATGAGATGGTAAAGGGTCTTCCTTCCCTTTACGCCACATTGCCCGGTGTGCTCGACTGCTTGGCGGGGAAAGCGGCATAGAGTACCATTTGAGAAGAGCTCTACAAGAGCAAGAAAACCTCCGGAGCTAATTCACACCGATCTATGCGGTCCTTTCACACCAACGGTGTTGGAGGGAAGAGGTACTTTCGGTTATTCGTAGATGACTACTCACGAAAGATGTGGGTTTTCTTTCTCCAGCTGAAATCCGAAGCTTTCGCATTCTTCCAACGAGTTCAAGAAATCCGTTGAGAAGGAGTCGGGGGCTTCTATTAAAACCCTCCGCTCAGATCGAGGGGGAGAGTTTACCTCTAATGAATTTTCTGCATTCCTAGATAAACATGGGATCAAGAGACAGGTTAACAACTGGCCTATACTCCTCGGCGAGAATGGAGTTGCTTTGAGAGAAGGAACCGTTCTATCATGGAAATGGTTCGTTGTATGCTCACGGGTGCAACTCTTGGGCAACAATATTGGGCGAGAAGCTGTCACCTGCTTGCGGTGTATCTTTTGAATAGGGCACCCACAAAGGCCCTAAAAGGAATGACTCCACGGGAAGCATGGAGTGGTCGAAAACCCTCCATATCTCATCTACGTATTTTCGGGTGTCAAGCTTTCATGCACATACCGAAAGAAAAAAGGAAGAAGCTAGATGAGAAACAACTGAGATGTATTTTTCTTGGATATTACGAGCACTCTAAAGGATATCGGTTGATAGATCCTTTGACCAAGAAAATTCATATCAGCGAGAGATGTTGTCTTTGATGAAGCTTTCACATCACGAGAGCACATCTACGGTACACCGAGGATATTGTGGAACCAAAGGAAGAGGAGATTCCTTCGTCAACACGAGACGGGGAGGTCCTTCTACATCTTCTTCACCACCACCGAAGGAGAATCCTAAATGGTGTACAAATACAATCGAGAGATGCAAATTTATCCACTCCTCCCAATTTGAATTTGGATAGACCTCGTACACGCGGTATGGCTCAACGGGAAAGAGAAGCCGAGAAGCGGGTGAGGTTGATGATCTTTGTCAATCTTTTGAGGAACTTTACGTGACTCCAAGTAGAGAAGTTGAGGATATGGATATTGATGATGACGGGGCATTCATGTCTACCATAGATAGTCTTGGACTGCATCGGTGCAAGATGCTCTTAGTGAGCCTCGGTGGAAGGCCGCTATGGATACGGAGTATGAGTCTACGATGAAGAATAAAACTTGGAAGCTTGTTGATCCGCCTCATGGAAAGAAACCTATTGGCTGCAAATGGGTATACAAAGTCAAGTACAAGGCGAGATGGAACAATTGATAAGCATAAAGCCCGTCTTGTTGCAAAGGGCTATGCTCAAAAGGAAGGCATCGACTATGAAGAAACTTTTGCACCTATTGCTCGGATGACCACAATTCGGGTTATGTGTGCTATGGCAGCACAATATGGGTGGAAAGTTCACCAAATGGATGTCAAAAGTGCCTTTCTTAATGGTGATCTCCAAGAAGAAGTCTATATGACTCGGCTGAAGGATTTGAAGTGGAAGGCCAACGAGCAGAAAGTTTGCAAATTGGTTAAATCCTTGTATGGTGCGAAACAAGCTCCTCGAGCTTGGTATATAAAAATGGACAATCACCTAATGCGGCATGGATTTAAGAGATGTCCAGTCGGATGCAAACCTCTATTTCAAGAAACAGGGTTACGAGATAGTGTTGCTTGTACTCTATGTGGATGATCTGCTCATTACGGGGAGTTCGGAAGATTTGATCTCTCTTTGTCAAAAGAAACTTGTGCAAATCTTTTGAGATGACGGATCTTGGACTTCTCCATTCTTGTCTTGGTGCGGAATTCAGCCGGAAGGAGCACACCATCAAAGTGTCTCGAGAAAAAGTATGCCAAGACATTGCTCGATAAATATCGCATGGTAGTCTGCAAGCCAATGGCAACTCCTATGGAGAATGGACTTCGATTATCGCGATATGATGACTCACCCCGGGTAGATGGCACTCTCTATCGACGGTTGATTGGGAGTCTCATATATCCGACCAATACTAGGCCGGATCTCGTATTTCTTTGTAAACTATCTTTCGAGGTTCATGCGGGGAGCCTAAGATTACTCATTGGAAAGCGGCAAAACGTGTTCTTCACTATGTCCGTGGTACTATAGAATATGGCCTAGAATACAAGAGGAACAACAAATTCTTCTTGCAAGGATACACGGACTCCGACTATGCCGGATCATTTGATGATCGCAAGTCAACTTATGGATACATTTTTCATCTGGGATCCGGTCCTGTCTCTTGGCACGGCAAGAAGCAACGGTGGTTGCTATTTCTTCAACGAGAGGCGAGAATATCGCGCCGCACGTGAAGGCTGTGTGCGAAGTGATATGGTTACGTCGCATTCTAACAAGTATGGGCCATCCATCAAAATCTCCAATACACTTGTTTTGCGACAATCGGGGTGTTACGAACCTCGTCAAGAATCCGAGTCCATCATGAAAAAACAAAGCACATTGACACACAATGTCATTTCATTCGAGAGGAAGTTCCAAAGCACCGAATTCGGCTTCGACACATTCCCACCGATGCTCAAGTTGCGAGACATTTTCACTAAGGCACTTGGACGTGTCAAATTTGAATTGTTTCGCAGCTCACTTTGTATTGCAAAATAATGTAAGGGGATGTTAGTATAGCTATTAGTTATTACATTACCCAAATAATGTAATAAAGGGGGATGTTAGCGTACTTAACTCCTTTTATTTGTATTACGCTATTTAGCTATTAGTTAGCTATTAGTATAGCTATCTGTTGTACTATTACAACTACGTAACAGAGTGCAGTTGCCTGTGTGCTATTCACGGCACTGTCACATGTATTTAAACTCTGCAGCAATATACAATTTCTGTTCGTTGAATCTAACAAAATTTAATTTTTAACCTATGGTTAAAATATTTTAATTTAAATAAATTAAATAATAATATTTACAACCTGCCAAATGGATCGTTTGAAGGAATTATTTCTTAATGACTCCTTGTGTCATTTTTATTCACCTCAATATTTAGCTCGAAATTTTATAATATTAAATATTATAATATTATTATTACCTTTTAAACCTATTTCTTCTTCCTTGGGATTTCTTTTAAAAACCTGCTTCTTCTTCCTTGGGTCTTCAATATTTTAGGCCGCTTTAGGCATATAATATCAAAATAAATATTATATCCTATTTCTTTTAACCTCTTCCTTGAGTTTTGGAAAATTCACCTAATGACATTAATGATGAAAAAACTTGAACATCAATCTCTTGACATCAATGACAACAAAACTTGCTCAAATTTTTAACAATATCCTCCTTTGTTATTGATGGCAACCCTTTTTCCTTTAACCATTTATTTTACTTTTTTTAGTTTTACCCCCCCTGAGAGACTGCTCCCCTTAATTGAATGCTCTCCCCTTAACTCAAATATCTTCCCCTTTGATATCAATGACAAAGGGCCACCTTTGGGGCTTGGGGCTAAAGATAAGACTCTTAGCTCAGTCCCCTCCCCACCTCCTCTCCTTGAGGTGGTTAATTTTGGGGTGGGAGTATCTCTACTCCCAACATACACTGCTCTTTACCTTTGTACACCTTCTTCCTCAACTGATCCTTATGATTCCTTTGAATACTCCTATTTTTGCTTGTCTCTAGAAATTCTGCTCTACACCACTTAGCCATATGCCCAACATTATTTCACTTATAACACTTAATGTTGCTGTTTCTTGAAGGTGCAACTGTCTTGAATTTCCTCTTGGTGAAGCCATATCCATTCTTGTCATAAAATATGTAATTAACTACCTTATTACCAAACTGATTACAAGAGTAGCAATGCCCTTGAAATAGATACCCATTTTTGAAATTCCTTTTAGTGAAACCATATCCCTGTTTTTCATGTGTCCTGCACTACAAAGCCTTCTGACCAAACCTATGATATGAGAAGCAACGTCCATTGAAGAACCCTTGCCTTGATCCCATTGGTCTCTTAATATCTTCTTCCCTGTGATGTTTCTTGTTCCATCTGTTCCTTATTTGTGCATTGTTCCTTTCCTTGTTGAAATTTCTATTTTCCAACTTATCCTTAGAAGTCTCACTTTATCTTTCACTCTCTTCTTTTCAAGCTTCTTTTTATTTGGAGCTTGAGATTGAATCCTCTCCTCATGCTCTATATTCTTCTTCAAAACCAAGTCCTGTCTTATTTTATGAAGATATTTGTACCTTGATAATCTTATCCAAGTTATATGAGCTTCTCCAAAATCTGTGTATCTTGTATTTAGACTCTTTTACTTCCTTCCTTAGTGAAGCTACCTCATGCTCTAATATATTATATTCTAAGAATTTTACCTCTAACTTATCTTTAAGTCTCTTTGTCTTAGCTATTGAGTTGGTTAGATCTTCTATAAGCTTTCCTTTCTCTTCATCACATTCTTGAAATTGAAGCTTGAGTTTTGAGTTCTACTTTCTTACCTTTCTTAATTCCTTAAGAGCAGAAATAAGCTCACCTTCAAGATCAACTTCTCCTTCCTCTTCATTTTCTGATTCTTCTTCTACCTTTTTTCATCAAGATCATCTTCATTATTTTTTGATTTATTTCCACTAGAAGTACTTCCTAATTCTTCTATTTCCATAAGTAGAATTTATTCTTCTGGACCTTCTAGAGCATCTTCAAATTCATCTTCACTAAAACTGAATCTATTCCTTGTACAATGATCTTCAAGATGACTAAAGTTTCCACACCTAAAACACTTGAGAATTATTGGTTCCATTTTTCTAGCATCTTCTTTTTCTACTGTCAGAAATAGAATTTCTTCTTATTTATTTTTAAAGGACCTTCTATCACTATCACTTGAACTCTTACCTATCTTATCTGCATAAAAAAATCTTCTTATGCCTTTGGAAAAACTTCTTTCCTTGCGTACCTTGTCCATCCCTACTTTTATTTTGATACCTATATTTTCATGTTTCCCTATTCTTATGATCTTATTTCTCATCACAACTGCTATTTCTAGATTTTGGACAATCAGATTCATAGTAATCATATTTACCACATTTGAAACAATTACCTTATTGCGTACCTTTATACTTTCTTGTGTCCTTACTCCTTATGCCATAATTTCCTTCTTCATCATTGGATAACTCATTACCTAAATCTGAATTCTTATCCTTTGTATTCTTTGTAACTTTGAAGGTTGCTTATTTCTAGGGGATAGGATACTTTTCTATTCTCATCTCAAAAGCTATGAGAGTACCATGTATCTCATTTCTTGTCAAAGTTTCAACATCTTTTGATTCTTCTATAGCTGAAACCTTTTCACTATACTTCTTAGGGAGTGACCTTAAAATATTTTGACAAACATCTATTTCTTCAAATTTAAACCCAAGTCCTTGCATGGAGTTAACAAATTCATTCAAATAAAGTAAGTATGTAGAACTGTCTTCCTCTTCCTTCATCCTTAGGTCTTCAAATATTTTCTTATGATTTTGCGATTTTGCCATATTGACTTTTTTATCTCCCTCATATATTTTTTGCAACTTTTCCCAAATCTCTTTTGCTAATGTGCAATGCATAACTTTTACAAACTCTAATTCATGTAAACCATTTAATATTCTATTCATTACCTTTGAATAATTTAGTTGTAGGATCTTACCATATTTATCTATAGGTGGAGTAGTAGGCGGTGTGTACCCATCCTCAACTGCTTTCCATATATTAATTACTTGTACCATTAGGTAAATTTGCATTCTTACACTTCAGAATGCATAATTGTTCCCATCGAATAATAGTGCCTTATTTCATGAAGATCCACTCTGAGAATCCTTCTGTGTTCCTGTAAGTTTTTCCTTCAAGCTGTTAAACTCTTTCGAAGGAACCCCCTCTGATACCAATTGAAGAACACAATATTATATTGAGAGGGGGGGTAAACAGTATACGACCACTTTTTACTTTTATTTCTCAAACAATATTATCCAATATAATCAATGGAAATATCAATAGCAGTAATTAAAGTAATGCATAAATCATCACACATAATAGAGACACCAATTTAACATGGTTCACCCAATGTGGGCTACTCCATGGAGAAAATATTTCACTAAAATTTTCTCAACAAATCTCTTGGGAATCCTACCTATTACAATGCTTATGGACCTCTATCCAAAAGAGACACCAATCCCCTAATCAAGTTTGTGGATCTATATCTATAGGATAACTCTTTCCTCTTGTTGGTTCACAGATATTTATCCACAGGAGAATTCTTTCTCCTTTGTTGGTTTGTGGATCTCTATCCATAGGAGAACTCTTTCTCCTTTGCTCTGGTTGGTGATCTTCTAGAAGAATACTACCTCCACTGCACTGGCTTGTGGATCTCTCTCCACATAAGACCTCTGTCCTTACTCAGAAGACCTCTATTCTCACTTCCTTGGCTAATGGATCTCTATCCACTGGAGACTACTATCCTCTATTCTATCACCTCCAAAGCTTGCACTCAGATCTGCTCAATCTCTATCTCAAATCTAAACTAAACACTATCCTTCGATCTAGCACAAATTTACTCATAAGTTTAACTTTGGTCTGGAACAAATCCGCCTTAAAATATGCACAAAAACCTATCCTCAAATTTATCCTCAAGCTTTAACATAAAGTTTGATCCAATCACAAATAAAATCTACTAGATCTTCTCCAAGCCTGAACTCAAAGCTTGAATAGATCAATCAATCAACTTTACTCTCAAGTCTTCTCAAAGACTTACCTCAAATATGTCCACAAGTTCTTTCAAGAGCTTGTTCAATATGCTCAACAAGTCTTCACCAAGACTTACCTCAAATATACTCAACAAGTCCTTTCAAGAACTTGCTCTATCTTCTTAATAAGTCTTCACCAAGACTTGTTTCAAATCTACTCAACAAGTCCTCCCTAGAACTTGTCCAATCTGCTCAACAAGTCTTCACCAAGACTTACCTCAAATATTCTCAACAAGTCCTACCTAGAACTTGTTCAATCTTCTCAACAAGTCTTCACCAAGACTTACCTCAAATATTCTCAACAAGTTGTCCCTAGAACTTTCTCTATCTGCTTAACAAGTCTTCACTAAGACTTGTCTTAAATTTGCTCAACAAGTCCTCCCTAGAACTTACTCAAAACAATCCACTAGATTTCACAAAAGCTTATTCAAATCAATTGCAAAACTTGCATACACAACTCAACTTAATCCTTTCAGAAAACCTCTTCAATCACACAAGCAAGTTTCACTCAGAATCTTGTTTAACCATAGAAACATATAGAGATTGGTAAGAGACTCAATATGTTTCACACTCACAAATCACTCTATCACTTTCAAAATAACTTTCAAATCAATTCAAAAATAAGGTATAATTTATTTCATAAATCTTGAACTATCACTCAAATGCTTTCAATAAATAATGCTCAAACAACTTCACTCAACCAATCGTTCAATGAAACACACCTTGCTTTGAAACCCTAACCAAGTGTTTCACTATTATTTCAACAACTCACACTATGGAACTTCAAACCTAAACTCAATATGATTCCAAATTCACATAACAATGATACTCATGTTCTTTCATAAACCCTAGATCAAGATAGTTTTCAACTTCACATAAAAATGATATTCATGATATTTCACAAACCCTAGTTCAAGATAGTTCTCAATCTCACATAACAATGATACTCATGATCTTTCACAAATCCTAGTTCAAGATAGTTCTCAATATTCACATAAAAATGATACTGATGGTCTTTCAACATCCACAAATCATGCACATGAAAACTCACTCAAACATTTCCAACAATGCTTATCAAACAATCATTTTCACTCCAACTTTGCATTTCACAACTTTTAATCCAACAATATTTCACTTACAAGGAAGATGTGCTCATACCTTTTGTTTGATGAAGATATATCTTCAAAATCTATCTTAATCACAATCAAATCCTCTTTGCCAATTTCAATGTTAAATAGATATAGCCTATATCAAATCTCCACTCAAATATATCCCTCAATAACTATTTCACCATACAGAAATATCAAGTCTCAAATACACCTTATAATCTCCAAACTTCACAAAAATAATATTCAATCCATAAACAACCACTCCTTTGATAATACTTCATAAAGCCAAAAATTAATTCCTTTGTTTTAATACTTTTCACTCCAATATTTACCCAACAACAAAATAAAATTAATTCTTTTGTTTTAATACTTTTCACTCCAAACTTTACCCAACAATAAAATAAAATGAATTCCTTTGTTTTAATACTTTTCACTCCAAACTTTACACAATAACATTCAACACCATTAAATTTATTTCTAATCTCTTATATCTCCAATATTTATTTATAATGCTAATTAAAAAAATTAAAATATCAAACACCCTTATGACTCTCTCTCTTTCACCTTAACAAAAAAAATTATTCACTTGACCTTAGACGCCTTCACAACTATCACGTGGCCCCCTAGTGCTATTCACACCATGCAATAATTAAATCGAGCACTTACCTTATGCGATGGCCCACATTAAAATCAAACCTAAAACATACCACTACCGTAGCGCCCTAGCCCAAGGCTGGGCTACTGTTGGGCTACGTACCCAACACAAAACCTAAGGTGCATGATGTGCACTTTGTCCCTTACTCTTCGATGATTTGAAAATCATAAAAAACTCTTGCTGTGCTCAAAATGAAGGGAACGCGAATCAAACCCTTAACCTACCTTGCATGAATACCTTAACCAGTCGCCGATCACCACTTGCGCTACCAAGCATTTTAGAGATATTTGGTGCTCCATTTGTCTTTATCACTAAGCCTTCCCTCTTAAATTTAACACATGTAAATTCCTTTGTTTTATCTTAAGCAACACACAAATTTATTTTTGCTTTGGGCATACAAATCGCATGGATGATTTTTAATAAAAACCATTGACCGTTTTATACCTTTTGCTATGCATTCCAACACATTGAGGTTTCCAATTTGAATTTTAATTTGAATTTTAACTTTAACTTTTGATGCCTTTATTATTTATTTAAATTAAAATTTTAACCTATGGTTAAAATATTTTAATTTAAATAAATTAAATAATAACTTTTACAACCTACCAAATGTGTCTTTTGAAGGAATTATTTCTTAATGACTCCTTGGGTCATTTTTATTTACCTCAATATTTAGCTTGGAATATTATAATATTATTATTGCCTTTTAAAACTGCTTCTTCTTCCTTGGGATTTATTTTTAAGCCTGATTCTTCTTCCTTGGGTCTTCAATATTTTAGGTCGCTTTAGGCATATAATATTAAAGTAAATATTATATCCTATTTCTTTTAACCTCTTCCTTGCCTTTTAGAAAAATCACCTGATGACATTAATGATGACAAAACTTGAACATCAATATCTTGACATCAATGGCAATAAAACTTGCTTAAATTTCCAACACCAATCGATGATAGCAGAGGGGAGCAACAAGAAAAATAAATCCAAAAGTACCGAGCCAATGTGGTCAACATAGAGAGAACTACTGCGGACAAGAGTAGCACGAAGACAAGCAGTGGAAACAACAAGGGAAAGTATAAGAATCTTGCTATAAGACACACACAGGAGGAAAGAGAAATAGGAAACAAAAAAATAGGGACACCTTTGTTACCAATCGAAAGAGTTACGGGTAACAAAGGGGAGAAGAAGGTGAAGGGGAGGAAAGGGTGGGAAAAAAGGGAGACACAAAGGGAAAAGCAATCCAAAGCATGTCAAGTGAAACTGATGGGGCATAAACCCTTTTTCATGAGGTATTCTTATGGATTGAATTTCCCTAAATGCAACCCACTAAAGACCTGAGACATTCCAAGAGCAAACATATTGCCATTGTATTTTATCTCTTCTATCCTAGGCCCTCTTTTTCACACAATACAATAACGATTCTCTTTTACTGACTATCATCGACTAGGGGGCCATTTTAGCTTTAACCATAGCTTACAATTTTCACTTTACGGTCCCAATTGTGCCTTACCATAGGGGTAATTTATAGCATACCCGTCCTACCTTGTGCTTGCATTTATGAGTTTTAAGGCTTGCGGTTACTCCTGGGGATGTGTGAGAGGTCTTAGAAATTGCTGAATGTATCCATTGGGCTACGAGGTCATGACAAAAATGGATAGAAGAACATAAAACTAGTAATACAACACAAAGATGAAGGGGAATGTCATATTTTCTAAACAATTTTTAGAAAAATCCTTACTGATGCCCTATGGTGCTTGACCAAGTGGTAACTTTTCATATGACCTTGTTGCACCAATGGTCGGTGATAAAACTTGTGATTCCCAATGCACTGGCCTTACATAATGCAAGGATTTATTTATTGGTCATAAAATTATGATATGATAAGCACGCCTAAGCCAGGATGTCATCCATGAATCATCCTTTGAATCTGTAGTGGCTGGACTAGATCACATTGTATTTGAGGCACTACTTGTGATTCATCTGGCACCGTCCACACTAGCTTAGAATTATGATAAAATCATAATTCTTCTTACTTTTCCTGAGCTTATGAGTGGTTAGGCCTTTGAATCTAGGGTGGGAATGGCTTTTGCCATTGTATTCCACCTCTTGAGTGGTGAGCTGTCAGGGACCAAGTTTTTTATGCTATTCCTTTTTGAGATCGGCTAACTATGCTAATCCTATGATTGACTATTCCTATGTCTTGAGGCACTCCTCCCGCTCATGGGTATCCATGTTCTTACAAAAATCCCTAAGGGTCTAGGGTTGATTGGTAATGCCATCTTCATGGATGTGGGTTTCATGATAGACTTGCTCATGGTATGTGCCCACTTCATGATTTGGTACTAGCTCTTGGAGGGAACTGGTCGATTTGGGCCTCCACACCAAAACTTGCTCAGCTTTGATAGCCTCCTTGTAGAGTTATGGGAAATAGATTTCCCTTGATTGGTGTAGAAGGAGACTAATATTAGGGCTAAGAGCCCACATGTAGAATAGATGTGCCTAGATGGAGGTTAGGAGGATTTGTAGTGGAATCCTCTTCCAACTATTTTCAAAATGGATATTGAAGTCTGTCACACTTTTAAGAGGGATCCTATTGATAAATGTGAATTGGTTTAGAGGCTTCACAAAATTTTACCATGTAGATATGCTTCTTGAATGCAGAGTATTATACCAGAGTCATTCCCTACCTTCAAGGGAGTCCACTAGCAGCTTGATGATTGCATATTCATGCATGATGTTGTGAAGGATGGCCATAGAAACCATATTTTAAAGGTGTTACTTCACAACTCCCTTGACACCATTGTAATTTGGTAGGGCATCAAAAGTGGCTTATGGAATATCGTACTGATGAGGGATATTGAGGGGACCAGGGTCATTCCATTAGAAAAAATATGGGTAGGCCATGAAGGCATCAGTATTCAGAGGTCCCAGTTGTAATTTTAGAATCAAAGTCACCAAGTGAGCATACTATCTCTACCAATAAGTTCAAGGCTGCTCACCATACCTTAAGTCCTTCGGGATGTTTGGATCTTTAGTGCAGGTGGATGATTGGTCTTATGATCTAGTTGTACCGTGCAATCAGAGTAGCTAGGTGAGTTTGAGAAGATCTAGGTAAATCAAAGAGTCACTAAAATATGTTTTTATAAAATACATGGACTCAGTGAGATTCCTAGTAGAGTCACCAAAAATTGTTGGTCGACAATCCGACATTGCACATAGGGTGGGATGAGTGGGTCAGCGTCAAGCAGTGTAGAAGGACCACTGAATCAAAAGAATGGGGTAAATAATCTCTGGAGAAGGCTGATTAATTTGGGGTAATTTTAACTACTCTATGCCACAAAATAAGGGAAAAGGAAAATAAAAAAGAAATAAATAAAAATATCATAGGTAGAACTCACAAGGACGGGTATAGCTACATCTGATCTATGCAGGCATAATAGCCCATCAAAAACACAAGCCCCACACCTAATAGATCACCCAATGGTGTCTTTGTCCTAGCTGTGGGTAGGAGGTGAATTCCAGTGTTGATGAACAGGTGCATGAGATCCAAGATGTAGAATTAGAGCGCTCCTATTCAGGCGGTGTTAGTAGAAATAAACCCCCAATCCATATAATGAATATGCTTCCCATTAGTCATTCAAGCACACCCTATGGAATATAGATAGTAGAATAACACAAAATGACTTAAGTGGCTAAAGAATTGAATATTCATACATTTAGTAAAGAACAAGAGGATACAACTAGAGACCAAACAATGCAAAATTTGTATTTACAAAGGGAAAACCTTACATAAGAATTGTAATGGCTAAAGAGTTGCCCTTAGGAATGACTAGTATTCCACTATTTATAATTATATTTACATGGATTTAAAAATTTAGATATTAATGGTGGAAGGTGGGAATATGGCTTTTGCAGCTGATGAGCACTGCCCTGGTACATTGCTCCACTAGGAAGTGTTGATCTTCTAGAAGAGTAGCAGGTGCTTTTGGATCAAATTGGACCCTTTGATCTTTTTCTTAGCTTATTTTTGCTAAGCTACCTCATCCTTCTCCTTGACTGACAATCCTCTATTTAGGTAGAAAGTGTTAGATACTGAAGTACCTTGGGAGCATCGCACCTTTCACCCATGCTGACCGCTTAGAACATCCGCCCAAGGAGCTATGTAGGTTTTTTGAGAATATTCCACCCAAAATATTAAGAAAAAAAGTTTGCTCATTCCATAGCCTTCCTTGATTTAGTCTGCTATCCACCCAACCTTTTGGTCCACCCACAACTACTACTGTCACCACTTAGTACCTTCTACATGTCTAGTAATGTCTTATAAAATGAGCAGACTCCTTTAGGATAGAGGGAATCACTTCTTGAAAGGAAGAGTGGGTGAAGGATGCAAAAGTTGACCCACATATTCCTCTTGTAATGGGATATTGAGGTTAAAGAATGCTATTTTTGACATGGATTTAAAGAGAATGTGAAATGTTTTGATACAAATAACAAGATATTTGAAATTCTTGTAAAATCACACGTTTCAAGGATTCTTGTTTTTGTGCAGGGATAGGGTTTATTGCTAGTATAACTAAAATTTTTAACTTCATATATTTGGTTGTTTGGATGGAAAAAAAACTATACAAGTTAGGACTTCATGGTGGAGGAAGACTATAGGGCCTTGGAAGGAGGAAACAGGGGAAAAAATAAAAGAAGTTGCTATGCATGTTGGTTTTTGTCCTTTGGTTCATTTTGTACCAGGATTTTGAGGTCAAAGAATGCTATTCCTGACATGGCTATGAACAGAATGTGAGATATTTTGGAAAAACATATTAAGCTCTTTGGAATGTTTATAAAATTAGTTAAGTTTCAAGGGTTCATATTTTTATGCAAGGATAGGGTTTATTCACAGTACAAATAAAAATTTAACTTCATAGATTTGGTCATTTGGATAGACAATAGACTATGCAAGTTAGGGTTTCATGGTGGAGGAATATTGTAGGGCCTTGAAATGAAAAATAAAGGGAATAAAAAAAAGAAGTTGCTATGCATGATGTTGGTTTTTGTCCTTCAATTCCTCTTGTATCAAGATATTGAGGTCAAAGATAGCCATTTTTGACATGGATTTGAATAGAATGTGAGATGTTTTGGAAAAAATATCAAGATCTTTAGAATATTTGTAAAATCAATTGTGTTTCAAGGATTCAAGGTTTTGTGCAAGGATAGGTTTTATCCATAGTATGAATAAAAATTTTAACTTTATAGATCTAGTTGTTTAGATAAACGAGAGACTGTGCAAGTTAGGGTTTCATGGTGGAGGAAGATTATATGACCTTAGAAGGAGGAAGCATTGAAGAGGATGGATTCAAGGAATTTTTAGGTTGCATCACACATGGACCTCAAGATTTTGAACTTAGCCACCTACTGGATCAACTTTAGAACATACAATTTAAGAATCCATTAAATAATAATAAGTTTACATGCTATTAAAACTTCATAGATCTAGTTGTTAGGTTAGGTGGTAGTCTATGCAAGTTAGGGTTTTATTGAAATATGTATGGAGAATAGTACTCGGAATGCATAGGCCCTAAAGCACAATATAAGGCTTGCTCATGAATGAATTGTAGAAGAAAAGTTTGTGCTAGAAGAGGGCCTTCAACAATTTGCAAGAGAATCAAATATTTTGAAATATATTAAAATTGTTGCACTTTTGCTTGAAAAAATAGTAGAGGATGTTGTATTAAGGTGTAGATGGATGTTAGAGGTGCCTAGGGTTTCAAATTTGATAATGAATAAGGGTTTTAGGGGATACATGGAGGAAAAGTATAAGGATAGGTTATTGCTATAGTTGTCATCACACCCGTTAGATCCATAACACAAGCCTTTGTTCCAAGTTGTATCACTAGTAATATGTAGAATATCAATAGACGGTTTGAAAGAGGTATTTACAGGGGGTTTATTGATAATTTTACTGTAGAAGGGAGCAGTAGGAGATAAAGGGAAAATTTGAGAAGAATAGACCAAGTATGGAGTCGTCATCGTGCAACATGTATCTTAAACCTAGGGTTCAAAAAATGTGGGTCAAGAGGATAGATTTTTAGAGCTTTTTTTGACAAGATTACCACCATGGTTAGTGAAGTAGAGGGTGATAATAAAAGGGGGATTTTTCTATTGAGACCAATGTTGCTAACACAAATTATAATGGATAATTCCTTGACCTTGAGGTCCTAAGGAGAATGCAAGATGATGAGGGAAGGAAGATTTAAGGATTTTTTGGAATAAGATCCTAAAGAAGAAGCATTAGACTATTAAATGAATCCTTATGAGAGGGTTTATCTCTTTGATAGTGGAAGGAAGTATGGAAGATGAAGTAAAATTTTAAAGAGTTTAAGAATAGGTTTGAGACAATAACAATTTCATAGGAGGATATGCAACTCTCGAATAGGAGTGGTGACTAGGATATACCCTCTTTAAAACAAGATGGTCAAAATTAGCCACAACTCTTCGATCATGGATGTTATGGAAAACCAAATATTTTGGAAGGATAAAAGTTAAATAATAATCCCTTAGAAGCATGTAAAAAGAAACCAGGGTATTCAAACGAAGAGTAACAAAGAAAAATAGTCCTAGGAGAAGATGTGAAAATATAAAATTTATTCAACTGTTAGAGAAAATGCTTATCAAGAGGTTCTATGGGCATGTGATTTTTGAAAAATCCTTGGCAGATTGGTTGGCTAGGTAATGGATGGAAGTCCTAGGGCATTTTTTTAGCTTCTTACTACTAGTAAGAGGGTTGTTGTGATTTCAGTTCAGGAATAAGTAAGATGTAGCAAATATTTTGTTGAATAAATGGTTTTGGGGGTCAACTTTGTTAGTTATCAAATTGTGGAACCCTTGTTTTGATCATAGAACCACTTTTATACCTACTCATCTTGTATAGGTAAAGTTACCAGGGCTGCCACTAGAATTTTTATTTAGAGATGTTTTTCAAGCCATAGGCAACTACATTGGTTCTTTCTTGGAGGTGGGTGAGAGGTACCGATACTCATGCTTGAGGACATTTATTAGGATTATTGTTGATGTGGATTGGAGATACAGATTGATGGGTGATATTGTGTCAAAGTACATCAAAGGGATGCATGTTCAAACCCTAGGTATGTGCACTATCATAATTATGGGTATATTATGAGGGATTGTCTCTTATTTTTTGAGGAAGGTTTGGAGTTGTAAGGTAGAGAGAGGGGTCTTTAAGGGAGAGAATGAGATGCAATTTTTCCTTAAAGCACATGACTCATAGACTAGTAATATCAAATTAAATTAATGTATAAGGGACACAAGCTAGAGGTATCAAGGGAAAGAACAAGAGATGCAAAGAAGATGGAGATAACAATTTTTGTGGTAGATCGAGTTATGGATTCAAAATCATCTCAGGTAGAAGCAAGGTTAAGAATCTTAGAGCAAAAGTTGGATGTCATGTTCCTTGACGCAGATACAAGCTTTCAAAGCAAAAATATTTCCAAATATCATTTCTCATATGGGATTATAGGTAATTATCTTTTGAGCCCTTCGACTGACTAATGGCCAAACTTACAAGTCTATAAAATAAAGTCTCCTCTAGAAGGTAAGGGTGGAGTTGAGGGGCAAAGAGGACCCTCGAATTATTATTCCTTGAAGGTAGTAGATCTAGACCTTGGTTTAGACTTTGGTAAGTTTTTTAATAGTTCTTCATAGGTAAACCACTTTGAATTTGCTTTCTCATGTCTATTTGCCTATGGTAAACAAGGTTTTGTGTCCCCCAAAACCATAAGTATCTTGTGTGATCCCTGAAAGGAAGAATAGGGGGCCTTAATAAAGACATGGGGGTGGGGCATATTTAAGGGTAGATGTTAGGGTAATTTAATTATTAGCTTAGTTAGTTTAGTTATTACCTTATTTTTTTACCTTGAAGATATTCACTGTTACAAATATCTTAAGGTTAGTAGGTTAGCATAATTTGCTAGACTGTTAGTAAGTTAGCACCATTTCCATTTGCTTTTAGCTGACCTGATGATGAAAAACCTAAGGCAAACACATGGTAAGCATGAAATCCTAGGTAGTTGAAGTTACAACTGAGTTGATATTGATACGTGGTTGCGTGTGATTGGTCCAACTGTTGTCCTATTTGGTGAGCTATGATAGGTTTGTTTCTTGTTGATGTGTCACCTTGTCCATGTGCATAGATGGCAAATTTTGGTTGGCTAGATTGCATGATAAAAGGTTGATTCACCAATTATCCGTAGGAAATCAATAAAGCAAGGGCAACATATTGGTTTTAAAAAACTAAATGGTATCTGTATTATCGACCTGGGACTAAAAATTCCCACATATTTTATTTTTTTTACTATCGATGACATTCAAAAATAAAACATGTAACGTGCTTTTTTAATTCTGTCTGATGCTTTAGTCGAGATGGTAGAGCACAGAGTGGTAGTGCACTCGCTCCTTCTAGGTCATGGGATCAATCCATCGTGGGTGCTCCAAACCATACTTTTGCTATATAAAAAAAGGGCAACGCAAACTTTTTAAGGTAATTTTTAATTTATTAAAGTTTACTTCATTTTTTTAAAGAATTTAATATAATTTTGTTTTTTAAAATCAAAATTTTTATTATCTAATTGATTTTAGGTAAAATTTATTTTATTATTAATTAAATACTTGATTAAAATTTATTTTTGTATTGGAAATATGAGCAAGTTTGTTGTCATTGATGTCAAAAGTAAATACAAGGCAAGGTTCTCTCCAAAGTAATTAGAACCATGAGTTCGAAGTAATAAATTGTTTTGAAGGAAGATCTCAGCAAAGGAGGCCATGGGTCAAAAAGATAAACATTTTTTTAATATTATATTAATTGGGCCCATGAATTTGACTTTGTATTAATGTCCATAAGTGACTAAAAGAGGTCAATAGGACTGTAAAGTAAGACATATACAAAGAAACGAGAGTTCCTAATGTATCTCCAGAGAAAATAAAGTAAGAAAAATAGTAAATAGAATAACATATGATATACAAGATCTGTGGATTAAGGATTACTCCCAACGTTCAAGGCTGAAGAGAAGTGAGTGATATAAGAGTTGGATGTCGTCGTAGATGTTCTTTTTTAGAGTCGACAACGAGTTGATCTTGTTGTATCTATGTGATCACCTTGGTGCTTCCTAGTTGTGGCATCTAGAGGTTGGAAGAATGAAGTGATAAGTCGAGATCCTGTTATCTTCTACAAACTATTACTAAGTAGTTATTTCCTGAGATTGAATAATTCTCGGATGAAAAGGGCAATGCATCTCTGATATTCATAATTAATCCAAGATTTTAGTGTATGGGTGTCTCTGAATAAGCAATAATATCTACCTCATATCTCATAGTAGATAGGATAGGTGAAAATGAAATGCTCCTCATATTCCACATCAAGATTGCATAATCTACAAATACGTTGATCTCTGGGGAGGTGATGATCTGTCTCAATACACAACTAGTGGGAGTAAACTCATAGCTGAGCTAGAGGAAACCTGAGGCTGTGTGACATTTGTATCAAGTTATATTTTGGAGTAGTGATCAATCCATTATCTAGTTGGAGATAAAAGTGAGAGTAATGGAGCAGTTTTGGTGAAAAAGGTTCCTTTAGATCAGTCCAAGTAGTTTTTATATATGTTGAGTAAATCTCATCTCAAATAGCCTTATTAGAGTATAGTGCGTTGACTGATGCTTTAGTAGGAGGAAATCTCATGATGTCTAGACCAAGAGATTGAAGTAGAGTAGTATTCTGAGCATACCAACAATTCTTGACCCCTTTATTTGCCAACTATCTTGAGGATTGTAGTGCTAAATATGGTTATATTCTCATGTCCGACATACAATGCAATCTACGAAATAAAGAGACAATAAGAAATATTGTTGTAAGTAATGGACGAGCACCAACTCAGCGAGAATGATGGAATGTAGAACAGTTATTTTAGAATGAATGAATTTGGACAACATTGAGATGTGGACCCTTTCAATATGAGACCAACCCAACTATCTGAGGCTAGGTCCCCAAACTTCACAACCATAGAGCAATGTAGGGTAACAAGAGTGTGGAAGATTCTGATCCTCATGCTTATGTCCTAAAATTGGAGCTGAAAGCATTGCTTTTCTAGAGAGACTAAGGCATCATAACCTTTGTTTAATATTGCTTGAGATGCAGGGATCAAGTTGAAGGTAGGTCCTATGAAAAGAACTCTCAAGTATGTGTATGATGTGAAAATATCAACAACCTTCCCTTTATATGTGATGTGAAAAAAAGAGAGATATTTCTTGGGTAGGTTGAATGTCATGATTTTTTTTTTGGAGATTAACTTCTAATGCATTCAATTCAGACTATGTGCCAAGTATGTCCAGCTATTGTTGAAGTCCTCCTGTTGTATGTGACATTAGGATAATGTCATCAGCAAATAAAAAAATGGCAATAACAGTACCAAAAAGTAAGCAACCTGTACTCTTAGCCAAAGATTCCATAATGAGCATCTCCAATTCATCAATATACAATCCAAAGAGTGTAGGTGAAATTGGGCAGCCCTATTTAACCCCAATAGTACTATGAACATATTTTGTTCTAAGAGATCCAATTTTAACCTGTCCAGTAACTTTTTCATATAATGCCATAACAAAAAAAGTAACCTCCTTTGGAATTCCTAGATCCTTCAACCTCTGAAGTAGTAACCGTCTAGGAACCATATCAAATGCTTTCCTATAGTCAACAAAACAACAATAAATCCTATATTTATTGGCTTTGGCTTCTTCAATGATAGATCTGAGAGTTAGAATGTGATCACAGGTATGATGTTTTCTTCTAAAACCTACCTGCCCCTTTGCACGAAGTTTTTTAGCCTAAAAAAAATCAAAGATAAAAACATCAAGAATAGTTGCAAAAAGTTTTGCAAGAGTATGACCAACCATAATAGTTATGTAATTGTTTGGATTTAGTGGATCTCCGAATTTATATGAGATATATAAGGTTTTATGTGTGTAAAATATTATCCTTGAAAAGAGCAAGTGAGCAAGTTTTAAAAATATTAAAGGAGGCAAAGGTTAAATAATTTAAATTAAAATATTTTAACCTTTTGGTTAAAATTTTAATTTAAACTATTCTTGGCACCAAATTTATTTTTGAAAAATGGTGGCAAAATCGAAATGAGGGTCAACGCCTTCATATTCATCACATTGCATATAAATAGGGGGTAAATTTATTTCCCCAAAGTCAATCATGCATTCGAAGCCTAAGTGGAGACAAATAATATTTCGTGCGCTTCGAGGGAAGAGTTTTCATGCAATTTGGATAGGACAAAGAAGTGGACATTGAAGTAAGAGAGGGCACAAAAATCCTACACAATGCATTGGGTAGCACAGATGGTAGGCAAGATAGTGATAAGAATTTCATGGAGGCTAGGTCATGGGTTCAAGTCGCACAATCACGTTTTGCAAGGAAGAAAGGAAAGGTTTTTCATTCAAAGTGTTTTATGTGAAAGACAAGGACAAAAGGGAAATTGTGAGGCCTTTGTTTCAACTAGGTGCATAGCCCAGATGGCAAGCCTAGCATTCTCTAGGGCTCAGTGCTGGCAATGAGGTTTCAGGTTTGAGTTTGGACAGAGGTAGTTGTGTGGTGCACAAACATTTTTGTGGCAAACCTAAGGTATGAAAAATTGATTTAATTTTTGCAAGGTCTATGATATAAAAAGGGTGTTTTAAGGCATATGTATCATTAAGAGGGCAGTGATAGTAGTGGTTTGAAGTAGGGAGATATAAGGATTAAAATATTTTATTTTAATTCTTTGATGCCTAGAAAATAAATTAGAGAGTGGAGTTATCTAACCAGGTTTGGGTCCCCAAGATCATTCCCAAGGTCAAATTCTTCTATTGGTTAGCCATCCAAAATAGAATCCTCACCACTGACAACTTGATAATCAGAGGGTTACTCATTCCCAATTGGTGCATCCTGTGTAAAAACGCCTGTGAATCAACTTCGCATGTTTTTTTGGAATGTCCCTTCTCTCTTGCCATGCTCAACCAGGTTCTCAACACCTTCGCCATATCCGTAGCCCTACCTAATTCCATTCCCCTCCTTTTTCAATAATGTCCCTGACCTTTCAAGAGCAGTCAACTTAAATTCATGTGGCAAGCTTGCCTTCACATTTTCCCCGTAGAGATTTGGCTTGAGAGAAATGCCAAAATTTTCAAAAACCATGCCACTGATAAGAATATTATTGTGGCCAAAATCTTGGCCCTTGCTGCGAAGAATGCATCTCTTGTATTGTCTTCCAAACCCCCCCCTCCTGGCCTTGAATCAGATCTAACAAAACTTTTCAATATTTCCAATTTCTCTGCTACACCCCGTACTTCTGTTGACAGGTCTGTTATCAAGTGGGTCTTACCTCCTATTGGGTGGCACAAGCTTAACTTCGATGGCACAGCCAAGGGCAACCCAGGAGCGGCTGGTAGAGGAGGAATTATCAGAAATCACAGAGGAGAAATAATTTTGGCCTTTGCTCAGAACCTAGGAATTCAATCTAACAATATGGCAGAGGCTCGGGCCTTGCTACAAAGCTTGATTCTCTTGGAAGGCTTGACCATCAACAAAATTATCATAGAATGAGACTCTTTGCACTGCATCAACTGGCTCAATGGGACCTCTGTGCCTCCATGGGACCTTGTTTTGATCTTCCAAGAATGCAAGGCACTAATTGGAATTTACCCAGAATTAATCATTAAGCATCAGTACCGAGAAGGAAACAAAGCTGCAAACTGGCTTGCTAACAAGGGAGTTGACGAAATGGACATTCATGTGTGGAGAGATTCCTTTCCTATTGGCCTAAGGGATGCTCCTACTATCTCCAATGTCTGCACAATGTGAGGAGTTAATTGGGCATTGAATTTGTTTGATTTCAGATATGGACGAGTCTTCACATCCTTTCTTCCTTCCTCTCCCTTCGGTTGCGTTTTGGAAACTTGTCACGATTTTGCGACACTTTTCATCGTTGGCTGCGAAGTTTCAGCTTGTCACGATTTTGTGACATCCCTTTTGCTTTGGCCATGAGGTTGCTACATGTCATGATATCGTGACACTTTTTTATCCTTCGAACGCGGTCTTCCAACTTGTCGCGATATCGCGACACTTTTTCTCTTCGGGTGCTTTTTTGCAACTTGTCGCGATATCGCGACACTTTTTCTCTCCGGGTGCTTTTTTGCAACTTGTTGCGATATTGCGACACTTTATTTATTTAGGCCATTTCTTCCATCATGTCACGATTTTACGACATTTTTTCTCTTTTGCAGAGGTCTTCCTTTTTGTCGCGATATCGCGACACTTTTTATCCTCGACGGCAGCCTTCCATTTTGTCACGATATCGCGACACCTTTTATCTTCGACTGCGGTCCTCCAGATTGTCACGATATCACGACACTTTTTCTCTCCAGCTGTGGTATTCCAAATTGTCGTGATATCGCGACACTTTTTTTCTTCGGCAACGGTCTTCTAGATTGTTGCGATTTCACGACACTTTTTTTCTTCGGCTACGGTCTTCTAGATTGTTGTGATTTCACGACACTTTCTCTCCTTGGCAGCGGTTTTCCATTTTGTTGCGATTTCGTGACACTTTTTTCTCTTCGGCTGTGGTCTTCCAGATTGTCGCGATATCGCGACACTTTTTCTCTTTGGCAGCGGTCTTCATTCTTGTCACGATTTCGCGACACTTTTTCTCTCTCCGATTGCGATCTTCCATAACGTCGCGATATCGCGACACTTTTTCTCTTCGACAACGGTCTTCCATCTTGTTGCGATATCACAACACTTTTTCTCTTTGGCAGCGGTCTTCCAGATTGTCACGATTTCATGACACTTTTTCTCTTCGGCTGTGGTCTTCCAGATTGTCGCGATATCACGACACTTTTTCTCTTCGGCTGCGGTCTTCCATATTGTCGCGATATCGTGACACTTTTTTTCTACGGCTGACGTTTTTCATCTTGTCGCGATTTCGTGACACATTTTTTCTTCGACAGTGGGCTTCCATGAATGTCACAATATCGCGACACTTTTTCTCTTCGCCTGCGATCTTCCTTCTTGTCGCGATTTCGCGACACCTTTTCTCTTCGGTAGCGGTCTTATTTCTTGTCGCGATTTCGCGACTCTTCTTCTCTTTCGGCTCCAACCCAACAACTTGTCGCGATATCGCGACACTTCCTCTCTTCGGGCAGCAACCTTGCATTATGTCATGATTTCACGACTTCTTCCCTCATTCGACTCCGACGATGCTTCTTGTCGCGATTTCGTGACTTCCTTTCTTCTCTTGGCAGCATCGGCGCATCTTGTCACGATTTCACGACATCACCAATTTGGTCATGATTTCGCGACACCTTTCCTCATGTGGAGGTTTGCCCGCTCTTTAATATTTTCTTCTTGGACCACCTCGGTCAAGCTTGAATTCATGTAATTCCTCTTGTGCAAGGTTCGGGGACCTTTCAACACCCCTTCTACCAATCAAAAAAAAAAAAATTAGAGAGTGGAGTTAAAAGGTGAAAAAGGAATTTCATTTTTATTATAAAAGGGGATAGAATAATTTAATTGAAAATATAATGAAGCCTTGTTAATGCCTTGGGATATTTTGAAGTGGTAATTATTTTTTCTATTAGAAGTGAATTAAGATCTAGAGGGAGTGATAAGGTGTATTTGTGACATCTAACCCTTGTGATTGGCAAAGAGAGTTGTTATGATTAAAACAAGTGTTTAAGGATAATTATTCATCAAACAAAAGGTATGGCACATATTCCTTGTGAGTGATTGTTGGATTTTGTGAATGCTAAGTTGGAGAGAAAAGGATTGTTTCATAAGCATTGTTGAATTTGATTGTTAAATATTTTTTTGAGTGAAAGTTGAGGATAAAAACCTTGTTTGATAATCATTGTTGGAAATATTGAACGAACCTTCATAGCATGATTAGGGTTTAAGCAAGATCATGAGTATCATTGTTATGTGATATTGTTTGATAAGTATTATTGGAAATAGCTGAGTTGAGTAAGATTTTATGGAAGTTTACAATAACAGATTTGAGGCAAGTCTTGGTGAAGACTTGTTGAGCAGATTGAACAAGTTCTAGTGAGGACTTGTTGAGCAGATATGAGGTAAGTATTTGTGAAGACTTGTTGAGCAGATTTGACAAGTTCTAGAGAGGACTTGTGGACAAATTAGTGTGAGATTTTGTGGAAGCTTACAAGGTAGATTTGATATAAGTCTTTGAGAAGACTTGTGAGCAGAGTTGATTGATTGATTTGTTCAAACCTTGGGTTAAGGTTTGGGGAAAATATAGCAGATTTGATTTGTAATTGAGTCAAGCTTTGTGTTAAGGCTTAAGGATAGATTTTAGGATATATTTTGGTGCATATTTGAGAATAGTTTTGTACCAGACTAGAGACAAGATTGAGCATATTTGTGCTAGATTGAAGGATAGTGTTTAGTGTAGATTTGAGATAGAGCTGAGAGCTAGTTTTGGAGGTGATAGACTATAGAGGATGATAGTATCCAGTGTATAGATGTCCATTAGCCAGGGTAGTGAGGATATGTCTTCTAAGTGAGGACATGAGTCTTCAGTGGATAGAGATCCATAAGCCAGTGTAGTGAAGGTAGTAATTATTCTATAAGATCACCAGCTAGAGTAGAGGAGAAGGAGTTCTCCTGTGGATAAATATTCATAAACTTGAATAGGGGATTGGTGTCTCATTTGAACATAGGTACATAAATATTGTAATAGGGAAATTATTCCTAAAATAATTTATTTGAGAAAAGTTTATAAGAAATATTTTCTTTGTGGAGTAGCCCACATTGGGTGAACCACGTTAAATCATGTATCTCATGTATGTGATGCTTTGTATGATATTTACTGCTTTGATATTTTTGATGTTATCATATGGATTGAAAATAATTTTTTTAATCTTATAATGTTTACCCCCCCTCTCAGTATAAGCACATGTTCTTCAATTGGTATCCGAGTGGGTTTCTCCATGAAAAGACTAAAAAATTAGAGGAAGATCCATCAGAAACACACAACTTCAGAGAGTGAAGAAGAGACCATGTTTGACATAAAAGAGGAATCATTTGCTACTCTCAAAAACATTTAAAATGTTAGAAATAAAAACTCAAGTTTGGAGGATCAAATTCAGGAAGATGAAGAATAAAGGATAGAACTTCTACAAAATCTCACATAACTCAATATAAAGGTAGAAGAGCAAAATAAAATTGAACAAGTTATGATAGATTTACTAAGAGCAAGAGAATCAGAATATGAAATATTGGAATAATAACTTATTTATCTAAGGAATGAAGTTGAATAGACCAAGGAACTACCAGATACTAGTAAACAAAAAGAGGAGTCAAGTCCTCAAGAAACAGAAACTTCAAACAAAGATAAGCAAATTATGTATACTCTAGAATAAAAAGACATCAGGAAGGAAGAAAGCAAAGAAGAACCATGGACAAGAGTTAATCACAAAAGGAGAAGCACTCAACCACAATCTAAAAGGTATCCAAACATGTTACATAATTTCTTCCATGGCTATTGCTTTTCTTGTAACAAATATGGTCATAGAGCTATACACTACACTAGTTATATGAAAAATGATGTCAATAGAAATTTCAACTCTTTTGCACCTCTTATGAATAATGATATCATATGTTACAAATGCAATAATTTTGGGCACAAGGCTAGATGGTGCAAAATGGTATTTCCTAAATCTAGTAAAAAGAATACAACTTCAACAAATAGGAAAGAGAAGAAGGAAAATAAAAATGCTAGATCAATGTTAGTTCAAACAACTCTTCATGCTCAGGATAAGGAAGAACAATGGTTTCTTGATAGTGATTGTTCTAGACACATGACAAGAGACAAAAAAAATTCTTGTACTCAAAGAAACAAACAGAGGATCAATAAGTTTTGGTGATAATGGATCAACAAAAAATGGTGGAAAGGGAACTCTGAGTTTAGATAAATGGAAAAAAAATAGAAAATGTACTATATGTCAAAGGGTTAAGATACAATCTATTAATTTTAAGCCAACTTTGTGATCAAGGTCATATGGTTACATTTCACCTAAATAGATGTGAGATAAAAAAGTCAAAAACTGGAAAAGTCATTGCAAATGTAAGTAGAACTCTAAACAACCTCTATATGCTTAGTGATATTAAAGGGGAAAAGTGTTTTCTATCACAATAATATGAGAGTTGGTTGTGGCATAGAAGAATTGATCATTTTAATTTTGACAAAATAGTCAACATAAGCAATAAACAAGTTAGATATTTACCCAATCTAAAAAGACCACAAAACACAATCTGTGCACCTTGTCAACATGGAAAGAAAACTAGAACAAGTTTCAAATCAAAGGGATATATGTCATCAGAGCCATTAAAGCTAATACATATTGATCTATGTGGTTCTACCAGAACACAGAGTATCCAAGGTGAAATTTACTTCATATTGTTCATAGATGATTACTCTAGAATGACTTGGATAGCTTTCCTAAAATATATGCCAAAATATTTTGATAAATTCAAGGCATTTAAAGAATGGGTCAAAAATGAAACTAACAAAAGGATTAAGTGTTTGAGATCTGACAAAGGAGGAATGTTCACCTCAAATGAATTTGTATATTTTTATTAACAACATGGAATCAAGAGAGAATACTTAGCTGCAAGAACTCCTCAACAAAATGGAGTAGTTGAAAGGAAAAATAGGACTATTAAAAATATGGCTAGAGCTATGTTAAATGAGTCCAAGATTTCAGATGGATTTTGGAGAGAAGTAGTCAACACAATAATATATAATTACTAGGGATCAAATGAGGGTAAACCATCACAAGACTCCATATGAGCTTTGGAAAGGAATACTGGCCATTGTAAAGCACTTCAAGGTTTTTGGAAGCAAGTGTTACATAATATGGGAAGAGCAAAACTTTGGTAAGTTTGATACAAGATGTGATGAAAGAATATTTCTTGGTTATTCTACTAAGATTAAAGCTTATAGATGCTACAAAAAAAGGACACACACTATTGTAGAAAGTATAAATGTAACAGTTGATGAGAAGATAGATTCAAGAGAACCAGTTCAACAAATTGTGTATCAGGAAGATGGAAGTTGTCAAGAAGAGTTTTGTGAGGAATCAGATGAAGAAGAGGAAGAAACACAAAGACTTCTTCCTAAAACTCCATCCAGGTATGTACAAAAATATCATCCAAAAGAGCTAATCATTAGGAATCCAGATGAGAGACAGACAAGGAGAAGGATAATAACACCATCTCAACAAGCAAAATTTTCCTTGTTATCAAAGATTGAGCCAAAAGACTTCAATCAGGCAAGTGAAGATAAGTTATGGATTAAGACAATGGATGAGGAATTAGATCATATAGAGAAAATCAAGACTTGTAAATTTGTTCCATGACCAAAAGATAAAAATGTGACTGGAACTAAATGGATATTCAGAAACAAGTTAAATGAAGATGGCCAGGTGGTAAAAAATAAAGCAATATTAGTGTGCAAAGGCTATGCACAAGTAGAGGGAATTGAATTTGATGAGACATTTGCTCTAGTTGCATGACTTGAAGCTATCAAAATTTTCTTAGAATTTTCAAGCTTCAAAAACTTCAAAGTATATCATATGGATGTTAAATCAGCCTTTCTAAATGGTGTTCTAGAAGAAGAGGTTTATATTGAGCAACTAGAAGGTTTCAATTTTACTGATAAACCAGACTATGTATGCATATTGAAGAAGACACTTTATGGACTAAATGAAGCTCCTAGAGCTTGGTATTCAATATTGGATAAGTACCTACAAGAACATGGTTTCAGGAAAGGAATAGTGGATAGTAACTTATACATAAAAAATAAAGAGAATGACTTACTAATTGTGGTTGTTTATGTTGATGATATCATTTTTGGAGGGAACAATGATAAAATGTGTCAAAAATTTCCAAAGAAAATGCAAAATTAATTTTATATGTCTATGCTTGGTGATTTGTCCTTCTTTCTTGGACTTCAGATTTCACAATTAAAGAAAGGGGTGTTTCTTTCACAAACCAAGTATATAAAAGAGATGCTAAAGAAATTCAAGTTAGAAGATTGTAAACCAGTAAGTACTCCCATGGTTACATGATGTAAGTTAATTAAAGATGATGAATCTCCAGAGGTAAATCATAAACTATATAGATCTATGATTGGCAGTTTACTATATGTCACAACTACAAGACCATATATTATGCAGGTAGTGGGATTAGTGGTAAGGTTTCAGGAAACACATGTAGTAGCAGTAAAGAGTATTCTTAGGTATCTAAAAGGGACTATGGAATTTGGGCTCTGGTATCCCAAAAGTGATAGTTTCACTCTCACAACTTATACATATGCAGATTGGATTGGCAACATTAATGATATAAAAAGCACAAGTGGAGGAGAATTATTTCTAGGAGACTGTTTGTGTCTTGGATAAGTAAGAAACATGCATCAATATCCTTATCTACAACAAAGGTAAAGTATATTACAACAGTTGCTAGTTGTATACACATATTATGGATGAAACGATCTCTAGAGTATTTTAAGATAAAATATGATCATCCTACTCCCATACTATGTGACAATACAAGTGCTATAAATATCTCAAAGAATCCAGTGATGCACTCCAGGACTAAGCACATTTCGATTATAATTTTTTGAGAGAGTAGGTGATGGATAAATAGGTTAGGTTGGAATATGTTACTACAAAAGAGTAGATTGTAGATATTTTCACTAATCCACTTCTGAAAGATATTTTTGAGTACCTGCGAGAAAAGTTGGGAGTAGTTATACTCCCACCCTAGAATTAACCATCTCAAGAAGAGGTGGGGGAGGGACTAAGCTAAGAGTTTCATTCTTCACCCTAAGCCCCAAATGTGACCCTTTTCCATTGATGACAAAGGGGGAGATATTTGAGTAAGGGGTAGAAATCTGAGTTAGGATGAGAGCATTCAGTTAGGAGGAGCAGTTTCTCAAGGGGAACATAATAGAAAGAGGTAAAGGAAATGATAAAAGGAAAATGGGTTGCCATCAATGACAAAGGGGGAGATTGTTGGAAATATGAGCAAGTTTGTTGTCATTGATGTCAAAAGTAAATACAAGGTAAGGTTCTCTCCAAAGTAATTAGAACCATGAGTTCGAAGTAATAAATTGTTTTGAAGGAAGATCTCAGCAAAGGAGGCCATGGGTCAAAAAGATAAACATTTTTTTAATATTATATTAATTGGGCCCATGAGAAAAATAAGGTTTTATGTGTGCAAAATATTCTCCTTGAAAAGAGCAAGTGAGCAAGTTTTAAAAATATTAAAGGAGGCAAAGGTTAAATAATTTAAATTAAAATATTTTAACCTTTTGGTTAAAATTTTAATTTAAACTATTCTTGGTGCCAAATTTCTTTTTGAAAAATGGTGGCAAAATAGAAATGAGGGCCAATGCCTTCATATTCATCACATTGCATATAAAGAGGGGGTAAATTTATTTCCCCAAAGTCGATCATGCATTCCAAGCCTAAGTGGAGACAAATAATATTTTGTGCGCTTCGAGGGAAGAGTTTTCATGCAATTCAGATAGGACAAAGAAGTGGACGTTGAAGTAAGAGAGGGTATAAAAATCCTACACAATGCATTGGGTAGCGCAGACGACAGGCAAGGCAGTGATAAGACTTTCATGGAGGCTAGGTCGTGGGTTCAAGTCGCATGATCATGTTTTGCAAGGAAGAAAGGAAAGGTTTTTTGTTCGACATGTTTTGCACGAAAGACAAGGACAAAAGGGACATCGTGAGGCCTTTGTTTCAACTAGGTGCATAGCCCAAGTGACAAGCCTAGCATTCACTAGGACTCAACGCTGGCAGTGAGGTTTTGGGTTTGAGTTTTAGAAAAAGGCAGTTGTGTGGTGCGCAAACATTTTTGTGGTAAACCTAAGGTATGAAAAATTGATTTAATTTTTGCAAGGTCTATGATATAAAAAGGGTGTTTTAAGGCATACATATCATTAAGAGGGCAGTGACAGTAGTGGTTTGAAGTAGGGAGATATAAGGATTAAAATATTTTATTTTAATTCTTTGATGCCTAGAAAATAAATTAGAGAGTGGAGTTAAAAGGTGAAAAAGGAATTTTATTTTTATTATAAAAAGGGGATAGAATAATTTAATTAAAAATCTAATGAAGCCTTGTCAATGCCTTGGGATATTTTGAAGTGGTGATTATTTTTTCTTTTAGAAGTGCATTAAGATCTAGAGGGAGTGATAAGGTGTATTTGTGACATATAACCCTTGTGATTGGCAAAGATAGTGGTTATGAAAGATAATTATTCATAAAATAAAAGGTATGGGCACATCTTCCTTGTGAGTGATTGTTGGATGTCATGAATGCTAAGTTGGAGAGAAAATGGTTGTTTGATAAGCATTGTTGAGTTTGATTGTTGAATATTTTTCTGAGTAAAAGTTGATGATAAAAACCTTGTTTCATAAGCATTGTTGGAAACATTGAATGAACCTTCATATGTATGATTAGGGTTTGTGCAAGATCATGAGGATCATTGTTATGTGATATTTTTTGATAAGTATTGTTGGAAATAGCTGAGTTGAGTAAGATTTTGTGGAAGTTTACAATAACATATTTGAGGTAAGTCTTGGTGAAGACTTGTTGAGTAGATTAGACAAGTTCTAGTGAGGACTTGTTAAGCATATATGAGGCAAGTATTGGTGAAGACCTGTTGAGAATATTTGACAAGTTCTAGAGAGGAATTGTGGACATATTAGTGTGAGCTTTTGTGGAAGTTTACAAGGAAAATTTAAGACAAGTCTTTGAGAAGACTTGTGAGTAGAGTTGATTGATTGATTTGTTCAAACATTGGGTTAAGGTTTGGGGTAGATCTAGCAGAGTTGATTTGTGATTGAGTCAAAATTTGTGTTAAGGCTTGAGGATATATTTGAAGATAGAGTTTGGTGTAGATTTAAGGATAGGTTTGTGCCAGACCAAAGATAGAGATTATGTAGATTTGTGCTAGATCGAAGGACATTGTTTAGTACAGATTTGAGATAGAGCTGAGAGCTAGTTTTGGAGGTGATAAAGTATAGAGGATGACAATATATAATGGATAGAGGTACATTATATAGGGTAGTGAGGACAGGTATTCTAAGTGAAGACATGAGTATTTAGTGGATAGAGATCCATAATCCAGTGTAGTGGTGGTAGAATTTCTTCTAGAAGATCACTAAGCAGAGAAGAGGAGGAGTTCTCTTGTGGATAGAGATCCACGAACTTGAATAGGGGATTGGTTTATCCTTTGGATAGAGATCCATACACATTGTAATAGTGAAAGGATTCCCAAAAGAATTTATTTGAGAAAATTTTATAAGGAATATTTTCTCCGTGGAGTAACCCACATTGGGTGAACCACGTTAAATCATGTCTCTCATGTGTGTGATGCTTTCTACTTTAATATGACTAATGTTATCATATGGATTGAAAAGCAATTTTTTTTATCTTATATTGTTCACTCTTCCTATCAGTATAAGCACATGTTCTTCATTTTGCAATCAAATTAAAGAAAAAGTAACCTATTATTGCAAAAAATCCAATAAAATAGTGCTTTTGTTTTCTCGTTTTGAGAGATGTAACACAAAAAATAGCACATTTTTTTTGCAAATTAGGGAGATCTAATTTTTTTTTAAAAACCTTTCTAACATTCATTTTGAGAGTAAGAGTTTTTCTCATGAAGAATAGACCTTGGATCACCAAAAATCTTTGTCGTCTAAGAATCAATCGTAGGAGGAACGAACTCCATCGTTAGACCACAAGATCCAATTTTTGTCGTATGCTTAGAAAGTATAGAAAAATTTTACCCCATTTTAATTCTTACATAGATCCTTGTAAAGGTTTGGATCATAGCTACGGTTCCATGAGGATTAGAGATCCATTTAATCCTGATGCTCCTCCCATTTTTGAGTATTGAACAATTACGAGTCCACTAATACCAATTCATGTGTCGATTGGTTCTGAATTTCTTTTCAAAATCTTGTCGTGTGTCGACTTGACTTGAAGGGTGTGCTACCTTGTTAATTTTGCAAAACAAAGAGGGAACAAGAAATTGTGATTATTTTTTGTAAAATTGTAACACAAGGGGGGGAGAATTTGAATATCATTTTTTTTTGTAAATACAAAATCAATTTTTTTGAAATAACTACTGTAATAAGGTGCATTTTTGATAGCATTAGACACCTTTATTAAAATTGGTATTGTTATTTGGGTGCATTTTCAGTGGAATCTGACACCTAAAGTTAAATATTTATGGGCACTTTTGTATGTTTATTGCACTTAATTTCTTGTTTTCTGCAATTGCATCTTAAGTTACAAATCAAAAGCACTTAAGACCCCAAATTTTAAACCTTTTTGTGGAAATTTATTTGCATAGTAGCATTCGATATAAATAGTACCTATGGCTCACATTTACAGGTAATTGTATCATGCCTTGGGGCTACTATATCTACCACCTAAAATAGTTGCAACAACGACGTTTGAGCTTGTTATCTATAAATCATTAGGGAGAAATAAGGTAGATCCAATTTTTACTTTTTGATATTCAGTCCATAAAAACCCTAGTTCCCTCTTCTTGTTTGGCTTAAATTCTCCAAACTGATCATCCTTCTTCAGAAGGGTTTTTAGGTAGGTGCCATTAAATATCAATTAGAGTGAATTCTATTTTAGTACTCTTTTAGGGTATATCAAAAGAGAGACCATTTTGGCGAGATAAATAACCTTCATAATGGCTACTATAAACAAATATCTAAATGATACACAATTGCTTAAAGGTTCTTATTATTCTGCATGGAAAACCAAAATGAAGGTTATTCTCACTATAGAGGAATTGTGAAATATAGTGATAGCCACTGTAAAAAGACCCGCTACACCAGGTGCGGATCAGAATACATGGAATAAAAAGGACCAAAGACTTCTCATGCTGATTTTGCTATCTACTATTGATGAAATTCAGCCTCACATTTGTGATGCTCAACATGGTAAAGATGCGTGGGATGCATTATCTACCATTTTTAAGGGAAGAATAAAAGCACAATTCTTAACATTCAAATCTAATTTCATACTCTCCATATGAATTCAGGTGAAATAGTAAAGTTACTCCTCTATAGAGTGTTAGAATTAAATTCAAAATTGAATGCTTTGGGATAAAAATTTGAAGATAAGGTCTTGAATTCAGTCATTTTAAGGGCTCTTCTAGACTCCTACAAAATTCTAATAACATCCCTTAAAGTATATCAAAGACAAGTGACTTTTGTGGAATTAGTAAATTTGCTTCAAACTGAGGAATCAAATCAGCTACAAAGAGATGAAGTGTCCAATAGTGCACTTTAATCTAACAAATAGGATCCAAATAAGAAGGGTTTATTTTAGAAGGGGGGTCATATTCCAAAGATAAGGGCAAGAAAACTCAACCACAAAAGAAGTTTTGTACAGATTTTAATATGGAAAACCATGATACCAATCAGTTATGGTTTAAGAATAAGCAAGACAAGAAGGGAAAGAATAGACCACAAAGGAAAAATAGAAAAAAAATAGGACATATTGCTATTAAGAATTCTGATTCTAATTTGAAATGAGCACACAAGGTGCTCATGACCCATGCAACTTCTACTCAAAAGGATTTTGTGTGGTACATTGATTCAGGTACCAATAAACACGAATGGTGATAAGCAGTGGTTTGAGATATTTGAGGCAAAGGAAGGCAAACCAATAACTATTGAAAATGATAAGACCTACCATATATAGGGTGAAGGAAATGTTTCTATCACCCTTCCATATGGAAAGTGTCTCATCCAAAATGTTCTTTAAGTTATACGATTGGCAAATAACTTGTTTTTAGGTCCCCAAATTTTGGATAAAAACATGGTTGTTAACTTCAAATTTGAGGAGGGGGAGAAGTGTTTCTATATCACAAAGAAGGAAAAACAAATAGCAACAGGTTATTACAAGCATGGCTTGTTTACATTAGATGTTGTTTCTATGCCTCATGTTGCCATGGTGATAAACACAATGGATGGCACTTCTCTATGGCATAAGATATTTGGGCATCTAAGTTTTGGATATTTACTTGAGCTAAGTAAATATGAAATGGTGAAGGGCCTTCCCAACCTTTCATCTACATTTCCCGTGTGCTCAGATTTCTTAGTAGGGAAGCAACATAGAGTACCATTTGAAGCTAGCTCTTCATGAGCTAAGAAACCATTGGAGTTGGTTCATACTAATTTATGCGGTCCTATGCCACATAGTTTTGGAGGAAAGAGGTATTTTAAATTGTTTGTTGATGATCACTCATGGAATATGTGGGTTTTATTCCTACAATTGAAGTCAGAGGTATTTATGTATTTTCAACAGTTCAAGAAACTTGTTGAGAAGGAATCAGGATGATACATAAAGACCCTCTACTCAGATTGAGGGGGGGAATATAGCTCCACTAAATTTTACTCATTTCTAAATTAATCTGGGATTAGAATGCAAATGACTACAACTTATACTTTGTAGCAAAATGGAGTTACTGAGAGGAGGAATCATTCCATCATGGAAATGGTTCATTGTATACTTAAGGGAGCAAATCTTGAGCAACGGTATTGGGTTGAAGCTATCACAACATCATCATACCTCTTGAATAGAGCTCCCACAAAAGCTCTTAAAGGTATGACTCCATAGGAAGCATGGAGTGGTAGGAAACCCTCCATTTCTCATCTCAAAATTTTTGGGTGTAAGGCATTCATGCATATACCAAAAGAAAAGAGAAAGAAATTAGATGAGAAGACCTTGTAGTGTATTTTTCTTGGATATGATGAGTATTCTAAAGGCTATCGGTTGATAGAACCTATAACCAAGAAGATACACATAAGTAGAGATGTGGTGTTTGATGAGGCTTTCACATAAAATAACACATCTTCAGTATACCTGGATGAAGAGGAGCCTAAGAAAGAGACTCCTCCCCCATAGAAAAAGATTCCAAAATGGTATACAAGTACAATGAGAGATTCAAAGGTGACCACACCTCTAGATCTTACTTTAGATCATCCTCATACTTGCAGCATGACTCAGTAGAAGAGGGCACAAGCATCAACTTCAGAGGTTGACAAGCTTTACCAACACTTTGAAGAGATTTTTGTAGATCCAGAGGAATATAGTAGAGAAGATATGGAAGTGGATGATGAAAGGGTTTACATGTCTTCATATGATGAACAAGAACCCACCACGATCGAAGAAGCACTTAGTGAGCCACAATGGAAGGCAGATATAAGAACAATACATGGAAGCTAGTTGATTTACCCTCAGGAAAGAAGCCCATTGGCTGCAAATGAGTTTACAAAGTGAAATACAAGGCAGATGGAACTACTGATAAGCATAAGGCCTACCTTTTGGCAAAGATCTATACACAAAAAGAAGGCATCAACTACAAAGAGAATTTTGTACCCACTATTAGAATGACTACCATTTATGTTCTTTGTGCTATGGCAACATAGTACAGATGGAAACTTCATCAAATGGATGTCAAAAGTGCCTTCTTAAATGGTGATTTGAAAGAGGAAGTATACATGACTCAACCACAAGGATTTTTTGAGGAAGACCAAGAGTAAAAGTTTTACAAATTTATTAAATCCTTGTAGGGGTTGAAACAAGCCCCACAAGCATGGTATATAAAGATAGACAATCACCTACTGCAATAGACTTAAGAGAAGTCCTTATGATGCAAATATCTATTTTATAAATATTGGTTCTAAAATAGTGATCCTTGTACTCTATGTAGATGATCTGATCATCACTGGCAGTTCACATAAGTTTATTGACGTAGTGAAGGATGACTTGAAAGAGTCATTTGACATGACAGATCTAGGACTTCTCCACTATTATCTTGGTTTAGAAGTGGAACAGAAAAAGAATCACCTTAGGGTAAAACAAATGAAATATCATATGATTGATAGTAATACTAAAGCAACTCATATGGAAATTGGACCATAGTTATCACAATATGATGATTCTCCACTGGTAGATGGTACTCTCTATCGATAGTTGATTGGGAGTCTTATATATCTGACCAACACTAGGCCATATATTTGTTTTGCTATAAATTATCTTTCAAGGTTCATGCAAGAAACAAAATTTATCCACTTGAAAGCAATTAAATGAGTTCTCCACTATATCCGTGGTACTATTGAGTATGGCCTTGTTAGCGTACTGTTCATTAGTTTGTCTTTATTTCTTTATTAGATGAACTGTTACACTGTTACAACCATGTAACAGTTCCGTTCAGCCGTGACTATTTTTGGCAATTGTAAATGCTATTTAATCCCTGCTCAATAATACAAACATTGTTCCTGATTTTACATGGCATCAGAGCTGTTCTAATTTTCTGGGCGAGGTGCAGATGAGTTTTTTTTTTTCTGGGCGAGGCTGGAGGTGGACGACGTTGCTGGAAAATAATTTGCTGGGCGTTTTTTTTTCTTCCGAACGCCATTATTTTTTTGGGCAATTTTTTTTCTTTTCTCTGTCGCACAGAAGCAGCCGAGGAGCGAATTAAAAAAAAAAAAACTCCGCGTCCAGGAGGTATGTGACGTCCCAGATGTAGCTGCGGTCCTACAACCTACGCAAAACGCAAACGTCACGCCTGCGCAGAGTGCAGACGAGCTACGTCCGCAGACATCCTGCAGCCTACGCAGAACGCAGATGTGACGCCTGCACAGAGCACAGACGTTAGCTGTGTGCGCAGAGTGTTCTGTCTGCACAGAGCGTTCGAAAAAAAAGTGCAGTCGCGACGCGTAGCCGCGAGTTGCAGAGGAGGCTCGGGAAGCTGGAAGCAGCGGAGGACGGGCAGGCTGAGGTTGATAAAGGAGAGGAGGTTGACTGATCCTCTCGGATCAGCCCGCTGGCTCACGTGGTCGTGAGCCGTGCGGTAAGGCTCAGGGAGCCTGTAGGTCGGGGGTTCAAATCCCGCCGACTCCCCCCTAAGGTATAATTTTTTTTTGCAAAGTTTTTTTTAATTATTATTTTTTAATTAAAATTTTTAATTTTAATTTATTTTTTATAGTTTTTTAAACTTTATAAATTAAAATTTAATTTTAATTTATTTTTTATAAGTTTTAAAACTATATAAATTAAAATTATTTATTTTAATTTTAAAAGTATAGTAATTATTAAAATACTTTGTTAAAAGAGAATTTTTTAAGGGGGGATATTTTTTTTCAAAAAATCAAAGGGGGATTGTGAGTAATTTTTTGAAAAGGCAATTTGGCGAATTGTAAAAGGTGCATTTTCGGCTGTGACCGACACCTTGTGGGTTATTCTTGTGGGCAGTTTTTATGTTGTATGTTGCATATTTCATTTTTGCACTATAACATTAAAAACTTAAAAGCAAATTCACTCCCTAAGTCCCCAGAATAATTAAAACCCATCCGTGCAATTTATTGCACTGCAGCGTTCGGTATTTGCGATACCTCTGGCCAACACTTACAGGTAAAGCTATCGTGATTTGGCTACTGTATCCGCTGCCTAATATAGCTGCTACAACGACGTCTGAGCTTGTTCTCTATAAATCATCGGGGAGAGATAAGTTAGCCATTTTTGCATTTTTTACTCCATCCACTACCCTTTATCGCACTTGTGTTTAGGCGTAAATCTTGACGAAGTATTCTTCATAGTGTTTAGGGGAAGTTACGCCCCACGCATGAGAAGAATCTTCTATGGTAGGTGCCATCAACAAGGCGATTCCCTTCAATATCGCTTACGTTCCACGTATCGTATGATCTCTAAAACTCACCTATAGTCTCCCTCACATAAGGGCGGGTGATTTTTTGTTGATCTTTCTAAATACCTATAGTTTCCCTCACGTAAGGGCGGGTATTTTGTACGGTATATTGGCCTAGCAAAAGGTATATCGAAAGGGGGACCAATTGGTGATATAAGGAACCTTCACTATGGCCACTGTTGCAAAGTTGATGACTGATCCGCATCAGTTATTGAAAGGTCCAAATTATACACCATGGAAACATAAGATGAAGGCAATTCTCCAAATGGAAGATTTGTGGGATATTGTTACTTGGAGTAGCAACTAGGCCTTCACCAACAAGCAGGATCCACGGGTCCTTCCACAGATCAGATAGCTTTTGACAAGAAAGACAGTCGAGCAAAGGTGCTCATTTTGTTTGCTATTTCAGATGAAGTGCAACCTCATATAGTTGACAAAGCAAGTGGTAAAGAGGCATGGGATGCCCTTAAAACCATCTATGAGGGAAAGAATGATTCCACCATTCTTCATCTTCAACAACAACTTCATAACCTGAGTTTGAGGCAGGGTGAAACAGTTGAAATCTTTCTGTGCAGTGTCTGAATTGAAAGAGAAATTGAGTTCTTTGGGAGATACTATGGACGAAAAGCTTTTCATTTCACTTGTGATGAGAGCTTTGCCTTCTTCATTTGATATGTTGATAACCTCCATCCAAGTGTCTCAATGACAAATTACCTACATCGAGTTGGTCAATTTGCTTCAACAACAGGAGGCACGCCAACTTCACAAGGATGATTCTTCCAATACAGCCCTATACACCAACAGAGGTGGTTCTAGGAAGAAAGGTAATGGGCAAAAAGGAGGCAACTTTCAAAAAGGAGGAAATTATCAACAGGATACGAAAGGAAAAGGCAAACAACTTCAACAGAAGAAGAGGTGGTGCAAGATCTATGAGAAAGACAACCATGACACCAACAGGTGTTGGCATAAGAACAAGCAGAAAGGCCAAAACAAACCACAAAATAAAAACAAGCAACCCCGGTGAATGTTGTCGTTGAAGAATCTGACTTAGATTCTGAATGGGCACACAAGGTGCTCATGACTACCACAGATTCCACACAGAGGGATCCTATTTGGTATGTCGATTCTGGAGCTAGCAAATATATGACTGGCAAAAAATGGTGGTTTGAATCATTTGTGGCCAAAGAGGGCAAACCTGTCACCATTGCTGATGATAAAACCTACAGGGTTCAAGGAGAGGGTACTATTTCAATCACTCTTCCTGATGGCAAGTGTCATATTGACAAAGTCCTCTATGTTCCAGGATTGGCCAACAATTTGTTGTCAGTGACACAAATCCTGGATAGAAATATGGTTGTCAACTTTCATGTTGAGAATGGAAAGAAGTGTTGTACTATTACCAGGAAGGGTAAGCAGATTGCAACAGCTTCATATAAGCATGGCTTATTTGCACTAGATGCTATCTCTACTCCACATGTTGCCATGACTATCTCTACCAAGGAGGCAACTTCCCTATGGCACAAGAGATATGGGCATCTTAGTTCTGGCTACTTACTTGAGCTCAGCAAGTATGAGATGGTAAAGGGTCTTCCTTCCCTTTCTGCCACATTGCCGGTGTGCTCGATCGTTGGCAGGAAAGCAGCATAGAGTACCATTTGAGAAGAGCTCAACAAGAGCACGAAAACCTCTGGAGTTAATTCACACCGATCTGTGCGGTCCTTTCACACCCAATAGTTATGGAGGGAAGAGGTACTTTTAGTTATTCGTAGATGACTACTCATGAAAGATGTGGGTTTTCTTTCTCCAACTGAAATTTGAAGCTTTCACATTCTTCTAGCAGTTTAAGAAATCCGTTGAGAAGGAGTCAGGGGCTTCTATCAAAACCCTCCGCTCAGATCGAGGGGGAGAGTTTACCTCTAATGAATTTTTTGCATTCCTAGATAAACATGGAATCAAGAGACAGTTAACAACTGCCTATACTCCTCAGCAAAATGGAGTTGTTGAGAGAAGGAACCGTTCTATCATGGAAATGGTTCGTTGTATGCTCACAGGAGCTACTCTTGGGCAACAATATTGGGCATAAGCTGTCACCACTGCAGTGTATCTATTGAATAGGGCACCCATAAAGGCCCTAAAAGGAATGACTCCATAGGAAGCATGGAGTGGTCAAAAACCCTCCATATCTCATCTACGTATTTTTGGATGTCAAGCTTTCATGCACATACCGAAAGAGAAAAGGAAGAAGCTAGATGAGAAAACACTGAGATGTATTTTTCTTGGTTATTCTGAGCACTCTAAAGGATATCGGTTGATAGATCCTTTGACCAAGAAAATTCATATCAATAGAGATGTTGTCTTTGATGAAGCTTTCACATCACAGAGCACATCTAAAGTACACCAAGGTATTGTGGAAACTAAGGAAGAGAAGATTCCTTCATCAACACAGACAGGAGGTCCTTCTACATCTTCTTCAACTCCACCGAAGAAGAATCCTAAATGGTGTACAAATACAATCAGAGATGCAAATTTATCCACTCCTCCCAATTTGAATTTGGATAGACCTCGTACACGAAGTATGGCTCAAAAGGAAAGAGAAGCCGAGAAACCGGTGAGGTTGATGATCTTTGTCAATCTTTTGAGGAACTTTCCGTGACTCCAAGTACAGAAGTAGAGGATATGGATATTGATGATGACAGGGCATTCATGTCTACCATAGATGATCTTGAACTCGCATCAGTGCAAGATGCTCTCAGTGAGCCTCAGTGGAAGGTCGCTATGGATACAGAGTATGAGTCTTTGATGAAGAATAAAACTTGGAAGCTTGTTGATCTGCCACATGGAAAGAAACCCATTGGCTGCAAATGGGTATATAAAGTCAAGTAAAATGCAGATGGAACAATTGATAAGCATAAGGCCCGTCTTGTTGCAAAGGGCTATGCTTAAAAATAAGGCATTGACTACGAGGAAACTTTTGCACCTACTGCTCGGATGACCACAATTCGGGTTATGTGTGCTATGGCAGCACAATATGGGTGGAAATTTCACCATATGGATGTCAAGAGTGCCTTTCTAAATGGTGATCTCCAAGAAGAAGTCTATATGACTCAGCCTGAAGGATTTGAAGTGGAAGGCCAAGAGCAGAAAGTTTGCAAATTGGTCAAATCCTTATATGGTCCGAAACAAGCTCCTCGAGCTTGGTATATAAAAATGGACAATCACCTTATGCAGCATGGATTTAAGAGATGTCCGTCAGATGCAAACCTCTATTTCAAGAAACAGGGTTCTGAGATAGTGTTGCTTGTACTCTATGTGGATGATATGGTCATTACAGGGAGTTCAGAAACAATGATCTCTACTGTCAAAAGAAACTTGTGCAAATCTTTTGAGATGACAGATCTCGAACTTCTCCATTATTGTCTTGGTCTGGAATTCAGCCAGAAGGAGCACTCCATCAAAGTGTCTTAGAAAAAATATGCCAAGACATTGCTAGAAAAATATCGCATGACTGATTGCAAGCCAATGGCAACTCCGATGGAGAATGGACTTCAGTTATCGTGATATGATGATTCACCTCAGGTAGATGGTACTCTCTATCGACAGTTGATTGGGAGTCTCATATATCTGACCAATACTAGGCCAGATCTCGTATTTACTGTCAACTATATTTCGAGGTTCATGCAGGAGCCTAAGACACTCATTGGAAAGTAGCAAAACGTGTTCTTCACTATGTCCGTGGTACTATGGAATATGGCCTAGAATACAATAGGAATAACAAATTCTTCTTGCAAGGATACACGGACTTCGACTATGCCGGATCATTTGATGATCGCAAGTCAACTTCTGGATACATTTTTCATCTGGGATCCAGTCCTGTCTCTTGGCATAGTAAGAAGCAACAGGTGGTTGCTATCTCATCAATAGAGGCAGAGTATCACGCCGCATGTGAAGCTGTGTGTGAAGTGATATGGTTACGTCGCATTCTGACAAGTATGGGCCATCCATAAAAATCTCCAATACACTTGTTTTGCGACAATCAGGGTGTTCTGAACCTCGTCAAGAATCCAATCCATCATGAAAGAACAAAGCACATTGACACACAATGTCATTTCATTCGAGATGAAGTTCCAAAGCACCGAATTCAGCTTCAGCACATTCCCACCGATGCTCAAGTTGTAGACATTTTCACTAAGGCACTTGGACGTGTCAAATTTGAATTGTTTCGCAGCTCACTTTGTATTGCAAAATTATGTAAGGGGATGTTAGTATAGCTATTAGTTATTACATTACCCAAATAATGTAATAAATGGGGATTTTAGCGTACTGTTCATTAGTTTGTCTTTATTCTTTATTAGATGAACTGTTACACTGTTACAACCATGTAACAGTTCCGTTCAGCCGTGACTATTTTTGGCAATTGTAAATGCTATTTAATCCCTGCTCAATAATACAAACGTTGTTCCTGATTTTACAGGCCTAGAGTACAAGAGGAATGATAAGTTCTTGCAAGGATACACAAATTATGATTATGCTGGATCTATTGATGATAAAAATCAACTTCAAGGTATATTTTTCATCTAGGATCCAGTCCTGTCTCTTGGCACAAAAAGAAGCAATAAGTGGTTGCTTTATATTTAACAAAGGCAGAATATCATGTAGTACAAGGAGCAGTGTGCGAGATGATATGGTTGAGTCACATTTTGGCAAGTATGGATCTTCCCAAAAAAATTCCAATTCACTTGTTTTGTGATAATAAAGGTGTTTTGAACTTAGTCAAGAATCTAGTACATCATGAATGCAAGAAACACATTGACACTCAATGTCATTTCATTCATGATGAAGTTCCAAAGCAAAATATACAACTCCAGTACATTCCCATCAATAAACAAGTTGCAGATATATTCACTAAGGCACTTGCACATGTCAAATTTGAGTTGTTTTGCAACACTCTTTGTATTTCAAAATAATGTAATAAAGGGGGGATGTTAGGGTAGATTTTAGTGTAATTTAATTATTACCTTAGTTTATTTATTACCTTATTTTTTCACCTTGAAGAAATTCACTGTTACGAATATTTTATGGTTAGTAGGTTAGTGCAATTTTCTAGAATTTTAGTAAGTTAGCACCATTCCCATTTGATGTTAGGTACCTTCATGGTAGTAACACGCAAGGTTATATTTAGCCTATTGCAATTGTATTTAAACCTTTGATTATGAATAATATTTCTAATGTTCTAATTTTATTTTAGTATGATTCTTGATTGGATCCACTGGAAGTTGAGGTGAATCACGGGGGTATGTTATAACTCTACTCTCAGGTGGGCAACTAGGGGAAGGGTTCAATAGGAATGATTTTAGGACTCACTCCAAGTCTGGGGTGGAATGTGTTTTGATGTGTCAATTAAGCATACACCTATGTTTGGCCTTTATAAACTATACTATGAAAAGGGAAAGAACAATGCAAGATACAAGATGCAAGAAGACAAGAGCTAACCCTAGAATGATTCTTTGCTTGAATGATCACTCATCCTAGGATTGCAAAATAGAGGCTTTGACCAAGGGTTCAAGAGGGATGCACAAACAAGGTTAAAAAATCTAGATGCACACTATATGCTATTATGCTTTCAATACCTAGAAATTTAACAAATGCTTCACCTGTGATCTTATATTTTGGAACATAAATAGATAAAGGACAACCAAAAAATACCATAAAGATCTATCCAAAAAATTCTATCCTACAAACACACCTTCACAAAATCCTTAAAAAAAAATATCAGTGTTGGGGGTCTACTTAGGCCACTATATGACTTTACTTAGAGGTGCAAAATTCAAGCCCCCTAGGTCATTTTAGTTGAAATTTGGAATGCAATAGTGAAAGTTGACATTTTTAGAAGATGAAAAATAGAAGATAATACAATATAAAAAAATGATAAATAAAATACAATTTGTGTAATTAGGTCCTACATGTAACATGAAATGCAACCCTAGGGTATGGGGGTGAAATTATGCCCCCAAGATCAAATTTGACAAAATTGCACCTTGTACGGGGTGAATGTGATTTTATATTTGGTAAAATCATGCCTTGTAATTACGAGGAACAATTTCATAGTAGAAGGGAATTGCAACAGAACTTGTAAATAAACTATCAATGAATGCAAATCAAGCAATATACAAAATGCAAAAAGAGTGAAAATAACTTGGTGGTAGTGAATAGTAGGCAAAAGTGATGAAGACTTCCAATATGGTATAATCCTCCTTAGGGATTTAGCACTTATCCACTAAGTGCAGTAACACACAAATCAATGCAACAAAAAAGATCTCCATGAAATAAAAAATCTTCAATCAATTTGTTGGCAACTTGTAAGATTGCTTCAAAATAACTCCAAAAATTATGATCTAAAAGAGAACACGTAGAAGCAGATTGTTAGCTTACTTAGTTAGAGGGAGAGAGTCATTGAAAAGAAATCTTCAAAACCTCAATTTATAGGATATTTAAAACAATATTGGGTGGGAAACCGAGGAAAATATGATGCCAAGGAAAGTTAAACAAAAAACTAGGATTTCCTAGGAAAAAACCCTAACTAGGTGAAATTGTGCCCCGTAAAGACCAATCTCGATTTCATCAGAGCAAGGAAAAAAGAGGGAAAGAGGCTAAAATTATTTTATATAAGTTAGAGGGTCTCTTTGAGGGACTAGGAAAAATGACTCACTAAAGCTTGTCAAATTTCCATGTCTACAGTAGGATGGATAGAAGATATTTTATTTCATTGGCTAAGAATAAATCCTTATGTGAAGTTCAACAAGGCAAGAAATAATTCTTAAAATGGATACTTAGAATAGGTATGATCCCAGAAGTAGTTAATCAATAAAATTTCTCTCCTTTAATATCTAAGGGATGGCCAGTTTAGCAAAAAATAATTACTTTGTGTAGGATGGAATAAATTCATAAGCCAAAGATTCTACTAATTCAAAATACAAAAGGATTAACTTTGAAAGTGATGGAAGATCTTAGTAAATTTCTTAAAGGATGGGATTTTCTAGACCTAGATGTTGTAGGGACTTAGGAGGAGTGGCCAAAGGGTGGAAGGCAAATTAGTTTAGTCTAACCAAATTTGTATTTCTTGACTCAGGTGTAGGGATTGAATTCTTATCAGTGGAGCTTGAGAAAATAGTGACAATGGTGAACATTTATGGCCCCATAAAGACAAGATGCAATATTGGGACAAGCTTATGGATAAGAAGTTTCTAGAAGTTGATAATTTAATTTTAGGAGGTGATTTAAACTTAACTCTTTCTAGGAGTGAAGTGTGGGGTATTATTGCTAAAATTGATCCACTAACTGATTGCTTCATCCAAAATAAGCCAAGGGGTTGGTAGACTTGGCATCTATAAATTTGATCCCAACTTATAGAAACATGAGGAGGGTCGATAGAATTTCTAAGAGACTAGATATATTCTTAGTAGATGAGAGTTTGGTAAATGGAACTTATAGATTGAAGTCTTGGATTGAAGTTGGAGGAGACTTTGATCACTCCTCCATCATGCTTATTATTACAAAAGAGGAGAAATAACCACATAGTCCTTTTAAATTTAATTTTGAGTAGCAAAAAGAGGAAAAATTTGTAATTCTAGTCAAATTAGAAAGGGTGAAGTTTGATCTTAGTCTGAGAGAATATCCTAGTATTAAATTTGTAGCAAATCTAAAAAGGGTTAAGGCAATATTGGTTTAACAGACCTATAAATTTTTTTTATGTATGAGCAAAACCTAAGGAATATTTAAGAGAAGCTCACAATGTATCTAGAGGATGACTTTGAAATGAATTATATGAGGAAATAAGGCTTAAGTATAGAAGTTTGGAAGAAGAGAAGATAATATTATTGGTAGAGAGATAAGCATGATGAAGGCTCAAAAGTAGAGCATTGTGGATTGGAAATGGGGATGAGAACACTAAATTTTTCCATAGTTTTGCAAATCATAGAAAGAAACAAAATATAATATGGCAGCTACAAGATATAGATGTAAGTAAAGTCCTATCCTTCAAAGGAATAACAAATATGGGAGTAACACATTTTGGTCAACTATATCTTAGTCAAGTCAATATAGCTAAATTAATCAGAATAGCTTCTCTCTTTACCAAATTTATAAATGAGGAATCCAATGGTGAGTTGGTTCAAGAAGTCTCAAAGGAGGAGCTCAAAGTTGTTTTAACTTCCTTCCAAAAATATAAGAGTTGAGGACCTAACGACTAGTCTATGGAATTATTTCTTAGGCTCTATGTAATTTTGGAGTTTGACCTCCTTAAGGTTGTGGAGGATTCTAGGTAGACAAGAAGAGTATATGCAATCTTCAAGTCTACCTTCATTGCTCTTATTCCAAAAAAGTACAATCCTTCTTTCTTTGAAAATTTTAAACTGTTTTCTTTGTGTAATTGTGGGTACAAAATTATAGCCAAATTAATTGCATCAAGAATATAAAATTTCCTCTATGCTTATATATTTATTTAGAAGTTTGGGTTCCTCCATGGTAGAAAAATTTATGAAGAGATTGGTGCTGCTCATAAAATTTGGATCTCTCCAAGTCTTTTGATAGAGTAAATTGGTGATATTTAAGAATGACATTCATTGGGTTTTGTGTGTATATGGTGAATTGGATTATGGGATGTATTTTTTCTATTTTTTTTGTATTTTTTGTTAATAGATCATCCTCTTAGTTCTTCAAAGCTTCTTTGAGGATAAGAAAAGGTTTCCCCTTGTAACTGCTATTATTTCTTCTGGTAGTTGAGGGATTAAGCAGGTGCATTTTAAAAGCCAATAGGGTAGGAGAACTAAAGGGAATTAGAATAAGTAGAATAGTGGAAGTCACCCATCTAATTTTTATAGGTAATGTTCTCCTTTTCAAATATGGAACTATTTTAGTTGCAGAGAAGTTAAAATCATATTTATATATTTTCTTCTTAGCAAAAAGTATGCATATTAATGCAAATAATTCAAGCATATATTTTAACCATGTGGATTAGGATCATACCATATTAATAGATCAACTTTTATATTGATGTTAAAGAGAGGTTTAAATATATGAGGTTCTTTTTGAAGCCCAATGAATACACTAAAAAATATTGAAATTGGATGGTAAAGAAGGTGGAAGGAAGAATTAATATATGGTGCAAAAAATAGCTCTCTTTGGAGGTGATACCGATATATTGGAAATATTTGGCTCATATACTAAAGGTAGTTTAGGACAAAATTAGATAGTTAAGATACAAGATTTTATGTAAAGGTAAAAGGAAAAGGGAAGTATTCTCCTCATTAAGTTGCAATCCTTAACCAAACCCAAGGAAAATTGAGGACAAAAACTTAAGAACATATTCTTGTTTAGAAAGGTTCTAGAACCCAAGTGTGTTTGGAAGATAATATTCAAATTAGACTTATGAAATAAAATCATACAAGAAAAGTATTTAGAGCCATTATTAGTTGAGGAGTGGATAAGGGTCCCAATGAAGCAAGCACATAATATTTCTATTATTTCTTCCATTATTATAGTTGATCAATTTGCAAAACCCACAAAATTTGCATATATTAGCCTCAAAATACTATTCATTTATCAAAATCACTATTCATGCACTATTCATAAGCCCCCTTTGGCTACTTAAGCCCTTTTCTATGCTTAACCCTTGGTCCCCATGTGACCATAATTCTAGCCTAACCTTGGTTAATCTCTAACCTTGGTCAAATACCACCTCATCATCAAAATCCACCCAATGGTCAACCTAACCATGGTCCATATAACTCATGGCTATCTCACCTAGTCTATTATTTGACTATCATAGCCTCCAACTCACCCATTTGACCTCAATTAAACATATGGTCAACCTAATTAGGGTTAGAATTTAACCCTTGCTCCATACATCTCCCCATGTGCATTTAGAACCTTAAATGGCATTTGGAGATTTTTGTGTCCCAAATCATGGGAGGCATGGTGAGTCATCCTCCACCTCATCCAAAAGTCAACATTTAACCTAGGGTCAACCTAATCAAGGTTAACCTTAACCCTTGCTCCATTTCAAATCCCCATGTGCATTTAACACCATAAATGGCATTTAAGGACTTTTTGGATTTCAAAGCATAGGGCAAGGATGATTCATCATCCATATCACCAAAGCCAAAACAAAACCCATGGTTAACCCCACTATAGTTAGGATTTAATCTCAAATCCACTCAACATCCCCATGCTCATTTATGACATGTAGATGGATGAGGGATTCTATCACCCATATGTACTTATGAGGTATGGCACATCAGGGGACACGTCACAAGGGATACCTCAGCGGAAATCTCAACCTCCCCTAACCTCTCCAAATTCCATAAATAGAGGCTATTTTCCTGCATTTGAGGAGATTTACCTTTTTCATACCTGGAATTTGCCAAAATCCATCTAGGCTACACTACACTCCAACACTCACTTTGCCATCAATCTCCATCAATCACCATACAAATAATATTTTTACACCCTTTTTGTGTCCCAAATTACTCTTTATTAGAGATTATGAAGGTGAAACAATGAGGATAGGAGCTCCAAATATAACAGAAAACCAGACAATCCAAAATTTTATTGGGATATCACAATCCTGGTCGCAAGGTAACCTATGATCCAAATGGTTGCACCTTAAGGTGCAACCTTTTTCAAGGGTTAGTTTTAGATACTAGAAGGTTAGAAAACCCTCCAAGTAGGTAAGTATTATTGTCCAAACTAGTTTTGTAACTATTTTTCATGCTTTTGTAATGAATTAGCTTTATTTTAGTGTCTTTTTATTTATAAATATGAGGGGTCTAATTGAGACATGCCCCCAAATATTCTAACCCACTTTTATAGGTCATACAAGTCTAGAGAAATAGTTTGGTTGATAGTGGCTCATGAGCAATAAGCCCCATACCTTTGAAGATATTTTAGAAGACTCATGGTGTTGTTGACCCACTTACTAGAAGAGGGTTTTTCATCTCCCAAAATCTGTTTTGTAGCCTCCAAAAGGCAAATTGGAAAAAATGCCACTCTTGTAATCCCTTGAATTATCAATTACAAACAACATAGTTTTCCATCAGTTCTTTTTGGCATGCCCAATGGGACCCCCACACTTTTGTATGTTTTTAGCTAATATTTTAACTTATTAATTGATATTTTTCCATATTTATGTTCTATAGGTGACACAAAACCAACATAGAACCTTAAAAAAACCATTAAACATAATTTAGGTCTAAGGAAAAAACATTTATAGTCTATGAGCTAGGATTGCAAGGTAAGGTGCGACCATTTCAATCGTAAGGTACCCTACGAGTGCACAAAGCACTCTTGAAATTGGTTTAGATTCTAGTTTCTATAAAACCAAAAATAAATCCATAGTTGTAGGTAAGTTTTGGGGTCTGATTTACCTTCAAAATATATTGCTATCTCCCTTGCTACCATGCCTTATTAGGCCAAACCACCTAACGATAATGGCATCCTTGCAGGGTTAGTTTTAGATACTAGAAGGTTAGAAAACCCTCCAAGTAGGTAAGTATTATTGTCCAAACTAGTTTTGTAACTATTTTTCATGCTTTTGTAATGAATTAGCTTTATTTTAGTGTCTTTTTATTTATAAATATGAGGGGTCTAATTGAGACATGCCCCCAAATATTCTAACCCACTTTTATAGGTCATACAAGTCTAAAGAAATAGTTTTATCGATAGTGGCTCATGATCAATAAGCCCCATCCCTTTGAAGATATTTTAGAAGACTCATGGTGTTGACCCACTTACTAGAAGAGGGTTTTTCATCTCCCAAAATATGTTTTGTAGCCTCCAAAAGGCAAATTGGAAAAAATGCCACTCTTGTAATCCCTTGAAATATCAATTACAAACAACATAGTTTTCCATCAGTTCTTTTTGGCATGCCCAATGGGACCCCCACACTTTTGTATGTTTTTAGCTAATATTTTAACTTATTAATTGATATTTTTCCATATTTATGTGCTATAGGTGACACAAAACCAACATAGAACCTTACAAAAACCATTAAACATAATTTAGGTCTAAGGCAAAAACCTTTATAGTCTATGAGCTAGGATTGCAAGGTAAGGTGCCACCATTTCAATCATAAGGTACCCTACGAGTGCACAAATCACTCTTGAAATTGGTTCAGATTATAGTTTCTATACAACCAAAAATAAATCCATAGTTGTAGGTAAGTTTTGGGGTCTGATTTACCTTAAAAAGAGATTGCTATCTCCCTTGCTACCATGCCTTATTAGGCCAAACCACCTGACGATAATGGCATCCTTGCAGGTGTAATCAATCACTTTTCCTTTCTTTTTAGCTTTTTCAAAACTCGATATTGTACCATATTACAAAATCATAGTTTGTGCTTTTATTACTTTTGTGTAGAGAAGTTTTTATAAATATATTTGACATTATATATTTTGTTGTTACAGGTACCTATACACAAAACAACTACCATACCACACAAATTGTTAAAAAGTCCAAACTTGTCAAAAATCCTACTTTAATTTGGGTCGTAAGGTAAGATGCAACAATTTCAGTCATAGGGTGACATATGATTGGATTTGAGATATAGTTCAGACCTAGAAACATAGTCACAAATACTTTCAAGAGTTGGAGACCACACGTAAACTCTAAAAACTATGTATATCTAGTTTAAAAATAACAAGTTTGGTTTAAAATTTTTGCATCATTTGCTTTTACAAAAGCCTCAAATTGCTTTGGATAATTTACAAAATGCATCTCTTTTACCTTTGTGATTTACAAAATGCACCAAATTTCTTTGGTTACCTTTAATTTTTCTTGTTACTTGCACAAAAATGCTTCAAATTTCTTTAGTCTCTTTTAAATTCACTTTCCTTATTATACAAAAGGCTCCAAATTGCTTTGGTCAAGTTGCAAATCTCTTTTCTTTGCTTCGATAGGTGTTAGTTAGCTAAATACTTGCATTATCCAACATTAAAAAATTTGCACAAGGTTTGAAGAGGCCTTCTAACCTCTTCATATTCATGAGCTAAGAATAAATCTTGATTTGTCTCATATATAAGGCTCTAAAGACATCTAGCCATAAGATTAACAAGCATATCTTGGCTAGTGCAAATAGATTTGTGCCTAAGAAAGTATTAGAATAGTTTTCTAAAATCAAGTGACTTTCCTTATTTTTCCTTAGCATAAGGTTTTTCTTTTAAAAAACACAATTTACATTGCTTGTCTCACATTCCTTTTATTTCACAAAGGCATTCTATTTCATGAAAATAAAAAAAAAATTACTTTTGCTTACATTAATTTATTTTTTTGCATTTCAAACTTTCCTAAGTAACATATATACACACTTTCACATCTTTCAAACTTTGGTAAGGTTGGATTTCATCACCCACCCACAATAGAGACCAATGATGTTGGAATATATCTCCTTATGTTGGATCACCCCCTAAACACCATAGTATCTCCCACGAGCAATGTTTTGGACTTCATCACCAGAGAATCCCCTACTCTTGAGAGATCCTCATGGTAGGTTAGGATTAGACACCCTTGTTTACATGGCTATATAATTCATGAGTGTGCAACTACATTTATGACTAAGCCTATTTGAGGATGAAGCAAAAGCTCGATTGGGCCAATAACAAGTCTTAAATAATGTTGCCTCTTTCATAAGAGGTTCTAAATATCTCTCTTTTAGATTACCCATGCCATCACCTTCATTATAATATTTTCACTCATTTGTATACAATTACCCCTCGCATACCTTTAGGTATAACAAGAAACTATGCAAAAGCATACCTTCATAGATCATATTTGCCACCTCTTTTTTTTATGTTTTAGGTTTTGTTACAAAATCATAAACACACTTTTTCACAAAAATTGCTTGCTCATTACTTTGATCATTAGATGTGTTTATTTTTATTACAAAATTCATTACAAAACTTTAAAATTAGGCTTATAAGTGGTCGAAAAAATATTCCAGGCAATTTTTTTGCTTCTATAACCTATTTTCATCAGAGTCATAGTGTAAAGTATGACAAAAAATAGTCGCAAGTTAACTTGTGATTGACACCTTTAATTCACAAATAGAGTCAAACACCATAGAAACACTCACATAGCTACCATATTTGCTTGAGCTAATCACAAACTAGGTTTTTTAGCATGCCACCCTTCACTCATAATTCTCACTTGTAGTTAAGCTCAAGAGAAAGTACTCTTAGCTATGGAGGCTTCTCCTATGATCCTTTCTTCTCTAACCACGTCATCAAAGTGTTCTAAGGAAATTACATGCACCCATCCTTTGAGTTCAAATTATTCTTCTCCTTACTCATCTCCTAGTATCGTGTTGCACCATATGATTTCTTTTGATGATTAGGTCCTATTGTATCATGCCATCCGCTTGGCTCCATCCTCTATCCATCATGAGGGGAACACTCCTACCTCTATATACCAATCTAAAACCTACCATGTGTTACCTCTTTTAGTTCCGCCTCCTTCATTGCTTCTTACACCATCCCAAAGGGGCCAACCAGTGGGAATTTTGTAGCCTCTTGTCTCTCCTTTTCAATTTCTTCATCTTCTACATACTCAACTCCATACCTCCATCAATTAAATTTACCCCAATGATCATTTATATCAACCTAATACCTACACTACCAACACCTCCTTCATAAAATATATAATATATCCTAGATTACCTCAACCATATTGAGCTATGGTTGAGCAACTATAGGTGTCATACACCCACCTATAACCTGGCTATGAGAGGTTTTGTAATAAATCCACCTCATATAAATCCTCACCCTCCACAATGTGGTCCTTCAAAATCTAGGTAAGCAATCACCCCATCACCTCCTACTTAGTCTTTCGCTCACCTGCAATGACTTTCTTGACCACCCACAACTAGACTCCCATATTAGAGCCAGTCGTTGATATCTTTTAGAAGCTATATGATGTAGGCCGCATCACCTTGCTTGATGTAAGACCAAAATATCTAAATCTAGTAAAACCCAAATTGTATAATGCACAACAGGTATTTTCTTACCATAATCAACAAGGGCATGACATCAATGTTAGATTTTGATGATATATTAAAGGAAATGCAACCACACAATGAAAATGAGCAAGCAATGATAAATATATGATAATGGAACTGTAATATGGAGGAAAATTATATGAGTAACTTCTGCAATAACTTAGAAATATGCCATTAATGAAAGCTTATAAAAATAGTACAATGTAATATAATGAAGGACATGAAAACTCCATAAATACATGAAGGATCTACATTGTACTCACTATACTAACTAGCTACTAATGCTACTCCCTTCAACTATTGTATCTTCTGTCACTCTTTTCTCTTCTACCTCAAAGGAATATATATAGGGATATAATTTTATTGGCCTTTCATCTACCCATGACTCTTCATCTACCTAACCTATGACTTATGTACATGTGGACTACATGTACATTTACATCATTGCACATTCTAACACTTGTGAATTTATTACATTGCATGAAGTAAGTACTCAAACCTTACTCTAAGGTAAACTCCTACTCTAGTTATGTACCCAAGGTGGTATATTAGCATGTACCAAATAATGTAATATACTTCAACACCCCCCTATATTACATTATTTGGATATTGAAGACTTTAGTCTTCAATATTGTCTTCATCCTGGTTCTAGAATTTGGGCTCCTCTTTATTTTGTTTCCTATCCATATCTTGATCAAGTAAATAGTTAGTATATTCATAAAATACTATCTTTGCTGAGAAAGATTTAATTTGATGTCCATATATAGGTTCTTCTATTTATTGAATTTATAAAAATTTTCCACCTCATATTATTGAAGAATATTGACTAACTCATCAAAATATGTATCTTTACTTAGGATTTGTAAAGATGTAACTAAATTCTTGTAGCTATCTGGAAGTGCTCTCAAGGTTACTTGAACAAGAAACTTATCTTCTACCTTTTCTCCTAAGGTTAAAAATTTTCCTTTTATATCCGCCACTTTTCTGAGGAATAGTTCTATACTTTCACCACTATTTACTTTCAGAGAATGCAATTGAGTTTGAAGATTTAAGATAGTGGCTTTATTCTTCCCCTCAAATATCTTGGCTAAAGTTTTCCAAGCTTTTGTAGATGTTGTTGCTGAACTAATGTAAGGTTGTATTTCATCTGTAATAGCAAAAGTTATTATCATTAGTGCTTTTGCTTAATTTTATTCAAAATTTTGAATCTCACTATCACCTGAAGTAGGTTTAATTTTTGTTCCTTTGACAATATCCCAAAGCTTTTCAACTATTAGAATTGCCCTCACTTTGTTTTTCCATGATGAGTAATTTGGACCTTTAAGAAGTTGGGATTCAGTGAGAATGAATTTATTTGTTGTCATGATGGTCCTTGTAGGCTACCTTATATCTCCCTAGTTTAGAATATGTGATCAAGCTTGATAAAACCTTATCAAATATTAGGTTTTGTAGAATCCCTTATATCTCCCAAGTTATTAGAGTATACTATGGTCTTGATAAAGTTTAGCATCAATTAGATTTCATTTTGAGTTTATTCCTTAATGTTTTGCGGATAATGTTAATATAACGATCATCTCCTATTTCACCTTATTTATACCTATTGAAATATATACTTTTCAATTGATTAAGTTCTCTATATTCAATACTCTATGGTCATATTCCTTTTGTCCCTTTAATTGTATATGAGACAAGTATGAGCAACAAATTCCAACTTTAAAGCAATTTAATATTTTTGCTTCCTTTATCCTTAATTTTCAATGGTTTAATTTTGTAAATTCCAATGATCTAAAGTTTGATGTAGCACTCGTTATATATCCCTAATTTGGAATTTTAGATAATGATAATATTTGCAAAAGAATAATGTTTTAATTTTTCCAAGGTAGGAAATTTACAAATATTATAACATTTGTATTTCAACTAATGCACTTTTGAAATATCACTTAAGGATATAAACTCCTTGTTTTTATTTGCTTTATAATTCACTAAGGTTGGTATTTTCTTATATATCCAATGCAATAATAATATCAACCTTATATAATGCACCTTATAATTCCTTGCACTTAAAGAAAGAAAATATTAAATCATGTAAAACTATACCATCCTTGTAATTTTGTATGCTACAAAATTATTGGCTTCTATTTTGACTCCTATATCCAAGCTTTAGGCATTGTATTTGTTGGTATTCAATGTATGATAGTGAGAATTTAATTTTCTACATTCAATGGGAACCTTATTACAATATTCTCCTTCTTCAACGCACTTTGACCTCTCTATGTTGGATATACATGCTCTTCTTATACATGGTTATTAATACTTCTTGTCTCCCTTTGAAATGTATGCCAAGTTGTGCTTACATTGCCTAAGAATGTATGTATTCTTGTTACATGGAATTGGGAGGTTACAATATTTTTATATGATAATTTAGGTGGTGCAGACCTTATGTTATGTGTTGGGTGTTGAAACAATGATTATTTATTCCTCTTTGGCTTGAATGGAGAGTTACTCCAACCTGGGCACTCTTCTCCCTTAGTGCAAGCGTTATGTCATTGAAGATATGCAGGTGCTATTTCTTCCTTTGTGCCAAGTGGCACAAGATTACCTATGTTGATATGGCAAGTGGAGGCTCCTCCCATTGCATTCAACCAAACTCTTCAGCATACATTTTTTTCTCAATGCTCTTTGTTCTCTTATCACCTATTCTTGCCAACTTTCTTTGCAAGTTTGTTTGGATTATTTTGTAACTTCAAGATTTCTTGATTGTCTAGTGTGTGGTGGCTCCTCTCCAATGTAGGTGGCTCCTCTCCAATGTAGGTGGCTCCTCTTAATGAAGATGGCCATTCATCCAAGATTCTTTCTTCTATCGCTTGGGTAACTATTGCTATTCTCCTTTGCACCTTATCTTTACTACTTGTATTACGTTATTATTGAACTTGCACTATTGTTGCTTTGGATATCCTTATTGTTTGTGCTATGTTATCATTAATATTTTTTCCTTTGTGCAGGTGTCTCTAACTATGGGTGTTTCTTATGTGATACTGTGACATCAAACTTGGTGTCTTTAACACCTAGAATGGGATGATATTGAGCCCTTATGTGGCTCTATATTATTTGCACTATAGTTTGTGCTTAAACTTGGTTTATGCTACCACCTGATGATTGTAATTTTGTGCTACATTAGTGTCTTAAGACACTTGAACCTTGTATTCCTTTTACTACTTTGAGAAGACAAATATGAAGCTATTAAACCTTGAATTAAATCTGCAATAAACTAAGATAGAATACCTTAGTTGAAATTAGGTTTTTGAGACTTTCTTAGTTTATTTATGTAGATTTATTTCTTGACTTGATATGATGAATTATTCCCTATTCCTTGGTGGTTATAATACTACTTTTGGTGGCTTCTCTTCACCAAGATATGTTGTGGTTTTATTGCTCTCAATAGTATCTTTTGACACGCCAACTTAATTATGTTTTGTGCACTAATATTTCTTCATTTGCTAAATACTTAATGCACTTTAATAACTATTGGAGGTAATTTGTATTAAGCACTAAGGTCTATTCAATCGTCACTTTAGAATAATGTCTTCTTTTATTTCAATAGAAGGTAGGATGTTGATATTTTTCTTTCTTTCAAAATATATCTAACTCCTCTTTCTTATGTGTAGGTTTTAACCCTTGTAGAAACTATCTTCTACACTTCATTGAAGAATTTAAACTTGAAAATTTCTCCTTGGTAACTTTAAAATCTAATTTGGTGCTTAATGAAACTTAATAATAAGATGAATGTAAATTTTCAAATAATGAACCTTTTGCTCCTATGTTGCATACCTTTTTAACCTCCGTAGATGATGTATTTATTGGTGATTAGATTCACCTAAATGCTGCCCTATGTTAGATAAAATTGTAGCTATTTATTTACTATCCAAAACAACTATTTAACTTAGCAATTTGCAGCTTTGAAACTCCTATAACTTGCTACACTAAAAATGTATTTTGGTGTCTTTAAATCTCCTTCACGATGCTCCCTTGAAATCTAAAACTTAGCTACTATTGATGTTGATATTTCTTGTTGCTTTATTCCTGTCCTCAACTATGAAATTTTTATATTGTGGCGCAATCAATTTCTCCTTTGAAATGCTATCCTTGAATCTCTCAAATTTGGTAGGAAAGTCCTCCAAATCACAACTGAGACTTGTCTCCTAGATATTTTCAATTTTTTTCTATAAAACTAGCAATATCCTTTCTCTAAAATAGCCTTTAATGGAAATCTCCAAATATCTCAAATTTTGTGGCTTCTTCTAACTCCTTTCTCCTTCAACCTCCTTGACGAATTTTAACTTTGATGTTGGCCTATCTAGTGGTCTTCTTCTCAATAATATGAATGCCTTGAGGTCTCAACTATTCTCCTTTAAAATTTGGAAAACTCCTTGCAAAATCCTTATCATTTTGGGTTTTTTTTTATATGGTGACAATTGTCCCAAAACCTCCTTCATTAGGAACCTCTTCTTGCTAGCAATCTACTCCAATGAGTTCTAAAATATTCTCCAATGGCCTTATCCAAATATCCTTCAATGACCTTCTCTAAAATTTGCAATGAGGTTTTCCTAGCCTTCTCATTATTTCTCCTTTCAATCCTTCCTTGAGACCTCTTCTCTTGGATATCTAACTTTTGTAGCTACTCAAGTCTTCTTCTCAAGACTTCAATGAGACCTTTCCTTGATCTCTAGAATCTGCTACTTCTAAAATATGCAATAGGACCTTTGCTAGTCCTTCTCTATATCCAATATTCCAAATCTGAAAGTTCTTCAATGGGACCTCTTGTGTATCTCTTCAGCTTCTTAAGTTGCTTTCTTATTTTACTCTACAATATGCAGTCTTCAATCTTCAGATTTATATGAGGACCTCCTTCTTGGTTCTCCTCAATATTCAATGGAGATATCCAATCTCTAATATTCTCTTAGCATATTTGCTGGAGTCTCTACTTCATTCAATATGTAATAAGTCTCCTTTGGCCTTTTACTATCTTCTGTAATATTCAATTTTGCAACTCTTTCAATGGGACCTTTTCCTTAGGCCTCCAAATATTTAATATTTTATTTGTTGCTTTAGATATTGTATTTATTCCAAAGAAGATATTATTCCTAGCTCTTGTAGGAAGCTTCTCAAATTTCTTTGAATCTCCTTTTTTTGAAACAAAATATTAGAAACTATAATGGAATAAATTCTAAATATTGAGATAATGAATCTTCACTAGTTTATTTTTTAATCTAGTGGAATTAATGTTGAGTCATAGTCTTCACGAGTTTTTCTGCAACTCTATGGAAAGATTCTAGCCAAATTTAATTTTTAGAAATTTTGAAAATTAAATCTCCTTATCTCTTCTCAATATTTCTTATGGCTCTCCTTATTTCCAATTGATCTACCATGTGCTATGATACCACTGTTAACTTTTGATGATATATATTAAAGTAAATTCAACCACAAGATGTAAAATGACAAGCAATGATAACTATCTGATAATGGTACTATAATATGTAGGAAAATTATGAGTAAGTTCTACAATAACTCATAAATATGCCATTAATGAAATCTCAAAAAATAGTACAATGTAATATAATGGAGGACATGAACACTCCATAAATACATGAAGGATCTACATTGTACTCACTATACTAACTAGCTACTAATGCTACTCCCTTCAACTATTGTATCTTCTATCTCTATTTTCTCTTCTACCTCAAAGGTATATGTATAGGGAGATAAGTTGCTTGGACTTTAATCTACCCATGAATCTTCATCTACCTAACCTATGACTCATGTACATGTGGACTACATGCACATTTACATCATTGCACATTCTATCACTTGTGAATTTATTACATTGCATGAAGTAACTAATCAAACCTTACTCTAAGGTAAACTCATAATCTAGTTATATACCCAAGGTGGTACATTAGCATGTACCAAATAATGTAATATACTCCAAAAATCAATCATTATCGCACCTTTAAGAATTGGGTTCAAGATTTGATCGATCAAGGAGTCATCAAAATGGACAATCTCTTCATCCTCTCCTACTTAAAACTCTTCTTAATCTCTTTTCTCCTTGACTCTACTCTACTTAATCCTTTTTTCCTTACCTCCTCCAACTTTTGCTTTCATTAAATTTTATTTCATTGTTCTATGGTCATGCATGAGCGACTACATACCTATGATTGGTCTCTTTTCTCTTCTTTATCCTTATCTTCTTCTTCCTTTTTCCATTCCATAATACTATTCCTCCATTCTCTTCCTTCTTCTCTCTCCATTCATCTTATTTTCATCATAATTTCTACATCTATAAATAAATTGCATGACTGGGAGAGTTTGTCCTCTTCCAACCAATTTCTCATGATTGGGAGTTTCTTCCCCTTTAAATCCTTCTATGAATGGGGGACTTCACCTTCTTTCAAACCATATTTCTATCTGGGGTAGTTTGCACCCATTCTAAATAAATTTATGATTAGAGGAGTTGGAATATCCCTCACATATTATCATTTAGCATGTACTCATATTAAACACATCAAATTAGTCACAAGGTTTATAGGTTGCACCTGTAGCACCCTAAAATTGGCACAGTAAAACCTTAAATAATTACAATTACTCTAGTAAATATTCAAATTCAAATTTTAACCCCCAAAATCGCTCCCAAACCATCGTTTAACCCGTTTCCTCCTTTCTCGCGCCATTTTTAGAATTTGTTTTGACCGTTTGACGATATCGTCGCCGATCATACGATATCGCCTCAGATCGGACGATTTCGTCTGGACTAGGACGTCCGGACGATCTTGTCCCAAAACTAATTTTTCTCAATTAGCCTCTGTTCCAACGACGTCTCTAATCCGGCAGAAGCATGTCTACGCCGTTAGAGACCCTCCCCGTTGGAGATCTCCCAAATTGGGATGATCTCCAACCTCCTAACCTCCCTCCTAAGCCTATTTAAACTTAGGCCCTCCCCTTAACCTACCCCTGGCTGATATTTCCTGTAACTTGACTTTATACGCATTGAAACATCCCAAATTACTATCTGCACTAGTCCTATCCAAATTTTGTTGCAGGAACCTTAGTATTTTTTAGCCGGAGCAAGCTCAGTTCATCGTGGACGATCCTGTTCAATTCGAGACGATTTCGCACCGATTCAAGACGATCTCGACTGCAGTCTACATTGGGGGCAATCACTGCCCAGAGTTTGCATTTTTCTCCTTTCATCTCCTGTTCTATTTTGCATCTAGTCAGTTTATTTATTATTTTTTGCTATTCTGCATCTTGGAGTTCACCCATGTAGTTTAATTGCATAATGAAATCATGATTAACTATTAAAACATTGTAATTTGCTTGCATTCCTATTTAGGATTATCTGTTAACATCTTTATTGTCATTTTACATCTTTATCCTCTATTAGCATTGTTGTATTTTTTGTATTTTGTGTCTATTTCTCTGTTTGCAGGTCTCTGACGAATTCGTCTGACGAATTCGTCAGATCTCAGACGATCCTGCAGGTCGAAGACGATCCTGTCAAATTCTAGACGATCCTGTCTGCTTCAAACATCAGAATCTCCATCAGACATCCGGATCAGGTATGGCTCTGTAATTTAGCTTTTCCTCTCTATTTTTTGTTTAAAATCTATTTTCTGTATTTCATTTAGCTTGCATTTTCATAATAGAACAACTTAGATTCATTTGGCCAAACCTAGGACTCGAATGTTTAAAGATAAAACTGAACACATTAAACACATTCCCAACCTAGGCGTGGAAACTGCCATTCAAACGTTTCCTGGTGAACCCACCATCCGTCGAAAAATCACCATAATACACCTCCCCCGAGAGGCGGGACCTTCGCAAGGCCTCTCAGTCCGAGGTACCGCGCCATCCTTTTCCCATCCTCCTTCCGGGCACGGATCCTATAGCCTGAAGGTAAGGATGCAAAAAATTTGGAGCGATACATTTTGGTGAACCCGACGTGAATGCATTTAAAACCTTTTGAAAACAAAACAAAAATAAATAAAAAACAACCAAAAACATAGATGCATTTAAAATCATTTAAAACTAATAAGTTGCATATCATGTTTAGATGGTAGCTCCTAAGAAAATATTAGCAGTTACTATAAATGTTGAAAACCAATTAGCAGCCATAGAAATCAATTCTGTGCTTAGTGTGCCTGAAACAGATAGAAATCAACTTTTGTGGGACGAACTTGATAGAAGACTAGGTGTCATTTCATCTAGGTCAACAAAACTTAAACAAATCAAAAGGCTTGTCCTAGATAGAATCCTGGATCCTCATCAACTCGTCTTTTATCATGAACTTCAGAGAGCCTGCCATAGATGGTTAGCTTATAGGAGAGCTCTTGTGTCTTCAAAATTTTTCACCTTCGAGGAATACCTCAAGAACACAGCTGTGGTACGCCAATTTCTAGTTCATATAGAATCCCAAGAAACTGATCTTATGATTAGAAGAATATGGAACAGAACTCCTAGAGCTATGTTGTATCGTGAATATTGTCATGAGAATTATTATTATCAACCAGAATCTGAAATACATGGTATTTCTATAGCCCTTTTCATTAAATTCTTGAAAGAAAATTTTCAATTTGAAGAAGAACACTTCATGACTCCTGAAGAACTTGAGCCCATTAATGATATTTATAAATTATTTATAGAAAACTAGATCATTGCTTTAAGTATTATTTCTTGCATTTATTGTGTTGTTTGTTATCTTTACAATATTATTACAAAAACAAGAAAAACTAAAAAACATAACAAAAACCAAAACATTTCATTTTAAATATTGTAGTAGGTATATAATTAAAATATATACCTCTTAAGCTTATTGCATATATATATATATATATATATATATATATATATATATATATATATATATATTTATATATATATTTGCTGAAATCTAAGTTAAGCACAATGCCTAAACTTAGGAATGGTAAACAAACCGAAGGAGAAGAAGAAGATTGGTTAGAAGATAAAACTAGAAACCCAAATGTCCTTCCTGAGGATCCAATTCCGGAAGGAGAAACTCTAGATCAACCAGAAGATGACCTAGGTGAAGACAATGAACAAGAAGAAAATGTTAAAGAGGATGGATCCTCATCCCCTAGAGTAGCTCCGGATGGAACTATTGCTTTTGATAACTTAGATCATTTCTGGAAATTTTTCAATAATAACATTGGCGCTCTTAATATGGCAGTTCGTATTGATAAAGGGCAAATTAGTGACACTCAAGCAGCCATGGAACATATGTTTGATGTGCACACTAATCCCTTGTCTTTTATTGATCAAGAAAGTGATAAGGCTGGACCATCCAATAGAGATATGGTCACTATGATTCAAAACATGCCAAAACAACAGAGTTACCCAACCTCCTAAGGAACCCGTTATTGAGCCTAAAATCATTCCCACACAAAAGAAAACTTCCTTCACCGCTTTACTTCGCCAAACTATTGATCAATATGCTTCAAGTAAACAAAAACCTAAAATGAAGCCAAACACCAATTTTCAACAATCTGGGATACAACATAATACAACTTCAAAATTTCTTCATAACACCTTTCCTACCAACAATTTACACAATAGCAATATAGCATCTAATATGCATGTCCCTCCATCATATGTTCACAAATCCCATATTAATGCCCTACCGAACCAATATGGTGGGCAAACTAGTAATCTGGAAGCCATGGTGAAGCAGTTAGCTTCCCGCATGGACCAGATAGATCCCTACCGTCCCTCGTACAATTATCGAGAGATATGTAGTCAACCTTTGGATCCCATAGTTGTAGCACAACCGTACCCTAAGCATTTTCCCATGCCCATCCTGCCTATATATAAAGGAACCGAAGATCCCATAGAGCATCTTCGCATGTTTAGGATAGCATGTCATGATATATCACATGATGACTTGCTATTACTAAAAATGTTCCCAAAAAGTTTAGGTGGAATGGCATTAGAGTGGTACTATCAATTGCCCACTCATTCTTTGAGAAACTTTGAAGAAACAACTTGAATCTTTTGTCCATCAATTTAGTGCCTACATCGAGAGGCATGTAACCATTAAAGATCTATACAACTTAAAACAAGACAAAGATGAATGTTTTGCTGATTTCTTAGCTAGATGGAGGCAGTTGATAGGAAAACCGCACTTTGTGCTACCTTATAGGGAAATGTTGGACATTTTTATCAATAATTTGCAAGAACAGATATCTTATGAGTTATCAATCTGCTACTTTAACTACCTTCGATCAAGCTATAGATTTAGCTCGAAGAGTAGAAGATGCCCTCATTAGGAGAGGCCAACTTAGGAAGAAGGATGATGAGAAAACATCCAGAAATCAATATAAAAACAAACAAGTCATAGGTGACGGAGTCACTGACAATAGAAATGTTGCTAATATCAATGCAACGAAGACAACAAAAAAATTTATATTGAAACCTCCTGATAAACCTCCTCGAGAATTTACTAGATTGAATCAACCATTATCAACTATTTTACCTCAATTACTCGAAAGAGGTTTGATTCAATTACCAACTATCCGGGAACCCGATCCAACCATACCCGGATATAGAGCCGACTTACACTCGTGATTTCCATAGAGGACCCGGACACTCTACCAACGCTTGTAAAAGGTTGAAACATAAAATACAAGATCTGATTGATAATAATGAAATGGAGGTGCAAGCCTTCCAACCTAAACAAAATGCTCCTAATAATGCTCAAAAGACCATTCCCCAAAATCAAAATCAAAATGCTAATCAATCATTAGACATATTTCAACATCCTTTACCAAGACATGGTAAAGAGGTGGCCAATCAAATCGAACATCATAATGTTCCCCCTCCTACCCGATATGTAGGAACTATTAGCGGACAATTACCTGTTCAGGATCCTCAAATATTTGACACAACCTTATCCCTGGTCACAACCAGGCCCCTACATAATTTTCAAACTCCAGATCCTAGTGATGTAGAATCAGATACTGAAAGTGAAATAGACATCACCTCAAACCAATCGAATAGTTCTGAAAATGAATCAGATCCTATTCAACCCATCACAGATGCTATGGTTCCAGAAGAACCATTTCCTAGAAGAGTTACTACTCGACCCTCTTCTAATCAATTCCTCCCTGATGAACAAGCCATAAACGCTCAACCGAGACCAGTTCAACGTCTTCAATATAACATTGTAGGTACCATTGGAGTCGTTACCCGACAACAAGCTCAAAATTCTCAACAAGAACCAAACCAGAATGATGGATCAGCTCCATTTGTTTTGAAAAATCCCAATAAAGGGAATCATGCTCCCAATGTTCAACCTAAACCCCCTTACAATATTAATGAGCAATTATCCAATACTACAGCCAAAATTTCCCTTTTGGATTTATTAAGATCTTCTCCTACCCATAGGGATGAGTTGATGCTTACATTAAGCCAAATGATGGTACCTCAAAATATTCAACCTCGAAGCCATGGCCAATACTATCATCACTAGAGAAGTCGATTGTATTGACTTTCGGGATAAAGATATCCCACAACACAGTTTACATAAGGATAATCCCTTATATATTACTGCTCTAATTGGAGATGTAGCTGTTAAACGAGTCCCGATTGATAATGGTTCATCTCTAAACATTTGCACTTTTGACTTCTACCAACGATTTGGCTTTAGAAGTGATGAAATGAAGAAAACTGACATGATTATAAAAGCTTTCAATGACGAAACACAAGAAACGTGTGGAGTTATTACCATCCCATTGCAAGTTGGTCCTAGAACCTTAGATACGACCGTGTTTATTGTACATTGCCCCGCATCGTACAATATACTCTTGGGTCGTCCTTGGATCAATGCAATGCGGGCTGTCCCATCAACTTTACACCAATGTGTTAAATTCGAATTTAAAAATCAGTTGGTCACTATCCATGGTGATCCTAGACCCTTTGATATGTGTGCTTTGGCAAAACCTGTTGGAGTGCAATTTTGCCCCGCTCTGTCATCCACACATCCTAATTCTTATTTTTCATCTAAAACTGTGAAACACACACCCATAGCTTCACCTATTTCTCCTCCATTCATTTCACCCTCATATATAGATCAACAATCTTCTAAACAAACCACTCTAGAACCTCAAAAAGATCTTCAATCCACAACCAATCCTTCATGTTCTATCCCTATAATTTCAAAACCTATAGACCCATTCATTAACACTTCCACATTATCAACATCTATCATACCTTCCACATCTAAAGATATAGGGAATGATCCTTCTACATCTTATGCTCTTTCTGATGAACTTTTACCAGATTTATCCACAATCTTAATATCAGAAAAAACAAATGCTTTCATGCAAGATTCAATTCTTTTAAATAACTTGCCACCATCTCCTCGTACTTTGGGCCTCCCACAACCTATGGGAAGTACTTACCAAGTCGGGAGTTGTGCCTTCATTTATAAAGGATATGACTGGGGAAGAATACCTCGAAATATCAAAACTCATCATGATGGATATGCTCGTTGTTATTTTACTAATGAGTATATTAAAGCTAAACCCATAATGCTTAAAATGGGATATAAAGGGAAAGGCTTGGGACCTTTCCAAAATGGCATGAAAGAACCTTTCGAGGTAGAACCGTGGCCTGCCCGCTGTGGTGTGGGCCTATTTCCTAGTAAGGGTCAACCCTTCCCTTTTGAAGATGATGATCAACTCATATGTTATCAAGATTATTTGGATAGGCGTGATGATTTGCCTCTAAAAAATCAGCCATTTACATGTAACATGCTATCCATAGCTTACCCTGAAATGATCGCTGAATCCGATGATGAGTTGGAAGGAGATATCTTCCACGATGTCTCCGTTGAAGAGATGTTACACAATGGATTTTATTTTGATGGTTCTATACCAACTATAGCCCAGCTTGAGGCCACTAATCCTCAAGATGAATTATCCAACTTAACCTTAAAAGAATTACAAGAATTGGGCGTCTCACCCGCCCCACCTAATTTTGAAAGAGATCTACACATGGAAGTCGAAAACGTCATTAAAGTTAACATTGGAACTGAGGATAATCCTCACATAATCAATATTGGGTCAGAATTAAGTCAAGAAAGACAAGATAAATACATTTCATTCCTTAAAGAATATGAAGATGTCTTCGCTTGGACATACGAAGATATGCCAGGTCTGGACCCTTCCGTAGTCATGCATCATCTAGTAGTCCATCCGGATGCTAAACCTGTTAAACAAAAACTTAGAAAAATGCATCCCAAAGTGGCCCTGCTAGTCAAAGGGGAGTTAGAAAAACTCTTGAATGTTGTTTTTATACAAGCTATTGATTATGCTGAATGGATCTCAAATGTAGTTCCAGTCACCAAGAAAGAAGCCACCAAAGTTAGGGTTTGCACAGATTTTAGAGATATTAACGCTGCATGCCCTAAAGATGATTTTCCTCTTCCAAACATGGATCAAATCATTGACTTTACTATCGGGAGTGGGATGATGTCCTTAATGGATGGATTCTCCGGTTATAATCAGATCAGGATAGCTCCTGAAGATCAGGCTAAAATAACCTTTATTACCCCTTGGGGTACCTTTTGTTGGAAAGTGATGCCATTCGGCTTAAAGAACGTAGGTGCAACCTATCAACGAGCTATGACTTATATTTTTCATGATATGATGCATGATATCCTACATGATTATGTAGATGATATTATAGCTCGCTCTATTAATGAAGATAATCATTTAGATGATTTGAGAAAAGTTTTTAATCGATTAAGAGAATATCTTATTCGATTAAATCCAGCCAAATGCATATTCGGAGTTAAGTCCGGTAAACTATTAGGGGTTATAGTTTCTTTACGTGGCATCAAAATTGACCCTCTCAAGATTGCGGCTATCATTGATATGCCCGCACCTACCAATATATCTGAATTACGAAGTTTACAAGGTAAGCTTCAAGCTATCCGTCGCTTCATCGATAAGTTGGCGGACAAAACCGGTCCCTTTCTTAAGCTCCTTAAGAAGGATGTCCCTTTTAATTGGGACGACGAATGTAAAGAAGCTTTTGAACTTCTCAAACAATACCTCCTTAACCCACCCGTGCTTTCACCACCTAGACCTGATCGCCCATTTCTCCTATATATTTTAGCTTCAGATTCTGCCTTAGGAGCTATGTTAGCTCAGCTTGATGATGCGAAGAGAGAACGTGCTAATTATTATATTAGCCGAACCTTCATCAGTTATGAAACCCGCTACACAGCGTTAGAAAAACTATGTCTAGCAGTCATGTTTTCTACGCAAAAATTATGCCATTATATGCTCAGTCAAAAAACTTATGTCATTGCTAAATATGATCCCTTGAGGTATCTCATGAGTCGACCTTATTTATCGGGTCGTACAACCAAGTGGGTTCTTGCTCTAAGCGAGTTTGACCTCACATTCATAGGACAGAAGTCTGTTAAGGGTCAAATCATAGCAGATCAACTAGCTACTGCACCCTTAGAGTCTACCCATCCCCTCATCATTGAGTTTCCTGATGAATGCCTTCAATTAGAGGCAGACCATATTGAACAATGGTCCTTATACTTTGATGGAGCCCGATGCATGAGTGGGGCTGATGCGGGTATTATTTTAATATCCCCACAAAAACATCTTATTCCTCTGTCCTTCAAATTAACATTTGCTTGCACCAATAATACTGCTGAATATGAAGCTCTAATCCTCGGATTACGAGCTGCCTTGGCGCTAAAAATCAAACATCTGCTAGTTTTTGGTGATTCTCAACTTGTCATAAACCAAATTAATGAAGTTTATCAGACCAGAGATGATAAACTGTGCCCATATAAAGCCTATGTTTTACAATTAATGTCTCTATTTGATCAAGTTACCTTGGAAGCTATTCCTAGAACTTGCAACCGTGCAGCTGATGCTATGGCCGCAGTTGCATCTCTCCTGCCCTTGGAGTTAGATGACGAATATGCCACTATCATTATTCGTCGACTCCAGGAACCCGCTTCAAATAAGTCATGCTTAGAACCTTTGGATGTGTTTCTAATCAATGAAACTACTCCCGAACCTTGGTATACAGATATATTTGATTTTCTCCAAAATGGGACTTTCCCTGCCAATTCTAATAGAAACTAGCAGTCGGTTATTACGTCAGACGTGCAAGTCGATTTGTAATAATTGGCAATACTTTATATAGGAGATCTTTTGAAGGTATCCTATTAAGATGTTTGAATTTAGAAGAATCCAAATCAGCCTTGAGTGAAGCCCACGATGGATCTTGTGGAGGACACTTCAGTGGTAGTGTCATTGCTAAAAAGCTCCTTAGGATAGGATACTTTTGGCCTACCATGGAGAATGATGCACATGAGTATGTGCGCCATTGCGACAAGTGCCAAAAACATGCTGACCTTGTCCATGCGCCTGCACAAGAGCTGCAGGCTATTTCATCTCCTTGGCCCTTTTCAAAATGGGGCTTAGACATTATTGGCAAAATCAATCCTGTGTCATCTGATGGACACAAATTCATCATAACCGCCACCGAGTATTTCATGAAGTGGGTTGAAGCTATGCCTTTAGCTTCCTGCACTGGCACACAAGTTTCTAAATTTATTTTTAATCAAATCATTTGTAGGTTCGAAATTCCTGCAAATCTCATCTCTGATAATGGAACTTGTTTCAAAAATAAAGATGTCAAGAAATTATGCCAAAAATATAAGATTCAACATCGCTGGTCCACTCCCTATTATCCTCAGGGTAATGGTCAAGCAAAAGCATCTAACAAAACCTTAATCAAAATTCTCAAAATATTGGTCAATAAAACTGGCCACGACTGGCACATTCAGTTATATCCAGCCTTGTGGGCCTATCGAACTAGTGTTCGAACTCCCACTGGAACTTCACCTTTTGTTTTGGTTTATGGTGCTGAAGCCATTTTTCCCTTTGAATTAGAAGTTCCTTCTTTGGCTCTACTACTTCAAGATACCGAAGTAGGAGATGAATATCGAGCTGGCAGACTCAGTCAACTGGAACTCCTAGATGAAAAATGCATCAATGCTTTGGAGCATCTCCGTGCCTACCAAAACAAGCTTAAAAGATCATATGCTAAAAAAGTTCGTCATCGATCCTTTGAGATCGGCGACCTTGTTTTAAAAGAAAATAAAAAAAATACTAATGCAACTAAAGACCTTAAAGGTAAATTTGAGCCCAACTGGCTTGGACCATACATTATCACTGCTAAATTTGAATCGGGAGCATACAAATTATCTACCTTAGATGGTAAAGAACTTAAAGAACCCATGAACATTTTGCATCTTAAACGTTACTATGCGTAACAAAAATTAGTCATTTCATCATTTGTACATATTTTGCATGTTGTCTTATTTTAAAAATATATCAAACTGTTTACACAAAAACAAAAACAAACAAAAATAATAAAAATAAAAACAGCAATATTCTTGACTCTTTCGAAACCAAAACAAAATAAAGAAGAAAGAGAGAGTCAACATTCTCAAACTTCTCAAAAAGTATTTGTATATATTTCTTCTTACAAATGTTGCAGTTATATATTTCAAATTATTTTGGATAAATTAGCATTTATTTGGAATCCCTCACTTTCACAAACACAAAATAAATATCTTGATTTTTATCTGGCATGATTACTAATCTCTCTTATATCAAAGTCCACAAAATTCAATTAAATAAAGTTTGAGCACAGAGAATTGATCTTGTTATTTACTTAAACCAAGCACATCCTTTCACAATAAAATGATTATATTTGTAATGTCCATGCTATGCTACATAGTAGAAGTGGTTTCTTGAGCGAAAAGTTTCCCCTGCTATCCTATCATGCACATGGTCTAGAATCTTTGAGAATTGGCAAAAGGACAAGCTCACCCCTACCCTGAATAAAAATCCCTTGCTCTAAAGCTAATCCGAGCAAGTATCCCTAGCATAGGAAGAAAAGCAAAGTTCAAAAAAAAAAAAGAAGAAAAAGAAAAATGTTATTTTATATCATTACAACAATGTTTCAAGCATTATCTCAAAAATCAAGCAAAAATACAAAAGAAAAGCAAAAGAAAGCAAAAGCAAAAGCAATAAAATCCCTCTCCCTACCCTTTGAAAAGAAAAGAAGGGTTGATGAGCTTGAATCCCTGGAATTCTCAATTATTCGAAAACTGTGAGGTAAGCCCCATAACAGGTGGTTTGTGCCCAACCTGCTTGGCCTTGGGTAACTCCTAGCGTGGCGATATGTCCGTCACATTAGCGACCTTCTTTTGTACAGACCTATGTCTGCTTATGGATTAGCTAGCTCTTGATAATCCGACTTACATAGTAGTCCGGTATGGTTATATGCATCTAAATCATGGTTAATGAACACTTATTTGGTTCATTCAAATCACTTGTATCAAATTATCTTGCTCAAAATCGGTAAATGAACAATGCAATTGCACACACATTTGTATTTGAGAGATTTTGTGTATCATTATGATAAATCAAGATTGGAAATGAACTCACATATGCACATGGGATTCCTTATAAATCTAACTTTTGTCTTTAAGATACTTTGAAATATTTCTGCAAATTGTTTGGAATAAATTCATTTTCTTCTTTAAAGTACAGTTGTTTAGTATAAAGACAACTACATGCATAATCAAAAATCAAAATTTCTTTCAAACCATACAATAAAAACACATATTTATATATTGTCGACTTTCGCGATGATGGTATACTTCCAGAACTTAAATAGGAGTCTTATGCCTAGCGCAAGTCCTCCTCTTCATATTTTCTGTTTATTTTCAAAAAATTAAAAATCAACCATGCAATAAAACAATCTATTTTCTTCTTTGATTTTCACGATGATGGTATAAGTCTATACCTAAATATTCTATGCCTAGCGCAAACCATTGTATCAATTTTATTCCCCATTTATTTAAAAATCATAAAAACCATATGACTTAAATCATTCTGTTATACAATTATGTTTTAAAAAAAAAAAGCATGCACATTATCACTATTTCATGTCATCATGTCAACCTTCAATTTTGCAATGATGGTATAATTCCTAGGGAATTATCCAAAAATTTTATCACACTTAGGAATTTATGCCTAGCAAAAATCATTTTAAAAATATTTCATGCATAATATTTTCATGAAAATCTGAAAAACAAATCATCATCATCATCATCATTTGCATCATCACACCAAAGTCTTAAGACAGTCTCTTAAGCACCCTTTTACTTTTAGCAATATTTCTATACTGGGATTAGCTTGACGACCGAGTGAGCGGCGACTCCATGAAATGGTCTATAATAGCGACAATGTCCTTTGAAATTATTGTTAAAAGTCCCTTTTATTTTTATCAAATTATCACATCACCAACAACCAATTTGTTACATCAGATTATTTCATTTAAATTTTTAAAGCATGACATTTCAAACCATAATATTTCCAAACGACATAATTACATGAATCATTAAATCAATCACACTTCAAACATTAAAGCATCATAAAAACATATAAACAAGTCATATCATCATAAGACAAGTCATATGATCAAAAAATATCTCATCTATATATATATCAAATATATGTACATCATCTCAAAAATAGATTGGTATGCCACAATCTACATCTTGGCATACTCAATCCTCTCAATCATATAATCAGTCTGTACAGTGCAGTAGCCTAGCCTCGAGAACCCCTCGAGCTCTCAGCCTCATCTCCTCCCCCGCCCTGAGGTGGACGAGGTGGCCCCATCATAGTATGTGTGGTACTGTGAGTCCTAGTCATCGATCGAGATGAAGTCCTCGATGACCCAATCCTGATCGGGTCAACAATGCCGACTGGCAGCTGTACCCTCTGACCCTCTGGCACCATCTAGAAGTAGATACCCCGGTAGAACGTGGTCTGAGCAATCGACCATGCCAGCTCCTGAGTGCTCGCTCCTCCGCTCCATGCTCTAAGGCATGCAACCTCATCTCTGAGCTGTGTAGCCTCCGCTCGATGTCGTGCAGCCTCCTCCTACAAAGTCTGCACCTATGCCTGGAGACGGACAGTCTCCACCCGAAGAGTAGCCATCTCACTACTCTCTCCTATGTCCACACCCTTGCCCTTATCAGGTGATGGTGGTCTCTCTCTCTATGGAGAAGGGGGTCTCTCCTCCCTCCTCTCCCACTGTCGTGGCCTCTGCTGAGCCTATGGCCTCCTCTGCTCTCTCCCGTCATGACCCTGTGCTACCTCAATGGCTGCCTGGCATCGCCTCCCCATCCGATGCACAACTACATGAATCGAACCCTGAGCCCTCATCATCCGAGGAGGGCGGATGCCTGTGTACCAGGCATCATAGCCATCGGCTACCCCAATGTCGTCCCCATCCACTGGCTGAATGGGGGCATCATCTACATCCTGACTCTAGAATCACTGCATATCTGGAGCCCCGCTAACTGTAGTGTTATCCCAGATAGTCCGAGAAAACTCATAGTCTCTCAGAGATGGGATCCCCTATTGTAGACCGAACTACCTCAAAACTCGGTCATACCGATGGAGCTCCACCTCTCCCCTCTCCATCCTCAGCCAATAGACTCGCCTGATGCGAGCCAGCTCCTGTCCATCCTCGGCCCACCCTGGATGATCTCTCCAAGGCCTCTAGGTGATCTGGTCGGAGACGAGGTCATCTAGTAGTCTCCGGGATGCTAGCAGATCTATCCGCCACTGTGCCCCTCTCTAGAGCCACTAGTAGAAAACTCGGGGCCTCTCCCCATCAATCCCTATCAATGGGAGCCCTACCGGCCTCCGCACCACAATGTGCTCCCAGCACCAAACCTGTAGTAGTGATGTCATAACCAGACATCGGCCGCCCTTGTATACGACCCCATGAAGGATCCTATACAATCGACAGAGTACAAAGCTCCCCCAAGAAAATCTGTATCCGTGGTCTCTCATGTCGTAGACCACATCTGTCAGTACCCATGGTACCCTACATCCACTCTGGTGGCACAGCAGAAGTCCACCTACCACCCCAGCCAAAACCCGTGTGAGTCTAGATGCCCTAGGCATCTGGCGCAGTGACTCGATATTCACTCCGCCCTTCTCCAGGGCGAAGCTCGGATCGCCACACAGTCGCATCATCGCGTGGCCCTGATTGGCCATGGGAGTGATCAGCCGTCCTTGTATGGGGATCCTCAAAATCCTCCATACATCCTCCAGTGTGGGAGTCATCTCCCCTGTCGGTAACCAGAAACATGAAGAACCCGGATACCACCTCTCTGCTAGGGCTGTCAATAGCCCCATATCTGTAGAAACCTGTGGCATCTCTGCCACATGCTGCAAGCCGACCTGAGCCAGCTGATCTCGCTCTGCTTGAGATAGGGTGGCCAAGTCATCCCTCAACCCGCCATATTTCCATTCTCTGCTCTTTAGTAATCCTCTCTGCAACATAAACAAAATCAACAATAAAAATCATTAATAAATCATTAATTAAAAATGCAAGTCAAAATAAGTTCAATTTTATAAATGATGATATCGTCCACAATTGGACGATATCGTCCCCAATTTGAGCAAATTCGTCTCCGATTTCGCCAGTCGAAATCGTCCCCTTTTTGACGAAATCGTCCCCATTTCGCCGATTTCGCCTCTGGACGAAATCGACGATATCGAGACGATTTCGACGAAATCGAGACGATTTCGTCTCGACGACGTCGACGGCCCAAAAATGGCCGCGATGCTCAAAAATCAATCAAATCTAATCTAAAAAGCATAAAATTCTAAAAATTAAGCATTCTAAATTCAGTTTAGACCCTTACCCGTAGCCCGCACCGGACCTCTGTTGATCTGTGCACTGTCTCGACCATCTTGTCTCCAGAGCTCTAAAAACTAGGAAAATGAACAGTAATAATGAATTAGGGTTTTACCCTATTTTTCTTAATTTTATTCAAAAACACTTAACAACATTTTTAAAATTTTTTGCTTTTTCGCGTTTTTACCTCAAACGTTCGATTTGGGTAAAAACACGGAGGGGGCACCATAGTAAGCTGTCGTACGATTCGACCTAGAATCGTCGCCTAAAAATGGGAATAATTTTTGCTTTCTCGTAGATCGAGAAGAACTCATCTTTAACGCATTTTCTTCAGAAAATTCGCTAAAGAGGGGGCAAAATGTAGCACCCTAAAATTGGCGCAGTAAAACCTTAAATAATTACAATTACTCTAGTAAATATTCAAATTCAAATTTTAACCCCCAAAACCGCTCCCAAACCGCCGTTTAACCCGTTTCCTCCTTTCCCGCGCCATTTTTAGAATTTGTTTTGACCGTTTGACGATATCGTCGCCGATCAGACGATATCGCCTCAGATCGGACGATTTCGTCTGGACTAGGACGTCCAGACGATCTTGTCCCAAAACTAATTTTTCTCAATTAGCCTCTGTTCCAACGACGTCTCTAATCCGGGCAGAAGCGTGTCTGCACCGTTAGAGACCCTCCCCGTTGGAGATCTCCCAAATTGGGATGATCTCCAACCTCCTAACCTCCCTCCTAAGCCTATTTAAACTTAGGCCCTCCCCTTAACCTACCCCTGGCTGATATTTCCTGTAACTTGACTTTATACGCATTGAAACATCCCAAATTACTATCTGCACTAGTCCTATCCAAATTTTGTTGCAGGAACCTTAGTATTTTTTAGCCGGAGCAAGCTCAGTTCGTCGTGGACGATCCTGTTCAATTCGAGACGATTTCGCACCGATTCGAGACGATCTCGACTACGATCTGCATTGGGGGCAATCAGTGCCCGTAGTTTGCATTTTTCTCCTTTCATCTCCCATTCTATTTTGCATCTAGTCAGTTTATTTATTATTTTCTGCTATTCTGCATCTTGGAGTTCACCCATGTAGTTTAATTGCATAATGAAAACATGATTAACTATTAAAACATTGTAATTTGCTTGCATTCCTATTTAGGATTATCTGTTAACATCTTTATTGTCATTTTACATCTTTATCCTCTATTAGCATTGCTGTATTTTTTGTATTTTGTGTCTATTTCTCTGTTTGCAGGTCTCTGACGAATTCGTCAGATCTCAGACGATCCTGCAGGTCGGAGACGATCCTGTCAAATTCCAGACGATCCTGTCTGCTTCAAACATCAGAATCTCCATCAGACATCCGGATCAGGTATGGCTCTGTAATTTAGCTTTTTCCCTCTATTTTCTGTTTAAAATCTATTTTCTGTATTTCATTTAGCCTGCATTTTCATAATAGAACAACTTAGATTCATTTGGCCAAACCTAGGACTCGAATGTTTAAAGATAAAACTGAACACATTAAACACATTCCCAACCTAGGCGTGGAAACTGCCATTCAAACGTTTCCTGGTGAACCCACCATCCGTCGAAAAATCACCATAATACACCTCCCCCGAGAGGCGGGACCTTCGCAAGGCCTCTCAGTCCGAGGTACCGCGCCATCCTTTTCCCATCCTCCTTCCGGGCACGGATCCTATAGCCTGAAGGTAAGGATGCAAAAAATTTGGAGCGATACAACACCCTTTGCCTTACCTTCATCAAATCAAATAATCACTAGGTTTAAAATGTTGTGTCCTTTTCTCAAATCTTGCAACCTTTGCCTTACATTCACCAATCAATTTCTAGGTTCAAAAGGTTGCATCCTTCTATCAAATGTTGCATTATTTTGTCAAAGGTTTCATTATTTTATCAAAGGTTACACCCTTTGCCTCACCTTCATCAATCAATCAATCACCAAAGTTAAAGGCTACGTCATTTTGTCAAAGGCTATACCCTTTGAATTCCATTCATACTTTAATCATAATAAAATGCTAGGATCAAATGGTTGTATATTTTTGTCAAAGGTTGCACCTTTTCCTCACATTCACACCTCAATCACAATCAATCATCAGGTTCAAAAGGTTGTGCCCTTTGCCTTACATTCACATCTTAATCACAATAAATTTTCAAATTTAAAAGTTTACATCCTTTTGTCAATGGTTATGCTCTTTGCCTCACCTTCATAAATTAATCAATCACTGGGTTCAAAAGGTTGCACCCCTTACCTCACCTTCATCTATCAATCAATTACCAAGTTCAAAATGTTACATCCTTTTTCCAAAGGTTATGCTCTTTACCTCACATTCTCACTTCAATCACAATCAATCTCCAGGTTCGAAGGTTGCATACTGATGGGGCACGAAAAACACCCTTTCGCACAAACCCTGCCTTTTCATTAAAATAAGTAAAAATATACATGCAGAAAAAAAATCACAGCCCGCAGGCTTACAATCACCGACCCTCGGCTCGGTTCTCCGCTTCCTCACTCCTAAGCTCTCAGGGTATTCTCCGGTCCGCCGTCCCGATTAAAACAATAAAATGGGTTTTTATAGAGGCCCCGACCCTCTCACGCAATTAATGCCTCCACCAACCAACCTTCCCGCTCGAATTTCCCTCCTTCCCGGGTTTTCAAAATTGTCATTAATGGCAATCTCTGCCCGATCTACACTGCGGTTGGCATTTGTGGTCTCCCTCGACCTGCAACCACCACCGTACTCTGTACTTTCGTCTCCTCCATACCGGCCATGCTCTGAAACAGCTATTTTTTTTTTTAATGCACGCGGCCATTCTCAACAACCCGAATACGTGCTCTCCACTTTTTAATTTAAACACGTAGCTAATCACGTGTTTAAATTCAGCTTGCCCTCTCCTTAATGCACAATCTTCAAGGCACGTGCCCTTTACAACTTCGAGGATACACGTGGCAGTCCACGTGTCCATTTCGAATAGTCTTCGAAAACACCGTTCCTGCCATCTTTTTCTCTTCCTCCCGCACCATTTTCTCTCTTTGTCGCAATATCGCGACATGTCGCGATATTGCGACGTTTCTGGTTCTTTGTGCCTGCTTCCCATTTTTGTCGGGATATCGCGACATGTCGCAATATCGCGACCATTTTGCTTCCTGCACCTGCTTCCCATTTTGGTCGTGTTTGGTCGTGATATCGTGACATGTCGCGACCATTTTTCCCCCGCACCCGCTTTTCCAATTTGCGTCGCAATTTCGCGACATGTTGCAAAATCGCGAGTCACGATTTCACGACATGTCACGAAATCGTGCCCCCTTCTGCTGCATCTTCTTCCTCCTTGCTTTGACGTCGCAATTTCGCGACGTCGTGATTTCGCTACACCTTTCTGCCTCTGCGCCTTCGTCCCTCTCCGACAAACTGTCGCGATTTCGTGACATGTCACGAAATCGCGGGTCACGATTTCATGACACGTCACGAAATCGCGGCCCCTTCTGCTGCACTTCCTCCTTGCTTCCTGCTTCTTCTTCTCCCGACTCTTCAGCACGATTTTTCCCGGACTTTGCTGCTTCTGTTGCTGGTGCTGTCGGATGCTCCTGCATCAGACACCCGGGGTAAATGAAGAAGTGATCTTCACTTTTGCTGGGTCCGGTTGCCGCCTCCCGCAACACTTTCGGACTCATCTCTGTCTCTGCAAACTGCTTCGACCTCGGCTCCGGGCCCGTACTTCTGTCTTCAACTGGACAAATTTCTCCCTCTTCGCAAACCTGCTGCGAGCTGTGGTATTTCCTCTTCTTGCATTGAAAAATCTATGCTTTCTTCCGGGCAGGTCCCGGTACTGCTATACTCCTCTACAACCTCCTTTATCTTTTCTTCTTTCTTTCTCCATCTCTCTTCCCGCCTTTTTTGCCATTCTTCCTTCTCCCGTAATTTCATTACGGACCATTCCTTTTGCAAGGCTTTTAATTGCCATTGCAACGCTTTGACTTCCTCTTCCGACACCATGTCTTCCTCCTTGTTGTCCCGTCTTCTTCGGGAATACATTTTGCTCTTCTCACAAAGCTCTAACTGATCCCGGTGTAGCTGCCTCATGTTCGGCGGTCTGCTAACATGCTCGGGGATGCTAAAATCTTTCTTTCTCTCTTTCTCAAAACCCTCTCGAAGGTCCTGGCGCAAACTGCCTCACGGTCGGTGGTCTATTTACGCACTCAGGAACTCCCGCTCTGATACCACTGACGGGGCACGAAAAACACCCTACCACTGACGGGGCACGAAAAACACCCTTCTGCACAAACCCTGCCTTTTCATTAAAAACAAGTAAAAATATACATGCAGAAAAAAAATCACAGCCCGCAGGCTTACAATCACCGGCCCTCGGCTCGGTTCTCCGCTTCCTCACTCCTAAGCTCTCAGGGTATTCTTCGGTCCGCCGTCTCGATTAAAACAATAAAATGGGTTTTTATAGAGGCCCCGACCCTCTCACGCAATTAATGCCTCCACCTACCAACCTTCCCGCTCGAATTTCCCTCCTTCCCGGGTTTTCAAAATTGTCATTAATGGCAATCTCTGCCCGATCTACACTGCGGTTGGCATTTGTGGTCTCCCTCGACCTGCAACCACCGCCGTACTCTGTACTGCCGTCTCCTCCATACCGGCCATGCTCTGAAACAGCTATTTTTTTTTTTAATGCACGCGGCCGTTCTCAACAACCCGAATACGTGCTCTCCACTTTTTAATTTAAACACGTAGCTAATCACGTGTTTAAATTCAGCTTGCCCTCTCTTTAATGCACAATCTTCAAGGCACGTGCCATTTACAACTTTGAGGATACACGTGGCAGTCCACGTGTCCATTTCGAACAGTCTTCGAAAACACCGTTCTCGCCATCTTTTTCTCTTCCTCCCGCGCCATTTTCTCTCTCCGTCGCGATATCGCGACATGTCGCGATATCGCGATGTTTCTGGCTCCTTGTGCCTGCTTCCCATTTTGGTCGCGATATCGCGACCATTTTGCTTCCTGCACCTGCTTCCCATTTTGGTCGCGATATCGCGACATGTCGCGATATCGCGACCATTTTTCCCCTGCACCCGCTTTTCCAATTTGCGTCGCGATTTCGCGACATGTTGCAAAATTGCGAGTCGCGATTTCGCGACATGTCACGAAATCGCGCCCCCTTCTGCTGCATCTTCTTCCTCCTTGCTTTGACGTCGCAATTTTGCGATGTCGCGAAATCGCGACGTCACGATTTCGCTACACCTTTCCGCCTCTTCGTCCGCTTCCGAAATTTGTTGCAATTTCACGACATGTCACAAAATCATGGGTCACGATTTCGCGACATGTCGCAAAATCGCGCCCCCTTCTGCGCCTTCGTCCCTCTCTGACAAACTGTCATGATTTCGCGACATGTCACGAAATCGTGGGTCGTGATTTTGCGACACGTCGCGAAATCGCGGCCCCTTCTGCTGCACTTCCTCCTTGCTTCCTGCTTCTTCTTCTCCCGACTCTTCAGCACGATTTTTCCCAGACTTTGCTGCTTCTGTTGCTAGTGCTGCCAGATGCTCCTGCATCACATCCTTTTGTCAAATGTTACACCATTTACCTCACTTTCAAACCTTAATCACAATCAATCACCAGGTTCAAAAGGTTGTATCCTTTCATATAAGGTTGCACCCTTTACCTCAAATTCATACCTCAATCATAATCAATTGTTAGGTTTAAAAGGTTGTGTTCTTTCATAAAAGGTTGCACCCTTTGCCTTGCATTCACACCTTAATCACAATAAATCACTAGGTTCAAAATGTTGAGTCCTTTAATCAAAGATTGCACCCTTTACCTTGCATTCACACCTCAATCAAAATCAATCACCAGGTTTAAAAGGTTGGGTATTTTCATCAAAGGTTCTAACCTTTGCCTCTCATTCACACCTCAATCATAATAAATTTCTAAGTTCAAAAGGTTGCATCCTTTTGTCAAAGGTTGTTCCCTTTTCATCACTTTCACAAAATTAACCAATCACCAGGTTCAAAAGGTTACATCCTTTTGTCAAAGGTTGAACCCTTTACCTCACTTTCAAATAAACCAATCATCAGGTTCAAAGGTTGCATCCTTTGTTAAAGGTTGCACCCTTTGCATCACCATCATAATAAACCATTGCTCCAAAGAGCAAAACCACATTTTTTCTTAGCATATGTCTATCTCCAAATAGCCCCTTTACTTTCCTATTCTAGCATAGCATTTGTTAAATATTAGCACAAAAGGTTTTGCTATAAACCTTAAGATATTTGGACAATTCTTTGTAAAATATATTAGAAAAAAGGTTTTGCCATAAACCTCGAGACATTTGGCCAATTATTTGTAGAGTCTCTTAGAAAAAAAGTTTCACCATAAACCTCAAGACATTTGGCTAATTCTTTGTAGAGTCTCTTAGCAAAAATACTTTTGCCATAAACCTCAAGATATTTGGCAAATTATTTTAAATCTTATCACAAATATTTCACCATAAAATCTCAAGATATTTGGCTAGTTATTTGTATAATATCTTAGCAAAAATGTTTCACCATAAACCTAAAGACATTTGGCCAATTATTTTTAGAATATCTTAGCAAAAAGGTTCGCCAAAAACCTCAAGAAAATTGGATGATTATTTTTAAATCTCTTAACAAAGGCACATAACTCCTTTGGTCAAGTATGAATTTCAGTTCAAGGGTTCCAAAGGTTCCAAACCTCTTTGGTCAAATTTCAATTTCAGTTCAAAGGCTCCACAGGCCCCAAACCCCTTTTGTCAAGTTTCAGTTTCAGTTCAAAATGCTCCAAAGACCCCAAACCACTTTGGTCAAGTTTCAATTTTAGTTCAAAGGCTCCAAACCTCTTTGGTAAAATTTCAATTTTAGTTCAAAGGCTCCAAAGACCTTTGGTCAAATTTTATTTTAGTAGAATAGGTGTTTCAAATATCTTTCATGACTGGGGGGGTTAATCCTCCTTATAATCAACTCAATTTTGAATCTAGGGGAGTTTGTATTCCCTAATATCAAAGGAATAAAGGAAACCTTTGTGTATTCTATGCCTGACTCAATCAATCAAGGCTCTCACATTCTTGTACATTAACTATCAAACATTACAAAAACACAAAATACAAAAATAATAGCAATAATAAAAAAAAAATACAACCAAAATCATCCATCTACAATGCATTTTACATCACATATTTTGCTATCATCATTTCTTCTATATTCTTATTTCTCTTCTATTCTTGGATTCCTTGTCAATGTTATATGGACATGCTTCGAACGACTACATACCTTTGATTTGGTTCTCTTTATTATCTTATTTTCTCTTCTATTATTTTTCAATGTTGTATGGTCATAGTTGGAGTGGCTATATACCTTTGATTTAGTCCTATTTTATTATTTCCCTTTTGCTTTATCCCTCTTTATATTCCTTATCAATGTTGTATGGTTACACTTTGAGCGTTTACATACATTTGATTGGTTATATTTCTTTCTTTCTTATTTCCTCTCTTCTACTTTTCCTTTTCTTTCTTCCTTCTCTTGTTCCTTTTCATAAATTTCATATGCTCACTTTCCAAGCTCTTCCACCATCATTCATGTTGATACCTCTAGACATTGGCATTCAATTCACTCATCACATGCATCCATACATGCCACAAAGATCACTTTGCATAAATTGGGTAAAACTATTGGATCCATGAATTCACGTTAACCTATCTCACTAGGTTTTCTTACTCAAGGGAAAATTGGTCACATGTTATTCTCCATTCAAAGGATTTCCATTATGCCACCTACCTATGCATATCATTCTACTGCATTGTTCTTTGTCACTCTATCATGTCATTCAACTTGTACATATGCATACATAATTTTTCATACACCAAACCACTAAAGAGTTAAACATAATTTTTTTAGCATGACTATAGTGATGCCCAATCATATTCTTGGTTGTATGGTAATGGGAACTTATTTTCAACCATTCATAGTTAGTCCAATAAACCTTTATCAAATGCTATCAAATTCTAAATTATTTTGAAGCTTCACCTAGATGAATTGAGTTATTTCATGGACCACTCATGCACTTCACACATTAAGAAAATTTTGAGTATAGGGAGGACAACACCTTGAGTAATCCTGAATATAAAGCAAATGGTTTCCATTTCTTATCCTATAATTTGCATGATCCAAAAGTGAGGATTAACAAAGGGACAAGCTGCAAACAAAAAGTAGAATAAAAGAGCACTATCAAAAAAATTGAATCCATGAGGTTCTCAGGACCATAGATCATGGGGTTAATCTCCATCGGGACTATAGATGCCTTATTGGCAATGAAACATGCCTTACAAGTGGTAACATGTTTGTCACATTAGTGAACTTATTTTGTATAGACTACTACACACTTGTGGATGAGTTAGCTTAATTGGCTAAGTTTACAATTGGTTATTCTAACCTCCCTCAAAATGGAAAAAACAATATCATGTGCACACATAGGTCCATGATAGGCTTAGTCTCAATCAGGATAGTGAAGATTTTTGCACACTATTAATTGACTATTAAATGAGTTTTATTGTTCAAAATATGGTGTTTGTCTTCCTAGGAATTCTTCTAAACATCCAAAAATCATGGGAATAAGGACCGAATAACATCACTGCTAGTTCTACCAATAACAAGTGTTCTCTTCATCACATTTGTACATTGTCATTAGCTACATACGAAAAGAATCATCTACATTTTTTTGATAATATGGATGAAGGGGTTTTTAAAGGTGCCCCAAACATTTTACAAGAGTGGATCAACCAACCAACTAGAAACAATGAATAAATATATCAACATAGCAAACCAAGAAGGATCCACAAAACAAACAAACAACAAAGCTACATAATAGTCGAGTAGGACAAACAATTTTTTGCCCCAAGGGATCTTTACTGTCATAGATCAAATCCATTTAAAAACATAAATTATCTCCTCAAGATTTCATTATTTATTTAATTTAATCCATCTAGGAAATCCTCCTACCAAATTATGCATATTTCTTGCAAAAGTCCCAAGTTTGCTAAAAAATCTGTCAATCTATTTCCCTCCATGTAAACATGCTTAATCTCAACTGCTTCGAGGGTTAAAATTTATCTTTGGGTTTCAAAAAGTTCATTTGTGATAATTCAAGAAGAGACCTTAACAACTTTGAGCATATTAATTATATTGAGGGAATCCCCTTCAATAATTACCTTTCTACCATTCAAAATGTCTAGTTGAAAAATCCCTTGAAAGAGAGCTCGTGCCTCTACAAAATGACTGGCCTGACGATCTAAATTTTTAGTGAAAGCCAAAAAAATCCTCCCATCATCTACATTATCTACATATATTTATTTTGAGTTGCATTCATCATACACATTGCATGTTTGCTTATTTCATGTTAGGATAAATGGTCAATGTGACTATTCCTTTATCCTTGATTAATTAAACCATTTACGATGGTCAAAACCAAATACGTGTTTTCAAAAGTATGACCACATACATGCATCTCAAGTGTACATACAATCAATTTATCACATCCATATGTTTACTTTTTTGCATATTCATAGCTAATCAAATTAATGCTACATTTCATATACTATCTATCCAATACATCATCAATACATACTTACGTGCATTAAATATTTACAAACACACATCATCCACCACAAATACATATCATACCATTATCCATAATCAAAAGAGCTTGTCATATTTTATATAACAAAATGGTCTATACATAGTCAAAATTGCTCGTAGGCTACATCACATATATATCATGTTGTACATCACTACATATGCAACTATCACAATATACAAAAATGGTGGTACACTTGACACAACCAAAAAATAACAATATCATCTATGCTATCCACTAGGAGTCTCTCCAATCCCCTCAAATCTACCAGGATACTCTTTAGCCTTCATTTGTGCTCCTTCATAACTCTATCTTGAGATAGATCTCTCTATCTATTGTGCTACCAACTCTACTACTTGAAACACCACTACAACTTCTAATTGTTTGCTCCTCCTACTCTAGTATGATTAGGATTCAGACTCTGTATATGTAGAGATATCTATCCCTTGAATCACTAGTCATCCCTCCATATTATACACCCTCCTTCCCTCTCTATTGAAAAGCTGCTCAAAATTTATCTTCACTCATTGTAGCTCATCAAGCTTGATTTATAAAGTGGAAACATTGCTCTGTATCCTTTGTTTCTCTATCTCTTCTTATAATTTGGCCATATTTTCCACCATAACCTCTTGCTCACTCTATTGTATTCATGCATTGCTACCATTGCATTGCTATCTACTATGATAACATCACATTCTTGTTGTATCTCATCCCCATACCCTCTAAATATCTCCACCTCCCTCTCTACATCACCTCTCCCTACCATGGTTGTATCTCTCTCCACTAGTGCTCTATCTCTCTCCAACACCAAGGTAACTGTTTCCTATGTCTAAGCTATCTCTCCTTTTGTCATTGTGACCTCTACCTAGAGCACTCTATCTTGCAACATGTGGGAATCATCCAATACACTCATCATGCTATATAAACACACTCAAATCTACCTTAGGTACCTCAAAATAACCTATCATATTTATTTCTATTGGTATATCTACCACATCCCCTCCACCCACCTTGGATGGGTCTAATTCACTATCTATACACTATATCGCATGTCGCACAAGCTTTGCATCTTTCTCCTCATCACTAACCTCCATAGGATCAAGGTTGGGTCCACCTACTGCTATAACTAGGATACTAGCCCATGTGTCTTCTCGTTTCAAGACACTCACTACTCTTGTAGCATCCCTCATCACCCACTCTAGGCCCCCTGCTATTGCTATTGCCTTTTTTGATCCATCCACCACTCTACCAAGCTACAACCTCTACATAGCCCACTAAACATCATACTCTAGTGTCATCCCTACATCATCCAAATCAGAAATGACTATATCCTCATACAAATGGTCCCACCTATGGTTGAACCCTATAGTATCCCTTGACCTTCTAGATCATGACTCACAGATCATGCAATATTTGTGGTAATCCAAACTAATTTAGTACCAAAGAAAATAGAAAATACTCTATCTATGCTACCTCCCATACAGTCACCAATCATTCATACCTAACTTGAACTAACTCTACTCTAGTCTCATCGCATGATGGTGCTCCTCTCTAGAGATACTAGACAATATCCTCTAGCCTTAGGATATCAAATTTTCCTCTATAATAGAGTAGTTGTCCCTCATGTAGTATCCTTAGTTGTGTCACCATGTTGGTATACCACCTCAAAACATATGATAAATTTATCCCCATTAGCTCATGTGCTCTGTACGATAGTCCCTCTAGCCTCAACAATACTATGTTATCCCAACCCAAATTTACAACAACAAACTACTACCCAACCCTATCTGTCTCACCATTTGCATGACATATAACTTACAAAATATTTATGCTAATAGTGCTAGTGCCCATGCAAATTTATACCCTCATTCCACCATATTGCATACAACCCTCATCATCCACTAAAAGAATATGCATCTAAAAGTATCAAGAAAAACATAGCTTTAAATGAGTACCATCATGAGATAATGCCTCAATTATAACTCCTTATTCTTACAACACTCCTGATATGCTACAATACCACTACTCACATTCACTCCCTCCCACCTATCCCCAAAAATTTGCTATAATATGGCACTCTTCTATCCTCTCCCTATGACTATCACTATCAATCCATCCATCGATAGTTGATATATACATTGTATATCCTCTAGCATAATTGCCATTTCCTCCATTGGGAAATGAAATATTTTTTGGTTAGGATCCCACCATTCACACAAAGCAAACAAATATGAGTGGTCTCCATCAATCATCACCATATATACCACTCTATAAAACCCCACACCTCCCAACCACTACTTGTCACCTATCCTCCAAATATTCTTTAAGTCCTCAAGTAATAGATAAAATTGATGCCTTGAATCTACGTCCTTGACCTATTCAAAATAAATATTTATTCATGTCAAAAATATGCATACAATTTTGTATAACTATACATTTCCATACATCCGTACAATCGTACTATCGTAATTTACCCTACGATCGTACGATCACAAGGTAACCTATGACCATATGGATGAAGGTAGATCTTACTATCAATTTTGTTCATTTTCTTAAAATTTTCAAAAAAAATCAAAATATTTCATACAAAAATTTGCAAAATTATAAAAATACACAAATGCATACATGCACATTGAAAGTCATGTAAAAACGAACACACAAATACATGCATCCATCCACCCCCAACTTTCATTTTATTTTCCCTACACATGAACCTAAACTAGGGTTTCATTTCACTAAAAAGGACCCTATGGTTCCTTTTATTCCTATAAATTCATAAAAGTGGGCTACACAGTCAATTTACCAAAATTATACACCCTCCAACTCCTGCTTGTGCTGCATCCTCGACCATATTGTTTACCTTGATTTACACTTTGATAATGCTTCACTTAAAAATTTCACTCACCCTCTCCTCACATCACGACTCTTCTCCTTTTCAAGTTTCAAAATGAACAATGCACCTTGAGATTGCACCCTTATAGGCACATGCCTCACAGTCACAAGTTACATTACAACCAAAGCCAAACTGTTTCCAAAATTTCCACCACTCACAAAATGATTTTTGTTACTTTTTTTCATGCTATCTCCTCATTATCATTCATATTCTCATTCTTTTTCTTCTTTCCACATGACCAATAACTACTTTATATAGCAATTCATCACTATATTTTGCTTCTTCACCCATTGACTCATTGCTTGAGGTGGTAGACATCGCATACAAAAAAAATCACCTTGTACGTTATCAACAATTAAAAAATTAATTTTTAAAATTGTGTTTGTCCAAGAACCTTTGCCAAAGACTTTTTCAAGATATCATTTGCTTGGGCAAACAAAAATAGAATTTCTCTTCTCAAAAAACTCCAAGTCAATCAAATATTTGGTACACGTAGGGCCTAATATTGTATGTTAATAATGAATTCCCTTCCTTGGAGTGGCAGTCATAATACCACTCACGAGTGAAGCACCTAACAAAAATCTACTTAGGGTTGGATAGTTTACCAAATCAAATCAAGCTCAAAAATCTATCAAAGATAAAGTTTCAAAGACATTCATCCCTTTCACAATTGGGACATCTTACATTGATCATGCAATGAGATAAACTTACATATCCTCCCTCAACAACCATATGACATGATAAAAGTCATAATATTTCACAATCATTCATCATCAATTCACCTCTCACAATCAATCACAAATCAACCAAAATTCATCTTCTTCAAAATTAAACCACCAACTTGGTGTCACAAGTTTTTGCACTACAATATGTCTTCACACAATGTTATACAAAAAGGGATAAATGTAGACACCTAAAAATCACACATTATTATTTCTCCCGTCATCACGACTGATAAATTTGTAAAACGCATAAAATTTGCATATAATAACCTCACAACACTATTACTTTAGCAAAAGCACTATTCATGCACTATTCATAAGCCTCCTTTGGCTACTTAAACCCTTTTCTATGCTTAATCCTTGATCCCCATACGAACATCTTTGTAGCTTAACCTTGGTTAATCTCTAACCTTGGTTAAAATCCACCTCATAGTCAAACTCCATCCCATGGTCAACCTAACCATGGTCAATCTAACTCATGGCCACCTCACCTAGTCTACTCTTTGACTAGCCTAGCCTCCACCTCATCCATTTGACCTCAACTAAACTTGTGGTCAACCTAATTAGGGTTAGCTTTAACCATTTCTCCACACATCTTCCCATGTGCATTTAGAGCCTTAAATGGTATTTGGAGACTTTTGTGTCCCAAAGAATGGGAGGCTTGGTGAGTCATCCTCCACCTCACCCAAAACTCAATGTTTAACCTAGGGTCAACCTAATTAGGGTAAAATTTAAGCCTTGCTCCATTTCAAATCCCCATGTGCATTTAACACCATAAATGATATTTGAGAACTTTTTTTCTTTTAAAGCATGTGGTAAGGATGAGCCATCATCTACCTCACCAAAGTCAATACCAAACCCATGGTTAACCCTACTACGATAAGGATTTAATACCAACTCCACTCCACATCACCATGCTCATTTATGACATGTAGATAGGTGAGGGATTCTCTCACCCAAATGCACTTATAAGGCATGCCACATCATGGGGAACCTTCTAGGGTACACCACATAGGAGACACCTCAGCCCTCCCTAACCTCTCTAAATTCTATAAGTAGATGTTCTTTTCCTCCTTTTGAGGAGATCCACCATTTGCATACCCAAACTCTTCCAAAATCTATCTAGGCTACAATACACTCCAGCACTCACTTTGCCATAAATATCCATCAGTCACCATACAACTTAGTTTTTTGTACCATTTTTGTGTACCAAATAACTCTTTATTGTGGGTTATAAAGATGACATAGTGAGGACAGGAGCTCCAACTACAATAGAAGACAATTTTTGATAATCCAAACTTCTGTTGAGATATCATAGTCCTGGTCGCAACGTAACTTGTGACCCAAATGATCATACCTTAAGGTGCAATCATTTTCAAGGGTTAGTTTCAAACACTAGAAGGTTAAAAAACCCTCCAAGTAGGTAAGTATTATTGTCCAAAGTATTTTTTAAACTATTCTTCATGCTTTTATAATAATTTAGCTTCCTTTTAATATATTTTTGTTTGTAAACATGAAGGGTATGATTGAGATAGACCCCTAAATGTTCTAATCCTTTTTGTAGGTCATACAGGTCTAGAGGATTGGTCTACTTATAGTGGCTCATGAGCAATAAGCCCACTCTATTTGAGGGCCTTTTGGAAGACTCTTGGTGCTTTTGACCCACTTACTAGAAGAGGATTTTCATCTTCCTAAATCCATTTTGTAGCCTCAAAAAGACAAATTGGCAAAAGTACCATTCTTGTAATCCCTTGAATTATCAATTGCAAATAACATGATTTTCCATTAGTTCAATTTTAATCTATTGGAAGGTAATGATTTAGGCCTTTTATATTGTAGGTGATTCAATTGCCTAGAAAAGAGGGGATGGTTCAAGGATAAGACTAGGCTTAGACCCTTGGATTAGTTGTGGTGGTATGCATAAACTACAAAGTAATGTAAGTTAAACCCTAAGAGCTTGGGGGATTGGAACTCTAGCCTAAGCAACTGAGATAGAATCATCTACAAATTGGTGATAGGTATGTAAGGAAGTAGTAATGTTAGGGCTTTAGGTCCAAGAGGCACCCCAATTGGAATACTATGTGGGGAGACTTAAAGTTATACATATCAAGTTGTGAGAGGAAATTGGTCAATTAGTTTGGATAAAGAATGGAGCTATGGGGGAGTACACTCCAAAATTGGGGTATAATACGAAGATAGAAATGATGATTCAACATGGTTGTGGAAGTCACCTTGGAACCATAAAGTCCCATTGAAGACAAGACTGTTCCTATGGATTTCCATAAAAAATAGGGTTCTAACATGGGAGGTATTATAAAAGAGAAGTTGAAATAGTCTAGGAAGGTGCCATTTGTGTAAGTCATAGAATGAAATAATTGATCATTTACTAGTAGTTTGCTCCTTTGCTAGATAGGTTTGGAGGGAGGTTATAGTACTAGTTAAATCTTCCCTAGAAGAGTGCTTTAAATCTTGGTTTAAAAATAGGTCATATAAAATTTTTGTAGCTCTATCATTTTTTGTGTCATTGGGAGTATGATTATCTAGGAATGCAAGAATAGTTCAATATTAAGAGAAGCCTACTTGATAGGTCTCCTCCCAAATCATTGAAAGTAAGAAATATAAGGTTTTGATAGCAAGAAAGGTAATTAGAAAAATCACCCTTCCAAATATCGATAAATCAGGGGCCTGGAGCATTTTTGATGGGGCTAAACAAGGGGTCCTTGGAGTTTGTGGAGTAGGAGGATTACTATATATTTTTTACTCATTATTTCAAATTCAAGGCTAGATTGAGAGAAGGTTCCAATAATTATGCTAAATTAGGGCACTCAAATTGTTGCAGTTGTTAGAATCAAAAGGAATACAAAAAATCTAATTTTACGAAGATTCATAAGTGGTAATAAATAGAAAACATGGTTCTATAACCCGTATTATATAAAATAAAAGAATATGTGGATCAAAGTGAAGCTTTTACTTTTTGGCATATTTATAGAGAAATGAATAGGGAAGTAGATGAAATCTCAAAGGAGGGGCTTCAAATTGAGCCAAGAGTGTTCTTAGTATAGGAATTCAGTGAGGGCAATGCACTACAAATAGTTTGTATCTCTATATGGGGGGATTAATCCACTCTTTTTGTATCCCTTCAAATATCATATCCGATAATGGTCCCCATTTAAAAATAAATATGTTCAAGTATTGTGCAACAAGTATCATATCCACCACAACTTTTTGACAACTTACTACCTCTAGAGCAATGGATACACTACACCAAAAAAGACTTTAATTATAGTTTTTAATCATCCTTAAAGGCTTTTAAGGGCTGTTATTCAACCATCACCTATAAGGGCATTGTAAAAAGTCTGCATCATATGACGAAGGCTAAAAATCATCTCAAAAATCCACCCTCTTAAGGTCTAAGAAGGTGGTTTATAACCACCATATTAGGGTTATGAGGGTGGTTAGAAACCACCCTCTTAGGCTAAAAGGGTGGTTATAAACTTCCCTCTTAGACCCTAAGACCTATTAGGCCTAATAAGGAGGTTTATAAATACCGTCTTAGACCCTAATATGGCGGTTTATAACCACCCTATTATCCCTAAGATGATGGTTTTAAATTGCCCTCTTAGGTCACCCTAATATGACGGTTTATAACTTTCGTATTAGGGTGACCTAATAGGGCAGTTTAAAATCATCATATTAGGGATACAAGGGTGGTTTATAATCACCCTCTTAGGGTCTCACCTAAAAAAAATTATAAAGGATGCCTCAGTTGAAACAACATAGCACTCAACAGTGGTTTGCCTCAGTTGAAACAACATAGCACTCAATCCAAACCAACATAGTGCCCATTTTTTATGTTATTCAAGCTGGAAGGGGGGAAATTGCTTACTTAGTTATCATGCCTACATTAAATTCTTTCCTTTGAAAGTGACATTTTTTTTGATTGTTATTTTTCTTTCTTTCTTTTTTTGAAATCTTTAAAACATGCAACTGTTAATTTTGAATAAATACTAGCCATTACAAGACATTCAACTCACCCAAAATAAATATTTGGCTAAATTTCATTTGTACAACTTCTCAAAGAGTTTTGTGGAATCTCTAAAGATAAACAAACTCACTGACTATGGGAAGCAGGCAACAAAGTTTTTAGGTATTTACCAACAAAACCTATCAAAATAGTGGATTTATGCTCTCATTTTATTTTTTAATATTAATGCCTGTGGAATGAAAAAAAATAGGGTTAAGATATGTCATGATGTTGCATGTTGATCATTTCAAATGCATTTATAAAAATTAAATTTTCTTTAATCTGGTTATTTTATTTGTGTGAGACATAGATAATATCCTTTTGTGTTCCCTTGGCTATAATTTTTAAAGTCTACTGCATCCATGCAGTGTACAAAATCAGGGAGACTTCATCTGATCTATTTTTAATTAATCTCCACCACTTCCTACACTCCAGATTAGTGTGTGCATCTTATCATGCACCCCAAAACATCAACCCAATGGTTAATAGCATCTTCACATGTCACTGGCATCTCATAATCAGGTAACCAAAGTCAGATTAACTAGTGGTAAGTACCTCAAATTTGGATAGTTTAATGTTACATTTTATTTATTTTACATATTTAACAATAAAATATGAATCCTAAATTAGAGAGTCTAGGGATATAGTTATGTAAGATGTGGCAAACATTATATACTCTCCCTAGAGTCCCTACAAGAGTGTTCCTCCTAATTTTATTTTACATAAAATCCTAGCTTAGGACTTCTATGACAAAGCTTCGTGAAAGAGAGAAGAATTGATGCAATCTTTATTCTCTCTGAGATAGTTGTTCCTTGGCACATGTAAGATATGGTGTGAAAAAAAGAACCTCTTATGTTATGGAAGGTGCTACTATTTCATGTATTTAAATCTATACCACATTTACAACATTGATTCTTTTTATTCTACTAGTGAACCTTGCTACCAATAAAATTCAAGGCACCTGCTTAAATTCATCGGAATGATGCCTCAATTTCTTCTAAAGTTTACCCCTTGGTTTTAGGTACACATAGTGCCACAACGAGTAGAGTAAAAATGCATGTGAAAGAATACAACTAGAAAGTCCCTGCAAATAGAACGTGCAATATTCTATGAACAAAAGACAAGCCAAGGGACTCGAAGATGAAAACATTACTTTGGAAGGTGAGATAATAGCTGACAACATAACCATGCCTTCCAAGTCTAAAGTTATACCTATTGAACTCCATTCCAAAAGAATATTAATTGTCATGGTCACCACCCAAGATGAGAACCTAAATCCAAACTAACATAGTGCCCATTTTTTATGTTGAAGAGAATATTAAAAAAAATATCTTGCACCCACAATCAAAAGCCTTTTAAATTCAATGGAGTAAACAAAATTTTTTAGACCTAGAACCAATTGCACTTGAATTCATTAATAAGGAGGGAACACAAACATATATCTCAAATCAAAGCAAATCCATTCAATCAATAAAGAAATAAACAAAACTAAACATTTACACCCACAACTAAAACCATTTGAATACATTAAACAGAAGAGGGAAAAGCACATCCACACCCACAATAAAAATAACTCAAATTCAACAAACAAAAGAAATGAAACGTGTACACCCACAGTAAAAAACCATATCTATTTTCCAAAGCCAAAAAAAAATACTCGCAACCAAAACCATTGGATCCGATTAACAAAATTAAAATAAAATAAAACAAAAACACACACTTATATATAAATAATTTTGTACCCACAATCCAAGCCATTAAAATTCAATCCCAAAAACAAAAAAAAAAAACATAAAGACTATAGGAACAACAATATTTAAAGACCTCATATTTTCATAGTCCATATAATGAATAAATCAATTTGTGTAATGCCAAACATCATGAAAATTTTAAAAAAATGATATTTTTAATCATCCTCCATCATCAGTATTTTTAATTCTAACATGTTCAATATTACACACTTCTATTCCAAAAGTTGTCGGTGTTTGTTTCACATACTTGAACCTGCAACAAGAGTCCGCTTGATGTGGCAGAGAACAAGGGTATCACTAGTAGTGGGCTTTATATTATCCATAGCCCATTGCAATGCATACATACTCTGCTCACTCTCATCCACTGCAACCAAAAATTTTCTTCCCTTGACACCTTCCATTATACTTCACAAGAAGCAAAAAGAACCCAAGGAGCTCAAGAAGTGACTAAGAGATAAAATAGTAAACCATTGTAAATATAACCACAATGGGCAAATCCAAAGTGGATAAACCCTAATTCTATAAATCAAGTACAAATACAAACAACCATATGAGGGGGATCCCATCAAGGTAAAGCAACAACATATGAAGGCCAATAGTGGAGACTGAGGACATAAAGAAGAATGTATTTATTCCTAGTGGAGAAATAGAAAGCACAGTTGTAAGAATGCTAAATGAATGAAAATTTCTTATTAAGTCAAATGTTTGAATGGAAAATTCTTATTTCAAGTGCAATTCTTATTTACAGATATAGGTGAATGGACAACTTGAGCCCTCCATATAATGGGCAGATGTCTAAACATCCCTACCCACCCCAACCATTAGATATGAGGTAAGAGGGTATCCTGAGACTTTCGTCAGATAAATAAATATCCATCTATGCAAATCAAATATTTTTGCTAAGGACTAGGACTAAGAGTCAAACATGAAACATCAATTTCATAACTAATACTCACTCAACACAATAAACCTTCATTTCAACACATTACAACATGCATGTATGATTAGACTCTTAATCCTATGCCCTAGCAACACTTGCATTCTCTCTCTTATTTTTTACCAAATTACCTTCTTGTATCTGACTAGCCAACCTCATGCTTAGGATACCTACTCACCTCACTCCTAGATTGGCTGCCCATTATTTGTAAACAATATTTGATTTAGGCTAGGCAATGAAGGAGCCCACAACATCCTTCATTGTGGCCATCTCATCATTCCTTCTAAACAAGATTATTTTCTCTTTATGGGTGATGTGCACATTGACTTTCTAATAACCTTCACCCAAATGTCAACCATGTACAAGGTCTCTAGGGTTAGTACTGATCATCGTGCCTTCAACCACTATGTTATCCTTATGGATGTGAGTCAAGTAGCACTCCCTTCTCTCAGTTTGAGTGATTGGTATAATTTTCAATCCCTACATGGAAAATTTCAACAACCTAGATAAATTCACTACATAACATACAATACAAACTAAGTCAACCATTTTATATTTGAAATAATAGTCATACCATTGATGACTCTGGCCTAGAAGGTATTGAGCAGCTACCTATGCCTTGATCACCACCACCAATGTTGTGTCCAATTGTAGGGGTAGCATGTAGTGATGTTGCCTATGGAATTATATGCAAGGGATCATTACAACTTTAGGGGTGCAACATGTAAATATTTCAAATATGAAATCATGAAAAAATTGACACACCTCTATCTATGAAAGTCATGTCAAAATATCTTCAATATTTTTATCAACCTCTACAAGCTTCTCTTCCAATTTTTTTTCATTCTCTATAAGCTTCTCTCCAAACTTTTGCTCTTTCTCTACCGTATGCTCTTGCATCTAGCGCAACTTCTATATGTAACCCTCACCAAAAATCATAGCAGTTGGTGATACTCCTTTGTTGACACCTTGAACCTGACCCAATATTTTAGGTCCTAAAACCTTGGTGAGGGCATCATCCTTAATACATTGATTTACGAAGCTCACAGATGACATTTCATCATCCATTTTTTCTAGCAACATCACATGCATAGTTAACTGGTAACATGTAAAAAAATTGATATAACAATGGTTTGAAGTTCAATGTATTGCTATTTCCAAGGGAATGTCACTTACGATTATCTTCGCAACTTTTGGTGAAATAGGAACCCCATCCTTCTTTGTATGAGCTACCATCCACACAGTTGCCCTTGGTAGTGGAGTTTTCATATTTGGTTGGCTCTTCCTCTACAAGATATATAGTTGGAGAGACATGGGGATAAGTCATATGACAAAACAATATAGCTATGTTTGTCACATATAATGGATGAGTATGATAGAATACCATTTCATGCTCCAATCGAGCATATCCTCTTTGACTGCAAGTGTGCATGATGGATTGGTGAGATCTATTTTGTTTGTTCCTTTGCCTCACCACCTACAACACAATGAAGAAACCAATATATAAATTCATTAGGGAGAGCAAGGTCAGAAAAATTCACATGAACATAACAATGATATGAACTACCATAGCAGATTGGCTAGTACTTGCCTTAAAGTTAGCATTGCTCTTGCCATTCACAAAGGCTTCCCAATATTTTTGTGATACACGAGGTGGGGGATTAGCAATTCTATCTTTGTCATTATCATACTTATCATAGTGTTTTTTCACAAGTCAATGCTTATGTTCATGCCATTACTTGTCCATGGTCATAAAAGACCCATTCATTGTGTTCGAGATGATATATTTTTGTTGCATCAAACTAGTATCTTATTAGATGCAACATTTATATAAGTATTCAAAAATGGACACTATGAACTCCATTGGCTAGAAATTTACCGTAATGAGTGTCCATAACTAGTTTTTAACTTCCATTGGGATTGCTCTCTAGTTTGTATGGGTGATAGGGACAATCTCCCTCACAATCACCCCCAAGTAAGATGTAAACTTAATAGAATTTTTTCCTACGGGTTGTCCATTTAGATTGCAAATGATCTCCACCTTATCTGTACTACTTGACTCTTCTGCACATCTTGTTGGACCTCTCTTTCTATGATATTCAGTGTTTGAAGTGTGTGATGACCTGGCATCAACACCTATAATACCGGCACCATCCAAACATCATTATGCCATATAGTATGACAAAAATGAGTAACCCAACATCATGAGAAAATTTCTTGTGTGGTCTATGTACCTTCTTTATTAGCCAAAGCATTATCAGCCTCATTTCAAGTATTCTCACCATTGAATTCATTTATGTTATGGGTCACCTCCTTATCTTCCTCATTAATGGAACTCTGTAGCTGGTATCTTCCACTAGTTGCTACAATACACCATAGTCGATGACAAAACCACGATCAATTATAATATGCCTAGGTCAACCACTATTGAACAACACTATCAAATTTCAAGTACTTACTAGCATGCGAGTCATATATCACTGAATCCTAATTTATTGTGATGGCATCAACTACCCATGGTGTCTTTCTTGGTATTTTTTGTATGTATTGCCACTTTTAAACATAACACTCAAATAGTAGATAAAACTAAAATAATAAATACCAGATAAAACTAAAACAAAACTATACCTAGAGGAGGTAGCAAGAAAAATGAGATAATTTGAACAACAAATTCTAAGACAAAAAGTAGAAGAAGTTGCTATAAAACAAAAGGAAGAACCCTTAGCTAAACAAAAACTAGAAGAGTCAGTTGAAAGAAAAGAACTAGTTTTAGAACAAAAGAAAGAGCCATGGTTAAATATGTCTCCATTAGCATTAGTTATTATTACATCAATGCTTTCAACTACAAAAAGTTTTAGAGCACCACAAATGAAGACCGCTTCTTCATCAAACAAAACATACACAATCCAACATGCACACATGGATATAGACATAGATGACACACCTTTAGGGTCATATGTGTCAATATTTGAAGAAAAAACTAGTAGGCCTAAAGAGATCTATGATAACATTACTGTGAAAAAGATGATTAAGAAAGAAGAACATAAATATAAAAAATGGTTAGTTGCAATGCCATTAAAGATTTATGTTCCAAAAATCAAACAAATATACAACAAGTCAGAAACAATCATAAAGCAATATGTTATCAAATTAAACATGCAATAATGAACCTAGGGATTATGATATATTCTTGATTAAAATTTATGTGAGAATAAATGACTAGGAATGAAACTACTCATGTTTAAAAGATATGCAAGTTGATCAAATGTATATAATAGAAAATGACAAATTAACTTGACATAAGCCAATTATATCCAAAAAGACCTAATTTTATGATAAATATTTAACTAAATTAAAAGGTTATGCTAATGTAATGATTAAATAGTGTCTATAGAAAATGATAAGGATGCATAGAGTTATGATGTCTTCTATTTGAAGAGATGAGTTTTAAAGAAATTTTGACAAAAGTGATGAGGTCAAATGGTGCTAACAAATTTGAGGCCATGCTAATAGAATAACCACTCATGGTTGGCACTATTGTCTATTAAATATAAATCCAAAGACTATGGATCCTTACCTAAGCATACAACTTGTATCTTATGCCTCAACCTCCAATCTATAAACTTATGTCAAAACATCAAGAAAATTGATATATTAATGCATGTAATATAAATAAATAAAAAGTAACTTTGATTTTTACTAAAGTGAGATGACTGAAGGAAATATTTAATATGATTTAAAGGAGCAAGATTCAAATTATTTTACAATCACTTTGTGCATGGGATCCAAAAAAGAGGCCAACCACAATTGAAGCACTCAAGCATCCATTTTTCCAGGTCTTTTATTCAATTTTAAGTGTTTGATAACATCTAAATATTTGTCACTCTCTATGATATCTACCTGATAATTTATATCATGTTTAGGCTTGTGTGTACATACCCCCTTCTCTTAGATCAAGAGAACCAGTTTCAAAGCACAACTCTTTAGGTTTGTATAATGCTAATGAGTCTCAAAACACATGTAATTGTAAGATTAAAAAAATGGTATAATTGTGTTGAAGGTGGTGTACATGTTACTTTACTAATGCTAAATATCAAATGCAGGAAAGGGTGCCCCTGAGGGAAATATTGGAAAGCATAATTTAGAGGTTGTTGCTAATTCAAAGATAAGAAATAATCACTTTGTCGGAGAGATACCCAATTCAAAGATAGAAAATATCAATTCAAATATAGGAAATATCAATTTGAGGCCATGCTAATAGAATAACCACTTATGGTTGGCACTATTGTCTATTAAAGGTAAATCCAAAGACTATGGATCCTTACCTAAGCATACAACTTGTATCTTATGCCTCAACCTCCAATCTATAAAATTATGTCAAAACATCAAGAAAATTGATATACTAATGCATGTAATATAAATAAATAATAAGCAAATTTGATTTTTACTAAAGTGATATAACTGAAGGAAAGATTTAATATGATTTAAAGGAGTAAGATCCAAATAATTTTGTAGTCACTTTGTGTATGGGATCAAAATAAGAGGTCAACCGCAACTGAAGTACTCAAGCATCCACTTTTTTAGGTATTTGTCATGAACCTCCCAGATGGACCTTTGAATGTGGAAAAACAATGTATTAACGAATGATGCTAATACTCGATTTTGTGCAATTAAGTAGCCTTACAATATTGATTAGATAATGAAGGATATGATACTGCTAACAAATTGCCAATGTGTAGGATCAGGTGCACTTGTGATTGGAAGAAATTGAGTCATTCATCGAAGATGAGAGTACTTGAGGAAGGGGAAATGATGATAAGGCAACTTGAAGGTATCATGGATAGATAGATCCATATAGATATGCATTCGGTTAGGGATAATCATCAATAGCTAACCACTTTGAGCCCCAAAACAATGACCTAGTAGCCATTGTAAGTTCTAGAGGTTGAGATAGGTGATTAGATTGATGGAAAAACTCTCTCTTTGTTTGATGCACATACATGATTGTCTTTTACTTCAGCATTATTTACCTTGATAATCGGTGAGCTATAAGTGAATGGGTTGCCTTCATAACTCCTTGTATGCCTTGGTAAATAAATGGTTGATTTATTTAAATAGCAAAAGATATTGTTTTAAATAAATGGTTGATTTATTTAAATAGTGAAAGATATTGTTTTAAATAAATGGGTGATTTATTTAAATAACAAAAGATATTTTTTTAAATAAATGGTTGATTTATTTAAATAGTGAAAGATATTGTTTTAAATAAATGATTTATTTATTTAAATAACAAAATATATTGTTTTAAATGAATAATTGATTTATTTAAATAAGCAAAAGATATTGCTTTAAATAAATGGTTGATTATTTAAATAAGTTGGTGGATGTTATTTGAAATAAGTGGTTGATTTATTTAATAGCATTGGTTTATTTAAATAAGCAAAGAAAAGATCGATTAAATGAATGATTGATTCATCTAAGCAATGAAGAGCCCATATTAAAATAAAAAGAAATATAAATATAATTCTTTAAGCTCCAAGGGTCAAGGTTTACACCATTGAATTAATGGGAAGCCGTTGCATTGCCAATGATTGACCCATAAGGCATAAATGCGATAAGATGACCTTCTACAGAATGGGTCGGGTTACCCTTTGGAGGTCTTATTGGACCAGATATGTGAATTCCCTCTGACATGAGAGGAAAAATATTTTATGGTGACCACCTTAGGAAGATAAAAGAGCATGTTCACCCTACCACCTGACGAATGTGGTTGAAGAGTAATGGTGGGTATACGGGGACGTAGACCAAGGAAGAAAATATGTGCATAGGGAGTGGATTGGGCAGAAAGGAGTAGTAGAAAAAAGGGGGAGATTATAGTTGCATTTGAGAGCACAGTGAGCAGAGGAGAGCACCATGGGTAAGGGAGAGCACGACAAGTGAAGCCAAGAGAAAAAAGTGGATGATGCATGTCCATTCGAACAAGTGTAGGTGAACCAACAATAACGAATGTACTAGGTTGGTCTTGAATTTTTAAAACATGCTTAATAATTTCCATTCACTAGTTCACATTATTGTCGAGTTGTGGGCTCTTTCCTATGCATCAATCTCCCAAAAGCTTATGAACTCACACCTTGAGAATTATGTATATTTGTATCACCTTATGGTGTAGCTAGGCGTGTTGGATTTTCTATGAAAGCACTACCATTGGATATCATATTTGTATCACCTTATGGTGTAGCTAGGTGTGTTGGTGTTGTTGTGAAAGCACTACCATTGGCTATCATATTTGTATCACCTTATGGTGTAGCTAGATGTGTTGGAATTACTATGAAAGCATTGCCATTGGCTATCATATTTGTATCACCTTATGGTGTAGCTAGGCATGTTGGCATTTTTGTGAAAGCACTACCGTTGGCTGTCATATTTGTATCACCTTATGGTGTAGCTAGGCGTGTTAGCATTGTTGTAAGAGCACTGATGTTGGTTGGTGGTATTAGCTCTATTTTTTACTGGCTAGCCATATCAAATCTCACCTATTTCCTTAACCATTATTCTCTATATTTAAAATATTATTGTTTGAGTATGCATCTTAGGTGAGGGAGAACCTTTAGACAGAATGTCTAATTGGGTATTGCGAGTAAATATTTCCAACACCATTTGTAGCTGGGTTTGAGAAGTTTCCTTGAGTGCCGTTGACATCGTGGATGACTTGACCACATCACAATAGCCATTGGTATCATGGTGATTGAGCATGCCACCTATTCCTTGGGTTGTAGCGGGGTGAAAGTCACCTTGGTTGAACCCTTGTCACTTTTGCTTTGCAAAGCATGTTGCACTAATCTGTCCACCCTGTGTTATGTCAGTCGAAAGTTCTTTGTCGTTTAGAATGAGCTTCTTAGTGATTGTTTCATTATCTAAAATTGTAGATTTTAGGGTAATGAAAGTGTAGAAGCTTTAATTATTGTTTCATTATCTAAAATTATAGATTTTAGGGTAATGAAAGTGTAGAAGCTTTAATTATTGTTTCATTATCTAAAATTGTAGATTTTAGGGTAATGAAAGTGTAGAAGCTTTAATTATTGTTTCATTATCTAAAATTGTAGATTTTAGGGTAATGAAAGTGTATAAGAATTAAATGTGATTATGGTTTATTTTGTAAATTAAGGGTATGGGACCTTACTTTATGAAATGAAGGAAAAAGTTTATTTGAAGATTAGAGTAGTTGGATTTAATTGGATAATAAATGTGATTATGGTTTGTTTTGTAAATTAAGGGTATGGGACCTTACTTTATGAAATGAAGAAAAAGGTTTATTTGAAGATTAGAGTAGTTGGATTTAATTGGATAATAAATGTGATTATGGTTTGTTTTGTAAATTAAGGGTATGGGACCTTACTTTATGAAAAAAAAAATGGTTTATTTGGAAAATTAAAGTAGTTGCTTTAATTGAAAGGATGTGTGAACCCAATTTATTTAGCAATTAAGGGTATGGGACTTTAATTGTTAAGTAAGGGTTAGTTCATTTATTGCAAGTAGGGCATATGGTTTGAGGCATGGTTGATTGACTCTCATGAGTAGATGAGAGGGGAAATGGAAAGAGTAGTTTCTATGATAATAACTATGCATTAGAAAGTTGAATTGCTTGGGTTATTTGTATAGTTGCAATTTGGAAATAAAATAAGTAAGTGCATTTAGAAGCATATCTATCTGGATCCATGAGTGTCCTGATCCCCTACTATCCTCACTTGATCGATGGAAGAGCGGGAGGACCAAAGTCATGAGGTGGACAAATTCACAAGTTTGCTCTCTACCTTACATCTTGCTTAATTATGTAATAGATTAGATTGTGGGGAGATTTCCTTGATGAAATGAATGTAAAGTATTGCTGAAAGTATGGGGTGTACCATACATACATATGTAATTAAATGAACATTAGGACTATTGCACCTTGTACTTCCTTATTGAATGTAATTGTATTTAAACCTTTTATCGTATTTTTATTATTTAATTGTTGCTTTATGTTTTGGTTATCCTTGCTTGTTTGATAATTCATATTTGTTAGATTTAGTATCTAGATATTTTATTCTCTTGTGTTGTTGAATTTTATTTAAAAAAAAACATTAGTAAGTTCTAGGTGAACTTAGAGGATGACCTAAGGGCTTGAGACCCCCTTAGGGAGATTGGTAACTAGGTTTAGAAGATTGTACCAGAGTTAAGATAGCTTATTAGTGGACAATATTGATAGCTTAGATTGCAGTACACGTATCATACCCCCAAATTATGGTTTATGTGGAATATGGATATGCGTGTATACCTTCCAATGATCGAGGGTGGTAAGTCTAGCTCATCAAGGTTGATGATATGGATGGACTTATGTGCATAACATGAGATATGCCTATGCAGAAGGGACTTGCGTGAGGGGAATATTGTGTGATATAGTTCTTGAGAAAATTAGGGGATGTCAAACATTAAGTTAGTCTAAGGTTGGGTAGGGATTTATGAATCCTTATCCTTGATCGTTTTTTTTTCTGTATTTGTGTGTTTTCTTGTTTCTTGAATTTTGAGTCATTACAATATTTTATTCAATTTTAAGTGTTTGATAATATCTAAATGTTTGTCTCTCTCTATGATATCTACATGATAGTTTGAGTCATGTTTAGGCCTATGTGTCCATACCCCCTTCTCTTAGATTAAGAAAACCAGTTTCAAAGCACAACTCTTCAGGTTTGTATAATGCCAATGAGTTTCAAAACACATTTAACTATAAGATTAATGAAAATGGTTTTAATTGTGTTGAAGGTGGTGTACATGTTACTCTGTTAATGCTAAATAGAAAATGTAGGAAAGGGTACCCCTAAGGGAAATATTGGCAAGCAAAATTTAGAGGTTGTTGCTAATTCAAAGATAGGAAATAATCACTTTACTAGAGAGATACCCAATTCAAATATAGGAAATATAAATTTGAGGCCATTCTAATAGAATAACCACTCATGGTTGGCACTATTATCTATTAAAGGTAAATCCAAAGACTATGGATCCTTACCTAAGCATACAACTTGTATCTTATGCCTCAACCTCCAATCTATAAACTTATGTCAAAACATCAAGAAAATTGATATACTAATGCATGTAATATAAATAAATAATAAGCAACTTTGATTTTTACTAAAGTGAGATGATTGAAGGAAAGATTTAATATGATTTAAAGGAGAAATATTCAAATAATTTTATAGTCACTTTGTGCATGGGATCCAAACAAGAGGTCAACCATAGCTAAAGCACTCAAGCATCCATTTTTCTAGGTATTTTATTCAGTTTTAAGTGTTTGATAACATATAAATATTTGTCACTCTCTATGATATCTACCTAATAGTTTGTATCATGTTTAGACCTTTGTGTGTACATACCCCCTTCTCTTAGATCAAGAGAACTAGTTTCAAAGCACAACTCTTCAGGTTTGTATAATGCCAATGAGTCTCAAAACACATGTAACTATAAGATTAAATAAAATAGTATAATTGTGTTGAAGGTGGTGTACATGTTACTCTACTAATGCTAAATATAAAATGTAGGAAAGGGTGCCCCTGAGGGAAATATTGGCAAGTAAAATTTAGATGTTGTTGCTAATTCAAATACAAGAAATAATCACTTTGCCAAAGAGATACCCAATTCAAAGATAGAAAATAATCACTTTCCAAAGAGATACCCAATTCAAAGATAGAAAATATCAATTTGAGGCCATGCTAATAGAATAACCACTCATGGTTGGCACTATTATCTATTAAAGGTAAATCCAAAGACTATGGATCCTTACCTAAGCATACAACTTGTATCTTATGCCTCAATCTCCAATCTATAAACTTATGTCAAAACATCAAGAAAATTGATATACTAATGCATGTAATATAAATAAATAATAAGAAACATTGATTTTTACTAAAGTGAGATGATTGAAGGAAAGATTTAATATGATTTAAAGGAGCAAGATTCAAATAATTTTGCAGTCACTTTGTGCATGGGATCCAAACAAGAGGCCAACCACAGTTGAAGCACTCAAGCATCCATTTTTCTAGGTCTTTTATTCAGTTTTAAGTGTTTGATAACATCTAAATATTTATCACTCTCTATGATATCTACCTGATAGTTTGTATCATGTTTAGGCCTGTGTGTACATACCCCCTTCTCTTAGATCAAGAGAACCAATTTCAAAGCACAACTCTTTAGGTTTGTATAATGCCAATGAGTCTCAAAAAACATGAACTATAATATTAAAGAAAATGGGTGTAATTATGTTGAATATGGTGTACATGTTACTTTGCTTATACTAAATAGCAAATGTAGGAAAGGATACCCCTAAGGGAAATATTGGCAAACAAAATTTAGAGGGTTTTTCTAATTCAAAGATGAAATAATCACTTTACTGAAGAGATGCCTAATTCAAAGACATGAAATATCAATTTGACGCTATGCTAATAGAATAACCACTCATGGTTGGCATTATTATCTATTAAAGGTAAATCCAAAGACTATGGATCCTTACCTAAGCATACAACTTGTATTTTATGCCTCAACCTCCAATCTATAAACTTATGTCAAAATATCAAGAAATTTGATATACTAATGCATGTAATATAAATAAATAATAAGCAAATTTGATTTTTACTAAAGTGAGATGACTGAAGGAAATATTTAATATGATTTAAAGGAGTAAGATTCAAATAATTTTGCAGTCATTTTGTGCATGGGATCCAAACAAGAGGCCAACCATAGTTGAAGCACTCAAGCATCCATTTTTCAATGTATTTTATTCAGTTTTAAGTGTTTGATAACATCTAAATGTTTATCACTCTCTATGATATCTACTTGATAGTTTGTATCATGTTTAGGCCTATGTGTACATACCCCCTTCTCTTAGATCAAGAGAACCAATTTCAAAGCACAACTCTTCAGGTTTGTATAATGCCAATGAGTCTCAAAACACATGTAACTATAATATTAAATAAAATGGTATAATTATGTTGAAGATGGTGTACATGTTACTATGCTAATGCTAAATAGAAAATGTAGGAAAGGGTACCCTTGAGGGAAATATTGGCAAGTAGAATTTAGAGTTTGTTGCTAATTCAAAGATAGGAAATAATCACTTTGCTGGAGAGATACCCAATTCAAAGACATGAAATATCAATTTGAGGCCATGCTAATAGAATAACCACTCATGGTTGGCACTATTGTCTATTAAAGGTAAATCCAAAGACTATGGATCCTTACCTAAGCATACAACTTGTATCTTATGCCTCAACCTCCAATCTATAAACTTATGTCAAAACATCAAGAAAATTGATATACTAATGTATGTAATATAAATAAATAATAAGCAACTTTGATTTTTACTAAAGTGAGATGACTGAAGGAAAGATTTAATATGATTTAAAGGAGTAAGATTCAAATAATTTTGCAATCACTTTGTGCATGGGATCCAAACAAGAGGCCAACCATAGTTGAAGCACTCAAGCATCTATTTTTCTAGGTATTTTATTCAGTTTTAAGTGTTTGATAACATCTAAATGTTTATCACTCTCTATGATATCTACCTGATAGTTTGTATCATGTTTAGGCCTGTGTGTACATACCCCCTTCTCTTAGATCAAGAGAACTAGTTTCAAAGCACAACTCTTTAGGTTTGTATAATGCCAATGAGTCTCAAAACACATGTAACTATAAGATTAAATAAAATGGTATAATTGTGTTGAAGGTGGTGTACATGTTACTCTGCTAATGCTAAATACCAAATGTAGGAAAGGGTACCCTTGAGGGAAATATTGGCAAGCAGAATTTAGAGGTTGTTTTTAATTCAAAGATAGGAAATAATCACTTTGTTGGAGAGATACCCAATTCAAAGACATGAAATATCAATTTGAGGCCATGCTAATAGAATAACCACTCATGGTTGGCACTATTGTATATTAAAGGAAAATACAAATACTATGGATCCTTACCTAAGCATACAACTTGTATCTTATGCCTAAACCTCCAATCTATAAACTTATGTCAAAACATCAAGAAAATTGATATACTAATGCATGTAATATAAATAAATAATAAGCAAATTTGATTTTTACTAAAGTGAGATGATTGAAGGAAATATTTAATATGATTTAAAGGAGCAAGATTCAAATAATTTTATAGTCACTTTGTGCATGGGATCCAAACAAGAGGCCAACTATAGTTGAAGCACTCAAGCATCCATTTTTCTAGGTCTTTTATTTAGTTTTAAGTGTTTGATAACATCTAAATGTTTGTCACTCTCTATGATATCTACCTGATAGTTTGTATCATGTTTAGGCCTGTGTGTACATACCCCCTTCTCTTAGATCAAGAGAACCAATTTCAAAGCACAACTCTTTAGGTTTGTATAATGCTAATGAGTCTCAAAACACATGTAACTATAAGATTAAAGAAAATGGTATAATTATGTTGAAGGTGGTGTACATGTTACTATGCTAATGCTAAATAGCAAATGTAGGAAAGGGTACCCCTGAGGGAAATATTGGCAAGCAAAATTTAGAGGTTGTTGCTAATTCAAAGATAAGAAATAATCACTTTGCTAGAGAGATACCCAATTCAAATATAGGAAATATCAATTTGAGGCCATGCTAATAGAATAACCACTCATGGTTGGCACTATTGTCTATTAAAGGTAAATCCAAAGACTATGGATCCTTACATAAGCATACAACTTGTATCTTATGCCTCAACCTCCAATCTATAAAATTATGTCAAAACATCAAGAAAATTGATATACTAATGCATGTAATATAAATAAATAATAAGCAACTTTGATTTTTACTAAAGTGAGATGACTGAAGGAAATATTTAATATGATTTAAAGGAGCAAGATTCAAATAATTTTATAGTCACTTTGTGCATGGGATCCAAACAAGAGGCCAACTACAGCTGAAGCACTCAAGCATCCATTTTTCTAGGTCTTTTATTTAGTTTTAAGTGTTTGATAACATCTAAATGTTTGTCACTCTCTATGATATCTACTTGATAGTTTGTATCATGTTTAGGCCTATGTGTACATACCCCCTTCTCTTAGATCAAGAGAACCAGTTTCAAAGCACAACTCTTTAGGTTTGTATAATGCCAATGAGTCTCAAAACACATGTAACTGTAAGATTAAAGAAAATGGTATAATTATGTTGAAGGTGGTGTACATGTTACTCTGCTAATTCTAAATAGCAAATGCAGGAAAGGGTGCCCCTGAGGGAAATATTGGTAAGCAAAATTTAGAGGTTGTTGCTAATTCAAAGATAAGAAATAATCACTTTTCTAGAGAGATACCCAATTAAAATATAGGAAATATAATTTTGAGGCCATGCTAATAGAATAACCACTCATGGTTCACACTATTGTATATTAAAGGTAAATTCCTTTCTTCCATATTTGTAAATTATCAGGTTTGAATTACCACTAAAATCTAGCCTCTCATTAGGGTTTTCTTATTGGTATTAATAAAACTAAAAATCGAAGGAAGACCAAATGAAGCTCTAAATAAAAATAGAAAGAACACCCAAATACAAAATCTTACCTCTCATTAGGGTTTTCATATTGGTATTAATAAAACTAAAAACCAAGAGAACACCCAATGAAGCTCTAAATGAAAATATTGAGAACACCCAAATACATGTACATAGTCATAAAAAAGTATATTCAAATATCTACATTTTACAACATAAGTTTTTTTAGATCAAATGGTATAAGCTCAACTCTTATATTCAAGTTTAAATTTTGCATACCAAAATATACAAGTTTAAGCTCTGCTATTCCCATGTTCCCTTTGTTGTGCATTGTTGAAATGCTCAAATCCCTAACTCTACTATTCCCATGGTCCCTTTGTTGTGCAATGCTAAAATAATTAAAGCTCTATCTCTACTATTCCCATGGTCCCTCTATCATGCATTGCTAAAATGTGCAAAACCCTAGCTTTGCTATTCTTGTGGTCCCTTTGTCATATACTACTTGAATGCTCAAAGCCCTAGCTCTACTATTTTTGTGGTCCCTCTATTACATGCTGCTAAAATGCTCATCTCTAGGCTTTTCTCATGGTCTTTATATATATAGTGTTGAGACCCTAACTGGATAGTTATATATCGTCCTTTTAGATTTTCCTAAATTGTCCTGTTAGATCTAAGAGGGTGGTTTGAAACTGCCCTCTTAGGGTGATCTAAGAGGGTGGTTTATAACCGCCCTCTTAAGTCTAATAGGGTGGTTTATAACCGCCATCTTAAGTCTAATAGGGTGGTTTATAACTGTCCTCTTAGGTCTAAGAGGGTGGTTTATAACTGCCCTCATATGGTCACCCTAAGAGAGTGGTTATAAACCACCCTCTTAGCCTTAAGAGGGTAGTTTACAACTGCCCTCTTAAGGTCACCCTTAGAGAGTAGTTTATAACTACCCTCTTAGGGTGATCCTAAGAGTGTGGTTAAAAACCACCCTCTTAGGATCTATTACGGTAGTTTTTTACTTCCATAAAAAACCACCTTATTTTAGTCACTGTTAAATCTCTTTTTTGGTGTAGTGATAGGCTAAAGCCACCAACAAAAATATTTGCACCATTCTCAAGAAAATTGTAAAATAAAATCATAAAAATTGGTATCTCCAACTCCCTTTGGCACTTTTGGCTTATCGAAAAAGCATTTGCACACCAATAGGGGCAACACACCATTTTAACTTGTATATGGTGCCAAAGCCATCATACCTCTTGAGCTCAAAATCCTATCACTATGAATATTCTTGCAGGAATTCATGGATGATGACACAACACATCAAGCATGGATCGATCAACTTACTCTCCTTGATGAATGTCAAATCAAAGCTCTTGGGATTTTTATGTTTATCAAGATTGAATCAAAAGAGCCTATGATCACAAAGTGCATCCATATGAATTCCAAATTGGTGACCTTGTACTCAAATAAAATCAGCAAAACTCAAATATTCGATCTCATCTAGGGCCTATAATATTATCACTCTTGAGGGTATTGAGGAACTTGAGCCAATCAATAACCTTCATTTGCATGCATTATATTCTTAGCTCATATTCAGGTATGTCATCTTGTACATAATTAATTTCAAAATTAAAAAATATATAATACAAAAAATAAAAAATAAAAAATAAAATAAAAAAATAAAAAAATCACCAAAAGAAATACGCTAGCTCAAAAAACAACAAGCTCATATCACAAGCATGCTCTTCTTTCCAATCATTTTATATCCACAACATCTTCTCATTCCTATTATTTTTCTTTGATTCCTCGTACATCACTCCTTGTATGATCATGCTTTGAGCGACTACGTACCATGGATCGGTTTGTTCCTCTCTTGCTTATTTTCCCTCATTTTTCTTCTCTCCATTTTCTTCTTTCTTCTTGTATCCCCCTTTCTTCTCTTTCTCCTTCATTTTTTTTATCTTTCACTCCACCTCATATCCACTTTCTCCATATTTTATTTGGTGTTCTCATTTTCATTGAATATAATGCTACCTTGGTCATCGTTTGATTAAGTTTGACATGTGTTATCATGAAGGATTTTGTTGTATTAATCAAGGTCATATTCATAATAACAGTTGTCCAACCTATTTTTATGCATTTTTCCCCAATATTTGTTACTCCCAAATTCATAAATTTCCATGCTTTGTGTCTTTCCTCCCTTAGGTTTAGAGAATCTTTATGTTCTTTCAATTGCTCAGTCATACCTAGTGTCTCAATAAACCTATGTTGAATATAATTTATTGCTTGAGTGCTACAAGCCTTCTTGGTTACATTAGGTTTCCTCTTAGACCATGCACACATCTCATATATTAATCATATTTTGAGTCTAGGAAAGATGAAACCAAACATTCCTCTCCCCATAAAGCGAATAATTTTTCCTAATCATCTTATTATGCACATAATCCAAGCATGAGGATCCACATAGCATATGTGTTAAAAATATAATCAATCAAAATAAATATAAAAAAAAACACTGATATTTTATCATGGATCCTTAGGCACATTAGAAGTCTCCACCTAGGCTATAGACACCTGGCTAGTAGTGGAGCAACGTTGAAGTATTATGGGGCTATCTCCACCAGAGCTATAGATACCTAACTTGTAGTGGAGTATACCCTCTACATGGTGACATGTCTATCACATTAGTGACCTTTTGTATAAACCTATGAATGCTTGTGGATGAGCTAGCTTATAATGGCATGAGTCATAATTGGTCAATCCTACCTTGCACAAAATTAGAAATGAACATCTTTGCACACACTTTGATCTTTGAACAACTTGACTGCATTGGTTTGTCTTAGTATATTCAAGTTCCTATTTGATTAGTATATGAGTTTTATCATTCTCACTAGGTGTTTTAGCTTCTTGTAAGAACTTGTTGATTCTTCATTCTAGGATAGGCAAAATGACAAGTCATGTCCCCATTGCTCCTACAGTTTATTCCTCTCCTCTATCCATAGTGTCTCATTCATTCCATTCTATTCTATAGGTATGTTAGTACCATTGCATTGATACCCTTGATTAATCAATCAATTCATAAGTAGCAATGCACCATTAGGTCTTTCCAAATGATAATCAAACATACATTAATATCTACATAGATTTACATTCATTGCTTCATAACCATTACATCTCATCTTCACCATATTTATCATTTCATAATCTAAATCATATACTTCAAACATCATCATCATTAGTTATCCATATATACATCATCATAAGAAATCACACATTCATCACACATCACATATTCTGAATAAGGTACATCATATCCACAAAAGTCACACACACACATATTTATATCATAGCACAAAAACATCATACATCATAATAATAATAAAGATAAACCTGTAGGCTACATCATCATGGCCATAGGCCTTAAAAACCATAGCTAAACAGTAGCCACATCAACAATTACTATTTCCCAGCACTAGTCTCTTTGCTCTCCTCTCATCTTGATCTATGAGCCTATCTATCACCACTCAACCTTCCCTCCTATTTTTTTCCTCATGAGGAACCAACCCCTAATGCCTATGCAATTGATGACTCCCAAAACTATGGCATAGAATATTGCACTGAAGGTTTTCTTGATGCTCTACTTCTTTGGATCTACTTTTACTATGAGGTAGAGGATCTCCATGGTATAACTGTATGATACCTAATCAATGTATTCTCCAAAACTCCAATATAGTCCCTCTCTCATCACATCTAGGCCTAGGCTAATATATCTTCATATCATATTGCTACCACTTCTACCCATAAACCAACTATGATAGCCTCATTTTTGAACCTCACCTATGAACCATGTAGCTCTACCATCTCCATAACTACCTCCATTTACTAGTGTAGAGACTCTCTCTACCATTGTTGCCTTCATATCCTAGCATAGAGCCTTCCTCTCTACCACCATTGCATCTAGTTTTTGGTATAGAGCCTCCATATCTACCACCGTGATATCTAATTATTGACATAGAGCCTCCCTCTTTGCTACCATAACATATAGTTGCTAGCATATAACCTCCCTCTCATCCATCACCACCTCCTTCTCTACCATTGTTGTATCAAACTATTAGCATAGAGCCTCCCTCTCACCCATCACATCCTCTCTCTCAACCATTAGCATAGCCCACTATCACTCCACCTTTTTAAGATTCACCATCATCTGATCATGGTCCTCCCATAAACTATCCTGCTCTACCCAAAGCATAATCCACACTCATCATCACTTTCACCCCTCTCATGCCCTTTCTCCCTCTCATCCATACTCCTATCCTTGTCCTAACCTTCCATATCCATAAAATTTGTATGATCACAATCCTCCTTAGAATTTGCTAGATCCTCTTCCATCATCCTTAGTGACCTTGCCCCATTGTCCACTCATCGATGAAGTCTTCATTGTAGTGTCTCCTTCACCTTCTCTACCTCCTCTTACTCACCATACCCCCATCACCTCCTACTACATCCTTGCCTACTACCTCATTTGACGTCCTCTTGGATTACCAATACTATGTCACCCACTAGGCATCAAACTCAAGGATCATCTCAACATCATCCACATCATCCACCTTAATATCCTCGTCTCGTTCATTTTCCACTAGCTCCATCCACAACAACTCCAAGGTGGTCTTATTTTCTCACCTCCTATAAATTATAGGAGGTTTTGGTACTCCCTATCTCGAACCAAACTAGCTTTCTACTCGAGAGAACTGAAAGAACTCATGCTTTTTCCCATATCACCCTATAAACCACATAGCCCATCACACCTAACCCAAGTGGATACCATCCTCTACCCATGTTGGCCCTCCCCTCCATGACCTCCATATCACATTCTAGGGCCTAATATTAGCTTGTAACCATCGATAATACTCACCACCCTTTGCACATGGTCGAATACATGGTGCCTCTTTATCATGTCACCATCGTAGCACATAGGATCATCTTGTTGTTATATTTGCATCCATATTGCACAGTAACCCCATAGGACAACATATACTTAAGTTCTCCCAAGCCTACACCTATAATAATATACAACAACCCAAACCCACCCACTTTTGTTATTTCACCTCATACAACTCCATATACAAATGTGCCAGTAAGATTGATGCCCATGCATATACAATCGATGTTTCTAACAAATCCATCACTAAACCCAATAGGTTCCACAAATATCATGCACCTAATGAATCTAACAACATAACATTCAACATCAAGAACATAAAGAATATATACCATGAAGAAAACCTCTTATGATGATAATACAAGAGGCACGGTATCCCACCACTACCTATATTAACTTTCTCCCACTTATCACCATATACTCATTGTATCACATCCTTCTTATCCATTACTATAAATATAGGAAGGCACTCCATTTAAAGCCTAAAGAGATGATACATGTCCTCAAGGGTCACTATCATATCCCCTATAGGGAGGTGGAAAGTACCTCTATCTAGATTCCATTACTCTGTCAACATCAATAGGTACCCGTGATCTGTATGAGTAGGCTCTATTCAGGCTACTCTCTTTAGACCTATTACTCATAACCATTCTTAGTCTACCTCATTCAACTTGTTTCTAGCACTCAAAAACATAGTGCCAAACCTTATGTCATGGTTGCAATATCCTCAACTGCAATCATCACCACCAAATAATTAGTCTACCATACATACCTTCATTTATTTATATATAAACAATAACATTATTGAAATTTCAAAATTTCCAACATACAAAAACATCATTTTCCCTACCCATTTCATCCACATAAAAATGTAAATGTTGGACATTTTGAGTAAATGAGTTGTCATTGATGTCAAGAGTGAATGGTCATTAATGTTAAAAGTCAGTTTCAATGAGCAGTGCAAGGAGAAGAAGTTCCGCAATTAGTGCAAAAAGAAGATTCCACTTCCAGTTGGTCAAGACCTTGTTCCAGGTAGTCAGATGTGGTCCAAAGTGCAAAAAGAAGCCCAAGAAAATGATATTATAATATTTATTTATAATATTATACAAGGAAGTTTAAAATTAATTATTAATTAATTAATATAATTTTATTATAAATTAATTTATTAATTAATTTACTTAACTTATAAGTTATTAAAATAATTAATTTTAATATTAATTATATATTAATTTATGGTTATTTTAAATAACCCTAAGGTGGGTTATTAAATTCAAAATTTAAATTTTGAATTCGACCATCGAGTGCCGATGTGGGAGTCAAATATCAAAACATGTATAAAAAGGGACTCCTCCACCTTAGCCTAAGAAAATACATGCCTTTAATATTTGTCTTATGCGAAATCATGCTAATTATTCTGTGAAATCAAGAGGGTTTCATTATTTTAAAAAGTGTCAAGAGGAGGCAGAGGAATTTCATCTACCAAGGAAGGTGCCTTGGTCACCAATCGTAGGTAGTGCAGTTGGCAACCATAGCTAAAGCAAAGTGCTAAGGGCAGTGAGTGGCAGAGGTTCAAATCTGCAAGAATATATTTTTGGAAGAATCGACGATGGATGAAGGTTGTAAAAGGAAGGAGGCTTCCCTTCCTTCTCGTGGGTGCCTATAGCCCACGTGGTGGGCACAAAAGTGCCAAAGCACTTGGCACTTGGGAGACAATGGTTCGAAACCCACCAAACCCCCTTTTGGGGTAAAAGACAAGGTATGCATTTGGTTTGGCACCGGATTTTTTGGAGGAATTAAATTTAAGCCCTAAAGTTTAATTTTTGCCTAATTTATTTAATTTATAAGGTTTTAAGGGGAGTTATAAGGTTTAGGCAAATATTATTTTGAGAGGTTAATTTTTGGAGATTGATTAATTAAATTTGGAGATTATAAGGGGTATTTGAGTGATTATTTTTTATGTGTGATTTGATGATTGCTAATTTCAAGGAGTAATAAGGTGTATTTGAGTTTGATTATTTTTGTAATTGAGGAATATTGTGAAAGAGTGTTAGTGTGATATTTTATCATCTAACCATTGAAATTTGTAAAGAAGAAAATTGTGATTGAGATAGGTTTTGAAGGGCACTTCTACATTAAAGAAAAAGGTATGGGCACATCTTTCTAGTAAGTGATTGTTGAATGTTGTGAATGCTAAGTTGGAGTGAAAATTATTGTTTGATAAGTATTGTTGTTGAAGTGATTGATTGAGTGAAGAGCTTGAACTAGGGTTTGCAAAGAATATGAGTATCATTGTTATGTGAGATTGGTTGATAAACATTGTTGGAAAAATTTGAGTGAGTGTTCATAAGTTTGGACTGGGGTTTGTGAGAAAGGATTATTTCATTGAGTGATTGGTTGAGTAGAGTTGGTTAAGCCTAATCAAGTGGATGTGTTAGAGTTATAGTTCAAGTTCCGTGAAACAAATTGTTCTATATTTTGAATTGATTTGAGAAAGAGGTTGAGTATTTGTGAGTGTGAAACATATTGAGTCTATAACAATTATCTATATGTTTCTATGGTAAAAAGAGAGGTTGAAAGTGATTGAGCATTGTTGTGAGTGTGAAACATATTGAGTCTCTAACAATTCTCTATATGTTTCTATGGTAAAAAGAAATATTGAAAGTGATTGAGCATTGTTATGAGTGTCAAACATATTGAGTCTCTAAAAATTTTCTATATTTTTCTTTGGTAAAACAAATATTGAAAGTGATTGAGCATTGTTGTGAGTGTGAAATATATTGAGTCTCTAACAATTCTCTATATTTTTCTGTGGTAAAAAGAGGGATTTAAGTTCTCTAATAAGTCTCTAACAATTCTCTATATTTAGTCTCTAACAATTCTCTATAAGTTCTAGTGAGGACTTGTTGAGCAGATTTGAGGTAAGTATTTGAGAAGAATTGTGAACAGATTTGTGTGAGATTTTGTGGAAGCTTACAATACAGAGTTTGAGGACAGAGTTTTTTGAGCAGACTGGACAAGTTTTAGATAGGAATTTTGGATATATTAGTGTGAGTTTTTGTGGAAGCTTACAAGGAAGATTTGAGATAAGTCTTTGAGAAGACTTGTGAGCAAAGTTGATTGATTGAATTTTTCAAATATTGAGTCAATATTTAGGAAAAATATAGTAGAGTTGATTTGTAATTGAGTCAAGATTTGAGTTAAGGCTTGAGGACAGATTTGTACTAGACCGAAGGACTATGTTTAGTGCATATTTGAGGATAGATATTGAGGAAATATTTGTGCTAGACCAAAGGACTATGTTTAGTAAAAATTTGAGGGAATATTCTGGTGTAGATTTGAGGACAGGTTTGTGCCAGACCAGAAATAGAGATTGAGCAAATTTGTGCTAGACCGAAGGACTATGTTTAGTACATATTTGAGACAAAGCTAAGAGAAATCTTTGGAGGTGATAGATTATAGAGGATGATAGTCTCCAGTGGATAGATATCCATTAGCCAAAGCAATTAGAATAGATATTCTGAGTGAGGACGAGTCTTCAGTGGATAGAGATCCATTAGCCAATGTAGTGGAGGTAGTAGTTCTTCTAGAAGATCACCAGCCAGAGCTAAGGAGAAAGAAGTTATCCTATGGATAGAGATACACAAACTTGATTAGGATATTGATGTATCCTTTGGACAGATCTCCATAAACATTGTAATAGGAAAAGGATTCCCAAGAGATTGATTGAGAAAATTTTAGTGAAATATTTTCTCCATGGAGTAGCCCACATTGGGTGAACCACGTTAAATTGGTGTCTCTATTGTGTGTGGTGATTTGTGCATTGATTTTATTACTGTTTTTGATATTGCTATTGATACATTACATAATATTTATTGGGAAAGAAAAGTAAAAAGTGGTCTTATACTATTCACCCCCCTCTCAGTATCAGCTTGTGTTCTTCAGAAAAAATTTAAAATAATAATAATAATAAATTTCATGAGTTGTAAGCTTACTATAGTGGTAATGGCTTTGGCCTCTCTTTGAGAGGTCCAAGGTTCAAACCTCACTCAATATGAGAGGACCAGGACCCCTCATAAAATCCTGTGTAAACCCATTGAAAAAATAATAGCAAATTTCCCACCCATTTTGGAATTTTCATGGTGCAAATTCTAATTTTATTTAAAAAATTAACAATAATATAAAAATTCCTACCCATTTTACCATTTTTTTTTAATTTACATGGTGGAATCGATAGCTACCATGAATTTGAGCAGGTTGTTTGTCTTTATGACCGCCACAGTATTCTGTGAAATTCGCCCAGGAAGCCACCATAAAGATCTTCGCAAGATCCACCCCTATAACCACCATACCACAATAATTTTAAATTTACACTGCTAAAAGCACCAGGAAAGGGATAAGCATTTAGTCTAGTGAGGCATGAGATTTGAACCTTGGACTTCCACCCCCCTTATGGGGTTTGGTCAAACCAAGTGTCCGACACCTCAGACTTGCATTTATCATTTTTACAATGCAAATTCTAATTTTTTTCAAAATAAAATCCTACCCATTTTACCATTTCACATTTTAAATTCTTAAAAAAAAATCACTCCCATCCCCCATCAACTCACCACTACCACACAATACCTACCAAAAAATAAACACACCAAATTTCCAATCCATTCCCCACTTGTACATTCACCTACAACATCAACTACCAACTACTAAAGTGCCATAAATTATTCACCTCCTTTGCACACCCTCTGACTCTTGCTGCCATGCCCTCACTTGCCATATTGTCCACCAATAACTTCTTCCACTTCCTCCTCCTCCTCTTCTTAGTCCAACTGCACAAATGAAAGCCTAAGCACCTATTTATAACCTGCACACTGGTGACTATCTTAGTAGGTCACCAACTACTATGGATTATCACCCATGCACAAAGTAACCACCCTGGATGGTCATACAAGCACATAAGAGCCTCCTTGGAAGGTAAAACAAGCTAGGAAACCACCCTAGGCAGTTGGGAAGGCCATATTACTAGGCAAACACATCCAACCACCACCATATTTCTAAAATTCAGCATTCTATATACCTCATTGGCATATTTTGCATCTAGTTCTTATCAATTGGATCATGGTTGTATTTTATTTTCGTCCACCCACTCATCGCTTGAGGGGGTAGAAAATATCCATAAATTTTTGTCCCAAACAAGTTCAATAATCAAACACTCATTTTTGGAATGAATGTCTATCCTAGAAACTTGGTCGAGACTATCATTTGTTCCAAATTATTTTCTTAATAATAGCATAGTTCTTAGCATAATGGCTTATGTATAATTAACATAGTTGTTTGGAACAATGACTCACAACTCATGTCTCATTAATATGGTGTTAGTATAATTACTTTAATGGGTATACAATTTTATCAACAACAAGGTTCACATATATTTATTGATTTCATAATTGGGGCATCCTAAATTGTCCTTGATTTGGGGTAACCTTACATCACTCTCCTTGAGCCAAAAACCACTTTCAACATTCGTTCACCAACCATAATTATCCATTCATCACTATCCACCATCAATCTAGTAATAGGTATCATCTATTTTTGCACTGCATTGTGTTTATACACGTGATACAAAAAGAGATATCTATAGAGAACAAAAATGTATTAATTTCATAATCACCCTAAAACCCCTTTAATTCTCCATAAAATCCCAAAACTACTCAAAAATAATAATAATGCTAAGTAGTAATAATAATAAATAAATAGCTTATTAAATAATAATAATAAATAAATAAATTTTCAATTTGGTGCATAATTAAATTTTATGAAAATAAAAATTAATTAAATAATATATCTCCAGCTTCCACCTCCACTTTTCTCATGTGCACACATCACTACCACCTCACTTGCCACATTTCCAACATTCTCCACTTCACTCCCACCTCCACTTGATACATGTGCACACATCTCCACCACTTAACTTGCCACCTCTCCAAATTACTACCATCCTGACTAAGCCTCTCCACCACTTAACTTACCACATCTCCCCTTGACTAAAACACCTCCCCTTGCACAATCATACCAGTCACCAATCATCCACAAATTCTATAAATAAACCCTCATTTTCTTCCATTAGGGAGGATCCAAAAAACACTATTGAAACTCTATCCAAATTTCTTTTGTCATTGTTGTGGATTTATAAACTTGTGAGTGCAAGTACCTCATTTGAAGAACTCAAGGACATCTACCATGGATTATCATTGGGATGCTTGATAACCTTCATCTTGTAGTTGTTTGCACCTTGAACAACTAGAAAATGCTAGACTTGCACCAAGGGGCTTGAAACACTTCTATAAAGATCCATATTTGATCTTAGAGCCTCTCCCACAACACATTTCTAGTTGCCTCGAAGCAACATAGAGCCATAAAATCACCCTAGATAGTCACACAAAGTCTAGTAACCCTAGGCGATCACATAGAGTTAGGTATGCATCCCAGGCGACTACATAGGAGCTATAAAAAAACTCATAATCCATAACATAAAGGTAAGAAAGTAAAAATAAGCATTTTGGCATGATTTTGTAACTACTTATGCTTTCTATAACTTTTTGTAACTATTTTATGAGTTTTGTAACTCTCTTTTCATGATTTAGGGCCTTATATCAAAATGCCTAATAGATGTTATTGACAACTTATCATGGGCTTGTGTGCAAGAGTTAAGTGTAGTACGAGGCTTAGGACGCTCAAGAAACAAGGCTACAAAACCCATTTGAGACTATGAAGTGTGATTGAAGAGAAGTTTGTAAGTGCCATCTAGTTACTTGCAAAGAAAATCCTCCATTTTGGCAGGTCTATTGTAATATAAAGCATTATTTTTGTAATTGAAAGAAAGATGCATATTGCAATATCAATATTAAACTCTTATTTTTTTGCTTTAGATTTATCTACATTGTTTTATGGTGCATTTATTGGGTCATAATTTTCTCCCACATTCTTTTTTAATCTTCAGTATTTGAGTGCTCCCTCTCTCTCTTCCATTAGCAAAGTTGTTCTCAACTTTTTTCTTCTTCAATGCTCTCTTGTATGATTGTGAACTAGTGGAAAACAAGTGATTATAGATTGCATACCAAGAGCATTATTCAACTCCATCAACACAAAAAGGGGAAAGAAACTTACCATTTGGATTTGCTTTCAACCCCTCATTTTCCACTTCATTTTTGTTTTGGCATAGATAATTTAATTGCATTCACTATTTATTGGTTTAATCATTTTGCATTCATTTTAATTTAGTTCATTTTAATTACATTCATTTTGATAGTTGAATCACTGTTATTTTTATTTTATTTATGTTTTAACATTGATCATTTAATTGCATTTACTATTTATTAGTTTAATCTTTTTACGTTTATTTTAATTTAACTAATTTTAATTACATTCATTTTGTTAGTTGAATGATTGTTGTTTTTATTTTATTTCTATTTTAACATAGATCATTTAATTGCATTCACTATTTATTTTTTTGAAAAAAATGAAAAATATGTTATATTTATAGAAGCTGTATTACAAGGTAAAATGAACTGGACAAGAATCAAGGGAGACAGAAAATCCTCCTCCAATCCCTCCAAGCTCAAAAATTACCCATAAAACATTACCTTACATAATGCAGATATCCATACCCTCAGCACTACCATAGCTGAATTCCAGTTTATCCAATTTATCTGAATTCCGTAAACTATCCATTTATCTTCATGTTGTGTTGCTCCGTGGCCTTACCTGTGATAGATTCATTAGACTCACTGTCTACTCTTCTTGTTCTACTATCTGCTTGTATCACCTCCTGCATCCCTTGGATTCTTTGGAACAAGATTATCTGATTTTCCATCTGAGAGTCCACATATTGCCCTTTCTCCAGATCTTTTCCCCCTTTTTCTAAATAGTCTGCCACCCTATTTCCCTCTCGCTTTATATGTGTAATAAAAACATTTTGAAAAACTTGCCAGATCTTCTGGATTGCTTCCACCTTCCTTCTCTCTCCAATTCCTAGCACCTGAAAGGGCCTTATCGGATCTAATATTCCAGCCCATACCTGAGAGTCTGTCTCTATCCACAACTTATGTAACTGTAGATTTGCAGCTATCACTGATGTTGACAAGATCGCCTGTCCTTCCGCTTCATTATTAGTTGCCTCCCCCATGCCTTCTGCTCTCCAATACACCTGTTCTCCTTTCCAATTTCGCATGATAATACCAAAACCAACTTTCCTAGGATTTTTAGTAGAAGCCCCATCTGTGTTTGCCTTCACCCACTCTTTAGGAGGTGGCCTCCACTCTATGTTATTCAAGGGGATCACACCTATGTACCCATCCTTAAGTTGTTTCTCTGTTACAGTTATTCCAAGGCTCCGTAGAATAATCACTTCCTCCATTTTTATATTTGTTTCCTCCTGTAATCTGATAAATAGTGTTTATGTTACCTTGCTCATAATACTCTCCCATACTTGCTCCCTTGTTCTGTGCTCTGATCTAAATATGCGTGCATTTCGTTCTAGCCATAAGCTGCCACCATATGAAGCTAGGTCCTAGTTTCCATGCAATTTTCATTGTTTTAGTCTTAAAGTTGCACTGTTTCCATTTCTCATAAAAGCTTTCCTGGCTCTCAAAAACTTCCCAATGTTGTCTCATTTGTCTCCACCAATTGATCCATATGTCTTTAGCAAAAGAACACCCAAAAAAGAGGTTATTCAAGGTATCCTCTGCCTTTCCACACAAAACACATTTAGAGGGCCCAAAGAAACCTCTTTTTATCAAATTATCAAAAGTCAAGCACTTTTTGTGGTTAATCAACCATGAGAAAATGTTAATTTTTGGCCATCCTTCCTTTTGCTAGACAAATGTCCATGGAAAGGGTGATGGGGTAATATCGTATCCACAAACTACCTTGTATCCCTCCTTTGCCTTATAAATTCCCAACTTACTTCCTCCCCATCCAAGTATATCCCTCTTAGAACCATCCTGAATTGGGTGTCTTTGAAGATATCTCCATAGTTTTTCCATTAGTTCCTCTGTACCCCTCACTGGCCATTCTTGGGGATATTTCCACTGTAATAAATCTGGCACATGTTGATTCCATGATTTCATATAGTAAGAGGCTTTCCACCACCCTGCTTTTTGGAGCTCTGATTTCCAGCTCTCCATATCTTGGAATGTCTGAATAATTGGTTGTGATTGATTCCATGAATCCTCCCAAAATAAAGCATCCTTTCCATCCCCTAACTGCCAATATAGGTATGGCTTTATTAACTCTTGGCCTACTAACATTGTCCTCCATATGGTAGATCCCTCTCCTTCCACTTTGTATCTTGGAATGTTTTTCTCATCCACTCCTGGGTAATATTTAGCTTGTAAGAGTCTACTCCATAAACCCCCAGTAGCTCTAATCCATCTCCAATATAGCTTCCCAGCTAGTACCTTGCTGCTCTGGAATGCTGATCTTATCCCCAATCCTCCTTGTTTTTTTGGTTGGCATATCTTCTCCCAACCCACTAGTGCTATTTTTTGTTCTTCCCTTGCACTTGACCACAAAAAATTTCTTGTGTGTTTGTCAATATCTTTTAGAATTCTCTTTGGAGCCTGAAGTACAGAAAATTTATAAACTGGAAGAGCTTGTAGCACAACTTTAATCATTGTCAGCCTTCCTCCTAAGCTTAGCCATTTATGAGTCCAGTTGCTCAGCTTAGCTTGAAGTCTATCCATCAACCCTTTCCACTCTTTACTTTTTGTTTTCTTTGCAGATAAAGGTACTCCTGTAAAGGAGTTTCCATGAATTTCAACAATTGTATAATTTTATCTCTCACCCTCTTCGTTGTATTAAAAAAAACAATTTGAGATTTTTTTTCATTAAAAGTTTGCCCAGTAGCTTGAGTATACCCATCTAAAACTTCTTTTATGTTTCTTGCTACTATGAGATTGGCTTGACTAATAAGAGCATTCACTATTTATTAGTTTAATCATTTTGCATTCATTTTAATTTAGCAAATTTTAATTACATTCATTATGTTAATTGAATCATCAATTTTTTTATTTTATTTCTATTTTAGTATAGATCTTTTAATTGCATTCACTATTTATTAGTTTAATTATTTAGCATTCATTTTAATTTAGCTCTTTTTAATTACATTCATTTTGTTAGTTGAATCATTGTTGTTTTTATTTTATTTCTATTTTAGCATAAATCGTTTAATTGCATTCATGATTTTGTTAGGGTTTTTCATTTCATTTATGCATCCATTTTAGCATAGTTAATTTCAATATTTGTTATTGAATTCATTTAATTTAATAATTTTTTTTTGGTAAATAAAAATCATCAGTAATTACCGGGTTTTGCAGGTTAACCCAAAACCTAATACAAAATCTAGCTTTATGCTGAGATTGTGGATCCTGGTCATCCTTAGAACATTCTTTTCAAAAATTGTGTTGGTTATCCTACAATACCTTACACTTACTATAGAAAGACAGTTCAACGTGACAATTAAAATTACTTACATCGATAGCCGTTTGAGTTGACTTAGAGAAAAAAATCTATGCTTATCATGAAAAACTTGGGCAAAAATCACCCTTCCACATTTCTCCTTAATCAGTAGTGTGCTTTTCATGTCTAATAATGTCTTCCACTTCACGTTGTACCCCTTGTGTCCACATAATCAAACTTCCCGCATCAATACCCACATTGGCTAATTTATCAACCACTTTGTTGACCTCACGAAACACATGGCAAATCCTCCTGTTATGTCTTGCTGTAAAAATGATCCTTGCCTCACGGATGATGACCTCAATCCTCCATGGAGGTTTTCTACCATTGGTTAACAGGTTGATGATATTCATAGAATCACCTTCAATCATCAAATTTCCATGAGTCTCTTGGGCAACTTTTAACCCTATCAAAATGGCTCTAGCTCACACCTCATTATTAGTTCTAATTCCCAATGGTTCAGTGAAGGCCTTAACCAGGTTTCCTTTATAATCTCTGATTACTCCTCCAGCTCCTGCTTTTCTTTGGTTCTCCTTAGCTGCACCATCAAAGTTCAATTTGAACCAACCCCTAGGGGGTGGCTCCCAAGAGACCTCATTTCTAGGATTGGGTAGAGGGATGAAAGTCTTTTCCTCAATGCCTAAGGCTAAAATAATTTGTCTTTCCTAGGGAGGGATTATACGGTTCTCCTTAGCAAGGATACTAATGTTTTCTTTCACAAAGGCAAGGATTGTATTGAGGATTGTTTTAAGGCTATGATTGGTGTCCTTAAAAGCTCTGTGATTCCTTTCTAACCATATATGCCATAGGAAATGGTGCCAACAAATTTTCCAAAGGTACTTAAGTTTCAGACTAACAAAGGGTTGAGGCCATTGTTGGAACACTTCAAAAAATGAAGCCAGCTTGACCCACGAGATCCTAAAAGCCTAGAAAAGTTCATCAAGGATGGATGTTGCCACTGGACACTCTAGGAACAAATGTTGGGTTGACTCCCACCCAACCCTGCACACATGATAACAGTTAGCAATAACCATACCTTTGGTCAAAATATTATCCATGGTAAGAATTTTTCCTTGGATCATTTAATTTAATAATTATTGTATTAATAAAGTTTTATTTTCTTGCACTCATTTACCAAAAAAGTATACTTCACTATATTTATCTTTTTATTGCTTGTTTTTCTCTTTAGAGTCGTTGCATTTCCTTAGTTGCATTTGCATCACTACTTTCATTTTAAGTGCATTTAGGATCATTTCCATTTAAGGTATTTTCTAATTTTAAATCATTTAGTTTTAATTCTTGATTGCATTATAAATCTACATCTCATCTTATAATTTTTTGTTTCTTTGGTTATGTTTTTGTGCCTTTGTATCTTTGTGTGTTTTTATTTGCATACTATGAATCTCTTTCTTACGTGCATGCTCACCATTCCAAAAGGTCAAACCGTATTTTTCTCTTACAATCAAGTAAAGGGACCAAGGGGGTTTGAATGTCGTACATACAAGCTTAGCATTACAACATCTTAAGCAGGCCCCCAAACACTAATCACATTTTTTTTAGTTCTTTTTCGTGTGCAGGTTTATCCGATGTTGTAGTTGTAGAATTCAAGATACAAGTTCAAGTGTGAGGTCAAACATCTGGAAACAAGTAAGTTCTCCACTAGTCTAGTAGGCTATTTTTTGTATTTTTAAATCTATTTTGCTTTCTTATAATTAGAGTAAAATTAAAATAAAGACATAATTAATACAATTAAATTTGGAAAATTCACTTTAGATTGCAATAGGAAAAATTATTTTATTTAGGTATTAAATAAAAGTGTATGTAGTTTGCATTATACGTTAGATTGTTGGTGTATATTTTCTTGAGCCCTTGCCTAAAAATCAAAAGTTACATTTATGTTATCTTAGAAAAAGTTTCATTCAAAATAAATAATCATTCTTAGGGTAGCATTGTTTGTCTACATTTGTACTCACTGCATTTAGTGAATAATATTTCCTTAGTTATTGTAATAGTTTATTTTAAAAGGTCAAACATAGATTATTTTAATAAAAAAATCAAACCTTCCATCCCACACTTGGAGTGAGTCCTTGAACCAATCTTGGTGAACCATTCGATCCCCAAGTCCTTGAGTGTAGAGAACAATAACCCTGTGGTTACCTCGGCTCCCAGTAAATTGGTCGAGAATCATCCGTGAAAGTTATTTTCCCCCTCTACATCTTTGGTGAACCTGACGTGAACACCTTCTTAGTGGTCATTAAGAAACCTTCCTTTCAAGTTTTTGTTTTTTAACTTAAATTAAGACAAATTAAATTTATTTATGCAGATCAAACCATTAATTAAAGATTTAACAATTCATTTTTTGTTAAAATTTAATTTTCTATTTTCTGTTAGAATTTTGGTTTTTGTTTTCTATTAAAATTCATTTTTCTATTTTCTATTAAATTCTATTTTCTATTTTCTAATAAAATTTTAGTTCTTGTTTTCTATTAAAATTTTGGTTCTATTTTTTGTTAAAATTTTGTTTTCTATTTTCTATTCAATTTTTTTCTTTAAATCAAGAGAGAGTTAGTTAATTAATTAATTAATCTCTATTTCTCCACCCTTATTCAATGGCCATATTTCTAAACCTCCTTGCCATTTTAAAATTCATTCTTTTCCCTTTCCAAATTTTTTAGTATCTAAAAAATGCTTTAAAACTCATAAAAATCATAGTTCTAACAAAGAAAATAGAGAAAATTTAATCCCATCACATAATCATTTTAATAAAGAACATGAAGAAATTATTAATGAATTTCTTGATCTTCCTCAATTTTCCCCAACCTTAGGATATACTAATGAACAAGAAGAAATTATTCAAGAATTCCTTAATAATCTTGATAATAATACTTTCAAATCATCCCTTTCACATAAAGATAATATTCAAGAATTCCTTAATCATATTAGTAATGAGCCTAATTACCCTTCACAACAAGACCTCATAAAAGATAATCCTATCACGCCTAATCTTAAAAATAAACAACATAATACTCCTTTACCCTCCATCATTAACAACTCACAAGTGATCATTAATTCTAATCCTCCTTCTTCTACCTTTAATATTCCTAAAAACATTAAGGAACAAGCCACTTCTCTCATCAATAATAATCAAAACATTCCTCATAGTAAGTTATTTAAGAATAATATAAGATATTATTTACCTTCTCAAACCAATATTAACTTGGACATCCCTAATAATAATCCTATTCCCCCTTCATTCATTTATCCCTCCACTTCAAATAAGCTCTCCAATCATAATTATCATCAAAATATTCTTCCTCTTTCACATACACATCTTGAATCATCCAATCAAGAACCTTCTCAAATTCAAATTCTCACCACTCAAGTGAAACAATTAGAACAACAAATAAAATCTATCTATAATCCTTCTCTCCATCATAATCCATCTTATAAACATTTATTCAATCAACCTTTAGATCCCTTTGTTCTCAACTATCCATTTCCTCCTAAGTATAAAACACCTAACCTCCAAACATATGAAGGTGATCAAGACCCTATTCAACACCTTAGAGCTTTTCTTTTGGCTTGTGATGACATTGCACATGATGAGATCTTATTACTCAAGACATTCCCTAAAAGCCTTAGGGGTAGTGCACTAGAATGGTACTATCAATTACCAAAGCATTCCCTTAAAAATTTTAGTGACCTTGTTGATCCATTTATACAACATTTTTCCATATTCATTGAAATAAAACTTAGCCTTATTGATCTATTAAAACTAAAACAATTTGAACATGAATCCTTTAAATATTTTCTTACTAGATGGAACACCATTGTAGGAAAACTTAATCATGTCCCTCCTCAATTTGAACTTCTTAATATCTTCATCAAAATCCTTAATGACCAATTATCCTACCCCTTAGAAAAATCTAGAGTGTGTACCCTCCAAGGTGCAATTGACTTAGCCACATGTGTGGAGGTTGCCCTTAAGAAGAGAGGGCAATTAGGGGTAGGGAAAGACATAAATTCTTCTCCTCTTCAACAAGTCAACCACAACTTACCCTTGCCTAGGAATTTTCATGCAAGATTAGGCCTACCCCTTGCTTTCATTTTAACCAAGTTATTAGAAGCCAAAATGATTAATCTCCCATCTCCCAAACCTACTACATCTCAAAAATAATCTTCACACAAATATTGTGCTTTTCATCAAGGTCATGGCCATTCAACTAATCGATGCAAAACACTTAGAAATCATATCCATGACCTTATGCAAAAGGACCAACTTGTCCTTAATCATAAATCTTTCTAAGATGCACCCTTGTCTCATACATTGCAAAATTATCTTCTATCTCCAAATTCTTCATCAACACCCATTATCAGTGGTCCAAATCCAATTAGCTAAAACATGCAACCCCTTTAAGCTTCCTGCTTAAAGGGGCTATGACCAACTTAAAAAATCATCTTTAACAAATTCATCTATTCATTCTCCATGTGTTTTCTCATCAAAACATGACCATATAGAGCTCTACATAGTTATCAATTTTTCTCATCAATCTATTTAGTGCTCTTAAATGAGCCCACATATTTGCTCATCTCTTTGTCTAGCACTCTTAAATGAGCCCACATATTTGCTCATCTCTTTATCTGATGTTGTTAAATGAACCCACATATTTGCTCATCTCTTTATCTTGCACTCATAAATGAGCCTACATATTTTCTCATATCCTTTTTCAGTGCTCTTAAATGAGCCCACCATATTGCCATCACAAGCTATCAAGGTTTTTTCATGCACTCTCACCAAAGGGGTATTCCACCTTGAAGCTTTTGCACACACTAAGCACAAATCATTCATTGGCACAAATCATGCTTCTCTTCTATCTCATATATTCCTTGACCTTGAAAATATTAATAAATATCAAAATTTTCCTCATCCATGAAGTCAAGGGATATAGCTCCTTATATCTTGTACATAGTTTATCCTTTTCAAGTTTCCAATTATTTTTCTTTTCTCCAAGACAAAATATATATGTTCCTTCTTCCAATCTATGCATCTTGTTTTGCTCACACTTTTTCTTGATCTTTTGACTATTAAGGGATCCTTGTGGGATAGGGTAGATATTGCATGAATATCATTAATGGTGTTCATATGGTCATTGACTATCTTACACACATATCTTAACTATTAAAATTTTTAATAAGGACACACACACTATTGTTTAACTCTTGTTTCTGTACTTGTATCTTACTTCTCTTTAGCATGTGCACATACAACACCTTATTGCTTTTCTTGATCTTCTTCTCTGAGATAATGCCCCTATCGGTTTGCACACATTTTTACCATCAACATGCACTACACCCCTATAGAATTACACTTCTTTTGGATTTCAATGAGTACTACAACCCATATAGAATAGCTTTGTGGCCATAAAAAAGCATCAACCTCCACATTAGACCATTTGCAAACATACATATTAATGGTTATCTCTCCACATACAACCATTAACGAGCATCACACCCATTGCAGGTATCACTCCACACTTGTTCTTTTTAGTGAGCATAACGCCTTCATAGGATAGCTTCATGGTCACTCATGAGCACTAAACCAAATAGCGGGTTTCACTCCATCCCCGACTCTTTGCAAGCATACATCTTCATAAGATTTTGCTCCATATTTTCTTTTCCTTTTCACTTATTTTATGATCATTTGATCACATTGATCCCTTGCATTCTACACTTATTTAAATATCATGATCTCAACATATTTTTTCTTTATTTGACCTTTTGGTGGCTTTCTCCTTCTCCTATTATTCTTTTCTCTTTTTCCTCTCTTTCCTATCTTTCTCTTTTTTTCTTCCATCACTCTTATCATCTCACATTTATCAATCTATTCATCAATCCCTAACTAGGGGCATCAATCATTTCTCTCATTTCTTTATCTCTCCTTATCACTTCATCTTCCCTTCCTCTTGATATTGGGTCAATTTAATCATATCTAATCCTTCTCAATATTTCTTCCTCAACCCTAGCTTAATCGAGTTTCACCTCCAAAACTTGAGGGAGTACCATAGGCTAGGGACATACATACATATAATTTATGTATGAGCAATCATTTTTCACACCATCAATCAGCCTTGCCAAAAGCTCCCCACCATCAAAATTGGTGCATAACTATTTTTGATGCATTCATTGCACAATGAATACAAGAAAAATGGGGTAAAGTGTAGACATTAAAAATTGATCCACTTTTCATAATTTTTCATCAATTCACCCTCATGCATCGACCCTCTAACCAACCAAGCCAAATTCACCTTTTAAAGACCTAAAATTGAGCATTTATTGCTTCAAAAATTAAGGTCATATTTGAGCTAACTTTTCCCCCATCAAATATTCTCCATTCCTCTCAAAACCACTATCGTTGGATCAGGTTCAGAAAGATATTTTTGATGAGTGTAATTTTATTCCATTCTAACATCATTTGGTCCTCAGAATGCAAACAATTGCACACTAGTTGTCACGATTTACGTGATTTTTGAATGTTCTAGGCCATTTAGGAATGTTAAGACCCTCCTAACATGTCCTAATTACTTATATTATTTATTCATTATATTCTAGGGTCACAACACTTCACTCTTACAACTATTAGACTAGGTATTTAAATGCAATCCACATATGATAATAAGGCATCATCGAACAAATATATAAATTAAGTCTATTGTGGGTTTTCTACCTTACAATCAAAAAGCAATTCAATATAAAAATGATCCTGCTTCCTACACCATTTAGTTTCATACCATCTGGATCAGAGCTAGATCAAGGAGCAAATTCACCATTAATTTTTTTTTTCCATCGCACATTTCAGCCAGTCCACATTCGCGAGGATGCAAACAACATTCACGCTTCACGGATCCGTGTCAAAATCCTCGCAGAAAATTAAACCTTCTCCTAAGGTATGAATTAAGTTGTCTTACACCCAAATTGCTCGACCTTTCACGTGGTGACCGGTGGCTGTTTTGAAAAAGCTAAAATCTTCAACGCAACATCAAGGTTTTCAATGTCCGAAACGCAAAGGAAAAAAAATAAAATTATTTTTTTATTTTTTTTGCTCACTTGTACCAAGTCATATTGATCGTTACCTACACCAACCGCAATGGTTTAAGGATGACAATCACTGGATTCCATTCATGAGAAACACGAAAGGCTCGCTAAAGAAGTTCAACAAGAAAGAGAGGAGAATACCCATACCACAAGAGAACTCTTCGAGAAAATATTTGCAATGGATGTTAAACTTGATGCCATCAGTCAAAATCAGGCAACAACACATGCAAATTCACCCAACCATGGGTCATCAAACCGAGCAATGTTAGGAGGTCCACAAACTTCCATTCTCCCATGGACGACCAAATTAGACTTCCCAAAATTTTAAGGAGGAGACCCTACAAATTGGATCTACCGAGTAGAGCAATATTTCTCACAATCAAATTCCGAAAATGCAAAAAGTGCATATCATCTCCTTCCACTTGGAAAACGATGCCATCCAATGGTACCAATAGTTTGAGAAAACTAATGGTACTCCGATGTGGTCAACATTTACACAGAATCCATTAGTGTGATTCGGCCCTAGCAAGTTTCAAAGATTTACAGGGGCCCTCACTAAATTATGCCAAACCACTTCGATAAGCGAATACCAAGCAAAATTTGAAAGGCTAGCTAATCGAACATCCAGATTAGACGCTACCTTCTTTCAAGAATGTTTTATCAATGGATTAAAAGAAGAAATTCGAATAGAGGTGCAAATGTATAACCCTACAAACATGTTAGAGACCATCGGCTTGGCAAAATTAGCGGAGGACAAAATCAAGGCACGGAATCGGTTCACAAAACAAACTTGGGGGAAACCATCAAACACTTATACCAACCCCAAACCAATGCAAAATGAATGAACCCAAAACTCCTACACAACCCCCAAAATTAACCCCGCTCTACCAATTAAATGTCTGAGTTTCGAGGAAATGAAGGAAAGACAAGCTAAGGGTCTTTGCTACCATTACGATGAGAAATTTGATAGAAATCATAAATGTGCCTCACAAAAATTATATATTCTAGATGCCACAGAGGAAGGGAATTCTACTAAAGAGGAACCTGAACTCGAAGTAGAGGTATTATCCAACACACTTGAAAGTGACGAAGAAAATGCACCAAAGGTTTCCTTCAACGCCCTTGATGAATTTTTTGCCCCTCAAACAATGCGAGTTAAAGGGTATTTTAAGAAACAAAACCTTACTGTGCTCCTAGATTCTGGTAGCACGCACAATTTTATTGATCCAAAGGTGGCTAAACAAGCAAATTGTTTTATATACCCTTGCAATAACTTCAAAGTGATGATTGGAAATGGCAAAAAAATTGCATGCAAAGGAAAATGCAAAAATATAAAACTAACAATGGGGGTTTATAACATGAAAGGTGACATGTACGTCCTACCCCTAGGTGGTTGCAACATTGTACTAGGCATACAATGGTTACGAACCTTGGGCATAGTCCAATGGGAATTTGATGAACTATGGATGAAATTCACAGCAAAGAACCAAACCTATATTATCCAAGGCCTGAAATCAGGACCTTCCCAAATCGTTAGCTTGCATAGAATGGAGAAAATTATCCGAAGAGGAAACAAAGGAATGGTCACCCAATTATTTTCAATTCAACCTAGTCACAAAGAAGACGAGACACCAGAGTTACAAAAGATTTTAGACCACCATAAGGCGGTATTCAATGAACCAAAAGGACTACCTCCACAATGAAGTCATGATCACACTATTCCACTATTTCCAGGGCATCACCCTCCTAATATTAGACCTTATCGTTATCCATACCTCCAAAAGACCGAAATAGAGAAATTAGTACAAGAGCTTCTTAAGGCATGAGTCATTAGACCTAGCAAAAGCCCTTAATCCTCTCCAATTATTTTAGTTAGAAAAAAGGATGGCTTATGACGTTTATGTGTCGATTTTCGAGCGCTTAATAAAATTACCATCAAAGATAAATTTCCTATTTCGGTCATAGACGAGCTATTAGATGAACTCCATGGGGCAGCTTATTTTTCCAAGTTAGACTTACGGTCAGGCTACCACCAAATACGAGTCAATGAAAAGGATATTCCTAAGACGGCCTTTCGCACTCATGAAGGGCACTATGAATTCTTGGTGATGCCATTTGGCCTGACCAACGCTCCTTCTACCTTTCAAAGTCTAATGAATAAGTTATTTCACCCTTTTCTTCATAAATTTATATTAGTTTTCTTTGATGACATTTTGATTTATAGCAAAACATGGGAAGAACATTTGGCCCATGTTAAACAAGTGTTCCAAATCTTGGATGAAAATCAACTTTATGCAAAAATATCAAAGTGTTCCTTTGGAAAACAATAAATTGAATACTTAGGGCATATTGTCTCAAAGGAAGGATTTATGGTAGATCCTTACAAAATCGAGGAGGTGAAAAATTGGCCTATTCCAAAAACCTTAAAATCTCTACATGGGTTTCTTGGACTAACTGGATATTATAGAAAATTTGTCCAAAATTATGGTAAAATCATTGCTCCTCTAACAACATTACTTAAGAAAAATGCTTTCAAATGGTCGTCTAAAGCGGATGAGGCCTTTATCACCTTGAAAACTGTAATGTGTACCACCCCTGTTCTAGCCATGCCCAACTTTTCTAAATCGTTCATCATTGAAAGTGACGCTTCAGGAATAGGAATGGGAGCCATACTCATGCAGGATGAAAGGCCTCTAGCTTTTATAAGCAAAGCATTTTCTCCTAAGAATTTAGCTCACTCTACATATGAAAAAGAGATGTTGGCGATTGTCCATGCTATTCAACATTGGAGGCCTTACCTTATTGGCCAACATTTCATTATACGCATTGACCATCATAGCTTGAAGTATTTTTTGGAACAAAGGACTAGTACCCCGGAACAACAAAAATGGGTTACTAAACTTCTTGGCTATGATTATGAAATTACATATAAAAAGGGAAAGGACAACATGGACGTCGATGCACTTTCTAGAAAATTTGAAGATATGCCTCAAGTCCATGCTCTTTCCTCCCTTATTCCTAAATGGGTAGATGAGGTGCATGAAGAATGGATAAATGATCCTACTATCCATGCCTTAATTCAACAACTTCAACATAATACTAGTAGCAAAACTCCATACACTTGGAAGGACAATATATTAAGATACAAAGGGAGGATGGTCCTCACCCCCAATTCAACTTATCATGAAAAACTTCTTCATGAGTTACATACCTCACCCACTGCAGGCCACTCAGGGTTCTTAAAAACCTATAAAAGAGCCACTACCTCCTTCTATTGGGTAGGAATGAAAAATTACATCAAAAACTTTGTAAAAGAATGTGAAGTTTGCCAAAGACAAAAGGGGGAGACCCTTGCTATTCCAGGATTACTTCAACCTCTTCCTATACCCACCAAAACATGGGCAGATATTTCTATGGACTTTATTGAAGGATTACTAAAATTTGGAGGAAAAACAACCATTTTCGTAGTCGTTGATCATTTATCTAAATATGCCCATTTTTTTTCCATGGCTCATCCTTATACCGCTAGCACTATAGCCCACCTCTTCCTAGATAACATCTTTAAATTACATGGTATGCCCTCCACAATTGTTAGTGACCGTGACCCAAATTTCACTAGCACATTTTGGAAGGAATTGTTCAAATTACAAGGTACTCAACTTCATATGAGCTCCGCTTACCATCCTCAAACCGATGGCCAAACAGAAGTTGTAAATAAATTCTTGGAAACATACCTTCGATGTTTTGTTTCTACTCAACCACTCCATTGGGTAAAGTGGCTTTCACTAGCGGAATGGTGGTATAACACTTCATACCATACGTCCATCAAAATGACTCCTTATGAAGCACTATATGGTCAAACACCACCATCCCTCACTTCCTATATTCCAGGGACTACAAAAGTCCATGTGGTGGAAACAAAACTTGCTAATAGAGATGACATACTACGGATCCTAAAAGAGAACCTACACACCACCCAACATCGCATGAAGCAGCAAGCCGATCAACATAGAAGTGAACGTAGTTTCCACGAGGGTGATATGGTTTTCTTACGTCTTCAACCTTACCGTCAATCCTCTCTTAAAAAAAAGGTTCTCAAAAGTTAGCACCCAAATTTTACGGGCCGTATAAAGTTCTCCAACGTATTGGGACCGTTTCTTACAAACTAGAGCTTCCTCCCTCTTCCAAACTTCACCCCGTATTTCATGTATCTTGCCTTAAGCTCGCAGTGGGAGCCCATATCACGACACAACCCACTCTCCCTGAATTCTTCGATGATGGAGTACTTCTAGTTGAGCCAGAAGCTATCTTGGATCACCGCTCTCGTCACCTTCGTACTCGCGATATCACGAAAGTTTTAATCCATTGGAAAGGTCTACCTTTAGAAGACGCAATGTGGGAAAATTTTCAAGATATCCAGCAGCAATTTCCAAATTTCCAGCTTTGAGGACAAAGCTCCTTTAAGGGGGGTGGCATGTTAGGACCTTCCTAACATGTCCGAATTACTTATATTATTTATTCATTATATTATAGGGTCACAACCCTTCACTCTTACAACAATTAGACTAGGTATTTAAATGCAATCCACATATGATAATAAGGCATCATCGAACAAATATATAAATCAAGTCTATTGTGGGTTTTCTACCTTACAATCAAAAAGCGATTCAATATAAAAATGATCCTGCTTCCCGCACCATTTAGTTTCATACCAGATCCTAAAACCTTAGTGGCCAAACTTGCCCTAAAACATTTTTTATTTTTCCCACCTTGTCCCAAACCCTCTATAAATAGAGGAGTTGGATTTCATATTATTCATAATTAATTTGATGTTATTTTCTTCATGTTTGATTTGCTCTCATGTTCTTTTGTGATTTTCAGTTTTTGAGTGCCCCTTTGTCTATTCCATTGGCAAAGTTGTTCTCAACTTTATTATTTTTCAACACTCTCTTGTACAATTGTGAAATAGTGAGCAAGTGATAGTGGATTTCATACCAAGAGCATTATTCAACTCCATCGACACAAAAATGGGAGAGAAATTTACCATTTGGGTTTTCTTTCAACCCCTCATTTTCCACTTTTCATTTTTATTTTAGCATAGATCATTTAATTTCATTCACTATTTATTAGTTTAATCATTTTGCATTTATTTTAATTTAGATCATTTTCCTTACATTCATTTTGTTAGTTGAATCATTGAGGTTATATATATATATATATATATATATATTAACATAGATAATTTAATTGCATTTCACTATTTATTAGTTTAATCATTTTGCATTAATTTTAATTTAGCTCATTTTAGTTACATTTATTCTTTTAGTTGAATCATTGTTCTTTCTATTTTATTTTTGTTTTAATAGAGATCATTTAATTGCATTAACTATTTATTAGTTTATCCTTTTGCATTCGTTTTAATAGCTCATTTTAATTACATTCATAATGCTAGTTGAATCATCGATGTTTTTATTTTATTTTAATTTTAGCATAGATCATTTAATTGCATTCATTATTTATTAATTTAATCATTTTGCATTCATTTTAATTTAGCTCATTTTAATTATATTTATTTTGTTAGTTGACTCATTGTTATTTTTATTTTATTTCTATTTTAGCATAGATCATTTAATTGCATTCATGATTTTGTTAGGGTTTTGCATTTCATTTGTGCATCCATTTTAACATAGTTCATTTCAATATTTGTTATTACATTAATTTAATTTAATAATTATTGTTTTAATAAAGTTTCATTTCCTACATTCATTTACCAATAAAGTATGCTTCAATGTATTTATCCTTTTATTGTTTGTTGTGCTCTTTAGAGTTGTTGCATCTTCTTAAGCTGCATTTGCATCACTACTTTCATTTTAAGTGCACTTAATATCAATTCAATTTAGGGTAATTTCTATGTTTAAATCATTTAGTTTTCATTCTTGATTGCATTATAAATCTACATCTTATCTTATAAATTTTTGTTTCTCTAGTTATGTATTTGTGTCTTTGTATCTATGTGTGTTTTATTTCCATATTGTGAATCTATTTCTTGCATGCATGCTCATCATTACAAAATATCAAACAATATTTTTCTCTTACAATCAACTAAAGGGACCAAAGGGGCTTGACTTCCATGCATACAAGCTTAGAATTACAATGGCTTAAGAAGGCCCTTGAACACTAATTGTTAGCTTTTGAGGATATATGCAGTGGAAGAGATCTAACATAGGTCCTAATAAGATGCAATAAATATGAAAGCAAGTGAGTCTGCAATATGACTAAAATATACTATAAATAGAAATGATGAAAATACAATGCAGTATGGAGGAAATGGTCACTCCATTAATATGAGCTAAAGAGCTACATTGTGCTCCATACATGAGCACTACTATCTACTACACTGCACTTGATAAGAACTAGACTTCATATCTATATACCACTATGAGGCCCTTTATATAGGAAGATAGATTCCTTGGCCAACACTCTACCTAGTTGTACAAGGGGACACCTTGCACATTACAACTTGCACATTGCCACTTGTGCATTTATTACATTGCTTGAAGTAACTAGCTAACTTCTCCCCTAAAGTAATCTCCTACTCTAACTATGTACCAAAGGTGGTACATTTACATGACCCAAATGATGTAATATACTCTAACTCTAACACCCCCCTGTATTACATTATTTGGGTATTGAATATTTCAATCTTCAATATGGATCTTCTTCTTGTGGATGCTCTTTGGCTTGATTAGGTTCTTCTTTAGCTACTTCAGTCTTCATGTTATAGCTTCTTGTCCTTTCCAATCCTCTGTTATTTGACATCAGATGTCTTTGATGAACTAGTGATCTCATGATTTGGCATGTCTGAAGTGGATCAGAATTGACCCATATTTTCTCCTTTGGATTTTTGTATGACCTGTCTCTCTGACCTTCATAAGTATCAAACTTGAGCTCATTGTTAGTAGATCCTTTTGGAATAAGATTTTGAAAGTAGCAATCTATTCTTTGTAGTAAAATTTCTTCATGGCTTTTATAATACTTGTATTTATAGTAGCAAAAGAAAGATGAGTGATTTTTCCCTTCACAATATTTGCATGGATGGAAATTCCAACAATTGATCTTTTCATGACCGTATTGATTGCAATAGGTGCACAATAGAGATGTTCTAACTGCTTTGTAGTCTATCTTGGGGATATCATGTTTATCAATATCTCTGACTAGATATTTAAACCATATGTGCACAATTGAAGCTATTCCATTTTTACTTCTTTGTATGATGTCTTCTTGATCTATCTCTTTTTCTCCCTTGTGGCCTTTTGTGTTTTCATTGATATAGGTATCATCAGCTTCATTAGAAGAATCTATTTTTTCGTAGCTATTTGTTTCAGAACTTATTTCCCATCTTATTGATTCTTCCTTTCCTTTTGTACTTTCCTTATTATTATCCATTGTATTACCAATCATGCTTTTAATCCATATTGGTATTTTTCTCATTCCACTTCTAAGTGTATTGCTTAATGTGTTGGTAGTCATATTTATAGCTCCTTGGATTAGAGTATATAGTACTTTGATAGAGCTTGTATCTTATGAGATCAAATTTTCTAAGTGGTCTACCTTATAACTCCCTAGTTATGAGCTTGATTTGATAGAACCTTTTAGAGCTTAGGTTTTGTAGGCTTCCTTATATCTCCCTAGTTAAGAGATGTGAATTAGTAGAATCCTTGTAGACTTTGTAGAAACCTTATGATTCCCAAATGGATTGAGTACTTGATAAATTTTGAATGAATGCTATTATTATCAAGTTTTTGTAGAATGCCTTATGTCTCCCTAGTAATTTTGGATATGTTGAATGATAGATAAAGTGCTTTTGAGAATAGTAGTTCAATTTTGGGTTGATTTTGTAAAGTTTTGTGAATAGCAAAAATCAACTTCTTTTACACCTTATTTCTCCTATTGAACTTAAGCACTTTCTAATTTTTATGAGGTTCTATTTGTTGGATTTCTTTTGTCCCTTTAATGTAGTTTTGAGACAAGTATAGTAATTAGTTTCCAACTCTTGATTTTCCTTAATAAACCTCCTTTTATAGCCTTTAATAATTTGATATTTAATGTTTCTAAATTCCAATTACCTACTTTGGTGTAGTATTCCTTATAACTCCCTAATATGGAATATTAGAAAACAATGATATTTGCAATATTAGATAATTAATCTATCCAGGTAGAAATCCTTATTTCTCCTATGCTTTAGATTGCAAATATTAGGCTATTTAATATATATTTTTCCTTTTAATATTGCTTTCAAATATGGTTGATTTCCCTTAATGTTTCAACCTTATATTATACCTTATATCTCCCTATTAATGAAAGCAAATTAGATAAGGTAAAGTCTTACCTTTGTGATGCCCCAAACCTCTATGTATCTGGTGCTGTTTTTTAGATGTAGATGACAACACTCTTTAGTGCTCTTTTGATCGTTATCTCCAATGTATGGGTGTAGGCTTTAGCTTCTCTTTAACTCGGATGGTGGCTGGTTTCTTGATACCTTTGATGGCAATGCTTGGATAGTGGATGCCTCATGTCTGACCACTTTGACTAGGAGCATTAAATGCTCTCTTTCTATTGTTGCTATGATGTTGATGTTGCTATGTAAATCTACCATGAACTCGGCTTCTAATGTTGCTACAAATTCGGCCTTGAATGCTATTATTCGTTGGTCTTTGGTACCTCAAATAAGAGTTGAATCTTGAGGTGAGTGACAAGTGTCACGTCCATTTATTTTAACACCTAGGAATGAGCATTACAGTATTGAATGGGTGCTCATGCTTCTTGGTGACAAGTGTTACTTTTCTTCTAACACACCAACCTTCTTCCCTGTAATGCCTTCTTGGTCAAGCTTGCAATGGATGGGTGCTCGCATGGAAATGTTAGGGTTTCCTTCTAGGTGACAAGTGTCACCTTCCCTTTGTGCATGAGCTTTCTATGTAATGCCTCTTCAATGTATCTTTGCAATACCCTTATTAACAATACAACATGACCAACTCCTCCTTTGTTGTATGCATTCGATGGCGTTTGGAGTGAGTTGTTTCTAGCTGGAATGGTGAGCAACACCTTGGAAACTTGGAGCAACAATTTTGTAGACTTCTAGCAATGCTCTTGTGGAGTTTGAGCTACTCCAATGGTGCTCCTCGGATGTACATCCACTTCTTTATGTTTTTCTTTTCTATTATGTACTCTTTTGCCTTTGAATATAATGCTTCTCCTTCCTTGTATTGTGCTTCATTTTCTTGTAGGTTCGGCTATCCATACCGTAGATGATATGAGCCTTCTGGAAGACCCTTTTACCTTGCTTGGAGAATGCTTTTACATGGCTTCCTTGGACTATTTTTCTCCTTGTGAAGAGTGTGCCCTTTTGGCACCGAAGACCTATCCTTCTTCCTACGTAGGGTAGATTAGAGTAGTGCAATATAATGTAAATACTTTTGAGAATATAATACCTTTTTGCACCTCTTTTACAATATCTGGTTTTATGGCAGCTTTTGAAGTAGGCAATGGCAGATTTTGGAGTTGTCTTCTTGATTAGACAACTCTCTCCTTTGCTTGGTTACTTTGGTAATAAACCCAAGCTTATAACCACTTAGATAGAAGCTCTTTTGTAGAAGTAATTTCTGCACTATTTTTTTGTAAATAGCTTTTAGTGCACTTTGAATCTGAGACTCACCAAGTCTCGATTTGAAGCTTCTATTGCTGATTTTTATGGTGGATTTCTTCTCCACTCCTTGGAGGAATCTGATCTGATTTTTGGTGGCTTCTTTGGGCCATAAAATGCTGCAGGTTCTATGCACCAAATAGTGTCTCTAGACACTTTGATAATCTATTGGTTTTTGTGTCCTTGATCTTTAACAATCAACAAACACAAACTAACCTTTTTGAGAGTAACTAGTTAGAGATCAACTAGTATAGTGTCAATGAATTAATAATGCACTTTTAATGGTAACAATAATCTCACCTTATTGCTCCAATAAATGAACTCTCAAAATAATTTCAGATGCACTTAATAATCTCTACAACTTTTAAGAGTAATCTGTAATTTACCCTTAATGAATATTCTGCAATTTTTTCACTACAATCAATATTGTAGGATATAGTCTTCTTGCTTTCTAGATAGCAAATAGGTAGATGATAATTTTATTTCTTTCAAAAATATCCAACTCCTATTTAATGTGCAAATAATCCTTAAAATGAATTTTCCCTTTTTGCACTTGAAGACTATAATGCAATCTATCTTTCTACAACTTTTAATCTAAATATGGTGCCTTAACGAAGTTTGATAATAATCCAATTTGAGGTTTAATCAATGAACCTAATTGCACCCAAGTTGCTTACCTTTTTGATGGCTTCTGAAGTAGATGTAGATCTTGGTGTTTTTTATTCACCAAGTTGTTGCCTTGTAATGGTTGAATTCATAACTTCTTGTTGGCTATCTAGAATAACTTCCTGCTTCACCAAATTGTAGCCTTGAAATTTCTATCTTGAGCCTTGGATTTGGTGGCTTGATCCTTCCAGTGATATTTGATTTTCTATTGTAGATTTATAGAACTCCTTTCTCTAAACTGTGCCTTCTTGCTATGAGAGGTAATCTCCAAATCTCCTTAGATTTGGTAGGCTTCTTCTATCTGAATCTTCCTTCAATCTTCTTGTTGAATTCTGACTTCAAATAAGATCTTCTTCTTCTCAAGATTCTGAATGTCTTGAGGTCTTCATTAGATTCTTCTTCTAGGATTTGACACTCCTTTCCAAATTCTTCTTCTCTTGGGCTTGTTGTCAGATGGTGATAATTGTCCCAAGTCCTTCACTATCAGGAACTTCTCCTTGGTAGTGGATTTCTCCAATGAGTTCTCCTAGGAACTCTTTTGATGATGCTTCTTCGAGCTCTACAACAAGGCTCTCCAAGCCTTCTTATTTTCTCCTTGAGACCTCTCCAAGGTCTTCTATCTTGTAGCTTCTCTGGTCTTCCAATTGAGACCTTTTCTTCAACCTTCTACTTCTAGAAGTGTTGGTGATGAGATCTTCTCATATCTTTGATTCTATTGCTTCTGGATTTGTACAAGACTCTCCTAGTCCTTCTCTTTCTTCCAAGAATGGAAGTTCTTCAATGAGATATTCTCTTGATCTCTTCAGCTCCTTCTTGAAGGAAATATTTAATCAGTAAAGGAGATCACCAATCTCCTATTTCTTGGACTCTTCTCTAGAGTCTTCTTTAAGAACTCCTTTCTAGAGTTTTCTTCTGAATCAAGAATTTATCTTCTAAATCAAGAAATTAAATTCTCTTCATAAAGTAATCTTCAAGAACTCTTCTTTGGAGTATTCTTCTAAATTAGGAATTTATCTTCTGAATTAAGAATTATTTTCTGAAGTCTTCTTCAGGAACTCTTCTTTGGATTATTCTTCTGAATCAAGAATTTATCTTCTGAATCAGGAATTATTTTCTAAAGTATTCTTCAGAATTAAGGCTTCTACAACCTTCTTCTTGATCAAGGCTTCTATGGCATTTTCTGCTTCTACACTCTGTAGGTATTGATCTTGAATGGAGATCACCAATCTCCTATCTCCTTCTTTGACTCAACTTCTGGAGTCTCTTCTTCCTTGAGTCTGCTATAAGGCTACTGTGGCCTTTTCTTTACTTCTACAATTTGTAGGATTGCAACTCTTGTAATGGGACCTTTCTCGAGGTCTTTGAAATCTTCAATCTTCTTCCTTGTTGTTGCAAGTGCTAGAATGATTCTAAGAAGATATTCTTCCTAACTCTCTTGTAGGAAGCTTCCCAACCTTTTGCTGAATCTCCTTTTCCTACAACAAGTTATTAGAAATTGGAATTGAAGAATTTGTAATTCTAGAGATAATAATCTTCACTAGTTGATTTGTCAATCTAGTGGTATGAATGTTGAGTCCTAGTCTTCACGAGTTTTTTTTAGCAACTCTATGGAAAGACTCTAGCCAAATATAATCTCAGAATTTCTGCAACTGAGATTTATTTCAGTCCTCACTTGTGACTCTCCCTATTCCTCTTGACCTATTGGACTTCTCTTATGATGAACTTTTGTAAGTGGTGGTGCACACTGGTGAGTCTAGTTTACAAAAGCACAAAGAGGAACTATGATGGATGTAGGTCCTCCTATCTTGATTCACCATGGCTCTGATACCACTGTTAGCTTTTGAGGATATATGCAGTGGAAGAGATCTAACACAGGTCCTAATAAGATGCAATAAATATGAAAGCAAGTGAGTCTGCAATATGACTGAAATATACTATAAATAGAAATGATGAAAATACAATGCAGTATGGAGGAAATGGTCACTCCATTAATATGAGCTAAAGAGCTACATTGTGCTCCATACAAGAGCACTACTATCTACTACACTGCACTTGATAAGAACTTGACTTGATATATGATCTACCACTATGAGGCCCTTTATATAGGAAGATAGATTCCTTGGCCAACACTCTACCTAGTTGTACAAGGGGACACCTTGCACATTACAACTTGCACATTGCCACTTGTGCATTTATTACATTGCTTGAAGTAACTAGCTAACTTCCCCCTAAAGTAATCTCCTACTCTAACTATGTACCAAAGGTGGTACATTTACATGACCCAAATGATGTAATATACTCTAACTCTAACACTAGTCACATTTTTTTAGTAATATGTCTAGGCACAGGTTTATTCAAAGTTGTAGTTGTAGGATTCAAGACGTAAGTTCAAGTGTGAGGACAAACATTTGGGAAAAAAGTGCTCCATTAGTCTAGTAGGATATTTGTTGTATGTTTAAATATATTTTGCATTCTTATAATTAGAGTAAAATTAAAATAAAAACATATTTAGGACAATTAAAATTGGAAAATTCACTTTAGATCACAATAGGAAAATTTTTGTTGTTTAGGTATTAAATAAAAGTGTATGTAGTTTGCATTATTTTATTTTATTTTGAGTAAAGGAAAAAAATTTATTCAAAAAAATTGATCAGCTTATACAAATCTATTTTGATATCTTGCCTTTCTTGGCAAGGCTCAAAATGAAATTTTTATTTTTTCTTTTATCTGCCTAGGATCTCTGAATCCCCTGTTCTTTAAACTTTACCTCATTCTTAACAGTATATGGTATATTCCAAAAAATATTACTAAAGCTCTCTTTGTTCTTTTTTCTATTCCTAATAGCTTTCATGTTGCATTTGATTCCATAGTTGTGCCCAAATGTCTTGTTATGCCTCTATCATCGAAGATTCTTCCTGTACTTTGGTCTGCATTATTTATAATAACTTCATTAACATAATCCCCCAGGTCCTCTCTTTTGAACCAAATTTCTCTTTAAAAATTTGTTGTTATGTTCCAACCATATTCGACAGTAGATGAAGCCAATTTTTAAATTCCAAGCTATGCTTAGTGTTTTGGATTTGAAGGTGTTATGTGACCAATAGTACCAAAACTTACTACCATTAGGAGGATACCATTATGTTTGGCTAAATATGGAGTACTGCCAATTATAGATTGTGTAAGCATAGGAGCAATAAAAAAGGAGGTGGTTTATAGTTTCTACCTCTTGGAAGTACATTACACATCTACTGGGTCCAATGAACCCCTTTCTCCTCATATTATCCTAAGTCATAATGTTTTTGTGAGTAACCAACCATATAAAACAATTAACCTTCAGCCAACATTTTGGTTGCCACATTTATTTATAGGGATGTTGTTGTTGGGGTTTGTTCTTGCTACTTTGGTGACCCTTACGATAGACTACTTTCACTGTGTAAGTGCCTTGTTTCCCATATCCCCATGCTAGTTGGTCAAGTCCATATTTCCATAGCCATGTTCTTTTTTCTAGGATTTCTTTTAGTTCACATTTTTTGGCTTCCCATTCTTCACCTAGCCACTGGTCCAAATTTTACCATCTTCCTAAAGCTGTTAGTTGTTGGCTTGGGGGTATGAGATACTGCGATATAAGAGTTTGGCCATGATTATTAAGAGTCTCTCTGATTCCACTAATATGAGGATATTGTTTTATAGTGGGGGGAGGAAATTCCCAAGAATCATCCCATAAATTAACTTTTATCCCATCACCTACTTTCCAATGTAAGTCTTCCTTAATATGTGAGGCCCCTCTTTTGAGTGTTTTCCATATCTTTGATCCCACACTTGTAACTGGAAACTATGGGACATCCTCTATTTCATGTGTAGGGTAATATTTAGCTTTTAGAACTTGAATCCATAACTTATATGGGTTTGTGAGCCACCACCAGTATAACTTCCCTATTAGTAAAATTTTATTTGTTGTTGTATCTTTGATTCCAAGACCTCCCTCTTCCTTTGGTTGAAAGACTTTCTCCTAGCTTACCAAAGCATTTTTTTATTTTCTTGTGCTCTTGACCATAAGAATTTTCTCATCAATTTTCCAAATCTTTGAGTATGCTCTTTGGGGTTGCTAAAATGGAAAATTTGTAAACTGGCATTGCTTGTAACACTAACTTTAAAAGTGTGACTCTACCTCCAAAGTTTAACCATCTATGAGACCAGTGTAACAAATTTGAGAAAATTTTATCTTTTATGGATTTCTAATTTTTCTTTTTTAGGCTTTTTCTAGTTAAGGGAATTCCCAAATAATCTAATGGATACGAGGCCATTGAGAACCTAATAATATTTGCTATTCTATCTAGAATTCTCTTATGTACTTTAAATAAGATAACTTTGGATTGTTATTCATTTAGAAGTTGGCCAGTGTTTGCAATGTAGTAGTCTAATATTTCTCTGATACTGGTTGCTTCTTTTATTGTTGCTTCCCTCCATAATCTTGTATCATTTACAAATTGTATATGAGTGATAGCTATATCTCTATTTTTTTAATTTCTTGTAATGTTGTTATCTATTTTTTCTTCTGTATGAGTCTTCCCAGTCCTTCTGCAAAAATAATTAATAAATATAGAGAGAGAGGATCTCCTTGTCTAATTTCTATGTTGGCCTTGAACAATGGGGAGGGGGTTCCATTGATGAGAGCTAAAAATAAGACTGTGGAGATGCATTCAAGTATCCAGTCGATCCATTCTTTCTAGAATCCAAATATTTGCAAAATTTGATTCATAATTTACCAACTCACTCTATCATAGGCCTTGGATGGATCTAAATTCAAGAACATTCCTTTGTTATTTCTTTGGTCCATATTATGCATAGTTTCTTGTACTATTACAATCCCATCTAATATTTGTTTGCCCTTCACAAATCCCCCTTGTTTAGGAGATATGATATTTGGTAATATAGATTTTAGTCTATTGGCTATTACCTTGGTGATGATCTTATAGATCACATTGTAGAGGGTTGGTTTGTAATTGGTTAGATTCTCCATATCTCCTTCCTTTGGAATCAAAGCTAAAAAAGTATGGTTGAATTTGGCTTCTTCTATTGCTCTAGTTATATCTTCTCCTATAATATCCCAAAAATATTTGTAGAATTCTATTGGTAATCCATCAAGACCTAGGGCCTTTCTTGATTGCATGGAGAATATTATTTATTTCACCTCTTCTTCTTTGATCTCTTTCATAAGCTCCTCATTCTTCTCTTGAGAGACTAGTCTAGGGATACTTCCCAAGATTTCCTCCTGGGATTATTTTGATAGATGTGGATCTAAAGTAAAAAAAGTGGAGAAATACTCATTAGCTACTTTTTACATACCTGAAGTGGTGTTTTCTAGGAGTCCTTCTATATTTTTTAAAGCATCAATATGGTTATAGTGTTTTCTAGCAGTGGCTGATTGGTGAAAGAACTTTGTATTCCTATCTCCTTCTTGAAGCCAAGTAATTCTAGATCTTTGCTTTGAATAGGTTTCTTCTTTCTTATCTAGCTCCTCTTCCTCCTGCATTAAGATATTTTCATGGGAGAGTAATTCCTCTAAAAGGGGTTTTGAATGAATTCTTTCTATAACTCCTTGCATTCTCTCGACTAGCTCTGCTCTTTGTTGCTAAAAATTTGATCTTTGGAATTTGCTCCAGTTTTTCAATTTATATTTGATATATTTCAATATAGAGGGTAGCTAAAATTATGCCTTTTCAAATGCTGGTTTCCCTTGTTGCCACCATTTTTGAACTAACTCTAGTAATTCCTAGTTTAAAAGCTAAAATTTCTCAAATCTGAAGGGGTAGTTTTTGGACTGGGGTATTCTATTTGTGATATTTAGATGTACTGAGAAATGGTCAGAATATAAAATGTTTATGATTTCTGAATGACAACTCCATAACTGGTGAATTTCTTCCTCTATAAATATCCTATCTAATCTTGATTTTATTGCTTGGTCTCCTTTCCTTTTATTGGTCCAAGTAGTACCACATCCTAGAGGTGGAATGTCAATCAGATTTAAATTATTAGCTTGGAAAATTAGGAGTTTGTCCTTCTCACTAAGATGATTTAGGCCTCCATCTTGGTCATTCACTAACATATTGGAATTGAAGTCTCCACCCACTAGGAAACTATCTTTTGGATAAACTTATCTAATAGCCTAGATTGACTTCCATTGGGTTTTTTGTTCCTATACTTCCTGCATCCCATAAAAGTTAATAATTAGCCAGACTGAGTCTGATTCTCTATCTCTCAACCTAGTCATCAAGATCCCTCTAGTTGATGCTCCTACCTGCTGAAAAGTATCTCTATTAAACAAAGTGGCCATTCCATTAGAGAAACCATGGGAATATTTGACATCATAGTCTCCATTCCTCCAACAACTCTTGGATATTTTTTACATTACTTCCAATGATGCTCTAGTTTCCTATAATAAAACCACATCTGGGTTGTTATATTCTATCATGCGTTTAACAACCAATTGTATAGGGTGGTTGTTTAATCCCCATACATTCCATGTGTGTATAATCATTGGGAACCAATGTTGTAGAAGTTAGCTATGGGTTTAACCACACCTACATCTCTCAACTATTCTCCTTGTTGTTGTATTATTTATTTATTTGTATTTTTACCTACTCCTTGAGAGTGCATTTTTAGTCTTTTCTCCATTTGGTTTATCCCAAGGATTGGCATTTCTATGTTTTTCTCTACTATTCCTAATTAACTCCTTAGATGTATGTGGCTCTTTATTATACAATACTAGTGCTCCTATATCTGGTTGTGGCTGCTCTTTATATTCTATCTGTTGTTATTTGGTTGATACAAATTGTACCTCTATGGATTGTCCTTCTTCTACCCCTCTCATTACTTTTAGGTATTGTTGTTTTTCTGTATCTATATATTGTGGATGATGAACCTCTTCTGCTACCGATTTCTCTAGATTTTCTATTTGGTTTGAGTGTGGTAGTTCCTCTCATTCCATTAAATTATCTAGCCTAAGGATCTCATATTTTTTGGATGGAGCCCTTCCTTCTTGGAGTTGATTTGTATTTCCTTCCTTCTACTGATTTCTTCCTCTTTCCTGGTTATTTTTTTTGTTCCTTTTCTCATAACCATTTGAAATCCTTTTTCATTTTCATTTTACAAAGCTTGCTTTCCTAGGTTTGGATTTGCTGGATTTGTCTCTCCTTTGGCTAGTTTGGGGTAGTATCTCACCAAATATATGTATTCATGATATGATATACATATGAAAGGCATGGATTCATAGTCTATTTTTTTTTACTTTGAGGTCCATTTCTACTGGTAATGGTTTTCCCAAGTCCATATCCCAACAAATTATGGCATACATTGCTGATCCTCCTCCCGTTGATTCTCTTGATTTGCCTATGTATTTGCCCAAGAGATTACCCTTCAACTCAAAAATTTCCTCTTTCTAGTATTATAAAGGAAGTGCAAATAATTTTACCCAAATTGGAGCTATCGAGGATTTAGTTCTAGGATCAAAAGCGGGTCGTCATGGTTGCATGAACAAACCTGCAGGGCCTATGTTATATGGACCTCCCTTGAAAGCTCTATCCTAATCAGATATCATTATGAATTTAGCTATGAAGTATCTATTTGGTAATGTGAAGATAATTAATTCCCCTTATGGTACCCAATGCTTTCTGGCCCAAGAAAACAAGAACCTTGTAGAAGGTCAGAGTCCCACAAACTTGCATATTAAGGCATGCTTGGATTTATACACAATCTCATCTGCTATGAGTTCTTCTGCAATTCCAAGCACTAGATTGTTTCTATATGAGGTAAAAATCCATTTCTTTTGGCTTGTTCAGCTTCACTTCCCGTAAAAGTCCACTTTGTCAACCCTCCTATTGAGAGTTCTCCCATTGTATTCTCTTTGCCTAGGGTTTGATATTTGTTGCTTAGGGCTTCTAAAGCACTACCAAAAATATTTGACTAAATTAAAAAAACCCTTACTTTAACCCTAGCAATATTATGCTAATTTCATAGTGATAAGGTTGGAACTGGGTTCAGAATTTTGTTGTAAACAAGACAAATACATACATACCAGGGGCTTGGCTCTTGGCTCTTAGTTGGAGCTTCTTCCACTTGGAGCTTGAGCAGACCATATGAATAATCATGGTGCAGCATCGGTCAAGGTACCATATATAATCAATATTGTATTGATCATTATGTTAATGATTGGTTGTGTGATCATATGTAGTTTGCATTATATGCTAGATTGTTTGTGTATATTGAAAAGACAAAAACATGACACTAAAGAAAATATAAAATAAATGATTCTAGAAAGATAGTAATTGCACAAAATGATATTTTATTCAATAATGGGGGGAGATGAGAAAATCCTTGTTACAATTATTCTGTCCAACAAAATTATTTTGATATAGTAATTACAATTGCTAGGGTTATTTGAAATCCTAGCTACAAAAAATGAGTGTCTTCAATGTGTTTTTCTCCCAACAGAGTGAGTGGGATTTGTTGATATCTGATTTCGGGCCACTCTAGCTTCACCAACTATCCAATGATGAATAAATATGTAGATCTACACACATACCAATAAAAATAAGGTATTAGAAATACCTATGAGGGCTCCATAGCTTGAGACCCTCAGTTATCAATAAAACCCTAGCTATTAATGAATAAAGTAGCATGCAAAATCTACATATAATAAAATGAAATAACAAAAAATGATTTACCTTGCTATTGCTGTTGATGATTTGTTGCATCATTACAGATTTTATGGTAGGTGATCTTGTGCAACAGATTTTGGTGTACGGTTGAGGTAATAGAAAGCACTGAGCTATGCATGTAGGCCACAAAAGGTGCACAACTATACCAATGGGATGAGGCAGGCACGCGGGTGCACTTGTAGAATGAGGTAGGTGCTCAGCTATGCATGGGGATTAGGGTTTTATTTGAAGAAGTAGATCATGGTAATGTGGAGGATGCGACAGATGGGATATGGTCATGGTGATGGAAACTCTAACAATGGTATTCATAATGCATGGACCTCAGACTTCTTCAGGATTTCAAGACTCAAATTTTCTAGGGATTGAGCATTGAGAATGCTCCTACTTATAATCAAGCCTAGGGTTTTCTTAGGGTTTCAACCTAACACTTTTGATCATGTGGCTAATATTAAATCAAATCCAAAGTCCGATATTATACTTTAAGTGTGACACAGATTAAGGGAGATGGATGGTTGAGATTAGATTAGATCTAATGGATGAGGTTAATTAGGCTTATAAATATATATTTTATAATAAATATATTAAAATATAATATAAAATATTATATTTAAATATAAATAATATAAAATAAATATAAAATAATTCAAATAGGGGTCGAAAAATGGTGGGAAAGGGCTAAAGTGGGCCATTGGATGGCGGGAAAGGCATGGAATGGCCAATTGAATGGTGAGAAGGGGTGATGGTGGATAAGTGGCTAGGATTTGGTGTCTACATATGCCCCTTTTTGTACCATGTTGCATGAAACACAATATGGTGCAAAAACACGAGACACTTGGTTGGGATTTGGGCGCAGAAGAAGCTTCTCTCTTTTTGGATTTTGAGCAATAATGTTGAAGACAAAAGAATAAAGAATTTTTGGAATTTGCGTAGCTTACCCCCTCAATTGGTGAATGGGATTATGGATGAATCACATGAGCCAATTGAAAAATTTGTGCAAATGGTGAATGATGTGGTACCATTTTTACCCCAATGGTGTGAAGGGGGTTAGTGAAAAATGTGATGTGATGTGTCTGCATTTACCCTAACAGATGAAGGGTTTTGTGCAAATGTGATGTGATGTGGATGATATGAATGATGTAAAATGTGATACCATTTTTGCCCCAATGGTGGGAAGGGGATTGTGTCAAATGTAGATGTCATGATCATGTAAGATGTATCCCGTCATGGGAAAATCATAATCAAATTATGGTTGCCCCAAATTTGGGGTGAGTCGATGTTGTTGAAGCATTTTGCCTTGTTGGCATCATTGATATGCAAAATGATAATACAAAAAAAAGAGGAAAAAGGAATGAACCTTGGACGTACTGCTAGTGATATGTCAACCTAGCTAGTGCATATCTCGAAGGTGTTAAGGAGATTATGGATGATGAAATTTGATTTGTGTCCATGTTTTAAGCCTCACGGACTAGGCCATCAATGACTGCTTTTGTGCAAATTGTTCTTGGCAGGGTTTCACTCAAAATGTGAAGTACCAAATGTGATTGTGTTCTTGAACAAGGAGATAAGTGATGATGATGATGACCAAGCATTCTTATGGTAATCCATTCATCTTACCGAATTGCATGGATGTGAATCGCTGCAATCGCCAAGTATATAGAATGAACCACTATATACGAGATTCACTTGTAATTTTGACATGTGTTGGAAGAAATGATGGTAGATTATGATAATGGAAAGAATGTTGATGGAAGAATATGATGAAATTACCAAGATTGGAGTCAATTTGTAAATATGAAATTGTTAGTGGTTGATTTTGCACTTTTTGGATGGAAACAACTGATTTGATGGTCAAATCAACTCCAATATTTACAAAAATTTATGGAATGATGAAGAATATGGAATAGAAGAGATGAGTGTTAGTTTTGTAAAAATTTGGAATCGTTTGATGCATTTTGTAACTCAATTTGTGTATTTTACAAATGTGGATCGTATTCAAAAAATGAAAGTGCAAAATGACTTCTGCTTTTACAAAACATAATTTTATGATATGCATGATGTGTGGGTGAAATTTGATGGGGTTTTGAGGGGGCAAGCTCCTATTTTGGGCCCTTTTGCCTTTAGGGCATCTTGACGCCAGGTGCCCGACTGCACCAACAGTATTCTGTAGGCACCCGACTATGCTTGGATGTGCCTATAGGTGCCCATGCACACTTGCGGCCCATAAGTGCTGGACTACACCTGAGTGTGCTAGCTGCAGCTATAAGTAGCTTGCAGTGTAGATTTTTTGGCTCATTCCTGCATTTGAGAGTTTTTGCATCTGTGCCTGAGGAGTGGAGTGAATTGGTGAGGAAGGTGAGGTTGGTGAGAATTTTCATGGGAGCTATGGTGGCGGAGGGATTTCATGCTTCTGGTGGAGCGAAGGCTCGCTTTGCCCTGGTAATGTTGAAAAACACTATTTCTTTTTGTGCAAAAATTTTGTAGTTTTTTTTTTGAAATAATATTAATAAAAAATATGTTTGTTGCTACAGTTGAGGGAGATAGAGCCTCGACATCACTTCTCTCCTCTTGTTCCTGGGATGAGGAAGAAGCTCATGGAGGAGGATTGGGAGCTTTTGGGGAAGGTGGGTTTGGAGGGAGTGGCTAGGTTGGATGTTGTGAGGGTGGATGAGGGGTATCTCTCATCATTGATAGAGAGATGGGATTTTGATAGGGGGACATTCCAGCTACTGATCGGGGAGGCTACTATCACCCTTGAGGATGTATACCATATCCTCAAGGTGCCAGTAGAAGGGGAGAAGGTGATGGTTGGACATGACAAGAAGGTGGATATGGAAAAGATGTTTGAGGAGTAGTGGCGAGAGGTGAGGATGGGGGATGGAGGTATATGCTACCTGAGCATGTACAAGGCTAAGGAGTTGGATGAACTCCCACCTTGATCATGTTTATGTTAGAGAACATAGTGCTACCTAATAGCTTTGGTTGTAGGTTCCCTTAGAACCTATTGGGATTGGTGAGTGACCTACTCACCGATCCAAGGGGATATGCATGGGCTCCTACGTTATTGGCATAGTTATATCAAGAGCTATATGAGGTGACATGAAGAGGGAGGAAGGGGATTGGGTGCAGCTTCCTCCTGTAGTGTTGGGATTGGGAGCACTTTAGTGTGGCTCGATCAGAGGGGCTACCTTGCTAGGCATGGCATATGGGTGAGCCCTATGCGAGGATATGGGTGGTGGTTGAGGAGGTGCAACCGAGTTGAGAGGTGCATACCAGCTAGTGGTATCAGGATATGTGGTCGGGGTTGACTCAGGCTGATGTGATATGGAGGTCATGGCGAGGAGGTGTATGGGATGGTGATGAGGAGCTACGTCGGGTGAGGTAGGCTTGATGGTTGGTTGGGAGGAGGGATGAGGAGGTGGAGTACTTCTAATACTCATGGGTGTTGAGGCAATTTGGCTTACCTCAGGATGTGTTGGATGAGCCGATGTTGTACCAACATTGATGGGATGAGGTGGGGCTTCCATGTGCGGAGCCATGGTGGGTTTAGATAGGAGATGATGAGTGGCTGGAGGTCCTTGATGTAGATGATGTCGAGGTGATATTGGAGTATGCAGCTTGGTTTGGTGCCCAAGCAGTATGGGTACCAAAGGTGGTGAGTTGTCGAGTTGTGGGCTACTATAGCTTGGATGGAGGTAGAGCGATCAACAGTCAAGGCTGGTGATCAAGAGATGGTCATGAGGCTTCGAGCAGAGATTTTGGTGAGAGAGTGGCATCATCAGATTGACTTACGATGACTACAGGTGAGCGAGACATACGCGCACTCCTTGGAGGATTTGTGCATGGCTAATCACATCCCTTTGCTAGATCCTCCTTCATCCTCTAGGATCGAGGCATCGAGGCATACAACATCTAGTTCTAGGTCTAGGGCTCCTACTAGGTCTTAGGGGTCCTCTCATAGACATTAGCTTAGTGCTTAGATGCACTTTTGTATATGAGCCTTGGTGCTCCATTGTAGCCTTTATGGCATTCATTGTACATATGATATTTTTGATATATATATACATGGATTTTTATATATTTGTGTTATCTTTTGTGTGAATGCTTTTGTGTATGCAATGCATGTTTTATGAAATTGTTTTTATGCATTTCTTATGGATGACTAATGCAAGCTAATCATGATGTTTATGCATAATGTTATGGATGATTAATGCAAGCGAAATGGCATGTATATGGATGATGTTTATATGGATGATTAATGCAAGCTAAATGGCATGTATATGAATGCTAACTATATGAGAGGAATGCATGATGTTCTAATGATCCTTTTTAGTTCAAAATTTTGTTGGCCATTTTTGTTCATTGTTTTGCCATCGGGGGCACCAAACTTGGTGGCTTTATGCAGGTTGATCCATGATGAAGACATGGATGCTGACATGGAAGAAGATATGGATGTTGATATGGAAGAAGATATGGATGTTGATATGGAAGAAATATGGATGTTGATATGGAATACTAAAATATTTTCAAAGACTCAAACAAACTAGTGCTATCAACCAAACTCACTAAAGGTTGTCTAACTTTCTTTAGGACCAAGGTGTGTGCAAGTGAAGTTCATGTACCAAATATTGAGCATGACAATGACCCTAGGCAATCAAGAACCAATGTGTGTGCATGTGAAGTTCATTAACCCATTATGAGTAAATTGGGCATGACCTGTTATGGAGAGGACCAAGAAGCTAGCTTGTCCATATGTGCGGTCAGAGGTCTCCCTCTTTGGAAGAGAGACATGTCGCCTCGCATGAGCTTACTCCACTACCAGTCAAGCGTCTATAGCCCCGGTGGAGACTCACTCCATAGTCCAATGATTTGATATTTTAGGCCTTGGGGATGACTACATAACTTTCTAAGGGAAATGTAGTACGATCCTTACAACTTTAGGGATCTATGGGATTTGTGAATTTGGGATAGAGCTTTGGGGAATCGGATTCTCAACCGAAGTGTGATGAGAATGTGATCCTATCCTTACTACTCTATATTTTGTGTTTGTATTTGGTGAGTAATTGTGATAGTGGTGAGAACCACTATTTTTGGTTTTGGACTATGTTGCATGATAGGACAAGTGAGGAATACCCTTTTCACTTCAAGGTGCCACCCAAGTATGGTGTTATCCTTATTTGACTCAAAATGTTTTTAAGGTGTGAAAAAGTGTGGTTGGTGCAAGATTGCTTTTGGAATCAGTTGACAAGACTCAAGACTTTTTAATGTGAAAAAGTGTTTTTGGTCCCAAAGAAAATTGGACATCTTTTCGGAGGTTGCTAGATACACTAGTAGTGGCTGAGTGAATGAAAATTTGGGCTTTATGACTTTTGAAAAATGGGCTTGTTGGTTTATGACATTGGAGAACATTGCATAAATACCAAAAATAGGTACCCCCAATTGTGGAAACTTAACTTTTTATATTTGGCCATATCATCACTACTATAAAAAATCATTGAACATGGGATGGGATGAATGCAATATGAAAAATGAAGGAATGTAGTGGAATGCATGTGGGATGTAAAATGTAGTGGAATGCATGTGGAATAATGCAAATGGAATATGTGTGCAATATGTATGAATGCAATGTGAGAAGTGCATGCCTATATGTAAATGCAATATGTATGCAATGAGAACATGCCTATGTGAATGATTTGTTTTTGTTTGTTTGTTTTTTTAGCCATGTATATATAATAATCAAATCATGCATAGAAGAGGACCCCTAGACAAGGAAGAGCTAAGACCGGTCTCGAAAATCAATGCAAATGCGTATCACCCCATTAAGCTTGCGAATGGGTACCAGGCTTGAGAGCCAGTCGGGATAGTCTATGATGTCATCTAATTCTTCCATCTAACTCTGCCTAAAAGACCTCGGGACTCTTGGTGGAAAATGGAGGTGAAGGTGGAGGGGAAGGAGGAATGTAGTTGGTAGAAGCCCTTAACAATTCCTCGGATAGGATGAACTCCAAAAAGGAGGGTGGGGAAGAAATCTGATCCATGTCAACAAGGCTTTCGTCAATTGGAATTGGCTTAGCTAGATTGTATGGATTGTGGAGTGGGGTGAATAAGTCAATAGGATTCATATTGAACTTAGTAGGATAGGATGGATTGGAAGAAAGGATGGGAACCGATGTTGAATCTTGTTAACCCTGGATAGCAACAACAAACATGAAATCAAATTCTATGTACATGTAAAGAAAAATTTTGTTTTTGGGTTTTTTTTTTTGAATGTTGTGATTTTTTTATATTTTTGTACATATGTTACAAATTTTGGCTTGGATGAATGGCTCAATGGAACTCAGGTGGGGGTGGTTCACCAAGTGGGTCAGGTTGTTCTTGTGGAAGAAGCAACTGAAATATGGGCTGATGGATGGGGAACAGTGTGAGGTAAAACTCATCCTATTGGGTAAGGGGAACAATGGGCTGAAATTCCTCTTCAAAATCATCAGAAGCATTGGACATAAGTTCATACTCTTCATAACTTTCATCATCAGAATCTGGGAGTGGGTATGAAAAATTGAGGGGATCATCTTCTTCATTGAAACTAAGCTCTTGAAGAGCTTGTTCAAGAGAAGCGGTTGAGGAACATGGAAGGGGGCCTTTATCTTCGTCATTGAGGCTAAGCCTTTGGAAAGCTTGCTCAAGAGAAGAGGTTGTGGAAAGTGGGGTATACCCTAAGCCTGAATGATCATGTGCTCCTTGATATGGGAAATCAATGATGTCATGTATCCCTTGTTCATGGGAACCTAGACCTTGACCTTGCCAATTGACTATGTGAAAGTAACGAGATGGAAATCCTACCATATTGTGTATGTTGGCATGTCTCGGCTCTTTTGGTTCTTTGGGTGGGTTTGCCTCAATTGAGGAATCCAACCCTCCATAGACAAAGTTAATACTGTTAGGAGCAGAACTCATGTCGTATACAACACCTATGGTTAAAGGATGGTCACGTGGGTGACCAAAATCCTTGGCTGTGGGAATGGCTAAAGGGGTAATGGTAACATCTTGGACCACGTATTCACCAATACCAGGACTAGTGATGTGGACCTCGACTTGGGATGAGGTGGTGGATGATGGCTCAGGATTGGAGTTGGCTGTGGATGTTGGTGGAGAGTTAAATATTTCACAATCTAAAAGTTCAACTTGTGAAACATCGGCTGATGGAGAAGGATTGGGTGATGGCTTGGAATTAGAAGAAGGTGGATGAGGCAATGATGATGAAGAAGGGATGGTTGTAGAAGAAGGAATGGTTGATGTGGACGATGTGGTGAAAGTGGGTTGACCTTGACCACATGTACAAGAAGAAATGGATGATTTAGGGGGTTCGATGATGGGTAACTCCTCAAGAATAGGAGCTTTGGAAGAAGATGTGGATGGATTAGAAGGAGATGGATTAGAAGAAGAATGAGTTGAATTAGATGAATATGGGGATAAAAATAAATGGGTGGAGGGCAACATGGATTCATAAGGATTTGAAATGAAATTGCAATACTTAAAAGGTTCTACATCTATGGGGATGCAATGGACTTGTCCATCATGAACGTATTTCAAGCATTGATGAAGAATTGAAGGAACACATTTCATTTCCCTCATCCAAGGTCTACCAAGGAGTACATTGTATGCCATTGTTCCTTCCAATATATGAAACATTGTGTGCAACATTCTGGCCCCTACTTCAATGGGTAAAACAATAGTGCCAACTATGGTACACAAAGCATCGTTAAATGCTTTGAGGGTGAATGATGACTTGGAAATGTGGGAAGGTGGTAGCTTGAGGTGGTGAAGGGCAGTGGTGGTGATGATGTTAATGGATGAGCTGGTGTCTATTAGGACTCTTTTGAATGGCTTTTTATCTATCAAGGCCATGATATGCAATGGAGGATCCATGGATTTTGAGGTTATCGACTTTATTTCAAAGTCATAAAAGGTGATGGATGGCTCCATGCATGTCCTAACACTCCCTAAAAAACTATTGAAGGCATTAGAGTCTTGGGATTCTAACTCAATAGACTTAAGAATCTCCATTAAAGCTTCTCTATGCCTAGGGTATTGTTGGATAAGCTCATATACAAACAATTTAGCTGATGCCATTTTCAAGCTAGTAGTTAACCGGCTACTTAAGGTTACCGTTGGCCTTATAGGTCGATGGATGGGTTGATTTGGTGGATTGGAAAGATGGATTGGAGGGGATGGATTTGGAGATGTTTGGATGGGTGGTGGATTTGAAGGTTGTTGGACACTCTATTGATTTTGCCTTTGCCCTCTTGTGACTACATGAATCGCTCCTACAAAATTTTGGTACTGTTGGACATGGTTGACTTGGTTAGGAGGTGTTTGATGGTTATTACCTCCTACGTTAGTTTGGGCCTCTCCATGGTTGGGAAGAGGTGTCTAAAAAATTCCCAAATTTTGGTTTTGTGGAGCTAAGGGATTATCCACATTGATGGCCCCTAAGTCTATGAGGTCTTGGATGATGTTCTTAAAAACATGGCAGGAGTTGATGTCATGACCATTTTGCCTATGGTATGGGTAAAATAGGTGTTCTCTGTAGTTTTTGGGATGTTTGGTAGGGTCATCGGGCTTGACTTCAGGTAAGGCTAACTTGTTTGTTTCGTACAACCTTCAGAAAAGGGAAGAATACGACTCCGCTAAGGGTGTGTATTGACGTTGAGGTCGGGTGTATTGGCGATGAAAAGGTTGTTCTACAATTGGCACTATGTTTTGCACCATGGGTGCTTGTGTTACTGATGGGACCACATGATAAGCAATTGGTTGTTGCATAGGTTGTTGAGCCATTATGGGATGGCTCACCACCACTTGATTAACTTGATTGGGTGTATTAGCCGTAGAGGCTTGTGATGATTTGTTTTGGCTGGATTGATTATTTTGATATTGGCCCTTGTTTTGCCATTCTTTCTTCTTAGGCTTAATGATGCCCTCTTGGATTTTTATTTCCTCAATGATGCTAGCCTGTGCTAAAGCTTCTTCAAATGTGTGATAAGTATTAAGTTGAAGCATCCAAGAGATGGGTTTTAAGCAACTCTTGGTGAATAATTTGATAATTTCATCCATTGGTAGGGAGAATGGCAATTTGGTTATAACTGCCCTCCAACGGTTTCCAAAATCATAAATAGGCTCATCATCCCATTGTTTTAGATGATAGATGTTTGATAATGAGACCTTATTTCTAATGTTTAGGACAAAATGGTCCAAGAATAGATCCATCAGTTGAGTAAAAGTGTAAATATTGTGTGTTGGCAACTGATTGAACCACTCTATGGCGTCTCCTCCTAGTGTTTGAGGAAAATTTTGGAGCATGAGGGCATCGTCGGTTTGAATCCAAAAACATGCATGAACAAATGAGCTCACATGCTCCTTAGGGTCCTCGGTTCCCCTATATTTATCAAACTTTGGTAATGTGAAGTCTATCGGATATGGTGGTGATGGCACCAAAGGATGAATTGGTTGGTGGATCAGTTGACTTAAGGTCAGTTTCTGGCTTGACATGCCAGGGGTGTTCTGCATCAACTGATCAATCTATTTCTGCATGGCCTGTATCCTAGGATCTTCCCCAGGAATGTGGAAGCCTTGGATTACCTGATGATTGGGAGATGGATTGGAAGAAAAATGTTGTGGAGTGATTAGCCTATTTTGGTGGAATGGATTGGTTTGAACATGGGGTGAAGATTGGTGATTGAAATAAGGAGATGATTGATGAGGGGGATGTTGGAAGAATTGGTTGGGAGGTTGGCTAGAAGAAATGGTAATTGGTTGGGTTGGGGTGTGAATTGGTGGAGGATTGGGAATGGAAGCCATCACATATTGGGGTATCCATGTTGGATTTTGGTTGGCTATGATGGGTTGGGTTGGAACTGCATGGAGCATAGGGTCTACATGAACTTGCTGCTTAGCCTTTCTATGTTGTAAGAGCAATCTGTTCATGACACTTGATATGTCTTGAAGTTCTTGTTCGGACATGGTAGAAATTGACATGGTTGCGGCTAGATTGGAAGATGAAGGAAGCGATAAGGATGGATTAGAAGAAATGGGCATATCACAAGTTGCACTTGATGTGGCAACTTGGGAGGTCGGCACTTGTGAGGTAGCATTCACATACTCCTCATACAAGGGATTGGAATATGCTTGGATATGGCTAGATGAAGGGTAAGTGTTAAAAACACTTGTGTTTTGGGTTGGGCTAGAAGAAGAAGGTATACCATATTCATAGGTAGAATTATGATATCCTTGGGTGGTATTGGATGGACAGGTTGTAGCCAATTCTGGTTGTTCAACACAGTCTTGACTAAGGGGCTCAAGGACGTAGTTAGATGACTTGTAAATAGCCTCTACCTTGTCCATGTCTATGTGGGTGGTAGGCTACTCAATGTTATGCGGAAGGGATCCTACTTGTGGTAGGGATGGATAAGGGTTTACCACCAAAGTGGTGGGAAAATTGGATGTATTTTCCATTAAGTTATTTAGATTCATTACTTTCTTCTGATTTCGTGTTAATACCATAAAGTAATCAAATCCAAACTTAAAACAGTCAAAGAGATCACCAAAACTGAAACTTGTACATAATTTAAAATGGTAGAAACAATCAATGCTAAGTTTTTTACCTTGTGTGGCTTACCTCATTCATTGATTATCTCATTCATTAATGTGTATTCTTTTTAAAGTGACAGTTTTGTGTGTTTTGATGTTCTAATCTTACTTAATGCAAAATAAAGGTAAAAACTATGGTTTGGCAAGGGCAACGAGATTCTTGTTGGTAATGACCTCCAACAAGTTTGCTCGGGGGTAAACCTATGGTGTCTAAGGTAGATACTGGTGGATGGAAATGACTACCACCATCACCAAGTCTCAAGCAATGGTTGGTGATGAAATCCAGCCACTACTATTTTTATGTGATACGTGTAGTGTGTGATTAATTTTAAATATTTTATGTTTTCTATTGTTATCAAACAAGGTTAAAGATAACAAATTTTACACATCTAAATCAGAATCCAACATATGAATGCAAATTTCATCTAAAGAGTGTGAAGTACACCACTTAAAACCCCTTGCCTAGATAGCAACCGGAGGGTTCGTCCACCTCTCTACCAAAGGTGCCACCCAAGGGCAGGAGTACTTTTTGCATTCAAATATTGTTCCTATTTAGATATGCAAAATAAGAAATCTTTAACTTCTAAGATGCAAATTCTAGTTGATGCTTTTTCACTTTCAAATGCGGACAGAAAGGTGCAGGAATCAAATTTGCAATTCTTTTTAAAACAAAAAATTTCAAAATGTATGATGGATGCATGCACAAAATACCCTAAATGCACTCTACAATGATTTATTTTCCATATTACTTAGTTTGTATTCATTTTATATTCAAAATCTAAAAAATCATGTAGAAAAATAGAATACGTAAGTTGAAAATTTGAAATAGGGGCTATGGGACTTACTCATAAGCCTACGCTCAACTTCAACTTACTATCAAGCATAGTTGGGCACTTGTCCATGCATAGCAAGGCACCTGTGTAGGCATGACAGGGCACCTGTGATGATCAACAAGTGCTATAGAGCGTCTACGCACCTTCTGCAATTGTTACAAAATCTTCCAAAAACCCTATAAAATGCAACAATAGAATAACATTAGCAAAGTAAATCAAATCAAAATGTAGAACCCTTGTGGGGTCCCACCGTGATCACCATTTGAAGAGACAAAAACATGACACTAAAGTAGATATAAAATAAATGATTCCAGAAAGACAATAATTGCACAAAATGATATTTTATTCAATAATGGGGGAGCTAAGAAACTCCTTGTTACAATTATTCTGTCCAACATAATTATTTTGATACAGTAATTACAAGCTAGGGTTCTCCAAAACCCTAGATACCAAAAATGAGTGTCTTCAATGTGCTTTGCTCCCAACAAAGTGAGTGGGCTTTGTTGATATCCGATTTTGGGCCACTCTAGCTTCAACAACTATCCAATGATGAATAAATCTACAGATCTACACACATACCAATAAAAACAAGGGATTAGAAATACCTGTGAGGGCTCCACAATGTGAGACCCTCAATTATCAATAAAACCCTAGCTATTAACAAATAAAGTAGCATGCAAAATATATAGATAATGAAATGAAATAACAAATAATGATTTACCTTGCTGTTGTTGTTGATGATCCATTGCATCATTGCAGATTTGATGGCAGGTGATCTTGTGTAGCAGATTCTGGTATACGGTTTAGGGAACAACAAGTGTTGATCTATGCCTGTAGGGCATGGTAGGCACATGGTTGTGCCTATGGGCTGAGGTAGGGATACGGTTGCACCTGTAGGGTGAGGTAGGTGCTCGACTATGCCTAGGGATTAGGGTTTGATCTGTAGAAGTAGATCATGGTAATGCAAAGGATGCGATGGATGGGATATGGTGGTGGCGATAGAAGATGGCTGGGGAAATTGCTGGAATGGGGAAATCCTAAGGAAAGCTAGGGTTCTTAAGTAGAATATGCTAGGGCACAATCCACTCAACTCTAACAATGGTATTCAAAATGCATGGACCTCAGACTTCTTTAGGATTTCAAGACTCAGATTTTCCAGGGGTTGAGCATTGAGAATGCTCCTACTTATAATCAAGCCTAGGGTTTTCTTAGGGTTTTAGCCTAACACTTTTGATCGTGTGGCTAATATTAAATCAAATCCAAAGGTTGAGATTATACTTTAAGTGTGACACGGATTAAGGGAGATGGATGGCTGAGATTAGATTAGATCTAATGGCTGAGGTTAATTGGGCTTATAAATATATATTTTATAATAAATATATTAAAATATAATATAAAATATTATATTTAAACATAAATAATATAAAATAAATATAAAATAAGTCAAATGGGGTCAAAAAATGGTGAGAAAGGGCTAAAGTGGGCCATTGGATGGCGGGAAAGGCATGGAGTGGCCAATTGAATGGTAGGAAGGGGGGATGGTGGATAAGTGGCTAGGATTTGGTGTCTACATATATTTTCTTAAGCCCTTTCCTAAAAATCAAAAGTCACATTTATGTTATCTTAGAAATAGTTTCATTCCAAATAAAGAATCATTCTTAGGATAACATTGTTTGTCTGAATTTGTATTCACTACATTTAGTGTACAATATTTCATTAGTTGTTGTAACTGTTTATTTTAAAAATCTAAACATAGATGTTTTTAATAAACAAATCAAGACTTCCATCTCAAACTTGGAGTGATTCCTTAAACCACTCTTGGTGAACCCTTCGATCCCCAAGCCCCCGAGTGTAGAGAATAATAGCACCACGGTTATCTCGACTTCTAGTAGATCCATAAAGAATCATCCATGAGAGTTATTTTCCTCCTCTACATCGTTGTATGTACTTATATGTGTACATATCTAAAATTTGAATAATACAAATATATTATGCATTTAATTTAATATATATATATATTATTCAAAAGTATATATTAGGCAATGAGGCTTTGGTTCAATGGTTGGGACATATGGATGATGTAGCCCATATGAAGGTTCATATATAGGGACACAAAATAGGCTATATAACTAAATGTGACTAAATTTATGTAAAAGGGAAAGGGAAACCCTTTCAAACTCCTACTTTTTTTATAAGTATATATTAAAAAAAAAAGTAAAAATAAAAATTATTCAAAATCTTCAAGAGGGCATACCAAAAATTTGGATTCATATGAGTGAGGGTTAGATGCCAACCACAACCACGCCAAACATCGACCATCCACTCAATAACATCCATATTATTCAATCAGCCACACACTTGACATAAATACAACCATTTGAACCATCACCATACATCTCTCAAATGATAGAGAAAAGGGTCTTATTTATACAACTAAAAACTAGATGCATCCTCTAACTACTTGACACCTCATCATTTTCCTAAGTTACAATTGACATGCATTTGAATCACATTTACATTTCATTTTTTGAGTCACTATATGACTCATCCATACATAAATTAAAATTATAAATTATAATATGAAATATCAGATTATGACTATAATTATACATACACACAATTTGTTAAGCACTTTGTGTATGAAATACAAAATTACAAAATGTATTTAATTATTATGTAAACATATCAATTTTTCTGCTTGTATCTATCTCCTCTAAAATTATTGGTGTCCTTGATGACACATGAGATGAACATTGGGGATAGAAGCACTAAAAAATGTACTAGAATATCTCGTTGCACTCTTTTCACTTTTTATTTTAGATATCTTCTGTAATTGGAATCACTTCAAATTATTGCCCATAACACATTATTTTTTATTTTTGCACTCCACTGTCTACAATAAATCATCTCATCAGCATGTCCAACATGATCAATATGACTAGCATGATGAGAAACTCATGTTGCCACCCGTGTCAATGATTAAGGGGAAGAAATCCCCTTGTAGGGTTAAGGGGTAGTGCCCCTTATGAGATCAAAGGGTAGCATCCTCATGGGTTTTGAGGTAGGACCTTAAAACCTCAATCACAAAATCTTCACTATTTGAGCTAAATTTTCTCCTCATATACACTTTTGTATTATTTCCTTGACCCACTTAAATAGCTTCCCCTAAACTATGAATTACTTTTATCTTGTTGTTGATGCCTACTTATTGGCCTCTAAAAACCTTACCTTATCATCTGATAGACATCTTTCTCCTTATACAACACCTCCTTGTACAATACATTCTTGTATGACACATTATTTTCAAAATTGCTTGTACAATGCTCCATGTTAACGCCACTTGTATAGAAATTATCATTTTCATTATTTATATGATACTCCTTGTTGGCAATGCTTGTACAACACTCATTATTGGTAATTGTTAGAGTAAGCGAACAATTTCTATTAATCAGAATCCGTATAAATAATACATGGAGAGCTCAGATTAGCTCGTAACTATAGGATCTAATTAACAGCTTAGGTCTAAATAAAATAAACCAAATATTATGTACGCTAACAATAGCGCAACTAACCTAACAACATAATTCTAACATAAATAAAGGAATAACATAGAATTACTATAGTAACTCTAACATCCCCCCTTATTACATTATTTATGTAATATAAGAACTACTAGTTGTACTAACATCCCCCCTGATTACATCATTTTGCAATACAAAGAGAGCTACGAAACAATTCAAATTTGACACGTGCAAGTGCCTTAGTGAAAATGTCTGCAACTTGAGCATCGGTGGGAATGTGTTGAAGCTGAATTCGGTGCTTCGAAACTTCATCTCGAATGAAATGACATTGTGTGTCAATGTGTTTTGTTCTTTCATGATGGACTGGATTCTTGACTAGGTTCAGAACACCCTGATTGTCGCAAAACAAGTGTATTGGAGATTTGGATGGATGACCCATACTTGTCAGAATGCGACGCAACCATATCACTTCGCACACAGCTTCACGTGCGGCGCGATACTCTGCCTCTGTTGATGAAATAGCAACCACCTGTTGCTTCTTGCTGTGCCAAGAGACAGGACCGGATCCTAGATGAAAAATATATCCTGAAGTTGACTTGCGATCATCAAATGATCCGGCATAGTCGGAGTCCGTGTATCCTTGCAAGAAGAATTTGTTGTTCCTCTTGTATTCTAGGCCATATTCCATTGTGCCACGGACATAGTGAAGAACACGTTTTGTTGCTTTCCAATGAGTGGTCTTAGGCTCCTGCATGAACCTCGAAAGATAGTTGACAGCAAATACGAGATCTGGCCTAGTATTGGTCAGATATATGAGACTCCCAATCAACTGTCGATAGAGAGTACCATCTACCTGAGGTGAATCATCATATCATGATAACTGAAGTCCAGTCTCCATCGGAGTTGCCATTGGCTTGCAATCAGTCATGCGATATTTTTCCAACAATGTCTTGGCATATTTTTTCTGAGACACTTTGATGGAGTGCTCCTTCTGGCTGAATTCCAGACCAAGACAGTAATGGAGAAGTCCGAGATCTGACATCTCAAAATATTGACACAAGTCTCTTTTGACAGTAGAGATCATAGTTTTTGAACTCCCTGTAATGAGCAGATCATCAACATAGAGTACAAGCAACACTATCTCAGAACCCTGTTTCTTGAAATAGAGGTTTGCATCTGACGGACATCTCTTAAAACCATGTTGCAGGAGGTGATTGTCCATTTTTATATACCAAGCTCGAGGAGCTTGTTTCAGGCCATATAAGGATTTGACCAATTTGCAAACTTTTTGCTGTTGGCCTTCCACTGCAAATCCTTCTGGCTGAGTCATATAGACTTCTTCTTGGAGATCACCATTCAGAAAGGCACTTTTGACATCCATCTGATGAACTTTCCACCCAAACTGTGCTGCCATAGCACAAATAACTCGAATTGTTGTCATCCGAGCAGTAGGTGCAAAAGTTTCCTCGTAGTCAATGCCTTCCTTTTGAGCATAGCCCTTTGCAACAAGACGGGCCTTATGCTTATCAATTGTCCCATCTGCTTTGTACTTGACTTTATACACCCATTTGCAGCCAATGGGCTTCTTTCCGTGCGGCAGATCGACAAGCTTCCAAGTTTTGTTTTTCATCAAAGACTTATACTCTGCATCCATAGCAGCCTTCCACTTGAGGCTCACCGAGAGCAACTTGTACTGATGCAGGTTCAAGATCATCTATGGAAGACATAAACACCTTATCACTATCAATATCCATATCTTCTGTATCTCTCTTTGGATCTACAGAAAGTTCTTCAAAAGATTGACACAGATCATCAACCCCAGTATTCTCTGTTGCAGCTTTCTCCTGTCGAGCCATGCTGCGAGTACGAGGCCTATCCAAAGTCAAATCTGGTGGAGTAGATAGCTTAGAGTCTTTGATTGTATTTGTATACCACTTTGGATTCTTCTTCTTAGGTGTTGAAGAAGATCCAGAAGAACCTCCAACCTTTGATGAAGGAGATTTAACAACTTGAGTTTCCACAAGGTCTAGGTATACATCTGATGTGTTTGCTGATGTGAAAGCCTCATCAAAAACTACATCTCTACTTATGTGAATCTTCTTGGTCAAGGGATCAATCAAACGATAACCCTTAGAGTGCTCATCATACCCAAGAAGAATACACTTCAATGTCTTCTCATCTAGCTTCTTCCTTTTCTCTTTTGGTATGTGCATGAAAGCTTTACATCCAAAAATGCGTAGATGAGAAATGGAGGGTTTCCTACCACTCCATGCTTCCTGTGGAGTCATTCCTTGTAGGGCCTTTGTGGGTGCCCTATTCAACAGATATACTGCTGTGGTGACAGCTTCTGCCCAATATAGTTGCTCAAGTCTAGCTCCTGTGAGCATGCAACGAACCATTTCCATGATGGAACGATTCCTCCTTTCAGCAACTCCATTTTGCTGAGGAGTATAAGCAATAGTTAACTGTCTTGTGATCCCATTTTCTTTCAAGAATGCAAAAAATTCTTTAGAGGTGAACTCCCCCCCTCGATCTGAGCGGAGGGTCTTTATAGAAGTCCCTGACTCCTTCTCAACAGATTTCTTGAATTGTTGAAAGAAGCCAAATGCTTCAGATTTCAGTTGAAGAAAGAATACCCACATCTTTCATGAGTAATCATCCACAAATAACTAAAAATACCTCTTACCCCCACAACTGTTGGGAGTGAAGGGACCGCACAGATCGGTATGAACCAACTCCAGAGGTTTCTTTGCTCTTGTAGAGCTCTTTTCAAAAGGCACTCTATGCTGCTTTCCTGCCAAGCAGTCAGAGCAAACTGGTAAAGTGGTAGAAAGGGAAGGAAGACCCTTTACCATCTCATACTTACTTAACTCAAGTAAGTAACCAGAACTCAAATGTCCATATCTCTTGTGCCATAGGGAAGTTGCCTCCTTTGTAGAGACTGTCATGGCAACATGTGGAGTAGAGATAGTATCTAAGGCAAATAAGCCATGCTTATATGAAGCGGTTGCAATGTTCTTACCCCTCCTGGTAATAGAACAACACTTCTTGCCTCCCTCAACACTAAAGTTCACAACCATATCTTTGTCCAGAATTTGTGTGACTGACAACAAATTGTTTGCCAATCCTGGAACATAGAGAACTTTATCAATCTGACACTTGCCATCAGGAAGAGTGACTGAAACAGTGCCTTCTCCCTGAACCTTGTAGGTTTTATCATCAGCAATAGTGACAGGTTTGCCCTCTTTGGCCTCAAAAGACTCAAACCATGATTTGTCACCAGTCATGTGCTTACTGGCTCCAGAATCAACATACCATATAGGATCCGTCTGCTTGGACACTGTGGTAGTCATGAGAACTTTGTGGGCTCTCTCAGAATCCATGTCAGATTCTTCAACAACAACATTCACTTGTTGTTTGTTCTTTTGTGGTTTGTTTCGGCCTTTCTGTTTTGATTGCTTATTCTTATGCCAACATCTGTTTGTATCATGACCTTCTTTGTCAGAGATCTTGCAATATCTCTTTTTCTGTTGAGGTTGTTGAGTTTGTTTCCCTTTTGAATCCTTTTGTGAATTCCCTCCCTTCTAAAAATTACCCTTCTTCTGGTTCTGTCCTTTCCTGTTGATGTAGAGAGCAGTGTTAGAAGAATCATCTCGTTGTAGTTGGCGTGCCTCCTCCTCTTGAAGCATATTAACCAATTCTACAAAAGTAACTTTTCGTTGTGATACATGAAGGGAAGTGATCAACACCCGATAAGAATCAGGTAAAGCTCTCAATACAACTGAAGTAAGGAGCTTGTCTTCAACTGGTTCTCCCAAAGAATTCAACTTTGCTTTCAATTCAGAAACTCTGCAAAGAAAGAATTCAACTGTCTCACCCTGCTTCATGCTTAGACTGTGTAATTGAGATTGAAGAAATAGAATGGTGGAATCATTCTTTCCCTCATATATAGTATTAAGGGCATCCCATGCCGCTTTACTAGTTGCACAGTCAGCAATATGGGGTTGGACTTCATCAGACACAACAAGCAAGATGAGCACTTTTGCTTTGTTGTCTAGCTTATCAAAGTCTCTTTGAGCAGTAGATGGAGCTGTAGCACCAGCAGTAGATGAAGGTCTGGTTGTTGCTCCAGATACAACATCCCATAAGTCATCCATTGCTAGGATGGCCTTCATCTTATTTTTCCATGGTGTGTAATTAGGACCTTTCAACAACTGATGAGAATCAGTCATTAGTTTTGCAGACATGATGAAGGTTCCTTATAACACCAATTGGTCCCCCTTTCGATATACCTTTTGCTAGGCCGTTATACCGTACTAAATACCCGCCCTTACGTGAGGGAAACTATAGGTATTTAGAAAGATCAATAAAAAATCACCCGCCCTTACGTGAGGGAAACTATAGGTGATTTTTAGAGATCATACGATACGTGGTACATAAGCAGTACTGAAAGGGAATAGTCTTGTTGATGGCACCTACCATAGAAAGTCTGCAATCCGCATGCGTGGGGCGTAACTTCCCCTAAACACTTTGGATTTCAGAACTCTCGTCAGGATTTACGCCTAAACACAAGAACTATTAGGGTAATGGATGGAGTAAAAAAATGCAAAATGGCAAACTTATCTCTCCCCGACGATTTATAGAGAACAAGCTCAGACGTCGTTTTGGCAGCTATATTAGGCGGCGGATACAGTAGCGCAATCACGACAGCTTTACCTGTAAGTGCTGGCCAGAGGTATCACAAATACCGAACGTTGCAGTGCAATAAATTGCACGGATGGGTTTTAATTATTTCGGGGACTTAGGGAGTGAATTTGATTTTAACTTTTAATGTTATAGTGCAAGAAATCAAATATGCAACATACAACAAAAAAAAGTGCCCACAGGAATAACCCACTAGGTGTCGGGCGCAGCCGAAAATGCACCTTTACAATAATGCCAAAATTGCTTTTCAAAAAATTACTCACTTTCCCCCTTTGATTTTTGAAAAAAAATACCCCCTTCTTTTTATCTTAAAAAAAAATTCTCCACAAATGATTTTGAAAATTATTTTATAACCTTAAAGTTAAAAAAAATATTAATTTTAATTTATATAGTTTTTAAAAAACCTTTAAAAAGAAATTAAAATCAAATTAAAAAATTTAATTTTAATTTATAAAGGTTAAACTATAGAAAATAAATTAAAATTAAAAATTAAATTTTTAACTTTAGGAAAAAATAATTAAAAAAAATGTGGAAATTTTTTTTTACCTTTGTTGAAGGGGGTCGGCGGGATTGGAACCCGCGACCTGCAGGCTCCCAGAGCCTTACCGCACAGTCCACCACCAGGTGGACTAGCGGGCTGATCCGACAGGATCAGGGGCCCCCTCGTATTTGAGGAGGTCCCGGCAGCCCTGCTGCTCTCGCTCCTCCTCCTCTCCTTGTCTGGCAGCGGCAGGTGGCCGCGGGTGGCTGTGGCTGCCTCCTCTGCGAGTGGCTGCGGTGGCGTGGCCGGCGGGTGGCTGCAACCTCCGTTGCTAGCGTGGCTCATGCCATGCGCGCGACCTCGGTAGCAGCGATCGGGTCACGACTGGGTGCGACGTGCATGCAGGGATGAGTGATGGGTGGCGCACCTCGCGTCGATGTGACACGGTGGAGAGGGGAGGGGGCCTCCCAACGTCGCATGTGAAGCGCAGACGTGGTGTGAGGGAGGGGGCCTCCCAACGTCGCGCGGATGCACGACGTGGTAGAGGGGAGGGGGGGCCTCCCAACGTCGCGTTGCGGATGGGTGGGGGAGGGGGCCTCCCAATCGTCGCGTCTGTGCGACGTGTTGGGGGATGGTCCTTCCCAACGTCGCGCGGATGCGCACGATTTTTTTTTCTTTAAGGAAATGCCGCGGAACGTCGCGCGATTGCGCGCGACGTTTTTTTTTTTTTATTGCGGCTGTGGTGGGCGGGAGGGGAGGGCACTGTGCGTGAGAGTGCACAGAAAAATGCACTGTGCACAGGAAAAAAACACTGTGCGTGAAAGTGCAGAAAAAAATTTTAAATTTTTTTTAAAAAAACTGCGGACGCAGTGCTGCACAGAAAAACGCACAGCAAACTATGTGCGGAAAAAAATTTCCAGCCAGCTCTTCCACTATTTTTTTTCTTCAGCCCAACTCTGCAAATAATTTGCTGCCTCCTTTCTCTTCTCACGCTTCTGGCTCTGATGCCATGTTAGAGTAAGCGAACAATTTCTATTAATCAGAATCCGTATAAATAATACATGGAGAGCTCAGATTAGCTCGTAACTATAGGATCTAATTAACAGCTTAGGTCTAAATAAAATAAACCAAATATTATGTACGCTAACAATAGCGCAACTAACCTAACAACATAATTCTAACATAAATAAAGGAATAACATAGAATTACTATAGTAACTCTAACAAGAATCACTTTGCTTGTATATCAAGCACTTGTATGGCCATCATTTATATGGCAATAATCACTTGTATGATAACAATCACTTGTATGGAAGCACTCATTAGCAACACTTGTATGACCATTATTTGTATGGTGACCACGTATGTAGTTCTACCTTGTACTATGATCACTTGTATGATAATTATTTATGTGGAAATTACTTATATGATGGTCACTTTTATGACCATAATTTGTATGACAACAATCACTTGTATGGTAGCTCTCATTAGAACTCCTCATAAAAAATTCTTAATAACGCCATGTCAGCACTCCTCATAAACACTTCCTATATGGAACTTCATGACAATACTCCTCATACGTCACTCCATGATGGTAATCCTTGTTAACACTCCCTATATGAAAATATTCATTGATGACCTTCATACAACTCTCTTCATAAACAACCTTTGATTGACACTCTTCGTATGACAACTTCTTATATGGTAGCTTTTCATATGGTCTCAACACTTTTACAACTTTTTATATGCAACTTCAACTACTTTCTATATTTGTACTTTTTTATTGAAGTTAAATTTACCTTTTTAATTGCAATTAGGTTCATCAAGTTTAACTCATGTTCTTCTCAACTTAGGCTATGACACTTTGTTGGTGCTTCAAACTTTGTATGCATCATTAGTTCATCTAGACTTACAACACTTTGAAATTCACATGCAACATACCCACACAAATGGTATTATCAATATTATACAATGGGTTTATCATTAACATCATACTCAATTCTATGTCTACTAGTTCTCTAGTGGTTGACACATTCCACATTATCAATGGAATCCCCCCTTGGTACAATATCCCTTTGTGCTACATATTCCTACAACAATGATCTTGCACTCTCAAACCACACTCATCGTCAAAGTCATCATTCTTATATTTGGAGTCACTTCATTTCCTAACTTCTCAAACCTAACACTTTAATGATGAACTAATATCATACCGAAAATCATCACTCTTACTCTAAGAATCACTCTCAACATTAGAGTAATTTTTATATTTAAGTTCACTCTCATCTGCATTAACATGACACCAAAACTTTAGTGATGTCTTTGCATTTCTTTCCAAATTCAAGGCTTGCTCTAATACCTCTTAATATGATGTCAGAGAGACCACCCTGATATTATTCTGATACATAGGAAGAAGTCTCTCTATAAATGACCTTCTCTTCAATGTGTTGATGGGTCTTCCTCTAGATGGGTTAACAAACCACTCAACCTTATTTTTTATGAACAAACAAGCTCTTTTTCACCTTGTTTTATTTTATAAATTTTAGCAATGATTGCATTGTCATCATGGAACAACCAAAATTATTTCATAAATGTATCATGCAACTATTCCTAATTTTGGTACTCATCCTTTAGAAATATCTGGTACCAATCCAATATGACTCCATGAAATATTATAGGAAATAATATCCTCTAATTTATGCTATTATTCTACCCAATCACTCTCAACATTGTGAGTTATATTTCTAAATACCTAATTGGGTCTTTTGTTACTCCATGAAAAATTGGACACTTACATGATATGCTCAAATTGATCTTTGTTATGATAGGTTGACATTACATTGGTAGTGGTTGTTTGTATATCTCTCCTTCACACATAGCATTAGGTGCACCACATCACAATTGTTCTTATATCAAACCCCCATTTCATGCACCATAAAAAATTTCATCCTATAATTGTTCCATACTCCTATTTCACCCACCATCGAGCATACCAAACCAGAGTTACTATGATGTCAGAATTTTATCCCTCTCATGATAGAGCACACCAACCTATAGTTGCTCTGATGTCAAAAATTATTCATAAACATATAATTTTCATCAATTACTTATGGTAACTCATATTATACCTAGCTTGTATGACCCTTTAGTTGTTTTATATGATTTCTTGTACTTGCATGGTCACTTAGTTTTGTAAGGTAGGTACAACTTGTATAATAGGCTACATTTGTATGGTGTGTTCCCTCATTTCTATGGTAGGTTTCATTTATATGGTAGGTTGTATTTGCATGAGAAGTTATATTTGTACAATAGTTTGTGGTTGTCCAATATGCTTTATTTGTATGATGCATGTCACTTGTATGATGTCTATCATTTATATGGTAGTTTTTCATACACACCCTCTGTAGTTTGTAGTTATCTTCCCTTTTGCATACCTTTCATATTCACCCCATTGTATGTCCCTTTGTTAGCATCAACAAATAAATTTACATCTTTATTTGCTTCTTTGTCTAGATTCCATCATTGTTATTGTACACTTTTCCAAGTGATTTGCTTCTCACAAATCCTTATCATCAAGCTTGACCCAACTTCATATAAACAATAGTGCTAGAATGTAGAAATATATTTTTTTAATTTCATATAGGCAATAGTGTTAGAATGTATAAATAAATTTTTTCTTTTATACATGCAACGATGCTAGAATGTAGAAATAAAATATTCAATTTCATACAAGCAACAATTCAATAATTTAGAAATAAAATTTCCAATTTCAAACAGGCAATAGTGCCAAAACATAGAAATAAAACTTCTAATTTCATACAAGCAACAATGCTAGAATGTAGAAATGAAATTTCTAATTTTATACAAGAAGTTTGTGAAGAAGAGCCAGAGCCAGACCATAATGTTTACTTACTATCCTCAAAAGTAAAATCAAGGGGGGTAGTAGTTTTTTGTAAAAGGTGTATTTTTGGCCATATCCAACACCTTCAAATATTTGTTATACCAAATAATTTAATAAGAGGGTATACTTATTACATTATTGATGATGTTAAGTAAATATTACAGCTTAGGGTATGTTAGATAATTAGTTGTTACACCTCACAAGAGGTTTAAAGAAGTTGAACAATCAGAGATGAGATGAATCACCAGGAGTCTCTTGAGACATCCAAGAGACATATCGTTGTATATACTTATATGTATGTAAATTTGATATTTAAATAATATAGATATAATTTTACGTTAAAAAAAGAAAGTATTATTTATAAAATATTTAAAAAATAATTTAAAAAAAGTAATAAGAAAAGTATTTAAAAAAAATAGTCAATCATATTCAAGAGAGCATACAAAAAATGTGGAGTTATATGAGCGAGGGTTATTAAGAGTCAAAATAATTATAATTTGTGTGATGTAAAGTGTCTTGTCTAAGTTACAAGTCCAAGTGTTTTATATTGTAGAGTGTGTGATTTTCTTAAATGTGAAGATGAATTTTAATATTTTGCAAGTCAAGACTCATGTTGTGAGAGTAGCTTTTGTTGTCCAATTATGTGTTGCAAATGTTATTATGTCTTAGTGTAAAAGTTATTTTTTTTAGTATATAGTGTCTAAGTGTTCAAAGAGTCATAGTTGTAATTATAAAAAGGTCAAGGGTTTATATTAGAAAGGTGTTAGGGTTAATAATTAGAAAAAAACAAGTAATATAAGAGTTATATGATAGTGTGGTGAGAAGTCGTATTTTGGGTGTCAAAGTAATTTGTAATTTATCAAAAGAGTTTTTTTCAAAATATTGGTCTATGGTTAAAAATATTATATATGTGCTTAAGCACACTCATAGCAATAGATATAAATAACACCTATTGCTTGTGTTTATAGGTAAAGTTATTGCATTGAGATATTTTATATATAGCTTAATTTAGTTGTCATAATGATGTATGAGAATTTATCCTATAAATTGTCAGGAGAAATAAAGACACCATTTTGTTGTGATTCTTTCACTCCATTTTTAACCCTATCTATCACTATCATTAAATGTAAATCTTGAAATTAAGAAATTCTAAGTATATGGGGAAGTTACGTCCACATACAAGGATTTCTATTTCAAATAGATGTCATTGATAGAGCAAATATCTTTTCATACTACCTTGGAACCACATATCATTATTTTTTATATACCTTAAGGTATCTCTCAATAAAATATTATATATCAAGTGAACTAGATTCTTCTACGTATTGATGTGTATATAGGAAGAGTGGGTATATATAAATGTTCAATATATCAAATTGGTGATATATTGAAAGAGCGGCCATTTGGGATTCATAAGGTACCCTCACTATTGTGTTAAAGAAAAAAAATTAAAAGACTACAAGAAGAAGCATTCATATCACTTGACTAAATGGGAAAGGCAAAGAGAAAATAAGCCAAGAAGCAAGTTGAAGTTCAAAAGTGTGTGACACCAAATCATGATCTTTATTTCTAAGAAACCAATGAAGGTTGAAATAAGTTGAACAATCATCGATGAAGGTGAAGCAATAAGAGTATCTTTGTATTTTTCCTCTCCAAATATTACATAAATAATATAACAAGTGGCTAACATCCAAATAATGTAATAATTACCTAACATACTCCACCCACAATTCAAAACCTTATCATTAAACTTTTATTCAACAACGGTCAAATTTCTCAAACTCTTTTAAACCTCTCAAATACTTTATCTTTGGGATTTTATTTAATGGTTTATTATATAAACATCATAACTTCTATATTTATTATACAACAAATGAACCCACTAGTATCCCAATCAAATAAAAGCCTAAAAGTAGAATCTAGCAATAAGCAAGCACTAACTCATCATAGACTTGTACTAGCAATCTAGAAAAATGTATGCCAACAAATGGTTAGTTCATGTCAAATGTTGACCCCTCTTGTTGTCTCATCTCAATACTCTAAAGGTGTAACTCAACCATTGAACTACATTCCTACAAACCAGAATTCTCAAGGGTTCCCAAATATTGTCCACCAATAAAATATATAGAATCCATCAAGTTGTATTATGTCCTAAGTGTTAGAGTATATTACATCATTTGGGTCATGTAAATGTAGCACTCTTGGTACATAACTAGATTAGGAAGTTATTTGAGAGTAAAGTAAAGTAGTTTCTTGATGAAGAAGTAATAAATGCACAAGTGTCAATGTGCAAGTTGTAAATGTGCAAGGTACCCACTTATACATCTAGATAGATTGTTGGTCAAGGAATACATCTTCCTATATAAAGGGCCTCATAGTGTGTGTTAGATATAAAGTTGAGATAGTAGTAGTTACTGTTGTAGTATTAGATATAGATTGGTGATGGAGTACAATGTAGTACTATAAGCATAAGATATTGGAGTGTCCATTTTCTTCATTATACTGCATTGTAATATTCTTATCACTTCCAGTTATAGCATATTTTAGTATTGAACTAGAACTCATTGCTGCTCTTCTCAACATAGCTTAGATCTTGTGATTGATTACTCTCATATCATAAAAAGCTAACAGTGGTATCAGAGCTACGGTAGGTCAATAGAAATAGGAAGAGTCACAAGAGAGGAGATAAGTAAATATTAGTTCGAGAATTGCTGAGATTGTATTTGGCTAAAGTCTTCCTATAGAGTTATAAGAAAAATCGTGAATACTAGGGCTTAGCATTCATTCTACCAGGTTGAGTGATATGAAAGTTATTGGATATTTTGAGTCCCTAAGTCAAAGTTGTCATTTATGTCACCATTGATGCCACCAGATGGAGTCATCATTAATACCAAAGATTTCAGCAAGAAATAAAGGTGACAAATATGGTCATTTGTTATTCAACAAGAAGGCGGAAGTTCAAGTGAAACAGTGCAAAAGACAGAAGTTGAAAAAGAGTTATAATATTTATTTTATAAATTATTTAAATTCGGGATGAATTTAAATTTTATAAATAAATATTAAAAGGTACTTTATCAAAGGTGAAATATTATAATGGTTAGAAGTGCCATGGTGAAAACCCAAATAGAATATTTGTAATTTTCATTACAATATTTTATATTGCAAAAGTGGGTTTATAAAGTCTAAAAATATCTTAATAAACCTAAAGTTTGGGTTTAAAGGTTTAAGACCAAAGAATATTTTAATAAATCCAAAGGTTGGATTTAAAGTTTTAAACAAGGCAAAGTTCATTTTCGCCGACGTCATAGAAGCCAAAGGGCAGCATCGATTTTTTTTATGTAGTGGAAATGTATATAAATACCATGCCCAAAGTTGATTTCCGAATTATCCTTGCTCGAGTTGGAAAGAGAAAGCATACAAATTAAATGCGGATCTCATGAGATAGAATTATGAAATTCATGTTTGACTCGATGACAAAAAGAAACAAAAGCAAGCGCATTGATTAGTTGGAAGCCAACAAGGCACCTTGGCCTAGTGGCAAGTGGGTTTGAAGCTTACGTTTTGGTGTGCATGGTGGATAGTGTTCGAATCCCGCGGAAGCTTTTGGTGGATGTGTTGAAGGTGCCAATCGTTAGGCGCATACATTTTGCAAGGCAAGGAAGGGGTGTTGAAGCACATGGTGCTTCTTCCTTCCCAATGAGCTTGTAGCTCATGTGGTGGTTTGTGTCGTGGGTAAAGACATTTGTGTGGGTTGTGTTGAGAGTTCAAAACTCTCCAAAGGAAAAGGTACATTTTTATGTTTTATTTTATTAATGCCTAAGTTGGAGGTATAAGGTATTTGGTGGTTGAAGTCTTTGCATTGTGATAAAGGTTGGTAGTTGATAAATACCATTAGGAGTTATAAGGAGAATTTTATTTTTATTTTCAAGTATTAAATTTTTCTATTGTGGAATATTGAAAGGTTAAGACTTTTTAGGTTGTGTGTTATTTTTTTTTTGGCAAATAAAAGTCTTCATTAATTACCGGGTTTTGCAGGTTAACCCAAAACCTATTACAATATATAGCCTTCTGCTAAGATTGTAGATCCTAGTCATCCTTGAAACTTTCTTACCAGAACTTGTGTTGAATACCCTACAACACCTTACTAACAAGGCACACCCATACCTAAACATAACTGTAAACATTACTTACATTGGCATGAAATTGAAGTTTGGAACTTTGCACTTGTGAAACCTGTTGCTTGCCCATTTCCTATTCTCTATCGGAATCTTCCAAGGCTTACACCCTGTTACCTTCATTTCCAATTTGGTATGATTTAGAGGGAAACCCCATAGTTATTGCCAAATCCATGGGGAAAGAACACCCATTCATATTTCTCCTTAATGGGTAGGTTTCTTTTCATGACTAATAATATTTTCCACTTCACGTGGCACACCTTCTGTCCATTTCACCAAACTACCAACATCAAAACCTATATTGGATAATTTGTCAGCTGACCTATTGGCCTCACGGTACACGTGACGAGACCTCCTATTCTGTCTTGCCACAAAAAGGATCCTCACTTCATGGATGACTCCCTCGATTCTCCATGGAGGTTTTTTGCCATTGGTTAACAGGTTGATGATGTTCATTGAATCACCTTTAATCATCAAGTTACATTGATTTGCTTGGGATACTTGCAACCCTCTCCAAAGGGCTCTAGCTTCTACTTCATTATTAGTTCTGATTTCCAATGGTTCAGTGAAGGCCTTGACCAAATTTCATTGATGATCCCTGATTATTCCTCCTGCTCCAGCTCTTCCCGGGTTATCCTTGGCTGCACCATCAAAATTTAGTTTAAACCAACCCTGGGGTTTGGCTCCCAAGAAATCCCATTTCTAGGATTGGGAAAAGGAATGGAAGGTTTGTCCTCAATACCTAAGGCCTAAGATAATTGTTTTTCTTGGGGAGGAATTGAGTGGTTCTCAACCACTAAGGTGCTAAGGTTTTCTTTTGCAAAGACAATAATCCTGTTGAGGATGGTTTTTGGGTTGTGAATGGTATCCTTAAAGGCTCTATGGTTCCTTTCTAGCCAAATATGCCAGAGAAAATGATGCCAAAAGATTTTCCATAGGTACTTAAGTTTTAGGCTAACAAAGGGTTGAGGCCATTGATTGAACACTTTGGATATAAGAGCAGGCTTAACCCACGAGATCCTAAAGGCTTGGAAAATTTCATCCAGGATGGACTCTGCTACCGGACACTCCAGAAATAAGTGTTGGGTTGTCTCCCATCATGCCCTGCACATGTAGCAATGGTTAGCAATAACCATACCTTTGGATAACATATTGTCCATAGTGCGGATTTTTCCTTGAATCACCAGCCATGAAAAAAAGGATATTTTAGGAATTAATCCTTTGATCCAAACCAAACTCGGTTGAAATTGTTGACCTTCCACACTGAGAAGCAAATTATAGGCAGTCTTAACTATGAAGTCACCACTTTGAGTCTCAACCCAAACAATGTGATCTTCATCCTCTCTAGAGGGAATAATTTGTTGAGTTAAAATGTTATAAAGCTCTTCAGACTCCGCTTCAAAACCCTGTACTCTAATGTGTTTCCACCTGTTGATATTTATATCCTACCACATATAATTTGCAACCTTCTTCCCAATATGTTGCTCCATATGCTCTTGAATCCTAGCCAAACAAGGATTCTAGGATAACTCCTCAGCTCTCACCCATCGATCCTTCCAAAAGTCTATTGTTTACCCATTTCCTAGAATCCATCTAAGACATTTCTTGACAAGATCCCTGCTCATGAGGATTGCCTTCCAAAAAGCAGACCCCGCCTTGCTAAGTTGTCATTAAGGAAGTTCACACCTTGGAGGTATTTCTTCCTAACTATGGTAGTCCATTCATTATCTACCTTAGTCAATAACCACCATGCTTGTTTGGATAACAGAGCTGTATTGAGATGAGCAACTCTCCTCAATCCTAACCCCCCATCAAATTTAGGTTTGCACACCTTGTTCCAACCTACTAAATGGATCATTTTCTTATCCTCAGTCCCTGACTAGAGAAATTTTTTTTGAAGCTGCTCAATTTTGTGATACACCTTGATGGGAGGTCTGAACACTGATAGGAAGTAAATGGGTATACTTTGAAGTGAAGCCATAGTTAAAACTACTTTGCCTACTTGAGATAACAGATGTCCTTTCCAACCTACTAGCTTTTTTTGGATCCTCTCCAGAACTATGTTCCACATTGATCCTTCAGGTTTCCTCGTAAACAGGGGAAGACCTAAATAGGAGGTGGGAAGGGATGCAATTTGACATTCCATGATCCTTGCTATGATGTTTTGCCTAGGAATGGGGGTATTGATGAAATAAAGTTTGCTCTTATCAAAATTCACTTTCTATCCAATCGCTTCTTCATACATTATGAGAATATTTTTAATCCTTCTTGCCTCAACCATAGAAACCAAAGTCAGTAGTATTGTATCATCAACAAATTGCTAATGTGTCATCGGGGTAGTTAGTGACGTGGCCTTGATACCTTATATGAGTCCAGCTACTGCTGCTGCCTTAATGGTTCTTCCCAAGGCCTCCGCTACAATGATGAACAACATAGGACTTATGGGATCTCCTTGTCTTAGATCACATTTGCTTTGAAAAAAGCTTGCAGTAGACCCATTAACCAAAACTGAAAAACAAGACTTAGAAATACACTCTCTTATTAACTTGACCCATTTCATGTTGAAGCCAAATTTTAATAAAACTGCCTCTAGGAATTCCCAATTTATCCTATCATAAGCTTTGTTCATGTCTAACTTTAAAGCCATGATTGCTTTTTTGGTCTGAGCAGCTGTATGAAGAGCCTCATGAACAGTAATAACTCCATCTAAGATTGATATTCCTTGTACAAAACTTCCTTGACTTGGATCAATGATATCCGATAGAACTTTCTTCAAACGGTTGGCTAAAACTTTGGACATAATTTTATAGGATATATTACACAGGCTAACCGGCCTAAAGTCAGCCATAGTCTTGGGGTTGGGGCCTTTAGGGATCAAAGCAATCAAAGTTGAATTAAAACCCCTTGGAATATGATTTGAACTTTGGAACTCCTTGATTGTAGCAATAACTTCTGCTCCAACAATATCCCAACAAACTTGGAAAAACCGCGATGAAAACCCATCCGACCCAGGAGCTTTGACAGGATCCATGTTAAACAAAGCCTCCTTTATCTCTTCATCTAAAAAAGCTACTGTAAGAGACTCATTAATCATTTCATAAATGAGTTGTGGAATGAATTGAAGGAGAGAGTCCTCTGCTTGGGCATTTCAGGCCCGTTCTTCACCCAATAATGAACTAAAAAAATTAACAGCCTCATCCCTGATCTCCTAAATGTTTTGAGTTGAGGATCCATCCACCTTAGTTAAATTTCTAATATTATTGTTGCTTCTATTGCTCAATGTGGTAACATGGGAAAAATTTGAATTAGAGTCCCCTTCCTTTAGCCATAATACCCTTGATTTCTGCCTCCAATACATCTCCTCACAAGCTAAAATATTATAAAACTCACAAAGGATTTCCTTCTCTTCAGTCCTTGTCGCCTCATCATAGGTTCCATTTTGGATTTTGCTTTCTATTATTCTTAGTTTTTCCCCCACTGCTCTCTTATTCTCAAAAATATTTCCAAAGACTTCTTTATTCCATATTCTAAGGTTGTTTTTCACCATCTTAAGTTTTTGAGATAGTTTGAAGGAAGCACTTCCCTAGATAGGCTGCTGCCACCATTCCTCTATTCATTTCTTGAAGTCTGGATGTTTAACCCACATTGACAGAAATATGAATGGCTTTTTAAAGGAGTTAGCCTGAAATGCCTCCCATAGAATAAGATTATGGTCTGAAGCGCATTTAGGAAGGGCTTGTAATTCTGAATCACCAAACATTGTTGTAGCTTCCTTGGATAAAAAAAACCTGTTCAACCTTTCTTGAATCAGCTGACTTCCTATCCTCTTGTTACTCCATGTAAATTTGTCTCATTTTAGTCTTACATCCATCAATTCATTTGTGTTAATGAATTAATTGAAGTCCTCCATGCTCCTTGAGGGTAACCTAAATCCTCCCTTCTTATCATATGGGTAAATGGGGGTATTGAAATCTCCCCCAATAACCCAAGGAATGTCTTTAAAATCTTGGCTCAAATGCCCCAAAAACTCCCACAGTTCAGATCGCCCTTGGATAGAGGTGGGGGCATAAACATTTGACATAATCCAATTCTTATTAGTATCAAAATCATGAAATAATATGCTTAAGACTCTTTCATTTGCCTGAATAATACTTCCTTCTATTTTAATAGGATCCCATAAGATCATGAGGCCCCCAGATGCTCCTCTCACCTGTTGAAAGGCCACTTCCCCTTGCTTCCAAATGCTTCTAGCTATAAGTGCTGATTGTGTCGCATCTGTTTTGGTTTCTTGAAGAAAAATGATAGTAGGATTCCAATCCTTCCTTATAGACTTCACCATCCTTTGTTTTGGTGGGCCATTTAGGCCTCTCACATTCCATGAGAGAACCTTCATTTAGATTGTTTGATATTTTTTCCCCGCCCCCTTCCCCGAGCCAAAGGGGGTTTGTCAATTTTGCTATTATCCCGGCCAGGAATAGCTTGTTGTAACAATGTTCTTTACTTTTCGTTTGCAATTTCTTCATTGATTCTCATTCTATAGTGCTCTATTGTAGATATTCTCCCTTTCTTTCTTTCACTTCCATAATCTATCGGAGGCTTGGTGGTGCTTCTAGTCTATTTTGGACTGAAATGAGGGGGCATATACTATGATAGTCTAGGGCTTGAACCTTCTTCCTCATTTTGGGGGTTTTCAATTCCCTCTTCATCCTCAGCCTTGTTTTGGTTCACCTCTCCTATATGGTTCCTAAACAGGGGGATTTCCTTCAAGGAACCTTTTACCGTTGGGCTCATATGATAAGGGATAATTTGCTCCACCACTGGATTAGGAGCTACATTTTTGCCTCTTGTTTCCACAACTTCGACTCTTGACTCTATTTTTTCCATGTTTAAACTAAAATGACCTAGAAATTTTTCTTCATTTTGAGCATAGATTTTGGGGCTTTTTGTCATAACTGTGGATGGTCCTAATTTGGATGGGGAGTCTAGGATTTCAGGAAACTTGACACTGATGGTATCATCCTTACTATTTTCTTTTTCAACTTCTAGATTTGCTAGGATATCAAACATGTTCAAGCTGGGATATTTATTACATACCTTATGATTTTTGCCTCCCTCATTATGTTGCTTTCCTTTCTCCTGGATTTTTTCTAGTTCTGTGTAGGCTTGGTTAGCCTGGTTATTCTTAACTTGTCTGTATCCTTCCAAGTTAAGACACGGTCCTTGAAACTTTGGGATCCCTCTCCTATTAGCTTTCCCCAGAAAAACTTCACTCGTGGCTTCCTTGTTTGTAGTTATTGTCAGACATTGGGCTTTAAGGTGGCCCTGGGTTTTGCACACGCTACAAAATGCCATCTTGTTCTCATACTCCACAGGCTGAATCCTTAGAAACTCTCCATATGCTAGTTCCACCTGAGAAGGTAGATCAGAATCCAAGTTTGCATTTACACAGATCCTGGCATGCGTCAGTCTAGTCCTTTCTCGGGTTGAATGGTCTATTACCATGAGCTCTCCTATCATCTTTGCTATGCCACTAAGCCAATACTCATTAAAAAATTGGGTTGGGAGGTTTGGTAAGCGGACCCAAATGGGTGCTATATTAATGTTCTACTTCTCAGGGTTGAAATCCTCCTTCCACTTCCACAGAAAGAGGCTACGCCTTCCTAGAAACTAGGGTCCTCCTGTCAAGATGCGATCTGCATCATATTTGTTGTTGAGTCTTATCATAAAAAAACTCTTGAAATGGCTACGATTTCTAAGCTTCCTGAAGTTTTCCACTTTGCCGCGGCCCATAAGCGAATAGTCTCAATGTCCTACCTTCCTCCCAAAAACTTGCCAACTAAGGATGATGCCTCCATATCCAATAATCTTTTCATAATCTCCACTAGCACAGTTAACCTGCTATTGTTTGGTATTAGGGGCGATAGTTCACTGACTTGCTCCTTATTTTTCCCTTTCAACATTTCCAAAAATGTTGGGCCCTTCTTTCCAGCTCCCGAACCCTAGTGGGACCCTTTGTCTGAGGGTTTATCTAGAGGATTTGTACCTTTAGCCTTTTTGAACTGAGCTGATAGGGAATCCTTTTCCTTTCCAACTACAACATTCTGCCCTGCCTCTGGATCTTCTCCTTTCATTGGTTCAAAATTCCTACCTACCATTTTTGCTCCTCCTCCATTTCCTTCGCTTCCTCCACCGCTCCTCATCTCATGAAGCCCTAGGTGTATATAGATCAATCATAATTATTGACTGACTCTTGAATAAAGGGTTTTGTGATTATTGTGAGGATATTGAGTATTGTTTAAGTTGGAGTGATAAGGTGTAATTGTGATATAAAAATTATCCTCTAACCCTTATTGAGTTTTTCAAATAAGTAATTGTGAGTGTGGCATATTTTTAAGGGCAACTACTCTTCAAGAAAAGGTATGGGCAAAATTCTTCTTTGTTGAGTTAGGTGATTGGCTTGATTGAAAATTAAGTTTGGAGTGAAAAGGATTTTATTAGGATTTCCTTTTCGAAAGTGGTTGAGTTAATGCTTCAAGGTTTTTTGGATTGAGAGTTGTGATTAAACCTTGTTTGATAAGCATTATTGTTTAGACCATTGGTTGAGTGAAGGACATTGAGTTAATATTTAAAGTTTTTCTGAATTGAGGGTTGTGATTAAAACTTTGTTTTATTAGCATTGTTGTGGACTATTTTTGTGTGAGCTTTTGTGGAAGCTTGCAATGTAGATTTGAGAAAGTCCTAGAGAGGACTTATTGAGTAGATTTAGATAGGTTCTTAGTGGACCTGTTGAGCAGAGTTGTGTAGGTTCTGAGTGGACCTATTGAGCATACTTGAGCAGTTCTGAGTGGACCTGTTGAACAGATTTGAGCAGTTTCTAAGTGGACCTATTGAGTAGATTTGAGCAGATTCTGAGTGGACCTGCTAAGAAGATTTGAGTAGGTTATAAGTGGACTTGTTGAGAAAATTTGAGTAGGTTTTGAGTGGACCTATTGAGAAGATTTTAGTAGATTCTAAGTGGACCTATTGAGCAGGTTTGAGAAGGTTCTAAGTTAACCTATTGAGCAAATATTTGGAGGTGATAAAGCAGAGAGGATAAAGTATCCAATGGATAGAGATCCATTAGCACGAACATTGAGGATAGGTATTCTAAGTGAGGACAAGAGTATTCAAGTGGATAGATATCCATAGTCAGTGCAGTGGAGGCAGTATCTTCTAGAGGATCACCAGCCAAAGTAGAGGAGAAGGAGTTATCCTATGTATAGAGATCCACAAACCAGATTTAGGGGATCAACATCTCCTTTGGAAAGATATCCATAAACATTGTAATTGGGAAGGATTCTCAAAATATTATTTGAGAAATATTTAGAAGAAATATTTTCTCTATGGAGGTAGCCCACATTGGGTGAACCACATTAAATTTGTGTCTCTATTGTGTATGGTTTTTTGTGCATTGCTTTTATCACTGCTATTTATACACTGCATAATATTGATTTGAAAAGAAAAGTAAAAAGTGGGCATATAATGTTCACCCCCCTCTCAGTATAATCTTGTGTTATTCAATTGGTATCAAAGTGGGTTCCTTTAGAAGATTTTGACAGCTTGAAGGAAAAGTTGTCTAAGAACACAATGGATCAAAAGGATCAAAGGGATGGGTCCATCAATAATGTACTACCATTATTTGATGGAAGTGACTTCCTGTGTTGGTGTGTGCTAATGAGATTTTACCTGATGGCACTTGGAAATAAATTTTGGGATGAAGTGGAACTTGGATATGATTCAGCAACCAATCCTCCAACAAATAAGGAAGGTAAACAAATAGAGGATTATTCAGCAGAGAATGGTTATGATCTCAAGCTAGAACTTATCTATGCCCTTGACATAATAAAGAAGGTAAGAAAGCAACACTATGAGCTTGAAAGTCAGTTTCAAGAATGCGATGAAGAAATATTATTTCTCATAGAGGATTTAGAAAATTCAAATGCTAAGGCAATCAAGTTTAAATATAAGTTAGAAGCAAAGATTCTAGAATGTGAAAAGTTAACACAAGAAGTGGCCCTACTAAAGGAATATTTAGAGGATTCCAAGAATAAGCTATACAAGTATGTAAACAATGAAAAGAGTGTGGATAAAATATTCAAGATATACAAATAAGAGCAAAAAACAAGACAAGTCTTGGTTCTAAACATGTTCAAAAGAAAAAGGAAGAAGAGTCTACTTCAAGTCTTGAAGAAGAAGAAACTTCAGAAGAAGATAATGTAAGTGGGAGTGAGATATAAGAGGATGATTTGGACATCAAAGAGTTCAATAAAGATAGGAACAATGCACAAAGAAGATACATATGGAACAACAATCAGAATAAGAGACCAATGAGGTCAAGACAAGGAAGCTTCAATGGAATATTTTTTTCATGTCACAAGTTTGGGTACATGGCTTCACAGTGTAAGACACATGAAATATAAGAATATGGAAAAGGACAGATTTTCCAAGGGTATTTCTACTCATGTAATGAGTTTTATCACAAGGCAATAAATTGCAAGATTCATGACAAAATAGGATATGACTTCACTAGGAGAAATCCTAAGACAGTTGCACCTCCAAGGATTAATAACATTAAGTTTTATAAGTGCAATAGTGATGGTCACATAGTAAGATGGTGTAGAGAAAATTTTGTAGAAATAGGCATGAACAAGAACAAGAATATGAACATGAACAGGAATATGAATAGAAATAGGAACATGAACAAAAACAAGAATATGAACAGGAACAGGAACAAGAATAGGAACATGGATGAGAACAAGAACAAGAACAAGAACAAAAGTTATGACAGGAATATGGATGATGACTTGGAAAGAAAAGGTTAGAAGATTCAAAAAACTCAAAAAAGAAGGTAAAACAATAAAGGTAAAGAATAGTGCTTTCAAGGAGTAGAAATACTCCCACCATAGAATTAACCACCTCATGTGGATGTGGGGGAGGAGCTAAGCTAAGAGGTTCATTCTTAGTCCCGAGCTCCAAAGGTGACCCTTTGAAATTGATGTCAAAGGGGGAAAGATTTGTGTATTGGGGAGAGATTTGATATCTAAGGGAGCAATGCCCCAGGAGGAGCAAAAGAAAAATAAAGGTTAGGTTTCAGTAAAAGGATATGGGTTGCAATCAATGACAAAGGGAGAGATTGTTGGAAATTTTGAGTCCCTAATTCAAAGTTGTCATTGATGTCACCATTGATGCCACTAGATAGATTCATCATTAATACCAAATATTTTAGCAGGAAATAAAGACAACAAAGATGGTCATTTGATATTCAGAAAGAAGGGATAAATTGAAAAGGAGTTATAATATTTATTTTATAAATTATTTAAAGTAAGGATGAATTTAAATTTTATAAATAAATATTAAAAGGTACTTTATCAAAGGTGAAATATTATAATGGTTAGAAGTGCCATGGTGAAAACCCAAATAAAAAATTTGTAATTTTCATTACAATATTTTATATTGCAAAAGTGGGTTTATAAAGTCTAAAATTATCTTAATAAACCCAAAGGTTGGGTTTAAAGGTTTAAGACCAAAGAATATTTTAATAAATCCAAAGGTTGGATTTAAAGTTTTAAACAAGGCAAAGTTCATTTCCACTGATGTCATAGAAGCCAAAGGGAAGCACCTATGTTTTTGATTTAGTGGAAATGCATATAAATACCATGCCCAAAGTTGATTTTCGAATTATCCTTGCTCGAATTAAAAAGATAAAGCATATGAATTAAATGCAAAGCTTGTCAGATAGAATAGTGAAATTTGTGTTTGACATGATGGTTAAAGGAAACAAAATCAAGCGTGTTGATTAGTTGGAAGCCAACAAGGCACCTTGGCCTAATGACAAGTGGGCTGCAATCTTACATTTTGGTGTGCATGGTGGATAGTGTTCGAATCTTGCGAAAGCTTTTGGTGGATGTGTTGAAGGTTCCAATTTTTAGACGTATACATTTTGCAAGGCAAGGAAGGGGTGTTGAAGCACGTGGTGCTTCTTCCTTCCCAACAAGCTTGTAGCTCGTGTGGTGGTTTACATCATGGTAAAATATTTGTGTGGTCTTCATTGAGAGTTTGAAACTCTCCAAAGGCAAAGGTACATTTTTATGTTTCATTTTATTAATGCCTAAGTTGGAGGTATAAGGTATTTGGTGGTTGAAGTCTTTGCATTGTGATAAAGGTTGGTAGTTGAGAAATATCATTAGGAGTTATAAGGAGAATTTTATTTTTCTTTTTAAGTCTTAAATTTTGCTATTGTGGAATATTGAAAGGTTAAGACTTTTTTAGGTTGTGTGTTATTTTGAATAAAGGGTTTTGTGATTATTTTGAGGATGTTGTGTATTGTTTAAGTTGGAGTGATAAGGTGTAATTGTGATATTATTTTTGTGATATAAAAATTATCCTCTAACCCTTATTGAGTTTTTCAAATAAGTAATTATGAGTGTGGCATATTTGTAAGGGCAACTACTCTTCAAGAAAAGGTATGGGCAAAATTATTCTTTGTTGAGTTAGGTGATTGGCTTGATTGAAAATTAAGTTTGGAGTGAAAAGGATTTGATTAGGATTTCCTTTTCGAAAGTGGTTGAGTTAATGATTCAAGGTTTTCTGGATTGAGAGTTGTGATTAAACCTTGTTTGATAAGCATTATTGTTTAGACCATTGGTTGAGTGAAGTACATTGAGTTAATGCTTAAAGGTTTTCTAAATTGAGAGTTGTGATTAAAACATTATTTTATTAGCATCGTTGTTGAAGCCAATGGGATATGCAAAGAACTTGAACTTGAGTTAGAAAATAACATGAGTATCATTGTTATGTGAGATTTGTGTTGGTCATTGTTGGAAACATTTTGAGTGAAGAACACAAGCTTATACTGAGAGGGGGGTGAACAGTATAAGACTTAACCAATTAATAATTTTAACTTTAGATAGCAGTGGCATCAACACAACATTAATCAAGACAGAAAGCATCACACATTGAAGACCCATTTTTAACGTGGTTCACCCAAAATGGTTGGGCTACATCCACAAAAACTTTTCTCTAAAAGTTATCTCAAGGTTCTTTGGGAATCCTTCCCAATTACAATGTTTATGAGCCTCGGCTCAAAGGAGATACCTTCTCCCAATCAGAATTTATGAGCCTCTCGCTCAAAGGAGATACCTTCCCTCTCGCTCTGGAAATGATCCCTCAGAAGATCAACTGCCTCTACCTCTTGCCAGCACGTGGAACTCCTTTCCACCGAAGACCTCCTATCCTCAATGCTTAGCCTAAGAGACCTCTGCCTTCTATGATCACGTCCACAGCAGCTCAACAACCAAATCTATCCTCAGGTTCTTCTCATAGAACCAATACATCTCTGTCCTCAAGTTCTCTGATAGAACTATCAAACTCAGCTCACAAGTCCTCTGCTCTCTTTGCGCAATCACAACCGCATTTTGGTCGAACTTCAACCTTTGCACTGTCTACGCAAACACAGTGGTACTTAGAAAAATTCACCATGACTCTTCGCTCACTCTGCACACTTCGATCGAATTTTGCACTCTGCTCTCGACGATCGAACTTCTCACTCTGCGCTCTATCAGCGAACGTCGCAACGCACAACACCTTCAACTCTCCAAACAGCCCTCCTTTTATAACAAAATTTTCATGATGAAAACTTTAATCTTAGTCGGCTGTTATACCAAAAACAAACCCTAATCTACGTCGGCTGCAAGCCCTAATTTTCATCGACTAAAATTTAACTTTGTCGGCTTCACTACCTCTGTAACTCTTCTGTAGCTTCTGCCATGAAACTACAACATGTCACGATATCATGACACCTTTGCAACCGTACACTTTCTTTTGGCTTTTGTCGTGATATCATGACACTTCAGCCTTTGACGACTTCAACTAAGCTCTTGTCGTGATATCATGACACTTTTGTCTTTGTCAACATCAACTTTGCTTTTGTCGTGATATCGCGACACTTCTCCCTTCGTCGACCTCCTTTCGCTTTTGTCATGAAATCATGACACTTCTCTTAATAGCCTCTTATGCTCCTTTTGTCAGAAATCGACCTTCTCTTAGACTCTATTTGTCATGAAATCGTGACACTTTCTCCAACCGTACGCTGCCATCTCAATATGTTGTGAAATCATGACACTTTTTGCATTCGTTTGCTTTCTCTTCAACGTCAGAAATGTTATAGCTTTCTAACTGTCTGAAATCGTGACGCTTTTACATTGACGTCTTCTTTGCACTGTCATGAAATCGTGACGCTTCTCATTTCAGACTCTTCCCTTTGCTACATGTCGCGAAAATCATGACACTTTATCTTGCTTCCACTTTGTCTTCTAACTTGTCATGAAATCGTGACACTTTTTCTCCTTAGCACTTTTCTTTTCTTGGTCGAAAACATCGACATGTCACGATATCATGACACTTTTGCTTTCAGACTCTCTCTCCTACATTATGTCATGAAATCATGACACTTTTCTTTCGACTCTCTCTCAACATGTCAGAAATCGTGACACTTTTCGTCCGTTCAACCTTCCTTGCAATATGTCATGAAATCGTGACATTTTGACTCTGAAAATTCTCTCTCCTCTTTGAGTCGTGAAACTGCGACATGTCGCGATATCGCGACACTTTTCTAACTTGCTTTCTTTCGAACCTGTCATGCCGTAACCTTCATCAAAACAAATTATTTTACATCAAATCAAATTCCTTCAAAAGCTTCTTGACATCAATGACAACTTATACACTTGAGCAAAGGCAATGTACCCAAGGTACCCAAAATTGCCAACAATCTCCCCCTTTGTCATTGATGGCAAACCTTTACTGAAAACACGTCTCAAGAGCCAAAACTGAAACCAACTGTGCTAACAACTGAGAAACTGTGCCCACAACCGAGAATCTTCCTTTGAAGTTTTGCTCCCCCGACTTGAAGCTTTCCTCTTCACTTGAAGCTCTCCCCCTTACTCATATCTCTCCCCCTTTGTCATCAATGGCAAAGGGTCACCTTTGGGGCTCGGGACTAAGAATGAGCCTCTTAGCTTGGTCCCTCCCCCACCTCCTGATGAGGTGATTAATTCTGGGGTGGGAGTACAACTCCCAATTTCTCCCTTAGATACTCAAACGTATCTCTTGGAAGAGGTTTGGTGAAGATATCTGCAATCTGCTCTTTAGTAGACACATACTCTAGCTTGACTTGCTTGTCTTGCACTTTCTCCCTTAGAAAGTGATACTTGATGGAAATATGCTTTGTCCTTGAGTGCATTACTAGATTTTTGGAAATACTTATGGCACTTGTATTATCACAAAGTATGGAGATGGGTTGTTCATGCTTGACTTTGAAATCCTCCAAGGTGGTTTTCATCCATAAAACCTGTGTACACCCAACCACTGCTGCTATGTATTCAGCCTCTGTTGTAGATAAGGAAACTGAAGGTTGTTTCTTACTTAGCCAAGAAACCAAACTCTTTCCCAGAAAGAATGCTCCACCACTAGTGCTTTTCCTGTAATCGCCCTGCCCAATATACATCTGTATAGGCCGTGAGGGTGAAATCATCACCTTTGGGATACCAAAGCCCAAGGTCCATAGTGCCATTCGGATATCTGAATATCCTTTTAACTGCTATAACATGAGAATCTTTTGGAGCTGCCTGAAATCTTGCTACTAACCCAACTGCCTGCATGATATCTGGTCTGGTAGCTGTAACATATAATAAACTGCCAATCATTGATCTGTACAACTTTTGATCTGTCACTGGAGATTCATCATCCTTACTCATCTTGCACCCTGTAATCATTGGAGTACATACTGGTTTGTTGTCCATCATCCCAAATTTCTTCAACATTTCTTTGATATACTTCCCTTGAGAGAGAAATACACCATCTTTTGATTGAGCAATCTGAAGACCTAAAAAGAATGACAGCTCTCCAATCATAGACATCTCAAATTCCTTCTGCATGGTGTTAGCAAAATCTTTGCACATCTGAGTCTTATTTCCCCCAAAAATAATATCATCAACATAGACAACCATAATCAACATATCATCATCTTCATTCTTAATATACAAATTGCTATCTGCCACGCCTTTCCTGAAACCTTGCTCATGAAGATAACTGTCAAGTCTTGAGTACCAAGCCCTCGGTGCTTGCTTTAACCCATACAAGGCCTTTTTTAGTTTACACACATAGTCTGACTGTTCTGAGAGAGACACTCCTTCTGGCTGTTCTATGTAGACTTCTTCTACCAACACGCCATTTAGAAAAGCTGACTTTACATCCATTTGATATACCTTGAATGATTTGAAGCTTGAAAGTGCCAAAAACATTCTGATAGCTTCAAGACGAGCAACAGGAGCAAACGTCTCTTCGAAATCAACACCTTCTACTTGAGCATAACCTTTGCAGACTAACCTAGCTTTGTTTCTGACAATTTTTCCATCCTCATTGAGTTTATTTCTGAATATCCATTTTGTGCCAATGACATTCTTGTCCTTAGGTCTTGGAACCAAATCCCAAGTTTCACTTTTCTCTATTTGATTTAGCTCTTCATCCATTGCTTTTACCCAAAACTTATCTGCACATGCTTCCCTGAAATATTTTGGCTCAATCTGAGATAATAATGAAACATTTGTAGAATCATGTGAAGGAATGACTCTTCTTCTTGTTTGCTCTGCTATTTGGATCACCAATGATCAAATATTTGGGATGATGTTTCTGAACATATCGTGAAGGAGTTTTGGGAAGCAGCTTGTTGTCTTTCCTCTTCTTCATCTGAAACCTCTCTGAATTCTTCTTGACAGATTTCATCATCGAGTTCCTTGACTAGTTCTATTATCCCTATATTTTCATCAACTCGTTACATTTATGCTCTCTACAACCGTATGAGTTCTTTTGTTGAAGCATCTGTAGGCCTTGCTTCTGCTGGAATATCCAAGAAAGATTCCCTCATCACACCTAGGATCAAACTTACCCAAATTCTGATCTTCCCTTCCGATGAAGCACTTACTCCCAAACACTTTGAAGTATTTTACTGTAGCTGGTCTTCCTTTCCACAACTCATAAGGAGTTTTATGATGATTGACTCTAAGTTGGGCCCTGGTGATAATGTAGACTCGTTGTATCGATCGCCTCTTTCCAAAAGCCATCTCGAAAGTTTTGACTCATTTAACATAGCTCTAGCCATATTTTCAATAGTTCTATTTTTCCTTTCAACTACTCCATTTTGTTGAGGAGTTCTTGTTGTTGAATATTCTCTTTTGATTCCTTGTTGCTCACAGTATTCCACAAATTCATTTGAAGTGAACTCTCCTCCTCTATCTGATCTTAAGCATTTGATTCTCTTGTCAGTCTCATTTTCAATCATTTCTTTGAAAGCTTTAAATTTTTCAAAAGCTTCAGATTTTTCTTTGAGAAAAGTAACCCAAGTCATTCTAGAATAATCATCTATAAACAACATGAAGTAGCTTTCTCCCTGAATGCTCTGAGTTCCGGTAGGGCCACATAAATCAGTATGAATAAGATCCAATGGTTTTGAAGAAGTATACCCTTTTGATTTGAAACTGGTTCTGGTCCTGTTTTCCATGTTGACACGGACCGCAAATGATGTTATGGGGCCTTTTTATTTTGGGCAAGTCTCTAACTGGCTTCCTTGTTACTAATATTGACAAGATTATCAAAGCTCAAATGCCCCAATATTTTATGCCATAGCCAACTCTCATCTTCTTGAGTTAGAAAACACTTTTCCTTTTTTATCTCACTTAGCATGTAAAGATTGTTTGGAGTCCTTGTAGCACTAGCAATGAGTTTTCCATTTTTTTCTTTACTTATCTCACATCTATCTGAAAAGAAAGATACTATGTGCCCTTGATCACAAAGTTGACTCACACTTAGAAGATTATGTCTTAGGCCTTCTACATAAAGCACATTTTCTGTTTTGGATTTCCCATCCAAACTAAGAGTCCCTTTACCACAGATTTTAGCTGACTCATTATCTCCAAAACTGACTGTTCCTCTGTTTGTTTTTTTTAAGACCAAAAACTTTTCCTTTTCACCAGTCATATGTTTTGAACAACCACTATCAAGATACCATTTTTCTACTTTGTCTTGAGCATGAAAAGCAGTTTGAACTATCATTGACTTAGATTTGATCTCATTTCTCTTTTTAGTGAACTCAAGGCTAGATCTATCCAAACAGCACATCCTTGCTATATGCCCAAAATTCTTGCACTTGTAACACATGACATTTTTATTCATAAGAGGTGCAAAAGAGTTAACATTTTCCTTACTATGGCTATTCAAAGACTTATTGCAATGCATAGCTTCGTGACCAAATTTCTTGCAGGAAAAACAATAGCCATGGAAAGTATTATGTAACCTGTTTTGATGCCTTGGATGGTTGTTCTTCTTGTGACCAACTGGAATCCACCGCTCTTCAGGATGAAGATTGATCTTGCTTGAAGACCCTGTTTCATAAATGGTGATACCATCCTTCTTTTGCTTTTCACACGGAGTATTCTGTCTGAGAGTCAACTGTTCCAACTTCACTCTAAGAGACATAACCTCTTCTTCTAGTTTCTCGCAATCAGCTTCCTTTCCTTTTAGAGCCTCTGTCGAACCTCGTTCAATCTTCTTCCCTTCTTCAGCTAGAATTTTGAAGTCTATAACACTTTGAGACAATTCTGATCTTGCTATCTCTTCTTCCTGACATTGATACTTGAGAACAAAATTCTCTTCCCTGAATTTCTCAAGCTTTCTTAGAGCCAAGAAGAATTCACCTTTGAGATCGAACTCAACCTCTTCATCTCTTTCTGAATCTGTATGTTCCTCTGATAGATCCTTCTCCAAGCTGTTAGGCTCTTTCTGGAGAGACCCGCTCTGATACCAATTGAAGAACACAAGCTTATACTGAGAGGGGGGGTGAATAGTATAAGACTTAACCAATTAATAATTTTAACTTTAGATAGCAGTGGCATCAACACAACATTAATCAAGACAGAAAGCATCACACATTGAAGACCCATTTTTAATGTGGTTCACCCAAAATGGTTGGGCTACATCCACAAAAACTTTTCTCTAAAAATTTATCTCAAGGTTCTTTGGGAATCCTTCCCAATTACAATGTTTATGAGCCTCGGCTCAAAGGAGATACCTTCTCCCAATCAAAATTTATGAGCCTCTGCTCAAAGGAGATACCTTCCCCTCTGCTCTGGAAATGATCCCTCAGAAGATCAACTGCCTCTACCTCTTGCCAGCACGTGGAACTCCTTTCCACCGAAGACCTCCTGTCCTCAATGCTTAGCCTAAGAGACCTCTGCCTTCTATGATCACGTCCATAGTAGCTCAACAACCAAATCTGTCCTCAGGTTCTTCTCATAGAACCAATACATCTCTGTCCTCAAGTTCTCTGATAGAACTATCAAACTCAGCTCACAAGTCCTCTGCTCTCTCTGCGCAATCACAGCCGCATTTTGGTCGAACTTCAACCTTTGCACTATCTGTGCAAACACAACGGCACTTAGAAAAATTCACCATGACTCTTCACTCACTCTGCACACTTCGATCAAATTTTGCACTCTGCTCTCGGCGATCGAACTTCTCACTCTGCGCTCTATCTACGAACGTCGCAACACACAACACCTTCAACTCTCCAAACAGCCCTCCTTTTATAACAAAATTTTCATGATGAAAACTTTAATCTTAGTTGGATGTTATACCAAAAACAAACCCTAATCTACGTCGGCTGCAAGCCCTAATTTTTGTCGGCTAAAATTTAACTTTGTCGGCTTCACTGCCTCTGTAACTCTTCTGTAGCTTCTGCAAAACTACAACATGTCGCGATATCGCGACACCTTTGCAACCGTACACTTTCTTTTGGCTTTTGTCATGATATCGTGACACTTCAGCCTTTGACGACTTCAACTAAGCTCTTGTCGCGATATCGCGACACTTTTGTCTTTGTCAGCATCAACTTTGCTTTTGTCACGATATCGTGACACTTCTCCCTTCGTCGACCTCCTTTCTGCTTTTGTCATGAAATCATGACACTTCTCTGTTTCTCTTTGCCTTCAGAAACGACACTTCTACTTGCATGAAATCGTGACACTTTCTCCAACGAACGCTCCATCTCAATCTGTCGTGAAACCGCGACACTTTCTGCATCTGTTTGCTTTCTCTTCAACCTTGCAATCGTGATGCTTCAGTTTTGACGCTTTCTTTGCAACTTCGTGAAATCGTGACGCTTCTACATTTAGACTCTTCTTTGCAATGTCTGAAATCCTGAGCTTCTCATTTTGTTTCTTTGCATGTCAGAAATCGTGACACTTTATCTTGCTTCCACTTTGTCTTCTGACTTGTCGTGAAATCGTGACACTTTTTCTCCTTAGCGCTTTTCTTTTCTTCGGGTCATGAAAACCCGACATGTCGTGATATCGTGACACTTTTTCTCCTGGACTCTCTCTCTTGCATTATGTCATGAAATCGTGACACTTTTTCTTTCGGACTCTCTCTCCTGCAACATGTCATGAAATCGTGACACTTTTTCGTCCGTTCAACCTTCCTTGCAATATGTCACGAAATCGTGACATTTCTGACTCCGAACATTCTCTCTCCTCTTTGAGTCGCGAAACTGCGACATGTCGCGATATCGCGACACTTTTCTAACTTGCTTTCTTTCGAACCTGTCATGCCGTAACCTTCATCAAAACAAATTATTTTACATCAAATCAAATTCCTTCAAAAGCTTCTTGACATCAATGACAACTTATACACTTGAGCAAAGGCAATGTACCCAAGGTACCCAAAATTGCCAACATTGAGTTGGGTGATATAAACTTGGACTAGGGTTTGTGTGAAAGGATTGTTCCTTGAGGTGATTGGTTGAGTAGAGTTGATTGAGCCTAGTCAAGTGAATGTGTGAAGTGGTTGTTCAAGTTCCATGAAACAAAATATTCTATGAGATTGATTTGAGTTGAGATTGAGATTTGAGAATAGAACATATTGAGTCTCTAATAATTCTCTTTATGCTTCTATGATATTTATTTGAGTTGAGATTGAGAATTGAGAATATAACATATTGAGTCTCTAACAATTCTCTTTATGCTTCTATGAGATTTATTTGAGTTGAGATTGAGCTTTGAGTATACAAAATATTGAGTCTCTAACAATTCTCTTTATTCTTCTATGATACTGAGCTAAGAAAGTGATTGAGCATTGAGTATAGAACATATTGATTCTCTAAAAATTCTCTTTATGATTCTATAATATTGGACAAGTGTTGTGTGGACTTTTTAAGCTAATTTGAGACAAGTCTTTGAGAAGGCTTGTGGACTATTTTTGTGTGAGCTTTTATGGAATATTACAATGCAAATTTGAGCAAGTACTAGAGAGGACTTATTGAGCAGATTTGGATAGGTTCTGAGTGGACCTGTTGAGCAGATTTGTGCAGGTTCTGAGTGGACCTATTAAGAATATTTGAGTAAGTTTTGAGTGGACCTATTGAGCTGATTTGAGTAGGTTCTAAGTGGACCTATTGATCATATTTGAGTAGGTTATGAGTGGACCTATTGAGTAGATTTGAGAAGTTTTTGAGTGAACCTATAGAGCAAAGATTTGGAGGTGATAGAGCAGAGAGGACAAAGTCTCCAGTGGATAGAGATACATTAGCAAGGACATTACAGATAGGTCTTCTGAGTGAGGACAAGAGTCTTCAAGTGGAGAGAGATCCACAATCAGTGTAGTGGAGTCAGTGTCTTCTAAAGGATCAACAATCAAAGCATAGGAGGAGTTCTTCTATGGATAAAGATCCACAAACTAGATTTAGGGTATCAACATCTCCTTTGGACATAGGTCCATAAAAATTGTAATTCGGAAGGATTCCCAAAATATTATTTGAGAAATATTTAGAAGAAATATTTTCTCTATGGAGGTAGCCCACATTGGGTGAACCACATTAAATATGTGTCTCTATTGTGTATGGTATTTTGTGCATTGCTTTTATTACTGCTATTGATATTGCTATCTATACATTGCATAATATTGATTTGAAAAGAAAAGTAAAAAGTGGTCTTCTATTGTTCACCCCCCTCTCAATATAAGCTTGTGTTCTTCAATTAGTATCAGAGCGGGTTCCTTCATAAGAGTTTGATAGCTTGAAGAAAAAGTGGTCTAAGAACACAATGGATCAAAAGGATTAAAGGGATGGGTCCATCAATAATGTAGTACCAGTATTTGATGGAATTGACTTCTTATATTGGTGTGTGCTGATGAGATTTTACCTTATGGCACTTGAAAATAAAGTTTGGGATACAGTGGAACTTGGATATGATTCAGTAGCCAATCCTCCTATAGATAAGGAAGGTAAGCTTCTAATGCATGCAAATTCAAGAGCTATGAATGCAATTATAAAATGTTGCATAGATTATAATCTATGAAGGTTATGGAGTGTAAAACAACAAAAGATATGTGGGAACTATTGCATAACATATATGAAGAAGATAAAAGTGTCATGAAAGCTAAAATTAAAAATCTCAAAGGATAATTTGAAAACCTAAGAATGTGGGATGATGAAAACATTCGTGACTATCTCAACAAGGTTGATGAACTTATACATGAGATGAAAGGTCTTGGAATGAAGGTTGATGATTCTGATGCTTATGATAAGATCTTGAGAACTCTTCCAAAAAGGTACAATGAAAATGTTTCTATTATAGAAACATCAATTGATAGTGATTATCTGACAAGGAATTCTTTGCTTGGCATGCTTACAAATTTTGAGATAAGAACAAAATATCCTATCCCTCCAAAAGAGGCTGAATTCAAAGTAAACAAGAAGATAAAGGGTAAGAAGTTAGAATCAAGCAATGAGTCATCTAGTGATGAAGAAGAAAATTATGGTAGAAGAGATAAAAGTTCTAGAAGACCTATAAATCTAATATTTGTTAAGTGTTTCAATTGTGAAAAGTATGGACATTATGAAATAGAGTGCAAAGAACCAAAGAGCAACAATGATGAAGAAAATAGGATCACAAGTACAAGGAATCAGAAAGACACAAGTATCAGAAGAAAAGTGAGGATGAGAAAAATAAACAAGGGAAGAAGTTCTTCCAAAGGAAAAAGAGAAGCTAGTATGCGGATAATACAAGTAAGTACTCAAATTATAGTGATGTTATCTTTTCAGACAATGATAGAGATGAATTTATATTTATGGTTGAAGAGAAGGAACCAATTAAGAAAAAGACTCCAGTTATTCTCAAGTGTTTTAGATGTGGTAGATTTGGACATCTTGAAGATGATTGCACAAGGGATGGTTATAGAATCAGTGATGATGATTTTGTGTTGAGCAAGGTGCAACAGGAGTATTGTCATTGTTGTCAACACAGTCAGATAGATCTGTTGATGCAATGGACAGGAAGTTCAAAGGCTAGTCAGATGCAAAGACAGGAGTTCAAAGGTTACTCAGAGTATGTACAATGATTTTCCAAGAAGACCAAAGTGGACCACTTGCAAAAGATCAAAGAAAAATACAAGTAAGAAAAGTGTCGCGATATCGCGACATATACAGAAGAAAAACTATCGCGATTTCGTGACATGTTTGAAGAGAGAGAAAAAGGAGGAAAAACTGTCATGATTTCGCGACATGTTGGAAGAGAGAGAAACAACAGGAAAAACTGTCACGATTTCGTGACATGTTGGAAAGAAAAAAAGTGGAAAAACTATTGATTTGCGGAATTGTTGGAAGAGAGAAAGGAAGAGAGAAGAAAATGGATTTCGCGACATGTTGGAAAGAAAAAACACAAGTGGAAAAACTGTCACGATTTCGCGACATGTTGGAAGAGAGAGAAACAATAGGAAAAACTGTCATGATTTCGCGACATGTTGGAAAGAAAAAACACAAGTTGAAAAACTATCACGATTTCGCGACATGTTGGAAGGGAAAAAGACAAGTAGAAAAAGTGTCGCGATTTCGTGACATATTGCAAGAGAGTTTGTACGGAAGAAAAAGTGTCACGATTTCGTGACATATTGCAGGAGAGAGAGTTCAAAAGAAAAAGTGTCGCGATATCACGACATGTCGGGTTTTCACGACCCGAAGGCAAGAAAAAGTGCTAAGGAGAAAAAGTGTCACGATATCACGACATGTCGGGTTTTCGCGACCCGAAGGCAAGAAAAAGTGCTAAGGAGAAAAAGTGTCGCGATATCGCGACATGTCACGTTTTCGCGACCCGAAGGCAAGAAAAAGCTAAGGATGAAAAAGTGTCACGATTTGGGGACATGTTCTTACCACGAAGAGAAAGAGGAGAGAGAAAAAGTGTCACGATTTCGTGACATGTTTCATTTTCGTTGTCCAAAGCGAAGAGAAAGAGGAGAGAGAAAAAGGTGTCACGATTTCGCGACATGTTTCATTTTCGGTCCAAAGCGAAGAGAAAGAGGAGAGAGAAAAAGGTGTCACGATTTCGTGACATGTTTCATTTTCATGGTCAAAAGCTAAGAGAAAGCGTATGGAAGAAAAAGTGTAGCGATATCGCTACATGTTGTATTTCGTGGAGAGAAAGGAAGAAAAAGTGTGGATAGCTACATGTTGTATTCTCATGGGCCAAAGCTAAGAGAAAGCATATGGAGGAAAAAGTGTAGCGATATCGCTACATGTTGTATTCTCATGGGCCAAAGCTAAGAGAAAGCGTACGGAGGTGAAAGTGTCACGATATCGCGACATGTTGTGTTTTCATGGCAACAACAACAGAAGAGTTACAAGGGCAGTTGAAGCCGACGAAGACCGATGTTAGCCGACGAAGATTAGGGTTTGCAGTCGACTAAGATTAGGGTTTGCAGCCGACTATGATTAGGGTTACGACCGACTAAGATTAGAGTTTTTGATCTTGAAAATTTTGTTATAAAAGGAAGGTTGTTTGAAGAGTTGAGGTGTTGAAGTGCAAAGTTTGGAGAGAGTGCAAGAGTGAAATTTGGTCGTAGAGTGCGTGTGCAAGTCATCGAATCATTCTAAGTGTGAAGATCGCAAAGAAAGCAAAGTGCACAACAAGGAGAAGATGATCATGAGGTTTGATCGTAGTGAAGCAGTCTGTGAAGTGAGGGCACAGAGCGAGAAAAGTGCAGAGAATGCAAAGGTGAAGTAGACCAGTCAAGGTCTTGTAAAAGTGAAGGTATCTTACTGTTAAACCCAAAGATTCAATTTGAAGTCCAGGTTGGTGCTTGGCATCAGGGGTTGGTGCTCCTTCCAGTTGGTGCTGGTAAATCAGGGGTTGGTGCTCCTTTCTGTTGGTGCAGATAAATCAGGGGTTGGTGCTCCTTCCAGTTGGTGCTTGGTAAATTAATTGTAAAGTTGGTGCTTTGCAAAGGCTGGATTTGGATGGTAGTCCAAGCAGTCATTTTTGAGGAGTAGCCACATTGGTGAACCTCGTTAAATCTTGTGTTGTGTGTTGTTCTCTTGTTGTTCTTGCTGTATCTATTTATAAGTTTTAACTGCTATTGTTTTAAGAGCTGTTAATTCATAATTAAAGAGCTACACTGATTCACCCCCCCTCTCAGTGCCATTGTAAGTCTAACAATTGGTATCAGAGCTAAGTCCCTGTACAAGCTTAACCAGCTAGGGTGATCTTGGAAATAACACAATGGCAGGTGGTGAAGGCTTCTCATCAAACAAAGCACCATTGTTTGATGGATCTAATTATGCATTCTAGAGAGTCAGGATGCAGACATATCTCTGTGCTTTGGGTTATGACATCTAGGATTCAGTAGTCAGTGGATACACAATTCCCACCACTCCTCCAAAAGAAGCGGATGAAAAGAAACTATTTGAGAATAATTCGAAAGCAACGAATGCCATCTTGTGTGGATTAGCAGATAGTGAACTAGTAAAGGTCATGAGCTGTAAATCGGCAAAAGAAATATGGGACAAATTGAAGAGTGTTCATGAAGGAGATGATAAGATCAAAGAAGCCAAGTTATAGACACATCGAGCTCAGTTCGAAGCATTGAAGATGAATGACGATGAAAACATTGAGGCATTCATGTTGAGAGTTAATGGAATCATCAATGCGATCAGAGGACTCGATGAGGATATCGATGACTCTGCTATCGTGAAAAAGGTATTAAGATCTCTTCCTCAAAGGTTTGATTCCAAAGTCTCAACGATAGAAGAAGCTAAAAATCTAAATTATTTTAGTATAGATGAAATGTATGGTTCTTTAACTGCATATGAGATGAGGATAGGAAGATCTAAACCCTCTGACAGAGAAGCAACTTTCAAAGCTCTTAAAAATAAAAACACAAAACACGAGTCCGAGGAAGAAGAGACATCAGATGAAATGGAAGCAAACTTTGTTAGAAAACTAAAAAAGGGGAAAGGAAAATACGGAGGGAAGCTTCCATTTAAATGTTTCAACTTTGGGGGCATTGGGCATTTTGCGACTAAATGTCCACTTAAAGAGAAGAACAAAAATGATGAAGGATCCCACCAAGAAAGAAGTGACTGGAAGATGAAAACGAATTTCAGAAAAGGCAACTTCAAAAAGAAAAGTTTCATCTCCAAGAATGTCAGTTCATCAAAAAATAGCTCCGGAGAAGAGTCTGAAGAAGAAAGAGATGAAGCTCTTTTTATGGCATTTGAAGAAGTTAAATCAGAAAAGGAAGAAGGAGTGACGTCTGAAGTTTGTGGTGAGATTCTCGAGGCTGAAGTAGATCTAGAAGGTGAGTTGATATCTGCACTTGAAGAGTGGGAGATAGAAAAGAAAAAGAACAAGAAACTATCAAGAAAGCTTGAGGATGCAAATGGAATCATAACCAGCTTAAAAGTACAGATAGAAGAATCTAAGAAAATCTTCGAAGATCTCGAAGTGCTATTAACAATGAAAATAGATCATTGCAGCAAGTTAGAAGAAGAGATTGTTGGTTTAAGAATGCAGCTAGAAGAGATGAATAAGAAAATCAGTTGTTATCACAAACGTGAAGAAAGTTCTATGAAGTTGGATAAGATCTTAAATGACCAAAGACCTGCAGGCATCAAATTTGGTCTAGGCTTCATCGAAGGAGAATCATCAAGTGGATCAAAGGCCAAGTCCATAAAGAATGAAGCTAAGAAATAGGTTGATCAAGGAAAAACATCTCATGAAAGAGAAAGCATTAATGCCAGGCACGATGGGAGAATTGACAATGATGGATTCACCAAAGTCACACATCAAAGAAGAAGAAGACCTATGGCTCCTACGACAACATGGCAAAGACCATCACCCAGGTTCAATTATCCTTTCTCTGGTTTCTATTTTAAATGCAATGGCTATGGGCATAAAATCTCAGACTGCAAATATAATGTAAGACCAAGGAACTTCACCAGTAGAAATGTTTTTTCTCCTCTGATGAATTATACAGTGGAATGTTATAACTGTCATAAGTTTGGGCACATTGCAAGAAACTATAGAAACACATTTACTTCAAATCAGTTTCAGGGAAGAAAATTTCAACCATACAGGATGAGTCAAAATAAAAAACTTCTCAAAAAACCTACTCAAACTATTGATAAGGGAAAGGCAAAACAAGAGCCCAAAACTACTATCAAAATAGTGTGGAAAGGAAAAGAGCAACTGAAGGAAGAAAAGGAATCCTTAATCGTTCAAACTGCATTCAAAGCATAGAATAAATATGTACCATGGATACTAGATAGTGGATGCTCCAGTCATATGACAGGTGACAAACAAAAATTTGAAAAGTTACAGAAATATGAAGGAGGATCAGTAAAATTTGGAAATAATGATGGAGCCAAGATAGTCGGCAAAGGCTCAGTCAAAATTAGTGATGGAAGGATTAAATCAGAAGAAGTCTTATTTGTGGATGGGTTGAAACATAATTTATTGAGTGTAAGTCAGATTTGTGATAAAGGTCATGAAGTAGTCTTTATGAAGCAGGGTTGTGAAGTCGAGAAAAACAAACAGTGGAAAATTGATAGCAACAGGGTCAAGAACATCTGGTAACCTATACACGCTCTCAGAGACTTCAAAAGGAGCTTGCTTTATTGGACAGGAAGAAGAAAATTGGTTGTGGCACAAGAGACTTGGTCATATCAGTTTTGATAATCTAGTAAAAATCACCTCAAAAAGGGCAGTGAGAGATATTCCCACCATCAACAAACCTACAAACAACATTTGTGCTTCATGCCAAAAGGGGAAACAAACTAGAGTCACATTCAAAACAAAAGAATACTACACAAGCAAACCTTTGGAACTAATTCACACCGATTTATGTGGACCCATGAGAACACAAAGCATAAATGGTGACAAATATTTTATGTTGTGCATTGATGACTATTCCAGAATGACATGGATATTCTTCTTGAAGAATAAATCAGAAGCTCTTGATATGTTCAAGATTTTCAAAAACTAGGTTGAGAATGAAATAGGAAAGAGGATCAAATGTTTAAGATCAGACAGAGGAGGAGAATTCATTTCAGAGGAGTTTGCAGAATACTATGAAAAATACGGTATCAGAAGACAGTTCTCAGCAGCCAAGACTCCTCAGCAAAATGGAGTGGTAGAAAGAAAGAACAGGACTGTGCAGGAAATGACACGATCTATGTTGGCTGAAAGTAGAGTAGCAGACATATTTTGGAAAGAAGCAGTCCATACTGCGGTGTATATCCAAAATAGGTACATGCTGAGAACACATGAAAGCAAAACTCCTTATGAACTGTGGTTCGGTAAAAGGGCAACAACAAAATACCTCAGAGTGTTTGGCAGCAAGTGCTATATCAAAAGAACTGAAGATAATCTTGGTAAGTTTGAAGATAGAGCAGATGAAGGTATTTTTGTTGGTTATTCGCCTAGAAGCAAAGCTTACAAATGCTACAACAAAAGGCTAAAGAAAATTGTGGACAGTGTTGATGTTAAGTTTGATGAAGGTAAAGAACGAGTAATTAGTTATGAAACAAACTACCCAATCTATGAAGAGGTCATTGAAGGAGATGAGGAAAACGAAATTGAAAAGATACAAAAAATTGACTCAGATGATGATGCGGAAATGGAAGAAAATAAGAAATTCAAAATAGGTAGCTGGCAGAAAAATCATCCTAGAGAGCAAATCATCGGAGATCCCAAAGTTGGAGTTCAGACAAGAAGAAGAGCAGTAAGCAACTACTCTCTACTATCCAGCATTGAGCCTAAAAATATTGATGATGCAAGCAAAGATGAAAGCTGGATGAAGGCAATAAATGAAGAATTAGATCAGATAGAGAAAAACGACACTTGGGAGTTAGTTCCTAGACCTGCAAACAAAAATATAATCGGGACTAAATGGATTTTTTGAAACAAATTGAATGAAGATGGACAGGTAGTCAAAAACAAAGCAAGATTGGTATGCAAGGGTTATGCTCAAGTTGAAGGCATTGACTTTGAGGAAACGTTTGCTCCAGTAGCTAGACTAGAGGCAATCAGAATGTTTCTGGCTTTAGCAGTCTACAAAAATTTCAAAGTTTATCAAATGGATGTGAAATCAGCGTTTTTGAATGGGAAACTTGAAGAAGAGGTTTATATTGAGCAACCAGATGGGTTCCAACTTGGTGATAATCCCAACTTTGTTTGTAAGTTGAAGAAAGCATTATATGGCTTAAAACAGGCACCCCGAGCATGGTATGCAAGGCTAGACAACTATCTCACTCAACAAAGGTTTAAGAAAGGTATGGTGGATAGTAATTTGTATGTCAAAACAGAAAATGGGCATCTTATCGTTCTTGTTGTATACGTAGATGATATCATATTTGGCAACAACAAAGATGAGTCATGCAAGGATTTAGCAAATAAGATGCAGAAAGAATTTGAAATGTCAATGATTGGAGAACTGTCGTATTTTCTCGGATTACAAGTTAATCAAAGTGAGAAGGGCATATTTATTTCTCAAGTTAAATATGTAAAAGAGATGTTAAAAAAGTTCACAATGGAGGATTGTAAGCCAGTTAGCACTCCCATGACAACAGGTTGCAAGTTGAGCAAGGATGACAAATCTCCAACTATTGATCAAACCATGTACAGATCTATGATTGGAAGCTTATCGTATCTGACAGCTACCAGACCAGATATTTTGCAGGCAGTATGCATGGTAGCACATTTTCAGGCCAATCCCAAGGAGACTCATGTGACAACAGTAAAGAGGATTCTTCGGTATCTCAAGGGTACTATGGAGTATGGGTTGTGGTATCCAAAAGGTAAAGACTTCACCCTTATATCATATTCAGATGCAGATTGGGCAGGATGTGTAGATGATAGAAAGAGTACCAGTGGAGGTGCATTCTATCTCGGAGACAGATTGGTTGCATGGCACAGTAAGAAGCAAGAGTCAGTTTCTTTATCAACAGCAGAGGCAGAATATATTGCAGCGACAACATGTTGTACACAGGTATTATGGATGAAACAAACCTTAAAAGATCTTGGTATTAGCTTCAGTGAGCCAATATCGGTTAAGTGTGATAACACCGAGTGCCATTAACATCTCCAAGAATCCAGTTATGCATTCATGCACAAAACACATAGCTATCAGGTATCACTTCTTGAAGGAGAAAGTAGCAGAAGGTGAGGTTAAATTGGATTTTGTTCCAACTACAGAGCAAGTAGCAGATATCTTCACAAAACCATTGCCCAAGGAAGTTTTTGAGTACCTTCACAATAAATTGGGAGTGGTCACACTTCCCAAAGATTGACTAGCTACAGGGATCACATTCTCGGGGGAGCATCTAAGCATTTGATTATCTTGTTGCTCATGTTCATGATTTTTGCTAAGTATAATAAATTTTGCCTGAGAATGTTGTGCATGGACTCAGGGGGAGTCTGCGAGTAGCCCTTTGGTATTATTGTCAAAGGGGGAGAAGAGTTACAGGAAATTACACTTGTGTTGCCAACAATTCCAAAGGGGGAGATTGTTGAGCAAGGTGCAACAAGAGTATTGTCATTGTTGTCAACACAGTCAGATAGATCTGTTGATGCAGTGGACAGGAAGTTCAAAGGCTAGTCAGATGCAAAAGACAGGAGTTCAAAGGTTACTCAGAGTATGTACAATGATTTTCCAAGAAGACCGAAGTGGACCACTTGCAAAAGATCAAAGAAAAAGACAAGTAAGAAAAGTGTCACGATATCGCGACAAGAAAAAACTGTCACGATTTCGTGACATGTTTGAAGAGAGAGAAAAAGGAGGAAAAACTATCACGATTTCGCGACATGTTGGAAGAGAGAGAAACAACAAGAAAAACTGTCACGATTTCGTGACATGTTGGAAAGAAAAAAACACAAGTGGAAAAACTGTCACGATTTCGCGACATGTTGGAAGAGAGAGAAACAAGAGGAAAAATTGTCACGATTTCCACATGTTGGAAGAGAAAAAAATTTGACATGTTGGAAAGAAAAAAACAAGTGGAAAAACTGATCACGATTTTGCGACATGTTGGAAGAGAGAGAAACAATAGGAAAAACTGTCACGATTTCGTGACATGTTGGAAAGAAAAAAACAAGTTGAAAAACTGTCACGATTTCGCGACATGTTGAAAGGAAAAAGACAAGTAGAAAAAGTGTCACGATTTCGTGACATATTGCAAGAGAGTTTGTATGGAAGAAAAAGTGTCACGATTTCGTGACATATTGCAGGAGAGAGAGTCCGAAAGAAAAAGTGTCGCGATATCGCGACATGTCGGGTTTTCGCGACCCGAAGGCAAGAAAAAGTGCTAAGGAGAAAAAGTGTCACGATATCACGACATGTCGCGTTTTCGCGACCCAAAGGCAAGAAAAAGTGCTAAGGAGAAAAAGTGTCACGATATCGCGACATGTCGAGTTTTCGCGACCCGAAGGCAAGAAAAAGTGCTAAGGAGAAAAAGTGTCGCGATATCGCGACATGTCGATTTCGCGACTAAGAAGAGAACGAAAAAGTGTCATGATTTCGCGACATGTTTCATTTTCATGGTCCAAAGCGAAGAGAAAGAGGAGAGAGAAAAGGTGTCACGATTTCGTGACATGTTTCATTTTCTGGTCCAAAGCGAAGAGAAAGAGGAGAGAGAAAAAGGTGTCACGATTTCGCGACATGTTTCATTTTCGGTCCAAAGCGAAGAGAAAGAGGAGAGAAAGGTGTCAGATTTGTGACATGTTTCATAAAAAGGGAGAAAAAAGTGTAGCGATATCGCTACATGTATTTTCACGGGCCAAAGCTAAGAGAAAGCGTACGAAAGAAAAAGTGTAGCGATATCGCTACATGTTGTATTCTCATGGGCCAAAGCTAAGAGAAAGCGTACGAAAGGAAAAAGTGTAGCGATATCGCTACATGTTGTATTCTCGTGGGCCAAAGCTAAGAGAAAGCGTATGGAGGCGAAAGTGTCATGATATCATGACATGTTATGTTTTCATGGCAATAGCAATAGAAGAGTTGAAGCTGACGAAGACCGATGTTAGCCGACGAAGATTAGGGTTTGCAGCCAATGAAGATTAGGGTTTGCAGCCGACTATGATTAGGGTTACAGCCGACTAAGATTAGAGTTTTTGATCTTGAAAATTTTGTTATAAAAGGAAGGTTGTTTGAAGAGTTGAGGTGTTGAAGTGCGAAGTTTGGAGAGAGTGCACAGAGTGCGAAGTTTGATCGTAGAGTGCAGTGTGCAAGTCGTCGAATCATTCTAAGTGCGAGAATATCGCTAAGAAAGCAGAGTGCGCAACAAGGAGAAGACGATCGTGAGGTTTGATCACAGCGAGTGTGCGAAGTGAGGGCGCAGAGGAGCAGAGTGAGCAGAGAACGCAAAGGTGAAGTAGACCAGTCAGGGTCTTGTAAAAGTGAAGGTATCTTACTGTTAAACCCAAAGATTCAATTTGAAGTCCAGGTTGGTGCTTGGCATCAAGGGTTGGTGCTCCTTCCAGTTGGTGCTTGGTAAATCAGGGGTTGGTGCTCCTTTCTGTTGGTGCAGATAAATCAGGGGTTGGTGCTCCTTCCAGTTGGTGCTGGTAAATTAATTGTAAAGTTGGTGCTTTGCAAAGGCTGGATTTGGATGGTAGTCCAAGCAGTCATTTTTGAGGAGTAGCCACATTGGTGAACCTCGTTAAATCTTGTGTTGTGTGTTGTTCTCTTGTTGTTCTTGTTGTATCTGTTTATAAGTTTTAACTGTTGTTGTTTTAAGAGCTGTTAATTCATAATTAAAGAGCTACACTGATTCACCCCCCCTCTCAGTGCCATTGTAAGTGTAACATTTTGAAGATGCACTTGAAAGACCAAATGAAAATCTTCTAATGGGATTAGAAGAATAAGTGAGTGATCCTATAGAAGACAAGCCAAAAGAAAGAAATGATATGGACAAAGGTAAACAAATAGAGGATTATTCAGTAGAGAATGGTTATGATCTCAATGGAGAACTTATCTATGCCCTTGACACAGTAAAAAAGGTAAGAAAGCAACACTTTAAGCCTGAAATTTAGTTTCAATAATGTGACGAAGAAATATTATTTCTCATAGAGGACTTAGAAAAGTCAAATACTAAGGCAAGCAAGTTCAAATATAAGTTATAAGCAAATATTATGGAATGTGAAAAGTTAACACAAGAAGTGGCCCTACTAAATGAATATTTAGAGGATTCCAAGAATAAGCTATACAAGTATGTAAACAGTACAAAGAGTGTGGATAAAATATTCAAGATACAAAGAAGAGCAACAAACAAGACAGGTCTTGGTTCTAAACAGGTTCAAAAGAAAAGGGAAGAAGAGACTACTTCAAGTCTTGAAGAAGAAGAAACTTCATAAGAATATACATGAGAAGAAGACAATGTAAGTGGGAGTGAGATATAAGAGGATGAGTTGGAAAACAAAGAGTTCAACAAAGATAGAAATAATGCACAAAGAATATACAGATGAAACAACAATCAGAACAGGAGACCAATGAGGTCAAGACAAAAAATCTTCAATGGAAGATGTTTTTTATATCACAGGTTTGGGTACATGGCTTCACAGTGTAGGACACATGAAAGACATGAATATGTAAAATGATAACTTTTCCAAGGGTATTGCTACTCATGTAATGAGTTTGGTTACAAGGCAATAAATTGAAAGATTCATGATAGAAGAGGATATGAATTCACTAGGAGAAATCCTAAGACAGATGCACCTTCAAGGAATAATAACATTAAGTTTTATAGGTGCAATAATGATGGTCACACGACAATATGATATAGAGAAAATATTCTAGAAATAGGTATGAACAGGAACAAGAATATGAATAGAAATAGGAACATAAATAGAAATAGGAATATGAACAGGAACAGGAACAAGAATGGAAATATGGATGAGAACAAGAATAGAAACATGAATAGGAACATGGATGAGAATAGGAACATTAAAATGAACATGGATGAGAACAAGAACAAGAACAGGAACAGGAAAATAAGTTATGACATGAACAAGGATGATGATTTGAAAAGAAATAGTTAGAGGATTTAAAAAACTCAAAAAAGAAGAGATAAATGTAAAGAAAAGTGCTTTTAGGGAGTAGAAATACTCCCACCCTATAATTAACCACCTCATGTGGAGGTGGGGGAGGGGCTAGGCTAAGAGGCTCATTCTTAGCCCCGAGCCCCAAAGGTGATCCTTTTCCATTGATGTCAAAGGGGGAAATATTTGTGTATTGGAGAGAGATTTGATATGGGAAGAGATTTGATATCTAAGGGAGCAATGTCCCAGGGGGATCAGAAGAAAAATAAATGTTAGGTTTCAGTAAAAGGATATGGGTTGCCATCAATGACAAAGGGGGAGATTGTTGGACATTTTGAGTCCCTAAGTCAAAGTTGTCATTGATGTCACCATTGATGCCACCAGATGGAGTCATAATTAATACCAAATATTTTAGTAGGAAATAAAGGTGACAAATATGGTCATTTGATATTCAATAAGAAGGCAGAAGTTCGAGTGAAACAATACAAAATACAGAAGTTGAAAAGGAGTTATAATATTTATTTTATAAATTATTTAAATTTAGGATGAATTTAAATTTTATAAATAAATATTAAAAGGTGCTTTATCAAAGGTGAAATATTATAATGGTTAGAAGTGCCATGGTGAAAACCTAAATAAAATATTTGTAATTTTCATTACAATATTTTATATTGCAAAAGTGGGTTTATAAAGTCTAAAAATATCTTAATAAACCCAAAGGTTGGGTTTAAAGGTTTAAGACCAAAGAATATTTTAATAAATCCAAAGGTTGGATTTAAAGTTTTAAACAAGGCAAAATTCATTTCCGCCAATGTCATAGAAGCCAAAGGGAAGCGCTGAAATTTTTGATTTAGTGGAAATGCATATAAATACCATGCCCAAAGTTGATTTCTGAATTATCCTTGCTCGAATTAAAAAGATAAAGCATACAAATTAAATGTAGAGCTCGTGAGATAGAATTGTGAAATTCGTGTTTGAATTGATGACGAAAGGAAACAAAAGAAAGCGTGTTGATTAGTTGGAAGCCAAAAAGGCACCTTGGCCTAGTGGCAAGTGGGCTGTAAGCTTACATTTTTGCGTGCATGGTGGATAGTGCTCGAATCCCATGAAAGCTTTTGGTGGACGTGTTGAAGGTGCCAATCGTTAGGCGTATACATTTTGCAATGCAAGGAAGCGGTGTGAAGCACATGGGGATTCTTCCTTCCCAATGAGCTTATAGCTCGTGTGGTGGTTTGCACCATGGGAAAAGTCGTTTGTGTGGGCTGCATTGATAGTTTGAAACTCTCCAAAGGTAAAGGTACATTTTTATGTTTTATTTTATTAATGCCTAAGTTGGAGGTATAAGATATTTGGTGGTTTAAGTCTTTGCATTGTGATAAAGGTTGGTAGTTTAGAAATACCATTAGGAGTTATAAGGAGAATTTTATTTTTATTTTCAAGTCTTAAATTTTGTTATTGTGGAATATTGAAAGGTTAATACTTTGTGGGTTGTGTGTTATTTTGAATAAAGGGTTTTGTGATTATTGTGAGGATATTGCTTATTGTTTAAGTTGGAGTGATAAGGTGTAATTGTGATATTATTTTTGTGATATAAAAATTATCCTCTAACCCTTATTGAGTTTTTCAAATAAGTAATTGTGAGTGTGGCATATTTGTAAGTACTCTTCAAGAAAAAGTATGGGAAAAATTCTTCTTTGTTGAGTTAGGTTATTGGCTTGATTGAAAATTAAGTTTGGAGTGAAAATGTTTTGATTAGGGTTTCCTTTTCAAAAGTGGTTGAGTTAGTGCTTCAAGGTTTTTTGGATTGAGAGTTGTGATTAAACCTTGTTTGATAAGCATTATTTTTTAGACCATTGGTTGAGTGAAGTACATTGAGTTAATGCTTAAATATTTTTTGAATTGAGAGTTGTGATTAAAACCTTTTTTTATTAGCATTGTTGTTGAAGCCAATGGGTTATACAAAGAACTTGAACTTGAGTTATAAAAGAACATGAGTATCATTGTTATGTGAGATTTGTGTTGGGTATTGGAAATATTTTGAGTTGGGTGATAAATGCTTGGATTAGGGTTTGTGTGAAAGGATTGTTCCTTGAGGTGATTGGTTGAGTAGAGTTGATTGAGCCTAGTCAAGTGAATATGTGAAGTGGTTGTTCAAGTTCCATGAAACAAACTATTCTATGAGATTGATTTGATTTGAGATTAATATTTGAGAATAGAACATATTGAGTCTCTAAAATTTCTCTTTATTCTTCTATGATATTTATTTGAGTTGAGATTGAGCTTTGAGTACAGAACATATTGAGTCTCTAACAATTCTCTTTATGCTTCTATGAGATTCAGTTGAGAAAGTGATTGAGCATTGAATATAGAACATATTGAGTCTCTAATAATTCTCTTTATGATTCTATGATATTGGACAAGTTCTGTGTGGACTTGTTTAAGATAATTTGAGGTAAGTCTTTGAGAAGGCTTGTGGACTGTTTTTGTGTGAGCTTTTATGGAAGCTTGCAATGCAGATTTGAGCAAGTCCTAGAGAGGACTTATTGAGAATATTTGGATAGGTTCTGAGTGGACCTATTGAGAAGAGTTGTGCAGGTTCTGAGTGGACATATTGAGCATATTTGAGCAGGTTCTGAGTGGACCTATTGAGAAAATTTGAGTAGGTTCTGAGTGGACATGTTAAGCAGATTTGAGCAAGTTCTGAGTGAACTGTTGAGCAGATTTGAGCAGGTTCTAAGTGGACCTGTTGACCAAATTTGAGCAGGTTCTGAGTGGACTTGTTGAGCATATTTTTGAAGGTTCTTAGTGAACCTATTTAGCAGAGCTTTGGATGTGATAGAGCAGATAGGACAAATTCTCTAGTGGATAGATATCCATCATCTAGGACATTTAAAATAGGTCTTCTGAGTGAGGACAAGAGTCTTCAAGTGGAGAGAGATCCACAATCAGTGTAGTGGAGGCAATATCTTCTAGAGGATCACCAGCTAAAGCAGAGGAGAAGGAGTTATCCTATGGATAGATATCCAAAAACCAGATTTAGGGGATCAACATCTCCTTTGGAAAGAGGTCCATAAATATTGTAATTGGGAAGGATTCCCAAAATATTATTTGAGAAATATTTAGAAGAAATATTTTCTCTATGGAGGTAGCCCACATTGGGTTAACCACATTAAATCTGTGTCTCTATTGTGTATGGTGTCTTATGCATTGCTTTGATTACTGCTATTGATACTGCTATCTATACACCGCATAATATTGATTTGAAAAGAAACGTAAAAATTGGTCTTATACTCTTCACCTCTCTCTCAATATAAGATTGTGTTCTTCAAAAGTGAGAAGGACCACTATTACTACTATTGGTCTAAATACATTGTATCTTTGTAAACCATATCTATCATTGTGCACCACTACATGCAAACATTGTTGTCTCGAATTATTTTTTAGAAGGTCTCATTTCCAAAACTTGAAGCAAATGAGGAGATTTCATGAACCTGATGGAATTCCTAATACAGAATTTCATATTATAGAAGATAAAAGGCCATAGAAGCCTTGATCCAGAAGAAAATGGCATAGAAGCCTTGATCTATAATACAAAGGCCATAAAAGCCTTGATATAGAAGAAAATGCCACATAAGCCTTATTCTAGAAAAAGACTCCAAAGAAGAGTTTGTGAGAAATAGAAGATAGGATATTGGTGATCTCCATTGAATATTTTGAATTTTAGATTAGCTAGAGTCTTTCCACAAGATTATGAAGACCAGGACTCAACACATAACTCATACCACTAGTTTCAAGAATAACTAGTGAAGTTGAAAAGGTTTGAGAAAAGACCCCATTGGAAATAACATATTGAAGATCTGTTCCAAAAGAAGCTGAAGAGACTCATAGAAAGTCTCATTGAATAACTTCTAGAAGAAGGAAGATTGAAGAAGGATGAGAAAAGTCTAGTACTTGATTTCAAAAGTAGTAGAATCCAAAGATCTAAGAAGGTGATCCCATCACCAACACTTCCACAGTAGAAGGTTGAAGAAAAGGTCTCATCAAGAAGACCAAAGCAGCTACAAGATAGAAGACCTTGGAGAGGTCTCAAGGAGAAACAAGAAGGCTTGGAGAGCCTTATTATAGAGTTCATTGAAGCCATAAAAGGAGTTCCTAGAAGAACTCATTGGATAAATTCATCTCCAAGAAGAAGCTCATGATAGCAAAAGATTTGGGATAATTGTTGCCATCTGACAACAAGCCCAAAGGAGAAATATTTGGCAAGAAGTTTGCCAAATTTTGAGGAATATTCATGAAGACCTCAAGACTATCAAAATATTGAGAAGAAGGCCCTATTTGAAGTCAAAATTTGACAAGGAAGTTGAAGAAGAACACAGATAGAAGAAGCCCAAAAAATCCAAGAGATTTGGAGATTACCTTTCAGAGCTAAGAAGGCACATTACAGAAGATAGATTGTCTGCCAAAAGGGCAAAAATTAGGATAGAAGTACTAGTTGTAAAAATTTAGAGTTGTAGAGGTCATCTTGAAGGTTAATCAATTCATCCAGTACATAATCAAGTAGCAAGTCAAAAGCATTAGAGAGCTACAGATTAATGAAGATAGAAGAGTTGTTTTAAATAGTCAAGCAAAGCCATGAATCCATCCAGTGTTAAGGCAACAACAAGGTGAATCGAATCACCTCGTAATCCTTCATCTACATATCAGTAAAGGTAAGCAAATTGGGTGCAAATAATTTCATTAGTTGAAATTTGATTAGGGTTATTATCTAGTTCCATTAAAGCACCATTATTAGAATTCAAAAGTTGCAAAAATAAGGTTGCATTATATAGTCTTAAGGTGTGCAGAAGGAAATTACTTTTAAGGTTATCACCTACACAATAAAATAGGATTTGGATATATTTTGATAGAAAGAAAAATATCATCTGCCTATTGTCTATCTAAGAAAAGACTACATCCTACAATATTGATTGTAGTGCAAGTTTTAGATTGCTTTTAAAGAAAGTATTCTTTAGAAGATATTATTCTTACTTTGAAGTTGCAGAGATTATTAAGTGCATTCTTTAAGAGTTATTAGTGCATTGAAGGAGTAATAAGGTAAGTCTACTATTGCACTATTCTAGATTGGTTAACTCATTTACTCTTAAATATCATTATATGCATTCATTATTAGCTTGAGGAGAAAACCAAAAGAGCACAAAATCTGCAAATATCAAAGTGTCTAAAGACACTAGTCAGTACTCAATATCTACAATCTATTGTGGCCTATAGAAGCCATCAAGCAGATCAAAATTCCTCCAAGGAGTGGAGAAGAAGAAGGCAACCATTAAAGCATTGAAAGAAGTTACAAATTGAGACTTGGAGAGTCTCAGATCTAAGGTGCACTAAAGGTAGTGCAAAAATCATTCTTTCAAAAGCTTACTATCTACATGATTATTAGCTTGGATTCATTACCAGATTAACCAAGAAAAGGAGAGAGTTTTCTAGAAAATAAGACAACATCAAATCATCCCCTACCTACAAGAAATAGTACAAAGGAGCCATCATCAGAACCAGCAGAAAAGAAGCTTACAAAAGATATTTGGAGATCTCAGGTAAAGGTGCAAAATCAAAGTATTTTATTCTAACTATTGTAAAAATATTTACATTAGTATCTTGCACCATTCTACATAGCAATAAAGGACAAGGATCGAGTGTCTCAAGGACACATCAGCACCAACAAGATCTATCACAAAGTGGCCAGAGGAAGGGCTCAATTTGAGCAAGAAAGAAGAGCTAACAGAAAGCTCTTAATACGGTGTCTAAAGGCACCCTTACAACCACAAAAGTAGGTGTATCCAACAAGTAACCTGAAGCACAAAATATCACAAAAATACCATTGTCCATCTATGTTAGCCATCATCTAGTCTATATTGCAAAGGAGCATTCAAACCAACATATTGAAAGCACAAAGGGGATAGTGCATACAACCAAGCGAAAGGAGCTATACCCAAAATCTAGCCTGAGGAAGATGTTTACCAAGTAGGAGCACTCATATCAGCCCTTGGACCACCATAGAACCATATCCAAGCTCCTACGACCTCCATCAAACCAAGAGCCAACCTTCAAGAAGCGTTGAAGAACAAGAACCAGCTAGACGTACGTTGGCAAGAAGAAGTTTATAGAAGAAGAAAGGCATTGGAGGGAAAATACATGCAAATTGCCACTTGTCATATCTGACACGAAGCACTCATTATTTGAGCAAGGAAATGCCCAAACATTAGAAGGAGCACATAAGCCACTTGGAGAAAAGTGTTACAACATATTTGGAGCATTACAACATCAATCGAAACTCATAAGCCACTTGGAGAAGGCGTTAGACAAGCCCAAGCATTATTCAAAGAAGTCTCATGCATATTGGAGCTCATAAAGCCACTTGGACACCACTCAAAGAAAGTGTTAGACCAACCACAAACGTTACCCAAGGTACACATGCCACTTGGAAGCCATCAAGAAGAGCTCATAGCTATTAAAGTGCCAAAGTTTTGAGAGGAGAACAAATAAAAGCCTACAATGAAATAGAACAAAGCCTACAACGAAGTAAAACATAGCTTACAATGAAGAAGAGGGAAGCTTTAGAGTCAAACTATCATAAATATTAGTAGTGAAGAAGAGCATTAAATGCTCATGGTCATAAGTGCCCATTGAAGAAAAGCCCAAGCCAGAATAGCATTGGGAGGCACAGAATTTGAAGAAAGAGCACGTAGGCCCCTCTTTGGATAGCAAGGTCAAAGTAGCATTGAATGAAGAGTTGAAAGGAATCTTCACCCAACCATCAAAGTACATGGAGCTACTCAAGGATACGTAGAGCAACAAGCCTTGCTAAGGTAAAGATTAAATTTACTTGCTTTAATAAATTATTGGAGTTATAAGGTATATTGGTTGATTATTAGAAAGCAAGAAAGAAATCCTAACAAAGGAAGAAATAATTAATAGATATTTGCAAATCAAGTAGGAGATATAAGGCTGACCACCTTAGTAATTATAAAATATTTTGCAAATACTATTATTGCTATTATTTTCTAATATTCCAAAAATAGGGAGTTATAAGGCATGCTACATCAAATTGTAATATTTTGGAATTAGAAAATTAAAGATTAAATTATTGAAGGTAGGAGAAAGAAGTTCATTAAAGCATCATATAGAGTTGGAATTAATTAGAGGGTCAAAAGGAATCCAACCTAAAGGAACTTCAAAATTGATAAGTGCATAAGTTCAATAGGAGAAATAAGGTTAAATAGAAGTTGATTACAAAACATTACAAAATCAACTCAAGATTGAACTACTACTTCCAAAAGCACTTATAACTTATTTCTAACAACTAGGGAGACATAAGGATTCTACAAAATCCAAGTCTTAAACAAGGAGCATATAAGGATCACCATGACATCAAATAAGTTCTTCCTTGCAGAATCACAACTACTTAAAGGACCAAACTATTTCTCATGGAAAAATAAAGTTAGGGCAATATTAATATTTGAAAAACTTTGGGAGATTGTAAAAGGAGTAACCACTAAACCTAACTCAGGAGAAGCAGAGATTCAAAAGTTTGAATAAAATGATGCAAAAGCTCTAATGATAATAACTTTTGCTATCACTGATGAAATACAACCCTACATTAGTTCAACAAGAACATCTAAAGAAGCATGGACTAGTTTAGAGAAAATATTTGAGGGAAAGAATAAAGCCTCCATTCTAAATCTTCAAACTCAGCTACATTCCTTGAAAATGAATAGTGGAGAAAGCATAGAACCATTCCTAAGGAAAGTAGCAGATATTAAAGGAAAATTATTCACCTTAGGGGAAGAGGTTTCAGATAAATTTCTTGTTCAAGTAACCATGAGAGCACTTCCAGATAGCTACAAGCATCTAGTAACATATTTACAAGTTCTAAGTAAAGATACTTCTTTTGATGATTTAGTCAACATTCTTCAAGAGTATGAGGAGGAAAACACAATTAAATATGAAATGACTAACACTGCTTTGGTGTCAAAAGATAATCCATAGGGAAACATTGCTTCATCCTCAAAAGGACGAAGACAAGTGAATAACAAGTATTGTTAGATATGCAAAAGAAAATGTCATAGCACTTATTATTACAGAATCAAGACAATCAGATGAACCATGGAAGCTAATAAAATAAGGTATTCCAACCAAGGCAGTATCAAAACAATCCTCGACAACAACCGTTTCAGCATCAAAATAATTATCCTCAATTGGAATATCGAGAGAGGAACCAAAAAGGACATCTAGCTCAAAATATTGAAGAAATTGAAGAACTAGAAGAACAAGCAGATACTTATGAAGTCAAAGCACTTTCAGCAAATATAATATCTTATGAAGATACAGAAGAAGAGTACAAGCTCTAGAAGGAAGAAGATCCATATTGAATACTAAAGTCTTCAATACCCAAATAATGTAATACAAGGGGTGTTAGAGTATATTACATCATTTGGGTCATGTAAATGTACCACCCTTGGTACATAACTAGAGTAGGAAGTTACTTAAGATTAAAATAAAGTAGTTTCTTTATGAAGATTCGTAAGTTGTAAATATGTAAGGTGTTTACTTGTACATCAAGATAGAGTGTTGGCCAAGGAATCCATCTTCCTATATAAAGGGTCTCATAGTGTGTGTTAGATATAGAGGTGAGATAGCAATAGTTACTATTGTAGTGTAGTAGATATATATTGGTGATGGAGTACAATGTAGTACTATAAGCATCAGTTACTGGAGTGTCCATTTCCTCCATTATATTGCATTGTAATATTCTTATCATTTCTAGTTATAGCATATTTTAGTATTGTACTAGAACTCCATTACTACTCATCTCAGCATAGGTTATATCTTGTGATTGATTACTCCCTTATCATCAAAGGCTAACACTAAGGTGTGTAAAATTAATTTATACCCAATTTGTATTTAAATTAAAATATCACTCAAAACCAATAAACCACACACATCCAAATAAGGGCTCAAAACCTAACACCCTTTTCTGAAGGTTATCCTACATAATATTTTCAACCTTCAATCCATAGTTTCCTCAATATCCTCAAGGAGGTTTGAATCAATAAGAACCACCTAATACACCTCCATAGCAAAACCCTAATATTTCTAATCCAATAATACGAACTACTCTTGTTGTGAATCCTAACCAATAACAAGTTCCTCATGGTCTAGATGTCCCATAGAACCAACAAATGATCCCTAATCAAACAATGGTGTCATTTATTCAACAACCACAAGGTTATGCACCTCCTCCTCAAAAACAAATACCTACCTATAAATGCCCTACAATTACCCTTAGAATCATCATATTTAAGCAGTACCTAGACCACAATAATATTTATCTGATTAGACTTATTAAGGACCCCTAAATTTGATGGTTTATTCTCCGATATCCATAACTAGCATGAAAGGGATTTCTACCCTTGATGGTAATAGGAATAAGACTTCTCTAGAACATTTGAATAATTTATCCTCCTTGAATTTAATGCATAGGATCTAAGAGGAGGATATAATGTTTTAGTTTTTATTTATTCATTGAGGAATAAGGCTACCATATGGTATCAAATCTTACTAGATAATTGGGTTTCTATATTTTAACCTTTTATGAGGAGATTTGGTAGCCCCAAAGATGTATATTCTATCATTTTTTAGTTAAATTCAATGCAAAGATATTCCCAAGAGAATACCCATGATTATAACACTAGATTTATGAGGACCTTATATCAGATACCTTATTATATAAAATACTTACAATATGATTTGTATCTAATGGTTTGCAATTCTAATACCTATATATTGTCTACATCCTTTAAAGAGGTTGCCTAAGAAAAATATTTGGTATTTTGAGTTGGCAATTTATCTCCTTCTCCACCCAAGGATTATACTACATATGTGAACCCCATCCCTATTCTAGTAGTACTAGGAGCATTATTTATTATTAATCTCATTCCCAGTGTTCAAATACAACCTACATAAATGAAACCTAATACACATGCATATACTCAAATAAATACTTCTCATATCATAATATTTATAGTATAAAAGGCATCAAACATTATAACCTTTAATCCCTAATTGTCAATATTACCCACTTCCCAAATCTCTAGTCTAAACACTAATCCCACATATTAAATCAAAATGATGGGATCCAAAAAATCTTGGATATTAAGTTGGTAGATTGTTCTTCTTTTTATGGGTAACCGGTATTCTTCATACTGCTATTGAAAAAAAATAGATTGACATTTAAGACTAATTCTTCTTTTATCCTTCGTATTAGTATTATATTGTGCTTACCTTTGCCTTAAAAAATCCTTTGGGTTCTATCCAACCAGATGTGTCAAATGATAAAATATGGTATAGAGCTCCATAGGTATTTCAGGAGGGGATTACTTGTCAATTTACCTTTATATTCTTCCACTTTGTAAAACATGTGTCTATGGTTAACATTCTAGATTAGAAAGTACCAATAATTTTGGTTATTCCTAACCAAATATAAATTGCATTTGGGAATTCAAACAAAATATGGGAAATTTTTTATTTTTCTACATGCACTTGTAACAAACATGAGGCCTTGTGAAATATTTCTTTTATCTAATGTCATTTTATAATATCCATCCATCCATAGTTTAATTTTATTCTTATGTAGATTTATGGAGAAATGTTCCAATATTTCTCAAATGTATATCTAAATATAAAACAATAATTACAACCATTTTTGGGGGATTATATATATTGTGCTATGAGATCAATTTGTAGTATGATTTTTTTCTACTTATTTATAAATCTATATAATATGGTTTTTATCCTTAATGCAACTATTTTCTATAATAGTATTGGATTCTTAAACAATCTCTAAGTTATTAGTGTTAAAACTGATGTTCGTTTTTTGAATATTGCTTGTATTACAAGCAATTTATTTATTTATAAGATCACATGTATCACATAATATATTCTTCATTAACTTATATGTATTATAACCAATTTCTTTATGTTTTATGAGATCACATGTATCACATTTGACATTATTCATCAATGGCTTGTTCTTTATCTATGCACTTATTTCCTCTTGATTTGTATTCTTGTATATATCAAGTGTGAGAACTGATATATATGATTTTAACTAAATCAACAATAAGTGAAATGAATTTTTCCCCACGGTCAATTTCTTTCTCAATATGAAGACTTATATAAGTCTTAAGTGTAATGAATGTGTCATTATTAGCCTCTTAAAATATTGATTGTAAATGTTTTGGACCATCAAATATTTTTGCAATAATTTGATCTAATTCTTACGCACTATATATTTATCATCTTCTTGTGTATCAAGCATAAGATATTCACTTTGTTTCTCTGTTGTTTTCTCTAAACTATTTTGGTTCATCATTTTCTTTTTTCTTTTTTGGCCATTAGAGCTCTATCCCCTTTTTTGTGTTTTTGAGATGATATATGTACTTCTTGAAGTAGGGGTGGAGGTATAATGACATCTAAGGAAAATAGTCCATTTTTGTAGGATGTAGTACCTTCTAATTTTCCTTTTCTTGAGATAAAGCATCTTTTATATCCATTAACAACTTGAAAATCAACAAAAATTCCTTTATCCATCATTTGAGCAATAGAAAATAAGTTGTTAGCAAGTCCTAGAACACAACACATTTACAATGGTGCACTCTACAAAAGGTAGTTTAAGGGAAATAATTCCTATTCTTTTGATGTGATAACTTGTGTTATTTGTGATTATCACTGGATATCCATGTATTTCTTGAAAAGTATTAAAGTAGTGTATGTTTCCTATCATATGATTACTAGCTCTAGAGTCTATATACTAGTTATCATCCATGATGTTTTCTTTTTTGTGTGTCATTAATACCTTATATGTTATTTCTAGTTCATCATCATGATCTAATTTAGATTCTTCCTATGCCACATGCCCTTGTTGTGATGGTAAATTTATTTTTTACCCTTTATTTATTCTGGGTAGATTATTGTTAGAGGTATTGAATTATTTGGTACCTTGAGTACCATGGAGTACTATTGTAAATGTTTAGTTTATAGAGTGTGTTTAATATTTTTTAAAAGTATCTATCAAAGTGTGTAGAGTGTTTATGTGTCATTTAATTAAGTGTGAATTATGTGTGTAAGTGTGAGGTGTCAAGTGTACAAGTGAAGAGTCATAAGTGATAGGTTTTGCGTATAGAAGTGAAGAGTCATAATAGATGTGTCAAGATGTAAAGTAGGAGGTTATGTAATCATGAGAAGCTTTGTAATAATATGAGACATGTGAAATGTTACATATCCCTTGTGTTTGAGGAGAGAAATAGTCAGGAATATTGATGATTTTATTATGTAAAGTTATATATTGGAGATAAAGCTTTTGTTAGCAGTATTACATTATTTGGACCACTTATAAATATTAGTTTGGTAGAATGATTTATATTTTATGTGTCAATATGAGAGAAAGCGGAAGGTGTCAAGAGATAGAATAAGAGATATTGATATGTGGAAATATGGTCTTAATATGAGGAATATGAAAGGATGCATCTCCTACATGTTTGAGGAGAGAAATAGTCAAAGTATTGAAAAGTCGTGTAAAACGATATATTGGAGACAAAGCTTCATGTAATATAATATATCTTAATAATTCTTGTAATATTTTGATATTGTATATATTTGAGTCATATTTGTTAGATATTGTTGTTATTTCTATATTGTAGTTAATTTTTGGTATTTATTTGATTTATACTTGATCCTAGATAAAGCTTTCTATGATCTAGTCTATATGGAAAGCTAACAGTGGTATCAAAGCCATCACCAAAATCTATCCATTTTTGATAGAGTCATATTCGAATATACTTTGAGTAGTTTCTATTAATATCCATCTTGAGTGGAGAAAGCTAGCATCAAAACCTAAGTGTATTTCTAAAAAAGAAATCTAAAGAAAAATAAAAATATTGAAGAAAAGTTGTAGCAAAGAAGAAGAAATAATAGAGGGCTAAGGTTTCCCAAATTGTAGCAAATATTGTAGAGAAGAATTGTCAAGGTATGGCAAAACATATTCGATTATAGTCATTTTACTGAAATTAAAATTTGAGAGATGTAAGGTCTTCTACTCAAAAGGAATTAAGATTTTTAATTATTGATTACTGAATGTACAAATTTAAAAAATGATTGATTTGTGAAGAAAGAGTATTTTTGATGTTGAGGGGTAATTTCACCCAGTTGTGAAATCACACTCACAGTTAGGATTTTAGAGTTAAAACCCTCTCTTGCAAAAGAATAATTGATTCTTCCAAGGTTCTTTGTTATAATGTGTCATAAAAGTGTGGAACATCTAGATATGAAATAATGCTAAAAATAACTCTTGAATGCACATAACTTGTTAACAAGGGGCCTGGATTTCAGGTGTCTTGATCTGAAATCATTTTTTGATACACTCTCCAATAAAATTCACTTTTCCAGAATAAATAAATTTACCTTGAATTTAATTTTAAACTATGCAAATTTATTTTAAAACTTCAAAACAAAATTTTAATTAAAAATTCTTCAAAACTTTATATTAACATAAATTTCATTAAGCATTTTAATTAAAATCAAAATTTACTTCATCAATGAAACTTTATGTAAAATTAAAGTTTACGTAAATTTCAACAAAGTCATTAAATATATAACCCTAATTATAAAGTTTGAACATAATATTATTAAAAATTTAGGTTTTTATTTAATTTGAATGCTTGTTCATCTCAATATAAAATTAGAATTTGAATATCCGAATGGTGAACAAACATAAAAAGTTTAAACCCTAATTATAAGGTTTTGAACCTTTACAAATATAAAATAGGGTTTCAATGAAACTTTACATAAAATTAAAATTTACATAAGTTCCAAACAAATCATTAAATATAAACCTTAATTATAAAGTTTGAACTTTATAATATTAAAAATTAAGGTTTTTATTTAATTTGAATGTTTGTTCATCCCGATATAAAATTGAAATTTGAATATCCAAATGGTGAACAAACATAAAAAGTTTAAACCCTAATTATAAGGTTTTGAACCTTTATAAATATGAAATAGGGTTTCAATGAAACTTTACATAAAATTAAAGTTTATGTAAGTTCCAAAAAAGTCATTAAATATAAACCTTAATTATAAAGTTTGAATTTTATAATATATATATATATATATATATATATATATATATATATATATATATATATATATATATATATTTAATTTACATGGTGGAATCGGTAGCCGCCACGAATCCGGGTAGGCTATCCAGCTTTTTATGGCCGCCACAGTATTCTGCGCTGTCCACCCCAAAAGCCGCCACACAGATCTTTGCACAGTACACCCCTATAACCACCATGCCACAATCATTTAAAACCTTTTACGCTACTGAAAGCACCAGGAAAGGGACAAGCGTTCAGTTCGACGAGGCCCGAGATTTGAACCTTGGATCTCCGCCCCCTTATGGGGTTTGGATGAACCAATTGGTCTACACCTCGGACCTATCAAACTTTATAATATTAAAAATTAAGATTTTTATTTAATTTGAATGTTTGTATATCCCGATATAAAATTAAAATTTGAATATCCGAATGGTGAACAAACATAAAAATTTTGAACCCTAATTATAAGGTTTTACACCTTTATAATATGGCAGTTAGGGTTTCTGTAACCTTCCAACCAGTGTAATGCTTATTTATCCAAATATAAAATTTACGTAAATATTTGGATAATGAATACACAGGAAACCTTAATTATAAAGTTTGAGCTTCATAATATGAAATTAAGGTTTCATAAATCGAACCTTTGCAATAAAAATAAAAATCTTAAGGAAGAAACATAAATTTAAAATAAAATTAATCTACAGGCTACAAAATTAAAACAAAACTCTTTTGAAATTTAAATTCAACCTATATTGATCAGAACTAACACAATCTAATATAAGTCTAATGCTATCTTCAAAGAAATATTTAAAAATAAAATTATATCAAACTATTTCATCCACTAAAACATCATCTGCATGCTTGTTTTAACAAGAATAATTTGATATAAAAACTTTGGATTTTACAATAAAATAATATCTAGAAGCTCCTTTGTTCTTTCAATACCAAACCTCCTCTTCAATATCTCCTCTATCTTGTAAAAATTATCCGACCTCTTTTCTTGGTTTTCAATGGCCTATTTATAATTTAACATTGTGTTCGTTCATTCCGTTCTATAATTTAAAGGGAATTTTACAACCACATTATTCTCTTTGCTTTCCGCTCCTTTGTTCATTCATTCATATTGAAAACCTGTAAAACCAACACAATTTTTTTTATAATAATGTACTTTAAATATTTTAATTAAAACATTTACAATACACTTTGAAATAAAACATTCAAAATAAACTTTAAATATTTTAATTAAACTTTTAAATGAATGATTTAAAATATTAAAATTATGTACTTTAAATATTTTAATTAAAGGTTCAAGTTTAATCCCACTCGATTCTGGAGAGTTTTTTGAGAGGACGTGGAGCTTGAGGGCGAGGAAGGGCATCGGTCTTTACCGGTAGAGGATCATGAGGGGATGATGGTGTAGACAATGATTTTTTCCTTGATCGGGAGGGCGACGTGAGTCTGCTTCAGCTTCAGCGTGAAGGGAAGTCTAAGGAGATGGGCAGTGTGGTTACGAGGTTCGAAAACCCTCTTTTTTTAGATAGTTCCTTCGATAAAAAGAATGCAGATGCAGTTGCGGGTAAAGTTAATGCTTCGAAGAAGAATATTTCACCTGTTATTAAAGACAATGGAGAGTTGAATAAAAAATTGTCACCGTTGCAGTGGGGAGACTCCACAATGAATGAGGGTTTGCAGGAAGTGCAAACCGTGATTGCCATAACTGATGCAACTCCTAGAGTTGGGAACCCTTCGCCAGGGAAGAGGAATAAGGCACAAAGTCTAGATACGAAGTCACCTATGGAAGAGCATGAGAAATTGCCTTCATAGGCCAAGCCGAATTTGTTTTAGACATCCCCAGCAAAACCCTCGATTAATAATGAATCGATTGAGGTTCTGCATGGAGCTGTTGAGTCTAAAACCTTTGCGGCCGCCTTAAAGAAGGACATGGGAGGCAATTTATTGATGAAGGGTATGGATTCCAAAGTTTATAACTTGGGTGGGGATAATATTCCATTTTTTGGAGACCCGGATGAAGACCTAGCTTTAAAATTGGATCACATGGATTCAATTTTGGCTGATGCGGAGGATGAGTTCACATTTTGTGCTACAGAGTTTGAAGAATACAGGAACACAAGAAGGGAATTGGAAGCTAACGGGATTATTTTATTCTTCTTGCGTAAGGTTCCATCAGAGGCAGACTTCCAGAATTGGATCCGGTTGAACTGGGAGTCCAAGGGGTTGCATGTCAAATCATTTTGGGGCTTGGGAGGGAGGTATGTGTCGGTTTTGTTTGAATGAGCAGATGTCGCGAGACATGTGCTACAATTTGGGACTTGGAACATTGCTGGCTCCACGGCCTTTGTGCAAACTTGGCATCCAAATTTTGATCCCAAGGATGGTTCTCAGGCTCATTACCCCCTATGGATCGAATTTGTCGCCATGAAGTCAAAACTCAGGTGCATGTTAAGTTCTATGGTGCAGCGCTTTGGGAAAGTTCTTCTAGATCCGATAGGGAATAAATCTCTCAGATTTAGTCCACGGGTGTGTGTGGAGGTGGATTTGAGCAAGAAGCTCCCTCAGCATCTTAAGATTATCACACCCGAGGGTTTGGTGTAGCAAGAGGTAAGGTATCTAAACCTCCCTAATGCTTGTTTTGGTTGTCAATATTTAGATCATATGGTAAGGGATTGCCCTTTTAAAAAAGTTCAAAAAGCTAAGGAGATCAAAAAAGATAATAAGAAAGAAGAGGAAGAGACATTTTTAGAGCAAGAGGGTAAAGAGGAAATGGAGGTGGATGAAGGATCTCAAGCATGAGATCAACCTGCCAATTCTTCCATTATGCAATAGGAATGGAAGGTGGTTCAGAAGAGAAAGGATGTTCGTGGCTCCCCTTCTAAGCCTAGTAAAACCCAAAAAGGTTCAGTTTTAGGGGATGGTGTAAATCCCACTCAGCAAAGTCGCTCGTCAACGTCTGAGATTGAAGATGAAGGTAAAAAGGTTGTTGTTGTTGATCAGGGAGGCTCTTTGCAGGTTTCTCCTTTGCAGGGAAGGAATGGAGGTATTGGTATTGACGGGAATCAGTTTCAGGTCCTTGGTTCCTTAAGTTCTTAATGAAGTTCAACATTACATCTTGGAATGTGAGAGGGATGACTATCCCCACTCGTAAAAGGATGGTCAGTAGTTTTTTGAAGTCTATTTTTGCTGATGTTGTATGTCTTCAGGAAATTAAAGTTGATGGTTTTGAGTTGCACAGTTGCTTGAATAGTTCTTGGAAGGGCACTTGGTGGAGCTCATCTCACCGTCAGGGGTTCGAAGGAGTTGTTCTTGTGGTTAGACAATGGCTTGCTTCACTTCTACTTAACAGGGGTGAAGATCCAGAAGGTCGTATTGTTTGGGCTACTTTTGTTGTAGTTGGGCAGGTGATTGGTGTGTGTTCTATTTATGGGCCTAATATTGCTTGTGATAGGGTCCACTTGTGGGATTGGATGCAATGTAATCTTCCAGAGGCATGTTGGTTCCTTGGTGGGGATTTTAACATGGTGGAATGGGATGAAGATAGAGAAGGTGGTTTGGGTTGTTGTCTTGCTGGAGCTGAAAAAGAGTCTTGGGCCAAAATGAAAGCGGCTCTACAAGTTTTTGATGTTAATTTCAAACAAAAACATTATGACTTTGGCGGGTGGTTTACTTGGTCTAACAGGAGGGCTGGCATGGATAGGGTGTTTGTGAGGATTGATAGGTTCTACGCTGATCCTCTTTTCACTTGTGAAGGTAGAGGGAAGAGATCTGTGGATGTGGATCTTGGAGTCACGGGTTCTGATCATGCGCCCATCCATACTTGTGTGCATATTGGAGCCATGCTTGTAGAGAAAAGGAATTTTCCGTATAAACTAAATGTCTCGCACTTGGATTCCATTGACTGTAGGGAGTTGATCAGGTGTGTTTGGAATTTGGAGCCGAGACCTTCTGGGCAGGGGTGGATTGCTTGGTGGGATGTTGTTGTTCGAAGGGTGGTCAAGTTTTTAAGAGGATGGGGAAGATTGTTGGCTAAAGGGTGACGAAGGAAAATGAAATCTCTTCGGAAAAATTTGGAAGCTGATAGAAAGAAGCTTGAGATTGACCCCTTCAACTCTTCTCTTCAGGAGAAGGTTGCTCTCCAGGAAGGAGAAATCAGAAAATTAGAAGATTACATTGGCAAGGGGGCTCAGATTAGGAGCAGGCTTCACTGGCTAAAAGAAGGGGATGCGCCTACGCAATTTTTATTTAATTACATTCGTAGGAAAAATGCTACAGAAAAGATTCTAACTCTACAAAAGGAGGATTCCACTCATACTGAGGATGAGACTGAAATAAGGAATTTGTTTGAAAATCATTTTAAGTAGATTTTTGTTGTCTATGAGAACTCTCTGTCGGTCCAACAGGCTAGAGATTTGTTCAAAGAATGTGTGCCCAAAAAGATCGTCAGTTTTGAAAATGACAGGATGGCAACTGATTTTTCTAAGGAAGAGCTCTTTTATGCTTTATCGAGGATGAAGAATGGTAAGTCTCCCAGGCCTGATGGTCTCTCAGCTGAATTTTATAAGTATATGTGGGACTGTATTGGAGATGATTATGTAAGAATGGTTCAGGAAGTGTTTTATGGAGCTAGATTTTCTTCTTGGATGAATCAAGGGGTGATCAAGTTAATTCCTAAAGGGAGTAATAAAGACAAAATTGGGGGTTGGAGGCCGATTACCCTTTTAAATGTCTCTTATAAAATAGTGGCTAAAGCTTTAGCCCTTCGGTTGCGAGATATTGTTGCTAGAATTGTTCGAGAGGAACAGACTGGGTTTGTTAAAGGTAGATTCATTCTAGATATGGTGCTTTCAGTTTGGGAAGCTATGGATTGGGTAGAGGAGTCAAATCAATAGGCTTTGTTCTTAAAAATTGATTTTGATAAAGCTTATGATAGAATGGATTGGACCTTTATTTTTAATATGTTGCAATGGCTTGGATTTAATAGGACAGTAGTTCATAAAATACAAATACTTTTCTCCTCAGCCTCGGCTAGAGTGGTGGTTAATGGTAAAATATCAAGAAGACATTCAGCTGTTTAGATCTATCAGATAGGGCTGCCCATTGGCTCCTCTTCTTTTTGTTCTTTTCGTCGATGCTTTGGGTTATATGCTGGAACAAAGGAGGTTGGCCGGTCAAATTAGAGGAATTTCTATTCTTGGTGGTCATATTATGAACAACCACTTTGTAGATGATTCATTCTTTACTATTCAGATAGATAAGGACTCGATTATTGGCCTACAGGATTATCTCAATCAGTTTTGTCTTGCTTCTGGTGTTGTGGTTAGTGAGACTAAATCTGAAAACTGTGGTTGGTAGGAGCTGAGTCCTTGCCCAAAGAAATTCATACAGGTTGGCAAAAATTTGGGGATGGAGAGATTGTTAGATATTTGGGCATCCCATTTGGCAGAAGGGTTTCCCTTAAATCTATGTGGGATTGGTGTATGAGCAGATTTGAGAAAAAAATTCAAATTTGGAAAAGTAAGATGATCTCCTTTGCAGGGAAACTTACTATGGTAAGTAAGATTCTTCAGACGTGCCACATGTACTATTCCTCCTGTTGGCTTCCAAACCCTACTCAATATAGAAGACTAGAGACCTGTATCAGGAATTTTTTATGGGCAAATATGGATGGTTCCAGGCGGGTTCCTCTAGTTGCATGGAAGTATTGTACTATTCCTAAGAAGGAGGGTGGCCTTGGGTTGCTCAACATCTAGGTTCAAGGTAAGGTTCTTGCTTCTAAGTGGGTCATTAGGTGTTTGGAGGGTGATTTTGGTTGGCAAAGGTTGTTGCATCACCGGATTAAGAATTGTGTGAATATTGACGAGTCAAGGGAAATTTTAGTTTCGAAGATATTGTTGGTCACCCCAAGAAATTTAAAATTAGAGGTTGCATCCTAATTAAAAGAATATGGGAGGCTTGGAAAGATGTAGTCAGCTTGGTTAAATGGGACTTTTTGGATGATAGATGGGGTTGGACTCTTTGCTCCAAAGCAATTTGCCTTTGGAAAAAAAATGGGACGTATGCAGCAGATATGCCTACCTTGCAGTGCAAGAGACTTGGTAAGAAGGGAATTTTCAAGTGGGTAGATCTTTGGGATGGAAACACTGGTATTTGGACTCCGTGGCAATAGTTGGTTGTTAAATTTAAACTGAAGTCCTCCGATAGGTATGCAGTGCAACAAATGCAAAGTCTTCTTTCGATGGAGCAACTGTACAAGCTTTCCAATGGTCTTGTAGGTCCTATCTGGAAGGATTGGAGGTGGAAATATGGAAAACCAATTTGGTGTTTTAAAGCCTCTAATATTTATTAGTTGATGGTTCCTGGAATCCCGTTTGGTGACATTCTGAACATCATATGGGGTTTGAGTTGTTCTTGCAAAAAATGGAAGAAGCGTCTCGTTGGGGTGTGGATGTTCCGGGTTTCTATGTAGTTGAAGGTGTTTTCCTGGTTAGTTATTATGTAGGGTCTTCATAGTAAGGCTCGTCTAGCCAAATGGATGCTTACATCGGATGCTTGTTCCAGCTGTGGAAAAAGTGAAACAATTAAGCATATTTTTTGGGAATGTTTGAGAACGAGAAAGGTATGGAGAAAGGCAGTCTGGTTGTATGACAATGTTGTTCAGGGGTAGCTAAGGTGGAAGGCAATGTTTTTTGGAGACTCCATTGACTGTGCAAGCCACAAAAGGATATTTTGGCACATTATCAGACTCTCTATCTTGTTCAGTATTTGGAAAGATAGATGTAGTCTGATTTTTAAAAATGAGGAGGTGTCGGTTGTTGTTACTATTAGCAAAGTTGTTGAGCTTGTTTCTAGTCAACTTAAGGTGTTTAGGTCTGAGATTATTCAGGATTGTATTAGAATTGATAAAAGTGTTAGATTTGATTGTTTGTTGCTCATTCGCAAACTACTGTAGTGTTTCTATGATATATATATTAAAACATTTACATTACATTTTGAAATAAAAACATTCAAAATTAAATTTAAATATTTTAATTAAAAGTTAAAATGAATGATTTAAAACATTAAAATTATACTCTAAAGTATTTTATTCAATGATTTTAAATGATTTATTTTAAACTTTAAAATTAAAAGTTTATAAAATTAAAACATTTAAAATCACACTTATGTCTTAAAATTTTCAAAAGAGGCCCAACAAAATATGAAATAAAGTAAAGAAAGGTTTTACATTTAATCAAAAAATCAAGATCATGGAAACCAAAATATCAAAAATCTCAAATTTTTTAGTGGATCCTCAATTTTTGGGCGTTGTGAAGTGGTCACAACACTTGAAAGAAAGAATTTTGCTATAATTTTTTTTAAAGAAATTGGAGTAAAAGAAAATATTGGAGAGATAAGAAGCCTTTATTAGTAGCAAAGAAGAAAATAAAATTATTATAATGTTGATAGAGAAATTGAAAAATATTGGGTTGATATATCACCCTAATTTTACAATATTATTGGTGAAAATAAAATCACCAAAGAGATTTTTCATCTCATTGAAGAAGAGCAATAATTCAACCATTTGAGAAACCAGGTTGATTTGAGAACACCTAAAACTTACAAGTAGCATGTTGGTGACTGTGAAGCAAAGAAGCAGAAGCTACGATAAGAAAGCATAAGTAGAGAAAAGAGTACTTGATAATATATTTTTTTAAATCAAGTTAATATACCCTAATATTTGACTATGAAATAGATTATAGAGCAACACTAATTCTATTAAAAAAAAATAAGGTGAGAGAAATTATTTCAAAGATCCTTCATTGCTATGATATTTGGTCTAGAGAACCAAAAAATAAATCTAGAAGCTAAGCAGACAAGAACATAGCCTCTAAAAAGATAAATGTTACCTGTAGAAGACATTGAAGTCAAATAAAGGTGCATATTGAAGATGAGTGAAGTCAAGTGCAACATAGAAGCTCGAGAAGCCATAGGAGAAAACCGCTATTCAATACAAAGAATATTAAAGCACCAAATATCAAGCAAAACTAGAGGAATAATCAAAATTTTGGTGTATATTAGAGCAGCAGCCTATAAAAAAAGTGAAAAACAATAATTAAAAAGTGAAAATCAGTGTAAACCCTAGGTGCAGTCAAGCAATGGAACAAAGCGATATATTTGGCTATAGACTTCACAAAAGGGATGCAAAACCTAGGTGTAGTCAAACATTGAAGAAATATATCTTCAGTCTATGAGAAAGCCTCTTCGATCAAAAGAAATATCTCTCAAGGGTCTTTGGTTTTGTGGGTATATGAACTTATACCCTCTATCAAGATTTCAAAGGATGAATTTGGGTTGGATTGGATTGATATTTAAGGCCAAAAAATTATCTGTAAACTCAGGAAAAAAATACCAGGCCCGGAGGAGCTCAAAGGATACACCAAATATTGGTGGACCAATACAGAATTCCAAGTAACTCTCCTACCCAATTTTTTTTGTTTTCTTTTCTAATTTAGAGGATAGAGATAAGGTAATGAATTATAGATATAATTGGTATTTCGAACAAAGGGGTGTCTATATAAGATCTTGAACTCCTAGTTTTATCCCCTTTACAAAAGTTAATGGCTTCCTGGGTGAATATTTATGCTCTTCTTGTGGAGCTTTTGGGAGAGAAGATATTCACAAAAATAGGTAATGCCATTGGTGCATTTCAATATATGGATGCTTAAATAGAGGAAAATTTATCATGTAAAATTAATGAGTAAAGCAAGATTGGCTATTTGGATGGATGTTTTAGTTCTTAGGCCTTAATCCATTACTATCTCCTCAAGCAAAGGGAAATGAATCCAAAATATTGAATATAATTTTTTTTCCCTAAGATGTTATGGCTATCAAAAATATGGCTACCTAAAGAAGAGATGCCCAATCATACAATCATGCTCTAATTTCTACTTGGTGGAGGAGAAGGCCCTCCATACAAATTATTCGAAACCTTCAAATATCTCAGTTCAAAAGAAATAAACTCATCATCCAAATGCACCAATTATCCAACAGGAATCATGCGAGCAACAAAATATTCAACCCCAAAAGAAGAATTTGAATTAGATCATTGATAAAAGTCAAATGGTTACTCAAGACCATCTATATGGTTCCATGGAAAATATTGGCATCTCATATGGTATTATTGAAGCTAATTATGAAATAATGATAGTCAATTTTCTAAAAGTAAATATCCTACAAAATGTGTTACAACTAGATATTACCTCGGGAGCTTGAAGTGCAAAAATGCATTCTTAGATCTTGCCACTCTAAAGGAGGAAGAACCTCTTCTATAGAAGAAAAATAATCAAACTAATTTCCTTTATGATGGATGATTATTATGCAAGGTTCCACGAGCCTGAGGGACGGGGGGACGGGGGTATGGGGGGACGGGTTTTCGAGGACAGCGGGGGATGGTAGGCCGATTTTAGGGGACGGCTGGGGGACAATTGGTATAATACTATAAAAATTGAAATTTTTTAGAAATTTAGAATAATCTACACATTCAAAATTCTATACCCAACAAAAATGATATTTCATATTAGTAATCAATTATGTAAGCGCAACCATTCATATTCATATTAGTTACTAACACATAAGTGGTATTAGGATATTCATATTAGTTACTAAGTGCGGCCATTTAATTGTTTCAAGTTCAAAAACTATAACTTGAAGGTTCAGCCAAGGATATCAAGTGCAAACAATGTTCAAACAATCATCATTTTAAGTAATAACAATCATCACTTTTTCAGCCACCAATGTTCAAACAAATATTGTCTCACCCCTCCCATTGTTTGAGGGACTAATCGCAAAGCTAGTGATGTATAATGCTGAATTAATCTCTGCTAGTTCTTGATGTGCCTACAATAAGCACTAGGCAGCGTACCAAGATGAATTAATCTCTTATAATTATTGATTTGCCCAGAATCCACTTTAAACAATAACAAGTGGGTAATATGCTGAATTTTAGCATATGAATACTTCGAGGAACATCTTAAATATTTTCATACTTAAAAGCAACTGATCGTCCGATACAAATAGTTCAATCTACTACATAAATCCGGATGGTGAAATTGAAAATAACAACTTACTATATAATTGGCCCCAAAAAGTGATTTACTGGAAACATCCACAATTAGGGTAAAGTTACATGTACTTAAATTTATGTATTTCACTAACAGTTTCAAGAGGTGATAAAACCAATGACCCCTTACCTTTTTTTTTATTAAATTTTTTTTTTTTTTTGGGTGAGGACAACCAATTGTGGGGGACGGTTGGGTCCCATTGGGGAGGCTCAGACCATCCCTAGGGATGGCTGGGCATCCCCGGGGATGGCTGGGCACCACTAAAAGATGCCCAGCCATCCCCGAGGATGCCCAGCCATCTCCAAGGACGGTTTGAGCGTCCCCAATGGGGCCCAGCCATCACTGGGGATGGATGGCCGTCCCTAGGGATGCCCCAAAAAAGGGGACTTCCCGGGGATGGGAGGCCATAGGCCTCAGCCATCCCGGGGATGTTTCCCAGCCGTCCCCCAAAAAGGGGGATGAAGGGAAACGTCCCCCTTGCTGTCCCCCCGTGCTGGGGGATGCGTCCCCGTGGAACACTGTTATTATGTTTGTTTTCCTTCCATCTATTGGAGTTGTGTCATGTAAGGGTTGTTCTTGTTGTTAGTTTATTTTGTAAAAAAGAGTTAAATATGGAAACTTAGAGTTTGAGGAATATGGAGAATATATTTGATAGAAAGGCAAAAATGGATATGCTTTAATTAATTTGTTAGAATGTAATGAGAGCAATGTAATTATTTGTTTTTATAATGGGAGTGGCTCCCAATAGAAGCCACACATAGCTTATTAAAGAAAATAATAAAAAAGAGAACATAAGCAATAGAAAAAATACAAAGCCGATTGAGGAGCTTGAGGAGACATTTTCCAAAGGAGAGAGGAGTTATCTGAGTGCAAAAGAAGACCATTGCTAAAAAGAAATCTTGCTATGAAAATCGGATTGCAATAAACGAATACAAATTGAAAAGTGGATGTTAGAAGTTTTTTCATCTGGTAATTATTTAGTCCTTACATTGTTTTGGAATATCAAGACATAACATTTGATATTCATAAAAATATTTTGATAGAAAAATATTTGCGAGAGAAAAATAATACTTGCAGATGCATGCATGAAAAGCTTCCGAAGAACGCAACATAAATAGGTAACTAGACGTTACTCCTATAATTGCACAAATTATTTCATTTGGAAGGTAACGTATTTGCTAGAGAGTTGAAGCCATTCATTTGCTTTGCTGGTGAATTTATTTAAATGAGTCATAAATAGTATGAGAAATAAAAGTGAATAGTGTTGAATAGAGAAAAAGATAAAATAAAAATTATTATTTTTAAAATCAAAGGGAAGAGAGTTGATATTTGCATGCACGTGTTCTAAAAAAGATCAAGAAATATTCTAGTGAAAGTTGTGTTGAGGGAAGTTCCTTATTTTTGGAGGAATATTTTTTAAAAGTACAAACTTGCATTAATAAGTGAAAAAAGGAAATTAAAAAAAAAAGAAAGGCATTTGAAGACAAGTGGAAAAAAATTTGTTTTTTTAGAAGGAATATTAAATGTCTTTAATGAGAGATATAAGGGGAGTTATAAGTTTAAAAAAATAGAAAATTTAATTTTCTATTAGTGACTTTGTGCATGGAATATTTGGAGTTATAAGGAAAAGTATAAGAGAATTTTAAATTAAAAAAATTATTATTATTATTTTTAATGCTAAGGAGTTATAAGGTGAGTTAATTATTATTGAAATTTTATTTTCTTAATTAGGGAGTCATAAGGATTTTGAAATTTTGATACATTTTGAAATTTGAAGTTTGCAATTAGAATTTTTAAAAGATTTGATTTATTTAAATTTTGGAGAAATAAGTTTTTTTCTACTCTAAAGGAGTTAATTGAATTTTTTTTATTAAATTTGGAAGTTATAAGGTTTTCAACTTCAAAGAAAATGTTATATATGAGAATTTTATTTTCTAAATATCAATTATAAAAAGGGCCTAATTTTACTCCATGGAAAAATAAGATGAAGTCAATACTTATTGTTGAAAAACTTTGGGATGTGGTGAATGGACAAAGAAACATTCCAAAAGATAAAATAGGAATTCAAAAATTCAAAGATGATGATGCTAAAGCTTTGATGTTAATTATGTTTGGCATATATGATGAAATTCAAGCACACATTAGTGAAGTAAAAACTTCAAAATTTGCATGGGAAAATTTGTATATGATATTTGAAGGAAATAATAAGGAAATCATTTTACACCTATAATCATAATTTGTAAGGAACTTTTTAACTTGATAAATCTGAATCAATAATAAATAGATAAATCAAATAATGAATGGACGTGACCTTTGAGGAGTCGACATGACTATTAGGATCGTTACATGGCTCCCTCCCTCAAAAGCTTTGTCCTCAAAGCTAGAAAAAAATTGGAAAAATATCTTTGTCTCCCATGTAACATCTTCTTCTGGAAGTCCCTGCCATTTAATTAGGAATTCTTAAATTTGGCAGGTGCGAAGGTAGTGTACTCTGGACGGAAGTATTGCTGGCATAGTTTGCAAAAATTAGAATAGACTTCTTCAATTATTACAAGAATTGATGCAAAAAACTGTCCCCAAAATTACTAAAAAAAGTTGTCAAAATTGCTGAAAAAAATCATTGTCAAATTGTTGCTAGTGCCCCAATGACTAGTAGCTCAATTGGTTCCAATGGCTAGTTTGGCGACTTTGCTTAACGGTTATTTTATGTCAATAAAAGTACCACTGATAACTGCTATCTCTTCCCTAGTTGGTTAATCTAGGGGTGCACTGGCGGTCCATGACACTATGGAAGTCACTTTGATTACTCTATTTGTCTTCAAACATCGTTAACACCTTTAATCCAAGGTCTTTAATCCCATGCTTATTTTATTTTTTGATGCCGAAAGAAACTGTTATCTTCATGACTTCGTTTACCTTGTTGTAACCAGATTTGGTTCACCGAAATCACTCGGAGGACTGCTTCTTTTACTTGGAATGCTTAATCAATTCTATGGAGGGCATGTGTCGGGTATCTAATGGTTCGAAAGTTAGGTTAAAAAAAAAAATTGTTGGTTTTGAAAACTACGCCAATCTCATGATTTAATAATTATTTGACCATTGGAACACACCATAATATATTTATAGATCGCGTTTCAAATTTAATAATTTTCAATCCTTCCAACGTAATTATCGTATCTCTTTTGGCCTGTAATTCTTATTGTCAGTATTGACTATAAGGCCATCTGCAATTGTTCTAGGCTATTGAACTTGGATTGTAAACTTGATAACCTCCATCTTATGCAGTCACGGTACCCAGGATAATATGCAAGGAATAATTGATTTCTGCACATGCTACCTGATGAGACAATGTTTGGTCGAATCTACGTTGTCTGTTAAATGCTTGTGTTTGATGTTGAATTGTGTGGAGCTAGGAAAGCTCGTGCAGCTTAGATGAATTAATTTAGACGATGTTAGCTGGTTAATCTCCACTTATTAAACAATTACTGATACCACTTAATAAGTAACCTTGTTAATTTCTTCAATAGCTTGTTGCTTCTGTTATACCGCTCTTCGAGAAACTTATAATTAAACCTTTTCAAATCAACAGTGCACTTTAATTTGGAATGATCACTCTATTCACCTTGATTATCACTTGTAGTGATTTACTCCGTGATGATGCCAAAATATTAAATATGTTGTTAGAATACGTATACAATTTGGATACTCCGAAAGCTACGATGACACTGGATGGAGATTGCGCCACGCAACCACTTCCAAAAATATTAAACTTTAATCCTTTGGACCTAAATAATAAAACTCACCGTATATAGTTCTATCCCTTCTGACTGATATATATATTTCTCTAAAACTTTTATGCACCTTTGGAGATGCATAGGATGCATCATCTGCTATTTCCTGGCATGTGACTACAAAGGAGAGACAAATTTCTATCGCTTGAATCTCTGGCACCGACTGTCTGATTGATGAATTACCTAATTTTCTCAATCTCAATCAACATAATAAACCTTTGGTTAATTATGCTTGCCTTTCCTTACTGCTATCAATTTCTCATCCATGATCTTAACAAAATTTATGCTCATTGAGTTTTAAACTTCCACCTGTAAGGCATCGCAAGGATATTTTATGACTAACACGCTATTGAGGGAAAAATTGAATATGTCTATTAAACGAACAAGATACACAATAGTTTAGGAGCACGCGGATAAATTAGATGAAGTGGAACATGGATTCAAAGCTAGATGATGAGGAACAACACCACAAATCTAACCTTTCAATGGATACGACTGGTCGCTTGTAATCAACCATGTTGGATGATGCGATGTGGGATATTGTGTAGTGTGGATAGCTAAAGTGGAATGTATTGATGTGGAAGAGAATGTGTGATGTAGATAGCTATTTTATGATTGGCTCCAGTGATTGATTTAAAACCTGGTGGCATAGGTAGTTTTGAAGAACAATTTGAACAGTCATTTCACACATGAATAGACGGTGATTGAATGCCCTTATTTGCACTTTAATTATTTTAATCTATCACCTTCAACCCCTTTAAAATTGGTTGTTGAATAAATTTGATCACTCTATGACAACAAAATTTCTTATAAACTTATTATTTTTCCCCTTAATTATTTTAACATAACTACAATGTATGTTTATTTAGGATGTATTTGCAAAATTTATGTAGAAGAAATAAACTCTAAACCTCCAACTCGTGAAATGAAAGTTCAGGAATCTTACTTGCTTGATCGAGCTAATTCTTTAGGTTTGTCAACGTTTGCTCGATATAAGTGCAAAAATATTGTCTTCGCTAAACTTTGGAATTTATCACTAAATGAATTAGAATTGAGCGAATGAATGAACAAATTTGATCAAACGAACGAAAAAGCTTCACGATGTCAGGAAAATTTTGTGTAATTTTTTTTTCTTTTTGATGTAGTATGTCACCTTCGAAAGACGCCTGCTTAGTGAATGAACAAAACGTGGATTATGCTTACTTTGTCTGCATAGATTTCAAACTTATACTGCAACCTTCACACTTTGAAACAACACTAGATTTTTTAATGCAGAAATTAATTTTCTTAGGCTGCTACTACGGATATTATCACAAAATGATTTTAGGCTATATTTTTAATGGTAAAATTTGGATGAGGGTGGCTCTATCCAAAAAAAAATTATCCACTTTGCCCAAGTCATGCTCTGATACCACTTGTAAGGAACTTCCTTACTTGATAAATATGAATCAATAATAATGCATAGTGATCACAACCACTTAGAAAGGGCAGATCTCATAGCCACTTAGAGAGGTCAGAGTCTCTTGCATATTCACAACAAGATAATATTATTCGATGATTGATGATCTATAGAATTAATGAATAATTCTAGTATAAATAGATAAATTAAATAATGAATGGACGTGACCTTTGAGGAGTCGACATGACTATTAGGATCGTTACATAATTGTATGCACTAAAAATTCATGATGGAGAAAACATAGAATATTTTATTCGAAGGATATCAGAATTAAAATCAAAATTACATATTTTATGATAAAAGGTTGAAGATAAAATATTTGTTTCAATTGTACTTAGAGAAATTTCTAATTCATTCAAAGTGTTGGTCACATCTCTCCCAGTATCAAACAAAAAGGTATCATTTGAAGAATTAATAAATATTCTTTAGCAAAATAAACTTGAAAATCAATTGAGAAATTAGTCATCCGATAAGGCTCTTGTATTAGAAAAAAGATCTTGCTCTTCATCACAAAACCAAAAAAAAAAGAAATATTGTCATATTTGTGAAAAATGATATAATATATAATCTTGTAAGTATAAAGCATTGATTAGGAAGGATCAAGATCAAAAATCTCCGAAATAGAATCCAAGATATCAAATTAATCAGCAAGGATATATTGCACAATCAAAATATGTGCATAGGAATCTTATGGCAAATGATATATATTTATTATCAAGTGATGAGGAATCCAATAATACCTTGAAAACTATGATAGTAAATTCATATTGTGACACGAAAAGAAAAGATATAGAGTGTAGCTCATATGATTTGAATTTAGTTCATGATTGGTTAGGGAAAGCTTATGCTATCATAATCGACGATGATAGAGATTCAAATGATTATAGGGATATTGATGCTCAAAGTTTTCTTGATATAGAAAGATATCAAGGTGATAAAGAATTTGGTTATTTTGAAAAGCATACTAAAAAATTGGCTTATAATTGTTAAATTAAATGGGATATAGAGACAAAGGTTAAAAAAATTAACAAGTAATTAAAGAGCTAATTGTATAAAAATAAGATCAAAATATGGTCTTGGATATACAGGATAGACAAGAAATAATAAATCAGGAACTAAATTCATGATAGGAAATAGTGACATCAAATTAGTGACAGAGATTGATAGAATCAGTAACAATGAAGGACAAAATGGTAAAATAAAATTTGTAATAAGGAAAATATGTAATCATTATGATAGATATGGACATAAGATAGATAAATGTTGGAATATTTGTTGTTGTGAAACTTGTGGATATAATCATTCCCAAAAATCTTATCTACATAAAGATAAGGAAAATAAAAAATAAAAAATAGATTGTGGATGGAAAAGTATGAATGAATGGAATGAAATTAAAGGAATGGTGTATGGTTTCCATAAGAGGAAACTAAGTATGATGAAAAATCAAATTTGATCAAATGTAAAGCATGATAATGATCTTACCATAGAAAAATATTAATTGAATGATTATGACTCAAACATAGCTTGGAATATGGCCTACAATGAAATCATATGTACTGATGATTCTACAAAAATAATAGTCTTATGAATTTTCTAGTGGATGACCCAAAGGAAATGATAACTTAAAAGTGACTCGGAGGTAGAGATCTAGAGGCAATGATCCAAAGGCAGTGATCTAGAGGTAGTGACTCAAAGGTAGAGACCTAGAGGCATTGACCTAGAGGTAGTGACCCAGAGGTAGAGACCCATAGGTAACTCAGATACATTGATACAAAAGTAGACCCAATGAATATTACATATATTCAGTAGTACCAAAGGCAAAGCTAAAGAATGAAACCAAAGAAAGAAGAGTCAGAGAATGAAGGCAAAAATATTTCTTACCAAATAATGTAATACAAGGGGTTGTTGGAAGTATTACATTATTTCCCCCCTTGTAAATATTAGTTTGGTATAATGATTTATATTTTATGTTTCAATATGAGAGAAAGTGCAAGGTATCAATATTTTGTCTTAATACGAAGAATATGAAAGGATGCATTTCTTGGATGTTTGAGGAGAGCAATAGTTAGAGTACTGAAAATTCATGTAAAATTATATATTGAAGATAAAGCTCCATGCAATGTAATATATCTAAATAATTCTTGTAATATTTTGATATTGTATATATTTGAGTTATATTTGTGAGATATTGTTGTTATTTCAATACTATGATTCATTGTTAGTGGCATTTATATGATTTATATTTGATCTTGGATAAAGATTTCTATGAGCTAATATAGATGGAAATCTAACAACTCCATGCTATGTAATCGAACATTTTATGTAATCATTTTTTGTATGAATGTAAGAAAGTTTGATTTATGAATGTAATAGAGAAGTATTTTTGGTGTGCAATATTGTGAGCATTATTGTGTGTGATTATTTGATCCTCGAGAAAATACTTGTGAAATAATCAGATATATTTGCCAATAGTGGTATCAAAGACACATTGAGTGGACTTCATGAGAACCACCTTGGTGAGAAGGAGAAGATAAAAGAATAATATTTGTGAGAAGAAGAAGATTGGAACGAGAAAGAGTTGTTGGAAGAATTTAAAAAATATTGGAACAAGAAATAAAGAGTTGCAGGAAGCAAAATTGTAGAAGATATTAGACATGAGTATTGCTAAAGAAATATTTGAAGAAGAAAGAATATTGTAAAAAGAGTGAAGGAGAAGAATACTTTGGAGAATGAGTTTCTAGATGATTTACTAGAGAGAGGTGAACATGAAGGAAGTTGTTTTAGGTCTAAAGAGAAGAGATGCCTAAGGAATGTCTATGATGAAGTAGAGTTCCATTCATTGAAGAGTGGATAACATCTATGTTAAAGAAGAATACGGAGTTAGAGGATTGTCTATGTTTGTGTTGAAATTTGAGAATAAAAGAGATGAAGATTACCTGATATTAAATGCTGGAAGATATGATTAGAAGATTGAGAGCAAGAGAACATTGGAAAAAGTGAGAATGCAGTCTAGCGAGGAGATATTTGAGCCTATGAGGATGATTAGTCTTGTAAATAATGAGATAAATAATTTAAGTGAATTGATGTGATGAACATTGAAGTAGAGAAACCATGTGAAGAACATTGAAGCAAAGAAGTCATGTCAAGAATGTTAATGCAAAGGAGCCATGAGCTCAAGTAGGAGGTAGCTATGAACAAAAGTATAAAGCAAGTTAAAATACAATATTTTTGAACTATGAGCACAAAAATAATTTAAATAATCTCTATAAGTGGATTATTCAGATAGTTATAACACTTACTAGAAGAAAGCAAAGTGCATAATGTTTACTTGAAGTAAGTAGAGTACATAACATTTAGTCATAATGCCCTAAATTTTATTTGAAGAGAGACATGACAAAAGTTAAGATAAAATATCAAAATTTTAAGATTTTTAAGGATGCATTTGCTTTACAAATTATTTTTAGGCACTTTACTACTTATATTAAATTTGAGAGTTATAAGGGTTTAAGGATAAAGTTGGAGTTATAAGATATTGATAATTAAATCAAACTTTGGGAGTTAAAAAGAATTTTTAAGGAATAAATTAGTGGATAGGATATATAAGGAAATTAAATGTTTGAAAGTTGAATTGAACTTTGAATTAATTGGAGTATGGGTTAAATTGAAATTTGAAAGTGAAATTGTGAAAGTGAATTGAAATTTTGGGAGACAAGTGGAAATTGAAATTTTATAAAAGTTTTAAATTTGGAGTTATAAGAGGAAAAATAAATCGAATTTGAAGAAAATTATTGAATGAGTTATATTATGGAAAATACAGTAATTTCATTTCTAAATCACAATTTTTTAAAGGACCAAATTTTGCATCATGGAAAAATAAAATGAGATCAATTTTCATTGTTGAAAAAAATTGGGATATAGTAAATGGAACAAAGAATATGCCAGAAGATGAAAGCAAAAAATAATAATTTAAGGATGATGATGAAAAAGCTCTTATGCTAATCACATTTTTCATAATAGATGAAATTTAGCCATATATAAGTGAAGCAGAGACTTCAAAAATTGCTTGGGTAAAACTATGCAAAATATTTGAAGGAAATAATGAAACAACTATCTTGCATTTGCAATCACAATTATATTCTTTAAAATTTCATAGTGGATAAAGTATAGAACTTTTCCTTCGAAGGATAGCGAAATTAAAAGCTAAGTTACTAACTTTGGGAGAAAAAGTGAGAAAAGTTTTTTGTCCAAGTTGCATTAAGAAAAATCCTAGAAACATTCAAAAATTCAGTCAATTTTCTTTAAGTGTCAAATAAGACCATAACCTTTGATGATTTAGTTAATGTTTTTCAAGAATATGAGGTGGAAAATCTAGTTAGAGATGAAATGACTAATAATGCTTTGATATCAAATAAAAATGCATCAAATAATATTGCAACATCATCACAATCTCAACCTGAATGGAGAAGAAAATATTGCCATATATGCAATATAGAAGGACATACTACAAGCTATTGTATATACAATTATTTGGATTAAAGAAATCAAATGAATAGAAAATATCAAAGATTCTAGTCGAGACAATATCAGCCTCAATATACACATGCAACAACAACGACAAAAATAAGAAAATAAAAAAGGAAACTTAATTCAAGAAGTTCAAGAAATAGAAACTGAAGATGAAAATGAAATAAAAGCCCTTATGGGAAGGATTATAGATGATGAATATGAAGACCAAATTGAGAATGATTTTGATAAGAATGAGATTACAAATTATTCAAAAAATTATAAAAGGACTAATGTTTCAAATAACAAAATAATGTAGTTGAAAAAGAGAACAAAAATATGTGGATTAAAATCAATATCATTTCATAATTGTAATATTTATAAGAAGACCAAACCAAAAACGTCGCAGAGAAAAAATAAAGTACATTATGGATGGATCAATAAATTGGATTGGAACATGATCATGAACATGATACAATGTTTTTATGGACACAAAGAAATTTTTACAAACATTACATGGAATAGGGTAATAGATCAATGCTAGAACTTTAAGCAGTAAAAGAGCCAAAGCCAAAGAACAAAGACCAAAGTCATAGATTAAAGACTAAAAGTCTTCACATCAAATAATGTAATATAGGCAGTGTTAGAGATATTACATTATTTGGTACCTTGAGTACCATGGAGTACTATTGTAAATATTTAGTATAGAGAGTGTATAATATTTTTTAAAATTTTGTGTCAAAGTGTGGAGAGTGTTTATGTTTCATTTAATTATGTATGACTTATGTGTGCAAGTGTTATGTGTCAAGTGTGATTTGTAAGTGTGCAAGTGAAGAGTCATAAGTGATAGGTGTCAAGTATGAAAGTGAAGATTCATATTGGATGTATCAAGATGTGAAGTAGGAGGTTATGTAACTATTTTTATCTCTGATTGTCCCTGGTGGGAAAATCATACCTCATGAGAAGTGACAAATAAGGGCCATGACTAAGAGCATAGGGGTTGGCTCAATCAAGGGCTTGTAAGAGTTTTATACAAGGTGGGATCCTCATTAAGATGTGATATTTCATGCACACTTAAAATCAATACGTAAAATTGAGGGTGCAAGATATAAAAGGGAAATAACTCAAAAAAATAAAAAAGTTGTGGTGCTAAAATATCCACTACGATATTCCTACAAAGTTTGTCCTGAATATTGTGTTAGTGGTTAACACTTCCTCTCCTCAACATAGTTAAGCATAGATGAGAGTCATCAACATAGGCATGCATAAAGAGGTGGGTTCCATAGGATAGCCATAGATGAGTAGTCCAAAAATAGATGTAGGCCCCCCACACACACACATACACTAATAAATCCAAAGTAAAATATTACAGATATGCATACACAAATAAATGGGTCCGTAGGGAGCCACATATGGCTAAACCAACTATAGTCTTTTGTATATATATGTGCAAGAAGGAGGAGTTTGAGATTACCCACAAGTTGCTTAGGATATGACTACTTTTACAAAAGAAATAAAATGAAATCCTACAAGAGGATACAATTACAAACTTATTGATCCTTTACAAAGCTAATACTATTCCTATTTATAGATTACAAAAGGGAGTTTCCCTCTAAAACTCATGCAAATATTTTAAGGTGGTTGTTGCTTTTAATGTTGGGTCATATATTTTTTAAATTTTTGATCCCTCTAAGGTTCTCTAGATCTAAATTCATGAATGTAAAATGGGTCTGAGCCCTTATATGAGTAGCTACAGTCTTTATTTCCATCTACCTATTCTAGAAATTCCCATTGCCTGGGTGTAGAAGATATTTTTATTTAGTGTTTTGGATATTTGATTTGCTCCTATCATGGCTTTCATGTTATTGGCGTCCTTTTATAGAGATATGAGATATTATTTTATAAGAATGATGATACTCATCAAAGACTATGCACCTCATCACTTATGACTTTCAAGGCATTGGTGCTTTTGTCTTCAAAAATTTTCTCATCACTTGAGATTAAGACCGTCTATCATCAAAACTTTATGAATTTTTATCTCATATACCTTCATGTCAAAACTTTCACTCCTTGTCTGTTTATTGGGACTAACAAAATTTTGACTTTTTGGAAATCCTTCACTCTCAAGACCTACCCTTCAATCATAATATGTTTTTTATCGATGGTTTGTTCTGTGCTTGTCTGTAACTCAAACATTTTATTTCCTTTCCAAGCAAAAGGTGTAGTGAGTCATCACTATAGTTCTGGTAGCTCTCAAAGGATATTTATCCTACTAAAGATAAATAAACTAGAAAAAGTGATGCCTTAGTCCATTGGCCACAGACTTAGGCAAAATATCCCTTGAAAGTAGAAGTTTTTAGTGGTCAAGCCACATCTTTGAAATTTTTCAAAAGGTTGGGGATTTTGCTATCTCATGAAACTAAGATCACTTATATCTTACATGTAATACATATGTATAGACTTTTAAGTAGGTGGTCTTTATCCATTAGGCATGGATTCAAAAGGGACCTCCTCACTCATTACTCAAGCTTTCAATGCTTCTTTCTTTTCTTCTAGTTCTATGGGTGAATTACCTTCATATTTACAAAGATCAAATCTCTAAGCAACTTCTTTGGCTTAGATGGATTGGTACCAGGGATAAAATATTTTCTTGTTGAGGTAGAATTAGTACCAGTCTTGACTCCTTTGGATTTGACCTGATTGACATGCATATTCCACCTCCAACTTATATTCTTTACCTCCTTTATACCTGTGGAGGAGAAGGGAACTTCCTCTTCAATTATAGAAATATTTGAGCTTATTTGTTCAAATATTTTTGAGGTAGTGGAATCCATTACCTCTACTATCATTTGGCTTACTTAATTTTCATTCTAGTATTAGGACCTGCTAGTAACTGCTACCTCTACCTCTATGGAATCTTCTTTCTTTCCTAGATTAGCAAAACTTGGTCAAGAATAGCAAGTTGTTGATTGAGAGAGGATTAGGAAGTAGTAGTTTGGATAGTTGAGGTTGACGACTTTGTATCCTTGAATCCATTTATAAATAGAATAGCAAGCTAATATCATTCATCAATTAAGTGTAGGGAGAGGGAGTATAACCCCTTACAAGAATTTCATTCAAATGAAGTTGCAATCAACCTAAAAGACACATTCTACTTTGTGATGTTATGCAATTGGTAAAAGTAGACCATATCTTGCACATGATATTATAGGATTGATGGACCTTCACCATTATAATATGGAAAGTTTTAAAATATGGATGTTGGATAGTCATCCCAAATATCTAGTGGTATTAGAGGCTTCTTTTGCTCCATGTTGAGAATTTTACAAGGACAAAAATACTCAAGTTTTAGCATGCAACCTCCATTGTGGATATTTCATAGTTTTAATATCCTTTGATTTGAGTGAAGTCACCAAGTGAATTCAGTTTTTCTTTAGAAAGAAGATAGACTAAGGTCATCACCCAAAACTTGGTCTAATATATTTAGTATTTACTTTTTTGGTGTTCATTTTGGAGTGGAGTCGCCATGTGAGTAAAGAGGTATTTCAACAAGTGGAATAGATAAATATCTTCACCAATTCTAAGCCTAACTTGTTGTGATTTTGGGACCAATGATATGTCACTAGGGTCCCACTAGGTGTGCCATTAAATTATTGTCATAATTGATTGTCACTAGTGGGGTGTTCGTTTTGGAGTGGAGTCGCCATGTGATTAAAGAGATATTTCAACAAGTGGAATAGGTAAATATCTTTACCAATTCTAAGCCTAAATTATTGTGATTTTGGGACCAATGATATGTCATTAGGGTCCCACTAGGTGTGCCATTAAATTATTGTCATATTTGATTGTCACTGGTGGGGCAATCATGCCTTATAGGGAGTGACACAACAAAAAATGGCTCCTTGTTAAAATGTGATCTTACAGGCACACTTAAAATTAATAGGGTAAAATGGGGGTGCAAGAGATATAAGAAAAATAACTCAAAAAATGAAAAGAATGGCGATGCACCAAAATATTTTCTAAGATATTTCTATAAAAATAGTCCTGAACGTTATGTGCCAATGGTGAACACTTACTTTCCTTGACATAGTTAAGCACATATGATAGTCATGAGCATAGGCATATATAAAGAGGTGGGTCTCATAGGATAGCCACACATGGTTGGTCCAAATATAGATGTAGGATTTTGTATATATATGCAAGCAAATGTTTCTAAATATTATGCTAGAAGCAGGGGTTTGAAATTGCCAAGTCACTTGGGAGACGATTGCTTTTACTAAAAGAAATTAAAGGAAAGCATAAAAAAGGATACAATTACAAACTTGTTGATCCTTTACAAATATAATACTAATCCTCTTTATAGATTACAAAGGGGAGGGTTTCCCTCAAAAACTCATGCAGTGATTTCAAGGTGGTTGTTGCTTCTGATGTTGGGTCATGTCTTATTTGAATTATCCCTTTGAGATTATCTAGATATAAAATAATGAATGTCAAATGGTCCTAATACCTTGGATGAGCAACTATTATCTTTATTTCCATCTACCCATTTATGGATATTCCCACCATCTAGGTGTAGAAGATCTCTTCATTTAATGTTATAGGTCTTTGATTTGCTTTTATCTATAGACACAAAAAATTGACCCACTTTGAGTGGGAAATATTCCTTAGTGCCGCTAAGAGGCCCTCAACCCCTATAAATAGAAATGGAAGACCTCTTTGCCTCCATTTTTTAATTTGTTTATATTTTAGCGAAACCACGTCCCATATTTGCGAGGCACGACTTCGCTATTTAACCTAATTTTTAAATTAATTTTATTTTATTATTTTGAGCCTACTTAGACCCAGGTTTAAACCCTCTAGTGTGTTTTGGCATCAAATTTGGGTTTATTTTTCCCACATTTTCCCTCCAATTTTATCTATAAAAGGAAGGATGTTTGCTTAATTAGATAGAGGTGTGCAAGATGCAATATGCAAAGTTTTGATGTGTGATCTTAGTGCAAATTTTTGATCATTGATTAAGCTTGAAATATTTATGATAGTTTATTCTTATTCCTTTATTTTCTCTACTGTAAGCTAGATATTCTATTGCGTGGATTGAATTGATTTGTTGTGTGACTTGGTGGATTCGTGGTGTAGTTTGTATAAATAGAGTGCCCACTCGAATGCTTTGATCTTCTCTACCTACTTTTATGATGTCCATTAGGGTTTGCTTACTTTGTTTCTAACATTTATTTTGTCTTCTATACTTGCTTTTTATTTTTCATTAGTTTGAAGTGATATCATGCTCGATATTAGCAAGGCATGACTTTGCTTACTCTAATTAGGGTAAATTAATCTATAAAGTGAAATCATGCCCCATCCATATAGGGCATGAATTTCATGCTACGTTATCGCACCCACTCCAAGCAAGGCATGATTTTTCCCTAGGGCACACCAAGGGTAATTATCAAATTTTGTTTTCATTGTTGCATTCCATTATGCTTCTAGATCATATTGCTGCACTTTTTTCTATTCTATGCTACTATATTTATATTTTATGATTAATTCTCCAAAGTTCATCTAAAAGGACCTAGGGGGCTTGACTGTTGTGCCTCCAAGATTTGTTACACAGCGGCCTAAGTAGGCCCCCTAATGCTAATTCTATTTTTAGTTTTTCATGAATGATCTTGTAAAAATAGGTATTCCTGATATCATTGGACAAGATGCAGAAAAGGCTAAATCAACCATCGATTTAGATAAGTGCTCTAATAATTCTATTGGCTAAAAATATGATTCAGTGATTTATTCTTAGGCATATTAAAGTGAAAGGTATTTAGTTTACATCTAGGGATAATTTTTGTGCATCTATTTTGTATATTTTTGCTTTAAAGGTTTTTCAAAATTAAACCCTAGGTTAGTGAGCATTCAAAATAAAGAATCATTATAGGATAGCTCTTGTATGCTTACATCCTGCTTTCAACTACATTATTCTATTTTTTGCATTGTCCTTTATCTTTTCTAGCTTAGATCTAGAAAGGTCAAACTGAGGTGTTTATCTTGAAATTGAATACATCAAACTATCCTGAATATCCTGACAACTTGGAGCAAGTCCTTAAACCGTTCTTGGTGAACCCCTACCCCTAGCACCGAGTGTAGAGTACAACATACCCTCGTGGTTAACCCAAAAAAATGTTTCCCCCTTATGAATCCAGCCTTTTGTTTGGGAATTATACACGGTAGGGCAGTTTTCCCCCTCTACATCTTTAGTGAACCCAATGTGAAACACCTCCTTTCCTTTTAAATGCTAATCAAGATCATTAATTTTGTTTGGAAAATATTTAATTTTTTTTTAGTGTTTTCCCCTATTTGTTTTTCACTACTTCTAATAGATATTTTTCTTAGAAGTCAGAGGAAACAATTAGAGTTTGATTATATTCCTTTGGAAGATGATCAAATTGATAGGGAAAACCCTAACATAGATCCAGAAGAGAAAGAAGAGGTAGACATGGAAACTGAAACTAATCCTGATCCTTTTGTTGGACCTAATGGGAGTTATGTCTTTTCATAATTTGATCACATTTAGGAATTCATGAAAGCTCATAAGGAAAAACTATTGAAATATGTGGAACAAGAAGCTTGTATTGAAAAATAAGATGCTATTCCTTCCCCTCCCAATAGGTTTCCTTTGCTTCATCATGGTATTCCTACATCTCAATCCTTGCATCAAAATAATTTTAAGAACCAAGTGAATTGTGCCATTACTAATAACACCAATATTGGAGGGAATCTGCAAGTCCCTCTAACTAGTAGTGGCCCCAAAAATTATTCTTAATTTCCTCTTGTATCCTCTAATATCAAAACAATTTCTTCTATTCCACAAAATTTTAGTTATCCTCAAAGTACCACGTACAACCAAAGTATCCAAAGTTTGAATCCAACATTAGGGTTTCAACATACATACATTCCTCCTTTCGGAAGTCTAGGGAACATACATAATAATAATCCATAAATGCAAAATTTGACAAGTGTTGTGAATCAATTAGTTTCAAGGATGGATATGATTCAACCTTTAGGGTTTACATATAGCTATAAAGAAATGTGTAGTCAGCCATTGGATCCTATTGTTGTTGCTAGACCTTATCCTAAGAATTTTTATATGCCAGTATTACCAATCTATAAGGGGACTGAATATCCAATAGAGCATTTAAGAGGATTCAAGATAACCTGTCATGGTCTTATTTATGATGATATACTTTTATTTAAAACTTTTCCAAGAGTCTTGATGGAGTGGAATTAGAGTGGTATTCGATTTCCCAACTATTCTTTGAAAAGTTTTGAGAAGACTGTAGAGATGTTTGTTCACCATTTTAGTACTTATATTGAAAAGGAAGTAACCATGAGAGATCTATATGATTTAAAGCAAAAAAATAAAATTATTGGTAAAGAGGGGTTTTGAAAGGATATCGTAACCTTTTACAAGAGGAGAAGGTTGGGAGAAGATATCCCAACCAAAAAGTAGATGAAAAAATAGAATCTTTGTGAGCTATTGAAGAAAAACAACTGAAATAGATAAAGAAAATCCCATGTAGGAGCAAGAGAGAAAACCACACTAGTTGAGAAGATAATCCCTCACAGGGGTAGTAGGGAAAACCTCAATGGTCAACACAAACAAGAAAATGATTTTTTCGTAAAGGAAAAAATCCTTCACCCAAAAGAAAAGGGTTTTACCACATAGGAGAAAACTATAGACGTAGAAGGCCAACCAAAACTGAATTAGGACTATCTATAGATAATATAGGACCACCCACAAATTAGGACCATCCACCAAACGAAACAGGACCATACACAACAGAAATAAGAGCAATCAAATACCACACAGGGCCATCTATAAATGAAACAAGACCATCCACAATGGAACAAGGACCATCCAAAAACTAGCATAGGGCCATCCGCAAAATAGTCCGGGTCCATCCATAAAATAAACCGAACCATTTGAAAAATTTCCATGCAAACTCCTAGAGAATAAGGTGAAGCATAGTCGAAGACAAACCATGGAAGGAGGATGCCCAGATCAGCAAGAAACCCTAACCCTACCACCAGTGGAGAAAATACAAAATCCTTCTACCATACATGGTCCCCACCAAGACCAAAAAATATGAGAAGGAATCTAGCAAAAACCCCTAGACACAAGCCCCAAAATGCCAGCCATGAGAAACACTCAACTATGAATCTGCAATCTCCCCAAGCCTAGAGAAGGTAGTGAATGACCACCTTGGAAAGTAGAACAAAGAAACACATCCATAAGAAACCCTAAAATACCAACCATGAACTATAAACAATGGGAATATCTCAACTAGGAATAATAGGGTCTCCCCCAAGCCTAGAAACTAGTGAAAGGCCATCCCAGGAAGTGAAATGAATGAAACTAGATCCCACTCCAAAGCAAAGCCAATCCCCACACTGATACCACAAACCAAGTTTGTCCAATCATGCAGCACCACCCAAGAAGACTTCCTGGAACACCTTAGGAAGAAAAATAGAAGGCCATGGAGACCCTTCAAGCACCAAGCAATGGTAGGAATCGAAAGAAACCCTAGGAGAACTAGGAGATCTGCCTAGAAACCACATCACAATAATAGATCCGTTAGAGAGCCCTAGTAAGAGTTGAGGGAGTGATAAGATGAAGAAGTGACCTCCTGTAGACACCCAATTGTAGTCACTAATCCTCCATCCTAACCTTTCCACCACCCACTTGCCCACCATACACCTTCCCACCAATTATTTGGTGCAATTCCACCTTTCTCGCCATTTCCTAGACTAATTGATATTATTTTAATATTATTTAATATTTAATATAATATTTTATATTATATTATAATATATTTATTATAAAATATATATTTATAAACTCAATTAACCACAACCGTCTGATCCATTCTAATCTCCATCGTCCATATTCATTAATCCATGTCACATTCAAAAAATAATCTCAACCTTAGGATCTAATTTAATATTAGCCACACGATCAAAAGTGTAAGGCTAAAACCTTAAGAAAACCCTAGATTGGATTATAAATAAGGGTATTTTGTAAATGCCCAAACCCTGGAACCTTGAGATTAGAAATTATACCTTGGAGGAGTCACTATTGAAGCCCTAGCGAAGCAGAAAGAGATAGAGTTTGAATATCTAAAGCCCTAGCTAAGCCAACAAGACTTCTACTATTCCAGTAATTCCCCATTCATCTTCCATCACCATCATATCCCCCATCCTTCCATCGCATTCATCACCACCCCCTCGATTTGCTTCTATAGATTTTTCCCTAACCCACAAGCACCCTCCAGAGCTTGCGAGGCTCGTTGTAGAGCCTACAAAGTGCTCACTAGACCCTGTTGTATATCACAGGCACTCTCTAGAGCATTTTGTATCCTACAAGTACACACCAGAGCCTATGAAGCTCACGTTAGAGCCTGCCAAGTGCATGTCTGAGTCTGCTGCAACTACAAAAATGTGAATCTAAGCCTGCTACACCACGCCATCTACAACAATGAAATGAAAGCAAGGTATATCTCATTTGAATGTATTCTATTTAGTGATTTATGTATTCTATTTTCTACTATTGTTTTTCGTTATTTTTGGGTTCAACACTAAGTAATCTGGGAAAGAATTTATAGCAAGTTGAATCTAGGGTTTGTGTGTATTCCATTATACCAAATTCATTTCTTGTTTTGAAGTTTTAGATCTAGGTGATTGTTTGTATTTTTGAGTGCATATGAAACATAAAATCATCCTAGATCTTGCATTTTAGGGTTAAAAATAACTTTAATTTTGCATATCTAAATAGGAACAATATTTTAACGCATAAAGTAATCCTACCTAGGCTGGCCCCTTTGGCAGAGAGGTGGACAAACCCTCCGGTTGCTCTTGTGATTTTAATAATTTGTAGGTAGGGGGTTTTGAGAGGTGTACTCCACTCTCTTTAGGTGAAATTTACGTCTTTGTGTTGGCTTATGATTTAGATTAGTGAAGTTAGTAATCTTTAATATTGTTTGCACACCATAGAGAACAAGAAATCTAATAAAATAAATCACACACACTTGCATGATTCATATTTTTAATAGTAGTGGCTGGATTTCATCACCAACCATTGCTTGAGATTTGGTGACGGTGGCCATGATTTCCATCCACCAATATCTGCCCTAGAAACCATAGGACTACCCCCGAGAAAACTTTTTGGAGGTCATTACCAACAAGAATATGGTTTCCCTGGACATCCTTAGTTTTTTTAACCTTTGTTTTCATTAAACAATATTAAGTTACATCAAAACACACAAGCCAACAATTCTAAAAGGAACTTCACATTAATGAAAGAAAATAATTAATGAACAAGGTAAGCCACACACGGTGAAACCTAGGACTGGTTGTTTTCTTTGCTTTAAATTTTGGAAAACTTGTTAATTTGTGTGATTTAGATAATATTTGAATCTTTGGTTTAACTTCTTTATGGTGCTAACACAACAACAAAAGAAAATAATAAACCAAAGTAGTTTAATGGAAAACAATTCCCATGAGCCCGCTACTTCGGTAGCCCCATCCAATATGGTTTAGACTACTTTGGCTGGATCGTCCCATCCATCCCACTCTCAAGTAGAGACATATTTACACAATGTGCAAACAACCACCATATACATAGACATGGATAGAGTGCAGGCCCTTTACAAGGCTTCTAACTATGTCTTAGAGCCCCTTAGCCAAGAGGGTTTTGAAGAATCTAAATTGGCTACCACCTACCTTGCCCAAGGATATCCTAATTCAAGTTATGAATATGGTATGCCTTCCTCCATGAGCCAACCACCACAAAGCCCAAGTGTTCCAAACACTTACCTCACATCCACCTATACCAACCCCTTGTATGAGGAGTATGTCAATGTTGTCTCACAAGTCCCTAGCCTCCAAGTTGTAACATCAAATGCAAATTGCACCATACCCATGTCCTCTCATCCATTATCATCCACACCTCCATCATCCCACTTAGCCAACATGACCATATCATCCACACCTCCATCATCTCACTTAGCCAACATGACCATATCATCCACACCTCCATCATCTCACTTAGCAAACATGACCATGTCATCCACACCTCCATAATATCACCTAGCCAACATGACCATGACTAATCACCCATCATCATCGACTCATCCATCATCTCATCCAACAACAACCCCATCATTTGACACCTAGTCAAATCAAGAACTTACGGATACATTAGGGCTTATCAATAGGTTGCTTTCACAATGAACAAAAGGAAAATAGTCAGCCTACATAGACCCTATGACCCAAGGAGTTCCAAATCAACATCCACTCACCAATCAAAATTTAGCATGTTGAGCAAGGTGCAGCAAAAATATTGTCATTGTTGTCAACATAGTCAAATAGATCTGTTGATGCAGTGGATAGGAAGTTCAAAAGCTATTCAGATGTAGAAGACAGGAGTTCAAAGGTTATTCAGAGTATGTACAGTGATTTTCCAAGAAGACCGAAGTGGCCCATATGCAAAAGATCAAAGAAAAAATACAAGTAAGAAAAGTGTCGCGATATCGCGACATATACAACAGGCAAGAAAAACTGTCACGATTTCGCGACATGTTGGAAGAGAGAGAAAAAGCAGGAAAAATTGTCGTGATTTCGTGACATGTTGGAAGAGAGAGAAAAAGCAGGAAAAACTGTCACGATTTCGCGACATGTTGGAAGAGAGAAAAAGCAGGAAAAATTGTCACGATTTCACGACATGTTGGAAGAGAGAAAAAGCAGGAAAAACTGTCGCAATTTCACGACATGTTGGAAGAGAAAAAGGCAAGTGGAAAAACTGTCGCGATTTCGCGACATGTTGGAAGAGAAAGAGAAAGCAGGAAAAAGTGTCGCGATTTCGCGACAAGTTCGAAGAAAGAGAACAAGTAAGAAAAGTGTCGTGATTTCGTGACATGTCGCATTTTCGCGACTAAAATAGGAGAGAGAAAGTAAGTTGGAAAAGTGTCACGATTTCACGACATGTCGCATTTTCGCGACTAAAATAGGAGAGAGAAAGTAAGTTGGAAAAGTGTCACGATTTCGTGACATGTCGCATTTTCGCGACTAAAATAGGAGAGAGAAAGTAAGTTGGAAAAGTGTCACGATTTCGTGACATGTCGCATTTTCGTGACTAAAATAGGAGAGAGAAAGTAAGTTTGAAAAGTGTCACGATATCGCGACATGTCGCATTTTCGCGACAAAAGAAAGAGAGGAAGCATACGGAAGCAGAACTATCACGATTTCGTGACAAAAGCAAAAAGCAAGACTTTGAAAGCAGAAGTGTCACGATTTTGCGACAAAAGCAAAGAAGTAAAGTACGAAAGCAGAAGTGTCACGATTTCATGACAAAAGCTAAGTTGAAGACTACGGAGGCAGAAGTGTCACGATATCGCGACAAAAGCAAAGTCGAAGTCTATGGAAGCAGAAGTGTCGCGATATCGCGACAAAAGCAAAGACGAAGTATACAGAGGCAAAAATGTCGCGATATCACGACAAAAGAAAAGATGAAGTCTGCGAAGGCAGAAATGTCATGATATCATGACAAAAGAATAGAGAAAGCGTACGGAGGTGAAAGTGTCGCGATATCGCGACATGTATTTTCACGACAACAGCAACAAAAGAAGCTACAGAGGCAGAAATGTCATGATTTCATGATAGGTCGTAAATGCGCAAGTCAAGAAGGAGAACCCGACTAAAATGAGAAGTATGACAGTGGACCGACATCACTACGACATTTACAGGGGCAATTACAGAGTGATTTCATACTGCTAAAATACGAAGAGTGATCAAAAGTTAGTATGGCGGTTACAAGGTCTGTCCAGAATGAAATCATCAAGCGATGGATAAACCGAACATCTTCTTGAGTTGAAGCCGACGAAGACCGATGACAACCAACTAAAATTAGGGTTTATAGTTGTTATGAAAGCCGACTAAGATTAGGATTTACAGTCGACTAAGATTAGGGTTTTCATCATAAAAAATATTGTTATAAAAGGAGGGTTGTTTGGAGAATTGAGGTGGAGTTGAAGGTGTGTGAAATACGATCATTGTGTGCGTAGAGAGCAAGTCGTGTCGAATCATGCTAAGTGCAAAATTTGCAAAGAGAGCAGAGTGCACAAAAGGGAGAAGACGATCGTGAAGTTTGACTGTAACGAAGCAGAGTGGGCAAAGTGATTGCGCAGAGAGAGCAGAGTGCACAGAGAGCGAAAAGGTTGAAGTTTGACCAGGTGCTGCTGTGATTACGTAGAGAAAGCAAAGTGCGTAGAGAACGCAAAGGTGAAGAAGACCAGTCAGGGTCTTGCAAAAGCAAAGGTATCTTACTGACAAACTTCTAGTTTCAGAATTGAAGTCCAAGTTGGTGCTTGGCATCAGGGGTTGGTGCTCCTTCCAGTTGGTGCTGGTAAATCAGGGGTTGGTGCTCCTTTCTGTTGGTGTAGATAAATCAGGGGTTGGTGCTCCTTCTAGTTGGTGCTGGTAAATCAGGGGTTGGTGCTCCTTTCTGTTAGTGCAGATAAATCATGGGTTGGTGCTCCTTCCAGTGGGTGTTGGTAAATTGATTGTAAAGTTGGTGCTTTGCAAAGGCTAGATTTGGATGGTAGTCCAAGCAGTCAATTTTTGAGGAGTAGCCACATTGGTGAACCTCGTTAAATCTTGTGTTGTGTGATGCTCTTTTGTTATACTTGTTGTATCTAGTAATAAGTTTTAATTGCTATGGTATTAAGAGCTATAAATTCAAGTTTAAAGAGCTACACTGATTCACCCCCCCTCTCAGTGTCATTGTAAGACTAACAATTGGTATCAGAGCTAAGTTCCTATACAAGCTTAACCGGCTAGGGTGATCTTGGAAGTAACACAATGGCAGGTGGTGAAGCTCTTTTCATGGCATTTGAAGAAGTAAAATCAGAAAAGGAAGAAGGAGTGAACTCTAAAGTATGTGGTGAAAACCCTGAGGCTGAAGTAGATCTAGAAGGTGAGTTGATCTCTGCACTTGAAGAGTGGAAAATAGAGAAGAAAAAGAATAAGAAAATTTCAAAAAATCTTGAGGATGCAAATGAAATCATAACCAGTCTGAAAGTATAGACAGAAGAATACAAGAAAATATCTGAAGATCTTGAAGTACAAATTACCATGAAAATAGATTATTGCTACAAACTAGAAGAAGAGAATGTTGGTTTACGGACGCAGATAGAAGAGATGAATCACAAAATTAGTTGCTATCACAAATGCGAAGAAAGTTCTATGAAGCTGGATAAGATTATAAATGACCAAAGGCCTACAGGCATCAAATTTGGTCTGGGTTTCGTCGAAGGAGAATCATCAAATGGATCAAAGGCCAGAAATGTAGAATCCATAAAGAATGAAAATAAGAAACAGGTTGATCAAGGAAAAATGTCTCATGCAAAAGAAAGCAATAATGCCAGGCACGAAAGGAGAATTGACAATGATGGATTCACCAATGTCACACATCAAAGAAGAAGAAGACCTATGGCTCCTACGACAACATGGCAAAGACCATCACCCAGGTTCAATTATCCCTTTTTTGGTTTCTGTTTTAAATGCAATGGCTATGGACATAAAATCTCAGACTGCAAATATAATGTAAAACCAAGGAATTTCACCAGTAGAAATGCTTTTTCTCCTTTGATGAATTATATAGTAGAATGTTATAACTGTCATAATTTTGGGCACATTGCAAGAAACTGTAGAAGTACATTTGCATCAAATCGGTTTCAGGGAAGAAAATTTCAACCAAATAGGATGAGACAAAATAGAAAACTTCCCAAAAAACATGCACAAGCTATTGATAAGGGAAAGGCAAAACAAGAGCCCAAAACTACTATCAAAATGGAGTGGAAAGAAAAAGAGCGACTTAAGGAAGAAAAGGAATCCTTAATCGTACAAACAACATTTAAAGCACAGAATAAATATGTACCATGGATACTTGATAGTGGATGCTCCAGTCATATGACAGGTGACAAACATAAATTTGAGAAGTTACAGAAATATGAAGGTGGTTCAGTAAAGTTTGGAAATAATGATGGAGCTAAGATAGTTGGCAAAGGTTCAGTTAAAATTAGTGATGGAAAAATTAAGTCAGAAGAAGTCTTGTTTGTGGATGGTTTGAAACATAACTTGTTGAGCGTAAGTCAGATTTGTGATAAAGGTCATGAAGTAGTTTTTAAGAAGCAGGGTTGTGAAGTCGGAAAAACAAATAGTGGAAAATTGATAGCAAGCTGGATCAAGGACATCCGGCAACTCTGTACATGCTCTCGGAGACTTCAAAAGGAGCTTGTTTTATTGGATAGGAAGAAGAAAATTGGTTGTGGCACAAGAGACTCGGTCATATCAGTTTTGATAATCTAGTAAAAATCAACTCAAAAAGGGCAGTGAGAGATATTCCCACCATCGACAAACCTGCAAACAACATTTGTGCTTCATGCCAAAAGGGGAAGCAAACTAGAGTCACATTCAAAACAAAAGAGTACTACACAAGCAAACCTTTGGAACTAATACACACTGATTTATGTGGACCCATGAGAACACATAGCATAAATGGTGACAAATATTTTATGTTGTGCATTGATGACTATTCTAGAATGACATGGATATTTTTCTTGAAGCATAAATCAGAAGCTTTTGAAATGTTCAAGACTTTCAAAAACCAAGTTGAGAATGAAAGAGGAAAGAGGATCAAATGTTTAAGATCAGATAGAGGAGGAGAATTCATTTCAGAGGAGTTTACAGAGTACTGTGAAAAATACGGTATTAGGAGACAGTTTTCAGCAGCCAGGACACCTCAGCAGAATGGAGTGGTAGAAAGAAAGAACAGGACAGTGCAGGAAATGGCACGGACTATGTTGGCTGAAAGCAGAGTAGCAGATAGATTTTGGAAAGAAGCAGTCCATACTGTGGTGTATATCCAAAATAGGTACATGCTGAGAACACATGAAAGCAAAACTCCTTATGAGTTGTGGTTCGGTAAAAGGGCAACAACAAAATACCTCAAAGTTTTTGGCAACAAGTGCTACATCAAAAGAACTGAAGATAATCTTGGTAAGTTTGAAGATAGAGCGGATGAAGGTATTTTTGTTGGTTATTCATCAAAAAGCAAAGCTTACAAATGCTACAACAAGAGGCTAAAGAAAATTGTGGAGAGTGCCGATGTTAAATTTGATGAAGGTAGAGAACGAGTAATTAGCTATGAAAAGAACTACCCAATTTATGAAGAGGTTATTGAAGGAGATGAGGAAAACGAAACGGAAAAGATACAAAAAATTGACTCAGATGATTTAAGTTGTGATTCAGAAGTGGAAGAAAATAAGAAATTCAAAACAGGTAGTTGGTAGAAAAATCATCCTAGAGAGCAAATAATTGGAGACCCCAAAGTTGGTGTTCAGACAAGAAGAAGAGTAGTAAGTAACTACTCTCTATTATCCAGCATTGAGCCCAAAAATGTTGTTGACGCAAGTAAAGATGAAAGTTGGATGAAGGCAATAAATGAAGAATTAGATCAGATCGAGAAAAATGAAACTTGGGAGTTAGTACCTAGACCTGCAAATAAAAATATAATCGGGACTAAATGGATTTTTTGAAACAAATTGAATGAAGACGGATAGGTAGTCAGAAATAAAGCAAGATTGGTATGTAAGGGTTATGCACAAGTTGAAGGCATTGACTTTGAGGAAAATTTTGCACCAGTAGCTAGACTAGAGGCAATTAGAATATTTTTGGCTTTAGCAGTCTACAAGAATTTCAAAGTTTATCAAATGGATGTGAAATCAGCGTTTTTGAATGGGAAACTTGAAGAAGAGGTTTATATTGAGCAACCAGATGGTTTCCAACTTGGTGATGATCCCAACTTGGTTTGCAAGTTGAAGAAAGCATTATATGGCTTAAAACAGGCACCCCGAGCATGGTATGCAAGGCTAGACAACTATCTCACTCAACAAGGGTTTAAGAAAGGTATGGTGGATAGTAATTTGTATGTCAAAATAGAAAATGGGCATCTTATTGTTCTTGTTGTATACGTAGATGATATCATATTTGGCAGCAACAAAGATGAGTCGTGTAAAGATTTAGCAAATAAGATGCGGAAAGAATTTGAAATGTCAATGATTGGTGAACTTTCGTATTTCCTCGGGTTGCAAGTTAATCAAAATAAGAAGGGCATATTTATTTCTCAAGTTAAATATGTGAAAGAGATGTTAAAAAAGTTCACAATGGAGGATTGTAAGCCGGTTAGCACTCCCATGACGACGAGGTTGCAAGTTGAGCAAGGATGACAAATCTCCACCTGTTGATCAAACCATGTACAGATCTATGATTGGGAGCTTACTGTACCGACAGCTACCAGACCAGATATTTTGCAGGAAGTATGCATGGTAGCACGATTTCAGGCTAATCCCAAGGAGACTCATGTGACAACAATGAAGAGGATTCTTCGGTACCTCAAGGGTACTATGGAGTATGGGTTATGGTATCCGAAAGGTAAAGACTTCACCCTTATTTCGTATTCAGATGCAGATTGGGTAGGAGGTGTCGATGACAGAAAGAGTACCAGTGGAGGTGCATTCTATCTTGGAGACAGATTGGTCACATGGCACAATAAGAAACAAGAGTCAGTTTCTTTATCGACAATAGAGGTAGAATATATTGCAATGACAACATGTTGTACATAGGTATTGTGGATGAAACAAACCCTGAAAGATCTTGGTATTAGCTTAAGTGAGCCAATATCAGTTAAGTGTGATAACACCAGTGCCATTAACATCTCCAAGAATCCGGTTATGCATTCACGCACAAAACACATTGCTATCAGGTATCACTTTTTGAAGGAGAAAGTTGCGAAAAGTGAGGTTAATTTGGATTTTGCCTGAGAATGTTGTGCATGGACTCAGGGGAGTCTACAGTAGCCCTTTGGTATTATTGTCAAAGGGGGAGAAGAGTTACAGGAAATTGCACATGTGTTGCCAACAATTCCAAAGGGGGAGATTGTTGAGCAAGGTGCAGCAACGATATTGTCATTGTTGTCAACACAGTCGGATAGATCTGTTGATGCAGTGGACAGGAAGTTCAAAAGCTATTCAGATGTAGAAGACAGGAGTTCAAAGGTTATTCAGAGTATGTACAGTGATTTTCCAAGAAGACCGAAGTGGCCCATATGCAAAAGATCAAAGAAAAAAGACAAGTAAGAAAAGTGTCGCGATATCGCGACATATACAGCAGGCAAGAAAAACTATCATGATTTCATGACATGTTGGAAGAGAGAAAAAGCAGGAAAAACTATCACGATTTCGCGACATGTTGGAAGAGAGAGAAAAAGCAGGAAAAACTATCACGATTTCGTGACATGTTGGAAGAGAGAGAAAAAGCAGGAAAAACTATCACGATTTCGTGACATGTTGGAAGAGAGAGAAAAAGTAGGAAAAACTGTCATGATTTCGTGACATGTTGGAAGAGAAAAATGCAAGTGGAAAAACTATCGTGATTTCGCGACATGTTGGAAGAGAAAGAGAAAACAGGAAAAAGTGTCACGATTTTGCGACAAGTTCGAAGAAAGAGAACAAGTAAGAAAAGTGTCACGATTTCGTGACATGTCGCATTTTCGCGACTAAAATAGGAGAGAGAAAGTAAGTTGGAAAAGTGTCATGATTTCGTGACATGTCGCATTTTCATGACTAAAATAGGAGAGAGAAAGTAAGTTGGAAAAGTGTCACGATTTTGCGACATGTCGCATTTTCGCGACTAAAATAGGAGAGAGAAAGTAAGTTGGAAAAGTGTCACGATTTCGTGACATGTCACATTTTTGCGACTAAAATAGGAGAGAGAAAGTAAGTTTGAAAAGTGTCACGATATCGCGACATGTCGCATTTTCACGACAAAAGAAAGAGAGGAAGCGTACGAAAGCATAACTATCACGATTTCATGACAAAAGCAGAAAGCAAGACTTCGAAAGCAAAAGTGTCACGATTTCATGACAAAAGCAAAGAAGTAAAGTATAGAAGCAAAAGTGTCATGATTTCATGACAAAAGCTAAGTTGAAGACTACGGAGGCAAAAGTGTCACGATATCGTGACAAAAGCAAAGTCGAAGTCTATGGAAGCAGAAGTGTCACGATATCACGACAAAAGCAAAGACAAAGTATACGGAGGCAGAAATGTCACGATATCATGACAAAAGAAAAGATGAAGTCTACGGAGGCAAAAATGTCATGATATCACGACAAAATAATAGAGAAAGCGTACGGAGGCGAAAGTGTCACGATATCGCGACATGTATTTTCATGGCAACAACAACAAAAGAAGCTACAGAGGCAGAAATGTCATGATTTCGTGATAGGTCATAAATGCGCAAGTCAAGAAGGAGAACCCGACTGAAATGAGAAGTATGACAGTGGACCGACATCACTACGACATTTACAGGGGCAGTTACAGAGTGATTTCATACTGCTAAAATACGAAGAGTGATCAAAAGTCGGTATGGCGATTCTGAGGTCTATCCAGAATGAAATCATCAAGCGATGGATAAACCGAACATCTTCTTGAGTTGAAGTCGATGAAGACCGATGACAATCGACTAAAATTAGGGTTTACAGTTGTTATGAAAGCCGACTAAGATTAGGATTTACAACCGACTAAGATTAGGGTTTTCATCATAAAAAATATTGTTATAAAAGGAGGGCTGTTTGGAGAATTGAGGTGGAGTTGAAGGTGTGTGAAATACGGTCGTTGTGCACAGAGAGCAAGTCGTGTCGGATCGTGCTAAGTGCAAAATTTGCAAAGAGAGCAGAGTGCACAAAAGGGAGAAGACGATCGTGAAGTTCGACTGTAATGAAGCAGAGTGGGCAAAGTGATTGCGCAGAGAGAGCAGAGTGCACAGAGAGCGAAAAGGTTGAAGTTCGACCAGGTGCTGCTATGATTACGCAGAGAAAGCAAAGTGCATAGAGAACGCAAAGGTGAAGAAGACTAGTCAGGGTCTTGCAAAAGCAAAGGTATCTTATTGACAAACTTCTAGTTTCAGAATTGAAGTCCAAGTTGGTGCTTGGCATCAGGGGTTGGTGCTCCTTCCAGTTGGTGCTGGTAAATCAGGGGTTGGTGCTCCTTTCTATTGGTGCAGATAAATCAGGGGTTGGTGCTCCTTCCAGTTGGTGCTAGTAAATCAGGGGTTGGTGCTCCTTTCTGTTAGTGCAGATAAATCAGGGGTTGGTGCTCCTTCCAATGGGTGCTGGTAAATTGATTGTAAAGTTGGTGCTTTGCAAAGGCTGGATTTGGATGGTAGTCCAAGCGAGTCAATTTTTGAGGAGTAGCCACATTGGTGAACCTCGTTAAATCTTGTGTTGTGTGATGCTCTTTTGTTATACTTGTTGTATCTAGTAATAAGTTTTAATTGCTGCGGTATTAAGAGCTATAAATTCAAGTTTAAATAGCTACACTGATTCACCCCCCCTCTCAGTGTCATTGTAAGACTAACATAGCATAGGTCCCTCAATCTTCCATAGTGTCCATCCCCAATCCACCACCACTCGACACATCCACCATACCAATCAACATCACCACTAACCAACAACACAATCTATTTCTCCATCATCATACTCATCAATCATCCCCATATTTCAACCATAAATCTTCTCCACATGCCCAACCCAATCCATTCCACAACACCATGTTGGTCACACCCTAACATCTACAATCCATCCCATCAACCAACCACTACATAATTCAAGGTCCTCATATTCCAGTAGAAGATCTTAGATTCTAGGCAATGCAAAATCAAATCGATTAGTTGATGCAAAACTCACCAGGGATAACATGCCAAAATCTCACATTAAGCCAACTAATCCATCAACAAATCCATCCATCGGTACCATCACTGCCTTATTCGATAGATTTTACGATACCAAAATTTGACAAGTTTAGGGGAACTAAGGATCCTAAGGAGCATGTGAGTTCATTTTTCCACATATGTTTTCAGATTAGTGATGATAATGCTCTTATGCTCCGAACATTTCCTCAAACATTAGTGGAAGATGCCATTGAATGGTACAATCAATTGCCCACACATAGTATTTATACTTTTCATCAATTGATAGATCTATTCTTGGAACGCTTTGCCCTTAATATTAAAAATAAGGTGTCCTTATCGGATATATATTATTTGAAACAATAGGATGAGGAACCTATCTATGATTTTAGAAACCGTTGGAGGGAAGTTATAACAAAGTTGCCATTCTCCCTCCCAATGGAAGAAATTATCAAAAAATTTACCAAGATTTTCTTAAAACCCATCTCTTGGATGCTTTAGCTCAATACTTATAGAACATTTGAGGATGCTTTAGCACAGGCTAGTGTCATTGAGGAGATACAAATCCAATAGGGTGTCATTAAGCCTAAGAAGAAAGAATGGCAAAATAGAGGCCAATACCAAAATAATAAATATGGCTAAACCAATTCCACACAAGCCTCAATGGCTAACACAAATAATCAAGTCAATCAAGTGGTCATGAGCTAGCCTGTAATGGCTCAAAAACTAGTGCAACAACAAATTTCTTGTCATGCAGTATCATCAGTAACACTAGCACCAACGGTACAAAACATAGCACCAACTATGGAACAACCTACCCATCACCAATTCAATCGACCTCAACGTCAATACACTCCCTTAGTGGAATCATATTCAGCCATATTTCGAAGGTTATATGAGACCAAAAAATTAGCCTTGCTGGACATTAGGCCCGATGATCCCACCAAAAGGCCTAAAATTTATAGAGAGCACTTGTTTTTCCCATACCATCGATAAAATGGGCATGATATCAATTCCTACCATGTGTTCAAAAACATAGTGCAAGACCTCATAGACTTAGGGGCCATTAGCGTCGATAACCCCTTAGCTCCACAAAATAAAATTTTGGCATATATTAGACACCTCTACCTAACCATGGGGAGGTCCAACATAATGTAGGGGTTAGTAATCAACAACCACCTCCTAATCAAGTAAATCATGTCCAACAATACCAAAACTTTGTAGGAGTAGTCCATGTGGTCACTAGAGGGCAAAGGCAAAATCAACAAAATGCTCAACAACCTTCAAACCCACCACCCATACAAACATCACCCAATCCATATCTGCCAATAAATCTATCCAACCCATCCAATCCACCCATTCTTCATCCAATAAGGCTAGTGGTAACTTTAACCAGTCGGTTAACCACTAGTTTGAAAATGGCATCAGCCAAACTTTTTGTATATGAGCTCATCCAACAATCCCCTAGGCATAGAGAAGCTTTAATGGAAATACTCAAGTCAATTGAGTTAGAATCCCAAGACTCTAATGCCTTCAACAACTTTGTAGGGAGTGTTAGAACGTGCATGGAGCCATCAATTACCTTCTATGACTTTGAGATAAAATCAATGAGTTCAGAATCGGTGGACCCTCCATTGCACATAATGGCCTTAATAGATAGAAAGCCATTCAAATGAGTATTAATTGATACCAGCTCATCAATAAATATCATTACTACCGTTGCTCTTATCCACCTCAAATTACCTCCATCCCACATTTCCAAGTCATCATTCACCCTCAAAGCATTTAACGATGCTTTGTGTACCACAGTTGGCACTATTGTTTTACCTATAGAAGTAGGGGCCATAACGTTGCACACCATGTTTCACATCTTGGAAGGAGCCATGGCGTATAATATACTCCTTGGTAGACCTTGGATGAGGGAAATGAAATGTGTTCCATCAATTCTCCACCAATGCTTGAAATATGTTCATGATGGACAAGTCCATTGCATCCCCATGGATGTCAAACCTTTTAAGTATTGTAATTTCATTTCAAATCCTTATGAATCCATGTTACCTTCCACTCATCTATTCTTGGTGCCATCATCAAATCCACCCACATCATCTTTCAATCCACCTTCTTCTAATCCATCTCCATCTTCTTCTAAGGCTCCCATCATAGAGGAACTACCCATCACATTACCTCCTCAAACATCCATTTCTTCTTGTACATGTGGTCACAGTAAGTCTACTATTAGCACATCGTACATCACATCTACCCCTTCTTCTACAACCACTTCTTCTATTCCATCTCATCATTCCACACCGCCATCTCCTCATGCCACACCACCATCCAATCCCACTCCATCAGCCGATGTGTCACAAGTCAAACTTTCAGATTGTGCCATATTTAACTCGCCACCATCCACAACCAATCCAGAGCCACTTGAGCCTTCACCATCCACCTCATCAACCCAAGTCGAAGTCCACATCACTAATCCGAGCATTGGTGAGTATGTGGTCCAAGACGTCACCATTACACCCCTAGCCATTCCCACAGCTAAGGATTTTGGACGTCCCCGAGACCGTCCTTTATCCATAGGTGTTGTTTACGACATGAGTGCCGCTCCAAATAGCATTAAATTTGTTTATGGAGGGTTGGATTGCTCAACTAGGGCAAACCCACCCAAAGAACCAAAAGAGCCTAGGCGTGCCAATATACCTAACATAGAGGAGTTTCCATATTGATACTTTAATATGTTCCATTGGCAAGGTCAAGGTCTAGGTTCCCATGAGCAAGGGATGCATGATATCTTAGAGGTCCCATATAGAGGTGCCCATGATCGTTTCGGTTTAGGCTATACCCCATTGTCTTCCATCGCTTCTCTTGAGCAAGCCTTTAAAAAGCTTACACTCAATGATGAAGATCACCCCATCCACCCACTACCCTCAACATCTTCTCTTGAACAAGCCCTTCAAGAACTTTGCATGGATGAAGTAAACGAAGATGATCCCATCAACTTTTCATATCCTGTCTTTGATTCCGATGATGAAAGTTATGAAGAATTTGAAGTCATGTCAAACGCTTCTAACGATTCTGAAGAGGAGTCACAACCCATTGTCCCCATCACCCAACAAGAAGAGTTTTACCTCCGAATGTTCCCCATCCATCATCCCATATTCCGCTTGCTTCTTCCACAAGAACAAGATGATCCACCTGGTAATCTGCCTTGAGCCACCCACATGAGCCAAGAATTGTAACATATGTACATATTTCAAAAAAATAAAAAAAATGTTGCTCTGATGTTTTCATGTTCACTATTACAGGGATACCACGCCTCGACATCGGTTCCGATTCAATTGTTCCATCTACCCATTCGGCCAAACCATCCTACCTTCCGCTAGGTCAATATGAATCCTATTGACTTATTTACCCCGCTCCGTAATCCATACGATCTGGCTAGGCCAATTCCAATTGACATTAGCCTTATTGACTTGGACCGGATTTCCTCCACACCCTCCTCTTCGGAGTTCACCCTATCCGAGGAATTTCTAAAAGCTTCGGCCCACTACATTCCTCCTTCACCGCCACCTTCGCCTCAATCAGCTTCCACTAACGGTCCCGAGGTCTTTCAGGTAGAGTTAGACAATGATAAGCAAGAAAAGTTAGAAAACATCTTAGATGACTTTAATATGATCCCAACACCACATCAACTTGAGGAAGGTTCACATATGTCCATTGAAGATACCATCGACGTGAACCTTAGTTCAGATCCTGAAAATCCCCAAATTGTCAAACTTGGCAAAATTTTAACACCCGATGAACAAGAGCAATTCATTGCTCTCCTCAAGAAAAATAAAGAGGTGTTTGCATGGTCCTACAAGGATATGCCTAGCCTTGATCCTGACCTTGTTGTCCATAATCTCACCTTGCGTCCTGACGCCAAGTCGGTCAAACAAAAACTTAGGAGAATGCATCCTACCATAGCCCTCATAGTCAAAGAGGAAATACAAAAACTATTAGACGTACATTTTATCATTCCTATTGACTATCTTGAGTGGTTGTCAAACATGGTACCCATTCGCAAGCCTAACGGAGTGATACACGTTTGCAATGACTTTCGAGATCTAAATAAAGTGTGTCCTAAGGATGACTTCCCTCTACCAAACATTGATACTCTTGTCGATACCTGTGCAGGCCACGAAATGCTTTCCTTCATGGACGGTTTTTTAGGATACAACCAAATTCGAATAAATCCTGATGACCAACATAAAACAACATTCACAACACCTTGGGGAACATTTTGTTTTAGGGTTATGCCCTTTGGCCTCAAAAATGTAGGAGCTACTTATCAAAGAGCCATGACTTACATATTTCATGATTACATGCACAAAATCATTGAAGACTATGTAGATGATCTCTTGGCTAAATCTAAAACCCGACAAGAACATATTGATGTCTTGGAAAATATTTTTGATCGACTATTAGAATACAAGGTGAGATTAAATCCAAAGAAGTGTGTCTTTGGCGTTACCTCTGGTAAAATTTTAGGATTCATTGTCTCCAAAAGAGGCATTGAAGTGGACCCAAATAAGGTTAAGGCCATCATAGAAATGCAACCCCCAACTAACCTCAAGGAATTGCATAGCTTGCAAGGTAAAATTCAATCGATCAAACGCTTCATTGCGCAACTTTTTGATAAATGCAGGCCATTTAATCACTTGCTACAAAAGGGGGTAGCATTCGTATGGATAGATGAATGTCAAAAAGCATTTGATGATGTCAAGCGCTATCTAACTTCACCACCAGTCTTAACTCCTCCTAGGCCAGGGGTCCCTTTTCATCTTTATGTCTCAGCTACAGAAGCCGCTTTAGGGACAATGCTTGCACAGAAAAATGAACAAAATCGAGAACAAGCAATCTATTACATTAGTCGAACATTGGTAAGTTATGAAACAAGATATGCTTATGTAGAAAAATTATGCTTAGCGATGGTTTTAGCCACTAAGAAACTTCGACATTATATGCTAAGCCAAACAACCTATGTCATAGCTAGAGAAAATCCTCTACGCTACATGATGTCTCACACTTATAACAACACCCGTACCGCTAAATGGATAATGCTCCTTATAGAGTTTGATCTTGAGTTTGTTAGCCAAAAATCCATTAAAGGTCAGGTTATTGCTGATCAACTTGTAGAAGCTCCACTACCTAGTGATCATCCCTTGATTATTGAGCTCCTAGATGATTCGGTATTTTCCATCACTGAAGTAGACAATGATGTCATTCCCGAGGAAGATGTCGATATCACATTATTCTTTGATGGATCTAAGTGCGAGAAAGGTCAAGGTGCGGGAGTTGTCTTTCATACACCACAGGGGATTCCTATCCCCTTATCATTCAAGTTAGACTTCTCATGTACAAACAACACAATAGAGTACAAAGCCTTAATCCTAGGTCTTCAATCAGCTATAGCTATGGGTATTAAGCGTATCCGAATATTTTGGGATTCTCAACTTGTAGTAAAATAGGTAACTAGAGAATACCAATGCAAAGAACCTACCATTAAGCTTTATCATGAAGTAGCAATGAAATTGCTCTCAACATTCGAATGGTATGAAATCAATAACTTACCTCATTCGACTAATAGGTTTGCAGATGCAATGGCCTCTCTTGGATCCTTGATTCCAAAGAATGACTTAGGAGAGGTACAACCCCTAATAATCTCAACAATCTCTAAAGCGGTCGTTGTTCGTGCTGACCCTAAAGATGGAAAATATGTCTGCTTCATACACACGGAATCATGTGAGTCTTGGTCAAGCCCCATTGTAGCCTTCTTAAAATTTGGAACACTCCCATCGGACATGTCTCGGTCTACCAAACGTGCTTTCAAGCAAAGGGTAGCCCGTTTCATTCTCTTGGGTGACGTGTTGTATAAACGGGGTTATGATGGAATTTTGCTTCGATGCCTCGAACCTGGGGAGGCTCAAAGGGCCATCGAGGAAGCCCATGATGGTACTTGTGGTGGTCATTTTAGTGGAATGGCCATTGCAAAGTACTTATTACGCATGGGTTATTATTGGCCCACAATGGAACATGACTGTTGCACATATGTCAAAAATTGCAAACAATGTCAAACACATGCCAATTTAACTCATGTACCATCACAAGCTTTACAACCAATACAAAGTCTTTGGCCCTTTTCACAATGGGGCCTCGACCTAATTGGCAATATTTCACCCTCCTCTTCGGGACAACACACATTCATCATAACCGCCATAGAATACTTCACAAAGTGGGTTGAGGCAATACCTCTAACCAGTATGACAAGACCTCGAATCATGGATTTCATACTCCATAATATCATCTGTCGCTTTGGCATTCCCTCTAAAATCATTTTGGATAATGGCAAGTCTTTTAAGAACAAGGATGTTCGAGCACTCTATGAGAAGTATAATATCCAACATAGTTTCTCAACTCCTTATTACCCACAAGCAAATGGACAAGTTGAAGCTACCAATAAGACCTTGATTGCCATTCTTAAGAAACTTGTCAAAGAAAATCATAAATATTGGCATACACAAATTCCGTTGGCACTTTGGGCTTATCGAACAAGCATCCGAACGCCAACAGGAGCAACACCATTCTCTCTGGTCTATGGAGCTAAAGCTATTATGCCTCTTGAGCTCGAGATTCCTTCCTTACGAGTTTCCTTGCAAGAATTCATAGATGATGATACAACTAGACAAGCACGACTTGACCAACTAACACTCCTAGATGAAAGGCGGGTCAATGCATTAGAACATTTACGAGTTTATCAAGACCGCCTCAAGCGTGCTTACAATGCTAAAGTCCATCTTCAAGAATTTCAAGTAGGGGATCTGGTACTCAAAGAGAACCAACAAAACACCAATGCTTTACCACACCTTCGTGACAAATTCATAGCAAATTGGTTAGGTCCATACATAATAACTCAAAAAGTGGGTAATGGTACTTATAGACTTGCCAATTTAGAGGGAATAGAGGAACCCGAACCACTTAATGTTCTTCATTTAAAGGCATTTCATTGTTAAAAGTGACACATTATATGTCTATATACATGGCTCTTTAAAAAAAAATAATCAATCATCATCCACATAGGCATATCTACATTGCATACATCCCATTTACATTTAGGCATTTAACATACATCTTCACTTTTTTTTGCACTCATGCATTGTTTCATTAAATCATACATATTCCATGGCATTGTACACTTTCCATTTGCATATCAACACTCCATTGCATCAGGCATATACATTTGCATCCATCCCATCCCATGTTCAATGATCTGGCAAAGTAATGATGATATGACCATGAAACAAAAAGTCAAGTTATAACGATTGGGGGTACCTAGTTTGAAACCTTCATGCAACTTTAACAAAAGTCATATGTCAACCACATCATGTAGCACAAAAGCCTAGATTTTTAGTCACTCAGCCATTACTAGGGTAGCAAACAACCTCCAAATGGATGTCCGATTTTCTTTAGGACCAAAAACACAATTTACATACTAAGAAAGTCTTGAGCATCGCCAATTGATCCCGAATACAATCTTGAACCAAGCACATTCCATCACATCTTAAAAACATTATGAGCCAAGGAGGGTTAGTACCATACTTGGGTAGTACCTTGAAGTGAAAAGGGATAATCCTCACTTGTCCCATCATGCAACATAGTCCAAACCAAAAATAGTGGTTCTTACCACTACCACAATTACTATTCGAACATAAACATAAAAACATAGAGTAGTAAGGATAGGGCCAAAATTCTCATCACACTTCGGTTGAGAATCCGATTCCCCAAAGATCTATACAAAATTAACAAATAAAATCCCAAACACCCTTGATCCCTAAAGTTGTAAGGATCGTACTACACATCCCTGACAAGGATGGGTAGTCATCCCCAAGGCCCAAAAGATCAATCCCAATTGGACTATGGAGTGAATCTTCATCGAGGCTATAGACGCCTGACTGGCAGTGGAGTAAGCTCATGCGAGGTGACATGTCTCCTTGGCAAATAGGAAGACCTCTGACCGCACATAAGGACAGGCTAGCTTCAGGTCATCTCCATAACAGGTCATGCCCAATTTACTCATAATGGGTCAATGAACTTCACATGCACACACACTGGTTCTTGATTGGATAGGGTCATTGTCACACTCAAGATTTGGTATATGAACCTCACTTGCACACACATTGGTCCTAAAGAAAGTTAGACAACCCTAGTGAGTTTGATTGATAATACTAGTATGATTGAGTCTTTGAAAATCTTTCAGTCTTCCATATCAACATCCATATCTTCTTCCATATCAACATCCATATCTTCTTCCATATCAACATCCATATCTTCCTCCATAAAAACAACCATGTCTTCATAGTGAGTCAAGTTGCAGAACACCACCAAATTCGGTACCCCCGATAGCCAAACAATGGACAACAAAAATGGTCAATAAAATTTTTGAACTATAAAAGATCATTCGAACAACATGCATTCCTCCCATATAGTTTAGATTCATTTACTTGCATTAATCATCCATAACATATCATCATTAATAACACATCACATAGCTTGCATTTTAGATTCATCATACATTTACTTGCATTAAGCATCCATAGCACATAGCTTGCATACATCATTCATATAAAACATTAGGCATATACATCATTATTAGCTTGCATTAAACATCCATAATATTCAAACATTATTCATAAACATGCATCAAACATTAATAAAATAAACATAAAAGCATCCACACAAGAGATAACACACATATATGAAAAATCCATGTATATATATATATATATCACATATACAATCAATGCCAAAAGGCTACAATGGAGCACCAAGGCTCATATATACAAAATAGTGCATCTAAGCACTAAGTCTACTATCCATGAGAAGACTCCTGAGACCTAGTAGGAGCCCTCGACCTAGTACTCTGCCTAGACTCCGTATGCCTAGATGACTCGGCCATAGAAGAGGAAGGAGGATCCGGCAATGTAATATGGTGTTGCATACACACATCCTCCAAGGAATGTACATATGCCTCACTAGCTCAAAGACACCGCAAATCCATCTGATGTCATCGCTCCTTCACCAAAATATCTTCCTGGAGCCTCATGACCATCGCCTGATCACTAGCCACCACCACCTGCCCACTCCACCTCTAGCCGAGCTATAGTAGCCAAAGACTCCCTATGAGTCTCAAGCATGGTCTCGCGCTCCTCATGAAGCTGCTCCAACTCTGCTCGTAGCCTAGCCACCTCAGATATCTCACCCATATCCTCATCACCCTCCCTCTCTCCCTCTACCAACCCCACCTCTGGAGTCTGTTGGGCTGCTCCCCTCGACTACCTCCGACCCATCGATCATTGAGGCCTCATCCTCTTTGGAGTCATCCTCGACCCTGACACTGCTGCATCATCCCCAACCACCTTTGGTACCCATACTGGTTGGGCACCAAACCACGCTGCATACTCTAGAGTCACCTCGACATCATCCACATTGGGGATCTCCATCTCCTCGTCATCCTCAATCACCACTCACCATGGCTCCACACATGGCAACATCCCCTCATCTCGTCGATGTCGATACAACACCGGCTCATCTGGCACACCCTGAGGCAATCCAAATTGCCTCAACACCCACGAGTACTAGAAGTACTCTACCTCCTCATCCCTCCACCCAACCAACCATCGAGCCTACCTCACCCGACGTAGCTGCTCCCCATCACCATCCCATTGGGCTCCTCACCATGGCCTCCATACCACATCAACCCGAGACAACCCTGACCACATGTCTCTATACCACTGGCCACTATGAATCTCTCGACTCGGTTGCACCTCCTCCGCCATCGCCCATCGCCTAGCATAGGGCTCCCTCATCTACCATGTTGGACATGGCAACCCCTCGGGCCGAGCTACCACAAAATGCTCCCAAGCCCAACACTATAGGAGGAAGCTACACCCAATCCCCTTCCTCTCCCTCTGAATCACCTCATATAGCTCCCGATATAGCTGTGCCAACAAGGTAGGAGCCCATGCATACTCCTTTGGGTCGATGAGTAAATCACTCACCAAACCCAATAGGTTCCAAGGGAACCTACAGCCCGTGCTATTAGGTAGCACTATGTTCGCTAACACGAACATAATCAAAATTGGAAGTGCATCCAACTCCTTTGCCTTGTACATGCTCAAATAACATATCCCACCATCTCCCATCTGGGCCTCCCACCATCGATCTCCGAACATCCTCTCCATCTCGGCCTCCTTTCCCCGCCCCCCCCCCCCCTTTTCCCCTTCTACCGGTACCTTGAGAATACGATATACATCCTCAAGTGTAATGGTAGCCTCCCTAGTCGGTAGCTGAAATGTCCCCCTATCCGGATCCCATCTCTCTATCAAAGCAGAGAGATACCCCTCATTGGCCCTCACAACATCTAGCCTCACCACGCCCTCCAGGCCCACCTTCCCCAACAACCCCCAGTCCTCCTCCATTAGCTTCTTCCTCATCCTAGAAATGAGAGGAGAAAACCGATGTCGAGGCTCTATGTCCCTCAACTGCAGCAACAAACAATTTCATTAATACCATTGAAAATATATATATATATAATAAATAATAATAAATGCACAAGTGACAAAAGTGTTTTTCAACATTACCGGGGCAAATGGTGCCTTAGCTCTGCCAACCACATTCAATCCCTCTATCGCCATAGCTTCCACGTGATTTTCCTCACTAGCCTCACTAAGCTCTCACACCCACTCCACCCCTCAGACGCAACTTCTCAAAGTCCCAAATGCACAAGTGAGCCTCACGATTCACTCAGAAAGCTATTTATAGCTTTCCCTAGCGCATTCAGGTGTAGGTCTATGCCTATGAATTCACAGGCTCTCCTAGGCACCTTCTAGTGCATGCAGGCGCACTTGTGCATCTACAGGACACCACAGGTGCAGCTGTGCACCTAGCGACAAAATGGTACAAAGACAAAATCAATCAAAATAGTAGCATACCTCCTCCAAATTTCACCAAATTTCATCCACACATCATGCACATCATAAAATCAGGTTTTGTGAAGACAAAAATCATTTTGCATGCATAATTTTCAAGAACGAATCAAATCTTAAAAATCCACAAATCAAGGCACAAAAGGCAGCAAAACAATCCAAATTTTCACAAAACTCACATCTGATCATTCTACATCATATTCTGCATCATCTCACACAATTTCACAAAAATTGGAGTTCATTCGATCAATAAATCGCTCAGTTATGTGCAAAATGAACAACTCAAAGAAGCACAAGCTGCAAATCATACATCAACTAACACCACGTTTTGTGAAAGCATAACCACCATCCATCAAGCATTCTTCCATCATCATCTTTCATTTTCATCAATCATCTCATCCACAATCTATCTAGTATTCAAGCGAACCTCGTATCTAGTAGGTTATTCTATAAACTTGGCGATTGCAGCGATATCAATCCATGCAAATTTGGTAAGATGAATAATCTACAATAAGGACACTTGACCATGATCAAATTCAATTATCTCATCATCAAAGATCACAATCATATTTGGCACCTCAAATTTGGAATACAAACTTGCCAAGAACAATTTGCTAAAAGGCAGTCATTGATGTCCTCTTCCATGGGGCATGAAAACATGGATAACCAAAATCTCAAACACTCATTCACTTGACAACAGTCATAATACAGGACACCGGTAAGCTTGATTGGTTCCATCATGGAATTGGCGAAGAAATTTCCATAGTCAATACCCAACCCCTGCGTTGACTTAGTCAGCCTGCATCTTCATATCTTGCATACTCAATGATGCCATTACGATAGCTTATTCAACAACATCAAATCAACCCAAAGTTTGGGGCAACCACATTACATTATGATTCTCCCATGACGGGATACATCTCACATGATCATAAACATCTACACTGGACAAATCCCCCTCTCAACCATTGGGGCAAAAATGGTATAACATTTTACATCATTCATATCATCCACAATCACATGGTACTATACACCAACCCCCATCCCACCGTTGGGGCAAAAATGGTATCATATTTGCATTTCACATCATTCATTCATCAATTGCACAACTTCACTACATCATTCATTTTTCAATTGGCTTGTGAGATACATTCGTAACTCATTCACCAATTGAGGGGGTAAGCTACAAAAATTCCAAAAATTCTTTATTCTTTTGTCTTCAACGTCAGTGCGCAAATCCAACGATAGAGAGAAGCTACTTCTGCGCCCATAGCCCAAGCAGGTGTCTCGTATTTTTGCACCATATTGTGTTTCACGCAACATGGTACAAAAAGGGGCATCTGTAGACACCAAATTACAGCCACTAATCCTCCATCCTAACCTTCCCACCACCCACTTGTCCACCATACACCTTCCCGCCAATTATTTGGCCCAATTCCACCTTTCCCGCCATCCATTTCACCATTTTAGCCCTTTCCCGCCATTTCCTAGCCTAATTGGGATTATTTTAATATTATTTTATATTATTTAATATTTAATATAATATTTTATATTATATTATAATATATTTATTATAAAATATATATTTATAAACTCAATTAACCACAACCATCCGATCCATTCTAATCTCCACCGTCCATATTCATTAATCCATGTCACATTCAAAAAGTAATCTCAACCTTAGGATCTAATTTAATCTTAGCCACACGATCAAAAGTGTAAGGCTAAAACCCTAAGAAAACCCTAGGTTGGATTATAAATAAGGGTATTTTGCAAATGCCCAAACCTTGGAACCTTGAGAATTAGACATTACACCCTGGAGGAATCATTGGTGAAGCCCTAGCAAGAGAGATAGAATTCTGAAAATCTAAAGCCCTAGCTAAGCCAACAAGACTTCTATTGTTCCAACCATCCCCCATTCATCCTCCATCACCATCACAACCCCCATCCATCCATCGCATTCATCGCCACCCCCTCGATATGCTTCTGCAGATTTTGCCCTAACCCGTAGGCACCCTCCAGAGCTTGCGAGGCTCATTGCAGAGCCTACGAAGCGCTCACCAGAGCCTGTTGTATACCGCAGGTGCTCTCCAGAGCCTATTGTATCCCACAGGTGCACACCAAAGCCTACAAAGCTCGCGTCAGAGCCTACCAAGTGCGCGTCCGAGCCTGCTGCAACTACAGAAACACGAATCTGAGCCTGCTACACCACGCCATCTGCAACAACGAAATGAAAGCAAGGTATATCTCATTTGAATGTATTTTATCTCATAATTTGTTGATCCGGCATACTTTCTGACTTCATTGTTAACTAGGGTTTTATTGATGTCTGAGGGTCTCACACTATGGAGCCCTCATAGGTATTACTAACCCCTTGTTCTATTTTTGTGTATGCAGATCTGCAAGTTCTACACATTGTTGAACGACTGTTGAAGCTGGAGTGGCCCCACACTGGATACTCGAAGCCCACTCAACCTGTTGGAAGCAAGGACACACCAAATCTGAAGACACTTTGTTGTTATTGCTAGGGTTTCAGAGAACCCTAGTGCCATTGTAAAATCATTGTATCAAATACTCACATTGAGTACTGATTGTAACAAAGGAGTTCATTGGCTCCCCCCATTTTATTGAATACATCCATTTGTGCAATCTTTGTATTTCCTTGTGTTATTTGATTTCCTGTTATTATTTAAGTGTCGTGTCTTTGTCTTCACACCTCCCACCCATAATAGGATATCTCTTGCTCCTACATTAGGGTATCTCCTAAGCGCACTTTGGATTTGCAAGAAGAAAAGAGATCTACTTCCTCTTACCTAGAACACCTTAGGAAGATGTAAAAAGGGCTTGGATACCCTCTAGGTACCAATTAGTGGTAGGAAGGGTAAAAAACCCTAGGAGAACTGGGAGATATGCCTGGAAAAATACAACAATCTAGATGTTCACCAAGGAGCCCAAGGAAGAGCCACAGATGGAAGCAATAAGATGAAGAGGTGACCTCCTGCTCATAGTGGAAGGTCTCTTGCTCTTGCACTGAGGCATATCTTAAGCATGCTACATATACACCAAAATAAAAATATATCTACCTCTTATTTTTTGGAACACCATAGGAAGAAGTAGAAATGGCCATGGAGACCCTCCAAGCACCAAGTAGTGATAGGAAGGGCCGAAAACCCTAGGAAAACAAGGAGATCTTCCTGGAATTCCATAGCGCAACAGGAGATCCACTTGAGAGCCCTAGGAGTAGCCGAGGAGGGAGCGAGAATATGAAGAGGTGACCTCCTACCCGAGTAGGAGGTCACCCTCCTGAATAGAAATTGATTCACTTCCCTTTTGTGTTTTAAAATAAAATAAAGAAGAAAGTTTTCAGAATTCTTAGCTCATTGGAGAAGTTTAGTGGGTCGATTAAGACAACTTGTGTCTCAAAAAGATATGCTTGATATATTCATTGGTAATTTACAAGAATAGTTATCTTATGCTTTAGAAACTACTACCGTCACATCTTTAGACCAAGCAATTGAGTTAGCCAAAAAAGTGGAACAAGCTTATTAGAAGAGGTCAACTCAAGATCAAATAAGATAAGCCAACTAAGTCTCAAACTAAGAATAAGCATATAGGAGGTAATAGTGATAGTAGGCCTGTTAACAATATCACTAACAACCTACAAAATATTATACTTCAGAAGGCTCCTCAAAGGAACTTCACAAGATTTAATACCATATGGAAGCAGTTTTGAAGCAACTATTGGATGCTCAAGCAATAGAATTACCTCTAGTAAGACAACCAAATACTATATATCATTGGTATAAGGCAGGTCAATATTACACTTATCATAGAGTAGAAAGATATTGGACGAACACTTGTAAGAAGTTGAAGCATGTGGTTCAATATTTAATTGATGTGGGATGCATTGATTTAGGAAATCTCCAGTCAATGAGTAGTCAAACTCCTACTCAAAAAGTTCCAAAAACAAACCAAGATATGGGGATAATTAAGGATCCTCTATCTAAGCATGAGCAACAAGCATCCAATCAAGTGGCTCATCAATATGATTATCTACACCATAGCAATGTGGTTGGTATGGTTGGGGTAGCTACAAAGAAATAGGCTCAGCAACATCAACAAGGACAAAGTTTTGTATCTCAATCCAGTTCAGTTCTAAAGGAGAATCAAAGAAGAGATTCAGTTACAATAATTCCACATATAATGTTGAGGCCATAGTCACAGGTTTTATTTGATCTTCAGAAGCAGTTAGCTAGTATGCCAGCAAAGATATCAGTGTTAAAAATCTTGTAGACTTATTCCGACCACAAAAATGCTTTAATGAATTTTTTGCAACAACAATCTATTTCCCTAGATATCCCTTCTGATGCCATAGTTTACACTATAGGTTCTTTTGGGATACATCATGTCTCATTCTCAGATGATGAAACCTTCCTGAAACTTACATGAAGATTCACTAATTTACATCACCACGCTTATTGGGGATACCCTTATAAAGCGAGTTTTGATTGATAATGGTTCATCCTTCAATTTGTGTACATATCAATTCTTTTAAAATTTTGGATTAAAAGAGGAATATTTAACAAAAATTGATATCATTATTAAAGCTTTCAATAATGAGTCCCAAGAGGCCTGTGGTTCCATATCTCTCCCCTTAAAAGTAGGGTCAATAATATTTGATACTTTGTTTTATGTGGTACATTGTCTTGCATATTTTAATATTCTTCTTGGGTGACCTTGGATCCATGCTATGAAGTCCGTCCCTTCTACTTTTCATCAATGTCTCAAATTTGAATTCAAGAATCAAGTTATCACCATTTCGGGTGACCCTCAACCATTTGAATTTTGTTCAAATATAGAGTTAGCTCAAATATATTCTTATTCATATCCTTCTATTTCTTTGACAACTTCCCCATGTTCCTCATCACAAATTTTTGAATATTTTTAAAATTTAAAAGTGAGTGAGGAACATAAGATCCATGCTTTCTCCTCAGATCATGATAATTAGTTTTTTCAAGAGCCTCTTCTAGATCTAGCCAAGCTACCACCTTCACCTCGAACTATGGGATTGACTCATAAGAAGGTTGATGTTATACACATTGGCATGTGTGCTTTTATCTTAGGAGGTATGGCTTCTGAAGAGAAGCTCCATGGTAGCAACCCATCTCGCAATGAGTGCTCTTTTGCTCAATGCTATCTCACTAATGACCATCCCATTCCTAAGTAGATCTTGTCTAGTACGGGATATGTAGGTAAATAATTGGGACCACAACAAAAGGGTATTCAATAACCCTTGGATGTTGAGATTTGTCTTAGGAGATGTGGTATAGGTTTTATACCTAATAAGAATGAACCTTTGTTGTTTGAGGATGATGACCATCTTATGACTTATGCAGAATATATGGAATATCAAAATTTATCAATGGATGATAATAAAATTGTTAAATTTTCTTTTCCTCAAAAGATAATATCTTATAATATGGTTGTCTTTGTTAATTCTAACAATAACATTGTTTCTGTGCAAGAAAATGATGAATCTTTGTATAATATTTTTATGCTAAAAAGAATGGTGCTATTAGAAAATATTGTGATTATCGTGCCATATATGTTGAACGAAGAACCTTAAAAGAGCTTCCCCATGATTTTTAGGATGTCTCTGATCCAACACTTCATGTCACACCCATCTATTTTGATAAAATGAATGGTGCATTTAGTCTTTGCATTGATTTTAATTCTCTATGAATGAAAATATATATCTAAAAAAAAACTTTCATATAGTTGCATTTCCATTTGCATTCACCTACTTACTCATATTGCATTATCTTCTTGTCATCCTTGCATGGTTTCTTAACATCTAAACAAACATATTGCATGTATTTCTATCATAAATGCATGATTTATTGTTCATGACTACTTTCTCATATAGATTTTTGGGATCCTACGATAATGGCATGTGATGATACCTAGTTAGGTCATAGCTCATATGCATTTGAACTTGTCACTAGGACTCTGATGCCTAGAAAGATCCCCCCTAGGGATTCTTTCCCTTCTCCTTATTTTATTCTTATGATCACTTATTCTTATTTTATTGATTTATTCATGATGTTGTACAAAATATTTCTCATAGTCCTAATATGGGATACTACTTGCATAATAGTTTTATACATATTACACCCCATATGGGATGCTTGTACATCCTAGCGGGTATTGCACTACTCACGATCTTCTATCATGTCGTACTCTCTTTTGACTTAGCAGGCTCAACACCCTATTACAGGATAAGCTTCTTGGATATTTTTAGTAGACCTCGGCATACATCCTAGCGGGTAATCGCCTCACAATAGTCAATCAGGGAGCAACCACCCATAGTGGTTCAAACCTCCATACACTTGTTCACATTGATACAAGCGCTACACCCATAGTGGGTCTAGTTGCCTCATCTATCCGATCCACAGTTTTGGGCTACACTGGTTCGCTGTAACCTATGCTAGCCTTATACTTTGGATCCTTCATTTTTCTCCTTTTTTGATGGTTGACCTTTGGAACTCCCTATTTTCTCTTCTTCTTCTCTTCCTTCTATTATTCTTTCTTCTCTCTCTTTTCTCTTTCTTTTCTTTCTTCTTCCTTCTTTCCTTATTTTCTTCTTTCTTTCTCTTTTTTTTCTCTTGCTTGATCTCATTTCTCCTTCCTTATTCTCCTCGTTCTTCTTCTGTTTGCATTAATTTCATCCTTCATATAGTTTGTATTAGGATAGTTTGCATACATAAAACACTTAAAATAAATAAGAAAAACATATAAAAACATGCATTAGAACATTACACATAAAATCACAACAAAATATGCAGCTACGTATTACTCATAGGAAAGAGAGTACATCGTGTGAGGTTGGTATACCACAATTTAAAATTGGTATACTCAACCTAGGGATGCACACCATAATAAAAAACTAGTGCATCATCACAATCCCTAGCCTAGCCTATCCTAGATCTGAGATCCAGCTCCATTTGGTCCTCCTTAGGGTGGAGGCAATCTTAGTTGTGCCACCTACTACTGTAATGTTGTTGACACCCGTGATTGGGATCATGACCTACTCACTAACTGAAGGGATGGAGGAAGATCCATCCTCCGCTCTAGAGGGACAATTGCATAGTAAGCCCTCTTGAAGAACATGGCCCTCTAAATGGCTATCTCCAACCTATCACTGGTACATCACAACTTCTCCTGAAGGAGTTGCACCATGTCCCCTACCTGGCTACTCCCAATGGTAGTCATCCCCTCAGTCCTGGACCATTGGTGCTCTCCATCTAGCTGAGATGCCTCTACCTATAGTCGGGTAACATTTGCTAGTGCAATATACCTCTTAGTCTATATCTGGATCATCTATATCTATAGAGAAGCTAGCTATACCTTAACCTCCTATATATCCTAGCTTTGGCCTCCCATCGCTACTAATGTGGATGCCTCCCTATGGTATCTGACTTATGGCCCCTCTATCTATATGGGGACATCTCCCATATCTCCTTCTCTAGTCTCTACTCTTGGGATGGTCTCCTCTACCACCCAAATATGAACCTATCTTAGCCTCTATCTAGGCATAGCAGGAGCCTATTGTGTCATCTTCATGGCCCTATGAGATACCTCTTGGAATACCCACTACATGCCCAAGCCCATCACTTGGTACCTATGTATAGGTACAAGCAAGGAGATCCTCTAGGGTGCAAATCCTTTGTACCACTACCTATACTCGATGGCCACACCTACATCACCTACCCTTGGGTCGATGTAAGGAGGATCGTCCTGATCCTTCTTGGTCCATCTGGTTAGGTTTGGCTCACCTTCGATACTTGTTGGGTCTTGGGTCACCCTATGGTACTAGTAGTCCCCCAGATCTAGGATTCTTTATAAGATCCCAAACTATTATAGGACTCAGTCAAATATAAGCACCTCAGGCTCTCCCATATCTGAATGTAGCCATTTGATCCTCCTCACTCTCACTAGCTCTATCTCATAATCTACCCATCTAGGGTAAAGCCTCCATGGTCACTATATGAGTTGTGTCTCTCGCAACTCATCGATCACCCTCCTCGCTAGTGGTAGGTTTCTTGCATAGGCCCTCACGATCCTCTCCAAGGATCTAGGCCATTTGTATGTTGTTGGTTGCTCTAGGTTGGGTGATGGTACTAGTAGTGCTAATGATCTATGCACTGCAATGTGCTCCCAACACCACACCTAGAGCAACATCATGCACACTAGCCTTGTACATCGCTTATACATGATATTGTACAACATTTTATATAGTTGGGCCAACACATAAGGACCCCATGCAAAGTGGACTCCTTACTATCGCATGTCTGCCACTACTCCTACTAGTGACCATGGCAAGTGTTGTTTGCTAGTTTGGTAGGTCAAGATACCATCCACCATCCCTGAGAGTATTGCGGTTAGAGGGTCAGCTTTGTAGCAGTTGACTAGGTCATCAACTGCTATGGTGCTCTCTCACACCTAGCGGGTGATACCTATCGAAAACCACTATAGAGTAGTTGTCTTCCTCCAAGCCTTATAAACCTCATACCCTCTAATGGGGATCCTCAATATCTGCCACACATCCTCCAGTGTGATGGTCATCTCCCCTGTTGGTATCCAGAATGTAGAAGTCTCTGAATACCATAGCCCTGCCAGGGTGGTCAGCATATCCCTGTCCATCTTGATCCATGGCATCCTCACCACATGGTCTAGCCCAACTGCCTCTAATATAGCCCTATCTACCAACCCCATATCATCTAGCTCTTCCAAAGCCCCTACTCACCACTCTTTACTCTCGAGAATACCTAGTTGCACTCAAAAAACAACATAAAATTTAATCAGTTCCATCATAAAATCAAATTAATTAAAAATTTTAATTCAGCATAAGGAAATTTCAATTCACAATTAGCACTTCAGGTTTTACTTTGTTTTTTTCTCTCTTCCTTTTTATCTTTTTCTTTTTTCCCTTTCCTAGGTTTTTGCGAAATCACATCCCCTTTTTAAGGCACGCAACTTCACTTTCGTGAAGTTGCGCCCTCTATTTTCCTAGTATGACTTCATGAAGTCATGCCTAGTTTTTGCCAAGCATGATTTTACCACATTTTGCATTAGGAAAAATTGTGCCTAGATTGCAAAGTCTCGCTCGGGTCGTGATGCAAAATTCGTCAGCTTTTATGGTGATTTTTCCTAAAAAATCCTAAAAACCTAATCAAATTATGCAAAATGAGAAGAAAATAAAGTGAAAGGAGGGATGAAGATAATCCTTACCCATTCTCAAGCCCCAACCTCACCTCTCGCAGTTACCACTCGGTGAACTAGAAGTGCCATTGCATTTTCTTCTAGAGCTCTATTTTCTCCTCCTCGCAATAAAAATGAATTAGGTTTTTACTCCTATTTACCTTTTTAACCTTATTTTTTTCTCTCTCCCTTTTTTCTTCACTCAATTTTTGCTCTTTCTCTCTCTTTTCTTCTACATAATTTCTTTTGATTTTTTATGAAATGATACTTTTTCATAACAACTCGAGGGGGCACCCCGACCTATAGAGGTATTAATGTCCCTAATGCCTCAATTTGCATGCAAATTAAAAAGTGTTCAAAATGACACTATTTTTTGCATCATCTCTTTCTTCTAACCTGACCACCCCATTTTTGCTTAATTTTTTTTCCAGTGTGTGCCTACATCCTTTATTTGATGCATTTAATAGGCCATAAATGCATCAAAGAGGGGGTAAAATGTAGACATGGAAAATTGACCCACTTTGAGTGGGAAATTTTCCTTAGTGCTCCTAAGAGGCCCTCAACCCCTGCCAAGAGCAAGGGAAGACCTTTTTGCCTCCCTTTTTAATTTGTTTATATTTTAGCGAAATCATGCCCCGTCTTTACGAGGCTCAACTTTGCGTCAGTGATATCGCGCCTCGTCAAGATGGGATGCAACTTCATTGTTTAACCTAATTTTTTATTAATTTTATTTTATTATTTTGAGCCCGCTTAGACCTAGGTTTAAATCCTCTAGTGTGTTGTGACGTTGGCTTAGGTTTAATTTTCCCACATTTTTTCCTCCAATTTTTCTATAAAAGAAAGGTTGTTTTGCTTAATAAGGTAGATGTGTGCAAGATGTAATATGTGAAGTTTTGATGTGCGATCTTAGTATGAATTTCTAATTATTGATTAAGCTTAAAATATTATGATATTTCATTCTTCTTCCTTTGTTTTATCTGCTACAAGATAAACCTGAAGTACAAATTTTGGATTGATCTTCTATTGTGTGGATTGGATTGATTTGTTGTGTGACTTGGTGGATCCATGGTGTAGTTTGGAGAGATAGAGTGCCTATTCGGATACTTTGATCTTCTTTGCCTGCTTTTATGAAATCCATTAGTTTTTTCTTACTTTATTTCTAACATTTATTTCATCTTCTGCACTCGCTTTTTATTTTTCATTAGTCTGCAATGATATCATGCCCGACATTAGCGAGGTGCAACTTTGCTTGCCCTAATTAGGGTAAATTAATCTATAGAAGTGAAATCGCATCCCGTTGATAGGGAATTAGGTGTGTGAATTAATAAATGTTGGTTTTTAAGGATTAATATGTCATTATAATTAAATGAATCCTTAGCCAAAATATGTTAGGTAATGCCTATTTATAGGTGTATGTTATCAATGGAATACAACTAAGTTTTTGGTTTGCCAATTCCTTTCCTTGTGCTTGTGATTGTTATTCCATATCATTTGGTATCAGATCCGGTTGCGGAATCAAGTCTAGTATCCACTTCCCTTAGACCGAGACTGGTTCATACAAGGAATGATAACACCTCCATAGTCAGATCCGTAGAAAAGCTCTCTCTGTTTCAAGCACTTTTTTTGGCTAAACTGTTTGTTTCCAATATATTCGTAGTTTTATCCCACCTTGGCTGTGCACATTTCACACAATCCAACAACCTCTGATCATCTTAATTTTTCATTTTCATACGAGTTGTGATTTGGAGTGATTAAATTCATGATATTAATCCATGTTTTTTAGGCATTTATTTGTCCTTCGTTTATTTTTTGCTCCTTCAAACTACATCATCTATTTCCATCTTTGATAGAATGATATCAAGTACAACTCTCTCACATGATGAGGTCTCTACCCAACTTGCCATCCTCATCTCAAAATTTCAAGATATTATTGTAGTCATGCATCAGCTATCTACCGAAGATCTCACTAAAGAGCTCCTTGCTGCACCTCGTGAGATCGCTGCCAAACTCCAAGTAATTCAAATAGAAATGCTTGCTATCATTGCTACCAAAGATCTTATTGAAGTAAATCAAGATTCTATTCCTGATCTAGACATTGAAGAAGCTACAACCACACCTGGATTCAAACCAGGATCTCTGGGTCAAATTCCTAGTGTCTTTCCATTAGACCATATGGCTTATGTTGCTATTGAAGTTGATTCGAGCTTTGAAGCTCCTGATGTAGATAAAGCCTTCCCAGCAATTACAGATCTTGTATCACTCAAAGCCAACATAGTTGAACATAAAGCTATCATCTCTATCACTGTCATCATGCCTACTACACTCCATGATATCCTAGTACATCCTCAACCTCTCTGTTGTTCCTTGCTCGATCTACGTTTCCTCTCTCAGACACTTGTATCCAATTTTTGGCCACCATTCATGCAATTTCTAGTGCTTTCATACCTTTCACACCTTGATCCAGAATATTTGTAGTTGAGGAGTTTTGATATCCTATTATCATATTTTTATCAGCTGCTTATGGATTTATTTCTATTATCCTTGTTGGGTTCACAGCTCATTTTCAACAGCCTTGATTTGCCATTCTTTGGTATCATTTTTTTGCTTCCAGGGTTATGCATAAGGGGTCATCCCCAAAATGTAGTTATAAAAATTTGGTGAATTAGTTTCAAAATCCAGGCGAATAATATCGAAACACATGTAGAAGGTTAACTATTATTAGGGGTAGGATTGGCCTATTCAAATCCCAGAAAGGCAAAGACAAGATATCCAAGGCATCCTTCATATGATATCCCTCTCTTGGTCCCATGAAAAATATTGTTTTGGATGGAACAACACTACTAAGGGTGAGTATTCAGTTGCTCAAGGTTATTTGACCTTATGCCATAATAATCCCAACCATTCTTCTGACATCTTTTCTTGATTGTGGGCTCAAAAGCTTTGGCCTAAAGTGAGGTTATTTAATTGGATTTTATTGCATCGTAGGGTGCTTACTGGTGAGCAACTTATGAAGCATGGTTTTCATGGCCCTTTTAGATGTGAAATGTGTGAAGAGAGTGTAGAAAATATCAACCATATTTTTATTGAGTGTACTTTAGCCTCTGAGCTATAGAGGAGAATGGCCACTTTACTTGGCTTACAGTGGTCCAATTTTTTAACTTTTGAATAGCTTTGGAGGGATTGGCCTAATCAAGAGGGTGTTGATCATTTTATTAGGCAGTTAGTTTGGATGGGTTCTACCATTCTTATTTGGAATATTTGGAATGAAAAGAACAACCAAATTTTTAATCAAGATAGGAAGGATATTCACTATATTTGGAAAAATACCATATCCAACTTAGTTAAATCAGTCCATCAACTCTTTAAACACCCCCAAAACTCCCACCAAATATGGGATCAAGTGATCCAAAGATTGAAGATTAAATCTTATAAGGGAAACCAACTTAAATTGAATGTGAGTATTAGTAATATGGATAGGACTAGAAATTGGCAACCTTCTCCTAAGGATTTTGGAAAAGTCAATACTAATGGAGCCTCTAGATGGAACCCTAGAAAAGCTAGTGTGGGAGGAATTGGTAGACTTTCAGATGGCTCCTTGGTTTTTACTTTTGTTGAGAATTTGGGTATTCTTTCCAATAACCTTGCTGAGGGGTATGGTATCCTCAGAGGCCTTCAGGAGGATACTAAGGTTGGATGGGAAAAGGTGTTAGTTGAGTCTGACTCTCAACTTATGATTAATCTCTTGAAGACTCCTTCTAAGAATCATAATGTGGATTGGAGAATAAAAATAATTATTGAGAAGATTCAGTTAATCTAGATGGGATTTTTGAAAGTTGATTACAATCATGTGGTCAGAGATCAAAACAAGAGTGTTGATGCTTTAGTTAATTGGGATTTGTACAAAGGTGATCTTACTTGTTATGGACACCCTCCTATATGGTGGGCTTCTCAAATTAGGGAAGCTCTTCTTTCTATCATTTATTTAGATGGCTCGAGTTCTGAAGGTTCCTAGTTTCTTCTTGTTTTTTTTTTTTTTGCTTCTCTTTGGTTCATTCAATTTTTTTTAGTTCCCTAGCTCATTATATTCTTTATTTTGTTTCCTTTGTTGATTCTTGCCTTAATAATCTTCTGGTCTAGATAGGTCATTGTTTTGTTCAATTTTTTTTTTTTTTGTTTTTTAAGGTGGGTGGGTTCTTTTGTTTTGTTTTGTTTTTGTGTTCTTTGTGTTATTTTTTGTTGTTCTTGTGTTTTTGTTGTTTTGTTTTTTGTTATTGTTCTTATGTTTTTTTTGTTCTTGTTCTTGGGTTTCTCTTTGTTTGTGTTATTTCGTATTTTTATGTGTGAGTGTTTTCTATGTTTTTTGTTTTTTTTTATTGTCTGTTGTTGGTTGTTTTTTTTTTAGGTTTTGGTTGTGTTTATTTTTCATGTTTTTTTTGGGTTATGTCTTTGTAGTGTTCTGTTGTTTTTGTCTTGTTTGTGTTTTGTTATGTGGTTCTTGTGTTTTCTATGTGGTTTGTGTTGTGGTTTCTTTTATCTTATTGTGCGTGTTTGGTCGTGCTTTTGTTTTTGACACACTCAAGGAGCATGTTTTTTATTTTATTTTATTATTTTTGTTGTTATGTACTTATTTTTAAATTGGTTTTGTGTGTTTGTTTGCTCCTTGAGTATGTCAAAGGTGGTAGGCCAAGTCCAAGTCCTGGGCATTTTTGGTGGAATCAATACCCCTGCCTCCTTGGGTCTTACCCGAAAGTGGCATACCTTTTGGGATGTTTTCCACAAAAAAAAAAAAAAAAACTATTATTAGGGGTAATGTTGGAAATTTAAACTTAAAATGGTCAAATTATTATAAAATTGGGGTGAATCGACCCCCCAAAAATATTGCACCTAGAAATTTTTGGCTAATGGGCCTTGGTCAAGGGTCCCAAATATTAGCCAATTCCAAATTTTGAAAATCCTAATTTCAGCCAATTGGCTATAAATATCCACTATGCATAACCTTGGTTGCTTCCTATTTCCAATGACCCTCTGCAACTTTTTGGCTATTTTTTGGATGAATTACAATTTTTTGGGAGTATTTCGCTTGATCTAGTGTTTATGATATTTTCAGGCAATCTTTAGCCTGATTTGACATCTTTCAACGTTACTCCTCATTTTGTTCATTTCCATTGTAGTTTCTGCCATGGCCTCCACCTGTCATATGATGCCCCATTATTGTTCCACTACTGCAATATTTTCTTTCACGACGTTCCTAATTTGTGTGATTTAGAATGCCACCACTTCCATTGGCTGCTGCCTCCTCCATGGCCGCTTCCATGCAAGATCTATCTTTTTCGGTGCTTTACGCATGTTTACTATATTTCTCAATCGTTTTTAGCTTGTTTTTTACCATTGGTAGTTACAGAGATCATTACAACCACATTTCCATCAATTAAATTAAATTTTTAATTTAATTTAATTTATTTTCCATCATTAAAACACATTATTAATGCATGCCCATTTTCATTAATGCATTCATTACCCATTTTTTAATTTTACCCGCATCCACCTTTCATTAATGCGGCCCAACCATCAAAACAACCATTAAATAAATTAAATTAGTTTTAATTTAATTTAATTTATTCCACTACAATTTAATCCATTTAATGCATTCATTAGACCTCATTCATTAATGCATTCATTAAACTGCACAACTTTTATTAAATGCATTTTTGCATTGCTTTCATTAAATGCATTCCAATGTCGCTTTAACTAAATGAATTTACATGTCATTGCCTTTCATTAAATGTATTTTTGTGGTCATTTTTTTCAATGCATTTTATTAATGCATGTGGCCCAGCATTCAAAACCAAAAATTTCATGCTTCTGCATTCCACTTGGCATCTTGGCACGTAGTTCGAGGTATTTTTCCAACATCTGCTATTGCTATCTTCTGTCGTTTTACGATAATTTTAGTTATCTATTGGCATAGCAGTATTTACAGTCATTGGAGAGTATTTTCTGAGCCTGTTTCAGATCTAGAGCCATATTTTGGTTTCATGCAACCATGTCAATGGTTGTCATTTTTCTTTGTAACAGGAGTACATTTTTTATTGTACCTGATACTCCTGGTTGTTTTTCTTCTTTCTCTTCCACATTTGTACGTATTGGGGACCAATGCTTCTTCAGTGGGGAGGAATGATAGGGAATTAGGTGTGTGAATTAATAAATGTTAGTTGTTGTAAGGATTAAGGTGTCATTATCATTAAATGCACCCTTATCTAAAATATGTCATGTAATACCTATTTATAGGCATATGTTATCAATGGAATACAACTAAGTTTTTGGGTTTATCATATTCTCCTCGTGCTTGCAATTGTTATTCCATATCACCCGTCCAAATAGGACGTGACTTTGCTACTGCGTTATTGTGCCCGCTATAGACGAGGCACGATTTTACCCTAGGGCACATTGAGGGTAATTTCCAATTTTTTTTTTCATTGTTGCATTCCATTCTGCTTCTAGATCATATTGTTACACTTTGTTTTTTGTTCTCTACTACTGTATTTTTATTTTATGATTAATTCTCCAAATGTCAATTTTTGCTTTTGTATTAAAAGACCATCTAAAAGGACCTAGGGGGATTGACTGTTGTGCCTCCAATATCTATTACACAATGGCCTAAGCAGGCCCCCTAATGCTAATTCTATTTTTTAGTGTTTCTTGAGTGATATTGCATAAATAGGTATTCTTGATCTCATTGGACAAGAGCCAAAAAAGGCTAAATCAACCTCTGATTTAGATAAGTGCTCTAATCATTCCATTGGCTAAAAAATTTGATTCAATTATTGATTCTTAGGCATCTTAAAGTGAAATGCATTTAGTTTGCATCTAGGGATCATTTCCATGCATCTATTTTGTATATTTCTACTTTAAAGGTTTTTCAAAATTAAACCCTAGATTAGTGAGCATTCAAAATAAAGAATCATTCTATAATAACTCAGAGTATGCTTGCATTCTGCTTTCAACTGCATTATTTTGTTTTCTGCATTGTCCTTTATATTTTCTAGCTTAGATCTAGAAATTTCAAACTTAGGTGTTTGTATTGAAATTTAATACATCAAACTATCCCGAATATCCTGAGGACTTAGAGTGAGTCCTTAAATCATTCTTGGTGAACCCCTCCCCCTAGCACCGAGTGTAGAGTACAACATACCCTCGTAGTTCACCCCACAAAACGTTCCCTTATTACGAATCTAACATTTTTTTTAGGAATTGTACATGGTAGGGCAGTTTTTCCCCTCTACATTGTCATGGCTCCCATGTTGTTGTTATCCTTTCACAGAGATATGAGACATTATTTTGTAGGAAGGATGATACTTCTTGAGAAATTATTTTCTTGCCAAGCAAAAAGGTGTAGTGAGTCATCACTACAGTAATCATGAGAAGCTGTGTCATAATGTGAGGCATGTTAAAGGTTGCATATCCCATGTTTTTGAGGAGAGTAACTGCTGAGAGTATTAAAATATCTTATTATGTAAAGTTAGATATTGGAGATAAATCTCTATGCTATGTAATCAAACATTTTATGTAATCATTTTTTGTATGAATGTAAGTTTGATTTATGAATGTAATAGAGAAGTATTTTTTGTGTGCAATATTGTGAGCATTATTGTGTGTGATTATTTGATCATGGAGAAATTTACCTATGAGATAATCAAGCATATTTTCCAATAATTATTTGAATTTCTAGATTGATGTTGTTTGTGATCTTATTTGAGATGAACTTTGTAATTAATGCCACATATTCAAAGCATTATATCTATAGTATATAGTATCATGATCTCCCTCTTTCTCACATATGTGACAATATATTATTCTCTATTTATATTGGTTTTGTTTAATATATGAGGATGGATTAGTGGAAACTCTGGTATTTCTTTGATATCTTTTTCTAGTTATTAGAGCATTGTTTGATAAGTCATATTTTAATTGTATTTTCATTTTATGTTTTAGAATATTGATTAATTCTTCAAAATATACTCTATGATTTGAAACTTGCAAATAAGTTACCAAAACACTATACAAATTAGGTAGTGCATGTTGTATAAACTAATATAACATATTGTCATCAATTATTTCTCCCAAAGTATTTAATTTTCCCTTTAATTATGCTATCTTTTGGATAAAATGTTTCAAATTTTTATTTTCTAGCATTTGTAATGTGTATAATTATGATTGCAAGTGATGAATAGTTGCTTGATTTATTCCTTCGTGAATAGGATTTCCCAAGTCTCCTTTGATGTATATTCACTAATATGAGACTGAATTTCATCTGCTATACCTAACAAAACGATTAATTTGACCCTTTTACATTTTTCATTAAAATCTATCTGTGCAATTGGTTCTTCAGAATGGTTCATCCCCTAACACTATATCCCAAAGTTTTTCTATTGCAAGAACAATTCTCATATTTTTTTTTCCAAGTGATAAAGTTTGGATCTCTCAATATTTGTGACTATGACATAAATAGTTTAGGAGTAATCATTGTAGATGCTCTCTTATAACTCGTTATTTATCACAATATTAATTTTATAAGGATCCTTTAATGTTTCCTTATAACTCCTTATGCAAGTATGGTCTTTTAATAACAAACAACTATTATTTCCTTATAAATTCTAACTTGTTCTTTAAATTCAAGTATAATCATTCAATTTTCAATTTAAACTATTTCTTTCATAATATTATTCTATAGTTTTAAAAACAATTAAATATAGAAAAATTTTAAATTTTTTAAAAGTATACTTAAAAAAAATACTTTTAGAAAAAATATTAAACTTGTTCTATAGTTTTAATCCTTTAACTATAGATGATATTTAAATTTCTCAAAAATATTTAAAAAAAAATATGTACTTTTAATAGTACTTTTAGAAAAAAATCTTGGGAAAGCTTTAGTATATTAAATCTTCTCAATTGATTCTGCTCTCCAAATTTGACTCAGAATGTAATCTCTTACTACATACACTCATATGATTTGGAACTTTATTAACATCTCGATGCTACATACATTCAAGTGATTTTTGAACTTCAATAATGTCTTAGACTCACTTTAACGTCTTAGGACAGACTATATTAATATGTCAAATTCTCTTTATACTTTAACATCTCAATCCTGATTGCAATAATATCTTCCTACTTTCTTTCAAAGTGGGTTGAACACTATTAATATATCAGGATTACTTTTAGACACGTCTTATATGCTTTTAACAAAATCTTATGGACACATTTTAACCCCATACATATCCAAAATATGGAACTCCTCAGGTGCTAATAGCATACTCTTTGTAGGTATCAATGTTGCTCATAAAAAACAATGTTTGTAGGTGTTTTTTTGTTGCTTCTATAGAGCAACTTAATCAGGTGCTTCACAAGGAATTTTAAATAAAAAAATTTGGGCACTTGTAAAAACTCAAGTGCACTTCCAACATCTAATTGTATCAGAAATTATTCTCAGATTTAATTATAATATGCGCTAATCTCATATGCATTTCTTTATTAAACTCAGCCTTCTTCCAAATAATAAGAACTCTACTATATCCAGGCATGCTTATTAATTTTAGATGTTTCCAAAGTAATAATAAATACTTAATCTATTTCATGTATACATTTTTATCTTCAAACTAACTTCATAAACAAAATATTAAAGTACCTTTCTTTAACTAAAATGGCACAAACTTTCTTAGTGTTGATTTGGGTGTCTAACATCCATGAGAATATCCAAGTAAATAATTCACCAAGAATCAGTTTACTTTTGGGCCTTCGGTATCCATGAGAGCATCCAAAAATATTTAAAAACTTCTAAAAATAACAAAGCATATTCATCTTGCCTTCATGCATTCGAAAAAACTCTACCCTCTTGGCTTAGGAGCATAGACATTGTCACTCTGATACCACATGTTGGATTCAATGTATAACTAGAGAAATACATTTAATCATATTCATTTTCATACATTTATAGAGATATCTAGGTACATATTTAATCTCTTACATGATGCTCTTGTAAGAGAAGAATCTTGTATAACCTGTTAAAGCAATGAAATAATGGGAACTTATCACTCCCTTACATTCAATATTACATCCCAAAAATATAAAAGGAGAGAATAATTAATATAATAATAAAAGACATGAATTTATACCCTAACAATAGTGATCCTTCCAACACCAATATTTGAATAGATTGCAATGCAAAATACAAATATTTTAGGATCCCATCTTAACCTTATTATGTAATTACCCCCTTCATAACATGGGGATCCCATATTAATAATATTATGTAATTTTTTGCAATATGTATGTGGTATTTGAGGCACCTAGACAAGTGGGCTAATTTAATGTAATCGTTATATAAAATGTAACTTCTTGTTTGGTAGAAGATTCTAGCTTGTATGGTGACTAGCATGTGAAGCCAAACCTTCAGCATTATAGTTAGGATTATAAAGAGTTTTTAAAAAGAAAAGGGATCATAGATGAAGGGATTATTTATTTTGTTGTAAATAAGCTTTGCTTCTAAGGAGGTTTCCTCCTCAAAGAGGCCTATGATTCTATAATGTGCTTTTATTTTCTATAATATAATCTACTTAATTTCCATTTCATCTTACAATATTGTTAATTTCAATCTCATTTTCTTTTATTATTGCAATATTGTGTGGATGTACTTTAATTTTACTGCAAGGGTCATAACAAAATGTACTAGAGATCCATCATGAATGATTCAACATTGGATTGGAAATTTACCCAAATCAAATACTACAATTTTGGTGACTTTTTTATTGTAATGAAGAAGGGGATGCAATATTTTAAAATCAAGTAATCATTGGCAATCAATAAAATGGGTTTATGACCAAGAGTAAGAGAAATTAATGGATGAATAACCTATGCCTTTGAATGATCAAACCAAACCACCAAAACCACTTGATACTAATGTGAATCTATCATTCTTAGAAGAGGATGACCTTACTTACACATTAAAGATAAGGTTCTGATGGAAGAGATATCTCCTAAAAAAAGTCTAGAAGATATTACTCCTCATTCTTCCGAAGATAAAGTGTTGAATAAAATATCTCACACTTAAATTTCAACCACGATTAGATTTAAAGAATAGTTATCCCATATAGATATCCACATTTATAATTATTGGTTTATATTCCTTCTTCTTAATTTCTTGCATAAAATAAAGTTTGCAATGAATGAAATTGTTAATTAAAAAATGTGCTTATTTTAAGGAATGCAATTATAAAATGAACTAGATGTGGATCCACCTTTGTAATTATAATTATGCATTATTTATTTGAATATATTCTACAGTTCTATGATATGGAATTTAGCAAATTTATATTGTAAAATTATTCTATGTTCTAACTATACCTATTGTGTTTTGGAGGAATATATCTAGGGACTAACCTTTTGGATTGGGTCCTACCTCCTCAAGGTTAGTATTAATCTCCTCCCATTTTTTCTTTACTTTAGCTTTCAAAAATTTAAGCTCATTAAATTAATTTTATGCATTCTATTTCATGTTTTCAGGAAAGAAAAGGAAGTTATATCAATGACAAGCAAAGCATGAAGAAAATAAATAATTCTATTACCACAATAATAGAATACAAACAATAATTCTACTTTACTCTTATTTCATTTATTTCAAACTCCATGAAAGCTTTGTACAATGTAATATGGCTGCAAGAATTTTCTTCCTATCTTCTCCTGTGTGTGTACCCTTCTTATGTTCATGAATTTCTAATATATTCTTGTACACCATTTGCTTACAATAGAAATTACAATATTTTCTTTGTTACATGGTTGAATGAATCTTCCTTATGTGGTTTGGACACTAAAAATGTATAATAAAACAACCTATAATCTAAGTAATTTAATAACTATTTTGGATCAATATGAAATAAATTTTATCATTTTCTTAAGGAAAAGATAAAATTATTACTCTCTCTAGAGTTTACATAATCATAACCATATAAAATCTTACATAAGTTCAACCATCATTCCTATTATGGAGAATAACAAAATATACTTGCTTGACTATTTCAAACAACTTACGAAACATTTTTTGTGTTGGCAATACGCATGGTAGTTATTGCATATAAGGAAACTACAATAATAGATAGATTTTTGTAGCCTTTTTGTGTAGGTCATATTTATAGGTCATTTTAGCAGTGCTCTTCTATAACAATTTTCCATAGATATTCTACAACATCTTACCTACTTACACATAAAACACATAATTCTTCCAAAAATATATGTATAATTGGAGTTATTTAAAATATAATAGTTGCATATGATATTCATCTCAAAAATATATAAAGACATATATATGATCACTCAAAATACAAGCATATCCTAAAAATTACAACTATAATGCAAAACTAAACTTTCATTATGGTAAAATTTTTGCTCTCATCATTTCCCTAAACTGAAGTGGGTGCATGCCCTCACAAAAGTAGTTTTTACTAAATCAAAACAAAAGACATGTTACATATGGATACTGAAAGTAAATAAAATTAACAGTCTTGAGGACATTAATAAATTTAATTCTATGATAGCATATTCAAATATAACATTGAAACTAAATGTGCTTGGCTCTAATCCTATATTAAGTCTAAACTGGTACAAGGTTATTCTCTTTCCTTAGTTTTTACCGCTTAAATTTTTGAATGTGTGCTTTAGTGGCTTTAGGATTCAGTGTATATACAAGGATAAGTGCTTTCCTGATATGATGGAATGACAAGAAGTTAGGAGGGAATGATAAAATTGATTACACAATTCATCATACTCTTTGGTTATGGATGAATAAGTTCTGGTAGATGCCTAGGATAGTAGATGTCTGGTCATGCTAGTAGATGTCTAGATGAATAGACATCTATGGTAGATAGACTAGAAGTCTAGACAGATAGACATCTAGGACAAGGGAGTTAGACATCTAAGGGGGGTAGATGTCTAGATAGGATGGTTGCAGACTTCTAGAGGTAGACTTCTAGGATGAACACGGTAGACATCTAGGCAAACATCTATGTCGGATGGGTAAGACATATAGGATGGATGTCTATGAAACATATGTCTAGGATGACTAGACTAGACGTTTAGGATAGGTTTTCCAATGAGGCCAGATAGTTAGACTGGGGTATAGAATGGGTGGTTTTCATAGGTCTAGACATCTGCAACTATAGTGTTCATATTCATTCCTCAATGCTCCTTAATGATTTATGTAATAATAAAATAATACATAGTAATATTCCTCATACCAAGTTATGATAAATACCTGCAACTTAACACTATAACCTAGATGCAATCACATATAACACGAAGTCCACAACAATGCTTGTTGCACAATGGATTTTCATTATAGATAAGTATGAATCAATACAAAATGAAATAGGGGGTACCTATAGGTAAACCCAAGTAGTTATTGCAACTAACCTGTCTCAACCGTCCCAACCACCTATTGCTTAACAATTCATAACAACTTGTTCAGACATCTAACACAGCCAACTAGACATCTAATTACTAAACTAGATGTCTGATCATTCCAAACATCTAACTAATAAATATTTCTTAACACAATGATGGTTGCATTTATATTTTAGTGTAGTTTTACTAATCAAGCCATATTCATTAGATTGGCTAATTTTACATTGCAAGGCATAACATTACATGACTCATGAAAAAATTTTATTAAATGGTTTTATCAAAATTGATGTACATTCCAAAATTATGGTACTTCATAGGAAATTTTTGTTAGATAGTTTGGTAATTCATTTTTATTTTGAATTGTTGTCTACATATATCCTCCCCTTTGAAGAAGTCAATATCCTCAGTGACTCTCTCCACTCACTTTGAGGGATCACAACATCTTTGAAAACTATAGCCTGAAGTGCCTCCTCCAAGTTTTGGACTTGTATCTAAAGAGTTTCACATTTATGCTTAACCCACTTGACATAATTGTAGTATTTGGTCCATTCGAATCCCAAGGTATTGGCATGATCTTCTATCTCCTAGAGCCTATACAAAAATTCAACCTCCTACTGTAAGAAAAGCTTCTTCATCCACTTTTTGAATACTATGGAAGAATATTAAACCTTCTATGCCAATTCTATTTTAAGAGCTACCTCTCGTTGTTATGCTTGTATAAATTCTTCCTGCAAGGTTGCATGCTCTTTATGCCAAGTCTCTTCTCGTTGTTTCATTTCCTGATGCTACGTTATCTCACACTGATTATTTTGAGTCGTTAATATTTTAGTTTGCTTGACCAATAGTTCCCTAGATTGTTTTTTCTTTAACACTTCATCTTCAAGGTTGGTAATTGTCTGGGCCTACTCTTCTAGCTAAGTACGAAGGCACTCCAAGTCCTGTTGCAGCCCCTAATTTTATTGTGAAACATAATTCATATGAGAGAAGTTGCACCTTTCATTGTACATCTTCCTGTGCCTCTTGCAATTCATTGTCTACCATTTTCTTGGCTGAATGCAAGTGTTTAATTCCTTCAGCTAGCCAACACAAGTGGGCTATGAAGTTATACTTACTGTACATGGGTAGCAATTCGGGTGCTAACTCCACTTTTTATCTATGTTCTATGGAGTGTTGATAAGGAAGTTTAGTGGCATGGCCATAAACATATACATGTGTTGACTCCAAGTAGAGGGTAGGTGTCTTCTCTGGTAATTGTTCTATACCCTCCATCATGGACAAGTGTGTAGTGGGTAGTTTCCAAGGTTGGGCCTGATAGATGTTGGAGATTTCTACTCACCAAGGACCTTGTGTGATCCATTTCACCAATTTGTTCAACTCTTTCTCTGTCATGAACTATCACTTCTTCCATTGGCCAACACAAGCTATGTCAAACTACAAGCATAGGTTTTCCATTATCTCCGTTAGCTTGGAAAAACATTTTACCACCTGTTGATCCATACTATCCGATGGATCCATGAGGTTGGGAAGTTGTACCAAAACATATTTGGCCCATGCATCCTCATGTCTTTCCTCCTTTACTTCTTACATTATATCCTTCACTTTCCCAGAGAGATATATTAGTTTTTTGGTTGCTTTCCATTCTAAAATTATATATTGAGTTGGAGGTACTTGAGCCTAGCTACTATCACCTTTTGTCCCAACAACTTGCTAAGATCATTTTTTAGTGTGGACTGCTTTCCCTTCTCTAAAGTGTTATCATGTCCCAAAGAGTCCTTTTCATCGATTGATATGGGGTACTATACTATCCCAGGTGTTGGATCACCAACACTAGGGGGTGGGAGGTCCTCCTCTACCATCTCAATTATGAGTTCAGCTAGAATATCTATGGGAACTACTATTATGGTTGCTTCTACTATGATAATCTATTCAAAATAAATAGCCTACAAGGAGTTAGTAAATGAAGTGGTTGTAAATACGATCTCGAGGGGTACTTTTGGTGACATTACATGAGCTCTAACATGAGCTTAAACTAAATATTCCTTAGGTATAAACTACCCAATAGCACTAGATCCAACTAAAATCTTCTAAAAAACTATAGGGATTTTGAAGTCAATTTATTTCTATTGTACGGTTAGCTACTACTCCATAATTCAAGCTATCTCTCGGTAACGAGCAATATTTTTTGAAGTGTTGCACCATTTGGGGATATTGTGGGAGGTGGTAAATAAAATCACCTTCTTTTCTTTATTGGTTTGGGAAATTCTGGTGGTGATGTAGCAACTTGATTTCTGGGCCTTGTTGCCTCAACTAGAGGCAGTGTAGTATCCTCCCCTTCTGAATCAATCATCAACTATCATGATAGCTTGTGGGAGATATTTTTGATCCATTATTTATTTATTGGTGTCTATTTCTTCACCAATGGTTTAGCATCCTTCCATCACAATAAGGTCAAAGCCAAGTCCGATATTTGCTAATGTGGGTCAAATTTTAGAATCTGCACTCTTGCCTAGGAAGCTGCATCCAACAATAATCCAATGACATGGAATTCCATTGAAGAATTATTTGTAGTTCACATTAGAAAATTTTGAATGTGAAGGGTCAAATTAGTTGCCTAGTCATATACCACTCCTTGTTCAATACCTATTAAGTACAGAATCAGCCATATGGAAAGATTTGAGCTTCACTATTCACCTAACAACCTTTCCATTAGGATATTCATTATGCATTCCAACCCCTTCTTCCACAGTTGTGGTTTCTTAACTCCCCTATAATCATGAGTGGATAACATGGCATCGACATATTTCTCTGTCATAGTAGTGATGCCCAAGATTAATTGCAAAGTTTTCTTGGGATCCACCCGCTCATTTATTATTAGCTTGCCCTTCCTTGGAAGTCCAAAGTTATGCTTGAATGCATCAAAATAAAATTCAATTACCAAGTTCTAATTACAAACTCGTATTGTGTTGGTATTCTGGAGTGTGTTATAGATTTGCAATATTTGCATTAGGTATTCTTTGAAAAATTCCTTGTCAAAACTCAAGATTTGTAGAATAAAATTTACTCCTACATATTTGATCTTTATCTTCAATGGATCTATTATTGGTGTGTCTACCCACCATTGTTGGTAAAAATATCCTGTAGGGCAAGTCCATGTGATATCTCCAATAAAAATCTGATCCTTACTACTTTTTTGGAATTCTCTCATCATTTGAGTAAATGCCTTTGGTTGCACGGGTTTACATCTACTTTGAGTTTTCCCCTAATCTAGACTCGATACTTTTATGTACATTATCTCATGCTCCTAATGATTATGGAGTCATTTATCCATACTTGACTCGAGAACCATTTTTGGTTGGATTGGAACTTGTCCTGATTTTTGGTGGTTCATATTTGTACCTCTTCAGACGACTTTTGCACTTAAACATCAAATGATCCAAACATCTCAACTTGTTTGGCGTCTTCCTCCTATAGACATATTATCCTATCATACATATTTCTCCACCAGATGTCTATGGCTTCCAAATAGAAATATTCTTCCTTGAACATCTCAATTTCCTGCTAGACACCTCTTATTATCTATTCCATACATCTACCTTAGACGTCTACTACTCTGTCTGGATGTCTTGTGGCTTCAACTGCAATTACCCAGATGGGTGCCTTGGGAAATTTTTCCTATAGGTTGTGCTTATCCATAGATCTAGACACCTCACAGTCAAACAATGGCCCAGAAAAATACGGTGCCATGTCTGTCTATAAATTTGAAGATAGATTTTTTGCACTAGCATGGAGAAACAAAAGAATCCTCCATGAAGCATACGATTTATAGGTTGAATGGCGTCTTGCTTCATCTTGAAAAAATTCTTGGTGCACTAGCAATCCCCTCTTCTACTCCAAATACTTGTGCTCCTTTCACCTACACAATACTAAAATCAAATGATAAATAATGCCCAACACTTCCAATTTATAGGAAACCTATTGTCCATGTAACTACATGCATAACTACCACCTAAATCCTAGTCATATACATGTATGCCACATCACCTATTTTTGCATGGATAAAATATCTAGTGTTTTATTCCTATTTTATCTTTTTATTATTTTTGTATTTTTCCTTGTTTTTATCTTTTTATCTTTGTATTTTTATTTTATTTTATTATTAACTACATTTTTTGTTTTAACACCGTCAGGTGAAGCGCACGATAATTTCAATACGTACTTCAAAAGTGTTTGATGCACTATCTTCTTGATGATGGCTACTGGTTCTATAACTGCTAAAGCCATCATCATTTTCCTATCCCTCCATCTACTGATGATTATGATTATTATTTTGGCTACAGGAGATTTTTGTCTAAGGCTATTCATCATGTCTTCTCATCCTAGGTGGAATAATGCACCAGTCTGGCTACTCCTCTACCAGTTGATGATGTGTTCTCTTCATAGATGTTTGATCATTCTCTACTTGACGTTTACTTCTTCTGACATCATCCTGACTTATCTCAATTTCCTAATGTGTATATTCCTTCCAGATATCTACCATATGGGTTCCTCCATCATCTAGACATGTAGCTACATCATTCAAATGGGTGCTACTAAGGTCCAAATGGGTTGATTCTTCATCCAGATGCGTTGATTCCTCTTCAATGTGAACTCATTCTATTCTTCTATCACCCTGTTGGATTATCACACAATCATCAAGGTAATGGACAATAGTTCATTCTTGCTCTTGATGGTTTGTCATCTAATCATTGGAATGATGATTTCCTCTTTGTCCAATGTTACGATAGAGTATTACTATTCCATAGCCTCTACCTCAAATTCTATTTATCTAATGATGGGTGACTTCTCATCCTTGGTCTATCTGGTCTTGGTAGATATTCCAGTTTTGAGATCCATGTCTTCCTTGAGTTGATGTGACTCATCCTCTTCCTCTTACCAGTTGAATCTCCCTAATGTGGGGTAATCGTACTCCTAGATATCTGATATTTTATTGGTCCCTTGATTGTTGTTGATGATATCTTCAATTCCTTAGAGCTCATTGAGGTAGATCCAAGGGTCTATTCTTAGGAACACGTAGTGATGGGTTGAATTGGACTATGTCCTCAAATGGTCCTTACAGCCTAGTCCTTGGACTAGTTGACCTACAAGTCACAAGAGGGTAATTTCTTCCTCTTGAGTTATCGAGATAGAGGCCAACCACGTTTCTCCCTTGGTCAGGTAAGTTTGAGTTACCCAAAATTCTTGACAAACTCTCAAGATTTTCTAAGTCATCTCTATTTTTGGTATGGTTCAGCTTTTTAGCTTGTGAGCTTGGTTCTACGTGTATCTAATTATTAGGTGTTAGTTTGTGCAATATTCTCAATCTCCTATCTATGTTTATCAACCTTTGTTGCCACCTTGCTTCTTCAAAGCATCTTTGAGGTGTACATTGAGCTAGAGCTTATTGGTATTGGTCTAAGAAAACCAAATCCATGCTTGAGTTATTCCCTTCTCCAACAGTGTTAATTGGCTAGTTGAAGGTTTCTTGAACCCTCTATTACAGTCATATTACTTCTCTTATGTGTTGTCATAATTCTAATGTTATCATTCGATACTTGTCTACTTCTTGATGCTCAGTTAGATGCTGAATAGCTTCTTCATATGGTATTCTCCACTCACATGGTATTGGTCTTCCTAGTATTGCATTTTTACTATCCAATTGGATATTTTTTCCTTTGTTGTCCTCATCTTGTGGGCTTAAAGACTTGTCCTCTACAATTATCTATGCAATCTTGAGGAATCTAACCCCTACTTTCTAACTTCATATTTCATCTCTTTACCTCCTACAATATAGGTTAAGACTGGTGTATGGTATATCAGGGTCCTAAGGTTGATTCTCATACTTGCTTGAATCTTCTAGCCATCCTCTGTACCTTGACTATTAGGGTACCTCTATAACATCCCACCATAGAATATTGGTTGCTTATTCTTGACTCATCTAATATTAACTATTAATAGTCAAGTTTTGATACAGTTATTTGTCTTTGTCTCTTCTAGTGATCTTCAAAATATTTGAGGACATAAAATTAATGGTGAAGCTACTCTTGAGTCATCAGTATTCAGGAGGATTCTTAATTTAGTTTTTGATGAATTATCCAAGTCTTCTGAGAAAATGATATTATTCTTCAAGGGTCCTACATTATTTTTTGTATTCTCCCTTACTCCATAGAATTGCATCTCTAATCCACATTCTTGCAGCCTTTGATTCTCTTACCTCCGAGATTGTCTTAGTTGTATTGTGCATGGTGTTGAGGGTGAATTATCTAAATCCACTAAAAATAAGCTACTTTTTGATGAATTGCCATTCGATCTCCCCCTAAAATAACCCTAATATTTTTCAATCCATTATGTTCTATGTGCTTCCTATAATTTATACATTCATTGCACAGTTCCATCCAACTCCTGAATGACTTGTTCCCTTAATTGTGTATTGTACTAGCGAAGAGTCTCATACTCCTATTGTAATCGTTGTATTTCCCAAGCCATCCATTGTATAAATTTTGCTCCTTGACCTTCATATTCTTCCACTTCTGGTATTCACACTTGTGAAGCTAGACACAAAATGTTTCAAAGTTGATTCTCTACTTTAATTTCTAAAACTTGTTGTTGGCAATTTTGGGTACCTTGAGTACATTGCCTTTGCCCAAGTTTAGTTGTTGTCATTGATGTCAAGGAGCTCTTGGTAGTTGTTGTCTTTGATGTCAAGGAGTTCTTGGAGCAATTTGTTTTTATGTCTAAGTATGTGTTTTGATGAAGGTTTCAGCTGGTCAGTAAGTCTCCAAGAAAATCAGAGTAGCCCAGTTGCAAAAGATCCAGAAAAAGATAAGTTAGAAAAAGTTTGCAGGCTGCTAGAAAAACTATCGCGATTTCGCGACATGTTTGAGGAGAGAGAAAGTTCTGGCAAAACTGTCACGATTTCGTGACATGCTGGAAGGCAGAGACGAAGCAGGAAAAACTGTCACGATTTCACGACATGTTTGAGGAGAGAGAAAGTTCAGGCAAAACTGTCACGATTTCGCGACAAGTTGAGTTGGCAGTGTTGAGTTGCAGGAAGTGTCACGATTTCGCGACAAGTTTCAATGAAGTTGTATGGATGCAGAAAGTGTCACGATTTCATGACAAGTTGAGTTGGCAGTGTTGAGTTGGCGAAAGTGTCACGATTTTGTGACATGTTCCAGTTTCGCGGGCATATGGCAGAAAAGTGCTTAAGGCAACGAAAGCATTGCGATTTCACGACATGTTCCAATTTCATGGGCATATGGCAAAAAGTGCTTAAGGCAATGAAAGCGTCGCGATTTCGCGACATGCTCCAGTTTCGTGAGCAGTTGGCAGAAAAGAGCTTAAGGCAACGAAAGCGTCACGATTTCGCGACATGCTCCAGTTTCATGAGCAGTTGGCAGAAAGAGCTTAAGGCAGCGAAAGCGTCACGATTTCGTGACATGTTCCATTTTCACTAGTGCAAACCGAGAAAAGGTTGAAGAAGCAAGAAGTGTCACGATTTCATGACAGAGTTGCTGATGACGTCAGCAAGAGGCAAAGGTGTCACGATTTCACGACAGAAGCGGAGAAGAAGGCTTTGAAGTCTAAAGCATCACGATTTCATGACAGAGTTGTTGATGACGTCAGCAAGAGGCAAAGGTGTCACGATTTCATGATAGAAGCGGAGAAGAAGGCTTTGAAGTCTAAAGCATCATGATTTCATGATAGAAGTGAGATGACGTCAACGAAAGGCAAAAGTGTCACGATTTCATGACAGAAGAGCAAAGGAAGCAGTCAAAAGCAAAAGCGTCACGATATCGCTACAGCAAGCTATAGAAGGTGTACGACAGGCAAAGGTGTCACGATATCATGACATGTTGAAGTTTCACGCCAGAAGCTACAGGGAGGCGGTTGAGGATAGAGTTAACTTTGAGCCGACAAAGTTAAAATCTGGGCCGACATAGCACAGGGTTTTGCAGCCGACGCAGTGGAAGTATAACAACCGACTAAGTTTGGATGTAATGACCATGGATCTTACTCTATAAAAGGAGGGATGTTTGAATAGTTTGGGCATCGATTAAGTGTGCGTTCGAAGTGCGAATTGCGCAGAGAGAGTGCGGGAGAAGATCGATCACAGAAGTGCATAAGTAGAAGCCTGAGCGTCTGCTATGTTTAGACAGAGGTTGCGAAGACAGTGCTATCATGATTTAGGCAAAGAGTGCAAAGGAAGTGCTATTGTATTTGCGAAGATAGTGCTGCTGTATTTTGCGAAGACTATATTGTTGTGTATACGTAGAATACGCGAAATCTGTGCTACTATGTTTTTGATCGAGAACTGCAGTATTTGCATAGATAAAATATTGGTTTCAACCAAGTGCAGAAAAGAACAGAGGAAGAGGACAGTATTGTGCCAGATCGAAGGACTGTGTTTGGTGCAGAGAAGAGGACCAGCTTTGCTGTGACAGAATTGAGGACAGAGATCTCCAGCCAGAGCAGGGAAGACAGGTGTCTTCTATGGACAGAATTCCACTTGCTAAGGGCAGAGGAGGTAGAGGTCTTCTAGAGGATCACCAACCAAAGCAGAATTAGGGGAAGGTGTCTCCTTTGAGCCGAGGCTCATAAACATTGTAATCGGGAAGGATTCCCAGAGGACTTTGATACAACTTTTAGAAGAAAATTTTTATCCGTGGAGTAGCCCACCTTGGGTGAACCACGTAAATTGTTGTGTCTCTTTGTGGATTGCATTTTGTGCATTGTTTTACTGCTATTATTATCGCTATCTTTATTCTGCATGTTAATGGTTTGAAAGCTGTATTGATAGATAAAGTTAAAAGTGGTCTTATACTGTTCACCCCCCCCTCTCAGTATAAGCTTGTGTTCTTCAATTGGTATCAGAGCAGGTTCCTTCGAAAAGGTTTTACAGTCGAAAGGAAGAACTGGTTAAGAACACAATGGATTTCTCAGGTGGCAATGCAGCACCTATTCTTGATGGATCAGATTTCGGTCTGTGGAGTGCAAGAATGAAAGTCTATCTAATGGCTCTTGGTAATGAGGTATGGGAAGTTATTGAAGATGGGTACACCATTCCTACAAATGGTCCTTATACTAAAGAAGACAGGCTCCTACATCACAGCAACTCAAAAGCCATGAATGCAATCCTGAAGGGTTTACATAAGGCTGATCTTACCAAAGTTATTCACTGCAAGACAGCTAGTGAAATGTGGAAACAATTGCAAGTTGTTCATACAGGTGATGCAAATGTCCGAAAGGCCAAATTGAGACATTTTAAAGGTATGTTTGAACAACTCAAGATGAATGATGATGAAAATATTAGTGACTACATGCTTCGGATGGATGAGATTGTGAACTCCATGAAAGACTTAGGTCTTGAACTTGCTGAAAATGATGTGTGTGATAAGATTTTAAGATCTCTTCCTAATAGATTTAGTGAAAATATTTCTGCTATTGAGGAAGCCAAAGATTTAGATAAGTTGAAAAAGGATGAGCTCCATAGTATTCTTGCAGCTTTTGAGCTGAGAACTCAAGTGAATGTTGATATAAAGAAAGAGGCAGCTTTCAAAGCTACCAAGAAATCAAAAGGCAAATAGATTCAAGAGAGTGATGAGTCTTCTAGTGAGGAAGAAGCATATTACAGCAAGAAAGGCAAATTCTCTAGAAAGCACAAAAGCAAGAAAAATATAAGATGTTTCAACTGTGGAAAGTATGGTCATTATGCTACTGATTGTACTGTTTCTAAAGATGAAAGTTATGAAGATATACAGGATGTCAAGAGCAAGGATTCTGAAAAGCACGGGTATTACAGAAAGAACAAATATGAACACAACAATCAAGGAAAGAGGTATTCACACAAGAACAAGAAGAGCTTCTATTTGGACAAAGTAAGTAAGTGTTCTAGCAAGTGATAGTGAAAGCTCTTCCAAGTGATAATGAAAATGAGATGTTGTTCATTTCAGAAAAAGAGGAAGAACCGAAACATAAATTCACGGTCATGAAATGCTTTAGATGTGGAAATTTTGGGCACCTTGAGGATGATTGCACAAATAATGAATTGGTTGCTAGTATGTATGAGGATGCTTCAAAAAATGATAAGGAAGATGCATGTATGGTTTTTGAAAAGGGTAGCACATCTAGTAATAAGAAATCAGAAAAAGGTCTTGATAATTCAAAGTGCAATCAAATAGAGAATCTTGAATGTGAACTCAATAATGCTCTCAGTGTTTTGGAAAAGGAAAGAAAGAAGAATGATAGACTCAAGGTTAAGTTAGATGAATGTTGTATGGAGAGAGACGATCTTATAGAAAGTCTTGACTTCTCTATAGCCAAAACACAGGAACTCAAGGATGAGTTAGAGTCTAAGATTCTTGAGTATAATGAGTTAGAGCAGAAAATGGTTTCTTTGAAAGAAGAAAATAAATATTACAAGGATAAGCTCTACAGATTTTAGGATAGCTCCAAAAAGGTTAAGTCTCTCATCAAAAATCAAAGAAATCCAACAGATAAAACAGGTCTCGATTTTGTTGAGCCACACAAGAAACAAGTTGGGGAATCTAGCAAGAGATTTCAAAAAGAAGAAAGTTCTGATGAAGAAAGTACTTCAGATCATGAGTCCGTGAGTGATGAATGCGCAAAAATAGAAAACAGATTTCTGAATGTGAAACAGAAGTTCTCGGGACCCAAGAGATCGATTAAAAGAATATTTCATGGTAGATGTTTTGCGTGTTACAGGTTTGGACACATGGCTGCACATTGCATGTCTCAAATGAAGAAGGTTAACAATAATTTCAGAAGTCGTAATTTATTTCAAGGGTATTGCTACTCTTGTAATCAGTTCGGGCACAAGGCAATTTTTTGCAATTCAAATAACAAGAACCGGGTTAGTCGAACGAGCGGATTCAAAGAACAGCTATGCCTGAAAGAAATAATGTTGTTGTTTGTTACAAGTGCAACAACACAGGTCACACAACCAGAAAGTGCAGAGCTGATCTTCCAAGGTACAAGAACAGGAACAATGGTATAAACAGGTCCAAGGATCAAGGTGTGGACAAGAAAAGAGATGAGAACAAGAACAAGAAAAGTGCCAAGAACAGAAACATTAACAAAGAGCTCAAGAAAAGGCCCGACAAAGAAATTGTAGACACTGATGATGATGAGTGTCTAATGGGAGTTTCACTCCCAACCCTGTTTTAAAATCACCTCAATAGGAGGTGGGGGAGGGACTAAGCTAAGAGACTCATTCTTAGTCCCAAGCCCCAAAGGTGACCCTTTGCCATTGATGACAAAGGGGGAGAGATTTGAGTAAGGGGGAGAGATATGAGTAAGGGGGAGAGCTTCAAGTGAAGAGGAAAGCTTCAAGTCAGGGGGAGCAAAACTTCAAGAGATTGATTTCAGTTTTGGCTCTTGAAGATGTGTTTTTAGTAAAGGGTTGCCATCAATGACAAAGGGGGAGATTGTTGGCAATTTTGGGTACCTTGAGTACATTGCCTTTGCCTAAGTTTAGTTGTTGTCATTGATGTCAAGGAGCTCTTGGTAGTTGTTGTCTTTGATGTCAAGGAGTTCTTGGAGCAATTTGTTTTTATGTCTAAGTATGTGTTTTGATGAAGGTTTCAGCTGGTCAGTAAGTCTCCAAGAAAATCAGAGTAGCCCAGTTGCAAAAGATCAAGAAAAAGATAAGTTAGAAAAAGTTTGCAGGCTGCTGGAAAAACTGTCGTGATTTCGCGACATGTTTTAGGAGAGAGAAAGTTCTGGCAAAACTGTCATGATTTCGCGACATGCTGGAAGGCAGAGACGAAGCAGGCAAAACTGTCACGATTTCGCGACATGTTTGAGGAGAGAGAAAGTTTAGGCAAAACTGTCACGATTTCACGACAAGTTGAGTTGGCAGTGTTGAGTTGCAGGAAGTGTCACGATTTTGCGACAAGTTTCAATGAAGTTGTACGAATGCAGAAAGTGTCACGATTTCATGACAAGTTGAGTTGGCAGTGTTGAGTTGGTGAAAGTGTCACGATTTCGTGACATGTTCCGTCAAAGAAGTTGAGGATGAGAAAGCGTCGCGATTTCGGACATGTTATGAGTTGGGAAGTGCTTAGCGAAAGCGTCACGATTTCGCGACATGTTCCAGTTTCGCGAGCAGTTGGCAAAAAAGAGCTTAAGGCAGCGAAAGCGTCATGATTTCGTGACATGTTCCAGTTTCGCGAGCAGTTGGCAGAAAAGAGCTTAAGGCAGCGAAAGCGTCACGATTTCGTGACATGTTCCATTTTCGCTAGTGCAAACCGAGAAAAGGTTGAAGAAGCAAGAAGTGTCACGATTTCATGACAGAGTTGCAGATGACGTCAGCAAGAGGCAAAGGTGTCACGATTTCATGACAGAAGCTGAGAAGAAGGCTTTGGAGTCTAAAGCGTCATGATTTCACGATAGAGTTGTTGATGACGTCAGCAAGAGGCAAAGGTGTCACGATTTCGCGACAGAAGCGGAGAAGAAGGCTTTGAAGTCTAAAGCATCACGATTTCACGATAGAAGTGAGATGACATCAGCGAAAGGCAAAAGTGTCACGATTTCGTGACAGAAGAGCAAAGGAAGCAGACAAAAGCAAAAGCGTCGCGATATCGCTACAACAAGCTATAGAAGGTGTACGACAGGCAAAGGTGTCACGATATCACGACATGTTGAAGTTTCACGCCAGAAGCTACAGGGAGGCGGTTGAGGACAAAGTTAACTTTGAGCCGACAAAGTTAAAATCTGGGCCGACGCAGCACAGGGTTTTGCAACCGACGTAGTGGAAGTATAACAGCCGACTAAGTTTGGATGTAATGACCATGGATCTTACTCTATAAAAGGAGGGATGTTTGAATAGTTTGGGCATCGATTAAGTGTGCGTTCGAAGTGCGAATTGCGTAGAGAGAGTGCGGGGAGAAGATCGATCGCAGAAGTGCATAAGTAGAAGCCTGAGCGTCTGCTGTGTTTAGACAGAGGTTGCGAAGACAGTGCTATCATGATTTAGGCAAAGAGTGCAAAGGAAGTGCTGCTGTATTTGCGAAGATAGTGCTGCTGTATTTTGCGAAGACTGTATTGCTGTGTATACGTAGAATACGCGAAATCTATGCTACTATGTTTTTGATCGAGAACTATTGTATGTGAGAGTAAAATATTGGTTTCAACCAAGTGCAAAAAAGAACAGAGGAAGAGGACAGTATTGTGCCAGACCGAAGGACTGTGTTTGGTGCAGAGAAGAGGACCAGCTTTGCTGTGACAGAATTGAGGATAGAGATCTCCAGCCAGAGCAGGGAAGACAAGTGTCTTCTGTGGATAGAATTCCACTTGCTAAGGGCAGAGGAGGTAGAGGTCTTCTAGAGGATCACCAGCCAAAGCAGAATTAGGGGAAGGTGTCTCCTTTGAGCTGAGGCTCATAAACATTGTAATCGGGAAGGATTCCCAGAGGACTTTGATACAACTTTTAGAAGAAAATTTTTATCCGTGGAGTAGCCCACCTTGGGTGAACCACGTAAATTGTTGTGTCTCTTTGTGGATTGCATTTTGTGCATTGTTTTATTGCTATTATTACTGCTATCTTTATTCTGCATGTTAATGGTTTGAAAGCTGTATTGATAGATAAAGTTAAAAGTGGTCTTATACTGTTCACCCCCCCTCTCAGTATAAGCTTGTGTTCTTCACTTGTACATTAGGTTCTAACTCTTTTAATTTGGCTACAGGTTCTTATATTCCAAATAACCATTTTAGGTTGGTAGGTTCATCCTTTTGAATACTGTTACTTAGCCCATCATGTTTGTATGATCATATTTGTGGTTGTACTTCTTTGGTTGAGTTACTAGAAGTGTCCTCCTTAATTTTGAAGTTGATTACATTTATCTTTACCTATGCCTTGTACACCTTCAAATTAGATATGTTTACTAGTTCGGGGAAAATTTTTCCATCTAGATTCTTTAATCGAACAACCCCATTGTCTAGTACTTCTTCCACTTGTAAGGGTCCAAGCCATAGGGTTTTTAGCTTCCCTAGCTTGATTTATCTTTTCTTGTTGTATTTGAGCACTAAGTCGCCATCCTTCAAATTCATCTTTCAAAGATGCTTGTCATTCTAGTACTTTCATCATTGTTGAGCAATCTATTGGATTATCAACCAACTAATTAATATTCCATTGATCATTGTAATATATAAAACAATTAATGCCTAACTTAGCCCGTATTCGTAGGATCTAATAACAATTTAGTCCTTGAATTATATAGGCTAATTTTAGGTCAAACAAATAGTAAATCTAACATATGCTAACAATAGTTGTTAGCATAACTAACCTAGGATAGGAATAATAACCAAATAGGGTAATAATATAGTTACCATAGGATGGTAACTCTAACATCCCCCCTTATTACATTATTTGGGTAATTGAATAACTACTAGCTATGCTAACATCCCCCCATACAACATATTTGGGTAAAGTATATAACTGCCCCAATATAGTGAAAAAGAATAAGAGAAATGAAATAATGGTGGCTTGTGCTTTGTCTTCGGCTCTGGCTCTAAGCATACCTCTGGAATTGTACCTCTAGATCTATCTCAAGATCTGCCTATGAATCTGCCTCTAGATCATTGCCTCTGGATCTGCCTGTAGATCTGCCTCTGGAACTTTGTCTCTGGGTCTATCTTTAGGTCTATCTCTAGGTCATTATCTCTGGGACTGCCACTCGGTCTATCACTGGATTTTCCTCGGGGTCTACCATAGGTTTTACCTTTTCGATAGAAGCCATACAACATTTCTTTCATCATGGTCCATTGTGTGAAATCTGTCCATCCACAATCAATATGAACCTTGTTGGTTATTTTCACTTTGTACCAACATCTTGAAGAAGAGTGATTCATACATCCACATGAATCACAAGGATGTAATCTCCAACACTTAGTTGCAACATGTCCTGTCTTTCCACAGTGACTGCAATAATGCTTTTTAGGAGTTGTAGGAGATTTAGGTTTTACAAACATAGAATTACTGGTGCTTGCATGTCCAGTATAGCCAAGGCCTTCATTCTTTGCCTTGACGTTTAGCATTATAGGAGTTTTAATGCCTTGTTCTTGTTTACCTAATCTCTCACCATTGAATCCTATTTTCTTCATCATTTTGGAACCAAATCCTTTGGTGTGTTTTTAAAAACACCCAATTTCAACATCTTCATCAATGCTTTTAACAATATTGCATTTGTCACTATTGATGAGATTATGGAGCTCTTTTTGAGGAGATTCGGTTTTTAAGTCACTAGTGTCATAAGAAAAATCTACTACTAAAATGAGATCACCTGTGCTACAACTGATATCTACCATAGAAGGTATGAGGTCGCCTGTATCACAACAAGCATGTGCCACAATGGGCTGAAGGTCACTCGTGTCACAACAAGAATTTACCACAATGGGCTGAAGGTCACTTGTGTCACAACAAGCGTTCGCATTTAGGACCTCGCTTTCCTCATTTATTTCCAATTTACGTTGGACACGGTCAAGTGCAACAAATACCAGGTATATTCCCTTTAGAATGCCAATAGGAACTTGAGCACCATTTGTCTGAAGGTCTATACAAGACTCAAAATTATCGAGGAGAGCTACTAAACCATTGTTTAGTGTGAGGAATGTGCCCTCCTCATAAAAATCCAACCCATCCATCTCTGGTGGAAAGTATGGGTCTTTAACTGATTTAGCAACATCAGTTTTTAGGGCTATCTTTTTCTTTGATCTACCCATTCTTAAGGTGTCGATCTCTACCGAAAATGCACCTTTTACAATAAAATTTTGCAAAATAATTTGACTAAGGTGTCGGTCACTACCGAAAATGCACCCTTATAAGTCTTCCCCCCTAGTTTTGCAAAATTATATCTCCCCTGTATGGGGTTCCAAGGGGCGCTCTAGAAGGCTTTTCCCCCCTTTGTTTTGCAAAAATTGATCCCCTCTTACAAAGCTTGCCTCCTAGGCAAATTAGCACAAAATGTCACCAAAAAAAAATCCCGCCTGTGTGAAGTACTTCAAACAAACAAAGTTTGCTATTTATGAATCCTAAAAAAAAAACAAGTTTGGAGGTGTGAAGATGATATTATGCCTTATGATTGCCTTGTTAGGGAATGCAATGTTTGATCTCCCTTTTTGTATAAAGTGGGAGAAAGGTATAAAAACTTGGTTTATAAATGCAAAAATAATTTTAATGATAAATTTTGTTTTAACAAAAAAATATTAGTTTCTTAATTAAAAAATAATAATTAAGAAAAAAATATTTAAATGAAAACAACATTTAATCATTAAAAAAATAAAGCAAAAAAAAACCAAAACATTAAAAAATATACCTTTAGTGCCCTGGCGGGATTTGATCCTCGACCTCCCAACAACAAGCGCCTTAGCACCAAGCATGGAGCCATCCTGTCTACCACTTTGATGAATATGAAAGAAGACAATGTCTTAGTTCACCAACCTGATGGCACTCACGACAGTGCAGTGCTGCTCTCTTAAGCGGAGTTACTTCCTCCAGGAAGCGATCGAAAAACGGCTCTCCTACGAGCGGTGGTGGCCCTCCGGTCCGGTTAGCAATGCCTCTTTCTCCCTAGTGCTCTTTGGGACTTTGAGTATCATATTAAGCCTATGTCAGCAGACATTTTTAGGCCACAAAAATAGCGTTCAAATCTGCAAAACAATAGCAAACTGCATCTTTATTGGAAATCCTTTGTTGATGGGAAGTCGGGTGTGCAGAAAGAAATGTTGTGAAACGATGTTTAATGCCTGCTATGTGCAAGTATACCTCCTTCGGCAAACATTTGCTCTTGGGATACTATAATATTACATGTTGTACCTCATAAACAAATATGCATTTTTCGAACAGATCTTGTCCCTGCACCACTCCAAGTCAGTAGCGCATCGTTGCTCCAGTGCAGTCGAAGAAAAAAAACTTTAATGGTGGCCTGGATTGCTTGCAAATCAAAACGCCTCATTCACAGCATTTGCCTCCTTTGGGGGAATGCACAAAAACATTAGGCATAGGTTTTTTATTAAAAAATTCACCCCCACCAAACTGTAGGGCCACCACCGGTCGTAGGAGAGCTGTTTTTGGCAGTGGATTGGCGACAGCAGGCTGTTTTTACTATGCTTGCATCAGATCACAGCGGATTCACCAAAATAAGTCTCCTCATGCTCTCGGCTACGAATGAGCCCAGAGTTCTATAGCTCTGATACCATATTGGATTATCAACCAACTAATTATTATTCCATTGATCATTGTAATATATAAAACAATTAATGCCTAACTTAGCCCGTATTCGTAGGATCTAATAACAATTTAGTCCTTGAAATATATAGGCTAATGTTAGGTCAAACAAATAGTAAATCTAACATACGCTAACAATAGTTGTTAGCATAACTAACCTAGGGTAGGAATAATAACCAAATAGAGTAATAATATAGTTACCATAGGATGGTAACTCTAACACAATCTCTATTGCCCACTATGAAATCACCTTTTTCTTTCCTAATTTTACTAGTGCTATGAGTATTTCCTCCATGTTTTCCTCTTCATTCAGATGGGTTTCAATAGCTACCCTCAATATGGGTACAAAGAATGCCACTGGTACTACCACCTCTTGTCCATACATTAGTTGAAAGGGTGTGTAGTTTGTAGTTGATTTGAAGGTAGTTTAGTATGCCCATAGAACTATTGGTAAATGTTCCTCCTAGTCTACTCCTTTGATTGTACATGTTTTATACATGATAGAAACTACGACCTTATTTGTCACCTCTACTTGTCCATTTTCTTTGGGGTAGTACAAACTTGACAAAAATTGAAAGATTTTGAATTCCTTCATCAAATTTTGAATAATCTCATTAACAAAATGGCCTCCGCTATCACTTATCAATTGAAGAGGTATTTCAAACCGTGTGATAACTTGTTCATAAAAAAATAAAGTTATGTTTCTTGTAGAAATATGAGGTAAGGCACTTGCTTTGACCCATTTCGTTAGGTATTCTATTGCAACTATGATGTACCTACACTTCCTTTTATGACTTGTTCTTAGTGGACCCATAAAATACAACCCCCCTCTTTCAAAGAGTTCTTGGGGTTGTGATGGATGTAGTGGCATGAAGTCTCATTTCAATGGCTTCCCTATTCTTTGACACATATCACATGCCTTAACAAAGTTTTTGGCATCGTGATAGAGGTTAGGCCACCATAGGCCCACTACAAACACTTTCTTAGTTGTTGCATCAGTTCCCATATGTCATTTAACCAATCCTTCATGTGCCTCCTTCAGGATCTATTATCCTTCATCTTCCATCATGCATCTTCTTAGAATGTGGTCCTCCCCCATCTTGTATAGCAATCCTACAATCAAGGTAAAGGGTTTTGACTTCTTAATCACCTTTTGCTATTCAGCTACAATCAAATCCTTTCATAGTTCTCCTATCCATATATAATCCCTAATATTTTTATACCACATGGGTATCACACTTATCTTGAATAATTGTGTGTTGGGGAATTCATCCGGTATCCCTCCTTCTACAAGTTCTCCTCAGTGAATCCTTGATAGTTTATTCGTAATTATGTGCTTCTTCCTAGGTCTCACTACCAACCCAAACATGAATTCCTATAAAGTGATGAGCCATCAACTCAGTCATCCATATATTTTTGTTTTTTTAATCAGGTACAACAACATCTAATGATCTACATAAAAAATAAAAGGTTTATCCAACAAATAATGTCAATACTTCTATACTACATATACCATCCCTAGTGCTTTGTACTCTGTTGTATTGTAGTTCTTGGCTCAAGAAAATAGTCGATTTGTAAAATATATGGGTTGATCCAATCCAAATTGACCTTCCTAAGCCAATGCACAACCAATAGCAAAAATGGAGGTATCAATATGCATATGGAATTTCTTCTCCTAGTATATAAAAACCAAAATAGGTGTCTTCACCAAGTGTGCTTTCAAGACTTCAAAAGCTCCTTGGTGCTCTTCTGCCTAGTGAAAAGGAACTCTATTTTGTATTAGAGCATCTAGTGGATGAGAAGTCTGTGCATATTTTTGTATGAACCTTTTGTAGTTTACTACTATTTCCAAGAAGGTTTTCACCAAGCTCACGTCATGTGGCTCCTCCATCAGCAGTATCACCCGAATTTTATTTGGATCAAGCTATAGGCCCTCTTAGCATAAAATGTATCCACAACTTCCCGTATGGTACCATTAAGATACATTTACCTAGGTTCAGTGATATCCAAGCTTGCCTACACAAGCTCATGCATTCCTCCAATGCCTTTAGATGTTCTTATGTCCTGACATACAGTGACCAATTATCTAGGTAAGCTTTGAAATTTCCTATGGATATCTTATCAAAGATATATAAGATTATTATTTGTAAAGTATCTGGTGCATTACATAAACCAAATGGCATGCAGTTATAAACATATATTCTATTTTAAACTACAAAGGTGGTTTTCATCTTATCTTCCTCTGCAATGCTAATCTGTTTGTATCCTAAGAATCCATCCAAAAATGAATAGATCTCATGGCTTGCTACTTCTTCCAATATAGAGCCTATGAAAGGGATAAGGAAGATATCCTTTATGGTTACGGCATTGAGGCTTCATAAATCCACACAAATGTAAAAAAAATTTACCTCCCTCTTCAAGGTGATCACAACCGATGACACCCACCCACTTGTCATAACCTTGAAAATGATACCTACATATAGCATCTGTTCAATTTTAGCATTCACTAGGGCTGCATACTTGAGATTCATTTTGTATGGTCATCTCCTTACCAGTTGTGCACCTTCAATCTGGGGAATCTTATGTACATAGAGATCTGGTGGAACTTCCTTCAGGTCCTTGTATGTCCAAGAAAAAACATCCTTATACTCTAAAAATATTTTAAATTTTGCTTTTAGCATTGGATCCCAATCATCTCCACACTTAATCATCTTCTCCTTGTCATCTTCTCCCAAGTTGACCTAAATCATTTTGGGAACTTCGTATTTTATGGACTCAAGTTCATTTACTACCTTAAGGACATCGATGGGATGATTTAGTTTATCTTCAATGATTGCATCTCCCATCGTATATTCTACAAATTTCTTGGTAAATATCCATCTCTCTCTTTACCTATCCTTCTCTATTACTATTTGTTTCTTACTATTTTCTACCTTTTTTGGTTCTTTTTTCTCATCCTCTTAGATTTCATTTCCTACATCAATGCAAAAACATTGGGGGATAATACATCATAATATTTCTATTGCCAGTGGAGTAATCCTTTGTCTTCATCATACACATTCTCCATGCAATCTTCTAGGTGTATTACTCCTTCGTTTGGTTCATATCATGATTCTTCCTTCAAGGAAGAAGCTCCTAAATCATCAGAAGTTGTAATATCTTGACTTACTACCTGATTCCTTAAATTAATCAAAAATTTATGTTGGTCTTTCTTGAAGTTCAAATGCTCTTTCTCCCAATTATGGTTTACCTTCACCGTTCATAACCACCCACATCCCAGTAATGCATCATATGTTGGTTTCTTCATAGGAATTATAACAAAATCCAGTATAAAATCCTACTTCTCTATGCATACTTTATGGCTCATTAAAATTCCTATTGTCTCGATGCCATACTGATCTGCTCCAAAAAAAATAAATTTTGGAGATCATAATGCAGGTTGCCCAATACTCCACCATGTTCTTTTTGGCATCACATTCACACTTAATCCACCATCAATGATTACCTAATTCAACTTATGGTCCCTTATCTCCATGTGAACCAAAGCTAGTTTTTCCCTACCTCAATCATTAGTATCGTTGGATCAATAAACTAACTTTGCTTGATGTTGGCTACCTATTGGGTTTCAATTTTATTTCTTATTTTCATGAATTTCCCAACTGTAGCATATAACTTTGGTAATATATTTAATAGACTTGCTACCTTTACTTCCATTGTTGTATTTAGTACCTGGGTCACCAATCCTTCTATTGATATTTGCTTATATGATGTGATCTCCATCTTCTTTATAGCTTTCTCTAAAACTAGTCTATACTACTTTTCTTTATCTAGTTCTATATTTATTAATTATTGAGCTTATTAGTATCACTCTAGAATTTGGATGTTCTTCTAACTTCTTAGCTTATGCTCTTGTTACATCTAGGACTTCATCTTCCCTCTCCATAATTGTACTCACTTCACCAATGTCAATCAAATTAATATTCTATGTATTACTGGAACTTGCCCTGTTTGGACAATTAGCCTCTTTGTGGTTCCCTGGACCACACCACCTACATATTTGGGTAGTATTACTACCACCATTATTGCTCATTTTTTGATGCTTGGGGAAATTCTTTGCAAAGTGATCCCATTATTGGCAATTCTGACACTAGATTACAAGTCTCACTTTAGAGTCATATTGCAGTTGAATCTATCCTACTTATCTTACACCTTGATAGTTGTTCCTGTATCCACTTATTGAAGTATCAAGTTTATTTTCTTGTTGGATTGTCAAGGTCTAGTGCCTTGATCCCTTCAAGTTGAATGGGTAATTTGCCACTAGGTGACTACAATATCATATATGCTGTAATATGCTTTATTTGGGCAATTAGTATTTACATGTCCTTCCATTTTATAGTCAAAACACTAAATATCCTTCCTATATTTCCTCACTTCTTCTTTAACTTCTCTTATGATTTTATAAAACTCTTTTCAAAAGAAGTGTATTGCACTTTGAACTTTTTCTTCTTCATCACTATTATATTCTTCACGTTTTGGTTGTCCACTGATTCCTACAGTTGTTTGCTTAGCCTTACTTTCAAATTCCTTTGCTTTATTGAAGGATTTTACATACATCGAGGATGGTACTACCTTCATATTCTTTTGATATGTGTGTCATAATCCATCCAAGAACCAATGTTTTATCATTCCTTCAATATGTGGTATTTCCATTTTATCTGTTAGTTGCTTTAGTCTCTTATCATAGCTCTTAACATCTTCCTCAAGTTTTTGTTTTGTGGTAAATATTTCAATGATTATTTTTGTGTCATCCCTTAATGATCAGAATTATTCGATGAATGCATCCTTTAGGGTGGTCCATTGAGTGAATGGGTGCATAAGCTATCATTTTAAATACCAATCCATAGCCATTCCTCGCAAGGTGATTAGAAATAATCACAACCAATTTGTATCTTGTGTTACCCCATTTGATCCCCAAATGGTGATACAAGTTCCTACATGATGGGTTGGGTCTTCCTTTCCTTCCCCATGGAAAGGTGGGTATTTTTTTCTATCTACTTGATTAGAAGTATGCATGATTGGAATTGTCCCACTAGGCCTATTTCTTTGTGGTGAGTGTGATGGAATTTTGTCGAGCTCCCTCTTTGCTATTGATGGTGCAAAATTTGAGTCAAATATCCTTCTACCTAGCTCTCGTGAGCCTCTGATTTGCAACCTCATTCGTGAGTAAATGATATGTGGTTTTGGTATTCCTCCTCATAAACCTACATGTTGGTTGCTATGGTACAAAGTCTCTTACTCATGTATCTGCCAACCATCTCCTCTTTGTTGGTTTGAGTGTTACCATTCAATATTTGTTTTCAATAATAGGTACTTCCTATGTTATTTTCTCTTCATCTTTTGTTATCATCAATAGTGTCTCTATTCTCACATTCTCATCTTCTATAGGGTTCCACACCCTTTCCACTTTAGGTAATGAAACTTTGTCTTTGTTGTGTGTCCTTTGGTTTACCAGTCATGCGCTTCTTCTTGTTTATCTTAGATTTCTTCCTCTTCTACCTTATGACATGTGATGTGTCATTCACCTCTTTGCCTTATCACATATACCTCTTGACCCCAAGTTTTATTTAGGCAACAACACCAAATGTAGACAAGGATAAGTGCTTTACCAATATGAGGGAATCATAAGAAGTTAGGAGGGAGTGATAAACTTGGTTACATGTATGAATAAGTTTTGGTAGACGTCTAGGATAGTATATGTCTAAACATGTTAGTAGACATCTAAATGAATAGATGTATAGGGTAGATAGACTAGACGTCTAGACAGATAGACGTCTAGGACACAAGGGTTAGACGTCTAGGTAGGATAGTTGTAGACATCTAGGGGTAGACATATAGGATGAATAGATTAGATGTCTAGGTAGTTGTCTACATCATGCAGGTAAGATGTCTAGGATGGATGTCTAGGCAGTAGATTCTAGGGTGATCATACTAGACATCTAGGACAGGTTTACTAGCAAGGCCAGACAGTTATATTGAGGAATATAATGGGTGGTTTGCACAGATCTATACATCTACAACTAGAGTGTTCATCTTCAATCCTCAATGCTCCTTAACACTTCCTACAACAACAAAATAACATACGATAATACTCCTCATACCAAATTACGATCAATACCAGCAACATAATACTATAACCCAACAATCACACATAACACAAAGTCCACAATAATGCATGTTGCACAATAGATCTGCTTTATAGACAAGTATGGATTAATATAAAATTAAATAGGGGGGTATTTATAGGTAAGACCAGGTAGTTACTGCAACTAACCTATCTCAACTATCCCAACCACCTATTGCTTAGCAATTTGTAACTTTTTTAGACGTCTAACACAACCAACTAGACGTCTAACTACTGAACTAGACATCTGACTAATCCAGACATCTAACTAATCAGAACGTCTTAACATAAGGATGGTTGTGTTTGTGTTTTAGTGCATTTTTACTAATCAATCCATATTCATTGGATCAATTGATTTTACATTGCATGGCATAACATTACATGACTCATAAAAACATGTTATTAAATGGTCTTATTAAAATTGATGTACATTCCAAAAATGAGGTACTTCATAGGATATTTTTATCAGACAGTTTGGTAATTCATTTCTATTTTGATATATTGTCTACATAGTGGGTGTTCAGTACCATGGTCTTCAGATACGCCACATCCTCTTATCCTTTCTTCTCACCCATTATTACTTATGTTGTGCTAGGTGGAGGTCCCTGTTTAAATTTTCTTGCTGGTGAATATTGGTGACCTATCAATTCGGTGATCACGTTGATCACTTTATCAAAACTCAAAGGGATTTTAAGCTCCACTAATGGGATCATCTACTAAGGATTGATAGGAACATGTGCACCACATATTGGAGAAATGGTGTGTTTTTATCTAAATTCCCCTAGCATTGAAGAAATCATTGGTGAGCTATCCCCATCAAGCATTTGGGATAGGACAAAGTGCCCGCTAAAATTAATTGAACGCCTCATTTTTTCTATTGAACTTTTATTCAGTGAGGGACTAGAGATAGGCAATTAAGAAACCTATTCAATCATTTTAGTTGCTTTTCCATTAATTTATGTAGATAATTGTTTGAGAAGCTCATTTTGAGAAAAAATATTTTTTTCTATTAGGGTTGCTTGTTCTAAGAAATCCTTCCAGAAACTCTCCATTTGAGACTGCAGCTAGCTCTACTAAGTGACAACCTAGGCTAAGACATAATCATACTCATGTTGAGGACTCATGATTATATGGCTTGTCTATGGGTTAGCAAGTCATTCTGAAGACTCACCCCTTCTATCCTTTTCTGAATTAAACATATCAAAATAGGTTTTCTTTGTTTGTGTAGGTGGAGATGGTTTTGAATATATGGTGGTTTTAACCCATTCTATATTCTTGTCCACAAGTGGTTCTTCCTCTTCTTGACTATCACTAGACTCAAATTTGTCATCCTCTTTAAACTCATCTTCAGATGAATAGGCTAATAGGTTGGACTCCTCAAATATCTTATCCCAAGTGATTCTTGTATCATACATCTTATGTAAAACAAGTAGCTTAATCAAGCCATGATAGACAATGAGGTGAAGCTTGAGTGAGGCTTTTAATTTTCTCTTTTGGACCCTTTATATGATGATTTTGAGATATTTGTAAAGGAAATAGGCCAAATTTACCACACATTCTTCCTAGTCATGGTAATTTAGAATTAATGAGTAGTTTCAAATGGTATCCCCCACACACAGACAACCTCCCATCAATCATAAAAAAAATTATGATGAGGGTTAATATCTCCTACCACTTAAGTGGAAGGAAGGAGTTTGCTACTCCCTTTATCCATATCTCTCTATCTCTAATCATGATGTTTTTTTCCCTAATTATTTATATGAGTTGAGAAAACCCTTTGTCATTAGACTTAAAATACTGTTGAGCAAGGTGCAGCAAAAGTATTGTCATTGTTGTCAACACAGACAGATAGATCAGTTGATGCAGTGGACAGGAGTTCAGAGGTCAGTGAAAGTATGTACAGTGAATATCCAAGAAGACAAAAGTGGTCCAAATTCAAAGGATCAAAGAAAAAGACAAGTAAGAAAACTGTCGCGATATCACGACAGGTTGAGAATAAATAAGGCAGAAAGAAAAACTATCACAATTTCATGACATATTGGAGGAGAGAGAAAAGGCTGGAAAAACTGTCGTGAATTCATGACATGTTGGAAGAAAAGATAGCAAGTGGCAAAACTGTCATGATTTCATGACATGTTCGAAGCAGAGGCGCAAGCAGGAAAAACTGTCACGATTTTGCGACATGTTGAAAGAAAAAGTGCAAGGAAGGAAAACTGTCGCGATTTCATGACATGTTGCAGGAGAGAGAGTCCGTAGTGTGAATTGTCATGATTTCATGACAAGTTCGAAGAGAGAGAAAGTAACTCAAAAAGTGTCACGATTTTGCGACATGCTGCAGAGTTTGAAGTGAGAACTGTTGCAATTTCACGACATGCTATAGAGTTCAAAGTGAGAAGTGTCACGATTTTGTGACATACTGTAGAGTTTGGAATGGGAACTATCGTGATTTTGTGACATGCAGCAAAGGAAAGAGTTTAAAGCAAAAAGTGTCATGATTTTGCGACAAGTTGGAGAAAAAGCGTACGAATGCATAAAGTGTCATGATTTTGCAACATGTTCTGTTTTCACGGGCGTAAGGCAGAGAAAAGCACAAGGCAGTGAAAGTGTCATGATTTTGTGACATGTTCCATTTTTTGCTGGTGACTGAGGAGAAAAGTGTATGGAAGCGAAAGTGTCACGATTTCACAACAAGGTTGAAGAGAAAGCTTACGATTGCAGATTGTGTCACGATTTCATGATAGAAACAGAAAGGAGGTCGACGAAGGGAGAAGTGTCGTGATATCACGACAAAAGAAAAGCAGAGGCTGTCAAAGATAAAAGTGTCGTGATATCATGACAGAGATAGAATGCAGGTCTTTTAAGGCAGAAGTGTCATGATATCGTGACATGTTATGTTCTCGCGACAACAACAATAGAAGAGTTGCAAGGGCAGTCGAGGTCGACAAAGACCGATGCAGGCCAACAGATTTTAGGGTTTGCAGTCGACCAAATTTAGGGTTTGTAGCCGACCATGTTTAGGGTTTGCAGTCAACTAATATTAGGGTATTTCAGCCGACTAAGATTAGATCTTTGCTCATGAAAAGTTTGTTATAAAAGGAGGGCTGTTGGGAGTTTTGGAGTAGTTGATTTTGTGCGAATTAAGTCTAAGGTGTGCAGAAAGCGAATCGTGTCAAACCGAGCCAAGTGCGAAGTAATAGCGTGCAAAGAGCAAAAAAGTGCAAAGGGGCAGAAGTGATTGATCAACTATTTAGTAGCATAGAGTTCGAAGTATTATCACAGAAGCAGTCTGCTCAGAATTAGATAGTGCGAAGCGTTTGCACAGAAGAAGCAGAATGCATATAAACTATAGACTGTACACAATAATGTGAAGGTATTATTCTATAATTTTCATTATTTTTATTGAAGTCCAAGTTGCAGCTTGGCATAAGGGGTTGGTGCTCCTTTCCAGTAGGTGCTGGTAAATTAGGATTTGGTGCTCCTTTATGTTTGGTACAGAAAAAATCTGAGGGGTTGGCGCTCCTTCCAGTTGGTGTTGGTAAAAGGGATTGTAAAGTTGTAGCTTTGCAAAGGTTGGATTTGGATGGTAGTCCAAGCAGTCATTTTTGAGGAGTAGCCACATTGGTGAACCTCGTTAAATGCTGTGTTGTGTGTAATGCTTTCTTGCTGTATTTGATATATCTGTTTATAAGTTTTAAACTACTGCTGGTTTTAGAACTATATATTTGAAGTTTAAAAGATCACACTGATTCACCCCCCTCTCAGTGTCACTGTGATTATAACAATTGGTATCAAAACTAGGTTCTTGAACAGACTCAATCATCTAGGGTGATCTTGGAAGTGACGCAATGGCAAGTGGTGAAGGTTTCTCCTCAAACAAAGCACCATTGTTTGATGGAACTAATTATGCATTCTAGAAAATTAGGATGTAGACATATCTTCGTGCTTTGGGTTTTGACATCTGGGGTGTAGTAGTTAATGATTACAAAGCTTTCGCCACTACTCCAACAGACACTACCAATAAAAAGGCATTTGAAAATGATTTGAAAGCAAAAAATGCCATCATGTGTGGATTAGTGGATAGTGAGCTAGTCAAGATCATAAATTGTGAATCAATGAAAGATGTATGGGATAAACTAGAGAACATTCATGAAGGAGACGATAGGATCAAGGAGGCCAAGCTTCAAACACATCGGGCTCAATTCGAATCCTTAAAGATGGACAATGATGAGAACATAGAGGCTTTCATGCTAAGAGTCAATGGAATCACTAATTCAATCAGAGGTCTCGGCAAAGATATGGATGATGCTACTATCATGAAAAAGGTATTAAGATCACTCCCTCCAAGGTTTGATTCTAAAGTCTCAGCCATAGAAGAAGCTAAAGATCTAAATCACTTTAGTATGGATGAGATGCATGGTTCTTTGACTACTTTTGAAATGAGAATAGGAAGGTCTAATCCCATAGATAGAGAAGAAGCCTTTAAAGCCCTAAAAGGAAAAGACACAAAACAAGAGTCTGAAGAAGAGGAGGTATCAGATGAAATGGAAGCAAATTTTGTCAGAAAGCGAGAAAGGGAAAAGGAAAATACAGAGGAAATCTACCATTTAAATGTTTTAACTATGGAGGCATTGGGCACTTTGTGACAAAATGTCCACTCAATGAGAAGAACCAGGGTGAGGAAGCTTCGCACCAAGAAAGAAGTGACTGGAAGAAGAAATCAAACTTCAGAAAAGGCAACTTCAAAAAGAAAAGTTTCATCTCCAAGAATGCAAATTCTTCAGAGGACAACTCTAGTGAGGATTCTGAAGAAGAAACGGGTGAAGCTTTGTTCATGGCATTTGAATCAAAAAAATCGAAAGAGGTAGAACAATCAAAAAAGAGGGAAGTAATGAATTCTAAAGTTTCTGCTAAAAATCCTGAGGCTGAAGTAGATCTAGAAGGTGAGTTGGTCTCTGCTCTTGTAGAATGGAAATCTGAGAAAAGAAAGAATTATAAACTTTCAAGAAATCTTGAGGATGCAAATGACATCATAACCAGTTTAAAAATACAGACAGAAGAATACAAGAAAATGTCTGAGGATCTCGAAGTTCAGATAACCATGAAGATAGATTACTACTGTAAACTAGAAGAAGAGAATGTTAGTCTACGAATGCAGATGCAAGAACTGGATTAAAAAATTAGCTGCCATCAAAAGTGTGAAGAAATTTCGATGAAGCTGGATAAAATTTTAAGTGATCAAAGACCTGCTGGCATCAAATTTGGTCTAGGCTTCGTGGAAGGAGAATCGTCAAATGGACCAAAATCCAGAAATGTAGAAACTGTAAGGAATGAAGAGAAGAAACAAACTGATGAAAGAAAAAAAACTCAGGCAAATGAAAGCAGTAATGCCAGGCCCGAAAGGAGAACTAACAATGATGGATTTACCAAGGTCACACATCAAAAGAAAAGAAGATCTATGGCTCCTACAACAACCTGGCAAAAACCATCTTTCAGGTTCAATCATTTCTTTTCTGGGTTATGTTTCAAGTGTAATGGTTATGGGCATAAAATTGCAGATTGCAAGTATAATGTAGGACCAAGAAATCTCTTCAATAGAAATGATTTTTCATCGTTAAATTATGCAGTAGAATGTTTTAATTATCATAACTTTGGACATATTGCAAGAAACTGTCGTAGTCCTTTAGCTGCAAATAAACCTCAGAAAAGAAAATTTCAACCAAATAGGACAAGACAAAATAGAAATCCTTATGAAAGATATACTCAAGATACTAGAAAAGGAAAGTCCAAACTAGAGCCCAATACGGTAGCCAAATCGAGTGGAAACAGAAAGAAGCGACCTTAGGAAGAAAAGGAATCCCTAATAGTTCAAACAGCTTTCAAGGCACAGAGTAAAAAGGTACCATGGATACTTGACAGTGGATGCTCAAGTCATATGATAGGTGATAAACAAAAATTTGAAAAATTACAGAAATATAAGGGTGGTTCTGTAAAATTTGGAAATAATTATGGAGCTAAGATAATCAAAAAAGGATTAGTTAAAATTAGTGATGAGAAGATCAAGTCAGAAGAAGTTTTGTTTGTGGATGGTTTGAAACATAACCTGTTGAGTGTCAGTCAGATCTGTGATAAATGACATGAAGTTGTTTTCAAGAAGTAGGGTTGTGAAGTTAGGAAATCAAATAGTGGAAAATTGATAGCTACTAGATCAAGGACATCTGGCAACCTATACACACTCTCAAAAAATTTAGAAGGTAATTATTTCATTGGGCAGGAAGAAGAAAACTGGCTATGGCACAAGAGGCTTGGACACATTAGTTTTGATAATCTAATGAAAATCAGCTCGAAACAGATAGTAAGAGACATTCCAACCATTAGAAAACCTTCAAATAGCATTTGTGCTTCATGTCAAAAGGGAAAGCAAACCAGAAACTCATTCAAAACAAAAGAGTACCACACCAACAAACCTCTAGATCTTATACATATAGACTTGTGTGGACCCATGAGAACTCAAAGCATAAATGGTGATAAATACTTTATGTTGTGTATTGATGATTATTCTAGAATGACATGGATATTCTTCTTAAAGAATAAAACAGAAGCTTTTGGAATGTTCAGATATTTCAAACATCTAGTTGAGAATGAAACAAAAAAAGAATTAATTGTTTAAGATCAGATGGAGGATGAGAATTCATCTCGGATGAGTTTACAGAATACTGTGAACAGCATGGTATCAGGAGACAATATTCAGCAGCTAGAACACCCCAGCAGAATGGTGTGGTAGAAAGAAAGAATAGAACAGTATAGGAAATGTCACGTACTATGTTGGCTGAGAAAAAAATAGCAAACAAATTTTGGAAAGAAGCAGTCCACACTGCAGTATACATCCAAAATAGGTACATGCTGAGAACTCATGAAATAAAAACTCCTTATGACCTGTGGTTTGGTAGAAAGGCAACAGAAAAACATCTCAAAGTTTTTGGCTGTAAGTGTTACATCAAAAAAATTGAAGACAATCTTGGGAAGTTTGAAAATAGAGCAGATAAAGGTGTCTTTGTTGGGTACTCGATAAAAAGCAAAGCTTATAAATGCTACAACAAGATACTCAAGAAAATTGTGGACAGTGCTGATGTTAAATTTGATGAAGGAAGGGAAAGAACGGTTAACTATGAAGAAAACTACCCAATTTATGAAGAAGTCATTGAAGGAGATGAGGAAAATGAAACGAGAAAAGAAACCAACTCTTAACTCGAGATGACTTAATTGATGACTCGAGAGGTGGAAGAAAAAAAAATTCAAAACAGTAAGTTGGTAGAAGAATCATCCCGAGAGATCAAATAATTGGAGATCCCACAGTTGGTATTCGGACAAGAAAGAAAGTAGTAAGTAACTACTCTCTTTTATCCGACATTGAGCCCAAAAATATAGCTTGAGGCAAGCAAAGATGATAGCTGGATGAAGGCAATAAATGAAGAGTTAGATCAGATTGAAAAGAACAGAACTTGGGAATTAGTTCCTAGACCGACAAATAAGAATGTAATTGGCACCAAATGGATATTTCAAAATAAATTGAATGAAGACCGACAGGTAGTTAGAAATAAAGCTAGATTGGTGCTGTAAAGGTTATGCACAAGTTGAAGGCATTGATTTTGAAGAGACTTTTGCACTGTGGCAGATTAGAAGCAATCGGAATGTTTCTAGCCTTAGCAGTTCATAAGAATTTCAGAGTTTACCAGATGGATGTAAAATTAGCTTTCTTAAATGGGAAACTTGAAGAAGAAGTTTACATTGAACAACCAGATGGTTTCCAAATTGGTGAAGATACCAATCTTGTCTGCAAATTAAAGAAAGCTTTATATGGCCTAAAATAGGCACCCCGAGCATGGTATGCAAGGCTAGATAACTCTCTCTCAACAGGGGTTTAAGAAAGGTATGGTGGACAGTAATCTGTATGTCAAAATAGAAAATGGGCATCTCATTGTTCTTGTTGTATATGTAGATGATATCATATTTGGCAGCAACAAAGATGAATCATGTAAAGACTTAGCAAATAAAATGTCGAAAGAATTTGAAATGTCTATGATTGGTGAATTGTCTTACTTTCTTGGGTTACAAGTTAATAAAAATGAGAAAGGCATATTTATTTCCCAAGTCAAATATGTGAAAGAGATGCTAAAAATATTCACAATGGAGGACTGTAAGCCGGTTAGCACTCCTATGGTGACAGGTTGCAAGTTAAGCAAAGATGACAAATCTCAACCTGTTGATCAAACCATGTACAGATCAATGATTGGAAGCTTACTCTATTTAATAGCTACCAGACCAGATATTCTGTAGGCAGTCTACATGGTAGCAAGATTTTAGGCCAGTCCCAAAGAGACTCATGTGACAGTAGTAAAAAGGATTCTCAGGTATCTCAAGGGTACTATGGAGTATGGGTTATGGTATCTAAAAGGTAAAGACTTCACCCTTATATCTTATTCAGATGCAGATTGGGTAGGATGTGTTGATGATAGGAAGAGTACAAGTGGAGGTAATTTTATCTCGATGACAGGTTGGTTGCTTGGCACAACAAGAAACAAGAGTCAGTTTCTTTATCAATAGCTAAGGCAGAATATATTGCAGCAACAACTTGCTGTACACAAGTTTTGTGGATGAAACAAACTCTAAAAGATCTTGGTATTAATTTTAGTGAACTAATATTAGTTAAGTGTGATAACACCAGTGCAATTAACATCTCCAAGAATTCAGTAATGCATTCATGGACAAAACACATTGCTATCAGATATCACTTCTTGAAAGAGAAAGTTGCTGAAGGTGAGGTTAAGCTAGATTTTGTTCCAACTACAGAGAAATTAGTCGATATATTCACAAAACCTTTGCCCAAGGATGTTTTTGAATACCTTCGCAATAAACTGGGAGTGGTGACCCTTCCCAAGAAGTGACTAGCTACAAGGATCACATTCTCAGGGGGAGCATTGAAGTGTTTGATCATATTCTTGCTCATGTCTTTATTTATTACTAAGTGTAATAAATTTTGCCTGAGAATGTTGTGTTTGGACTCAGGGGGAGTCTGTAGCCGCCCTTTGGTATTATTTTCAAAGGGGGAGAATATTTACAGGAGAGTGCATGTGTGTTGCCAACAATTCCAAAGGGGGAGATTGTTGAGCAAGGTACAACAAAAGTATTGTCATTGTTGTCAACACAAAAAGATAGATCAGTTGATGCAGTGGACAGGAGTTCAAAGGTCAGTGAAAGCATGTACAGTGAATATCTAAGAAGACAAAAGTGGTCTAGATTCAAAGGATCAAAGAAAAAGACAAGTAAGAAAACTGTCACGATATCGTGACATGTTTTCTGTCGTGATATCGCGACAGGTTGAGAATAAAGAAGGCAAAAAGAAAAATTGTCATGATTTCACGACATATTGGAGGAGAGAGAAAAGGTTGGCAAAACTGTTGTGATTTCACGACATGTTGGAAGAAAATATAGCAAGTGGCAAAACTGTCGTGATTTCATGACATGTTCGAAGTAGAGGCGCAAGCAGGAAAAATTGTCATGATTTCGTGACATGTTAAATAAAAAGTGCAAGGAAGGAAAACTATCGCGATTTCGTGACATGTTGCAGAAGAGAGAGTCCACAGTGTGAATTTTCATGATTTCACAACAAGTTCAAAGAGAGAGAAAGTAACTCGAAAAGTGTCACAATTTTGCGACATGCTGCAGAGTTCAAAGTGAGAACTGTCATGATTTTGCGACATGCTACAGAGTTCAAAGTGAGAAGTGTCATGATTTCACGACATACTGCAGAGTTCGAAATGGGAACTGTCACAATTTCACGACATGCAGCAAAGGAAAGAATTCAAAGCAAAAAGTGTCATGATTTCATGACAGGTTGGAGAAAAAGCGTATGGATGCAGAAAGTGTCACGATTTTGTGACATGTTCTGTTTTTGTGGGCGTAAGGCAGAGAAAAGCACAAGGTAGTGAAAGTGTCACGATTTCATGACATGTTTCATTTTTCACTGGTGACTGAGGATAAAAGTGTCTGGAAGTGAAAGTGTCACGATTTCATGACAGGTTGAAGAGAAAGCTTACGATTGCAGATTGTGTCACGATTTCACGACAAAAATAGAAAGGAGGTCAACGAAGGGAGAAGTGTCGCGATATCACGACAAAAGCAAAGCAGAGGCTATCAAAGACAAAAGTGTCATGATATTGTGACAGAAACAGAACGTAGGTATTTTAAGGCAGAAGTGTCACGATATCATGACATGTTGCGTTCTCGTGGCAATAGCAATTGAAGAGTTGCAGGGGCAGTCGAGGCCGACAAAGACCGATGCAGGCCGATAGATTTTAGGGTTTGCAGTCGACCAAATTTAGGGTTTGCAGCCGACCATGTTTAAGGTTTGCAGCCAACTAAGATTAGGGTATTTCAGTCGACTAAGATTAGATCTTTGCTCATGAAAAGTTTGTTATAAAAGGAGGGTTTTTGGGAGTTTTGGAGCAGTTGATTTTGTGCAAATTAAGTCTGCGGTGCGTAGAAAGCGAATCATGTTGAACTGAGCCAACTGTAAATATTCCAAAAATACAAATTTTTGACCTAAAAATCAAATTTTGGAGACCTAGCCCATTATGATCAGCTCATAGCACTGATCATTTTGATATATAACACTTATAGCCTTTTTAAAAAGTTAAAATTTTCTTTAGTGTGGGTTTCCTTCAAGGTTTGCCTAGTCAACACATTATGACAACTATGCATGGCCGAGCTCGATCACAAGATAGTGAAGTAGAAAAATTTAGGAGAGGCCCTGAGCACCATCATTATAGGTATGAGGATTTCCTCACTCCTTCATGGAGCCCTGATAGTAGTCACATTCACTATTCTCTCGAGGATCTCATCATCCCTGCACGACACCCTGAAAGTCATCGTGAGGTCCAATCCTCAAACAAAAGACCCGACCACCAAAGTACCTCTACCAAGATAACATCAATGGGTTACCCACATGATCAAGTGGATTATTCGGTTAGCCAACATTGATTCCAATCACAAACCATACATAATCAACCTTCCAAAGGGCCTAGCAGGGAGGTCTACACTCCCTCTACATCGTGGTCTTCACCACCTAGAACTCCCATCCAACAAGTGTTAGCAACCCAAAGTAGGCCTGTGCAAATTTTGCATGCACCATTAACCAAAGTGACCATGTGTGAGCTTCTACTATAGTCCTCCAAATATTGGGAGCCTTTCATGAGGGTCTTGGATTCCATGGAGATACAAATGTACCAAAAGCCTGCTATATCCTTTAAAAATCATGAGGTCAAACCCGTGCCTACCAATTCACCAGATCCTGCTTTGCATATCATCGTGAGTGTCAATAGGATCCCCTATAAGTGAGTATTGGTTGACACAAGTTCCTCGATAAACATTATTACCACAGTTTCACTAAAGCGTCTCAACCTTCCATCCTCATGCATTGCACCTTCCAAGTTCACATTACAAGCATTTAATGATGCTTTATCCTCCACTGTGGGTACAATAATCCTAATTTTTAATGTTGGAAAAAATACTATACCTACGTTGTTCTACATCTTGGAGGATGAAAGACAGTACAACATACTACTTGGAAGACCATGGATAAGAGATATGGAATGTGTTCCATCTATAGCTCATCAATGCATTAAATACATTGATGAAGGTAAGGTACATGTGATCAATGCTGTCCCAGACCCCTTCAAGTATTATAAGTAGGTGGATCATCCACAAAGGCCTACAGTGTCACCCAAGCATTTGGATGTTAAACCCAACAAATTTATCCAAAGTCTAGATGCAACCCCACGGTTAGTTGTGAAGTTACCTTCACCACCACCGCTAGTACCATCCTCTATATTTTCAAGCAAGGAAGGATCAGAAGAGCCAACTATAGAAGCTCCTATAGCTATCATCAATACACCTATAGAAGATTTTATCACTCCTACCAAAAAGGAGTAAGAACCCCCTATTGATACGGATGAATCAAATCATATCGTACCATATTCATCCACCATAGTTGAGGACATAATTCAATTGACCTACCTAGAACTCGATGAGTGCATAGTACCCAATGTTGCATTCATACTATCATCGAGTCGATCAAAAATCTAGGTAGTCCCCCTACCAAGTTTCCACCCATTGATAGCATTCCTGATGCACCCTTCGAACATGGAGGCCAAGCATATCATCTTGGAAAAGTTGATGAGGCAACCATAACTTGTTCAAATGCAAATGCATCTTCTCATGAGTTTGTGGGAATGATCAATGTGATGACAGAGAACCAAAGTCATCTGAATCCATCTATGCAACTTGCAAATCTATCCAAAATACCATCCACACCATAGGAGATACCATTGATGGATTCGGTCACACCTAATCCATCTCACTCAACATATCTGCAAGATTAAGAGCTGATATACCCCCTAGACCAAAGTGGGGGTAACCCAACTACCATAGGTGAAAAATCTGAGTTGGAACATAAGCATGAGCTAAATCAAGAACAAGAACATGTGGATATAATCTCCAGCTCTAATCATCATGAAGCATCCACATGTTCTCAAACATTAGGGACTTTTTATCCACCCTCGATCAACTATCTCCCAGCTCCCACAGCTAGTTCATCTCCACCAACTATCAGTTGTCATCCAAGTTCTTTAATAGTCATCCAGTCATCGCCCCCACCAGTTCCATAACATATCTTGGATAGGCTAGCCAATGTAGAGTTACACATGAATCAACAACACAATGATTTACAATAGATCTTGAGTCAACTCACAAGAATTGAGGTATAGTTGAGTAATCTTAAATCTCAACCCCCTGAGTATCTGGACCAACCAAATCCTATGCAATTCATTATTAAGTCTCAAACAAATCAAGGTCTAAACCGGTAGCGTCGCCCTAAGAAATTTTTTTTGTCCATTGTCGATTCCATGGACTCTTTGTTTGAGCGCCTCTTAGTAGCTAATGTGATAAACCTACCTGAGTGTCGACCTATCAATCGAAATGCACCAAAGCCCAAAACATATCGCAAAGACCTATATTGCAAGAACCATAGGCATAATTGGCATGACATCCATAGGTGCTTCATGTTCAAACACCTAGTACAGGATATAATCGATAGGAATGATCCTCAGGTCCAAGATCTCATTGATGAGAGAGCTTTATCCATGAGTGGAGAACTCATTTCACCCCATCAAAATATGGGCATTACCCAAAATACCCTAGCACAATCAGGGGGATCAATTTCTATTGCTCCTTCTAGCCAAGATAATAACATTGCACCAATCATAGTACATGCTGGGGGTATCCAAGGTGTAACACCTTTCCCACTATTTACATCATAAGCAATGAAGCAAACTGGGGATTCTAAAGGTATCACACCTTCCTCGATTCCTTTGATCACCACAAATACTGGGGGTATACAAGGTATTTCACCTTCCTCCTAAGAACACAAGGTAGGCAAAGTTACAAAAGGCTCCAAGGGTATATACATACCACTTGGTCAACCCATAACACCCCTAGGTGGTCTATAACTGTCTAGGTGACCCCAAAAGGCTCCAAGGGTATCTACATACCACTTGGTCAACCCATAGCACCCCTAGGCAGTCTATAACTATCTAGGTGACCCCAAAAGGCTCCAAGGGTATCTACATACCGCTTGGTCAACCCATAACATCCCTAGGTGGTCTATGACTGTCTAGGTGACCCCAAAAGGCTCCTAGTAGGTTTTCACCATCTAGGTCAAGTAAAAATGCTCCTAGACTATCTATGATCATCTAGGTCAACCCTAAAAGCCCCAAGGGCATCCATAAACTCTTTTGTCACAACCAAATGCCCCTAGGCAGTCATAGACACTTTTTAAGTGTCGTCGCACGTCTAGGTCACCCAAAAGGCTCCTAGCAGGTTCTCACCATCTAGGTCAAGTAAAAATGCTCTTGGACTATCTATGATCATCTAGGTCAACCCTAAAAGCCCCAAAGGCATCCATAAGCCCTTTGGTCATAGCCAAATACCCCTAGGCAGTCGTAGACACTTTTTAAGTACCACTGCACATCTAGGTCACCCAAAAGGTTCCTAGCAGATTCTCACCATGTAGGTCAAGTAAAAACACTCCTGGACTATCTATGATCATCTAGGTCAACCCTAAAATCTCTAAAGGCATCCATAAGATCTTTGGTCACAACCAAATATCCCTAGGTAGTCGTAGACACTTTTTAAGTGCTGTTGAACACCTAGTCACCCAAAAGGCTCCTAGCGGGTTTTCACCATCTAGGTCAAGTAAAAATGCTCCTATACTGTCTACAATCATCTAGGTCAACCCTAAAAGCCCCAAAGGCATCCCTAAGCCCTTTGGTCACAACAAAATACCCCTAGGCAATCGTAGACACTTTCTAAGTGCTACTAAACACCTAGGTCACCCAAAAGGCTCCTAGCAGGTTTTCACCGTCTAGGTCAAGTAAAAACGCTCCTAAGCTACCTACGATCGTCTAGGTCAAACCTAAATGCCCCAATGGCCCCTAAATAAGCCCGTTGGTCACATGTATATACATATCAATAAAAAATTCAAAAACAACATCGAAACATCAAAATACAAAAACATTGGATCGCATTGCACTTTCATACATATATATCAATCAAAATTTCAAAAAGAGAAAAAAAACATCATCAAAATTTCAAAATTTCAAAAAAATATTGTGTTCCCATCAAGTTGCATACCATTGCATTATCATTTGCATTTGGCATAATCATCATTGGCACTTTGCATTTTTAGAGTGGCTCATACATGTCTAGCATTAAAATAGTACACTAAGTATAATGCACAATCAATGGTGTCAAGGTTATCACTCAGCTCATTCCATAGTTACTTATCATTTCCATCTATATTTCATACATTTCCATGGTCGTGTCCATTCCCTCCATTTAGTCATTTGTTTTTAGAATGTCATTAAGGTTTTTGGTCACTTAACCATATCTAGTTTCTTATCAGATTTTGTAGAATGCTAGTGAGATTTTAGGAGGTAGAGTCTTGCTGAGATCATGCCTCGTATACATCAAATCCCAAAACATTTCACACTAATAACAAGTTTATGAAAGGAAATATGAAACCCACAAAGTAGTCTAAGATACCTTGAGCAAAAAGTTTATCCTTCTCATCCCCCTGTGCGAATGGTTCAAGAATGCTAAGAATTGGCAAAAGGACAATCTCTTCCCCACCCAATTCCCCAAAATAAATAGTGGTTTTCACAAACATAAAAATTTCCAAACACCCTTGATCCCTAAAGTCGTAAGAATTCGTACTACACATCCCTGTGAAGGATGGGTAGTCATCCCTGAGGCCTAAAAGATCAACACCATTCCAAAGAAAAATCCCAAAAGCTTCTCATCAACATTTTCAAACACCTTTGATCCCTAAAGTCGTAAGGATTCATACTACACGCCCCTGAGAAGGATGGGTAGTCATCCCAAAGGCCTAAAGGATCAATGTCATCCACAAGCTAAAAATCCCACAAGTTCAACTTTGAAATCAAAATCCTCAAAAAGCAACAATAAAAAATAACAGTGGTTATCACCACTACTCAAACCCCTTGTTCAAGAGAAAAAATAAAAAACTCAAAATAAACAGTGATTATAGTCACTAAAAAGAGAAAAATAAACAGTGATTTTCATCACTATATATGAGAGCAAGTAATCCCAATCAATTGAATAACCAAAAGACACATGAGCTTGAATCCCTAGAATTCTCATCATTTGAAAAACCATTTAGGTGATCCTCATCACAGGTTTGGTGGATAGCCTACTTGTCAATGATGGTATCCTAAATGCATGACAATATGTCTATCATATTAGCTTTGCGTGTGTATAGACCAATGTTTGCATGTGGACGAGCTAGCTTTTGGCCACATATACTACCTAGTGGTCTAATCCAACTGAGTACAAAAATATGGATTGTGGCATTCATAGAGTGATCCTCATTACAGGTTTGGTGGATATCCTACTTATCAATGGTGGTATCTTTATGCATCTCTTAGGAATGAACTCACTTGCACACATAGGGATATTGAGTAACTTGGTCATCCTAACAGATTCATACCTTGTTAAAAAGTCTTGCACAGTTAGTATACAACTTTTGATCAATTTACTAGAGTGTTTGAGTTTCGTGAAAACCTCATGAACATCTTCTAAACATCATATCACTTCACCACATTCATTTTAATTACATTATTCACAAATCCATTATATAGTCTCAAGACAACATTGCACATGAATTGATGCATTCTATATCGTCTATGGTACTAGCATAATACGAAATATAGTCATCTATATCATCATACATCCATACATGTAAAAAATCAAATCAAATCACATTAAAACATATACATACATGATAGACATCCATAGTCATATCATAGATCAAATAAAAATATTACATATCATCAAATGATATCATAGCACAACACATGCATCCATTAATGCATCATAACACCTAATGTGCCTAATGGTCCATAATCGCACAATTACACATCACACAAATATTTTCAAGCATCAACTGGGGCATTATTGGTACCATACCTCCCCTAATCATCGATCAAACAGTTAAGCAATCAATTTCAAAAAGTCCCAAAGGTATCCATCAACCCTTTGGTCACCCTAAAAGGTCCCAAAGGTATCCATCAACCCTTTGGTCACCCCAAAAATCCCCAAAGGTATCCATAAACCCTTTGGTTACCCCAAAAAAGCCCCAAAGGTATCCATAAACCCTTTGTTCAATCCCAAAAAGGCCCAAAGGTATCCATGTATCGCTCCAAATTTTTTGCATCCTTACCTTCAGGCTATAGGATCCATGCCCGGAAGGGGGATGCGAGAAGGATGGGACAATACCTCGGACTGAGAGGCCCTTTGAAGGTCCCGCCTCTCGGGGGAGGGGTATAAGGGTGAATTTTTGATGGATGGTGGGTTCACCAGGAAACTTTTGAGTGGCAGTTTCCACGCCTAGGTTGATAGTAGGTTTGATGTGTTCATTTTGCGCTTTAATCATTCAATTCCTAGGTTTGGCCAAGATGAATCTAAACTATTCTATATGCCAATGCTGATTTTATGAATACAAAAAACATGAATAAATGCTAAACACAGAGAATATGCTAAATAGGATAGAACATACCTGATTTTGGATGTCTGATGAAGATTCTGAGTCTTGTAGCAGTCCAAATCATCTCAAATCATACGTAATCATCTGGAATTGCATAGAATCATCTCAGATCTCAGTAGGTCATCTGAGATCAGACGAGATCATCGTCGATCTGACGAATTCATCAGAAACCTGCAATCATAGAAATAGATACAAAATACCAAAAATGCAACTGCAAAAGCAAGAGGAGAATGATAGAAATAATAATGAATTTGCCTAAATAATAAATCCAAATAACAATTAAAGAGGAAATGCATCAATTTAACAATTTATTTTGACTTTATCATGCATTTATATTAAATGAGGTGAACTCCAAGATGCATAAATACAATAACTAAGATAATGCATAAAGAAATGCAGAAAACAATAAGGAAATGCAAACTCTAGGCTCTGATTGCCCCCAATCTGGACTACAGTCGAGATCACCTCCAATCGTACGAGATCATCGTCGATCTACGACAGGATCGTCCGAAATCATCTGGAATCGCCTGCGACGATCCAAGCTTGCTTCGACTAAAGAACAATAAGATTCTTGCAAGAAAACTTGAAATATGCAATGCAAACAAAAGTATGAAGGTGTTCTAAGGCACAAGGAACTAAATTTGCAGGGAAATCCGTCAACTAGGGGGTTCAGGGGGATAAACTGAGAAAGTCCTAGTTTATATAGGATTAGGGAGAGGTTAGGAGGTTGGAGATCATCCCAATTTGGGAGATCTCCAATGGGGGAGACTCTAACTATGCAGACACGCTTTCTGCCCAGGTTAGAGAAGTTGTTGAAACAGAAGCTAATTATGAAAATTTGGTTTTGGGACGAAATCGTCTGGACGTTCTGTTCCAGACGAATTCGTCAGATCTGGGACGATTTCGTCTAATCTATGATGATATTGTCCAACGGTCAAAACAAATCCTAAAAATGGCATGAAAAATAAGGAAAGCGGGTAACAGGCGGTTAACGGGTGGTTTGGGGTTAAAATTTAAATTTTTATCTTTTTACTAAGGTTTAACTATGCCAATTTTAGGGTGCTACATTTTGCCCCCTCTTTAGCGAATTTTTGAAGAAAATGCGTTAAAGACGAGTTCTTCCCGTTTTACGAGAAAGCAAAAATGTACTCAATTTTTTAGATGATGATTCTAGGTCGAATCGTACGACTGCTTACTATGGTGCCCCCTCCGTGTTTTTACCCAAATCGAACGTTTGAGGTAAAAGCACGAAAAAGCAAAAATTAAAAAAATGTTGTTTTTTAAATAAAATTAAGAAAAATAGGGTAAAACCCTAATTCATTTTTACTATTCAATTTTATTATTACTTTTTGAGGGGATTGAGTATGCCAGGGTTTGGATTGTGGCATACCAATCCAGATGATGTACATAATTTGTTGATATATATAGATTGTCTTTTTGATGATATGACTTGTGTATATGTTGTATTATGATGCTTTAAGTTTTGAATTTTGGTGATTGATGATTCATGTAATTATGTCGTTTTGGAAATAAATTATAATTTTTATGTCATGCCATAAAATTGTAAATGAAATAATCTGATGTAAATAAATTGGTTGTTTTGTGGTGTGATTTGATGAAAAAAATAAAAGGGACTTCTAACAATAATTTCAAAGGACATTGTCGTTGTTATAGACCATTTCATGGAGTCGCCGCTCACTAGGTCGTCAAGCTAATCCCAGGATAGAAATATTGTTAAAAGTAAAAGAATGCTTAAGAGACTGTCTTAAGACTTTGTGTTGTGATGATGGAAAATGATGATGGTGATGATTTGTTTTCAGATTTTCATAAAAATATTATGCATGACATATTAAAGAAATATGATTTTGCTAGGCATAAATTCCTAAGTGTGATAAAATTTTGAATAAGTCCCTAGGAACTATACCATCATTGCAAAATTGAATGTTGACATAATGACATGAAATAGAATAAGTGTTCGTTCTTTTTAAAGCACAATTGTGTAACATAATGATGTAAGTCATATGTTTTTTTTTTAAAATGAATGGGAAAATAAAATTAGAACAATGGTTTGCGCTAGGCATAGAATTATAGGTATAGACTTATACCATCATCGCGAAATCCAAAGAAGAAATTGATATTTTAGTTTTATTGCATGATTGATTTTTGATTTTTGATAAACAGAAAATAATAATATACAAACTTGACTTTATTGACTAGATTTGTGTAATATGTTGTTTTGAAAGAATTTTGTGATTTTTGAAAACAATGTATGTAATTGTTTTTATACTAAACAGATGTTCTGAAATAAGAAGATAAAATTATTCCAAAAAGAGTTGCAGAAATATTTTAAATTATCTCAAAGACAAATGTAGATTTATAAGGAACCCTCATGTGCAAATGTGAGTTCATTACCGATCTTGATTTATCATAATGATAGAGAATCTCTCAAATACAAATGTGTGTGCAATTGTATTGTTCATTCACCAATTTTGAGCAAGAAAATTTGATACAAGTAATTTGAATTAACCAAATGAGTGTTCGTTGACCATGATTTATATGCATGTAACCGTACCAGACTACTATGTAAGTCGGGTTATCAAGAGCTAGCTAATCCATAAGCCGACATAGGTCTATACAAAAGAAGGTCGCTAATGTGACGGACATATCACCACGCTAGGAATTACCCAAGGCCAAGCGGGTTGGGCACAAACCCCTTGTTATGGGGCTTACCTCACGGTTTTCGAATAATTGAGAATTCCAGGGATTCAAGCTCATTCACCCTTCTTTTCTTTTCAAGGGGTAGGGAAAGGGATTTTATTGCATTTTGCTTTTGCTTTTCTTTTTCTCTTCTTTTCTTCTTTTTTTTTTTTTTTTGTATTTTTGCTTGGAACTTGAGATAATGCTGAAATATTGTTGCGATGGTACAAAATGATATTTTTCTTTTTCTCATTTTCTTTGACTTTTCTTTTTCTTCCTATACTAGGGATACTTGCTCGGATTAGCTGTAGAGCAAGGGATTTTTATTCCGGGTAGGGGTGAGCTTGTCCTTTTGTCAATTCTCAAAGATTCTAGACCATGTGCATGATAGGATAGCAGGGGAAACTTTTCGCTCAAGAAACCACTTCTACTATGTAGCATCATATTGAATTTGCAATGAAATCATTTTAATGTGAAAAGATATACTTGGTTCAAGTAAATAACAAGATCAATTCTCTATGCTCAAAACTTTATTTAATTCAAATGTGGACTTTGATATAAGAGAGATTAATAATCATACCAAATAAAATCAAGATATTTATGCATGTGAGTGTGAAAGTGCGGGATTCCAAATAAATGCTAATTTATCCAAAATAATTGAAAATATAACTGCAATACTTCAAGAATTGACAGGTACGAAAATAAAAGATGTTTTTGAAGATTTTGATGATTTTGATGTTTTTATATTTTGATTTTAATTTATGATGGAATTGGTGGTATATACAAGATGATCTATATACACTATACAAGGTTATTTGAGTATAGCATGTCTAAGGTTGCTTCAAAATCAAAGGAGGTTTTGAAGGATAATTTGGTTGTGGTGAAGGTAAGAACAAAAGGTGATGAATAAAAGGTAGTGATAACAAAAGCTTTGTTATAATGTAGAATAATGTAGCAAAAGATTTGACTTTTATATGTGTAAAATTGATCATGTTACAAAATAAAATGTCGAGAAGGATAAGAAGGTTCTTCATTCTTATCACTATCTTCCAAGTCTTGATAAGATGGAGGGAGCATATGTGAAAGATATGCATGGGTGTTATTTGGTAAACAAGGATGATCATATATGGATGAAGAAAAGTGATGGATAGAAGGTAATTGTGACAATGGAGAATGTATAGAACTTGATGTTTCAACCGTTAAATATTCTTCAAATGGTGTTGGGTCATTATGTATGGTAACAATTTTACTTGCAAGTTCAAACTTCAAACATTGGTGAAGAGTGGAAGGGACAACCCTCATCGTATGAATCCAAGGACTTCTGAGAAGTAGGTTGTAAGGTGAAGGGCAATATGCTACATAAAACAAAGTATCCAGGATCTTGGATCCAATATTAAGGGGAAGAATTATAGTACCTTGAGCTTCTTGAATTTCATTGTTAAAAGATTTTATAATAACATTTGATTCATTAAGATCTTCTTCCTTTAATTTGAGTTTTTGGAATAATTGATAAGTGCATAAATTAAGAGAGGAGCCATTATCTACCATGATAGTTTTAACAGGTGTTTCTTTACTAGATCCTGTAATGTAAAGAGAGGAGTCTTCTTGTGGAGTAGAGGAAGGAATCTCCTCATCATAGAATGAAATATGGTTAACCTCAAGAGGGCTTACACCATTAATTATGTTCTTAGGGAAAATATCATGAGGAACAAATTGTTGGCTAGGTATCTTGAACAAAGTTTCCTTATGAGAACTTTGTAATACTTCTAAAAGGGATATCTTTGCTTGAGGATTAATCACTTGTTGTTGGCTATCAAAGTGGATTTCAGATTGAGATTTTGATTCTAAAGATGAGCTTTCTATGCTTACATTCCATTTTGGATCATTCTCTAGAGCCAAAGATAGTTTTGAAGGTTGGTCAAATGAGGAATCCATATCTTGAATATCAGATTGAGTTGATTGAACTTGAGGTTGCTCATTTGTAGTTTCTGTTACAATATTAGTAATATCATCATGATGGGACACATTAACATGCAATATTTGATTGGTTTCCTATTGTTGATAATTGAATAGGGGTTCTTGGGAGATCCCCATGTCTTGATTGATTATTGGTATTTGTTGTGTAGGAGTTTGATAGTTTATTGGAGATTTATAATCAGTTGTAGATTGTAATTCCTTTATATTAAAAAGACCCTCATCAATCAAATCTTGAATTGCACATCTTAAATCTTTACAATTTTGTGTCATATGTCCATCTACTCTATGATATTCACAATGTAGCTCAGGTTTAAACCAATCTGCTGTGGTATCAAGTTGTCTTATGGAAGGGAGTTCAATCTTATTTGTATCAAGTAAATGCTTGAGAATTATATCCATTGGTTGATTGAGCTTAGTAAATTTACGTGATGAAGGTTTTCGAGAGGTTTTTGATAAGTGCCTTAGGAGTTCAGTCATAAAAGGACCTAATGGTTTTTTACCTCTCTTTTCTTTGTTATGGGTAGAATGATGATAGGAAGATTGTGAAGTATGATGTGAGTGCATGGTAGGATTGGAAGAATAAGTATTTTCTTGTTGAAATGGATGTGTTGTATTGAAAGAAGAATATTGAAAGGGTGGAGGAGGATTGTATGTGGATTGATAGACATAATATGGATATATGGGAGAATAGATAATATCGTTATGAAGAGGATTGGAAAAGGGATTGTCCTGTTGGGGTAATGATGAAAAATGAGAAAAGTGTGATGGAGGTGATGTTGAATAGGGATGAGGTTGGTCATAATCAACAAATGTATTTGGCTGAATTCTTCCAACATTACTGATGGGCTCATATTGATTTGAGTAAAAACTCATGGTTTCTTTAGTACTTCTAAAAGTAATATTTAGTATCTACTATTTAGAATTGAATCTAAAACATACAAACTTGAAATGATGATTTTGTTTTTTTTTGTTTTTCTTGTATACATATATATATATATATATATATATTTATTTTTATATTTTTGAATCAGAAATATGCCTATGTTATTCACGTCGGGTTCACCAAAATGTATCGCTCCAAATTTTTTGCATCCTTACCTTCAGGCTATAGGATCCACGCCTGGAAGGGGGATGCGAGAAGGATGGGACAATACCTCGGACTGAGAGGCCCTTTGAAGGTCCCGCCTCTCGGGGGAGGGGTATAAGGGTGAATTTTTGATGGATGGTGGGTTCACCAGGAAACTTTTGAGTGGCAGTTTCCACGCCTAGGTTGATAGTAGGTTTGATGTGTTCATTTTGCACTTTAATCATTCAATTCCTAGGTTTGGCCAAGATGAATCTAAACTATTCTATATGCCAATGCTGATTTTATGAATACAAAAAACATGAATAAATGCTAAACACAGAGAATATGCTAAATAGGATAGAACATACCTGATTTCGGATGTCTGATGAAGATTCTAAGTCTTGTAGCAGTCCAAATCATCTCAAATCATACGTAATCATCTGGAATTGCATATAATCATCTTAGATCTCAGTCGGTCATCTGAGATCAGACGAGATCATCGTCGATCTGATGAATTCATCAAACGAATTCATCAAAGACCTACAATCACAAAAATAGATACAAAATACCAAAAATGCAACTACAAAAGCAAGGGGAAATGATAGAAATAATAATAAATTTGCCTAAATAATAAATCCAAATAGCAATTAAAAGGAAATGCATCAATTTAACAATTTATTTTGACTTTATCATGCATTTATATTAAATGAGGTGAACTCCAAGATGCATAAATATAATAACTAAGATAATGCATAAAGAAATGCAGAAAACAATAAGGAAATGCAAACTCTGGGCTCTGATTGCCCCCAATCTGGACTACAGTCGAGATCACCTCCAATCGTACGAGATCATCGTCGATCTACGACAGGATCATCCAAAATCATCTGGAATCACTTGCGATGATCCAAGCTTGCTTCGATTGAAGAACAATAAGATTCCTGCAAGAAAACTTGAAATATGCAATGCAAACAAAAGTATGAAGGTATTCTAAGGCACAAGGAACTAGAATTTGTAGGGAAATCCATCAGCTAGGGGGTTCAGGGGGATAAACTGAGAAAGTCCTAGTTTATATAGGATTAGGGAGAGGTTAGGAGGTTGGAGATCATCCCAATTTGGGAGATCTCCAATGGGGGAGACTCTAACTATGCAGACACGCTTTCTACCCAGGTTAGAGAAGCTGTTGAAACAGAAGCTAATTATGAAAATTTGGTTTTGGGACGAAATCGTCTGGACGTTCTGTTCCAGACGAATTCGTCAGATCTGGGATGATTTCATCTAATCTACGATGATATTGTCCAACGGTCAAAACAAATCCTAAAAATGGCACGAAAAACAAGGAAAGCGGGTAACGGGCGGTTTGGGGTTAAAATTCAAATTTTTATCTTTTTACTAAGGTTTAACTATGCCAATTTTAGGGTGCTACAATCCATAAACCCTTTGGTCACCCCCAAAAAGCCCCAAAGGTATCCATAAACTCTTTGGTCAACCCAAAAAGCCCCAAAGGTATCCATAAACCCTTTGGTCAACCCAAAAAGCCCCAAAGGTATCCCTAAACCCTTTGGTCAATCCCAAAAATCCCCAAAGGTATCCATAAACCCTTTGGTTACTCAAAATGCCCCAATGACATCCAATAATCCCATGGGTCAAATGCATATACATATATATTAATCAAAAATAGCAAAAACAACACAAATGCCAATGAAAGGGTTCAATACCCATTAAAACAAGCCACATATGATGGAATTCATTCAGGGTCAAGATGGAATGCAAACGTCTCATGGATTCATGGACAAGTTACTTCTTCACTCCCAAATAATGCCATTATGGCTAGACCTCCCCATGGGAAGAATATTTTCAACTCTTTTCTTCCATGAAATTTCCATAGCATCATCCAAATCCTTTCAAAACTGTGCCATTTTTCAATGAGAACAATTAAAGGCAACCTTAACAAACGTCATCTGGGTCAAGCAACTGATCGCTTTTCTCACTGGTCATTCCCTCATTGACTCATGGCTTGAGGGGGTAGTCATGCTTAATAAATTCATAATAAAAAATCAACAATTAAACACTCAATCATGCAAGTTGCGTTCATCCAATGAATCTTTGACAAAGACAATCATGCCCCTACTTGGGGCAGAAAACAAGCAAATATATAAATTAAGCACATAACAGTGCAGATGAACCTGCCTATTGGAAACCTCAAAAGTTCCCAAAATACTTGGTTTTCTCTAAATTCCTAGGGTTATAAGTCCCTTGAGCATACTTGGAAACTGAATAGAAACCAATACCAATGTCTTTACCGATTTAGAAGCAAGGATTCAAGAGCACACAGCCTTTTCATGATTGGGGCATCTAAAGTTGGTTAGGTTATCAAGTAACCTTAATCATTCAATATTTTGGTCATCTATTTTTGCTCAACGCTGTGCTGCACACAACACATCTAAAAAATATGCATATGTAGACATTAAAATGTGGTAAACCCGATTAAGCATCCACAAACAATGATAAAATTATCATCATATGGCCCATTGGACAACCCTCAGGAGGCTCATAGTGGTTCTAGCCACTCCGAAAAGGTTTTTGGAGGCTATCGACCCAATTTTGGGAGGTTTTGGCCCAAAATTCACCACCATCCCACCCTAGGATGGTGGTAGATTCCCATCATCCCACCCTGGGATGGTGGTGAGCCATCGTCCCGGGGTGGGACGAGGAGCAAGTTTGACCCAAAAAAAGTCAAATTTGGGCCAAATTGCATCCATAAACTGCCATCTAGCACGCCATTTGGAGCATGCAAGTTAGAGGGCATTGAATCCTTATGACATGCTTCATAATGGAGGCCCAAACTGGAGATTCTCTTCTAGACCCATTGCATGCCTCCCGTTTGACAAGTGGCACCTCCTGCCATGCATGCCCTTGCATGCCTTTTTGCACACATGCCCCTTTAGGCTATAAAATGGATTCAATATACACAAAAACATAGAGAGGAGTTATAGGATATGCAATAGAGTGCTGCTGAGATTTACCCTCACCTTATTGCACCTTTTTGCCCTCGGAATCTCCCTTTTGCCAAGGAGGTTACCGGGTGACTTCAAGAAGGTAATTTGAGCATAAATTTTCCATCCAGGTGAATTTCTTCACAAAATTCAATTACAAAACATCTTAGGTTGTTTAGGAACATATTCTAGTTATTTGGTAACAAAAAGTGGCCAGATTTTGTGGGTATCCCCTCCTAGGGTGCCCTCTAAATAGTTACAGTCACCATCACCCCCACGGGACGAGGGTAAATTATTAAAAAAATTCATTATTTTTTTTAATTGGTATTTTTATATATTGTCTCATTATGCTACAGTTAAAATTTCAAGTGATTTGGAGTTAAAATGAAAGAGTTATAGCATTTTTAAGTTTTCGTAGGCTCGTAGGGCCCATCCGGGCACCCCAGTTTGATGCAGGTGGATACGGGTTCCAATTTGAAAAATATGATCATATGGGTTGTATTGAAATGTCACTTTATGCATACTAAAAAAATTTCATGAGTTTTGGATAAGTGCAGGTTCAATATTTTGTTGTCTTTCTTTTTGTAGGTTGCAGGCAGGCGACCCTAAATAAAGGGGTCTACGGATGCAATTTATGATATTTTTTCAATGATATCCTCCCAAAAAATCCTATTTAACATATGTACAAATTTTAAAGTCATTTGGATATCATTTTATGCATTTTTAATTTATGTTATTTTGCCCCTGTGGGGATTGCATGTTTTCACCATACACCCTTGCTATTTGACCTCTTTTTGCTTCCTTGTGTGTAGGTGCATGTCCTCAGAATTATTTTGGAAGTAATATAATACATCATAGAACCTAGATACAAGTAGCGGCATCATTGGCTCGCCCACCTCGATTTTGGGTACGCGAAGAAACATTGGATGTGCACCTTGATTCCGTGAAAGACTTGGTCTTTGGGAACCTGATATTGTAACAATTGTATCACAATTTGAGCCCTCAATGGTAATTCTATGTAACTTTATATCTTATCCAACAAATTAATGATAAGAGACTTGCTTTAATTCATTTCCTTTTGTTTGGTATTATTTTCTTTTCACATGCATGCTTCCTTTTTTATGCTCATGAGCGATATGGGGTAGATACACATATTTTTTTACATAATTTGGTGCACCATTTTTCCCTACTTCAAAGATACTTGTTAAAATGATGCACAGGTGTATGGTTAGCTAAACTGGATGTTAAGGTGACTAGAAACTTGAGTTTTTTAGATATATCGTGAATACATCGACTCTAATAGTCTTGCTCTTGGAGCTAAAAATGTAAGATAAAATTAAGCATATCAAAATAAGGATGTGCTAATTTATAGTGAATATGCTACCTAAATCAAATATAGACAACAAATTCAATCTAATCGATAGAAAAATAAACTGTTTGGCCATGGAGGGGATTGTGGATGTCATTTGTTGGTGTTGTAAGGGTTCTAATGGCATTTTTCTATCTTAAATATTTATTGAGATGTGACATGACCCTCCCTTGATAGAATTTTATTTGGAAGTATTTATGATTTGCTATGAGATATTTGGTGGAATAAATGATTGTATTTTGATTAGTTTCTATAGAATTTTTGCTTTGTAGAAATATATATAAAGTTTTGGGTGAAAACTTATTTTTATAGAAAATCATTTCCTTGATGAAATTCCATTTGATATGACCATTTTTTTTAGGTAGATACTTTATTTGGTTTAAAAGAGTCCTATTGGGAAGAAATGGATACTTATATGTTTATATACATAAAGTTATAAATGTTGTTTTTTTTTCTTATAAAAAAAATAACACTTTAGTTTTGGCTTTACAAATTAAGCTTGAACGAGGAAGACTAACGCTTGGATGTTTGAAAATAATTATAAGGGAAGGTTTTCAATTAATGGTGTTATGTTCCAACTACCATGGAAAGTGTATATGCATTTATACATATATTGTTATCCCTTGATGGTGCTCGCTATATTAAATGAACAAAATGACCTTGTAACTGGAGTATCAAAGAAATTATTAACTTAGATGGAGTTTATTGCTTGATCATAAATTGTGTAAATGAAAACACTTGGATATGTTTGTACCTAGATTTAGAGAATTTGATACTTTATTTTCTAGGTGTTTTCACAAATGCACACCAGATGAGTGGTGACGTGAGAACATGGGTGTGTTATTTTACTTACTCCTCGATAAAAACTTCGGGAAAGTGGAGAAACAAGGAATGAGGGAAGATCTTCAGAAGAGATAGGTGGTAAGGTGAGAGAGAGAAGAAGAAAGGGGATAGGAAATCAATATAAAGGGAAGAACGAAAGACTAGAGATAGGAAACCTTGTAGGTAACAAATGTTTGTAGAGATCACTATAAATACCAGGTAATTCTTACTAAGGTTTATTTGCTTGTATATGCAAATTGATGCTGACATGAGTTTCAAATGATTAGTGCATTTTGAAAGGAAAACTAAACAAAATTGCAATGAATACTAGATGTTATGAAACCTTCTCTTTATGTATTTTTATAGACGAATAACTCCAGTTACTATCTTTAGTTGTTACAAAATAATTACCTCTTAGGATGAGGCTTAGTCGTATGATAAATGGATTAGTTGATGTGATGTTTGTTGTATTTCGTTGCTATACCAAGTTTACCTTATTATTATAATAGAAATGGATGATAGAAATGTAATAGATGGATTTTGTTTCATATGCCTAGTAACTTAGTTGCAATGTAAACAACGATGTTTGTCTACCTTAGATTGTGAAGTTTGACCAAAAAATTTATGTGATTAAGATTACTACTCTTTGTTTTGTTTTTGTGCTACTTAGAAAAACGTTGGTAAAATCAAATTTGAATATTTTATTAAATTTTACATTTTCCATACCTGTAGACGATGTGAATTATGAATTGGTTGGTTGTGGAATTTGTGTGTGTGTATGATAACCTTGGATAGTAGTGGTAGATAATGATGTCTTGGGTGTTATTGTATTTGTGAAAACCCATAAATGATTGTACCAACAATATTGTTAATACATGCATGATGGGTGAAGGGACCATGTAAATGGCTCATTTTCTATTGGGATGAAGTGATTCATCTTTGGTCCTATATTAAATTGATGAATATTCTTTATATAAGTTGTGTTGTTGTAGTTTTCTTAAATATGTGAATTTGTTAAAGAATACTCTCTAAAAAGAATGAGAAGCCTCTTGGTTGAAGTGTTTGTTGCTGAGTGAGTATGATTCCATATCTTGGCACCGAAGTCTATTACTTGTAAAGGAATAAGGTATGATACTCTTGGTGTGGATGCTAAAATCTCTAATAGAAATGAGTGTAGTTCTGGATTGCTCTTGAATTAAATATTAAAATGTATTTGTTGTTTTAAAACCATTACTTGCAAAGAGAAAGACCTCATGCAACAAGATTGTAGGAATCTAGAAGAGAGGTGTAACTGGAAGTGAACACTGATCCATATAGTAAGAATGAGTACTAGTTTTCATATTCGGAGCACGTCAAATGAACATTTTACAAGTGGGACTCCTATGGCATCTTTATAGCCAACATGTTGATTCCTTTAGAAGGAGAGTAGAACCCGAGAAAATATATGCCATAGTAGAAGCACTAGCACATCTGAGCTAACTACTCTGTTATAGATGTAACTTCAAGATAGATATCTTGTAATTCCAAAAAATAAATAAAGGATTGTGTTCCTTAGTTTTATGATGTAATGTGTTTATTCGTTGGTGTAATTGAGATACGATTTAATGTCAACATGTGTTAAGTGATCCTTAAATGAGCTCTTTGTAGTAGGTTGGAGTCATTGCTAGCCTATCTATTGACTTTATAAAGAAACCTTATGATTAAATATTATTTATTTAAAATTCTGCTAGATGTCTTGGAACCAGAATGATGTGAGCAATATGATGGTTGTAAAAATATTTAGTATTTACCATGGAAAGATCATGATTGAGATAGAGTTTTTACCTTGCTTTAATAGTGTTTAACTATTGGAACGAGTTACCCTAATTCAATAATTCTACCAATATTAATGAATGTAATTTTTTAAGCAAGGATAACCTATTAAACTTGAAGAGTGTTCTTCCTACGAGAAATGGAAACCAATACACTTTTACATGGTTCAATTTGGGAAATAGGTCTTTTTGTGGGGTGACTAGCTCATTATGGATATGAGAAGGATAGTTGAACCCCTACACACATATAACCTCTACATAGAAATATTTATGTAGTGTGTGGAGTTGGCATGCCCCTTTCGACTAAAAGAGAGGGGAAGTTGAAGCTAGCTCATTGTATGATAGTGAAAATGATAGCTTGAAAATGAATTATTAAAAAAAAAGAAAATCACCTAGTACTCATACATAATTGAATTTATGTAGGATGTTGGGATGGGTAAACCTCAAGAGATATGGATTTAAATGGAAAATTTTTAAGGTATAGAATATTTGTCTTAGATTTTAATCCCTAAAAAAATAAAATAATAAGAGTGGGAAAAATTGGGTTGTGATAAGATGCCTATAAAATCGAAAGGCAGAGCTTTTGACAATACAATGACAATTAGATCTAAGTGTAGGGAATATAAAATCACATGTAATGAAACTATATCATGAAAAATATTTAACAATAAACAAGCAAAATATAAATACATTATAGAAAGGTATCATCAAATTTTGAATACGATATACCCAATTTCGTTCCTTTGAAGCCTAAATCATTTGAAGACTTCGTGGGAGAATTTTGACAACACTTTGTTATGCTTGAGTTGGTTTTTTTTTTAGCATAGTTTTATTATGAATATATGTCATTCTTAATGCTAATCCAAGGGGCCAATTTATATAAATTGGCTCTCCTGTGGTTTCCCAAGTGGGAGGGGCAAGGTGGCTTGCATGTAGATTGGATTGGTTGTTGAAAAGGCTAATTAGCTTTTGATTGCAACCTGCAATCAGCTACCTCCTTGATTGGGACTATTTTAGACAAGTGGAGAATAGTAGAATGATATCAACCACTTTCCTATTGGATGTGTCTCATACTTTGCTAAGGAAGTACTGTATGGCAATGCCCTTGACAAAATTTTTGGGCCCCATTTTTTTGAAGATATTCTCGAAGCTATTTTTGAATGCGTTGGAGGGATTCCCATGTTTGGTGGGTATGGGTAGTTTTAGCCCATGGTATTGTGCCCATGGTATTCTAATACCATGTTGTGGTTTAGGGTTGTAAGAGTTTCCTTTATATTGATTGTAATGTCCCATTATGGGCAAGGTGAACAATAATAGAAAAGGAGGTGTGGCTCTTGTTTGCTAGAAGTAGCCCATATCGGGTGAACCAGGATAAATATCTTATGTTCTATGTGTATGCATTTAGTGAGTTGTTATTTTCTTCTGAGTTATTTATTTTTGCATTATTATTCTGGAATAAGTCTAGGTATAACTCTTCATTTGGTATCAAATCCATATTGTTAGCCATAGAGGGACATCTTTATTGCTAGGGTTTAAGTTCATTGAAGAGGATCTAGGGTTTCTAGGAGTTATAGAAAACCTATCTCGAAGTGGAAGTTTTTCACAGAAGGAGCTTGAAGTAAAATGACGTCAAATAATTCAAGGATAGAGATCAAGAAATTTTATGGAAAATTTTTTGAGTTATGGAAATTAAATATGAAGGATCTGCATGTGGACAGAGATCAGTGGTATGTTATTTCTGAACAGAAACCTGCTAGTGCATTCGATGAATATTGGGAAAAGTTGAATCAGAAACTGAGGAGTCTAATAAAACTTTACCTTTTAGATTTAGTCTTAATCAATATTTTTGGAGAAGCTACTACTAAGGATCTCTGGGAGAAGTTAGGGTCTCTGTATCAATCTAAGTCCCCGGTGAACAAATTATTCTTCTGGAAGAAATTGTATAATATGAGGATGAATGAAGGGGATTCAGTAGCAGATCATCTTAATGCATTCAATGCGATGGTAATTCAACTTAAATTTTTTGAAATTAAGTTGAGTGAGAAAGATAAATGTATTACTTTACTATGATCTTTACCAAATTTGTGGGATAACCTGGTTGTAGCAATTGGTAGTACAACTTCATCCACATTGAAGTTTGAAGATGTTGTGGCATCTCTATTATCATAGGATATGAGGATAAAAGCCATGGAGGGCACATCAAAGGATGCCCTAATAATGAGAGGGTGTACCAAGGAAAAAGATAAAATGAGATCTGGTGATAGATCTAAGTCTAGAGGTAGATCCAAGTCTCGAGGAAGGTTTGAGAGAAAATGTTGAAAATGTGGTAAGCTTGGACACATGAAGAAGGATTGTATATCAAAGAATGTTAATTTTGGAAAGAGATCTGATGAATCCACTTCCACAAAGATAAATAAATCCATTGATGAAGGAGGGGATGTATATTTGGCATCTTGCTCCACACGTTCAGATAGTAAATATTGGTTGATCAATATTGGTGCCTCTTTTCATATGACTCCTCATAGGGGGTGGTTCAATGAATATGAAAGATATGATGGAGGGGAGACACTTTTGGGAGATGATTCACCACTTAGAATCATTGGTCATGGAAGAGTGAAAATACTGTTGCAGTATGGCAGGGTTGAAATCCTCCCAAGTGTGATACATATTCCTGGCCTTGCTAGAAATTTAATTTTTGTAAGCAAAATGGCTGATGCAGTAGTGAACATCAGTTTTAATAAGGATTCATGAAAAATATTTCATGGATCTATGGTGTTAGCAAGAGGAGTTCAGATTGGAACCTTGTATAAGCTATTGGGAATCACTATAACAAATGAGTACAATAGCTCGACTATTCTTGAGGCTGAATCAGATAAAATTTCAATGTTGTAGCATCAAAGAATAGGACATATTGGAGAAAAGGGATTGCGTACCCTACACACGAAATGTATGGTTCAAGGTATCCCTAATTTCTCAATGGTTTTTTATTTCTGTGAACATTGTATTTATGGCAAGCAGACTCATGTGAATTTCCCATCTGGTGCTGCAAAATCAAAAGGGATATTAGATCTGATTCATAGTGATATCTTTGGTCTTGTCCCTATTCCATCCCTTGGACAATCATGATACTATGCTTATTTTGTTGATGACTTTTTAAGATATGCATGGATTTATTTTATTAAAATTAAACCTAAAGTATTTGATAAGTTTAGATAATTTAAAGCACTTATTGAAAATCAAATTAGGAAAAAAATTAAGGTGTTGAGGTCTAATAATGGAGAGTATTGTTCAAATAAATTTGAAGATTTTTTTAAGCAATGTGGTATTGCAATATAGAAGACTACTCCATATACACCTCAAAAAAATGGAGTTGTTGAGAGGTTGAATAGATCACTGATAGAAAATGCTAGAAGCATGCTTAGTGGTGTTGGTCTAGCATAAGAATTTTGGAGAAAGGCAGTGAATTTTGTTCATAGCAATGTTAAGCATTGTGTATACTCAAAGAAAATTGGTAATGAACTTGTCATTATAGTTTTGTATGTTGATGATATGTTACTAATTGGAAATAGTAAGGAAATGATTAGGGAAGTGAAGTCTTAGTTAGCATCATAGTTTAACATGAAAGATCTTGGTCTTGCAAATTTTATTTTGGGTATGCAAATAAATAGAGATCGTTCAAACAAAAAGTTGTGGCTAAATCAAAAAAAGTATATTGAGACACTATTGAAGAGATTCAGTATGCAGGATTGTAAACCAGTGAAGGTACCTATTTCGTTGGGTGAAAAATCATCTACTAAACAATATCCAAAAATAGAAGAAGAAGTAGAAGAAATGTCTCATGTTCCTTATGCAAATGTTGTAGGGAGTTTAATGTATTCCATGGTGTGTACTAGACCAGATATTTCCCATGCAATAGGAGTTTCAAGCATATATATGTCTAAGACTAGTAAAGAGCATTGTGCTACTATAAAAAGGGTTTTCATATATTTGCATGGTACATCTGATTTTTCAATCTGTTATGAAGGTATAGGAAAAAAAACAAATCCTTGGATATAGAAGGTTTTTTTGATGCATATTGGGTTGGAGATATTGACAATAGAAGATCTACTAGTGCATATGTATTCAAATTGTTTGAAGGGGCTATTAGTTGTATGAGCAAAAGGTAAACTCTTGTTGCTCTTTCAACCACTGAAGCTGAGTACATGACAGCCACTAATGTAAGTAAGGAAGCAGTATTTCTACAAAGACTATGTGCTAAAATTGGGTTCTTTCGAGGAGCTATGAAGATAAATTGTGATAGCCAAAGTGCTATATTTCTAGCAAAGAACCCTGCCTACCATTCAAGAACAAAGAATATTGATACAAAGTACCATTTCAATAGGGACATGATTGAATAGAAGAAAGTGTTGCTGGAAAAAGTGGATACCAAGGAAAATGTTGCACATAAAATTTTATATTTTGTATAGTTGAAATGGGTCTTGCAAGACCAAGTGTTGGAACTAACATTGATTACAGCCTTTATGCAAAGTATTCAACAAGTGGGAGAATATTGGATGTATCTCATCCTTTGTAGAGGAAGTACAGTATGGTAGGCCCATAATTCAATGGTCCCACTTGGCCCTCCTGGGGTTTCCCAAGTGGGAGGGGCAAGGTGGCTTGCATGTAGATTGGATTGGTTGTTGAAAAGGATAATTAGCTTTTGATTACAACCTACAATCAACTACCTCATTGATTGGGACCATTTCAAACAAGTGGAGGATAGTGGAATGATATCAACCACTTTCTTGTTGGATGTGTCTCATCCTTTGCAAAGGAAGTACTATAGGGTAGTGCCCCCAATAAAATTTGTAGGTCCCCTTTTTTTGGAGATATTCTCAGAGCTATTTTCGAAGGTGTTGGAGGGATTCCTGTGATTGATGGGTATGGGTGGTTTTAGCCCATGGTATTGCATCCACGGTATTCTAATACCATATTGTGATTTAGGTTTGTAAGAGTTTCTTTTATATGATTGTAATGCCCCTTTACTGGAAGGTGAACAATAATAGTAAAGGAGGTGTGGCTCTTGTTTGCTAGATGTAGCCCATATCGGGTGAACCAGGATAAATCTCTTATGTTTTATGTGTATGTATTTAGTAAGTTGTTATTTTATTATGAGTTATTTATTTTTGCATTATTATTCTAGAATAAGTCTGGGTATAACTCTTTATTTCATCCCTACCTATCAATTATCTAATGCAACAAAAGGATGGACATGCAAGATTTGCAACTTGACTGACTATTGCAGGTGTAATTTAGGCTCTCTATTAAAAAATGAATCTATCACTTGTATGAATACACATTAGAGCATATTTATAACTCGATGTATTCATGAATTTTACTATTAGATGTTAAATACAGTGGAGGATTGGGGATTTTAAACTGGTTGAGAATACACCAAATAGAAAGCATATTCATTTTTTAGTGAACTTTTTTTGAGGTATTAGATTCATCATTGTTGGTTTATGTCTAAATTTTTTGAGGTTAAGTCAATTACAATAATTAGTTTATTCCTTTTATGGGTTTGTATCAAGAATCGATGTAAAAGAGGTTGTCCAATTATAGGTATCTACAAGCATATAGTAGAGTTGTGAGGTGATCCAAATGGCCTCTATGGTATGCATATTTAACACATATCCTTGATCTAACTTTGGGATACGCTCTATACCTTGTTAGTAGATCCATGCATACTGTCTCATCATTCCCTAGTTGTATAGGATCCCCTCAAATTAGAACTTAGATGATATTCTAGATATCCTCCAACATAATTGTCATCTCCCCTGTTGATATCTAAAATATACTTATCTTTGAGTACCATAACTCCACTAATGTTGTGAGCAACAATCAATAAAAATCTACCTTCATCATAACTACCATATGGTACATGTTGGTTGTAATTGACACTCTAATATCTATATTATCAACTAGCTCTAGCATCACTTCCAAGGTCCTATGCTATCTCTCTCGACAATATAAAACTCCTAAACCGTCCAAAATACAAGAAGAGCCCAAATAAAAATAATAATCATATTTTCCAACCTTGTAACCTACAATAATCAAAAGCACTAATGTCAAAAGCCTTATCTTTCACAAGAACCAATAGTGACAAAAGTGTAGTTTGCAAAAGAATTACTGGCATAAGTACTACAAAAATGCAAAGGTCTTGCTTTTTACAAAATGTACACAAAAATATCTCAATATCACAAATTTAAACTATATTATGAGGCATATGTGCAAGACCTATATTGATACTCAAGTTGACCTACAAAATAGGCCCACACGATGTACCAGTCTCTTGAAATCCACCATCAAATTTTGAGAAATAAACTAAAAGTTCTCTAAACCAAAAATCTCGAATGGTTAAAATGAATCAATTTTTACCCCCTATATTTATATTTACCCACCCTACAACCTTTCCAAATTTATTCATTATTTTCCTTCCTTTTGCCCATCTCAATACCCCATCTTATCAAGTTTTCTCTCACAACTACCATTTTGATCCAAATCTTAAGGGGGCACCCATGGGACATCAATTATGAGGCATATATGCATTAGTAACACTCATCAATCATCAAATTTTTATAATTGAATTCTTTTACAATAATTTATTCAACATAACATATTTCAATATCAACAAACATATTGGTGTCAAAATTGGAGTCCTACAACATATTTTTTATGCATCTATTATACAATAAACATAACAAATGGGGCAAAATATAGACATCCAATTTTCACATGCCTAGTCAGCTATACCTTCAAGCAAGACACCAAAAAACATATAATCAAAGACATTAACCCAGACAAATTAGACATAAAATTTAGCACTTTTGCAAATGTGCCACCGTTAAGTGGCCAACACTTTTCTCAATTCTAGAACTTTTGTAAAATAGACATTTTTTAGCATTTTGACCAGTCATAAGACCATTGGAAAAAAGCACTACACCAACGCTTGTGCAAAGTATATCACTTTTTAAAACACAAGTAGAATTTTTGTAACATGATCTAGAAGCACATGGATTCCCTCGTCCCACTCCATGGTCTGATCATGCATGCTCCATCCCCTCCTTAGGCCTTCAAAATTTGAATGCCCTACCTAATCCAAATGGCATATTTGATCTCTCTTTTCCTCCAAGGATTAGCTCTCTCATGGTTTTTAACTAGATCCCTTAGGATGAAAATTTCAAGAAACAACTCATAGCTATCAAAACTTTGTCAAATTTTTCTCTCATTATATTTCATTTTCACTCTCTCATTTTAGCATTTGGGGCATATGAATCAAGATTTTGGCCAAGTGGAGCAAGGCATATGATGAATTTATGCATGGATACCATTCTAGTGCAATAAGGAGGACCGACTAGGCTATAACATTCCTAGCTCCTCTTTTTCCTTCTCTACTATTATTTTGTGCATTTTCCCTCTTGTATATCCTTGCTAACACTTTGTTTTACATGTAATAGTTATATATCCTTGCACTTCTTTCACTCCTTTAATTATGTTTCTTACTTATAGACATCTAACTATGTTTTATGTCTATCTTGTTTTTATTTATAGAGATTCGTACTTATTTCATGGTTAGAAGTTATCATATTTCAAGCTTTGTTTGCTTCATTAACCTGCTAATCCTTATTACCTTTCTTATTATTGCATTTAGCATCTCAAATCCATTATGTCATTTAATTATGCAAGCATTTATATCCATTGCACTTAGTCTTATTTTATTATAGGCTTATTCAATATTCACAGTCATTTATGCACTTATCATTGTTTTATTAGTAAGCATAGATATCTTAATGTCCACCTAATATTTTATTTCATGCTCCTATCAGGTTAATCTCTACTTGAGTTTACTTCATTTGAATTTGCAGGCATATATGTATATTTTATAATCACATTGGCTTTGGTCACAGTTACAATAGCATCATAGTTTAACAATCCTTTTATTAGACTTTTACAATCTCTCATTTGTTCATTTGTAACTCATTATCTTAGGATCTTGTTTATACATTGGATAGTCATCATACCTTGCTCTTATATTAGACCATTATCACATTGCCTTTCTTTCATCAAATACTAACTCTAATAAGCATTTGTAATCCCTTTAGAACCATTTGTATTCATTTTAGGCCTATTTTATTTCTTTTTAGGTGTCCATAGATTCCATTTCTAGGCATCTTAGACATTCATCTATTGTTCCTTAATCCTCTTTAGCTTATTTCACTCTCATAATTTTTGAGAAATTTTGGGTTGATTTTGTAAAATTTTGTAAATCTCCAAACATCAAGATATCATATCTTAGGATTTTCATCCTTTTGTTGAGTTTTCATTGCACTTAGGTCAGATTAACGTGTTAATTCTTCCTCAAATCCTTAGACATCTTATTGCAAGGACATAAGTGCTACTTCCAAAAAATCAATGCTTTCAACTCTTTCAATAATGTCAAAGCCATAGTAGAGAATGAAAGAGGATATAGAATACAAATATTAAGTATTTTTCATGGTTATGAGTATTGTTCCATGAAATGTAATCAAATTTATGATGAACATAATATAAGAAGACAATTTTCAATAATCTATACACCTCAACAAAGTGAAGTGGCAAAATGTTAGAACAAAGAAATAATGGAGATGATAATAAGCATGGTACTAGCAAAAGGTTTAGGTAACCATTTGTGGGTTAAGGCAATTGTAACAACATACATTCTCAATATAAGTTCCATAATTGCAATAAATAATGTGACTCCTTTTGAGGCATAACATGGAAAGAAGACTTTGGTAGTTTAATTGAAAGTGTTTGATTACTTGGCTTATGTTAATGTTGAAGATAAAAAAAGGAAGTTAGATCCAAAGAGTCAAGAATGCATTTTTATTGGTTATTCTAATAAATAAATAAGACATATATAAATGTTATAATTCCAAAAGTAGATAATGCATTATGTCTACAAATATGATTTTGGATGAAGGGGGAGAACGTGGACAAAAACAAAAAATACTAAGAAGCCAATAATAACTAAAGATTTTGGTGTCATAAATATCAAGTAGAGACACAAGCATTTATCCAAAGATAAACACAAAAGAAAAAAAGAGTATCATAATCACATCTATTAGAGTATATTATATCCTAAGTTGTTACTAGGATAATCTGTGTGGCTGAGATTAACTTAGTTTGTTATGATCCGATGGATCAGATTGTACACCTTTGCTATTTAAGCAAGGTCTTTATCATTGAATAATATCAAGTATTCTATTTTCCAACATGGTATCAAAGCAGGCTTTCCTGCCCTATGAGCCTGAGGAGCTTTTCCTCATGGGGGGATTTCTCTCATGGAAATCCCCACCTCTTTTTTTCCTTCCCATATTTTTTTCCTAATTTTATTTATACCGAGGTAGTATGCTCTCCATATTTTGATGGATCAAAAACCAGATGGTTATAAAATAAAAAAAATCTATAGTTTGGGAGGTTATTTTTTAGTTTTTTTTCAATGGTTTTTGTAGTCTTATACTACAGATCTGGGTTTGCAGAATGGTTCTATAATTTTCGGTGGTCTAGTAATTGATTCTCTCCCTTGGGTTTAAGCCCACTCTCTTGGGATCTATTGATGGAGGTTCTTTGAAGGAATTTATACCTCTAATTTGCAATGCTGCCTCTGGCCTTCTACGCAGGCCTTTCCTATTTGGTGATGGATCTAATCTCTTGCATTTTTTTGGCATGGTGATTTATGTTTTTTCATGACCAAATATTTTTCTAGAGTCAGATTTATTCCACAGGTACCCACAGTGCACAGTAGATTAGAATCATTATTTTTGGGAGGTTATAAGACCATGTTGTAGCTTGGAGGAGTGGCGTAAATAGCGACCTCATTTATGAATCTTGTCAGTGTTGTTCGATTTGCAAATAATGGATTTCAAGTATTCGAGGGGGAGCATAGAATGATCACAATGATAGGTAGACATCATGGTGTTCTATTATTTAAAAAATATTTTAATGGAGTAATATGGAGTCTTTGTAGTCTTTGCACAGGTAGTGGCTTCAAAACACACGGAAGTGCCACACAAAATATCTTGCGAAAGATCTTCTATTTTTCTACTATTGCTCAACCGAGCCCGCAATCCTTTGATTTATGAAGTTCCTTTGCAAACAGTTCATTCAAATCCATATAAAATTAATAATTTTTTTTGCCATCCATAGTTACACTACACAGGAAACCATAGACCGCTTGCCCTAAATGAAAAAAAAATGATTCAAAGGTCACTAGAATACCATTAAAATATTTGTTAAATAATAGAACACCACAACGTCTTACTGCCATTACGATCATGCCACGCTTCCCCTCGAATACTTGGAATCCATTATTTATAGATCGAATAGCATTGGCAAGCTTCATCAATGAGGTCACCATTTACGCCACTCCTCCAAGGTACAACAAGGCTTGATAACCTCCCAAAAATAATGATTCTAATTTTTTGTGCATTGTGGGCACCTGTGGAACAAATCCAACTTTTTCAAAAGATTCAGCGATGAAAAAGACAAATCACCATGTCAAAAAAATGTAGGAGATCAGATGCATCACCAAATAGGAAATGCCTGCACATAATGCCAAAGATGATATTTCATAATCAAAGGCTTACTATGCCAGAGAATCTTGGTTATATAAAGTCTATATCGAGGATGAAGAGGTGGAGCGCGCTATTTTAGAAGCACTATTTTGAGTGATATTTTGGTAGCCTCCATGGTGCCATGCATTTCTTGCACCATCATTTTTTTAGTGCATCGCACTTCTAATTTTTTCCATGGGTCTACGATTATCACTGGTGAAGAAGCTCGATGGGGAAAACCAGTCCTAGTGGAGAGAGATGGTGAGGAAGCTTCGGGCGTAGGTGGCTCTTCTCCTTTCAAAGCTTTAATGAGTTCAAAATTTTGCATTATTTTTTTAATTTTGCAAAAAGATCATTGTTGTCCTATGGAATTTATGCATTTGATGATCTTTTGTTTTACCGTAATCAGAGATTTTTTAGATTTTTTTGGTGCCTGCTTACATCTCATGCTACACTCTATTATGCGGCTTTAGCAAGGGTACAAAATAATTTAACTCTGATTAGTTAGCTAGCAAGTCTCATCAATTGTGCAGAGATTTATTGTCGAGGCATAAAGTAAAAGGAGTTCGTGAAGGTGTGTTTGACATGGACAATGCAAATGATAGAAGCTACTTTTTAATCCTTGGATGCATTTATTGTGGACCCCCTTTGCATCATATCTTGTTCCATATATTTTTTGTGTTGTATTGCAACCTTGATTAACGAAGAAACTTATCCAAAAGTTATAATTGGTATTGCAAAGTGATTTTTAGCAATTTTATTCCTATATATTTCCATATAATTGGGTATAAACTTGCATCATTTATTGTGACTTTAGATCTACCTCTAGGCTTAGGACTGGGATCATCTACTGCCTTTTGTATAGCGGTATCTAGTGCTCTGCTTGCTTTAACTGGTGTGCTACATTTGAATGATTATTGAGGCAATTGGTTGATATTGGATAATAAATGACATCATATGTTTTTGGATCCATCGACCATGTGATTCTTGTCATTACCCGATAACATACCACTAGGCTAGCAGGTGTCCTGTTCCCTCAAAGTAGCATAGGCGTGCACATCACCATTAAAAGATAAATCAAACTTATGCCTGATATCACCATGGAACTCAATTTTAGTCCCTAAGTGAAGCTATCATCGAGAGGAGCTTGTATTAGTTTTTCAAAGTGAACGAAGGTTGTAGTCAACGAGAGCGGCATTCTAAGCCTGACCCACTTATTCTTTTGCTTCTTCAGGTTTTGGAAAGATGGGGACTATCCTCTATCAGAAATAATTATGGTTGAGTATACGAATACCAAGATCTAAAATCATTCTCAAATTCATGGTGTCCCTAAATACCTCGCAGTCGGCATCAACTCTTAAAGCTCACCATCCTAAAATTTATCGTCTTCTTGCGGCATTGGTGGGAATATCAGTAATCTATTTTTGATTATTTTTTCCAAAGCCAACAGACGGAGGAGATGGTGAGAATAACTGGAATGACACTTTATTTTTACATGAAATTTAATAAATATTTTTATATACATAACTTTATTAATTGGCCCATGCAATGGGCTCGATTGTCTATTTTTATTATTTTTAAATTATATTGTAAAAAAAAACATGTAATTTATTCTCAAAGAAGAAATCTTAAAGGAAATAGATTTTAAAACTATGATGTATTTCAAATATTTTAGAATATTCCCTTGTGAGGGAAAAGAGAAGTTTTTAAATTTTCCTACAAAAAAAGGTCCCATTGACACCCGATCATAGGGGTGTTTATAGTCGTCAAAAAGGTTTTTTTGAGTCGAACACATTGGTGGTGTCAAATTTTAATTTTGAGGCTATTCCATTTGTCTTTTTTAGCCTCAAATATTGTTGTATCATGGAGTGCACTCTCGGTTGAACTCGATACTCCCATTGCAGTTGTATGTGATCCTAGTATCTAGTCATCTCCTCTATATCACCTAGCGGTTGCAGCGACTGCTTACTAGTGCATTTCGATAGAATGATGAGTTCACCATAACGACATGTTACACAAATACATTAGTGCCATTACATTTTTTTATTCCCTTGTTTTGTTGTTTTTCCACAAGTTTTGGACCTTGTTATCAGCCCATTGTGTTCATATAGGTGGAAACCACAATTTATGCTTGTGGAGTCATTTTGGACTACCCTTGTGATTCTGGTGGTTCTTTATCCATCCTATCTTATCACTCTCTTTTTGTGAGACACTTTGGTTTCAAGGGGTTTTTTTTAGTGACATTTTTTCAAGGTTCACAGTCCTGATCATTGTCACAGGTACCAGTCTAGGAGTGAGATTTCTTTCATTTCGGTGACAAGGCATCTCTAATTTTTTTTGAGACATCACATGGATCCTTTGCAGACTTCTTGATGGAAGTTGTCCTAGGGGGGTTGAAGAGGGCATCTTCCTTCCTCTCCATCCTCCTTCCACATATTCCTTCTTCTATTTTGGCAAGTGGTATTTAAGAATTGATGCATACTTCCTAAATATGAATTTCTAAGAATTAAGAATAATCTCACATTTTACTAGAAAAGGGAAGGTGATGATATTTTGATTGTTTTCTTGTATTTTGATGATCTAATTTTCATAGGAAGTTCATTAAGAATGAAAAAAGAGTTTAGGCAAGACATGATGTATAAGTAATTTGGGTTTGATGCATTATATTCTTGTCATGTAGGTATATCAAACATAGTATGGGATATTCATTTACCAATCTAAATAAGGACATAATATTTGAGGAAGATCCTAGAAGACCTTGGTGAAAAGCAAGATATACCAACTACCAATTTTTTGTAACAACATAAGTGCAATTCAAATGGCTAAAAATCCTATTTTTTTTACAAAATAAAAGCACATTAGTTTGAAGCATCATTTTATTAGAGACAATTCAAGAAAAGGAAGTTGAATTGAAACACAACAATTAAAAAAAAAACAATTTTCTTACAATTTTACAAATATTGTGGAAAAATATCGTTTTATTTCAATCGGAGATAGAATGGAAATTTTACCATTTAATTTAAAGGGAAAAAATGTTGAAAATCATGATATTAAATGAGACAAAGAATCAAAACATAACAAAATTAGAGTTGCAAGTGAAAATAAAAAAAACAAAAAATATTTTCAACCACTTATAGAAAGAATGTGAAATTACAAGAGTCCCTTGGGCAATCAAGAGACATCCTATAGGTATATAGATAGATAGACTTGAATATTAATAAAGTGTTTTTTCAAAATATTTTTATACAATTTTGTTTTCTATTATTTTTCTAATACTTTTCTATATAATAGTATTAGAATGGCATATTCAAGATTACCTTCTAATAAAAGTGATAATATCATGAGTCCTGGGGGACAATACAACTATTCAGGCTTTGGATCTTCTTCGAGAGGTCCAAGGTTCAAATCGTAACATAGGCGAGTGTGTGAGAGGGTAGGTGTATGTATGGTCCTATTGATAAGCTCATCTCTCACCCTTATCATAGGTCATGGTTGGGATGAGGATGCCCAAGGTCATGGTTGGGATGAGGATGCCCAACCCTGAGCATTGGTCATAAGGGTTTTGCATACTAACCTCAATAAAAAAAAGTTATAATACCATGATATTTATTATCTAACAATATCTAATTTGATGATAACATATCTTATATAGTAATAGTGCTAATTACAATTTTACACAACATGTCTCGTGAAACAACGCAACGGTTCGGGCTTTGGCTCTTCTTTGGGAAGTCCAAGGTTCAAACTGTGCCATGGGCGAGTGTGTGAGGGGGTGGGTATGTGTATGGTTGTGTGTTGAATTTTCTATTGATAAGCATAGCTCTCAGCTTTATGAGAGATCATATTTGGGATGATACTGCTCAACCCTATGCATCGGTCATAAAGGTTTATCACACTACATGAATAAAATGCATTGGTCATAAAGGTTGATCACACTACGCAAATGTAACCACCAGAAAGGGTCACACCCGATGGCGGATTCTATTATGATGAATAGTAAAGATATAGCATGCGTACAAGAAAATGAAATTGACAGAAAATGAAACAAGAAACAAAACACTTTATTCCATTGTATTCAAAGGCAAAATCCAATTACAAGTACGTCCCTCTTAAGGATATTTAATTTGATACAATATTACAATAGGAGTGCACAATTGTTTTCCCTCTTAAGGTTAGGTGTGGTTTCCAAATGCCTTTCAGAATGGCACGAACTGCTCTAGGGTGGAGGTGCCCCCTTCTTCGTAATGGGGAAGGAACTTGATGGTTTGCTCTCCTTTAAAACTGTTCCCTACGATCAAGAAACAAGACAAGAATGTCAAAAATATAGGCAACCTCTCATGATGAGGCCCTTTTAGGTAAATTGCATAATGACACCATTGACATGCATAATCAAGAAAATGTAAATAATGCTTTTAATCTATGCAAAGTGAATCGAGATTAATGTAATAATGTAAAGGAAAGTAGCAGCTATACTATGCATGGATCAGATATAGCAAATGAAGCATAAACATGCATAAAGAAAGCATTTAAGTCATAATTGAAGCATAAACACAAAGAAACTAAACTAACCTAATTCTATGGTTAGAAGTCTATTAAAATGCTATTAAACCAGTCAAACAACTAATCTAACCTAATTGGAAATAGGAAGGCAGTTATACCTCTATTCCAAACTGTAGCTCTGGTGCACGGTATGCACTGTAAACTACGACTGGCAACCATGGTTAGTACTCTAATAGGCTTACCTTCAATTCCAAGGGTAGTGGGCTTAACATCCTTGTCCAATTGATGTTCAAGGGTCATCTTTAGTGTCCTTTTGATAGGTTTTGTAGTCAAATCACTGTGATGGGCCTTCATTTACCCGGATTTATGTTTCTTGATCCTCCTAGGCTCCTAGGACTTCCATGGCAAACTTATTGTTGGATAAATAGCAAAGTGGAATTCGAATTCACAAATGCAGTATGCAATCCAACATGGCTTCACTGCTCGCTTGATCACTTCACACTCACTCAATAATTCATCAATGCTTCGCTATACAAATCATCTATATATCTTCCCATCTGGAGGGAGGTATTTATAGGATGCCCTAGGACTTGGGGTGGCTTCCTAGAGAAGCTAATATCAATAAGGGATGGTTAGGACAGTTGGAATGGAATATTCCACCCTCTAACCACCTTATTCTAGATCCAATGGCCATTCAACCCATTTGGCTTGGATTGAAGGCCAACTGAACTTCATTTAAGACCGTAGGTCACAACTAAAGTCTAGACTACAAACCGTAGGTCTCGGTCATGGTTCAGCTATAAACCATAGGTCTGGGCTGTGATTCATACTGATTAGACCAAGGAGCCCAAATTGAGTGGTTAGAAACACTACTCTATCTTGGAGTCTATCCAAGATCTTCCATATGGTCTTGTAGCATGTCCATATGAATAGTCACCCTCAACATGACGTGTTTTAGGTGTCTACAGATGCCCCTTTTGAGATGCATTATGAGATCGAACAATGCTAAGAAAAAATAGACTTCCTAAAATGATTCTAAAGGTTCTATGATGATCATTAGTCAGATCAACATTAGATGCCCCAGGTCCAGCAAAAGGACACGAATATTGGAATCATTGCTTCCAACTCTTTGGAGGCTTAAACTTGAAAAAGTTTGCACTCATCATCAAAAATTTGAGTAGCTTTGGTGCTATAATAGGAGTTAGGCCTATATAATTGAAAGGATGAGAGTTACAAACAAATTATCACATTTTCTATTTACCCCAAGCAAATGGGTAAGCTTATGATAGCTATTGACAATGATTCGCAAGGACGAATGTAATTTTGACAAGATCAAGGGATCTACGATCTCTGGGATCTTCTGTTTATTTTAATTATAATTTGATATTATGACTACGACCTCAAGTGATGAGTCGATGAGGGTAATGACAATGTATGAAGCGATGATGTCGCTTGACCACCATGGATGATCTAAACAAACTTATATTTGAGCAAATTAATGCCTTGGTTAGGCCTAGTTTAGCTTTTGATTCCAACTGTTAATAGTATTTGCACGTCTCTATCCCATTGATTAGTTGGGCTACAATAGCCATCTTAGGAAATAAAATTGATACAAATCCAATCAGATTTGTGTTGAATCAAATTATCGATGATTTGTTGAAAAAGAGGTCATAAAATAAATGGCATGCAACGCCTTGTTCCCATGGAGCAGTCCGGCTGTGAAGACCTTCTTAGGGATTGAAAAGAAGCATATTCGATCAACAATAATAATTTTTGCCCCAAATGTCCTTATGATAATTTACTCATCTTTCTGGATTGCATTGATCGCAAGTCACTCCAACCACCAAGTGTATAGGGTAAATTACTGAATACGAGGTGCATTTGATGTTTTAATTTATTTTATTTTTTTTGAATGTTTTGAATTATGCATTGAGATTATTTATTTGGCTGGGAGGTGCGTCACTCCATGAAAGGATTGTCATAGCGATGACCTTGGTTGTAATTTATAATCTTAGCCAAATTTTTAATTTTTAATTGGATCTCGATGCTTGATTATCACCAAATTTCCAAATTAGTTTGCTTTTATTGAGCTCCAACCCAATGGGAGGCATTAATTTATCTTTTTGGCCCTTCCCATGGTGGGATTTTTCTAAATTGTCTACCAGTTGCAAAATACGACGAGGGTTTGCGGTTACCATTTGCAAATTTGGGAATCGTAGCTAGGGCCTACGATCCGCACGGAATATGAGAAGTCTATAAAAAATCCAAATTTAAAATATCTCTCATTATTCCTTGATAATGACTTGTAAACTAAAGCTCTAGTAGTGATAGCTAAAAAAATTAACCTGTAACCTACCATACTTTACCCACACACCGACTTACAGCATGATGGTAGGGCACGGGTAAGCATCTTCTAGTCGCGAGGGACGAGGCAAGGGTAAGGTAACTCAAAAACCAAACCTCACATCCATTACCAGTTAAAATGAACCCAATTAAGAAATTGGTAAATCAATTACACTAAACTACTGGTAATGAACCTCATCTTAGGCTAGGGTAGCTTAGATTTAATTTTTTTTGCATTCTTGGCCATGGTATCGCACCTGACCAGACTTTAATCGGAGACAGCAGGTACCAGATGCGGTTCCCAATTGGTAAATTGGGGACTACAACTTCCAACTACGATCAGCATTCAAAATCCCAATGGTCAATTTTTGACCATATGTTGATCACAGTGTTGACCCGCGGTTTGTCAAATTTAGGAAAAATTTGCAAATTTTTTATTTTTTCTGAATTTTTAAAGGCAATTAGTATCATTCAATGCATTTTCGACCTGCCTAATTGAAAATTTTGATTTTTAGGCCTACATGATGACATGTTTTTACAATTTTATCAATTTTTTTACTATTTTTTATTATTTTTTAGGTCATTTTTAAATGTTTTTTTTCTTGTTTTAGTTAGATTTTTCCTTATTTTATGCTATTTATTTTAGATATTGACCTCTAGAGTGTGAGAGCCTAACATTCTAAAGAATATCCATGGAGAGCTCACTGATGGTGAGTGAGAGTGGTTCGGAGTTGTCGGCTTCGACTATGTTCTGGATCTACCCACTATCTGGGTAGATCAATCCTATCTGACTACGTTGGCCCGATGCTGGAATGTGTAGACCAACACATTTCACCTACCTATAGGTGAAATGACAGTGACACTAGAGGATGTATACAAGATTTTTAGGATCCCCATTGATGATGAGGCCATCGTCTCCTTAACCTCTGGTGTTAAGGAGTCTATCTTCGATGCTATATTTGGTGATCGCAGCAAGGAGGCTTAGCGAGCTATTGACCACAGAGGGGTCCACATTGGCTACTGATAGGGGAAGAATTTATTCTTTGTGTGTGAGGCCATTTTTATTCACTTGGTGGTGTAATATGTGCTTCCAGACTCCTCAAGCATGAGGATTCCCTGGAACCTCTTAGCTACTGTACATAGAGTTGTACAAAGCTCTATCTGATAGCCACTACTCCTAGCCTGGGGGAGCACTCTACTAGCTTAGCTATACCATGAGCTATACCATATCATTGATCGAAGTTGTCAGGTGATCAGTTACAGCATTCTCTTATAGATTTGGGGTTGACAACATATCAGGATAGAGCATCTTTGGGAGCTACCCATTCATATCACTGAGATCGATGATGATCATCAGTGTTATGCTACCTTATGGCCATAAGATGAGGAGGGCTTCTATAGTAGGACTCATGTTGGTGACATCTAGCATTACATTACTTAGTTTGTAGGACTCGGGCTAGATGATATCAAGTGGCAACCCTACATGAAGTGTCCTGACTGGCCTGAGGCTAACGAGCAACTTCGATGGGCTCGTCAGGACAGATGGTTACTCGATTGGAAGGCCAAGATCTAGGAGTACCATTTTTTCTCTCATGTCCTACGGTAGTTTGGTATGGTGCAAGACATCCCAGAGATCCTGTTTTCTTATAGGCACCTGGCCTTAGAGAGGGATATACTATGGATTTAGCCTCCAGCTCTAAGGGATGCTCCTGATGACTTCCAAGAGACTGGAGTTTATAGAGCGGTGACCACACCCAAGTATGATGGATGGTGGTCTCTATTCTATTGGTATGGGATAGGGCCTCTGGGTTGAGCGACAGATCATGTCAAAGCAGAGGTAGATCCTGATGGGTGCAACATGCACTAATGGACAAAGTGTAGCTAGGGCATAGAGGCTACTGCTGGGGAGGATCCTAAGGTTGACCCTAATGAGGATGCTCCCAAGGAGGGAGAGATACCTCATGATAGTGCAAAGGGACTACTCTTAGCACAGGTGGCTAACTTGCAAAGTTAGCTTAGATGATTCTAGACTCAACAGAGGGAGTGGGACACTACTATCACTACTCTACAGGTGCAGTTGATAGATAGATATTGTCGATTGATACAAGAAGACTAGCAAATTGCTAGCCTAATAGCCCAGGCTACTATAATAGATACCCAGGTTGGTGAGCTCACCCATGCTCATGACTTGGCACTAGTACAAAAGGATGCAGTAGTGATAGAGTGAGATATTCTTAGGGCATAGAGGGGGGATCCCTCATATTCTCAGGTGATTATGGGGCCTTCGGTAGCACCAGCAATAGTACTACCAAGTGGCTAGGATCCTATGGCAAAGATTCAGTGTCTAAGGATTTGCTGATGAGTTCCAATGATAGGTACGCATCCATGGTTGCTCAGGTAGACCAACTAGCTAGCTACATTCAGATGCTAGGTGCAAAGGTTTCTAAGGATCCATATGCTATAGAGTCCCAGTAGACTAGATATCGGACTACAGAATAGTCCACTACTAGCTCTAGCCATTGCACTCATCTAATTGAGAGGACACATAGGTCCTCTAGTACACATGGTGGCAGTAGTCATACCAAGACTAGGGAGGCAGGGCAGTCTACTACAGTATCCAGTCATAGGTCCCAGTGGATAGAGGTGCTCATCACACAAGAGGAAGTTGGACGAGTGCTAGGTCTCTTTAGGCTAGGTGGTACTCAAGGTGCTCAGCAGGATTCACAGTAGTCAGTAGGGAAAAAAGTAGAGTAGGCTCTTGAGCACAATACTGAGGGAGGAAGTGAGAGCTCTGGTACAGGGGTAGCATATCAAAGCTAGAGCTCTACTGCTACAAGATACATTTTTGTTATATCTATTTTTGTGTAAGGTCGAGGACCTACACATTTGTAGCTTGCGGGTATTTTTGTACTCCCCATGTACTCTGAGACACACATTATATATATATGATATGATCATTATTATGGCTCATTATTGTGTACTCATTTGTTTTTTATTTCATGTTTATGTGATGCACATGAATGCAATGCTTATGTTATGCTCATGCTATATGATGTGATGTATGGATGACATGCACTAGATAGCTATTTAATTTATGATGAAGATATGTAGTGATATAGATGCTTAGATGTGCTTTTTTATGTATGCATATGGATGCGATTTTTTTCTCTTAACGCATATTTGATATTGCTTTATTATATGTACTAATGTACGTGATGCTTTATTTACATGATGCTAATCTAATGTAAATGAGCCTGTATGCTTTAATCCCTTAAAACATAAGGAATGAATGCAAATATGTTTATCAATCTAATGGATGATGCCACAGAATGTATAAAAATCATGAATGTAATTGAAAATCCTTAAGATAAGAATGTAATCAATTAATCACCATATATGAAATGCAATGGTATGCAATGTTTATGATGTGAATGATATAATGTGTCATTCAAGTTTATTTTGCAAATTTGAAAAATGTGCACGATATAGTCAATGTCCGTCTAAATATTATTGCTAATATCCATCCAGTATCTATCCTATATGTTGATTGTGATTTATATAATGATGTATCATGGGTTTAATACTTTGCAATTTGATGATTTATATGGTTGCCATTTTTGACACTTTGTTGCTATGGGAGAAAATTTTGAGGTTTTCCATGAGACTCAAACACCCTAATAGACTTATCAAAAGTTGCATACTAACCACACTAGGCTTATGATATAAAAGGTTGTTGCTAGGATAGATCCTAATTGTTCATTATCCCTTTGTGTGCAAATGAATATTTTAAGATAATACACGAGTGTTCCTCGATGTCAGGCGGGATTCTTTCAACCCATTGCTAAGATAGGGGTTCCACAAATGTCTTATCCAATATCAAGTTTAGATTTTAGTTGGACTAAGCCACTAAGCAATGCAGGATACCTGAAGCTAGATCTTCCACATTCAAACATTGGTCTTGTTCATAAGCGATGTGCTAATGCATCATACATATCGTCATGCGTAAGGTATAGTAGTGCTGAAAATTCTAGAGATTCAAGCTCATTCCTTTCTATCCTTCAATTTTTGGGATACTTGCTCGTATGTAGTGAAGCAAGTGAGTCGATTCCATCGTATTTTTAAACTATCTTTGGATCTTCATTTGATTTCTCTTCGAAGTAGATTTTGGATCTTCATTTGATCTCTGCTTGAACTTTTGACTTATGATCTTCTTTTGATCTTCACTTTGAACTTTGATTGAAGCCTATTGTTTTGATCTTCAATTGATCTAAAATTTTTGGCATTTACATTTGATAATTTTCTTTAGAAACTTTCCTTTGGAGGATTTACTTGGAAAAACTATTTTTGGTATATCGATTGAGAATATCGATCTTATGATATCAATATGGGATATCACTCTAGGGAGTCAATCTATGATATCGATCTAAGGTATCAATCATGAGGATTGATATGGGATATCTCTTTGGGATATAGTCATTTTATCGTAAGCAAGGGATTTGAATAGGGAACTAACCTGTCCTTTTGCCAACTGCCAATGTTTTCCATACCATCTGCACAGAGGGATAAGCAAGAATAACTCTTTTCGCTTCAAGATACCCGGTCCTACTTCATGGAATTCATCTTCCCCTAGTCCTTGTTAGGATTATTGTAATTTGTTTATTAGTGACATGCTTCTGATATGCTAAGGGCTATACTAACTGAACCTTAGTTACAAAAGCAAAGCAAGCTTTCTACCAACTCTTGATAAGACCACTAGGTATGGCTGAGTGACCGAAAAACCCTAGTATATCTCCATAGCAACATTATAGGTTGTGTTGAAAAACACAATTACTCACATGAATGATGGATTACGATAAATGTAAATATGCATGATTTAAACACAAATGTGGCATCGTTTATAACACTAACAAACACAATACCTTCTATTACGGAATGCAATAGACGATGAATGCCTATATGCAATGTAGTAATGCAACGGATGCATGTGTAAATGTAAAATGAAAATGCAAAATTCAAATGCAAATGCAAATATTTTTGGATTTTATGCTTTACCAATTTTTTTGTATTCCATTGATTTTATAATTTTTATGGGTTTTGAGCCTCATAACTGACCAAACAGTGAGTACATGCCTCTGGAGCCTTTAGATTGACCAAAGGATTTTTAAGCATATTTGGAGCTTTTGGGATTAACCAAAGCGATTATGTGTACCTTTGGGGCATTTTGGGATGACCAAGCAATTTTGAGAATCCTTGGAGCCTTTAGGGTTGGCCAAATAGTTTTTTAGAAACTCTTAGTGCCTTTTGCATTTGACCAAAGGAATAACATATGCCTTTGGAGCTTTTTAGGATGATCAAGTGATTGGAAGTGAATCCTCAGGGCTTTTAAATGACACAACCAAGCGGTTTCAAGGACCCTTAGAGCCTTTTGGGATGACCAAGCGGTTTTGACCAAACCCTCAAAGCTTTTGAGGTTGACCAAAGGGCTTACAAATGCCTTTTGAGATCTTTACTTGACCAAACCACTAATGAAAGTGTTTGGGGATTTTTAGGATGACTGAGCAGTTACAAGCAACTCTCGAAGCCTTTTAAGGTTGACCAAAGGGCTTATAGATGCCTTTGGAGCATTTTACTTGACCAAACCACTGATGAAAGTGTTTGGGGTTTTTTAGGATGACCAAGCAGTTACAAGCAACTATCAAAGCCTTTTACTATGCTCTTCAAGCATAAAATGCCTTAATATTGATGATGTTGAGAGGTTTAGGCTCTTCAACACCCCCTAGTGATGTTAGGTGATAGGTACTCAGACCAATATTTTCAAATATGATGTAAGGTCCTAGCCAATTAGCTATGAATTTGTCTCACATATCTGGCGGTAAACTAGAGTTCTGTTGGTTTTCTTTCAAGACAAGATCCCCAAATTCAAAGTCTCTCTAGTAGACTTTGACATTGTAAGCTCATTTTAATCACTCCTGATAAACACGGAGATGCTCCAAGGCATTTGCATGACATTCATCCAGGGGATAGAGGTGCCCATCACACAAGGGTAAGTTGGACGAGTGCTAGGTCTCTTCGGGCTAGGCGGTACTCAGGGTGCTCAACAAGATTCATAGCAGTCAATAGGGCAACAGGTAGAGGAGGCTCATGAGCATAGTACTGATGGAGGCAGTGAGAGCTCTGGTATAGGGGGAGCATATTAGAGCTAGAGTTATACTACTGCATGATACATTTTTGGTATATCTTATTTTTATGTAAGGTCGAGGACCTACACATTTGTAGCCTGCGGGTATTTTTGTACTCCCCATGTACTCTGAGACACACATTATATATATATGATATGATCATTATTATGGCTCATTATTGTGTACTCATTTGTTTTTTATTTCATGTTTATGTGATGCACATGAATGCAATGCTTATGTTATGCTCATGCTATATGATGTGATGTATGGATGACATGCACTAGATAGCTATTTAATTTATGATGATGATATGCAGTGATCTAGATGCTTAGATGTGCTTTTTGATGTATGCATATGGATGCGATGTTTTTCTCTTAACACATATTTGATATTGCTTTATTATATGTACTAATGTACGTGATGCTTTATTTACATGATACTAATCTAATGTAAATGAACCTGTATGCTTTAATCACTTAAAACATAAGGAATGAATGCAAATATGTTTATCAATCTAATGGATGATGCCACAAAATGTATAAAAATCATGAATGTAATTGAAAATCCTTAAGATAATAATGTAATCAATTAATCACCCATATATGAAATGCAATGGTATACAATGTTTATGATGTGAATGATATAATGTATCATTCGAGTTTATTTTGCAAATTTGAAAATGTGCACGATATAGTCAATGTCCGTCTAAATATTATTGCTAATATCCATCCAGTATCTATCCTATATGTTGATTGTGCTTTATATAATGATGTATCATGGGTTTGACACTTTGCAATTTGATTATTTATATGGTTGCCATTTTTGACACTTTGTTGCTATGGGAGAAAATTTTGAGGTTTTCCATGAGACTCAAACACCCTAATAGGCTTATCAAAAGTTGCATACTAGCCACACTAGGCTTCTAAGATAAAATGTTGTTGCTAGGATAGACCCTAATCGTTCATTATCCCTGTGTGTGCAAATGAATATTTTAAGATAAGACATGAGTGTTCCTTGATGTCAGAAGAGATTCTTTCAACCCATTGCTAAGATAGGGGTTCCACAAATGTCTTATCCAATATCAAGTTTAGATTTTAGTTGGACTAAGCCACTAAGCAATGTAGGACACTTGAAGCTAGCTCTTCCACATTCAAACATTGGTCTTGTTCATAAGCGATGTGCTAATGCATCAGACATATCATCATGTGTAAGGTACAGTAGTGCTGATAATTCTAGAGATTCAGGCTCATTCCTTTCTATCCTTCAATTTTTGGGATACTTGCTCGTATGTAGTGAATCAAGTGAGTCAATTCCATCATCTTTTTGAACTATCTTTGAATCTTCATTTGATCTCTCTTCGAAGTAGATTTTGGATCTTCATTTGATATCCGCTCGAACTTTTGATTTATGATATTCACTTTTGAACTTCACTTTGAACTTTGATTAAAGCCTATTTTTTTTATCTTCACTTTTTGGCATTTACATTTCATAATTTTCTTCATAAAATTTCCTTTGGGGGATTTACTTGGAAAAAATATTTCTGGTATATCGATTGAGAATATCGATCTTATGATATCACTCTAGGGAGTCGATCTATGATATCAATCAAAGGTATCAATCATGAGGATTTATGTGGGATATCTCTTTGGGATATAGTTATTTTATCATAAGAAATGGATTCTGAATAGGGAACTAACCTGTCCTTTTTCCAACTGCCAACATTTCCCATACCGTCCGCACAGAGGGATAAACAAGAATAACTCTTTTCACTTTACGATAATCGGTCCTGCTTCATGGATTTCATCTTCCCCTAGTCCTTGTTAGGATTATTTTAATTTATTTATTAGTGATAGGCTTCTGATATTCTTAGGGCTATATTAACTGAACCTTAGCTACAAAAGGAAAACAAGATTTCTGCCAACTCTTGATAAGACCACTAGGTATGGCTAAGTGACTGGAAAACCCTAGTATATCTCCATAGCAACATTATAGGTTGTGTTGAAAAACACAATTACTCACATGAATGATGGATTATGATAAATGCAAAGATGCATGATTTAAACACAAATGTGGCATCGTTTTTAAGATTAACAAACACAATGCCTTCTATTACGGAATGCAACAGACGATGAATGCCTATATGCAATGTAGTAATACAGCGGATGAATGTGTAAATACAAAATAAAAATGCAAAATTCAAATGCAAATGCAAATGCAAATATTTTTGGATTTTATGCTTTACCAATTTTTTTGTATTTCATTAATTTTATAATTTTTATGGGTTTTGAGCGTCATAACTGACCAAATGGCGAGTACATGCCTCTAGAGCCTTTAGATTGACCAAAGGATTTTTAAGAATTCTTGGAGCTTTTGGGATTAACCAAAGGTATTATGTGTACATTTGGGGCATTTTGGGATGACCAAGCGATTTTGAGAATCCTTGGAGCCTTTAGGGTTGACCAAGTAGTTTTTCAAAAACTCTTGGTACCTTTTGCATTTGACCAAAGGAATAATAGATGCCTTTGGAGCTTTTTAGGATGACCAAGTGATTGTAAGTGAATCCTAGGGGCTTTTAACTTACATGACCAAGTGGTTTCAGGGACCCTTGGAGCCTTTTGGGATGACCAAGCAGTTTTGACCAAACCCTCAAAGCTTTTGAGGTTAACCAAAGGGCTTACAGATGCCTTTGGAGCTTTTTACTTGACAAAATCACTGATGAAAGTGTTTGGGGATTTTTAGGATGACTAAGCAGTTACAAGAAACTCTCAAAGCCTTTTAAGGTTGACCAAAGGGCTTACAGATGCCTTTGGAGCTTTTTACTTGACCAAACCACTGATGAAAGTGTTTGGGGCTTTTTAGGATGACCAAGCAGTTACAAGTAACTTTCAGAGCCTTTTACTATGCTCTTCAAGCATAAAATGCCTTAATATGGATGATGTTGAAAGATTTAGGCTCTTCAACACCCCCTAGAGATGTTAGGTGATAGGTACCCAGACCAATATTTTCAAATATGATGTAAGGTCCTAGCCAATTAGCTGTGAATTTGTCTCACATATCTGGTGGTAAATTAGAGTTATGTTGGTTTTATTTCAAGACAAGATCCCCAACTTCAAAGTCTCTCTGGTGGAATTTGACATTGTAAGCTCATTTTAATCACTCTTGATAAACATGGAGATACTCCAGGGCATTTACATGACGTTCATCTAGTAGCTTCAGTTGATCTAGTCGAGATTGTTGTAGTGTCATCATTGATGAACTCTTTCAATGTGACGCGCAACATTGGAATTTCTAATTCCAAGGGCATAATGGCCTCAGTGCCATATACTAGTGAGAACTATGTTGCCGCAATGGGCATCTGAATACTAGTCCTGTAAGCCCATAATGCAATGGGTGGCTGGATGTGCCAGTCTTTGTGGTTTTCTTGTACCATATTTTTCAAGATAGCCACCACTATCTTATTTGAAGCTTCAACTTGCCCGTTTTTATTGCGGATAGTATGGAGTCGTAAAATTGTGTTTGATTCTATATTTAGATGTCAAATCTCTCATAGTTTTGTTCTTAAAAGATGTTTCATTATCCAATATTATTTTGGATGGAATCCCAAAACAACTTATGATATGCTCCAGTATAAACTCTGCTATACAAGCTCCAGTTGTCTTTGTTAAGGGTATTGCTTCCATCCACTTTGTAAAATACTCAGTAGCTATGATTATGAATGTATGCCATCTCGATGATGGAGGAGAGATCTTGCCTATAAGATCTAGTCCCCACTGAGCAAATAGCCAAGCCGCTTGAATGGGCTGTAAGGCCTATGATGGCAAGTGCGTAAGATTAGCATGATGTTGGAATTTAACACATTTCTTGATATACACATTGTACTCCTTCTCCATAGTGGGTCAATAATAACCCATTCAAAGGATGCGCTTGATGATAGCCATGTTGAAATGGCCACCACATGTACCATCATGGGCTTTCAAAATTACCCATGATGCCTCTTGGAGCTCTAAGCAACGAAGGAGAACTCCATCGTAGCTTCTTCGATAAAATATGTCTCCTATTAAGACATATTTGGTCGCTTTATGCTTAAATGTGTACTTCATGGCACACAACAATCCCTATGGGATTATGCTAAGCTTTAGGAAGTCTTTAATTTGTGACATCTAATTTTGATAAATCTTAGCTTTGACTGCTAAGACGACTTGCTCCCCCTACGTATTTACTTTTACAAATGTAGACTAAAAAAAAACCCTTTGGTGAATGGTAGTACCACTCCCCATGGGACTCTAAGAGGTTAATGAACCCCAAGGTGCCTTCTTAAGAAAGTATTCAGCTCTACAGAACCATTCAACTTGTGGTTCTACACTGATCATGTTGACTAATTCTCTGTTATCATAGGCTGCACGCTCTGCTGTCGGATGCGAGAGTGTCTTGACATGGATGGTAGTGAAATAATCAGACAAATTTTGAGGGATTAATGATCCCAAAGAAGCCATGGTATCTACAAACCTATTTGACAATCAAGGGATTGCCTCAATGTCATACCATTCTAGTTTGGCCAAATATGTGTCAACTAGATCTTTATAGGCATTTAGTATGGGACATCAACACTGAAAAAGTCCCTTGACTTGATTTACTATGAGAAAGGAATCTCCAAAGATGTTCAATATCTTAATATTCATGGTGATAGCTGTGTGGAGGCCCAGAAGTAGGGCTTTGTACTCAAAATTATTTTTGGTGCACAAAAAATCCAACTTGAACGACAAGGGCATTGGGGCTCCTTGTGGCATGAAGAAAACTATTCTGGCACCACCCCCTTGTTCACACTTTGAACCATCAAAGAACAGAGTCATATCAACATTATTCTCTGGTTCTTCAGGTTTGGGATATTTAAATACAATGAATACTGCATCATCCAGAAGCTCAATTTTTAGAGGCCTATTATTTGATAGTGGTACCTCAGCTAATTGATCTGCTATGACTTGTCCCTTAATGGAATTTTGGCTTATGAATTCCATATCGAATTCCATCAAAAGCATGATCCACTTCATAGTACATGTGTTGTGATAAGTCTTACTCATCATGTACTACAAAGGATTTTTTTTGGATATAACATACGTCGTATGACTTAACATATAGTGTCACAATTTCTTCATAGCGAACACTATTGCTAAACACAATTTTTCCATGTATACATACCTGATCTCATAGCTCACCAAAGTTCTACTAGTGTAATATATGGCTTGTTCTTTTCCTTGCACATTCTTTTGGGCCAACATGGTTCCTAGTGCAAAGTTAGTTACTAATATATATATAGTAGAAAAGGCACATCTGACCTTGGTGGAGCTAGCACTTGCAGTGTCGCCAGGTATTGCTTTATCTCAATGAAGGCTACCTTGCAGTCCTCGTCCTAGTTGAATGGGAATCCCTTATGTAGCAGTTGATTCATGGGTTGATATTTATCCAATAATTGGGTGATAAATCGCTTTATCGAGGCTACCTTACCCTGAAGGCTCCTTAATTCCTTAATATTGGTGGGAGGACGCATTTCCAAAATGGCGTTGAACTTCACTGGGTCTACTTCGATGCCTCTTGGAGACAATGAACCCTAGTAATTTTCCAAAAGTTACACCAAATACGCACTTCTTAGGATTCAGCCTAACATTGTGCTCTATCAGGTGATCAAAGACTTTCCTTAAGACCTCTACATGCTCTTCTCATAGCAATGACTTTGCTAACAAGTTATTGATATAATCTTAAAGAATTTTGTGCATATAATCATGAAAAATGTATTTCATGGCTCGCTGATATGTGGCACCAACATTTTTGAGGCCGAATGGCATAACTTTATAGCAAAATATTCCCCATGGCGTTATAAACATGGTTTTGTGCTGGTCTTCAGGTTTTATCTAAATTTGATTGTAACCAAAAAAACTATCCATTAAGGAGAGCATTTTGTGACCTACAGTTGCATCTACGAGAGCATCAATATTGGGCAACAGAAATGAATCTTTGGGTGTTGCCTTATTTAGGTCTTTGAAATCCGTGCAAATATGAATTCTTCCATCGGGTTTTCCCATGGGTACCATATTGGACACCCATTCTGGATAATCGATGGAAATCACAAATTCCACATCCAATAGCTTTTGTAGCTCATATTTCACCATTAAGGCTACTGTTGGGTGCATTTTCCAGAGCTTTTGCTTGATCGACTTCTTCGTCAAGTATAGCAAAAGGTTATGAGTAACCAATTTTGGGTCTATACCTGGCATATCCATATACGACCAAGCAAACACATTTGGTCTCTCTTTCAATAGAGGTATGAGGGTGGCCCGCTCATCTGGAGTGAGACTCTCTCCATATTTAACCTTCTTTACATTGGCGGGATCATCACTGATATCCACCTCAAAGGTTTCCTCTACCGACATATGTGATCCCTCTTCAAACTTGTGAGGCATAGGAATCAAATGAATGTCATCAGCCGGGTTGAGTGGTTTTACATTGGAAGCATTCTTGGCATGATAAACATCATATGCATAGCCTGGTGCAATATGGAAAGGTTGCAATATTTTTTAATTGGGGAATAATTCCTCAAGCTCAACGGGTGAATCAGTGTGATCCCAATCGATAACATCTTTGTTAAGATACAATGGTTTAGACGGATCTGCTGGATTGCAAAATGGAGTGGTCAAATCAATGGATACCATGTTAATGGAATGGAATTGATCTCTAGGACCACACGGACTGACCTCTACAAACTATGCATAGTCCTCATACCCACGATCTGGATCTAATGGCACAAGAACAAAAGGGTCTTCCCTATGAGGACTGCAAATAACTGGATCCTCCCTATGCACTGAATGCAAAATAGGATCGTTCGGCTCATGGAGATGCATGTAGGTCAGCATAAAGGGATTAACCAATCAATGGATTTGATCTAAGTTTAACCGTATTGCTCTCAGATGCGAACCAACATGTAGTTGCCTATAAACCTCATTGATGTCGATGGGTTGATTACAATGATGCAAATAAGGAGGACCATGGTAGGCCCTCTCTATCTCATATTATTTTTCACTATCATAATAGAATCCTTCATTCACCCCCACTCCTGGAGGGTGCTCCTCTAAATTATGCCCCATGAATCTCACTTCTTGCATGCTATCATCGCTATCCAAAAAAACTGGATAATTATACCTCATGTAAGATGCTACCAAGAAAATTGGCTCGGTCTCTTCCCCTGAATGATAATTTTTGGAAAGGATCTCTTCGGTATCCTATACCAATTCCATAGGTAATGGATGATGCACATACAAAGGCCTTACATAAGTACCTTCGACTTCATCCTCAGATTCATCATCGTTGGGGGAATCCTCATCTGCATCATAGCCTGGTCCACTCATATCGGAGGTGGACTCCACTCCATATTCATTACAAAGATCTCCTAACTCGAGATCACTTGCAATAATGGGGTTGCACCCTTGCATGTCTGTGTCTTTGACTACACTATGGGTTTGGTGTCCCATTTGAACTTTGGGGTTCATTTCTACCCTAGTATGCTCAAGGAGCCCTTCACAATGATCTTTGAGTGGCTCAATGGTTATGGTAGATATCATAGGGTGATTTCTTCAAAATTTGGAAGGATCCAAATGATATGGATTAAAATCCACATCATCCACCATGCTAATGTATAGATGATCTAGGGATACTATGATAAAATCATCCTACCCATGTATATGTAACCCTAGAATGAATCTATCAGTGACTAACTGATAATGAGGTTCCACCGGAGTCCTCCATCCTTGTTCAAAGATACCAAGGTTGTATCCATGCCAGTCCTTTTGCCTACCCCTGAATGGGTGGGTCTCTAGTCCTTCTATACTCAAGGTAAGTCAGAGTAGGCATCGAAGGATCCAAAGTATTGTTATAGATTTTCCTTAATGTCGGCTTTTGAATAGCCACACCTTGTCTCTCAATAGCTTTTATCTTCTCGGCTAAGGCCTTATAGGCTTCTGAAGACAGAAAGTCCTCCTCCCTAAGTTGACGTGTAGGTGGCTTAGGAGGTATTGTCTTCCTAGTGCAAGATGGAGGTCTTTGCTCTTCCTCCTCAGCTCGAGAGCATTCATGATATTCTTGTTTGTATCTATCTCTCGCTATTGCTTCATGCTATCTCTACCTTTTATTGTTGAGCAGTGGTAGCCACTCCCTCTATTTGATACTAACATGAGTATGAGCATCTCTATGCTCTTGATGAATGTTGGCTTGTGAGAAAGCCTTCCTATGCATATGCTCTCAATGCTCATCTTGAGGATATAGGCCAGCCCTAGTTAGCCGATCCTCCTACTCCATGCGTTCCATTTGGGCAAAGATACGCTCTTCGCGCATGCGCTGCTCATATAACCTCTGTATTATGAGCCTTTGTGCTTGAATATTTTCATCTTCAATACGATGTATCTCTATATGAGCATCCTCAAATTGGTGTTGGAGGAGTTGGCATTTCTTCTCTTGATGCTAGTCGATGTGATCTATCGATCTGGTCAATTGTGGGAGACCTTTGATATCCTTGCTCTATACGAGCGACCTTGTGGGTTCTGTACCCATTGAACTGATGTGTTGTGCCTTACCTTTTTTTGTAAATATGGCATTGGCCTATTACTATGTCCTATATTGTGACCCACCATGCATAGATAGCGGGTGTGTGACATGAGGGTGCTTAGAAGCCTCCCCATGTTCTCTAGTAGTGCGAACGACACTCATGCTATGCTCACTAGGGCTCAAGTTGGTGGAGCAGAAGGCTTACAACCTAGCTACTCTAGAACACTACCTAGATCCTCTAGCTACCTAGATCACCATCACTCATGTGACGATGTGCCATTATCTCCCACCTTTGATATGTCAATGGTGATCTTGCATGGTGGACCACGCATGTGAGTATGGTTAGTTCTATGGTTGATGGCGAGCCTATCTACTTGCCCCTGAATGGGTGGGTCTCTAGTCCTTCTATACTTAGAAGGTGGATCCATAGATCCTCTAGTAGACTTAGTATGTAGGGGCACCAATATGGTCCCCTGCATAATAAACTCTTTGGTCAATCCTATGGATGCACGTGTATTGCGGTCTCAATAATGGCTCTCAAGTGGAACACCCTCATGCTTGAAGGTTTCTTGTTCTACTCTATGCCTATAGGAGTGTACTGAAGCTCCTCTATTTAGGGTTTGCTCTACTAGCTCCCCTCATGTCGAGTTATCTCCTTGGATGTTAGTCGAACGACATTTGGTTTGTTCATGTGGTTGAGGATTCGACACGTATTATTGTGAATTGGTTAGGGGTTGGTCATCGGTGTTGGCTTTGGACCTTTGCCAACCACCTCGTGTGTCCACCATTGTGTACCTAGAGTCTAAATGTATTATTATTAAACAAACAAGGTATACAATAATGATTATCTTATTTTAAGTTTTAAAAGTGAGTCCTAAACTATTTGATGTGTTTTCAATGTGTTGTATCAGTGTAGAAACTCTCATCATATTTTGCAAAACTTTTTGGATTTTATTCTTGGTTTAATGGATTTCACCTATACGCTCGTAGCTCGACAACTTGGCTATGAACTCCAAGTTGCGTAAATCCCTCGTGTGTGGTAATGAATCCCACACTCGAACAAGGAGCATAGGTCCTCCCAGATCCTCACCTTTTTTCCCCCAGTTAGCATTATACCCTCCGAAGAGAATACATGCAAATTTTCCAAGGTATGAAAGGTTCTTAGATCCGGTATTGGTCTATATATCAAGGGTTCATAGGATTTGGGCCAACGGATGGAAGTTACATCCAACGTCGTTGAACCCTACTAGTGGTTAGATGTCAAGCCCAACTCACTAGTGTTTAAGTGCTTCATTGTGTGTGTGGTTCCTTTTAATGTATATAAAAGAAATGCATCATATAGCACACATGCTCATTTTCTAAATGCTATGCATATGAAAGACATTTCAAATTCAAAAAATGCAAGCTACTCTATATGCTCTTTAGGACTATGCACATTATGATGATAAATGACCACTAATTGGGCCTCATACATGCAAACCATCAACACATCTCTATCAAGCACGCTATAGCCTAGGGTAAACTGCAATCAGAGGTCTGTTGTTCTTAGTAGCACCTTTCTAGTGAAAGCAAAGTACAAAATCAAATTAGGACAATTTATTTACCATTTTTTTTTAGTTATTTTCCTAATTTGCGTTCAAAATAGACCTACTATAAAATCACAGAGAATAGAAAAGTTATAGAGGTCTAAAAATAGGACCTACCTCATGTCCTGCACTGTCTAAAATTTTGAAATTTGTTGTATGTGTTGTCAGTAGGAAACCATAGGTATGACCTATGGTTCTGATTGTAAAATGTGCCTTGTACCTGTGGTCCAATTGTAAATCAATTGTCATGCTACCAGAAAGAGTCACACCCGATGGCGTTTCCTATTATGATGAATAGTAAAGATATAGCATTCTTACAAGAAAATAAAATTGACAACAAATAAAAAAAGAAACAAAACACTTTATTCCATTGTATTCAAAGCCAAAATCTAATAACAAGTACATCCCTCTTAGGGATATTCATTTTGATACAATATTACAATAGGAGTGCACAATTGTTTTCCCTTTTAAGGGTAGGTGTGATTTCCAAATGCCTTTCAGAATGGCACGAACTGCTCTACGATGGAGGTACCCTCTTCTTCGCAATGGGGAAGGAACTTTATGGTTTGCTCTCTTTTGAAACTGTTCCCTGCGGTCAAGAAACAACATAAGAATGTCAAAAATATAGGCAGCCTTTCATGATGAGGCCCTTTTAGGTAAATTGCATAATGACACCATTAACATGAATAATCAATAAAACATAAAGAATACTTCTAAGCTATGCAAAGTGAATCAAGATTCATGTAATAACATAAAGGAAAGTAGCAACTACACTATGCATGGATCATATATGAAAAATGAAGCATAAACATGCATAAAGAAAGCATTTAACTCCTAATTGAAGCATAAACACAAAGAAGCTAAACTAACCTAATTCTATGGTCATAATTCTGTTAACATGTGATTAAACTAATCAAACAACTAATCTAACCTAATTAGTTAGAAATAAATGGAAATAGGAAGGCGGTTATACCTCTACTAAAAACTGTAGCTCTGGTGCACGGTCTACACTATAAATCGTGGGTGACAGTCATAGTTAGCACTCTAATAGGCTTACCCTCAATTCCAAGGGTAGTGGGCTTAACCTCCTTGTCCAATTGATGTTCAAGGGTTGCCTTCAATGTCCTTATAATAGGTTTGGTGGTCAAATCACTGTTATGGACCTTCGTTTTCCTAGATTTGTGTTTCTTGATCCTCCTAGGCTCCTAGGACTTCCATGGCAAACTGATCATTGGATGAATAGCAAAGTGGCATTTGAATGCACAAATTCAGTATGCAATCCGATAAGGCTTCGTTGCTCACTTGATCACTTCACACTCACTCGATAATTCATCAACACTTTGCTATACAAATTATCTATATCTCTTCCCATTTGGAGGGGGTATTTATAGGATGCCCTAGGACTTGGGGTGGCTTCCTAGAGAAGCCAATATCAAGAAGGTGTGGTTAGGACAGTTGGAATAGAAGCTTCCACCCTCTAACCATCTTCTTCTAGATCCAATGGTCATTTCAATCGATTTGGCTCAGATTGAAGGCCAACTGAACTTTAGTTAATATCGTAGGTCATAGCTACGGTCTAGACTGCAAACCATAGGTCTCAGCCATGGTTCAGCTATAAACCATAGGTCTAGGCTACGGTCAGACTGATTAGGCCAAAGAGCACAAATTGAGTGGTTAGAACCATTGCTCTATCTTGGATTCTGTCCAATATCTTCCATATGGTCTTGTAACATGTCCATATGAATAGTTGCCTTCGACATGACGCGTTTTAGGTGTCTACAAAAAATTAAAAAACAATTGAACACAACATAATAACCTAAAAATTTTAACAACTTATAATCTAATCCAATGATAACATATCTTATATAGTAATTAATAATAATCACCATTCAACACAACATAATAAACTAAAAGTTTTAATACAATTATGCTTATATGTTGTCATAAAAACATGGTATTTTATGCAATAAATAATAATCTTATCTATATTAATGTATTAAAATTATTCCTTTAATTTTTTAATATTTACATAACATTTTTTTATTTTAAAAGTATTCAAAACATTTAATCATAATCAAATTTGATATACCAGTCAAAAACCAATATCAAATGCCAAACCTATGCTTAACTACACTCAATACTCCACTTTTCACATAAAAAGTATATTGGAAATCAAAAAATTGTTAATAATTTGAAAACATTGTAATGGTAAAAATATTGGATTTTCCCAATAAAAACTTAAATTATTCATGGAAAGGTGGCTCAATATACCTAGAAAAGATAAAATTATTTATGGAATTGTTTAAGTCAGCTTTCTTCCTTGGGTTGTTTCTTCTCCTCGCTCTCTTATTTTTCTACCACATCCCTCACTGGCACTTCATCGTAACCTCTAGTTTCCAATTTTTGTTCTGCTTTTGTTTTCTCTTTTACTTTCTTGGCCTTTTTAATTGTCTTCTTAACTCGTTTCCTTTCCTCCTTCAAGATTTTGTGGATTATTTTTGATAAATATGTCGTACTCAAATCATATCTATCCGCCTATAGGAATTTTGGCTTCCATTCTTCTTCAATTCAAAACAACATAGTAAAATGGAATCAGGTTCAGTCTTGGGGTTCTTAAAAAGTTATAAGATTATATTTGTTTTGGTCAAAGTTCCAATATTTTTAATTTTAATAGTTAATTATTGCATTTCTAATATTTTTTAAATTTTTTATTCTTAAAATGTTTTAAAAAAATTATTAATAAAAAAATTAATTAATTTAAAAGGATTAGTTAATTAATACTAGTGATAATTTAATTAATGTGATTTTAGTTTCTACTTTAAAAATTAACCTTTATAGAAATTCTATACCCAACATCAAAAAAAAAAATGATTATAGAGGGCTGGAACTCCAAAAGTAGAGTTCTTTTCATTTATAATATTTTTTTTTGAGGAAAACTACTGAATAATCATTCCTGAAAGAAGTCGGCTACCTCTGCCCTTAATAATCTCCTAGTCCCATGTTCAAATTTTAAATTTTAAAATATTAGAACACCTTCATTTCCCACTAAAATATGAAAGTGTACATTGGCTTCTTATGTTAAAATGCATAGATAAGAGGGAATTAGTTCTATCAAGTTTTTATTAATAAATAAATAAATAAACAAATAAATTTTATTATAGATAAATGCAAATGATTATTAAGTTTATTTTGTTTAATATAAGATAAATATTAGATCGAACTTAGACATTGTTATTATAAATTCTAGCTCGTAATTAAATAAATAAATAAGAGTTTCAGAGGAGGAATGTTGGAGGTCTGCGACATTATAGTAGTATTTTGAATGATTGGAGCACAAGTAACAAGAGGAATACCGGAGGTCTGAGGAATCAAACTAGGGTTTCAAAGATTAGGGCAAAGACCTGGAGAACATTTTTGTACAAAAAACACCATCAAAGAGGATCAATCCTTTTGGATGGTCTTTTAGATGCCGAATGTGTCACGCTCATGGACATCAGGCTAGAATGTTCCCAACAGTTAAATATCATCAATTTGGACAAGAGGGAATAAAAGTAAATATTAACATGGCAGGTCAATCTCTTCAGAAAAGGTAAATCAGAAGGAAGGAAAAGGCCCAACAAACTCTGAGGGCTTCCAAAATGTAACCAAAATGCCAAACAAAAGAAATCATCACAGTAACCAAAGACAAGGAGAAAAAGAGAGAAGAATAAATAATAGATATGAGATATTCAAACAACTAGGAAGCTTGGAAATAGAAGAGGATTTTCAAATAGAAATATTAGAGAAAAATGTAGGCAACAAATCCACCTCCCAAAAGAAGAAAAGGTGATTTGCTAAATCTGGACAGTTTTGAGATGATTTGCTCAAGTTTTGGGAAATCATACAGTGGAAGAAAATCATATAGGGGATCATACAACTGAAGTGGCAAACCATACAAAGCAGTAGAAAATCCTACAGGGTGCACCAAAATTCATTCAGATTCAAAGGAAATGTAATTTCGGTATGAAATGTAGCATGGATTTGCTAACCTAAGGTGTAAACTTAGGAAATTGCAAAAATAATGTATTCAGTTGTAGATGGACAGTTTTGAATAACGGATTGTCTCAGGAACTGATTTTTAATGGCCTGGGCAACATTATATAAGGCCCCATTTTTGAATTTGTAGGTCTAGCTACTAGTTTACTGGTTATTAGTTGCTAGAGTAGAGAGATAGACATATTTCTGAGTTATTGCAATTACTATGAGAGAGTTTCCACATTGTAACTGAGTTGATAACCATTAATGATAATAACATACATTGTGGATGATAGTGTACAATCATGTTGTGTATGGTTGATGCATTGTGGATGATTATTATGTAATTGAGTTTCTTCCTTACTGTTATATATTAGTTGTAGGATTTGTTGCAAATTGTGAGTAGATTGTTACTGGTGGAATCATGGAGAATTACCTAGAAGTATGAGGATGTTGGAAAATATGTACTGAAGGTGACTGTATGATTTTTGGGCATAATTGATTGGATGGAATCTCTCACTAGTCCAAATTGGATGTTTTGCTTGTGAATGAAACTATCTTTTTTAGGCTGTTAAAACTTTACAAAACATCCCAAAGAGAGATTGGAATAGAAGATTATATTAATTAATATCCTGTTGTACCTTTGTATCATACAAATTACACATTGTACATCATACAAATCATACAAAGAGTTATTACCTGATTTGGTAAAACAGACAATTGACAAGAACTTACCCGATTTGGTAGTTTTGGTAAGTCGACTTGAACGATTATAAAACTGTGTACGACAACCTCCAAAATAGCATCTATCAGTTTTTATAAGTGCAAGATCATACCATCTTGGTCACTGTATGATCTGAGATCATACAGTGTATGTAATTGATGTCCGTACAAGCAATTGATAGATCATACAAGGGTCATTCGGGGGATCAAAATACTGTTCGATTTGGTAGATTTAACCTAGGTATCATTCTTCCATTTGGATAACACCTCCTCACTGGGAATACTCCACCACTATGTTATATTTGGCACCGTTGCCTTATCGAATCTGACATTTTTGTTAAAACGGGTCGAATTTGACTACAAAAATTGGAGGTGATTTTTTATGACAGACACCAGTACATGAAGTCGTGGGAGAAGAGAACCATGAGAGAACATTTCGGTAATAAGGAGTATAAGGATTTCTAAAAGAGGAAACATGAGTAACTCAGATCAAAGTATGCATGAACCAGAGATAGAGCAAGTTGGACATCCAAAGAGAGAGACTTTGAGATGTTGATTTAGATAGAAGACGAGGAGGAAGAACCATTGATCGTAGAGGAGATGGGTGACAAAGATAAAGTGAATGAAAATGGAGAGTGGATGGTAAGACCTAAGTAAGTGGCAATGAGGTTGTGATAGGGTGTAGAGTAAGGGATTCAAACACCAAGGCAACAGGACACGGGGACTTAGAAGGATAGACCAAGACAATCTCCATCGCACCAATGAAGAAGGTCGCAGAGTGAGGATGCATGAGAATTTGGTCATCGAATGACATGATAGAATAAAATACCTCTAATTGGTACTTCTAACAATAATTGAAGTAGAACACCCCCAAGGAGGAATCTGACAAAGATTCTATGGGACACCTCAAGTGAGAGCGACGACTCTCCTAAGATGGCTAACAGAGCAGCCAAACAAAGATGTCCATAATTTTTAGGTGAGGGTAAGGAAGACCCGACACGGCATGTAGGTACTTGCATTACCATTTGGAGATCAAATGGTGTAGACAAACCGAAGGATTGGATAGTCCTATTTCCTGCCACCTTAATGGGATTGGCAAAAGCCTGGTACCTAAAGAGAGAAAATAATATTGATTTTCAGACTTGGAATCAGATAAAGGAGAAATTCATTGAGGAATTTTGACCTTTGAAAGATGATGGAGACATTGTCACTGAGAGTTGCATAACAAAACATAAAGTAGATGAGGATATAAAATCCTAAAACCATCGACTAAAGCAGTTAGTCGATAAGATGCAGATGCCCTTGTCATATGTGTTCATAAAATGATGGTTTGTAGATGGGTTACTACCAAAATATAAGAAAAATATGAAGTGAGTACCATCTAACACATATGAAGAAGTATTGAAACACGCAAAGACATTTGAAAGTGAATCAAAATAGATGTATATGGGAATCTTGTCTCATACCAAGTCAAAAGATTTGAATAGTGAAGAAGAAGACACTATCTAGAGGACGGTCACATCATTTTGCAAGGAGTTTGATAAAATAGTTAAGGAGCAAAAGATCAAACCGAATAGGAATGAGTTGTGGTGCATTGAATGCAAGAGCGAGGATACAAATATGAGGTGTCTGAAGAATGACTATTACCATATTTGTAATGTGATGGGGCATGAGGTAATGCTCTATCCCTATAATGCAAGAACCCATCCACAGGTACTATCAATCTAGGAGCAAGAACAAAAACCACAGACCTAAGGGAGTGGCCAACAAGCAATGAGTGGCAGTTACAAAAATAGCAGAAGAGATAGTAGAAAAAATCAAGGTAATTGACAAGGAGGACAAAGTCGCTTACAATACGACTTGGAAGGTAGACTGATCATACAATGTCACAATTGCCAAGAGTGGGGGCATTTTGTAAAGAATTGTCCTTCACCTTCGATGCAAGAAGCACCGCAAAAAAGCACTACACACATGTGTAGATGGTGTGGTCCAAGGAACCACAAGGAAGAGAATTATCCAAAGTAGGCGAGTTTAAGCAACCCGTAGAATGTGAGTTATTTTGACATTGAAATTCCTCAAGTTAAAGAGAAAACTCAGGAAGTCTTAGCCATGACGAGGAATCAGGCTAAAAAGGATAAGTATCCAGAGCCAACAAAAGAGAAGCAACATTGGTAAGTAGCAAAGAAAATATTGTAAGAAGAAACTAAGAAAACTAAACAAGGAGAGTCGAGCATTCGGAGGGAATTGCGAAAACCATTAGAATAGGAGATAGTTGTACAGAGCCTGGCAGCACAGGTGTTGGATACCATAGTGGAACTTAAAGTATCTAACTTATTCGAAGCTATCCCAAAATTGCAAAAAGCAATTGTGGAGGAAATGCAACCACAAAAGGTGATGGAAGTAGAGAGCTAGCCAATTTTAGAGGGAGGATGAAAAGACCAATTTATGGATCCTACTATATTAATGATTGATGTGGGAAATAAGCCTGCATTAATGCATATGGAGATTTTGAGGCACAAATTGACACAAGTGATCATGGACGGAGGTTCTAGTGTTAATGTGCTACCAGAAAGAACTTGGCTAGAACTAGGTGCTCCATCCCTATGGAAACTGAGATTTTGACTGTATGGGGCTGAACAAAATGATATTAACATCAAAGGAGTTTTGACTGCACAACAAGTTATGATAGTTGAGCAAGAATTTGTCTTGGATTTTGTTGTGATTTCAATGTAGAAACCTACATACGATGCTCTCTTAGGGAGAGGATGGCTATGAGTGGCCAAATTTAATCACAATTGGGGAAAGAATCATATCACCTTCAAGAAAGGACAACATAAATACATGATCAATTTAGCTAATCAAATAGTTAGTGAGGATGTAGCTACAACTAACGAATCAAAAAACTCATCAGAGGATGAAGTACATGAACCTGATGGAGAGGGAATGTTGTACATAGATGAATGTAGCCAGGATGAAGCTCGATCTGATAGCGAACTTCTTCATTGGAAAATGGAGGATTATGATATGTTTCAGCCCAATTGCCTCTATATTAAGTCAGAAGAGATCAATGAAAAGCAAGACAAACCGAAAGTCAGTAAAGAAACTAAGAAGGAAACATAAGAGAAGTGGATGTTTCCAAAAAGCTTTATGGAGTATACAATAGGAGATGCAGAGATTGATACAAGATCACCACATCTAGAGAATGTAATGAAAGCTATAAGTGAGCCAAAAAATATTAAATATGAAGGACCTAAGATAGTGTATATCAATCTAGGAATGGAGGAAGAACCTAGGATAGTCCACTGTGGTGATGATTAGAATATCGTATTGAAAGCAATAGCTTTCGAGATATTCTTGGAGTACAAGGATGTCTTCGTATGGAAATATAAGGATTTGAAAGGAATCCCACCCGAGTTATGTGTCCATAAGATTACACTAATTCCTGGCACTCAACCTGTTAGGAGGAGGCCATATAGAATAAATCCCAAGTATGCAACATTGGTGAATATGGATATAGAAAAGATGTTGGAAGCAAGAATTATATTCGGGGTGACAAACAGTGAATAGGTTTCACCTATAGTAATCACCTTGAAAATGGAAGTCGATAAGATAAGTATATGCGTAGACTTCAGGAGTCTAAACATAGTAACCATTAAGGATCGCTTTCCTATTCCATTCACATATTCTATCTGGGAAGAAGTTGTAGAACATGAGATCTATTCATTTTTGGATGGATTCTCATGATACAATCAGATAAGCATCGTTGAGGAGGATAAGCTGAAGACCACATTTGTGGTGGAGAATGGCATCTACACATAATAGAATGCCATTTGGGCTCTGTAATGCCTCAGCTACATTTCAACACATCATACTATATATATTTGACCAATTGGTAACGGGGAATTTCAAGGCATTTTTGGATTATTGGTCCATTTATGGGAAGATAAAGGAGCATATTCCAGCTCTTAGTGAATGTATGAGTAGGTGTAGAAATGCACAAATATCATTTAACCCAACAAAGTGTTTTCTATTGGTACCATATGGAAAATTTTTAGGACACATTGTGTGAAATGAAGGATTGAAGACAGATCCAGATAAAATTTGAGTAATATTATACATGGAAGAACCCTTTGATGTGATTTCACTCAAAACCTTCCTTAGGTGAATAGGATATTATCGAAGGTTTATCAAAAATTATGCACATGTAGCCTACCTGTTAGATTCTTTGATGAAAAGGAATATCCCTTTTAGATGGATAGAGAAGCACCAAGTAGCCTTTGAGGAGTTGAAGGCTAAGTTGGTAAGTAGTCTGATTTTGGTTTTTCCAAGTTGGGATAAGGAATTCCATATCCACGTCGATACCTCGAACTTTGCAATTGGATGTGCGTTGACACAAGAAGGAAAATTTAATTTGGATCAGTTGATTTTCTTTGCTAGTCACCTTTTGTGAAGGCCAAAAATAAATTATAGTACAATAGAAAGAGAAGCCTTGGGGATGGTATATGTAGTTCAAAATTTTAGGCATTACCTATTGGTAAACCCCTTTGCATTTTATGTCGATCATCAGGTATTGTTGTACTTAATAAAAAATCCAGTAATACAAGAATGAGTTAGTAGGTGGCTCGTTATGCTCCAAGAGTTCATATTCTGCATTGTGGTGAGACCTGGCAAGAAGCATGTGATTACAGACCAGTTGTCTCAAATACGATAAGGAAAGCCAACAAGAACAAGAGTTCCTGATGAATTTCTAGATGCATAGTTATTTGCCATTAATGTTGTGCCATCATGGTACAAGTTGGTTGGCCAGTACCTATCCATAGGGGAGTTGCCACAAGAGATGACGGTAACCGAAAAGAAGAGAATAATCATGAAATCAGCACCTTTCCAGATAATAGCAAGATTGATATACAAAATAGGAAGTGATGGTATCTTGAGGATATGTGTAATGGAGGAAGAAGTTAATATGGCATTGAAGGAAGCCCATGCAGACTTAGTAGAGGGACACATGGGACCAGATGCGACTATGTGGTAAATATTGTTAGCAGGTCTATGGTGGCCCACATTATACAATGATGCAAAAGAACACATGAAAGCTTGTGATACTTACCAAAGAGCAGGTAATTTGGTCAAGGAATTTATGCCCTTACACCCATCGTAGCCACAGGAGTTGTTCCAACATTAGGGCTTAGACTTTGTAGGACCATTTAAGACATCTCAAAGATGGAAATGCAGATATATCATAGTGGCAACAAAATACCTCACAAAATTGGTAGAAGCAAGAACATTACCTGATAATTCTACCAAAATTACAGCACAATTTTTTTATGAGCAAGTAATCACAAGATTCGGTATCCCGCTATGTATAATGAGTAATCATGGAGGACACTTCGTTAATGATATTAACAAGGCGTTGATGACAAAGTTTAAGATTTTACAATCCCTATCAATTTCGTACTACCCGAGAGCAAATGGGCAGGCGAAAGCAATTAATAAAGTCTTAGTATCAACTCTGAATAAGACCTGTGGGATAGAAGGAGAAGATTGTGAGGAAAGGTTACCATCCATTTTATGGTCATATAGAACAACTTTTAAACCAAAAACAAAACATACCCCTTTCCAATTAATGTATGGTCAAGAAGTGGTGGTGCCAGTCAAGTTTTGATACCAAGTTTGAGAGTTGCAGTCAAGTATTGCTTGGGGGATCAAGAAATTTTGGAGGAATGACTGATGATGCTGATAAAACTAGATGAAATAAGATTCATGGTACAGTGGGCGATTAAGATAGCCCAGAAGAGACGAAATTTGTGGCATGACAAGCATTTGAGGAAGCTGGAACTTAGTCCAGGGGACTTTGTTCTCAAATTTAATGGGAAGCGAAAGATCAAGCCAGGTAAACTAAATACGTTATGGCTTGGCCCTTATAAAGTGATTGAAGTATTGGATAATGTAGTGGTCAGGTTGCAAAACCTGAATGGGACGAAGGTACCTAAAACTGTAAATGGCTCAAATTTGAAGCCTTACAAAGTACAATGTTTATTCATTACTTTAGAAGAGATTGGACGAAGAAGAAGAGAAAACGCTCAAAATAAGGCTCATCTTGAGCCAGGTCTACCAAAATAGGAGCTGAATATGGGACTCATAAGACTATTTTATGAAATGGAGGAGAGGCAACCAATAATTGAACAACAAGAGTTGGCACCTAGACCCGATGAAAGAAGAAGGGTGTGAGTACATATTAGATGGGCTAACGAGACCGTAAGATAGGGAGAAGAGTAGATCCCTCCAGCCACAAAAGGCTATCAAGAGATAGCACTATTACCAAGAGCTTCAAACAGGAGGTACCCACATATAGATCATAGGGAACTACCTCAACAGCCGAAAGGATGAAGAAGGATAAGGCTGATAGTGCACAACGAAGATAGAGTGGACACATTTGAGATGGAAATTCTAGAGGATGCTAGGGAGGAAATAATAGAAGAAGAACTAGTGGAACTTTTCCCATTGGCTCATATTGGGCTATTACGGTAGAGGATGAGAACGCAAACCCAACAATTAGAGGAATAGTATCAAACACTACGTGGTCACAATGCGATATTGAGAGCACAAGTAATCCAATAATTGGATGGTACCATACAAATATTGGATGAATAGAGGGTAGTTAGATTACAAGATATTGGAAGTGAACCTGAGGAGGTTGAAGACTTAGCTCCAAGAAATGGTGGAGTAAATGAAGGTACAAGCACAAGTTTGCCACCTCTACCAAGCAAGCAACCTACGATAAATGAGGACATAGGAGTACTTTGGTGAGATATAGAGGATACCACCACATCACTTGAATTACACCATAATATAGTAGGTATGATAGATTCTAGTGATGAAGGAATGTCATGGTTGGTAAGAGAGCCTAGTAAAGATGAGGATGAACCGAAGAATCCTCATAATTCTTAGAGAGATCGAAGTATTCCACTTAGAGCATTGATACCAAGGCAAGTCAAGGGAGTTCAATAGGACAGACCTAAGAATGATACACAGGCATATGCAATAGCTCATTAGCAGCTGAGAAGACAAAGGAGGGAAGTTCGTCGATTGGAGAGATTGATAAATTTGCCAATCGATTGGGAAAAATAGAGAGAAGAGGTTCAGACTGACTCTAGCTTTGAAACAAACTTTTTAGATGATTATAGAGCATTATTGGCATCTTCATTCCCCTAGAGATCCTTTGAAGAAATAATATGGAGGCGTCTCTTGGGACGAGCTGATAGAAGAGTCAAAAACTTACAATAATTATCACCAAACTAGAGTCCACTGGCTAATATCAATTTGGTAGATATTACTCCTAATGATCGAATAATAAGAGAAATAATTGGACAAGGACCTCTAAGAGGAAGAGGAAGAGGTAGACGACCAGAACATGATGGGAATCTGAGTGATGTTATAATAAGAGGAGGTAGAGGACAAGGAATATTCTGACCTCCTAATCCTAGATGGCCAAGAGATAACCCGCTAGCATGTTTGAATTGGACAAGGAACCCACAACACATACTACGACTAAGAGGCATGTTATGAAATGCGGTTGGAAGACACACGGGGGGAGACCACCCCTGAACCGACAAGGACCCCAACAAGAAGCAGGTAATTGGTAGTTACCCCAAGTAAGAGAAGAGTCATCAATAGTATGAGGAGGTTTCATGCCTAGAAGAAGTGGAAGGGGAAGATACCCACGTGGTCAAAACCTTACTGGTAGAGGAAGGGTACACTTCACACATGGTGGAAACTTGGGTCAACAAAGGACCCGATCACCAAGTTTGGAGCCATAAATGATCCATAGAGATAGGAAAAGAAGTTGCTCAAGCAATAGTAGAGTGGTGAGGACACCACCACCATAAGATCAACTACCTGGATGGCAAGAAGAAATCCTACCAGGGGACGAGACTCCAATTTTCTGAACTGTACACAGTGGGAGGGCAGACGAACAGGCAACAACATCACAGGAAGGGACCAGTCAAGTAGAGGTACAGGAGGATACCACTAATTGAAACATTATGGTCGAACCTCGAGGCCAAGAGTGGGATGGAGTCATACAAGTGAATGTCACTATACAATTACACAGGAGGTAAGTATAATTAGACTAGGATTGAAAAAAAGAGAAAAAAAAAATTGAAAAAAAAAGAGAAAAAAAAAATGAAAAAAAAAAATGCCTTAGTTATAAAAATTCCTCAGGATGCAATTAAGAAGGGTGAAGTTGAAAACCGGAAACGACGACCTTTCCAGAGGAAAGAAAGCAAAAATTCTTCTAAGTAATTAAATCGTACAATGAGAAGAGAGAATCGTACAAAGTAATACTGACATGCAAATCGTACAAGAGGTTATACGGTACGATTTAGATCGTAGGATGTATGATTTGCAAACTAACCCATTTAATGTGGCATGCGGCAAAGCAGCGGTTGGAGGAAAATAAGGGGGAAAAGAAAATTTTTGAAACCAACTACTAAGTTGTCAATCATCTAGCAATGGAGCGAAAAAACATGCAACATGGTGCATGTTTAAAAAAAAAAATTAGGGTTTTATTAGGGTTTTTGAAAACTTGCTTTAAAAGGAAAGGGACTTAACCATTTTTTCACCAAGCAGGAAAAATTGAATTTTTTTCAGGAGATTGAAGGGGAAAAGTGTACGGACATAACAGAAAACTACATGGGCGAGAATTTTTCACCAGTACCTTGAAGATTGTAGACCCATTACTAAATTTGTACCAGAGAGTTCTTTTCCACTTCGAAGAATTAACCTAAGAGAGGGAAATTGAAGGTTTTTCTCCACAGAAGGGGGGAAATTCAAATTTTTGCAAGATATTACAACCAAAGACATCAGAATATGTCATCGTATGGATTTTGAATGGAGAAATTGCTGATTAAATTCAGAGGAAGCAGAGATTGGCGGTGGAAATTTGAGAAAGTGCAAGGAAACAAAGAATTGAAACCCTAAAAAGCTAAGAAATCTACAAAATACGAACTGGGAGATGTGAGGAGGGAAAATACAGACCGTACAACTGTACAGTGCAACTAGAATTTTGTCAAAGTAAAGAAAATTACGCCAGGAGTGAAAGAGTGGAAGATTTATAGAGAAAAAGTACGGAATGATAGATCGGGCCAATTCAGCAACTGGGTCGATGGCAGAATTAGGAAAGGAGACAAAAAATCCAATATTTTTCAGCAGTGAGGGTTAGCAAAGATGTATTGTACGATTTGAGGTTAGATTGTATGATTTCCAGGCAAAAGGGAGCAAGTTGAAGGGGTTTTTTACCATTTTTGGTAGTTTTTTAAGAGATCGTACAGAAGTGTACAAAATTATACAAATTTTAACGGGGAAGGTAGCCAACAGATAACAGTGTATAAAGTACTAGTAGCTCGTATGATTTCAAACCATCATTGTACGATTTGATAAAAAAATTGATCGTTGGAAGAATTGATGGGGTAAAAAGGAGAACTATCAAAAGTGTGTACGATCTGGAAAGAGACGAAGGATGATAAAACTATACACAGGACTTATAACCATATAGTGTATGCTTTTACTGAGCTTGTATGATTTATGGTACATTTTTAATTATGAAGGAGGAAGTTGAGTAATCGACGAGATGTTGGAGGAATGATATCAACAAAAGAGTTTGGACGCTGATTGCGATGGATTTCAACACATAGGGTGGAGAGATCACTAGGTCCACTACATGAGAGAGGTATACTCATGGCAGCACTTCAGGTGTTAGTTTAAGTTCTATGAAACATGTGATAATCATCTGTGGAGGAGAGGAAGATATAGTTTGTGGAGGAGACAGAGCCATTGGCGGGCACACCTAGATAGAACACCATCGAGGAACAAAGAGGCAAGAATGACCCAAGACACTACCTCACAGAGGAAATTGAGAAGTGAAGTGCATGTATAGTAGTAGGAAGAATACCTGAGCAGTGGGCAGGAGGAATTCCAGATGGAATTGTCAAATAATACATTCGTCCAGCATGGAGAGGACGCATGCAAGAAATGGTGGAATGATGAGAAGAATAAGTCTCATCCTTGGAAGAAAATATTTGAGAATGCACAAGTGTTAATCATTGCACAGATCCACCATTTCATCGAACATTCTTCCAGAACTATCTTCTACAGATAGTTCAAGCATATAATGTAGTGACAAGGACAGCCTACGTCAATGAGGGTAAGAGGTCAGTGAAGGTGGAAGTTTCAATGGAAGCATTTAGAAGAACATTTGGGCTACCGATGGAGGGCATGGAGATAGTTAAGAAATTGGTAGACCCAATTGAATCACACCACCTGGTGACCACCATGACCACTGTTAAATCACTGATAAAGGCAAAAAAAATTGGTGCAAGAATGGACGAAATAAAATAGAGCTAGTTGCAAAATGATCATTGGTTATGTGCAATGAATACAGTCATAGCTCAACTATCAGGTGATATAAGTACAACAGAGATGCCAATTTGGATGGCCCAGTGTGCATAAGGTATTACCCATGGGATTCCATATGATTGGGGTACCTATCTGGAGAGAAGAATGCACGAAGCATTGACGAAGAGACCAAAGAATTTTGGGATGGCCTTTCAGGATATAGGATTACTTTTGAATGTAGTCTCAGAAGTGGGAATGTAGTTCCCAGGGATAATGTCGCCTAGAGAAATCAGGTTGGTCCAACCAACAATATTGATATGGTTAAAGGTTGTACCCATAGCTAATATTACTTTGGAGAAACCATGCACAAGGAGTGAGCAACACAGGAGTGAAGCTTAGGAAGATACTTCTTTGAAAGAGGATGTCGATGCACATCATCGAAGAAAGCATTCTAGACAGTTGGTACCAGAACTAGAACAACAAGTACCTACACAAAGGTAGTAGGAGCAACCTCTTAATCAAGAAATGGAGAGTAGTCCTATACAGATAAGGAAGAGGAGGCAACAAGAAAGAGTGGTAGGAAGACCATCTCTAGACGTACAAAGAATAGAAAATATTTAGAAGCGATGAAGTTGGATGAGTTGTGTTGGGTGGAGGCAAATAAAATAGTACACTCTCCAAATATTTTTTATCATTTTGAGAGAATAGATGCCTCTGAATTCTTTGGAGGAATTGTGTTAGGGCATGATGGAGTAGCCACTACCCAGGAAGAAGCGGGAGTTGGACTGAGTACCGCAACAACAGAGCCCAAGAAGAAGACTCGATACAAAATTGTATTAGGAGGCTCTAGCAAGCAAGAGGTCCCAAAATATATAGAAGTGTTGCAAGAAGGAGAAGCACTTGTTGCTCAGTAGGTCATAGTTAGGGATGCATAGCAAACCCAAGAGGGAAGGGTGATAGAGGAACAACAAGTGGATGGAAATGACAAGGAAGTAGCTCAAGAAAACATAGAGGAGCCACAAGGAGGCTCAGTTGAAGTAGGAAAGGCTCAGGAACAAGTTGAGCAATGATTTCAGGAAGAGATCATAAATATTATGGATAATGAGGGGGAGGAGAAAGAGAAACAATCTCTACCTCGAGAAAATATAGATATCGAGAGAGCACTTAGAGATCTTGGAGGAATATCTAGCCACCTTAGAGAAGAAGAAGAATTCAGGTCTCCCATAGAAGAATAACATTGGGGATTACAATCCAGTTATCTCTTAGAGATACCATGGTTCAAGAGAATCACAATGGAAGAGGAGGCACATGGAATAGAGGATAAGGTGGAACACTTCTTCACTCAGTTAGGGCACATGATAAATAGTGCCAAATTGGAATTCTGTATTGGCCATGTAGGATAACTAAAGCTATGGGATCAACAAGTGTCTCTCAAGTTTGAGCAGATAACAGAATGGATGAATAGTGCAGAGCATACAAAGAGGATAGTAGATATCCACGCACAACATCCATGGAGGTTACCAAGGGAAGAGGTAAGTTGGATCAACCGATTTGCTTTGCTAGTCACCTTTTGTCAAGGCTGGAAAGAAATTATAGTACAATAGAAAGAGAAGCCTTGGGGATGGTATATGTAGTTCAAAAGTTTAGGCATTACCTATTGGCGAACCCCTTTGCAATTTATGTCGATCATCAGGTATTATTGTACTTAATAAACAAACCAATAATACAAGGACGAGTTAGTAGGTGGCTCGTTACACTCCAAGAGTTCATATTTCGTGTTGTGGTGAGACCTAGCAAGAAGCATGTGATTGCAAACCAGTTGTCTTGAATACGATTAGGGGAGCTAGCAAGAACAAGAGTTCCTGATGAATTTCCAGATGCACAGTTATTTGCCATTAATGTTGTGCCATCATGGTACAAGTTGGTTGACCAGTATCTATCCATAGGGGAGTTGCCATAAGAGATGAAGACAGCTAAAAAGAAGAGAATAATCATGAAGTCAGCATCTTTCTAGATAATAGGAGGATTGCTATACAAGATAGGAAGTGATGGTATCTTGAGGAGATGTGTAATGAAGGAATAAGTTAAGACGACATTGAAGGAAACCCATGCAGGCTTAGAAGAGGGACACATGGGACCAGATGCGACTATGTGGAAAATATTGTTATCAGGTCTATGGTGGCCCACATTGTACAATGATGCAAAAGAACACGTGAAAGCTTGCGATACTTGCCAAAGAGCAGGTAAACCAGTCAAGAAGGACTTTATGCCCTTACACCCATCGTAGCCATAGGAGTTGTTCAAACATTGGGGCTTAGACTTCGTAGGACCATTTAAGACATCTCAAATATTTGAAATGTAGATATATCATAGTGGCAACGAAATACCTCACAAAATGGGTAGAAGCAAGAGCATTGCCTGATAATTATGCCAAAAGTACAAAATGTTTTTTTATGAGCAGATAATCACAATATTTGGTATCTTGCTATGTATAACGAGTGATCCTGGAGGACACTTCGTTGATGATATTATCAAGACGCTGACGACAAAGTTTAAGATTTTACACTCCTTGTCCAATCCGTACTACCCGAGAGTGAATGGGCAGGCATAAGCAACTAATAAAGTCTTAGTATCAACTCTATATAAGACCTATGGGATAGAAGGAGCAGACTGGGATGAAAGGTTACTGTCCATTTTGTGGGTATATAGAAAAAATTTTAAACCAACAATGGAACATACCCCTTTCCAATTAATGTATGGTCAAGAAGTGGTGGTACCAATCGAGTTATTGATACCAAGTTTGAGAGTTGCAGTAGAGCATCACTTGGGGGATTAAGAAATTTTAGAGGAGTGACTGATGATGCTGATAAAACTAGATGAAAGAATATTTATGGCATAGTGGGTGATTGAGATAGCTCAAAAGAGACAAAAGCTATGGCATGACAAGCATTTGAGGAAGTTGTAACTTAGTCCAAGGGACTTGGTTCTCAAATTTAATGTGAAGCAGGAGATAAATCTAGGTAAAATGAAGATGTTATGGCTTTCCCCTTATAAAGTGATTGAAGTATTGGATAATGGAGTGATTAGGTTGCAAAACCTGAATGGGACGGAGGTACGTAACACTATAAATGGCTCAAATTTGAAGCCTTACAAAGTACAATGTTTATTCATTGCTTCAGAAGAGATTGAATTAAGAAGAGTAGACGCTCAAAATGAGGCTCATCATGAGTTAGGTCTACCCCATGAGGAGCTAGATATGGGACTCGCAAGACTATTTTTTGAAATGGAGAAGAGGCAACCAATAATTGAACAACAGGAGTTGGCACCTAGACCCGATGAAAGAAGGGTGTGAGTACATATCAGATGGGCTAACGAGACCATAAGAGAGGGATAAGAGTGGATCCCTCTAGCCACAAAAGGCTATCAAGAGAGAGCACTATTACCAAGAGCTTCAAATAGGAGGTACCCACAAATAGAGCATAGGAAACTACCTCAATAGCTGAAAGGACAAAGAAGGGTAAGGCTAATAGTGTGCAACGAAGATAGAGTGGAAACATTTGAGATGGAAATTATAGAGGATGCTAGGGAGGAAATAATAGAAGAAGAACTAGTAGAACTTTCCCCATTGGCTTAGATTTGGCTATTACGACAGAGGATGAGAACGTAAACCCAACAATTGTAGGAAGAGTATCAAACACTACGTGGTCACAATGTGAGATTGAGAGCGCAAGTAATCCAAGAATTAGATGTAACCATACAAAGATTGGATGAACAGAGGGCAGTTAGATTACAAAAGATTTGAAGTGAACCTGAGGAGGTTAAATATTTAACTCCAAGAAATGGTGGAGGAAATGAAGGCGCAAGCACAAGTTTGCCACCTCCACAAAGCAAGCAGCCTATGATAAATGAGGGTATATGAGTACTTTGGTGAGATATAGAGGATACCACCACATCACCTAAATTACACAACAATATAGTAGGTATGACATATTCTAGTGATGAAGGAATGTCATGGTTGGTAAGAGAGCCTAGTACAAATGAGGATAAACCAAAGAATCGTCATAATCCTCAGAGGGATCGAAGTATTCCACTTAGAGCATTGAGACCAAGGCAAGTCGAGGGAGTTCAACAGGACAGACCCAAGAATGATACACAGGCATATGCAATAGCTCATTAGTAGCTAAGAAGACAAAGGAGGGAAGTTCATCAATTGGAGAGATTGATGAATTTGCCAATCGACTGGGCAAAATAGAGAGAAGAGAGTCAGACTGACTCTAGCTCTGAAACAAAAAATTTAGAAGATTATAGAGCAATATTGGCATCTTCATCCCCCCAAATATCCTTTGAGGAAAGAATATGGAGGTATCTCTTGGTACGAGCTTATAGAAGAGTCTGAACCTTATGATAATTATCACCAAACCAGAGTCCATTGGCTAATATCAATTTGGTAGATATTACTCCTTATGATCGAAGAATAAGAGGAAGAATTGGACAAGGACCTCTAAGAGGAAGAGGAAGAGGTAGACGACCATAAAATGATGGGAATCTGAGTGATATTGCAATTAGAGGAGGTAGAGGACAAGGAAGATTCTAACCCCCTACACCTAGATGGCCAGGAGATAACTATTGGAACAAAATTTTCCTTTGGTTAATAGTGTTGCGCCTTAGACTTTGCCAACATTGAATAGACGGATCTAACTTAAGACTATCCATTTAATATCTAGAGAAGGCTAGTTCCTTTGGTTTTTTAGAGAAAAGGGGAACAATAAAGAAGGAAAATATAGCTGAAGCTAGAACTTTTCTCACGGTACATATTAGACAACAACTAGAAATAAATGCGCATATCACTGTCTACAAGCTTCCTTTATACCCTCACGTAGAAATCATGAATTCCTAAGTATGATTTAGACATTCATCTAACACATGTAAGCATTCCTTAATATTTAACTCCAGGAACAAGATTCATATATGCACAGTTAAGATTTTAGAATAGATACAATAAAAACTTAAAATGAATAGAAGTAAAAAAACCACATACATACACTTGCACACAAAAAATCAAAAACTAGGAGTATCTTTATTGCTTATATTCCAACAAAATGTACATACGGTCTATAAACATCCAAGAGCCAATATTTTTTTTTGGGTCACTCACCCATATATATACCCTAAAAAGAGCATCTTTCTACTGTGTACATTTTGATCACCTAATCAATTACAAGAAATTTGTCTGTAGTTTCTAAAAATCTACAAAAGATCCTCTGCAAATTAGATTTTAGATGAGCTTATCATATTACAATTATCTGGTGAACCTGCCACATTACAATCATCTGGCCTTTCCCAAGAATCAAAAATTTGGTGCCAGTGCTTGTCTCAGTTGCCAAAAATACCTTTTATGCCATTACAGCTGGCATATCATGAAATTGCGACATTCTACCTTTGCGAGCCTGCCACATTACAATCATCTGGCATTTCCCAGGAATCAAAAATTTGGTTCCAGTGCATGTCTTAGTTGCCAAAAATACCTTTTATGCCATTACAATTGGCATGTCACGAAATTGTGACATTCTGCCTATGCGAAGCTTCTTTCTCTTTGCCCCAGCAAAAATGGAACATGTCATGAAATCGCGACATTTTCATTCATTTTTCTTTGTCTCCTCTTTTACGTTGCAAAAATATGAGATGTTGTGAAATCATGACGCCTTCATCTCTTCAGCTCTATTCTTCATATTTGACCGTGAAACTGAGACATATCGCGAAATTGCGACGTTTCTGCTCTTTGGTTCACCTTGCCTCTTTCAGCCATGAAAATGCGACATGTCACGAAATCGCGATGTTCTTCGTCTCTTTAGTCCATTTGGCTTTTCTTTCGACGAAAATGAAACATGTTTCAAAATTGCAATATTCTCCTTGAATTGGGCTCTTTCATTTGCGGACTTGGGAAAAATGTGCAACGTCGAGAAATCACGATTTTTTCCTCTATTTGGCCTCCTTGCTATTTTTCACTGCAAAAACCTGACATGTCACGATTTTGCAACACCTTCTTTCCTTAACGTATTTTGCTTTGTTATTGCTCCTTTAAAATTAAGTCACTTCGATCTTCTTCAAAAAGTGCTCAAAAAGTGCTTCAACCATTTTTGGGGTTAGTCGTATTTTGACTAACATTCTTGGTGCCTTTCGAGGGATTTTTTGCTTGTAAAAAATTGAAATCAGGCCTTCATCCATTGGGAAACGAAGTCAACAACACAGTTGTAGAAAATAAAACCTTAGAAAAGCAAAAAGAAAGGAAAAATGCACTTAAAATATAAGTAAGCATTACCCCGTCAAAACTTTTGCTATAGTTTAGTGACTTATCACTAATAAGACATTCAACTTCTTGAAAACAAAATGGTTACAAAATTATTTTTAATTTTGGGAACTAGTCCCAGCTCCAGTTGAATGTTTTTGCCTAGGATGCTTGGATTTTTTGATCTTATCCATTGCTATTATCGTTTCCTGGTAATTTTTGCACACTTGGTTCCAATATTTGTCATCCAAATCAAAATAATCAATAAAAAGTTGATATATATACTGTAATTTCTCCACCTTGTCATAAGAAATTATTTTCTGTCTCAAAATTAGCTCCTGTAAGCAGGCTTTGACCTGTCATCTTCTAAATCATTTCCATCACCTGCGTCTCTTCTATAGGCTCATTCCATCCTTCTATCTCAGACTCATATTCAATGAAAACTTTCATAGATGATGAAAGTACATATTCTTTTAGCACTTTGGAACTATCATCCCAGAGGTAGGGAAGCCCATTTTGAATAGCTAAATCAAGATTTTTTAGTAACCCTTTTGCCTCAAACTTTAGCTTATACAAAAATTTGTTTCCTAGGGTTACTAATTTGAACTTCCTGAAGAATTTCTTTGTTGCAATTATAGCCTGAGACCAGGCTTCGCTCCTTAGCTTAGCTGCTATACTTTCTAGAATTTTGTTTGATAATATTTGAATTTTCGTAGCAGCATCCTCTCTTTTAAGCAAAAATGCTTCTGCAGCTTTAAATTCCTGCCCTACTACTTTGATAGTTTCCTTGAATTTGGCCAAATATAGCAACAAAGTCCTAGCTTTCAACACTAAGGACAGCAATTCTTTCAACAAATATTTTCTTATTTTCTTAAATTTCTCCTTTGAAAACCTAGACGAAGCATTTTGTTGCTCTGTTAATTGTTGTTGCAGTTGTTGTATTTGCTTATTGAGTGCTTGAATCTACGCTTTTGCTATGTTTAATTTTTATTTGTAATTTTCTGCCTCACTAGCAACGATGCTGAATTTATCTTCCCATTTTTTGGCTTCCAGAGTTAGATCTTTTTCTGCTATTTTTTGCTCCTTCACCACATACTAACTCTTTCCTTTTCTCTTGTTCTCTCAAAAACTTTTCTTTATAATGCCCTCCATGCATGTATATATTTACCAAATTTGCTTGAGCCTTTCCCCACTCATATTGCATGGGAAACTAGGAGATATCTTCATTTATTTCTTTAGCCTGATAATTTGTCACAGTCATTTCTTAGATTTCTTGGTAATGGGAGTCAATTTCAATTTCTTCCTTTGCATGTTGGCTGGGTCCAAAGAAATAATATCTTGTACAGTGGCAGATGCTTTTGGATCCTCAACTAAGTGGAAAGTCCACCAATCTAGGGTATTCTTGCTAACCTTCTTTAGATTTTCAATTTTTGCCATCGTTGGATGCAATTCAGTCCCCTAAGAAGATGTAGCTCCAATTGTTGGGATACTGATGTTAGGAAGAAAAGGGATGGGATCCAACATAGAGCTTACATTAAGCAAATACTCAGAATATGTTGCCATCTCTGGGGGAACAACCCAATTTTTTTGACAAGGATGTTATATTTTTGTTTACTTCATAAAGGGAAGGAGAATTACAATGGGAACGAGTAGAAGAAACAAAAGGATATAGTGAAGAAAACATACTTGCTCCTGGTTGAATTCATTTTTGGTCTCCTTCCTCCTCTTCTTGCTCACTGGTAAAATTTTATTTATCTTAAATATTGCCCTCATCAAGGGCTTCAGCATCTTTTTTTTCCATTTTCCTCATCGCTTGCATCAAGATTTATTATTTGTTCATCTTGGGGGGATCCTCCTTGTTGTTGTCCATCTCCAATTTCTTGTTTAACAGGAAGTTATTTTTCAGTTTCAATATTTTGGCTCTCTTGAGCCAAACTAGGTAGGTCGCATGAGACATCTCTCTGAGAATCTTTATGCTCAGCTTATTGAGCATCTACATCATCATTTCCTTCATTTTTTTGGTCTTGTCCATCTCCTTCAGACTCTCCACCTATATTGTCCTCTGGATCTTGAGGTCCTTGTTCGCTAGGAGAGTCTTGGACAACATTCTTGTCTTTTCTCTGATCAACTATCATTTTTAATTTTTTCATCCTTTCGCCTACAAGTTCATCATCAGACTCTGTATCCGAATTGGTAGGAGGTATAAATTTCACAACCCTTGAAGAATAATATTTTGCAACTGAAGTATCTACCCCAAGTGCTAAGCACTTCTCCCTTTTGGCTACCTGAATGGGCTCAACTCTGCCCTGTCCTTCTTTTCCTTCATAGCCCATTTTTAACATCATTTGGGAAGCCTTCTGACTATGAGTTTCCTCATGTTCTTTAGTAAAAACTTCCTCTATTGATATTTTCCTTGATATCCTAGGTTTTTTTTGAACAAGAGGAGGGTTTTGGGCTACTATCACTTTCTTGCCCTTATCAGATTCATGTTGCTGAGGTGCTTCTGGGCTGGATAAATGACTACCTCCAATACTAGGAGGGATCCTGACATGAAAACTATCGACCCATGACTCATAATTGGCATCATACCTAGGGTTAAATTTATTGTCATCCTTGGTGGGGTATCTAGATGAAATCATGTTAGTCTGCACTCTCATTAACCACCATTCTCAAATTTTTGCCAAAGTCCAATCTGGTCGATTTTTCAGTATTCTATTAATTCTGTCATTTTTCAATTGATGGGCCTTTACATTTTCAAGATCATATTCGAAAACCACTTCATAGAAGTCATGCCAGGGGGACAAAGGCTCCATCCTCTCTATATGCCACTCTAGGGGTTCATCTTCACTATTATTTCTGCTTTCTTCAATATCTTTCCTAATTTTAACAATAATATTTTATTTAGGTTTTATTCAAAATGGCTTGCCTCTCAGCAAACCTATTCAAGGGGTCATATTTCCACCTCTATGGAATCTCAATAAGCCTCAATTCTCTCAAATACTCTGTTATTTTCTCATTTTGCCATTTTTTCATCATAGTAATTCCTTCAAATTTGAAGGGCATGTTGCAGGTACTAGTTTTTTGAATTCCAATCCCAAACTTCATACTTATTGTTTCCATCTGCCTAACATAATATAAAGCAAATAACCTATTAGTGACATAATGGGGGAGTAAAAAGGGTTTCTCTATGAACCCATATAATCTGATACATACTCCTTGGGTCAAAATGAACCAGTCTCCCTCCTTAGCATATTTGGTCTACAAGACTTTTTCTGCTTTGCGGGTCAACCTTCTAATCTATCCATACATAATTTTCAGAGCAGGGCCTAAGAATTCCCTATTGAAATCATATTAGGACTCTGACTTATGTAGCACATTGGTCCATTCATAGACTGACAAAACTCTCCTCTTTTCATCTCTATCATTTACTGATATTAATTCTAATTCTTGAGACATGAAATAAAAGAATAATCAAACCAGATAAGAAGTGTAGCAAAAATAAAATTGAATCCCTACTTTCAAAGCTGCCAAACCCTCATGAATTTTTGAACTTAAGAACTCGGGCCAGTCAAATAAAATTGACCTTACACTTTTATTCATAATAGCAAAGTCATACATCTTAGGGTTTGACAAACATTCTACCATCGCTACTTGCCATTTCTGAACCCTTTCATCAGTTTTGAGCTCGATAATCATGGCTAGGATGGAATACAATTTAGTGTCCTTAAAAACTATAATTTATATGGGAGGTTTTGGTGGATTCATTCCCTCGGTAAGGTCTTTTAGCTGAGTAGCTAGGAAATTCCTCATTTTCTCAAACAAACTGAAATATGTAGCATACTATAAAGGATAAAAGGTTTTTATCTCTAAATAAGGGACATGGCTCATAGAAAAAGCAGAGATAAATGCATCCTTTGACATAGAAAATAAAACCCTTCCCAAATAATCCCTAATTTTCTTCTATTTTTCATCATAAAAATTGGCAATTGCCCTTACTAATTATGGGCAAGGATGAACAGGGATATATACATACCAGTATAGGAAAGAGTGGTATGTAAACATGGAAGGAGAGGACACTAAAACCCTAGTTGCTACCCGGTTCTTTATATTGCTTTGAATCTTTGGCGGGTCTTTCCACATCACAACTGTGTTTGTAGTTCAGGCATATTTATCAATAAATTTGGCACTGCTCTCCTCCCTTCTCCTTACTACCAAAGTAGTCGAGGGTGACGAAATCGATGCTTCCTGCTTCTTTTTTTATGGAGCCATTAGGAATTCTTAGGTATATGGGCACTAAATTTTTTTCTAAGAATACTTTCCAATTCCTTCTTTCTTACTGAGTATGGAGATAGCATAAATCTTCTAGTCTCTTATTATTACAATGACAATCTTCACTCTTTTCTCTCTGTGGGAGCTTAGCGATTCGCAAATGACAAAATGCCTTTCCAGTATTTCAAATTTTACTTTCATGTAGCTTGGGAGGACATGCAACATTAATGCATTAATGATGATTAGTAGATTTGATTTCTTCATATTTTTTTTTGTTTTCATTTTTGCCACCTTATTTAGAAAGTTTCTTAAAAAAAAAAAACTTGCCAGCTCATTAAATTTTGCACAGGAAACAGGAAACTACCTCATGTCAAAAATTATGCCACCTGACTGATTAATTATTCTTCCACCCGCTTATCCCTTGGCACATGGCCACTTCAAACAAGGCTTCGACTGCTGACCTTAGAAATATTTCTTGGGAAGAGTATATAACATCTTTCGATGAGTCCGTTTAATTATTCCTACTCGCTAGCTCTCAGAGGACCATGTGGTAGCTCTGAATTTGAAATTATAATACAAAAAAGGTGAAATTCTCCTCTTAAATTTATTCAAAAAATATCGGGCTCTGATTGGCTACAAAAAAAATTTACTAAGCCGCAAAAAATAGCAATATTTACAAACTTTCAAAATACTTATATTATATTATACATATAATATTTTTTCTTTGCTTTTTACTAGAAGAATAATTTCAGGTGAAATGCATTCACCATGATAGGAAGAATCCACCCATCTTCATCCTTCAACTAAAAAGCATTGAATTGCTTTTCTAAAATAATATCAAATGGTCCTTCCCAAAAAGCATCAAACTTGTCATGGTAGCCTGGTTTCACTTTCTTGATGTTCCATTTTAAAACCAGGTCACATGTCCTGAATTTCCTGAAAGTGGTTTTCTTGTCGAACCACCTTGCGATTTCTACCATATGTTTATGATGGTGGTCGTGGGCTTGCTCCCTAGATTCTTCTAGCTGCAAAAGTTGCATCAGTCGGGCAGCCATTGGATGACCTTCATCTTCATTAATCTAGTTCAGCAATTTTAATGTTGGTATCTCCATATGAATCAGCAAAACAAATTCTTTACCATAAACCAAAGCATATGGTGATGTATTGATCAATTTATTGATTGAAATTCTATCGGCCCACAGGGCTTGATTCATTAGTGAGTTCCAGTTCATTTTTTTATCCTCTAGTGTCCTTTTCAAGATTCTAAGGATATTCTTATTGGTAGACTTAGCTAGTCCATTACCTTGTGGGTAATAGTTAAAATAAGTTTTCAAGTAAATCCCATGTTGACTGGAAAACTTGATCATCTTTGCTCTAGTGAAATAAGATCCATTGTCTGTAATAAAAGAGTTTGGTATGCAAAATCTTGTAACTAGACTCTCTAAAAATTCTATCACTACTTCTGAATCAGCTTTCTTTGTTGGAATTGCTTCTACCCACTTAGTGAAGTAGTTCGTGGCAGTGAGAATGTATTTGTGGTCTGCTGATGAATTTGGCTCTATTATCCCCATAAAATCCAATCCCCACTGCTAGAAAGGCTCCTTGACTTGTATAGCTCTCAAAGGCATAGGTGCATTCCTATTTCTTCCTACATACCTCTAACACTATTCACATTTTTGGGTTACTTTGTATGCATCTAGGAAGATGGAATGCCAATAACATCTAGCTCTAAGGATCTTCAAAGTTGTTGTTCAACCTGCATAATGTCCACCTGAGAGGCCTCCATGAAATTCATCTAATACTCTCTATTTTTCATTATCAAAAATGCATTTCCATAATACACCATCAATATTTATTCTACAACCCTTCTATTCGAAGGGTATATTTTAAAGCTTGGGTTCTAAACCTTCTTCTTTGGGAAGCATTCAGATTTTTAGGGCACAACCCAGTCTAAAAATACTTCACAAAGTTGTTGATCCAATCTATACTCTCTCTGGCTTGATTATGCTCAATATTTGCCATCATGGGCTAGCTTTCCCCATATCCACTTGCTGCTTGTCTATCCAATTCTTGGCATAAAGATCTACCTCTGATTATTTTAGTCGGATGTATTTATACATCATACTCTTGTATGCGGGTCACCCACCCAGGTCTTTTTTCATCCAGTTCCCCTTGTATTATAAAATTTCTTATGTCAAGGTGAATCACATAAACAATGGTTCGACTCTAGGATAAAAAGAGCTTCAGTTTGTTCAATGATTTCATAATTTCATACACCTATTTCTCTATAAAACTATACCTCTCCTCATGCTTGTGCATGGTAGAACTCAGAAAGGTTATTGGTCTTTCTTCATCATCTACTCCCTTCTGAGTGAGAACTGTAGTATAGCTATCTTGCTATCCGACAACGTATAGAATGAAATTTCTAGAATAGTCAGGGTCGACTAGTACAGGGGCTTGAGCTATGGCTTCCAAAATTTTCTTGAAAGCTTCTTTTCTTGGCTATGTCCACTTGAAAGGATCATCCTTTTTCAATAGTTCAGTCATTGGCTTAACTATTTGGGCAAAATTGGCAATGAATTTTTTGACAAAATTTTTTTGTCCAAAGAAATACTGCAATCCTTTCTTATTAACTGAAAGTGACAGCTCCAAAAGTGCTTTCACTCTATCAGGATCAATGGACAACCCAGTTTTGGAAATAATATGCCCAAGGAGTATTCCTTCTTCTACAACAAATATAGATTTCTTAGGATTTAGGGATATCCTGAATTCTCTGCACTTTTCAAATATATGTTGCAAATGGTTGGCATGGTCTCTTTTGTCATGAGAAAAGACAGTCATGTCATCTAAATAGACAACAATGATATTATTTTCAAGCTCTCCAAAAGCTACATTCATAACTCTTTGAAAAGTTGCTCCTGCATTAGATAATCCAAAGGGCATCCTTTGGTTTGCAAATGTTCCCCACTTAGTGGTGAATGCGGTCTTATATTGATCCTCATTTCTTACCCAGACTTTATTGTAGCTATAAAAGCTGTCTAACAGGGAAAATATTTTTGCTCCTACCACCGTGTGAAGGATTGGGTCGATTTGGGGTAAAGGATAGTGATCCTTTAAAGAGGCCCTATTCAAATTTTTGAAATCGATGCATAGTCTGATCTCACCATTCTTTTTTTAGACTGGGACTAAATTAGCCACCTAGGTAGAGTGCTCGATTGGGTATATTATCTTGACCTATAGGATTTTTAACAACTCCTATTTCATCAAAGCTTCAATCTTTGGATTCACTGGACTTTTCCTCTGTCGAAAAGGTTTAGCTCCTTTCTCTAGTTTGATGGTATGCTGAATAACTTCCTTATTGTACACTCTTAAATCACTATAATTCCATGCTATTATATCTGGATATTCTCTACATAACTGCTTTATTTGTTCTAGTTCTGTTATTGTACAATTAGTACCTACTTTGATCATTTTACATGGTTCTAATTCTACCTCCTTGTACCGGTGTTTATCCACCTTAATATTTTGACCTGTGGTTCTATCGTTATTGTCAAAAAGACTCTCAAGGGTGATCAGTCCCTTGGGAATATGGTTGTTTCTTAACTGAATCAGGCTCTCTTCATCCTCTTCTTGTAGCACTCTATCATTAGAGCAATTCACCTCATGTATCATAAAATCCAATATTTGTTCATCATTCTCGAATACCTACCAAAAAATGTCTTTATCATGCATAGAAGGCCTATAAATTAGTCTCATTGTTTTAGACTTTTGGATAACGTTGCTAACTGGGCAAAATTTAGATCCAACTAATGCCAACAGGTCTGCATGAGTGTTGCTTTCCCTTGAAATAGATTGCATGTTCAGAGCTTCAAAATATTCCAAGAGATATAACACTTTATTCTTGTAAGCCCTTAGGTAATGTTGCTTACAAATGCATTTGCTAGTAACTTGCTTCACTATAAGTTTTGAATCTTCAAAAATCAGCAACTATTTTACACCTAGCTTTTTAGCTTTTTTGAGTCCTAAGTACAATGCTTCATACTCAGATGAATTATTGGTGCAAATCCATGTCAACATATATGAAAATACCTTTTCTTTTCCAGTAGGAGAAATCAAAACAATCCCAGTACCTGCTCCGTTCTTGCATCTCGAACCATCAAAATATAGTTTCCAGAGCTGGCTGGCAAAATCATCTTTTTTAGGGACAAAAACAGGTAGATTTTTTGGCTTCTCGATGGAATAGCTCCCTATTTCTATTTCTACCATGGCATTAAAATATTTTAATGAAAACTAATCCTCGGATTGGAGTTCTTCCAAGGTCTCTTCCATTAAATCTATGTCCTCTAAATCCTTGGACAACATGTTGATAGTGCTTGTCTCTTCCAGTATTTCTACATGAAAGGTAGATGGTTTTTCATTGAAGATATTAACTCTTCTACCTTTGAACAGTACTACCAAATATGAATAATCTAGAGACAAATAACCTCCCACTTCGACCGTGAATTCTCTGGATAAACACATAGCAAAGTATGGTTCTAAATCCACAACAAATACTTCTTGTATGACAAATACTTGGGGCATCCTATGGAGCTGAATGGGGATGTCTTTGATCACCCTAAAAGATTTCACTGGGGTGCCATCTAATTGCAAAACACCAGGATGGATCCTAGTATATTCCATTTCCATTATATCACACACTGCTTTGGGCATCACTGTAGTTGCTGCCCCTATGTCAATCATGCAGTTGTGGACTATCCACCCCTCCATTTGCAAGGATAAACAGAACGCAGGTGGTCTATTTTTCCTAGTAGTTGACATAACATTTGCTTGTATAACATTTGAGAAGGAGGGATTTTTGCTCTTACCTTTAGTCAACTTTAGAGATTCCTAGAGGAGGTCAATCTGACCTGGAATTTATAGTGCGTCATACATGCTCATTTTCGAGGGAGTCTTCTTCATCTCCTCTACAATGTTGAACAAAGGGGTTGTAGATGAGGGTGCCTCGACACTTTTCTCCCTTCCACTAGTTGATGCATCATATATATCTCTGTAGCCCTGAGTGGCTTTTGTTCTTTTTCTTTTGGTTAATGAAGGAAATTTGAGTTTCTCCTTCACTTGATCTTGAGTTTCGTCTCCCTTTCTAGGAGGAAACTCTTTCCTTGGTGTTGGAACAGAAGTCCGAGGAGGGTTAGAGCATCATTTTTCATTTGACTGATCCTTCTAAGGAGTAGCCCTAGGGGTAGGAGGAAAATTTAATGGTTGGAGTTCCTTCGGATCGACTTGTAATGGCTGTTTTCTTGATCTTGTCAGGACTGCAACTTGCTTGACTGAAGGCATTACCAAGTTCTGGTGAACTTATCTGATTATGTTCACCTGACCTTTCCTAGTTTCTTTAGCTCTTTTATTTATCACACTTTGTACATGGTGTTGATGAGTCATACATGAATCCAATCCATGAGGTTCATTGCACGTAGAACACCAATAATTAGCACTGGTGGGTTCTCCATTATCTCCTGCTTCATTAGCATACACAATATTTTTTCTTTCTTGTCCTCTACCACTTGTTGAATCCTCATTTCTTTGTATCTGTGGAAATCTCTTTGGCTGGAAATTTCATTTAGCTTCTGTCTTCTTCATTGATGATATTTCATTTGATAATGTTTTCATTGTATCAAACTATGGTTGTCAACTGGTTATCTGGGGAAGCCGATGCAAGGGGTGGAACAGGTAGTGCAAGAGGTACAGGAGGTGCGGCTATAGTTGGGACAACCCGCATTGATGGGAGTATAGGGAGATTAGGATCTGAGGCTTGGGAAAGCTCTGGTGAAATTGGCAATAGAGTCTTTGAGGGATATTTCTTAGTGGTGATGAGATCAGCTTCTCCTTTGGCTGCTTCTAGATAGATAGCAGGGAAAGTGTTTACATGATATTGCCTTATAATTATGTTGATATCTAAATCAAAAGCCCTTAGATAGTAGCATATCACTTGGTCTTAGTTGGGCTTTAGACCCTGGGGCACTCTATCTCAAGTTCATGTGAATCTGATGTTGAAATCCTGGATTTCCTCTTGTGGATGCCTCTTGATGACAGTGAATTGATTCAGTAATGTGAATGGATCTCCATATATATTGAATTCATAGGCCAAACAGCTTGCAAGTGCTGCCCAAGAAGTAATGGATCCAGCAAGAAGCACTCTGCACCAATAGAGCATCTTCCCTTTCAAAGATATGACTAGCAATCTGACCATTACATCTTCTTGGGTAATATTGTAAATGGCTACTAACGATGAAACATCCAGACAATGTTCCTCTACTATCTTCCCTGACCCATAAAAATTTGGCAATGCCTTTAGTGTAGCCTGGGGAATTTGATTCTAAGCTCCTAAGTTTAAAGGACCAATTTGGTTCCATACAAGATGGGCTAGGACAAGAGGAGCAACCATGATTGCTAGTGTATTTACAGTTACTATAGGGCTATTTGCAGATGTCCCTATAGTAGGTACTCTACAACTGTCACTAGTACCGGGTGGATTAGATCGTGTGGCTAGCACGGGATGTGCTTTCAAGCTTTCGAGGTGTAACTCAAAGAACTTGGTGGGTTCTTCAGAGTTTCTAGTTTGGGATCTGGTTATCATATGACTTTATAACCATATATTTTTAGATAAGGTTTTTATTTCAGTCTAAACCCTCTTAAACAGAGTCGCCAAGTGTTTTTTTCTTGAGAATTTTCACAAAAGGCTTTGAAGTAAAACATAAAATTTATAAAATACTATGGGATTTTTAGGTCCCACCGGGCGTGCCAAAAACTGTTGGAAAAAAATTTTCCTTCGGTTAATAGTGTTGCGCCTTAGACTTTGCCAACATTGAATAGACAGATCTAACTTGGGACTATCCATTTAATCTCCAGATAAGGCTGGTTCCTTTGAGTTTTTAGATAAAAGGGGAACAAGAAATAAGGGAAATATAGCCGAAGCTAGAACTTTTCTCATGGTACAGATTAGACAACAACTAGAAATAAATGCACATATCACTGTCTAAAAGCTTCCTTTATACCCTCATATAGAAATCATGAATTCCTAAGTATGATTTAGACATTCATCTAACACATGCAAGCATTCCTTAATATTTAACTCCAGGAACAAGATTCATATATGCAAAGTTCAGATTTCAGAACAGATACAATATAAACTTAAAATGAATAGAATTCAAAAAACCAGATACATACACTTGCACACAGAAAATCAAAAACCAGAAGGAGGAGTATCTTTATTGCTTGTATTCCAGCAAAATGTACATACAATCTGTAAACATCCAAGAGCTGACCTTTTTTCATGGGTCGCTCACCCATATATATACCCTAAAAAGAGCATATTTCTACTGTGTATATTCTGATCACCTAATCAATTACAAGTAATTTATCTATAGTTTCTAAAAATCTACAAAAGATCCTCTGCAAATTATATTTTAGATGAGCTTGTCATATTACAATTATCTGGTGAGCCTACCACATTACAATCATCTGGCATTTCCTAGGAATCAAAAATTTGGTGCCAGTGCATGTCTTAGTTGTCAGAAATACCTTTTATGCCATTACAGCTGGCATGTCATGAAATTGCGACATTCTGCCTTTGCGAGCCTGCCACATTACAATCATCTAGCCTTTCCCAGGAATAAAAAATTTGGTTCCAGTACATGTCTCAGTTGCCAAAAATACCTTTTATGCCATTACAGCTGGCATGTCACAAAATCACGACATTTTGGTACCTTTTGCTTTGTCTCCTCTTTTAGGTTGCAAAAATGTGACAATTCACAAAATCGTGACACCTTTGTCTCTTCAGCTCTATTCTTCATATTTGACCGTGAAACTAAGACATCACGAAATCACGACGTTTCTGCTTCTTTGGTTCACGTTGCCACTTTCATCTGCGAAAACGTGACATGCCACAAAATCATGACATTCTTCATCTCAGTCCCTTTGGCTTTTCTTCCGACAAAAATGAAACATGTCGCAAAATTGCGACATTCTCCTTGACTTGGGATCCTTCATTGGTGGACTTGGCAAAAATGTGCAAAGTCATGAAATCGTGACTTTTTCCTCCGTTTGGCCTCCTTGCTATTTTTCACTGTGAAAACTCGAAATGTCGTGATTTCATGACACCTTCTTTCCTTAGCGTATTTTGCTTTCTTATTGCTCCTTCAAAAGTAGGCCGCTTCGATCTTCTTCAAAAAGTGCTCAAAAAGTGCTTTAGCCATTTTTGGGGTTAGTCATATTTTGACTAACAATAACTTGCTAGAATTTTTGAATTGGACAAGGAACCCAGAACACATACTATGACTAAGAGGCATGTTACAAAATGCAGTTGGAAGACGCATGGGGGTAACCACCCCTGAACCGACAAGGACCCTAACGGGAAGCAGGTAAATAGCAATTACTCAAAGTAAGAGAAGAGTCATCAATAGTACAAGGAGGTTTCATGCCTAGAAGAAGTGGAAGGGGGAGATACCCACGTGGTCAAAACCTTGCTGGTAGAGTAAGGGCACAATTTGCAGATGGTGAAAACCTAGGCCAACAAAGGACCCAATCACCAAGTATGGAGCCACAAATGATCTGTGGAGATAGGCAAAGAAGTTTCTCAAACAATAGTAGAGTGTTGAGGACACCACCACCATAGGATCAACTACCTGGATGGAGAGAAGAAAGCCTACCAGGGGACGAGACTCCAATTTTCCAATGTACAATACCGAACTATACACATTGTGGGACAACAAACAAATCGAAAAACAACATCACAGGCAGGGACCAGTCAAGTAGAGGTACAGGAGGATACCACTAATCAAAACGTTATGGTCGAACCTCGAGGCCAAGAGTGGGATGGGGTCGTACAAGTAAATTTCACTGTACGATTACACAGGAAGTAAGTATAATTAGATTAGGATTGAAAAAAAAAATTGAAAAAGGAAAATTGAAAAAAAAAGAGAAAAAATGAAAAAAAAAATTGCCTTAGTTGTGAAAATCCCTCGGGATGCAATTAAGAACGGCGAGGTTGAAAACTGAAAATGATGACCTTTCCAGAGGAAATAAAGCAAAAATTCCTCTAAGTAATTAAATCGTACAATGAGAAGAGAGAATCGTACAAAGTAAGACTGCCATGCAAATCATACAAGAGGTCGTACGGTACGATTTAGATTGTAGGATGTACGATTTGTAAACTAACCCATTTAATGCGGCATGCGGCAAAGCAGTAGTTGGAGGAAAAGAAGGGGAAAAGACAAATTTTTGAAACCAATTGTTGATTTGTCAATCATCTAGCAATGGAGGGAAAAAGCATGCAACATGGCACATGTTTTTAAAAAAAAAAAAATTAGGGTTTTATTAGGGTTTTTTTGAAAACTTGCTTTAAAAGGAAAGGGACTTAACCATTTTTTCACCAAGCAGGAAAAATCGAATTTTTTTTAGGATATTTAAGGGGAAAAGTGTACAAACATAACATAAAACTACATGGGTGATAAATTTTCACCGGTACTTTGAAGATTGTAGACCCATTACTAAATTTGTACCAGGGAGTTCTTTTCCACTTCGAAGAATTAACCCAAGAGAGGGAAATTGAAGGTTTTTCTCCACATAAGGGGGAAAATTTGAATTTTTCCAAGATATTACAGCCAAAGACGTCAGAATACATCATCATAAATATTTTGAATGGAGAAATTGATGATTAAAGTCGGAGGAAGTAGAGATTGGCAGTGGAAATTGGAGAAAGTACAAGGAAACGAAGAATTGAAACCCTAAAAAGCTAAGAAATGTGGCAAAGGCGAGTTGGGAGACATGAGGAGTGAAAAATCCAGACTGTATAGTTGTACAGTGCAGCTACAATTTTGTTAAAGTAAAGAAAATTATGCCAGGAGTGAAAGAGTGGAATATTTGTTGAGAAAAAGCATGGAAGGATATATCGGGCCAATTCGACAACTGGGTCGGTGGCATAATTGGGAAATGAGACCAAAAATATGATATTTTTTAGTAGTGAGGGTTAGCAAAGACGTATTGTATGATTTTAGGGCATATTGTATGATTTCCAGGCAAAAGGGTGCAAGTTGAAGGGGTTTTTTGCCATTTTTGGTAGTTTTTAAGAAATCATACAAAAGTGTATAAAATCGTACAAATTTTAAAGGGGAGGGCATCCAGTAGATAGTAGTGTATAAAGTACTAGCAGCTCGTATGATTTTAGACCATCATTATATGATTTGACAAAAAAAATTGACCATTGGAATAATTGATGGGGTAAAAAGGAGAACTGTCAAAAGTGTGTATGATCTGGAAAGAGATGAAGGATGATAAAACTATACACAAGACTTAGAATCGTACAGTATACACTTTTATTGAGGTTGTATGATTTTTGGTACATTTTTAATTTTGAAGGAGGAAGTTGAGTAATCGGTGATATGTTGGAGTAATGATCTCAACAGAAGAGTTTGGACATCGATTACGATGGATTTCAACACATAGGGTGGAGATATCACCAGGTTCGCTACACAAGAGAGAGGAATACTCACAATAGCACTTCGAGCATTAGTTTTAGTCTCATGAAAGGTGTGGTAATCATCCATGGAGGAGAGGAGGATATAGGTCATGGAGGAGACAAAGCCATTGGCGGGCACACCTAGATAGAACACCACCAAGGCACAAAGAGGCAAGAATGACCCAAGACACTACCTCACAGAAGAAATTGAGAAGTGAAGTGCATGTATAGTAGCAGGAATAATACCTGATCAATGGGTAGGAGGAATGCCAGGTGGAATTGTCAAATATTACATTTGTCCAACATGGAGAGGACGCATGCAGGAAATGGTGGAATGATGAGAAGAATAAGTCTCATCCCTAGAAGAAAATATTTGAGAATGTGCAAGTGTCAGTCATTGCGTAGATTCCACCGTTTCATCGAACATTATTATAGAACTATATTCTATAGATAGTTCAAGCATATAATGTAATGACAAGGATAGCCTACGTCAATGTGGGTAAGAGGTTAGTGAAGGTGGAAGTTTCGATGAAAGCATTCAGAAGAACATTTGGGTTGCCAACAGAGGGCATGGAGATAGTTAAGAAATTGGTAGATCCAAATGAATCACACCGCCTGATGATCACCATGACCACTGTTAAATCACTGATAAATGCTAAAATTTCTAATCCAGGAATGCGCAAAATAAAACAAAGCTAGTTGCAAAATGACCATTAGGCATGTGCAATGAATACATTCATAGCTCAACTATCAAGGGATATACAGACACCAGATATGCCAATATGGATGGCCCAATATGCATAAGTTATTACCCAAGGGATTCAATATGATTGGGGTATCTATGTAGAGAGAAGAATGTATGAAGCATTGATGAAGAGACCAAAGAATTTAAGGATGGCCTTTCAGGATATAGGATTACTTCTAAATGTAGTCTCAGAAGTGGGAATGCAGTTCCTAGGGTTGACGCTGCCTAGAGAAATTAGGTCGGGCAAACCAACAATATTGATATGGGTAAAGGTTGTACCCATATCTAATATTACTCTAGAGAAACCACGCACAAGGAGTGAGCAACATAGGAGTGAAGCTCAGGAAGATACTTCTCTGGAAGAGGATTTTGATGTACATCATCGGATAAATCATTCTAGACGGTTGGAACCGGAACTAGAACAAGTACCTACACAAAGGTAGTAGGAGCAACCTCTTGAGCAAGAAATGGAGAGTAGTCCTATATAGATAAGGACGAGGAGGTAACAAGAAATAATGGTAGGAAGACCAGCTCCAATTGTATAGAGAATAGAATAGTCAGATTCAGAAGCGATGAAGCTAGATGAGTTGTGTTGGACAGTGGCAGAGAAAATAGTATGCCCTCCAAATATTTTTTATTATTTTGAGAGAATGGAAGCCTCTGAATTCTTTGGAGGAATTGTGGTAGGGCATGATGGAGTAGCCACTACCCAGGAAGAAGTAGGATTTGGACCGATTACCGCAACAATAGAGCCCAAGAAGAAGACTCGATACATAATTGTATTAGGAGGCTATAGCAATCAAGAGGTCCTGAAATATATAGAAGTGTCGCAAGAAGGAGAAGCACTTGTTGCTCAACAGGTCACAATTGGGGATGCATAGCAAACCCAAGAGGGAAGGGTGATAGAGGAACAACAAGTGGATGGTAGGGACAAGGAAGTATCTTGAGAAAACATAGAGGAGGTACAGGGAGGCTCATCTGAAGCAGGAAAGGCTCAGGAACAAGTTGAGCAGCGATCTCAGGAAGAGATCATAAATATTATGGATAATGAGGGGGAGGAGAAAGAGAAACAATATCCACATTGAGAAAATATAGATACTAAGAGAGCACTTAGAGAGCTTTGAGGAAGCTCTAACCACCTTAGAGAAGAAGAAGAATTCATATCTCACACAGAAGAAGAACGGTGGGGATTGCAATCCAGTTATCTCTTGGAGATATTATGGTTCGATAGAATCACAAAAAAAGAGGAGGTACATGGAATAGAGGATAATGTGGAACACTTCTTCGCTCAGTTATGCCATGTGATAAATAGTGCCAAATTAGAATTTTGTATTGGCCACATAGGAGAACTGAAGCTATGGGAGCAACAAGTGTCTCTCGAGTTGAAGTGGATAACAGAATGGGTGAATAGTGCAAAGCGAAAGAAGAAGATAGCAGATATCCATGCACAGCATCCATGGATATTACCCAGGGGAGAGGTAACAATGATGTTGGGAAGAGAATACTTGCCAGAAGGGATGACCACAAACTACAGGAAGGACCCAAGGATTTATTTGGACCGAGTGATTCATCCAACCTTCCTAACCAATACGATAGAAGTGGAATATAGAAGGGTCGCTACATGATTTTCCATTAACCTACGAAAGTTGAACTTCCTAAAACATTAGATAGAGTGGCTGAGTTTTGGGTTGGTAGAAATCCATCTGCTCAAGGAGGCACAGGTAGAAGAGACCACAGCCAATCAAAAGGAATTGGCCGCAATGGAAGATGAACTACAAAAAAATAGAACTACGATAGAGGGGAAAATAAAGAAGTTGTAGGATGATCTGTCAAGACTCAAAGTAGATTTTGAAGCCAAAATTGTGACACTTGAAGAAGAGAAGTGACAGATTTTCTAGATGGTAGAAAACATGATTAAGGAGTTAGAGGCACAAATCAAAGTGAAGGATGAGCAGATGATAGCTCAGTTGACCAAAAATAATGAGAAAATTGCTACACAGGACAAGCAGATAGAGGAGCTGACAAGAGACAACATGATGCTCAATGAGATGATCATTGAGAAGCAAGCTCAAGTCAAGACCAAAGAAGACTAGGTTTGAGCTCTAGAATTTGACATCCAACACCACTTGGAGACCATTTACGAGAATAATGAGTAACTCCAAGTGACGGCTCGAGCAGAAGCTCATTGGAAGTAGAAGTTGACAAATATTACCTTCGAATGATAAAAGAAGATGATGGACTTTATGAAAGCTATCGAGGAAAAGGCTAACCTTCACAGAGCCAAAGCCGTCGAGATGGGGAGCTATGCAGCCAAGCTAAAGAATGAACGGGAAATGTACAAGACCCAAGTCAAGGACTTGGAGGCTGAAGTAGCTCGACTAGAAGCCCAACAAAATAAGTTGAACGATTCATCGAGGAAGCCAACTAAAATAAATGGTAGGGCAGATATAGGCAGCAAATCCACTTCCTAGAAGAAGAAAAGGTGATTTTCTAAATTTTGACAATTTTGAGATGATTTGCTCAAGTTTTAGGAAATCGTACAATGGAAGCAAATCATATAGGGTATCATACAACTAAAGTGGCAAACTATACAGAGCAGTAGCAAATCGTACAAGGCACACCGAAATTCACTCAAATGCAAAGGAAATGTAATTTCAAGATGAAATATCGCATGGATTTGCTAACCTAAGGTGTAAACTTAGGAAATTGTCAAAATAATGTATTCAGTTGTATATGGGTAGTTGTGAATAACGGATTGTCTCATGAACCACTTTGGAACGGCCTGGGCAACATTATATAAGGCCCCATTTTTGAATTTATAGGTCTGGCTACTAGTTTACTAATTATTAGTTGCTAGAGTAGAGAGATATACATGTTTTTGAGTTATTGCAATTACTATGAGAGAGTTTCCACATTGTAACTGAGTTGATAACCATTAATGAGATTAACAGATGTTGTGGATGATAGTATACCATCATGTTGTGTATGTTTGATGCATTGTGGATGATTATTATGTAATTGAGTTTCTTCTTTACTGTTATAAGTTAGTTGTAGGCTTTGTTGTAGATTGTGAGTAGATTGTTACTGGTAGAATCATGGAGAATGATCAAGGAGTATGACGTTGTTGGCAAAGATGTATTGAAGTTGACTGTATGATTTTTGGACATAATTGATTGGATGGAATCTCTCACTAGTCCAGATTGGATGTTTTTCTTGTGAATGAAACTATCTTGTTTAGGTTGTTAGACCTTTACAAAACATCTCGAAGAGAGACTGGAATAGAAGATTATATTAATTAATATCCTACTATACCTTTAGATCATACATCATACAAATCGTACAAAGAGATATTACCTGATTTGGTAAAATAGGGGATTGACAAGAACTTACATGATTTGGCAGTGTTGGTAAGTCAGCTTGAACGATTACAAAACCATATATGATAGCCTCCAAAATAGTATCTATCAGTTTTTCTGAGTGCAATATCATACCATCTTGGTCACTGTACGATCTGAGATCATACAGTGTATGTAATTTATTTTTGTACAAGCAATTGATAGATCGTACGAGGGTCATTTGGGGGATCAAAATACTATTCGATTTGGTAGATTCAACCTAGGTATCATTCTTACCTCTAGAGAACACCTCCCCACTAGGAATACTCCACCGCTATGTTGCATAAAATACTCAAAAAGTCACACCGATGGATCAGGAACAATACTTCAATCTAGTGTTAGGGAACAAGCAAGGAGCAAAACTAGACACAACCTCTCTCATGGAAGAGGAGATTCAACCTATGAGTGAGACCATAGGAGGGGAATCAGAGTAGGGGATAGTCTTAACTCAAGAAATAGATATGAAAGAAGAAAATAAAAACAAATATATCCCTAATTTAGGGATTCATAAAGTGGAGAAGAAAAAAAAACCAAACCAATCTGTAGGGAGGAAGACAAACAAGTAAAAGATGGAGGAACAAGGAATAAATTTGAGCCAGAATGGATAGGTAAAATCGATGGCTGATTTTTTCTCTACCCATTCTCAATGATTTTAATTATTTTAAATATGATGGGTTTAGGTAGCTACCCCAGAAAAAAGGCAATCAAAAATATTATCATGGATATGAGTCCAAATATAATTTTGTTACAAGAAAACAAAAATGCAAGGAGAAGACTTACAAAAAATTAATAGGAGGATATGGAAAAAAAAGAGAGATCCTCACTCAATTGACACAGGGAAAATCCCCAACTGTTCCTAGCAATAGGGGGGTCTCTACGATAGGCGTGTTGATGGATTGGTTACAAAATAGAGAAAATGGAAAATACTTGACTATAGTTAATTTCTATGGAGCATAGACGGTCAAATTACAAAGGGATTAATGGGCATCCATCCAGAATTTTAGAGACAACTACCTGGAGGACCAATGGATTGTGGGAGGAGATTTCAATGCAATTAGAATAGAGGAACAACAAGGAGGCAAAGCCATGTTGGAAGAAAATGATAAGTTATTTTTAGCAATAATATGTCAAGTGAATCTAATAGATATCCCAACTATGGATAGCTCCATGACTTGGAAAAATAGAAGAAATGAAGGGGAGACAGTCAAATCTTGTTTGGATCGTTTCTTCATAGGGGAGGAATTATTCCTGCATACCAAGCATCAAGTGAGGGTCATGGATAGGATTTCTTCATATCATTTTCCCATAAGCCTTACCATAGAATAAGATAATCATAAAGTTGTAGAAACTTTTAAATTTGAGCTATGGTGAATGAAAGATGAGGATTTGGAGGACCACATAAAGGAATGGTGGAAATTAGTGAAACCAAATTTGGGACAACCCAATTCAAACTCCACAAACAACTAAAATATGTGAGGACCCAACTAAAGGAGTGGAGTAAACACAAGAGGGAACTCACTATAATCCAAAATAATGAAATCAAGGATCGGAAGGAGAAGTTTTCTCAGGAGATAAGATAAGAAACTATTACAAAATATTTGTTGCAATGTGAGGCAGAAATTATTAGGAGAGAGGAATATTTGGAGGAACAAGAATAGATCTATTGTAGGCAAAGGGTTAGAGTTACATGTTTAAAGAAGGGGGATCAAAACACAACTTTCTTTCATAAGACAACAACAACTAGAAGTCAACATAATAGAATTATAGGTCTTACAAATATGATGGGTCAGGTATTAAAACCAGTGGAAGTAAAATGAAAACTATAGTAAATCAATACTTTCATACTCTTTTTAGTAGCAACAAAAATTTAAATGCTACATAGCAGGAGAAGATACTAGAGGTAATTCCACAATTAGTAAAATCTAAACACAATAAATTATTAATGGAGGAATTTCTTTGGAACAAACATCGCAAATCATACAAAAAATGCAAACAAGAAATACTCCGGGACTAGATGGATTCCCCATTGAATTTTATCTAAATTTTTTGGAAATTGTGGGCCAAGCAATGGTGGAGGCACTGGAGGAAATTAGATAGAGTAAGCAAATGTTAAAAGCCTTGAATCATACTTTTATCACTTTAATTCCTAAGGGCCCACCTAGTGAGATAATTGAGAACTATAGGTCTATTTCACTATGTAATGTAGTATACAAGATATTAATAAAGCTTATGGCAGAGAGGTTAAAATATACCAAATCTGATTTCAAGTGATCAAGGTGGTTTTGTTGAAGGCATACAAATTCTATATGGAATAGTAGTGGCCTAGGAGGTGATACACAATGTCCAAGGAAAAATACCCGAGTATGTTTATTAAATTAGAACTTTCTAAATATTTTGATAGAGTAGACTAGTCCTTTATGAAAAGTATTTTAGAAAAAATGGGCTTTGCATAGGAGTGTAGAGATTGGGTAAAAGCCTATACACAAACTACATATTTCTCAGTTCTAGTAAATGGTAGTCCATATCCCATGTTCACAACAGGAAGGGGGCTGAGGCAAGGTAACCCTCTTTCACCTTACCTTTTTATCCTTTATGCAGAGGTTCTAGGGAGACTATTAAAAAAATGGAGACAAGAAGGGGAGGCTAAGGGGTATAAAAATAAGTTCTAAGATTGAGATAAATCACCTCCAGTTTGTGGATGATACTGCTCTTATTAGTCAAGCCAATATCCTAGTAGCAAGAAATATAAAAGAATTTTTAGATGGGTATACTTAGGCTACTTGGCAAACTTTTAATGAAAAAAGTCTCAAATAGTTTTTGTCAATACAACGAAGAGGGTGAGGATAAAATTATACAGTTGTTGAACTTTATGGAAACTCCTTTACCTATACAGTATTTAGGAGTACCTTTATCTGTAAAGAAAACAAAAAGCAAGGAGTGGAAAGGGTTTCTTGATAGACTTCAAGCTAAGTTGAGAAATTGGACACACAAATGGCTAAGCTTGGGAGGAAGGTTTACAATAATTAAATTTGTGCTACAAGCTCTTCCAGTTTATAAATTTTCCATACTTCAGGTTCCAAATAAAATTCTAAAAGATATTGATAAATACACAAGAAAGTTTTTGTGGTCAGGTGTAGGGGAAGAACAAAAATGAGCACTAATTGGGTGGGAGAAGATATGCCAACCAAAAAAACAAGGAGGATTGGGTATAATATCAGCATCCCAAAGCAGCAAGGTACTAGTAGGGAAGCTATATTGGATATGGTTTACAACTACTGGAGGCTTATTGAGCAAACTATTACAAGACAAATATTACCTAGGATAGGCTGAGAAATACATCTCAACTCAAAGTGGAAGGAGAAGGATTTACGGTATGAAGAACAATGGAAGCAGACCAGGAGTTAATAAAGCCATACCTTTATTCATAATTAGGGGATGGAAAGGATGTTCTTTTTTGGGAGGATTCATGGAATCAATCTCAACTAATTATTCAAACATTCCTAGAGATGGAGAGTTAGAAAGTAGATCTCCAAAAGGTAGGGTGGTGGAAAGCCTCTTGCTATATGAAATCATGGAATCAATATGTGCCAGACTTACTGTAATGGAAATATCCCCGAGAATGACCAGTGAGGGGGACAGAAAAACTAACCAAAAAACTATGGAGACATCTTTAAAGACATCCAGTTCAATACAGTTCTACGAGGGATATACTTGTATGAGGAGGAAGTAAGTTGAGAATATATAAGGTAAAGGAGGGATACAAGGTAGTGTGTGGATATGATATTACCCCAACATCACTTCCATGGGAATTTTTATGGCAAAAGGAAGGATGGCCAAAAATTAACATTTTCTCATGGCTAATTAACCACATAAAGTGCTTGATATTTGATAATTTGAGAAAAAGAGGTTTCTACGGGTCTTCCAAATGTGTTATGTGTGGAAAGGCAGAGGAGACCTTGAATCACCTCTTTTTTGGGTGTTCTTTTGCCAAAGATATATGGATCAGTTGGTGGAGGTAGATGAGACAACATTGGGAAATTTTTGAGAGCCAAGAAAGCTTTTATGAGAAATGGAAATAGTGCAAATTTAAGACTAGAACAATGAAAATGGTATGGAAGTTGGGACCTAGCTTCATATGGTGGCAGTTATAGCTAGAACAAAATGCACACATATTTAGATTAGAGCATAGAACAAGGGAGCAAGTTTGGGAGAGGATTATGAGTAAGTTAATGGAAACACTTTCCATTAGATTACAGGAGGAAATAAACATAGAAATATAGGAAGTGACTATTATAAGAAGCTTTAAAATAATAGTAAAACAAAAACAACTAAGGTTTTATTGCACAGGTGAGATCTTCTTGAATAACATAGAGTGGAGGTCACCTCCCAAAGAGTGGGTGAAGGCAAACACAGACAGGGCTTCTACTAAAAATCCTAGAAAATCTAGTTTTGGCATTATCATAAGAAATTGGAAAGGAGAACAAGTGTACTAGAGAGCAGAAGGTATGGTGGAAATAACAAATAATGAAGAAGAAGGATAGGTGATCTTGTCAGCATCAATGATAGCTGTAAATCTACATTTATATGAGCTATGGATAGGGACAGACTCTCAGGTATGGGCTTGATTCTTGGATCCAATAAGCCCATTTCAAGTGTTGGGAATTGGAGAAAGAAGGAAGGTGGACATAGTTCAAAATATCTGGAAGGTTTTTCAACATGTTTTTATTATTCATATTAAGCGAGAGGGAAGTAGGGTGGCAGATTATTTAACAAAATGAAGAAAAGAACTAGAGGAAGGGTAATATGTGGACTCTCAAATGGAAAATCAGATAAGTTGGTGCCAAATAATCCAAGGGATGTGAGAGGTGGTACAGGAAGATAGCAGACATGTTCAAGATTCCAATAATAACTTCAAAGCATCATAAAGATAGATGGATGGACTACAAAATTTAAATGACTAAGAAAATTTTGAATTCAACAATGGTTATGCTGATGTGTATGATAACTATATTATGGTGGCCTTAGGTGATGTTTTCAACAAACACACCTATATATTGTTTTTATGGTTAATTTTTGAGCCAGGAGGGATTGGAGGAGGATTTTCTTCTTCCCTTGTTTCCTGTAAAACTTATATTAATTTGTAACACAACTTCTATAAGTATAATATATTTTTCATTTTTTTTTAAATAAATTAATTAATTAACAAATGAATTTTACTATAAATAAGTGCAAATGGTTATCAAGTTTACTTTTCTTAATATAACACAAATATTGGATTGAACTTAGACATTGCCATTATAAACCCTATCTCATTGGTTAAAATAAATTTAATGGGATCTCAATCCTCCAAGACTTCGAACTAGGATAGCCAAATGGAAAGCACTTGATTGCTACCAACCAATCAATCCCCTTCTGAGTACACCGTGGTTTGAACCTTGGTCTCCCTAAAGAGAGCCCAAAATCCTTACCACTGCATTGTCCTTGTAGACTATTATCAAGGCTATTGAATTTAATGATGCTTAGGAAATATACTTTCACTTGTTAATGGATTACATATGAACTCAAGCGAGTTTTTAAGTGTATTATTAGAATATTTTTTTGTTCAAATAGAAGCTATGTATTGTTTTGAAGGGATATTCATGCAACTAATTATATGCACGTTAAATGAATTATAGTTTTGCAATTTGTAATTATGTTAAAGTTAAAAGATGTTAAAGAGCTAATTACATAAAAGAAAGTGAAGAATATATTTGATAAAAAATAAAATGAAGAATATGGTTTAATTGACCTAATAGTAAATGTAATATTTTTATTATTTTATGGGATGACCCTAATAGAAGCCTCACATTTTCTTGTTTTAAATGTTTGGGGAAAAGTAGGGATTGAGTGCTATAAGTTTGAACAAGAAGCAAGATGTCTAATGAAGAGTAAGGAATGAGGGATGCGAGTAATACTTGCAAGTAGTGAGTATGAACAATAGGCAAGCTTCACTTTTTCTTGTTCTAAATTTTTATGAGGAAAAGCTACATAACAAAGTAGGAATACCATTTTTTTAATTTTTAATTAGAAATAAATATATTATTATTAAGGACAAGAGGAAGAGTAAATATTTGGTAATTCATATCCAAGTAGCCAATATTATACCAAAAGTGTTTATCAAGGATAAGATGATCAAACATGACATAATGGTTGTTTTTATATGTGGTTATCAAGGATGAGATGATCAAGTATGACATAGTGGTTCCTAAAAGCATAGGGTTAATATGTATGTTTAAAGGATATTAGCAAAGTCTTTTGGAGATTCAACATTGACTCAAGTAGAAGTGGAGATTGAATTCAATATACATGACTTTTGTTCATCATCTTCTTTAGTTTGGAAATCAAGGGTAATATTACAGATTTAAGGGGAAAGTTACAATATATTTAAGACTTTGGGGTGAGAATTTTTTGTAGAGATAAAAACTATTAAAAGGCTTCCCATATGTGTTAGTTTTTTTGGACTTCCATATCATCTTATCAATAAGGAGGTTTTAAAGAATATTAACACTACTATTAGGGACTTCATTTGGTCGGGATCAACTACTAAGGAGTGAAGGCATGCCATGGATAGTTCAAAATATTTTAGCATAATATATTAATATTAACTTTGAATCAAGAGAATGAGATCAAGTGGATTATGAAAACATTGTATTCCAATGATGAAAATATTATGAGAGCAAAGTTTTGAAAAAATTTAGGCATACCCTCTGACAAGAAATCCTTAACCTATCATAAGTTTTATTTGATCCTAATTTGAGACTAAGAAATTAAGCTTTCAACCATAGGCTTGGTCTATTTGTTGCATCACATATAATATTATACTCACTTAAAGGTATCTTGAGGTCAATGGATGAGGAACAAAGTACAAACGTTTGAATAAATTTTACACTTTTGTTGTAACCTCTAAGAGTTAATCCAAGAGTCTCTTTGAATAAAATTATGCACATGACAATAAAGTAATTAAAAATAGCTCTAAGAAAGCCCTTATTGATATTTTTGAAGTTTATGAATTTAGCCTAAATTTGTCTTTGGTGATTATTATTCTATATAATAAAATTCCTCAAGAAAAAACTAATATTTCTTTGATGAGTATCACTTTAGCTAATGAAAATCTAAAGAAAAAAAGGCTAATGTAGGTCATCTAGTGAAAGCGTAGTATAATCCATTGGCAATCCATGAATTTTTTGTTTTTCTAATGCACCAAGGGCACCTACAACAAAATACACTAGAGTACACAGATCTTATAGAGCACTACAAAAGAACATATTACATACCTTGGAGAGGGATTGGTTGATGCACAAGATATTTGTTCTTAGCAATGATGTCCTCTCACAATGTGAAGCTTAATAAATGTTCTCCAGTAAAATGAACAAAGACACAAGATTTTTTATCTTATCAATAATGACCTATCATAATGCAAAGATTAACAAATATTCTCTAGTAAAATGAAAAAATAGGAGGCTATAGTGATACATGAACCCTTGACATGAGAGTTGACTACTAAAACAAATTAAGTGAAAACCTAAAACATAGGGATGGATGTTCACAAGATCAATATTAATGATTAATATCAACCAATGAAGAGGATTTGTCACAATTACTAAATAAAAATACTTACCCAAATAGGTCTTGATGAAATCCATGAGTGGGTCTCAAGCTTATGTGTGCCATTAAAACACATACTAGAATTGAGCAAAACATGACATTGAAACTCAAAAACATAGTTGTCATGTATAGAAGGTTCAAAATCAGTTCTTCACAAATATGTATGGAAGCCCAAAAGTTTGAAACAGTTTTACAAGTCTTTTTTGCTTTCCATCACCAATTTTTGTGGGCTTAGAAAACAAGGGATAATACCTTTTCTATCTTAGGTGCTTGCAAAATCCATTGTTCAAGATGCAAAAAGAATAAATTGCCAATTGAATATTATTTTACCTACTAAAGAAATTTGGACATCTAAGACATGTGTCTGCATTGCTCAGACATTAACAACATAGGCAAGAGTATAGTTTACCCTTTCCTTAAGCCCCTCACTTAACATTCTATAATAAAGCCATTTAGGAGGAGAAATGGAATTATACATTTTATTTAGGATTTAAACATACATTAGGGTTTTCTCAATAATATGGTAGAGATGAGTGTAATCCCAAGGTGGAGAAAGAGCCCTCACTTTTAGATAAATACCACTAGATCCAAAACCCACTAGATCTAAAAATCTAGTGGGAGTGCATACAACCAGATCCAAAACAAGACCTATTTTTAGAGTGAGCGGGTATTGGAAATCATCAATAATTTTATTGAAAGATATTTGGGTGTTTCTAGAGACACAATGGAAGGAAACATAGCCATTTATGCTAGATGATGCGTGGAAATGGATCTTAGTTAGCCCTCGCTGGTAGAGGTGGAACTTGAACTTGTAGAACTATATTGGATTCAATTTTTGGACTATGAGGCAGTGCCCTTCAAGTGTAGAGTTTACCACAAATATGGGTATTTAGCCTAGTCCTACATAAACAATATAATCACAAAAATGGGGGCTTCTTTCAAAATGTCAAATCCTCCTCATTAGAGTAAGTCTATAGTCAATAAAGAAGCAACCAACATTTATCAAGGAGGAGAAGCATAGGGACATGGTCTTGAGCAGCACAAAGAAGGATAAGGCAAAAGAAAAATATGGTAAAAATCAAACCCAACCTAAGACCTCAAATAGGTATGAGATATTCAATACACTAGTGGGGAAAGAAGAAGAACAACTCATTGAAGGAGTGGATGAAAATAATAAAAATAATAACAACCATGTTCAAGCCCCTATTTTAGCTCCTCTTATCCTATATTAGGTAATAGAATGCAATGAGTTACCACAATCAGATATTATAGGATAAAATGATAGTAAAGGATGTCATCATGGGTGTGGCAAAAAAAGTAAAAAAAAATTCAACCCTAGGAATAATCTAGGTAGAGAAGAGATCATAGAATATAAACTCTCAAGGAGTGGGAAGAAAATCAAATAAGAAATTGATAGCATCTCAAGGAGACAAATTGATTATTGGACATTTTGAGCTATTCTAGTTGTCATTGATGTCAAGGTGAAATATCGTCATTGTTTCCCAAGTGAACAAAGAAAGAATTCATTAATTGCATGGAACACATCTTCGTTGGCACCAGAAACAATGCAGAAGGTTGTGAAATATGTGGGCAAAATATCATCTTATGAGAGTGAGTGGTAAACCCATCATGGAAGATCAAATTAGTTTCATTAAGTCCTCCAAGAATTTAAAGGACCCATGTTGGTAGAAAGGCATCAAATGGAATGCAAGATTAAAACTCATGGATGTATTTAATAAGCCAAAGTTTATATTTATAAATATATTTTATAAAAATAATTTATAAAGGTTAAATCTTTAGATTTAACTTTATAAATAATAAATGATGGGTTGACGTCATCACATCAAAGCCCCACTCATAAAGGTTTTAATTATTATCGACGTCGAATAAATCGAAGCACCGACGTTCGAAGTCAAATATGACTTTGTGTATAAAAGGAGGCCACAAAGACCTTTGAAAATTATATGCCTTAATCAATTTTAATTTGTGCTCTTGAGAACATTGCAAATTTTGGAGGGTCTACGTGGAAGAAGATGAAACACCCTTTTTTGTTTGAAGGTATAAGCAAAAAGTCGAGGGGCTTGGAGGTTCCAAGCAAGGTGGACACAGTGGTCCATTGGTAGTGCATGTGGTGTTAAGGCACTTGTGGGGAAGAGGACTCGCGTTCAAATCCCGTTGAGGTGTGCGAAGGGTAAAAAGTTTTGGTTGTTCATTTTTTGAAAGGCACCATTCGAAGGTTGATAGGGCACGAAGCTCTTTCTTTGTTTCAAACATGTGTTGGGCGCACGTGGTCATGGAGCCCACAGCTAGGGAATTCACAGAGGTGTTGGTGAGGGGTTAGAAACCCACCAAGTGCAAAGGTATTTTTATTTATTTTTAATTAATTGCCTAAGGTTTGTTATTAATGCATGTTAGGAGTAATAAGGGTTTTTAAAGGTTTTAAAAGGCAATTAAATGAAATAAATGATAAGGAGGAATAAGGAGTGTTAGAAAATTATTATTAAAGGGGTTGGTTTTTATTAAGTGATATTATTTAAGGATTTGTTATTAGGAGTAATAAGGAGATTGTGTGGAGGCTTAATTTATATAGTGATATATTAAGCCTATTGAGCATTAATTTCTTTGGAAGGGTTTTTCTTTTAAAGAAGACTATGATGAATGTTATTTTTGAGTTGGAGTAATAAGGTGTATTATGGATCATCATTTTGCATAGTATCATTATTAAAGTCTTCTAACCCTTATTGAGATTGAAAAGAGTAATTGTGGGTATGGCAAATTTGTGAGATCAACTCCTTGTCAAACAAAAATGTATGGGCAAATTCTTCCTTGGTTGAGTTGGTTCATTGGCTTTCTTGAAAATTAAGTGTGGAGTGAAAAGGATTTTATTAGGATTTCCTTTTCGAAAGTGTTTGAGTTAATGCTTCAAGGTTTTCTGGAACTAAGAGTTGTGATTAAAACCTTGATTTATGAGCATTGTTGTTGAAGTAAGTTGTTGTGCAAAGAACTTGAACTAGGATTTGAAAAGAACATGAGTATCATTGTTATGTGAGATTTGTTGTTGAGCATTGTTGGAAATATTTTGAGTTGATGTTTACATACTTGGACTAGGTTTTTTAAGTAAGGGTTGTTTCTTGAGTGATTGGTTGAGTAAATTTGGTCGAGGCTAGTCAAGTGGGTGTATGAAGTGATTGTTCAAGTTTCATAAAACAAACTATTCTATATTCTGATTTGAGTAGAGAAAGTGTTTGAGCATTGAGTTGAAACATATTGGGTCTCTAAAAATTCTCCTTATGTTTCTAAGAGAGTGATTGAAAGTGATTGAGCATAGTGATGAGTATAGAGCATATTGAGTCTCTAACAATTCTCTTTATGTTTCTATGAGATTGGACAAGTTATGAGTGAGCTTGTTGAGCAGATTTGAATAAGTTCTATGTGGACTTATTGAGCATATTGGACAAGTTCTAAGTGAGCTTGTTGAGTAGATTTGAATAAGTTTTGTGTGGACTTATTGAGCATATTGGACAAGTTCTATGTGGACTTGTTGAGCAGATTTGAGCAAGTTCTGAGTGAGCTTGTTGAGTAGATTTGAATAAGTTCTGTGTGGACTTATTGAGCATATTGGACAAGTTCTATGTGGACTTGTTGAGTAGATTTGAGCAAGTTCTGTGTGGACTTGTTGAGCAGATTTGAGGATAGGTTTGTACTAGACCTAAGATAGAGATTGAGCATATTTATGCTAGACTGATTGGATTGTGTTTAGTTCATATTTGAGTGAGATTTTTGAGCAGACATGTGCTAGACCGACTGGACTGTGTTTAGTGCAGAGTTGAGCAGATTTGTGCTAGATCGACTGGACTATGTTTAGTGTAGATTTGAGTGAGCTTGATTGAGAAGATTTGTGCTAGACTAACTGTATTATGATTAGTATAGATATTGAAAAGAATTTTACTAGACTGATTGGACCGAGTTTAGTGCAGATATTGAGAAGAATTGTGCTAGACCAACTGTACCGAGTTTAGTGCAATTTGAGATAGAGCTTTAGAGGTGACAGAGCAAAGAGGACAATGTCTCCAGTGGATAGAGATCCATCAAATAGGACATTGAGGACATATTCTAAGTGAGTACAAAAGTCTTCAAGTGGAAAGAGTTCCACCATTCAGTGCAGTGGAGGCAGTGTCTTCTAGAGGATCACCAACCAGAGCAAAGGAGAAGGAGTTCTCCTGTGGATAGAGATCCACAAACCATATTTGGGGGATCAACATCTCCTTTGGACAGAGTTCCATAAACATTGTAATCGGGAAAGGATTCCCAAGAGATTAACTAAGAAAGTTTTAGTAAAATATTTTCTCCATGGAGTAGCCCGCATTGGGTGAACCATGTAAATTATGGTGTCTCTAATATGTGTGGTGTTGTGTACATTGCTTTGATTGTTGTTTTTGATATTGCTATATTTACATTACATATATTGGTTTGAGATAAAATGTAAAAAGTTGTCTTATACTATTCACCCCCCCTCTCAGTATAAGCTTGTGTTCTTCATTGATCTCTAGGGGATCGGTGAGGCCAATAGACTCTTACTAGTCTCAAGGTAACCAATGATTATACAATAATAGAATATTAGGGGTTTAAACAACAAAACCCATCAATTTTTTGTTTGAATACTTTTGGAGAAAATTTAAAAAAAAAAAATCTTAGGTAGGAGACAAAATAGTCATTGAATATCATGTATAAAATAGTAAATACACTTTGGAGGGGTACTAGTCATATGGTCATGGCTTCCCAAGGGACTTCAAGGGGGATAGTTACCTTTTAGAACTCTCTCAAATGGATAGCAATACAACATATAGCTTGTATGGGTATTCTCACATCACATTTTAGTAACCATCTGACAACATAGCAGGTTTTAATCATAAATTTCTATGGGATTCAAAACTTAAATGATTAAATTTGTCAATAGAAACCAATGCATAATATGAGATTCTTAAGGAATGAGTTAGACTAGATTGTTTTTAATGCTAAATTATCATCCAAAGATCAGGAAGGAGGATTCCCAATTTTTGACCCAAGGGATTGGATTATAATTTCCTAGGTCCATGCATTACACTTGGTGGATATTAAATGTCCTAGAACCAACTATACTTGGACTAATAAGAGAGAGACACATAGAAAGAATGTGAAGTTAGACCATTTTTTTGTTTTATAGGAGGCATTTATGAAATGGAATATATAATTTTAGACTTTGGAGGGTCCAGTTTCGGGTCACTTTCCCATTCTATTGGAAGAGGGATCAATACAGGGTAGTAACACAAACCATTCAGATTTGAAACATTTTGGTTATAAAAGGAGGAGATTTAGAAGAAAATACCATAGTGGTGGGAAGAAATATGACCAACATATGGGACAACAATGTTTAGAGTCCACAAACAGCTTCATTATTTCAAGGATCATCTAAAACAATAGAGGTAAGCTAACAAGTCAGGCTTCTAGGCCCAAAGATCTCCATTGGTGGCCAAATGGGATGACATGCAAAAACTCTTTAGGAAAGGAAAAATTATAGAGAAACTCAAAGAAGAGGAGAATAAATTACAAAAATAGGTTGAGGACATTGACAACCAAGAGGATATCTACTAGAAACTGAGAGCAGGAACCACTTGGTTATTGGAAAATGATAGAAACACCAAGCTTTTTCATTGGGTTGTTTGTGCTAGGAGACAAACAAACAAGATGAAAGCTCTTCTAGATGATCATGGGCACTCTCTGATCCCAAGTATACATTTCTATTCAATTAATTATTTTTCTAAATTGTTTAAGGAAAGCATGGTGCAATAAGAAGAGGCTCAAAAAGAAGTTCGTGTTTTCATACCCTCTATTATCTCTAAAGAATAAAATCAAGCCCTACTTAAACCCATTGATAAAGAGGATCTAAAGAAGGTAGTCTTAGGAATGAGTACAAGAAAAATTCTAGGTCTAGATGGCTTTCCAATCAATTTTTTTAGACCTTCTATGATAGATTGAAGGAGGATGTAATGGTTGTTATAGAGGAGTCCAGAGGTAGTAAAAGAATTCTTAAAGCATTAAACCATACATTCATTGATTTAATTCAGAAAGGGGATGAGGGAGTGCACAATTCTAATTGTAAATATATTGCCTTATGCAATATCATTTATAAAGTAATCACAAGGTAATAGTTGAGCAACTAAATCCTCTCCTAGACAACATTATTCCCTCAGAGCTAGGGGGTTTTGTAAAGGGTGGGTAGATATTGGATGGTGTGGTTCTAGCTCAGGGACAATCAACTCAATACAAATATCTAGCACTAGAGGAATGTTTATGAAATTGGATATGTCAAAGGTTTATGATAGGGTGGAGTGGAGATTCTTGTCAAGGATGATGGTAGCCTTCAGTTTCTCTTAGGATTGGATAGAATGGTCATGAGTTGTGTCTCTACTCTGACATACTCAATGTTAATCAATGGTCTTCCTTTGTAACTATTTAAATCCACTCGAGGTCTTCATCAGGGAGATAATTTTTTCCCTTATATTTTTCTCATATTGGTTTAAGGCTTAGGTAGACTCATATTAACAAGAAGACAATAGGTTTTGCTAACAAGTATCAAGGTGGGAAAGAAGGTTTTGACTCACCTACAGTTTGTGGATGACACAGGATTGGTGGGAGTGGCCAACATTAGGGAAGCAATAATGATGAGATATACTCTTAGTGTTTACCTTAGGGCCACAAACCAACTCATCAATGATAAGAAATCTAAAGTGGTCTTCTTCAATCTTGATCAAAGGCTTCAAGACTAAATTTTAGAGATATTGGGATTCATGAGTACTTCTCTCCTAGTGGTCTATTTGGGGGTCCTTTGCATTTTAAAAAATTAAATATAGTTATCTGGAAGAATATTTTGAATCATATCAAAGAAATAATTAAGTATAGGTCTCACGAATGGTTAACCTTTGGGAGTAGATTGACTTTTTTATGATGAGTCATTCATGCCCTGCCAATTTATAAATTTTCTATCCTATTTGCCCTAAATACCATATGGAAAGAGTTAGACAAGAAGGTTAGAAAAATTTTATAGGGAGGAGTAAAAGGAGAGAGGAAATGGGTATTAGTAGGTTGGTAGAAAATAAGTCATTCCAAGGCAAAGGGAGGTTTGGGATTGAGGAGATTAGAGCTAAATAATAAAGTTTTGGCTAGAAATATTTATTAGGGATGGATCTCCCGACCAACTTCTTTATTTGTAGAGTTTTAACAAGTAAATAATTGGAACAAGTGAACTCAAATTAGGTGAGTCATTTCCCTTTGGATGGTAATGGATCCCTAGTGTGGCAAGCTCTAAAATAGGATATCAAGTAGTGAAATATGGATTGTTTTAGAAAGAGGGGATAGGAGGGAAGGCACAATTTTGAACGGATTCATGGGATTACAATAGAAAACAAGTAAAATAAGGAGTAAGCCTTATTTTTTCTTTTTTGCTCTTATATAAAATTAAATTAAATTAAAAAAATAACATGAAAATTAAAAAATATATTAGAAGAGATATGCTCGTTATTTTTGGATTGTTCACACACAACCTCCTCTGTGATCCTCAATAGCATGGGCTATCCTTCGATCTGTTCTTATTCGTACTGCACGAGGGTTTTAGCCTCACTTATTGTGAAGGAGGTTTCCTGTTCCACTTCAAAATAGATCCAATCGCTGCCATTTTTCATAAACTTGCGTTGTCGATGTTCGCTAGGGTTTCAACTATTACCCATGTGAGGGTTTCCAAAAGATACAATTTGCACAAAATAAATTGGATGGCCAGATTTTCATTCATGTGCAGAAGTCGATTCCAACAACAACCCTCATGCAGTTTCAAAGAAATAAAAAGGGTTTTAGAGGAGCGTTGTAGAGGAGGCAAGTTAGGGTTTCAGAGGAGCATTATAAAGAAGGCATATTAGTATTTTAGAGGAGTGTTGAAAAGGAGATATATTAGGGTTTTAGAGGAGCATTATAGAGGAGGCAGATTAGGGTTTTATAGGATCATTGCAGAGGAGGCAAATTAGGATTTCAAAGGAGCATTGCAGAAGAGGAAGATGAGCATTGTAGAGGAAGTGTATGCCTAGTTGGCTAGCTTTGACCCCATTGCTAAAGAAGCTAATTTTGTGAAGGTGGGTCCATTTGACTCTTGTGACCCCTCCTTTTCATCTGAATGGGAGAAGTGGAATCCTGTTAAGCTTAGAGGTGGGACTAGTAGAACCTGCGGGGAGGACCCCATCCCTCCTCGTGCACCTTCATTTGCAAAAGTGGTTGTTGGCGATAATGGAGTATCTAACACCCTCTTCAAAATTTCTCCTTTGTTGAACCAGATCCATATACCCAATAGCTTGTGTAGACACCAAAACCTAGCCACTTGTCATCCATTCTAATTTTCCCAGCATTTCCACCCTTTATTTACATATATTTATATATATTTAATAATATATATTTATATAAGTGAATTAATCCTAACCATACGATTTTATTTAATCATATCCATCCATTTAAATCAATCCATGCCACACCCTAGATTAAATATCCACTCTCCGATATGCTTTTATCTCAGCCACATGATTAGTGTCGTTGAAACCCTAAGTATGCCCTAGGTTGAATTATTAATAGGAGTCATTTTGATGGCTCAACCTTGGAATTTGAATCTTCCTTGAATCCTAAGTAATCCCTAAGTTTTCCAAGTTTTGAGTCCTCAACCATTCATCCCTAAGTTCCTTAGAGCATCCAAGCACTCTCACCTTCCATCCTCGTCTGCCATAGCCTCTAAATCCTTCATCGCCTCCCTTGCTCAGCTAGATCTTTTTATGCAGACCTCCCTCCTCAACTGTTGAACACCTTTGGGCACTTCTTGTCATTACCAAGCACCTTTAGGTGCTTCCTTCTCCACCACCAAGCACCTATAGGTGCCTTCTGCCATTACCAAGCACCCATGGGTGTTTCCTACAGCCATCAAGCACCCGTGAGCATTATACACCAGATATTATGAGGTTCCTCTAGCCTTCAAGCAATGCTAGGGAATCATCACACCAGTTCACTGCAACAAAGTTCATAAAATTTAAAGACAACAAACAATTAAGGAAAATATTTTATTTGGTATTTCATTATATGCATTTTTAGTTTTATTCATATTATTTATAGTAGATAGCTAGGTTTTTTGTATTGATTTTTGAGGGCCTCATATTATGGAACCCTCATAGTTGCTACTAACTCATTTTTTTTTTTATTGTGTGTAGATCTGAGAGTGTTACATCAGCATTGTATAGCTTCTTAAGCTGGAGTGACCCGACATCAGATAACTAGAAGACTACTCACTTCCATTGGGAGTAGAGATGCATTTTGAGACACCACTAGTGTTTCTTTCTAGGGTTTTGGAGAACCCTGGCCATTGTAAAATCTATATCAAATAATTCAAGAATTATTATTGTAACAATGGAGTTTTGAGGCTCCCCCCATTAATAAATATCATTTATTGTGCAATAGTATTCTTTGAGTTCTACTTTATATTTCACTTAATAGTTGTTGCATTTTTGTCTCTTCAAATGGTGATCATGGTGGGACCCCCTAAGGGTTTATTTTTATGATTTGCCTTACTAATTTATTTATTGTTTTCTATATTATTTTATAGGATTTTCAAAGGCGTGAATCGAGCATTTTCAATGGTTAGGATTTCTGAAGAATTGTAGGAAGTTGCAAAAGGTGCGTGAACGCCCAGTGGCGTTCGATGGCTATCCAAAAATGCCCAGGTGCATTTTATAAATGCCCAAGGGTGTTTTACAGAGATTTGGAGTAGAAACATAGGCTGTTTTGTAAGTCTACTGTTAAAACCCTAGCTTTTTTGTTTACATATTTTGGGTAATTTTACATTTTTTTCAAGTTTTTAAGCTAAAAATAACATCATTAATTAAATATGGGAAAAAAATTCATATTAGCTTGTATCTTAGGTTTCCAATTACTCATTTGCATCCATCCACACTTTTTATTTAAAGTTTTTGGTTTCTATTGTATTCACAAATTGAAAAATATTACATTCTAGTTTCATGTGGATTGAAATTTTGCATAGTTAGTTTGCATTATAGGGTTAGGAATTCCTATTTTTGTAGGTCTAATTAGGAAAATTATTAATATACCAAGAGTATCCATGTGCTTGGGTGATTCCATACGAAGGAGTATATGAACCCCCCAGTTGTCTAAAATGGGTTTTAAGCGGTGTACTCTACATCCTTTGGAAAAATTGGTATTGTGAGTAGTGGCTTATAATTTAGACTATCAAAAGTGGTTATATTTCTAACATTGTATGAACACCATAGCAAATCAAAAAATTTAAAAATAATTACACACTACATGATTCACATTTAATAGTAGTGGTTGGATTTCATCACCAGCCATTGCTGGAGATTTGGTGATGGTAGATTTCATCTCCATCCACCAATATCTGCCCTTAGAAATCCTAGGTCACCCCGAGCAAACTTACTATATTTCATCACCAGAAAGAATATCGTTGCCCTAGCTTAGCCATAGTTTTTACCTTTCTTTGGATTAATTTGGATTAGCAAATTTTAAACACACAAGATCAAAACCTAAGAAAATGAACTCACATTAAAATGAGATAATCAATGAATGAGGTAAGACACACGTGTTAAACAAACTTAGCATTGATTGTTTATTTTTCTTGTGAAATTTAAATTTTGTGTTTCATTTTATTGCATAATATGTATTTTGGTTTATTTGCTTTATGGTCTTAACAAGAAAATAAAAAAAAACATTAAATCAAGATAATCCAATGGAACCTTCATCCACCTTCCCCACCACTTATGTGGTAAATTCCTTGAATGTGACACAGGTAGATTTATTTGCAGGTCCCTCATATTCCTTACCATCCATAGCCTTTCATATGGCTATACCCCAAGAAGAATCAACCTCACCAACCATTTACCACAACATAACCCACATAGCTATGGCACGAGTAGAAGCTCTCATGGAGTCTTCTAACTATGTCTTAGATTCAATCCCCAACTCACCTAGATAGGATCCTACTTTACAGTAGGAACTTGTTTATTCCTAGTCACCATCCAACTTTACCTAGGTGTACACCAACCCTCTTTTTGAGCATCAGTTGCACCATCCTCCCATATGTCCATTCCCAAACCCTCATGTGCTCCTAGCACTTCATACACATCCACATACACCAACTCCTTATATGAAGTACATGTAAATGTTGCTTTACAAGTTTCAGCCTCACAAGTTACCATACCTAGTGTAACTTGTCCCCTGGCCACATCTTCCATACCATCTACTTCCATACCCTCCATTTTTTATAGAGATATTAATGAGGTATGGGAACACTTGAACAAATTGCTTAGACAGCGTTAAAATTCTCAACAAAAATTACAAGGGAACCCTAAGCCTTTACCAAAATCTACTCAGACTATCCTCATTAACCAGGGTCCATCATGGACACCATAGTATTTTATGGTTTCTATCCCTATTCCCCTACCAAGACATACCACTACCCATCCTATTACCATTGGCCAACCTAGCCATATCCCTCATACATCAACTCCATTTCATAATTCTCTATATTTTCACCATCAATCTCCCATTCATCAATTTCCATAAAATTTTCGTAGTCATCATCACAAATCTCAGTATCATTTAGTCACTCCACAGCATTTTTTGACCCCACCTCAAAATCATCAGGTAATTCAAGGCTTCCACATTCTTGAAGAAGACCCTCAAATTAAGGCCATGCAAAAATAGATAGATCAGTTGATACAATATACTCCTAGTTTGACAAACAAGAAACCAACCTTACACCAATTGATCAATCAACCCATTCATCCTTCGGTACCATCACTACCATATTCGACAGATTTCATGGTGCCTAAGTTTGACAAATTCAAGTGAACTGAGGATCCCAAAGAGCATGTGAGCACATTTATATACACATATTTTAGAATTCAAAATGATAATTCTCTTATGCTTAGAAATTTTCCTCAAATATTAGGAGAAGATGTCATAGAGTGGTATAATCAATTACCGAGTCATAGTATTTATAATTTTGAGCAATGGATTGACCAATCCTTTGAATGTTTCATTCTAAATGTTAGAAATAAAGTCTCATTATCTGATTTCTATGCTTTAAGACAATATGATGATGAGTCTATCTATGATTTTAAAAATTATTGGAGGGTTGTCATTACCAATTTTCCATTCACCCTACCAATGGATGAGCTAATAAAATTATTCACCAGGAGTTGTTTAAAACCTATCTCTTCAATGCTTCAAATACAAAATTATTATTCATTTGAATAATCTTTAGCTCAGGCTAGTGTCATCGAGGAAATCAAAATCCAAGAAGGTATACTTAAGCCTAAGAAGAAGGAATGGCAAAATAAGGATCAATATAAAAGAAACTATTCTGGCTAACCAAAATCAACACAGACTACCCCAGCCATTCAGCCCAATCACATTAATCAAGTGGTCATGATTCAGTCGGTAATGGCTCAACAATAATCAGTGTAACAATCACTACAAAAGGTGTGTGAACGCCCAGTGGTGTTCGATGGCTATCCAAAAATGCCCAGGTGCATTTTATAAATTCCCAAGGGTGTTTTACATATATTTGGAGTAGAAACATAGGTTGTTTTGTAATTCTACTGTTAAAACCCTAGCTTTTTTGTTTACATATTTTGGGTAATTTTACATTTTTTTCATGTTTTTAAGCTAAAAATAACATCATTAATTAAATATGGGAAAAACATTCATATTAACTTGTATCTTAGGTTTCAAATTACTCATTTGCATCCATCCACACTTTTTATTTGAAGTTTTTGGTTTCTATTGTATTCACAAATTGAAAAATATTACATTATAGTTTCATGTGGATTGAAAATTTGCATAGTTAGTTTGCATTATAGGGTTAGGAATTCCTATTTTTGTAGGTATAATTAGGAACATTATTAATATACCAAGAGTATCCATGTACTTGGGTGATTCCATACGAAGGAGTAGATGAACCCCCCAGTTGTCTAAAATGGGTTTTAAGTGGTGTACTCTACATCCTTTGGAAAATATGGTATTGTGAGTAGTGGCTTATAATTTAGACTATCAAAAGTGGTTATATTTCTAACATTGTATGAACACCATAGCAAATCAAAATTTTAAAAAATAATCACACACTGCATGATTCACATTTAATAGTAGTGGTTGGATTTCATCACCAACCATTGCTGGAGATTTGGTGATGGTGAATTTCATCTCCATCCACCAATCTCTGCCCTTAGAAATCCTAGGTCACCCCGAGCAAACTTACTAGATTTCATCACCAGAAAGAATATCGTTGCCATAGTTTAGCCATAGTTTTTACCTTTCTTTGGATTAATTCGGATTAGCACATTTGAAACACACAAGATCAAAACCTAAGAAAATGAACTCACATTAAAATGAGATAATCAATGAATGAGGTAAGAAACACGTGTTAAACAAACTTAGCATTGATTGTTTATTTTTCTTGTGAAATTTAAATTTTGTGTTTCATTTTATTGCATAATCTGTATTTTGGTTTATTTTCTTTATGGTCTTAACAAGAAAATAAAAGAAAACATTAAATCAAGATAATCCAATGGAAACTTCATCCACCTTCCCCACCACTTCTATGGTAAATTCCTTGAATGTGACACAGGTAGATTTATCTGTAGGTCCCTCATATTCCTTACCATTCATAGCATTTCATATGGCTATACCCCAAGAAGAATCAACCTCACCAAACATTGACCACAACATAACCCACATAGATATGGCACGAGTAGAAGCTCTCATGGAGTCTTCTAACTATGTCTTAGATTCAGTCCCCAACTCACCTAGATAGGATCCTACTTTACAGTAGGAACTTGTTTATTCCTAGTCACCATCCAACTTTACCTAGGTGTACACCAACCCTCTTTTTGAGCATCAGTTGCACCATCCTCCCATATGTCCATTCCCCAACCCTCATGTGCTCCTAGCACTTCATACACATCCACATACACCAACCCCTTATATGAAGTACATGTAAATGTTGCTTTACAAGTTTCAGCCTCACAAGTTACCATACCTAGTGTAACTTGTTCCCCAGCCACATCTTCCATACCATCTACTTCCATACCCTCCATTTTTTATAGATATTAATGAGGTATGCGAACACTTGAACAAATTGCTTAGACAGCATTAAAATTCTCAACAACAAGTACAAGGGAACCCTAAGCCTTTACCAAAATCTACTCAAACTATCCTCATTAACCAGGGTCCATCATGGACACCATAGTATTTTATGGTTTCTATCCCTATTCCCCTACCAAGACATACCACTACCCATCCTATTCCCATTGGCCAACCTAGCCATATCCCTCATACATCAACTCCATTTCATAATTCTCTATATTTTCACCATCAATCTCTCATTCATCAATTTCCATAAAATTTTCGTAGTCATCATCACCAATCTCAGTATCATTTAGTCACTCCACAGCATTTTTTGACCCCACCTCAAAATCATCAGGTAATTCAAGGCTTCCACATTCCTGAAGAAGACCCTCAAATTAAGGCCATGCAAAAATAAATAGATCAGTTGATACAATATACTCCTAGTTTGACAAACCATAAACCAACCTTACACCAATTGATCAATCAACCCATTCATCCTTCAGTACCATCACCGCCATATTCGACAGATTTCATGGTGCCTAAGTTTGACAAATTCAAGTGAACTAAGGATCCCAAAGAGCATGTGAGCACATTTATATACACATATTTTAGAATTCAAACTGATAATGCTCTTATGCTTAGAAATTTTCCTCAAATATTAGGAGAAGATGTCATAGAGTGGTATAATCAATTACCGAGTCATAGTATTTATACTTTTGAGCAATGTATTGACCAATCCTTTGAATGTTTCATCCTAAATGTTAGAAATAAAGTCTCATTATCTAATTTCTATGCTTTAAGACAATATGATGATGAGTCTATCTATGATTTTAAAAATTATTGGAGGGTTGTCATTACCAATTTGCCATTCACCCTACCAATGGATGAGCTAATAAAATTATTCACCAGGAGTTGTTTAAAACCTATCTCTTCAATGCTTCAAATACAAAATTATTATTCATTTGAAGAATCTTTAGCTCAGGCTAGTGTCATCGAGGAAATCAAAATCCAAGAAGGTATACTTAAGCCTAAGAAGAAGGAATGGCAAAATAAGGATCAATATAAAAGAAACTATTCTGGCTAACCAAAATCAACACAGGCTACCCCATCCATTCAGCCCAATCACATTAATCAAGTGGTCATGATTCAGTCGATAATGGCTCAACAATAATCAGTGTAACAATCACTGCAAAAGGTGTGTGAACGCCCAGTGGCGTTCGATGGCTATCCAAAAATGCCCAGGTGCATTTTATAAATGCCCAAGGGTGTTTTACAAAGATTTGGAGTAGAAACATAGGCTGTTTTGTAAGTCTACTGTTAAAACCCTAGCTTTTTTGTTTACATATTTTGGGTAATTTTACATTTTTTTCAAGTTTTTAAGCTAAAAATAACATCATTAATTAAATATGGGAAAAACATTCATATTATCTTGTATCTTAGGTTTCAAATTACTCATTTGCATCCATCCACACTTTTTATTTGAAGTTTTTGGTTTCTATTGTATTCACAAATTGAAAAATATTACATTCTAGTTTCATGTGGATTGAAAATTTGCATAGTTAGTTTGCATTATAGGGTTAGGAATTCCTATTTTTGTAGATCTAATTAGGAACATTATTAATATACCAAGAGTATCCATGTACTTGGGTTATTCCATACGAAGGAGTAGATGAACCCCCCAGTTGTCTAAAATGGGTTTTAAGTGGTGTACTCTACATCCTTTGGAAAATATGGTATTGTGAGTAGTGGCTTATAATTTAGACTATCAAAAGTGGTTATATTTCTAACATTGTATGAACACCATAGCAAATCAAAAAATTTAAAAATAATCACACACTACATGATTCACATTTAACAGTAGTGGTTGGATTTCATCACCAACCATTGCTGGAGATTTGGTGATGGTGGATTTCATCTCCATCCACCAATCTCTGCCCTTAGAAACCCTAGGTCACCCCGAGAAAACTTACTATATTTCATCACCAGAAAGAATATCGTTGCCCTAGCTTAGCCATAGTTTTTACCTTTCTTTAGATTAATTCATATTAGCACATTTGAAACACACAAGATCAAAACCTAAGAAAATGAACTCACATTAAAATGAGATAATCAATGAATGAGGTAAGACACACGTGTTAAACAAACTTAGCATTGATTGTTTATTTTTCTTGTGAAATTTAAATTTTGTGTTTCATTTTATTGCATAATTTGTATTTTGGTTTATTTGCTTTATGGTCTTAACAAGAAAATAAAAGAAAACATTAAATCAAGATAATCCAATGGAACCTTCATCCACCTTCCCCATCACTTCTGTGGTAAATTCCTTGAATGTGACATAGGTAGATTTATCTGCAGGTCCCTCATATTCCTTACCATCCATAGCCTTTCATATGGCTATACCCCAAGAAGAATCAACCTCACCAACCATTTACCACAGCATAACCCACATAGATATGGCACGAGTAGAAGCTCTCATGGAGTCTTCTAACTATGTCTTAGATTCAGTCCCCAACTCACCTAGATAGGATCCTACTTTACAGTAGGAACTTGTTTATTCCCAGTCACCATCCAACTTTACCTAGGTGTACACCAACCCTCTTTTTGAGCATCAGTTGCACCATCCTCCCATATGTCCATTCCCCAACCCTCATGTGCTCCTAGCACTTCATACACATCCACATACACCAACCCCTTATATGAAGCACATGTAAATGTTGCTTTACAAGTTTCAGCCTCACAAGTTACCATACCTAGTGTAACTTGTTCCCCGACCACATCTTCCATACCATCTACTTCCATACCCTCCATTTTTTATAGAGATTAATGAGGTATGCGAACACTTGAACAAATTTCTTAGACAGCGTTAAAATTCTCAACAACAAGTACAATGGAACCCTAAGCCTTTACCAAAATCTACTCAGACTATCCTCATTAACCAGGGTCCATCATGGACACCATAGTATTTTATGGTTTCTATCCCTATTCCCCTACCAAGACATACCACTACCCATCCTATTCACATTGGCCAACCTAGCCATATCCCTCATACATCAACTCCATTTCATAATTCTCTATATTTTCACCATCAATCTCCCATTCATCAATTTCCATAAAATTTCCATAGTCATCATCACCAATCTCAGTATCATTTATTCACTCCACAGCATTTTTTGACCCCACCTCAAAATCATCAGGTAATTCAAGGCTTCCACATTCCTAAAGAAGACCCTCAAATTAAGGCCATGCAAAAATAGATAGATCAGTTGATACAATATACTCCTAGTTTGACAAACCATAAACCAACCTTACACCAATTGATCAATCAACCCATTCATCCTTCAGTACCATCACCGCCATATTCGACAGATTTCATGGTGCCTAAGTTTGACAAATTCAAGTGAACTGAGGATCCCAAAGAGCATGTGAGCACATTTATATACACATATTTTAGAATTCAAAATGATAATGCTCTTATGCTTAGAAATTTTCCTCAAATATTAGGAGAAGATGTCATAGAGTGGTATAATCAATTATCGAGTCATAGTATTTATACTTTTGAGCAATGGATTGACCAATCCTTTGAATGTTTCATTCTAAATGTTAGAAATAAAGTCTCATTATCTGATTTCTATGCTTTAAGACAATATGATGATGAGTCTATCTATGATTTTAAAAATCATTGGAGGGTTTTCATTACCAATTTGCCATTCACCCTACTAATGGATGAGCTAATAAAATTATTCACCAAGAGTTGTTTAAAACCTATCTCTTCAATACTTCAAATACAAAATTATTATTCATTTGAATAATCTTTAGCTCAGGCTAGTGTCATCGAGGAAATTAAAATCCAAGAAGGTATACTTAAGCCTAAGAAGAAGGAATGGAAAAATAAGGATCAATATAAAAGAAACTATTCTAGCTAACAAAAATCAACACAAGCTACCCCAACCATTCAGCCCAATCACATTAATCAAGTGGTCATGATTCAGTCAGTAATGGCTCAAAAATAATCAGTGTAACAATCACTGCAAAAAATTGCTTATCATGTTGTACCCTCGATAAATCAAGCCATGCAAAACAGAGTGCCAGTTGTAGAAAATCATCCCCAAAAATAGTTTATGCAATAAAATCACCAATGCACCCCCTTAACTAAGTCATATGCTTCCCTTTTTCAAAGGTTGTATGACACAAAAAAACTTGCTTTACCAAAAATTAGACCAAGTGATCCTGCAAAACGTAGTGAACACTATCAAAAACATCTATTTTATCACCTCATTGACTTGGGGGCAATCAAGCTTGACAACCCCCTTGCTCAACAAAACCAAAACCAATGGACAGTCGGAATGGAAGCTTTCGCCCTCTAACCACCTTCTTCTAGATCCAATGGTTGTTTCAACCAATTTGACTCAGATTGAAGGTCAACTGAACTTCAATTAATATCATAGGTCACAGTTGCAGTCTAGACTGTAAACCATAGGTCTCAGTCGTGATTCAGCTATAAACAATAGGTCTAGGCTGCATTTCAGACTGATTAGGCCAAGGAGCCCAAATTGAGTGGTTAGAACCACTGCCCTATCTTGGAGTCTGTCCAAGATCTTCCATATGGTCTTGTAGCATGTCTATATGAATAGTCACCCTTGACATTACGCGTTTTAGGTGTCTATAGAAAATTTAAAAAAAAAATGAACACAACATAATAACCTACCCGAATCCAAAAAAAACAATTGAACACAACATAATAACCTAAAAATTTTAACAACTTAAATCTAATCCAATGATAACATATCTTATATAGCAATTAATACTAATCACCATTCAACACAACACAATAACCTAAAAGTTTTAATACAATTATGCTTATACGTTTTCATAAAAACATGGTATTTTATGCAATAAATAATAATCTTATTTATATTAATGTATTAAAATTATTCCTTTAAATTTTTTAATATTTATATAACATTTTTTTATTTAAAAAGTATTCAAAACATTTAATCATCATTAAATTTGAGATACCAATTGAAAACCAACATCAAATGCCAAACCTATGATTAACTACACTCAATACTCCACTTTTCACATAAAAAGTATATTGGAAATCAAAAAATTGTTAATAATTTGAAAACATAGTAAAAATATTGGATTTTCCCAATAAAAACTTAAATTATTCACGGAAAGGTGGCTCAATATACCTGGAAAAGATAAATTTTTTTATGGAATTGTTTAAGTCAGCTTTCTTCCTTGGGTTGTTTCTTCTCCTCGCTCCTCTCTTGTTTGTCTACCACATCCCTCACTGGCACTTCATCGTAACCTCTGGTTTCCAATTTTTGTTCTACTTTTGTTTTCCCTTTTACTTTCTTGGCCATTTTAATTGTCTTCTTAACTCGTTTCCTTTCCTCCTTCAAGATTTTGTGGATTCTTTCTGAGAAATATGTCATACTCAAATCATATCTATCCGCCTACAAGAATTTTGGCTTTCATTCTTCTTCAATCCAAAAAATTATAGTAAAATGGAATCAGGTTTAGTCTTGGGGTTCTTAAAAAGTTATAATATTATATTTTTTTTGGTCGAAGTTCCAATATTTTTTATTTTAATATTTAATTATTGCATTTCTAATATTTTTAAAAAAAAAATATTTTTAGAATGTTTTAAAAAAATTATTAATAAAAAAATTAATTAATTTAAAAGGATTAGTTACTTAATACTAGTGATAATTTAATTAATTTGATTTTAGTTTCTACTTTAAAAATTAACCTTTATAGAAATTTTATACCCAACACCAAAAAAAATTGATTATAGAGGGTTGGAACTCCAAAAGTAGAGTTCTTTTCATTTATAATATTTTTTTGAGGAAAACTATTGAATAATCATTCCTGAAAGAAGTCGGCTACCTCTGCCCTTAATAATCTTCAAGTCCCATGTTCAAATTTTAAATTTTAGAAGATTAGAACACCTTCATTTCCCACTAAAATATGAAAGTGTACATTGGCTTCTTATGTTAAAAGGCATAGATAAAAGGGAATTAGTTCTATCAAGTTTTTATTAATAAATAAATAAATAAACAAATAAATTTTATTATAGATAAGTGCAAATGATTATTAAGTTTATTTTGTTTAATATAAGATAAATATTAGATCGAACTTAGACATTGTTAATATAAATCCTAGCTCGTAATTAAATAAATAAATAAGAGTTTCAGAGGAGGAATGTTGGAGGTCTACGACATTATAGTAGTATTTTGAATGATTGGAGCACAAGAAACAAGAGGAATACCAGAGGTCTTAGGAATCGAACTAGGGTTTCAAAGACTAGGGAAAAGACCTGGAGAACATTTTTGTACAAAAAACACCATCAAAGAGGATCAATCCTTTTGGAGGGTCTTTCAAAAGTAAGGCTCACGATCAAAAATGGGGTACGTAGGTACTTTGGTACCAGATCCTCCAAATCAAGGAATCTTGTACCAGGATAAGTTATGTGGAACCCAAGATAGCTTCAATGACTGTCAAACACAAGTAAGTGCAATCATAACCGCCATGGGAAAGTGACAAAAGGGGATTCTTTGTTTGGAAAGGTGAATGGAAGTTTACCACAAGTAAAATAAATACTAGTATTGGAAATAAAAAAGGACTGGATAGTTGAGGATATAGTTTATAAGATAAAACACAACCTAATAGGTAAATTTGTGGGTTTTAGACCGTCCATGAACTTCCTCCACACATGGATAAGGAAACAATGACATCTGGAAGGAGAATACAAAATTTTAACTCTCTCAAATGGGTATTTTTCTATAGAGTTCACATCAATGGTAGATTGACAAAAAGTATTTGAGGGAGGGTCGTATCATCACGGGCTAACAGGACTATTCTTGCAACCATGAAATATGGGATTCGACCCAAGGGTGGAACCGACTATAGTACCAATATGGGTAAGATTATTTGCCCTTCCCCTTGAATTTTAGAAAGAGGAGGTACTCGAGGCAATAGGTAACTTACTAGTGCATTATCAAGGTAGATCAAGAGAAAAAAATTTAGGAGGATCAACAATGTTTGCTAGGGTTTGCATAGAAATGGATATCAGTAAACCTGTTTCAATAGAGATAGACCTAAAAATAGGGGATTTTGTCTAGCGCCAACAACTAGATTATGAGGCTATTCCATTCAGATGTCCAATGTGTCACGCTCATGGACATCTGGCTAGAATGTGCCCAACAGTTAAAGATCATCAATTTGGATAAGAGGGAATAAAAGCAAATATTAACATGGTAGGTCAATCTCTTCAGAAAAGGTAAATCAGAAGGAAGGGAAAGCCCCAACAAACTCTGAGGGCTTTCAAAATGTAACCAAAAGGCCAAACAAAATAAATCAGCATAGTAACCAGAGACATGGATAAAAAGCAAGAAGAATAAATAATAGATATGAGATATTCAAACCACTAGGAAGCTTGGAAATAGAAGAGAATTTTCAAATAGAAGGATTAGGGGAAAATGTAGGCAGCAAATCCACCTCCCAGAAGAAGAAAAGGTGATTTGCTAAATTTTGATAGTTTTGGGATGATTTGCTCAAGTTTTGGGAAACCGTACAGTGGGAGAAAATCATACAGGGGATCATACAACTGAAGTGGCAAACCATACAGAGCAGTGGCAAATCATACAGGGCGCACCAAAATTCACTCAGATGCAAAGGAAATGTAATTTCGGGATGAAATGTCGCATGGATTTGCTAACCTAAGGTGTAAACTTAGGAAATTGCCAAAATAATGTATTCAGTTGTAGATGGGCAGTTGTGAATAATGGATTGTCTCAGGAACCACTTTGGAATGGCCTAGGCAATGTTATATAAGGCCCCATTTTTGAATTTGTAGGTCTGGCTACTAGTTTACTGGTTATTAGTTGCTAGAGTAGAGAGATAGACATATTTCTGAGTTATTGCAATTACTATGAGAGAGTTTTCCACATTGTAACTGAGTTGATAACCATTAATGAGAATAACAGACATTGTGGATGATAGTGTATGATCCTGTTGTGTATGGTTGATGCATTGTGGATGATCATTGTGTAATTGAGTTTCTTCCTTACTGTTATATGTTAGTTGTAGGCTTTGTTGCAGATTGTGAGCAGATTGTTACTGGTGGAATCATGGAGAATGATCTAGGAGTATGAGGATGTTGGTAAAGATGTACTGAAGTAGACTGTATGATTTTTGGGCGTAATTGATTGGATGGAATCTCTCACTAGTCCGGATTGGATGTTTTGCTTGTGAATGAAACTATCTTGTTTAGGTTGTTAAACCTTTACAAAACATCCTAGAGAGAGATTGGAGTAGAAGAGTATATTAATTAACATCTTATTGTACCTTTGGATCGTACATATCGTACATCGTACAAATCGTACAAAGAGTTATTACCCGATTTGGTAAAACAGGCGATTGACAGGAACTTACCCGATTTGGCAGTTTTGGTAAATCGGCTTGAACGATTACAAAACTATGTACGACAGCCTCCAAAATAGCATCTGTCAGTTTTTTTGAGTGCAATATCATACCATATTGGTCACTGTATGATCTGAGATCGTACAGTGTATGTATTTGATGTCCGTACAAGCAATTGATAGATCGTACGAGGGTCATTCGGGAGATTAGAAGACTGTTCGATTTGGTAGATTCAACCTAGGTATCATTATTACCTCTGGAGAACACCTCCCCATTAGGAATACTCCACCACTATGTTACATTTGGCACCATTGCCTTATCGAATCTAGCATTTTTGTTAAAATGGGTTGAATTTGACTAAAAAATTGGAGGTGATTTTTTATGATGGACACCAGTACACGAAGCCATGGGAGAAGAGAACCATGAGAGAACATTCTAGTAAGAAGGAGCATAAGGATTTCTCAAAGAGGAAACATGAGTAACTCAGATCAGAGTACGCATGAACCAGAGATAGAGCAAGTTTGGACATCCGAAGAGGGAGACTTCGAGACGTTGTTGATTGAGATAGAAGACGAGGAGGAAGACCCACCGATCGTAGAGGAGACGGGTGACAAAGAGAAAGTGCACGATGATGGAGAGTGGATGGTAAGACCTGAGGAAGTGGCAATGAGGTTGTGAGAGGGTGCAGAGGATGGGAGTCAGACACCAAGGCAATAGGACATGGGGACTCAGGAGGATAGACCAAGATAATCTCCATCGCACCAGCGAAGAAGGTCGTAGAGTGAGGATGCACGAGAATTTGGTCATCGAGTGATGGGACAGAATAAGATACCTCAAATTGATACTTCTGATGACAATGGAAGTAGGACACCCCCAAGGAGGAATCCGATAGAGATTCCATGGGACACCTCAAGTGAGAGCGACGACTCTCCTAAGATGGCTAACAGAGCAACCAAACAAAGATGTCCACCATTTTTAGGTGAGGGTAAGGAAGACCCCACATGACACGTAGGAACTTGCATAACCATTTGGAGAGAAAATGGTGTAGACAGACCGAAGGATTGGGTAGTCCTCTTTCCTACCACCTTGAGGGGATTGGCAATAGACTGGTACCTAAAGAGAGAAAATAATGTTGATTTTCAGACTTGGAATCAGATAAAGGAGAAATTCATTGAGGAATTTTGACCTTTGAAATATGATGGAGACATAGTCACCGAGATTTGCGTAACAAAATAGAAAGTATATGAGGATATAAAATCCTACAACCGTCGACTAAAGTAGTTAGTCGATAAGATGCAGATGCCCTTGGTAGATGTGTTGATAAAATGATGGTTCGTAGATGGGTTACTACCAAAATATAAGAAAAATATGAAGGGAGTACCATCTGACACATATGAAGAAGCATTGAAACATGCAAAGACCTTTGAAAGTGAATCAAAATAGATGTACATAGGAATCTTGTCTCATCCCAAGTCAAAATATTTGGATAGTGAAGAAGAAGACACTATCTAGAGGACGGTCGCATCGTTCCGCAAGGAGTTTGATAAAATGGTTAAGGAGCAAAAGATCAAACCGGATAGGAATGAGTTGTGGTGCACTGAATGCAAGAGCGAGGGACATACAAATATGAAGTGTCCAAAGAATGACTATTGCCATATTTGTAATGTGATGGGGCATGAGGTAATGCTCTGTCCCTACAATGCAAGAACCCATCCATAGGTACTATCAATCCAGGAGCAGGAACAAAAACCACAGGCCCAAGGGAGTGGCCAACAAGCAATGAGTGGCGGTTACAAAAATAGCAGAAGAGGTGGCAGACAGAATCAAGGTAATCGACAAGGAGGACAAAGTCACTTACAATATGACTCGAAAGGTAGACCGATCATACAATGTCACAATTGCCAAGAGTGGGGGCATTTTGCAAAGAATTGTCCTGCACCTCCGATGCAAGGAGCACCACAAACAAGCACTACACACATGTGTAGATGGTGTGGTCCGAGGAATCACAAGGAAGAGAATTGTCCAAAGCAGGCGAGTTCGAGCAACCCATAGAATGTGAGTTATTTGGACATCAAAATTCCTCAAGTTAAAGAGGAAACTTAGGAAGTGTTAGCCGTGATGAGGAATCAGGCTAAAAAGGATAAGTATCCAGAGCCAGCAAAAGAGAAGCAACGCTGGCAAGCAACAAAGAAAATATTGCAAGAAGAAACTAAGAAAACTAAGCAAGGAGAGTCGAGCATTCGAAGGGAATTACGAAAACCATCAGAATAGGAGATAGTTGTGCAGAGCCTGGTAGCACAGGTGTTGGATACCATAGTGGAACTTAAAGTATCTGACTTATTCGAAGCTATCCCAGAATTGTAGAAAGCAATTATGGAGGAAATGCAACCACAGAAGGTGATGGAAGTAGAGAGCCAACCAATTTTAGAGGAAGGATGAAAAGACCAATTTATGGATCCTACTATATTAATGATTGATGTGGGAAAGAAGCCTGCATTAATGCATATGGAGATTTTGGGGCACAAATTGACACAAGTGATCATGGATGGAGGTTCCAGTGTTAATGTGCTACCAGAAAGAACTTGGCTAGAACTAGGTGCTCCATCCCTATGGGCACCGAGCTTCTGACTGTATGGGGCTGACCAGAATGATATTAACATCAAAGGAGTTTTGACTGCACAACAAGTTATGATAGCTGAGCAAGAATTTGTCTTGGACTTTGTTGTGATTTCAATGCAAAAACCTGCATACGATGCTCTCTTAGGGAGAGGATGGCTACGAGTGGCCAAAGTTAATCATAATTGGGGAAAGAATCAGATCACCTTCAAGAAAGGATAACATAAATACATGATCAATTTAGCTAATCAAAGAGTTAGTGAGGATGTAGCTACAACTGACGAATCAAAAAACTCATCAGGGGATGAAGGACATGAACCTGATGGAGAGGGAATGTTGTACATAGATGAATGTAGCGAGGATGAAGCTCGATCTGATAGTGGACTTCTTCATTGGAAAATGGAGGATTACGAGATGTTTCAGCCCAATTGCCTCTGTATTGAGTCAGAAGAGATCAAGGAAAAGCAAGACAAATCGAAAGTCAGTAAAGAAACTAAGAAGGAAATAGAAGAGAAGTGGACGTTTCCAAAAAGCTTTGCGGAGTATACAGTAGGAGATGCAGAGATTGATACAAGACCGACACATCCAGAGAACGTAATGAAAGCTATGAGTGAGCCAAAAAATATCAAGTATGAAGGACCTAAGATAGTGGATATCAATCTAGGAATGGAGGAAGAACCTAGGATAGTCCACTGTGGCGATGATTGGAATCTCGTATTGAAGGCAACAACTTTCAAGATATTCTTGGAGTACAAGGATGTCTTCGCATGGACGTATAAGGATTTGAAAGGAATCCCACCCGAGTTATGTGTCCATAAGATTACACTAATGCCTGGCACTCAACCTGTTAGGAGGAGGCCATATAGAATGAATCCCAAGTATGCGACATTGGTGAATACGGAGATAGAAAAGATGTTGGAAGCAGGAATTATATTCAGGGTGACGAACAGTGAATGGGTTTCACCTATAGTAATCACCTTGAAAAAGGAAGTCGATAAGATAAGGATATGCGTAGACTTCAGGAGTCTAAACGCAGTGACCATTAAGGATCCCTTTCCTATTCCATTCACAGATTCTATCTTGGAAGAAGTTGCAGGACATGAGATCTATTCATTTTTGGATGGATTCTCAGGATACAATCAGATCAGCATCGCTGAGGAGGATAAGTTGAAGACCACATTTGTTGTGGAGAATGGCATCTACACATATAATCGAATGCCATTTGGGCTCTGTAACGCCCCAACTACATTTCAGTGCATCATACTATATATATTTGACCAATTGGCGATGGGGAATTTCAAAGCATTTTTGGATGATTGGTCCATTTATGGGAAGATCAAGGAGCATCTTCCAGCTCTTAGTGAATGTATGAGCAGGTGCAAAAATGCACAGATATCATTGAACCCAACAAAGTGTTTTCTGTTGGTACCATATGGAAAATTGTTAGGACACATTGTGTGCAATGAAGGATTGAAGACAGATCCAGATAAAATTTGGGTAATATTATACATGGAAGAACCCTTTGATGTGAGTTCACTCAAAACCTTCCTTGGGTCAATAGGATATTACCGAAGGTTTATCAAAAATTATGCACATGTAGCCTACCCATTAGATTCTTTGATGAAAAAGAATATTCCTTTCAGATGGACAGAGGAGCACCAGGGAGCCTTTGAGGAGTTGAAGGCTAAGTTGGTAAGCAGTCTGATTTTGGTGTTTCCAAGTTGGGATAAGGAATTCCATGTCCACGTCGATACCTCAAACTTTGCAATTGGATGTGCGTTGGCACAAGAAGGACAGTTTAAGTTGGATCAACCAATTTTCTTTGCTAGTCACCTTTTGTCAAGGCCAGAAAGAAATTATAGTACAATAGAAAGGGAAGCCTTGGGGATGGTATATGCAGTTCAAAAGTTTAGGCATTACCTATTGGTGAACCCCTTTGCATTTTATGTCGATCATCAGGCATTGTTGTACTTAATAAACAAACCAGTAATACAAGGATGAGTTAGTAGGTGGCTCGTTACGCTCCAAGAGTTCGTATTCCAAGTTGTGGTGAGACCTAGCAAGAAGCATGTGATTGCAGACCAGTTGTCTCGAATACGATCAGGGGAGCCAACAGGAACAGGAGTTCCTGATGAATTTCTAGATGCACAGTTATTTGCCATCAATGTTGTGCCATCATGGTACAAGTTGGTTGGCCAGTACCTATCCACAGGGGAGTTGCCACAAGAGATGATGACAACTGAAAAGAAGAGAATAATCATGAAGTCAACACCTTTCCAGATAATAGCAGGATTGCTATACAAGATAGGAAGTGATGGTATCTTGAGGAGATGTGTAATGGAGGAAGAAGTTAAGATGACATTGAAGGAAGCCCATGCAGGCTTAGCAAGGGGACACATGGGACCAGATGCGACTGCATGAAAAATATTGTTAGCAGGTCTATGGTGGCCCACATTGTACAATGATGCAAAAGAACACGTGAAAGCTTGTGATACTTGCCAAAGAGCAGGTAAACCGGTCAAGAAGGACTTTATGCCCTTACACCCATCGCAGCCATAGGAGTTGTTCGAACGTTGGGGCTTAGACTTCGTAGGACCATTTAAGACATCTCAAATATGGAAATGCAGATATATCGTAGTGGCAATGGAATACCTCACAAAATGGGTAGAAGCAAGAGCATTACCTGATAATTCTACCAAAAGTACAACATGATTTTTGTACGAGCAGGTAATCACAAGATTCGGTATTCCGCTACGTATAATGAGTGATCATGGAGGACACTTCGTTAATGAGATTATCAAGATGTTGATGACAGAGTTTAAGATTTTACACTCCCTATCCAGTCCGTACTACCCGAGAGCGAATGGGCAGGCGGAAGCGACTAATAAAGTCTTAGTATCAACTCTGTATAAGACCTGTGGGATAGAAGGAGCAGACTGGGAGGAAAGGTTACCATCCATTTTGTGGGCATATAGAACAAATTTTAAACCAACAATGGAACATACCCCTTTCCAATTGATGTATGGTCAAGAAGCGGTGGTGCCAGTCAAGTTTTTGATACCAAGTTTGAGAGTTGCAGTAGAGCATCGCTTGGGAGATCAAGAAAGTTTGGAGGAATGACTGATGACACTGATCAAACTAGATGAAAGAAGATTCATGGCATAGTGGGCGATTGAGATAGCCCAGAAGAGATGAAATATGTGGCATGACAAGCATTTGAGGAAGTTGGAACTTAGTCCAGGGGACTTGGTTCTCAAATTTAATGGGAAGCGGGAGATCAAGCCAGGTAAACTGAAGATGTTATGGCTTGGCCCTTATAAAGTGATTGAAGTATTGGATAATGGAGTGGTCAAGTTGTAGAACCTGAATGGGATGGAGGTACCCAACACTGTAAATGGCTCAAAGTTGAAGCCTTACAAAGTATAATGTTTATTCATTGCTTCAAAAGAGATTGAATGAAGAAGAAGAGCAGATGCTCAAAATGAGGCTCATCATGAGCCAGGTCTACCATAGGAGGAGCCATATATGGGACTCGCAAGACTATTTACTGAAATGGAGGAGAGGTAGCCAATAATTGAACAACAGGAGTTGGCACCTAGACCCGATGAAAGAAGAAGGGTGCGAGTACATATCATATGGGCTGATGGGACCGTAAGAGAGGGAGAAGAGTGGATCCCTCTAGCCATAGAAGGCTATCAGGAGAGAGCACTATTACCAAGAGCTTCGAATAGGAGGTACCCATAGATAGAGCATAGGGAACTACCTCAACAGTGGAAGGACGAAGAAGGGTAAGGCTGACAGTGCGCAACGAAGATAGAGTGGACACATTTGAGATGGAAATTTTGGAGGATGCTAGGGAGGAAAGAATAGAAGAAGAACTAGTAGAACTTTCCCCATTGGCTCAGATAGGGCTATTACAGTAGAGGATGAGAATACAAACCCAACAATTGTAGGAAGAGTATCAAACACTACGAGGTCACAATGCGAGATTGAGAGCGCAAGTAATCCAAGAATTGGATGGTACCATACAAATATTGGATGAATAGAGGGCAGTTAGATTACAAGAGATTGGAAGTGAACCTGAGGAGGTTGAAGACTTAACTCCAAGAAATGGTGGAGGAAATGAAGGTGCAAGCACAAGTTCACCACCTCCACCAAGCAAGCAGCCTATGATAAATGAGGGCGTAGGAGTACTTTGGCGAGATATAGAGGAGACCACCACATCACCTGAATTACACCACAATATAGTAGGTATGACAGATTCTAGTGATGAAGGAATGTCATGGTTGGTAAGAGAGCCTAGTATAGATGAGGATGAACCAGAGAATCCTCATAATCCTCAAAGGGATCAAAGTATTCCACTTAGAGCATTGAGACCAAGGCAAGTCGAGGGAGTTCAACAGGACAGACCCGAGAATGATACACAGGCATATGCAATAGCTCACCAGTAGCTGAGAAGACAAAGGAGGGAAGTTCATCGATTGGAGAGATTGATGAATTTTCCAATCGACTGGGCAGAATAGAGAGAAGAGGGTCGGACTGACTCTAGCTCTGAAATAGACTTTTTGGATGATTATAGAGCAGTATTGGCATCTTCATCCCCCTAGAGATCCTTTGAGGAAAGAAGATGGAGGCATCACTTGGTACGAGCTGATAGAAGAGTCAGAACCTTATGATAATTGTCACCAAACCAGAGTCCACTGGCTAATATCGAGTTGGTAGATATTACTCCTGATGATCGAAGAATAAGAGGAAGAATTGGACAAGGACCTCTAAGAGGAAGAGGAAGAGGTAGATGACCAGAACATGATGGGAATCTGAGTGATGTTGCAATTAGAGGAGGTAGAGGATGAGGAATATTTTGACCCCCTACTCCTATATGGCTAGGAGATAACCCGCTAGCATGTTTGAATTGGACAAGGAACCCACAACACATACTCTGACTAAGAGGCATGTTACAAAATGCGGTTGGAAGACGCATGGGGGCGACCACCCCTGAACCGACAAGGACCCCAATGAGAAGTAGGTAATTGGTGGTTACCCCAAGTAAGAGAAGAGTCATCAATAGTATGGGGAGGTTTCATGCCTAGAAGAAGTGGAAGGGGGAGATACCCACATGGTCGAAACCTTGTTGGTAGAGGAAGGGTACACTTCATAGATGGTGGAAACCTAGGCCAACAAAGGACCCGATCACCAAGTTTGGAGCCAAAAATGATCCATGGAGATAGGCGAAGAAGTCACTCAAACAATAGTAGAGTGGTGAGGACACCACCACCATAGGATCAACTACCTGGATGGTGAGAAGAAAGCCTACCAGGGGATGAGACTCCAATTTGCCGATGTACAATACCGAACTATACACATTGTAGGAGGGCAAATGAATGGGCAACAACATCACAGGCAGAGACCAGTCAAGTAGAGGTACAAGAGGATACCACTAATCGGAATGTTATGGTCGAACCTCGAGGCCAAGAGTGGGATGGGGTCGTACAGGTGAATGTCACTGTACGATTACCTAGGAGGTAAGTATAATTAGACTAGGATTGAAAAAAAAAGGAAAATTGAAAAAAAAAGAGATAAAGAAAAAATGAAAAAAAATTGTGCCTTAGTTGTGAAAATCCCTCGGGATGCAATTAGGAAGGGCGAGGTTGAAAATTGAAATGATGACCTTTCCAGAGGAAAGAAAGCAAAAATTCCTCTAAGTAATGAAATCGTACAATGAAAAGAGAGAATCGTACAAAGTAAGACTGACATGCAAATCGTACAAGAGGTCGTACGGTACGATTTAGATCGTACGATGTACGATTTTCCAACTAACCCATTTAATGCGGCATGCGGCAAAGCAACGGTTGGAGGAAAAGAAGGGGGAAAAGACAAAATTTTGAAACCAACTGCTGAGTTGTCAATCATCTAGCAGTGGAGATGGAAAAAGCATGCAACATGGCACCTATTTTTTAAAAATTTAGGGTTTTATTAGGGTTTTTGAAAACTTGCTTTAAAAGGAAAGGGACTTAACCATTTTTTCACCAAGCAAGAAAAATCAAATTTTTTTAGGATATTGAAGGGGAAAAGCATACATACGTAACATAAGACTACATGGGCGAGAATTTTTCACCGGTACTCTAAAGATTGTAGACCCATTACTAAATTTGTACCAGGGAGTTCTTTTCCACTTCGAAGAATTAACCTGAGAGAGAGAAATTGAGGGTTTTTCTCCATAGAAGGGGGAAATTCAAAATTTTCAAGATATTACAGCCAAAGATGTCAGAATACGTCATCGTACAGATTTTGAATGGAGAAATTGTTGATTAAAGTCGGAGGAAGTAGATATTGGCGGTGGAAATTGGGGAAAGTGTAAGGAAATGGAGGATTGAAACCCTAAAAAGCTGAGAAATCTAGCAAAGGTGAGCTGGGAGATGTGAGGAGGGAAAAATCTAGACCGTACAGTCATACAGTGCAGCCATAATTTTGTCAAAGTAAAGAAAATTGTGCCAGGAGTGAAAGAGTGGAAGATTTATTGAGAAAAAGCATGGAAGGATAGATCGGGCCAATCTGACAACTGGGTCGGTGGTAGAATTGGGAAAGGAGACCAAAAATCTAAGATTTTTTAGTAGTGAGGGTTAGCAAAGATGTATTGTATGATTTGAGGGCAGATTGTACGATTTCCAGGCAAAAGGGTGCAAGTTGAAGGGGTTTTTTGCCATTTTTGGTAGTTTTTAAGAGATCGTACGGAAGTGTATGGAATCATATGAATTTTAAAGGGGAGGGCAGCTAGTAGATAGTAGTGTATAAAGTACTAGTAGCTCATACGATTTTAGACCATCGTTGTATGATTTGACAAAAAATTGACCGTTTGAAGAATTGACGGGGTAAAAAGAAGAACTGTCAAAAGTGTGTACGATCTGGAAAGAGATGAAGGATGATAAAATCATACATAGGACTTAGAACCATACATTGTACGCTTTTACTGAGCTTGTATGATTTTTGGTACATTTTTAATTGTGAAGGAGGAAGTTGAGTAATCGGTGAGATGTTGGAGGAATGATCTCAACAGAAGAGTTTGGACGTCGATTGAGGTGGATTGCAACACATAGGGTGGAGAGATCACCAGGTCCACTACACGAGAGAGAGGTATACTCATGGTAGCACTCTGGGTATCAGTTTTAGTCCCATGAAAGGTATGGTAATCATCCATGGAGGAGAGGAGGATATAGGTCATGGAGGAGATAGAGCCATTGGTGGGCACACCTAGATAGAACACCACCGAGGCATAGAGAGGCAAGAATGGCCCAAGACACTACCTCACAGAGGGAATTGAGGAGTGAAGTGCATGTGCAGTAGGAAGAACACCTGAGCAATGGGCAGGAGGAATGCTAGGTGGAATTGTCAAATATTACATTCGTACAGCATGGAGCGGAAGCATGCAGGAAATGGTGGAATGATGAGAAGAATAAGTCTCATCCCTGGAAGAAAATATTTGAGAATGCGCAAGTGTCAGTCATTGCATAGATCCCACCATTTCATCGAACATTCTTCTAGAACTATCTTCTATAGATAGTTCAAGCATATAATGCAGTGACGAGGACAACCTACGTCAATGTGGGCAAGAGGTCAGTGAAGGTGGAAGTTTTGGCGGAAGCATTCAGAAGAACATTTGGGCTACCGACGGAGGGCATGGAGATAGTTAAGAAATTGGTAGACCCAATTGAAGCACACCGCCTGGTGACCACCATGACCACTGTTAAATCATTGACAGAGGCAAATATTTGGTGCAGGAACGCATGGAATAAAATAGAGCCAGTTGCAAAATGACCATTGGGCATGTGCAATGAATACAGTCATGGCTCGACTATCAGGCGATATAAGGACAATAGAGATGCCAATGTGGATGGCCCAGTATGCAGAAGGTATTACCCAGGGGATTCCATATGATTGGGGTACCTATCTGGAGAGAAGAATGCATGAAGCATTGATGAAGAGACCAAAGAATTTTGGGATGGCCTTTCAGGCTATAGGATTACTTCTGAATGCAGTCTCAGAAGTGGGAATGCAGTTCCCAGGGTTGACGCCACCTAGAGAAATCAGGTCGAGCCAACCAACAATATTGAGATGGGTAAAGGTTGTACCCATAGCTAAGATTACTCTAGAGAAACCATGCACAAGGAGTGAGTGACACAGGAGTGAAGCTCAGGAAGATACTTCTCTGGAAGAGGATGTCGATGTACATCATCGAAGAAAGCATTCTAGATGGTTGGAGCCGAAACTAGAACAACAAGTACCTACACAAAGGCAGCAGGAGCAGCCTCTCGAGCAAGAAAGGGAGAGTAGTCCTATATAGATAAGGATGAGGAGGCAGCAAGAAAGAATGGTAGGGAGACTAGCTCTAGATGTACAGAGAATGGAATAGTCAGATTCAGAAGCGATGGAGCTGGATGAGTTGTGTTGGGCGGAGGCAGAGAAAATAGTATGCTCTTCAGATATTTTTGATCATTTTGAGAGGATGGATGCCTCTAAATTCTTTGGAGGAATTGTGGTAGGGCATGATGGAGTAGCCACTACCCAGGAAGAAGTGGGAGTTGGACCAAGTACCGCAACAAGAGCCCAAGAAGAAGACTCGATACATAATTGTATCAGGAGGCTCTAGCAAGCAAGAAGTCTCAAAAGATATAGAAGTGCCACAAGAAGGAGAAGCACTTGTTGCTCAGTAGGTCATAGTTGGGGATGCACAACAAACTCAAGAAGAAAGGGTGATAGAGGAACAACAAGTGGATGGTAGGGACAAGGAAGTAGCTCGAGAAAACATAGAGGAGCCATAGGGAGGCTCAACCAAAGTAGGGAAGGCTCAGGAATAAGTTGTGCAGCGATCTCAGGAAGAGATCATAAATATTATGGATAACAAGGGGGAGGAGAAAGAGAAACAATCTCCACCTCAAGAAAATATAGATACCGAGAGAGCACTTAGAGAGCTTGGAGGAAGCTCTAGCCACCTTAGAGAAGAAGAAGAATTCAGGTCTCCCATAGAAGAAGAATGGTGGGGATTGCAATCCAGTTATCTCTTGGAGATACCATGGTTCGAGAGAATCACAATGGAAGAGGAGGCACGTGGAATAGAGGATAAGGTGGAACACTTCTTCGCTCAGTTAGGCCACATGATAAATAGTGCTAGAGTGGAATTTTGTATTGGCCACATAGGAGAACTGAAGCTATGGGAGCAACAAGTATCTCTCGAGTTGGAGTGGATAATAGAATGGGTGAATAGTGTAGAGCGGATGAAGAAGATAGCAGATATCCATGCACAACATCCATGGAGGTTACCCAGGGAAGAGGTAACAATGATGTTGGGAAGAGAAGACTTGCTAGAAGGGATGGTCACAAACTACAGGAAGGACCCAAGGATTTATTTGGATCGAGTGAGTCATCCAACCTGCCCAACCAATATGACAGAAGTGGAATATAGAAGGGTCGCTACAGGAGTGTCCATTACCCTATGGAAGTTGAACTTCCTAACACACTGGATAGAGTGGTTGAGCATTGGGTTGGCAGAAATCCATCGGCTCAAGGAGGCACAGGTAGAAGAGACCGTAACCACTCAAAAGGAATTGGCCGCAATGGAAGATGAACTACAAAAAAGTAGAACTATGATAGAGGAGAAAATAAAGAAGTTGGAGGAGGATCTATCAGGACTCAGAGTAGAGTCTGAAGCCAAGATTGCAATGCTTGAAGAAGAGAAGCGATAGATTTTCCAGATGGTAGAAGATAGGATTAAGGAGTTGGAGGCACAACTCAAAGTGAAGGATGAGCAGATGACAGCTCAGTTGGCCAAAAAGAATGAGAAAATGGCTACACAGGCCAAGCAGATAGAGGAGCTGACAAGAGACAACAAGAAGCTCAATGAGATGGTCATTGAGAAGCAAGCTCAAGTCAGGACCAAAGAAGACCAGGTTCGAGCTCTAGAAGCTGACATCAAACACCACTTGGAGACCATTGATGAGAAGAATGAGGAACTCCAAGCGGTGGCTCGAGCAGAAGCTCATTGGAAGGAGAAGTTGACAAAGAGTGCCTCCGAATGAGAAAAGCAGATGATGGACTTCATGAAAGTTGTCGAGGAAAAGGCTAACCTTCACGGAGCCAAAGTCGTCGAGATGGGGAGCTATGCAGCCAAGCTGAAGAATGAATGAGAAATGTACAAGACCCAAGTCAAGGACTTGGAGGCTGAGGTAGCTCGACTGGAAGCCCAACAAAAGAAGCAGAATGAGTCATCGAGGATGCCGACTAAAATAAATGGGAGGGCAGATGTAGGCAGCAAATCCACCTCCTAGAAGAAGAAAAGGTGATTTGCTAAATTTTGACAGTTTTGAGATGATTTGCTCAAGTTTTGGGAAATCGTATAGTGGGAGAAAATCATACAGGGGATCATACAACTAAAGTGGCAAACCATACAGAGCAGTGGCAAATCATACAGGGCACACCGAAATTCACTCAGATGCAAAGGAAATGTAATTTCGGGATGAAATGTCGCATGGATTTGCTAACCTAAGGTGTAAACTTAGGAAATTGCCAAAATAATGTATTCAGTTGTAGATGGGCAGTTGTGAATAATGGATTGTCTCAGGAACCACTTTGGAATGGCCTGGGCAACGTTATATAAGGCCCCATTTTTGAATTTGTAGGTCTGGCTACTAGTTTATTGGTTATTAGTTGCTAGAGTAGAGAGATAGACATATTTCTGAGTTATTGCAATTACTATGAGAGAGTTTTCCACATTGTAACTGAGTTGATAACCATTAATGAGAATAACAGATGTTGTGGATGATAGTGTATGATCTTGTTGTGTATGGTTGATGCATTGTGGATGATCATTGTGTAATTGAGTTTCTTCCTTACTGTTATATGTTAGTTGTAGGCTTTGTTGCAGATTGTGAGCAGATTGTTACTGGTGGAATCATGGAGAATGATCTAGGAGTATGAGGATGTTGGAAAAGATGTACTTGAAGTAGACTGTATGATTTTTGGGCGTAATTGATTGGATGGAATCTCTCACTAGTCCGGATTGGATGTTTTGCTTGTGAATGAAACTATCTTGTTTAGGTTGTTAAACCTTTACAAAACATCCCGAAGAGAGATTGGAGTAGAAGAGTATATTAATTAACATCTTGTTGTACCTTTGGATCGTACATATCGTACATCGTACATCGTACAAATCGTACAAAGAGTTATTACCCGATTTGGTAAAATAGGCGATTGACAAGAACTTACCCGATTTGGCAGTTTTGGTAAGTCGGCTTGAACGATTACAAAACTATGTACGACAGCCTCCAAAATAGCATCTGTCAGTTTTTTTGAGTGCAATATCATACCATCTTGGTCACTGTATGATCTGAGATCGTACAGTGTATGTATTTGAGGTCCGTACAAGCAATTGATAGATCGTACAAGGGTCATTCGGGGAGTTAGAAGACTGTTCGATTTGGTAGATTCAACCTAGGTATCATTCTTACCTCTAGAGAACACCTCCCCACCGGGAATACTCCACCGCTATGTTATATAAAATACTCATCAAGTCACACCGGTGGATCAGGAACAATACTCCAATCTAGTGTTAGGGAACAAGCAAGGAGCAGAACTAGACACAACCTCTCTCATGGAAGAGGAGATTCAACCTATGAATGAGACCATAGGAGGTGAATCAGAGTAGGGGATAGTCTTAACTTATGAAATAGAGATGAAAGAAGAAAATAAAAACAAATATAGCCCTAATTTAGGGATTCATAAAGTGGAGAAGAAACAAAAACCAAACTAATCTGTAGGGAGGAAGTCAAACAAGGAAAATATAGAGGAACAAGGAAAAAATTTGAGCCAAAATGGACAGGTAAAATCGATGGCTGATTTTTTCTCTACCCATTCTCAATGATTTTAATTATTTTAAATGTGATGGGTTTAGGTAGCTACCCCATACAAAAGGAAATCAAAAATATTATCATGGATATGAGTCCAAATATAATTTTGTTCTAGAAAACAAAAATGCAAGGAGAAGACTTAGAAAAAATTAATATGAGGATATAGAAAAAAATGAGAGATACTCACTCAATTAGCACAGGGAAAATCAGGTGGATTGACCACTATGTGGAATCCCCAACTGTTCCTAGCAATAGGAAGGGTCTCTATGATAGGGGTGTTGATGGTTTGGTTACAAAATAGAGAAAATGGAAAAAATTGGACTATAGTTAATTTCTATGGAGCATAGACAGTCAAATTACAAAGGGATCAATGGGCATCCATCTAGACTTTAAAATACAACTACCCGGAGGACCAATGGATTGTGGGAGGAGACTTCATTGCAAAAATTAGAATAGAGGAACAACAAGGAGGTAAAGCCATGTTGGATGAAAAGGATAAGTTATTTTTAGCAATAATATGTCAAATGAATCTAATAGATATCCCAACTATGGATAGCTCCATGACTTGGACAAATAGAAGAAATGAAGGGGAGATAGTCAAATCTTGCTTGGATCGTTTCTTCATGGGGGAGGAATTATTCCTGCATACCAAGCATCAAGTGAGGGTCATGGATAGGATTTCTTCATATCATTTTCCCATAAGCCTTACCATATAATAAGATAATCATAAAGTTGTAGAAACTTTTAAATTTGAGCTATGGTGGCTAAAAGATGAGGATTTGGAGGACCACATAAAGGAATGGTGGAAATTAGTGAGATCAAATTTGGGACAACCCAATTCAAACTCCACAAACAACTAAAATATGTGAGGACCCAACTAAAGGAGTGGAGTAAACATAAGAAGGAACTCACTATAATCCAAAATAACGAAATCAAGGATCGAAAGGAGAAGTTTGCTCAGGAGATAAGATAAGAAACTATTACAAAATATTTGTTGCAATGTGAGGCAGAAATTATTAGGAGAGAGGAATATTTGGAGGAACAAGAATAGATCTATTGTAGGCAAATGGTTAGAGTTACATGGTTAAAGAAGGGGGATCAAAACACAACTTTCTTTCATAAGACAACAACAACTAGAAGACAACATAATAGAATTATAGGTCTTACAAATATGATGGGTCAGGTATTAAAACTAGTGGAAGTAAAATGAAAACTATAGTAAATCAATACTTTCATACTCTTCTTAGTAGCAAAAAAAATTTAAATGCTACATGGTAGGAGAAGATACTAGAGATAATTCCACAATTAGTAAAACCTAAACACAATAAATTATTAATGGAGGAAATTTATTTGGAAGAAACATTGCAAATGATACAAAAAATGCAAACAAGAAAGACCCCAGGACTAGATGGATTCCCCATTGAATTTTATCAAAATTTTTGGGAGACTATGGGCCAAGCAATGGTGGAGGCATTGGAGGAAATCAGATAGAGTAAGCAAATGTTAAAATCCTTGAATCATACTTTTATCACTTTAATTCCTAAGGGCCCACCTAGTGAGATAATTGAGAACTATAGGTCTATTTCACTATGTAATGTAGTATACAAGATATTAATAAAGCTTATGGCAGAGAGGTTAAAACAAACCAAATATGATTTCAAGTGAGCATGGTGGATTTGTTGAAGGCATACAAATTCTAGATGGAATAGTAGTGGCCCAGGAGGTGATACACAATATCCAAGGAAAAAGACCCAGGTATGTTTATTAAATTAGATCTTTCTACATATTTTGATAGAGTAGACTGGTCCTTTATGCAAAGGATTTTAGAAAAAATGGGCTTTGCATAGGAGTGTAGAGACTGGGTAAAATCCTGTACACAAACTACATCTTTCTTAGTTCTAGTAAATGGTAGTCCATCTCCCATGTTCACAACAGGAAGGGGGTTAAGGCAAGGTAACCCTATTTTACCTTACCTTTTTATCCTTTATGCAGAGGGTCTAGGGAGACTATTAAAAAAATGGAGACAAGAGGGGAGGCTAAGGGGTCTAAAAATAAGTTCTCTGATTGAGATAAATCACCTCTAGTTTTTGGATGATACTACTCTTATTAGTCAAGACAATCTCCTAGTAGCAATAAATATAAAAGAATTTTTAGATGGGTATACTCAGGCTACTTGGAAAAATTTTAATGAAAAAAGTCTCAAGTAGTTTTTTTCAATACAACGAAGAGGGTGAGGATAAAATTATATAGTTGTTGAACTTTATGGAAACTCATTTACCTATACAGTATTTAGGAGTACCTTTATCTGTAAAGAAAACAAAAAGCAAGGAGTGGAAAGGGTTGTTTGATAGACTTCAAGCTAAGTTGAGAAATTGGACACACAAATGGCTAAGCTTGGGAGGAAGGCTTACAATGATTAAAGTTGTGTTGTAAGCTCTTATAGTTTATAAATTTCCCATACTTCAGGTTCCAAGAAAATTCTAAAAGATATTGAAAAATACACAAGAAATTTTTTGTGGTTAGGTGCAGGGGAAGAACAAAAATGAGCACTAATTGGGTGGGAGAGTATATGCCAACCCAAAAAACAAGGAGGATTGGGGATAATATCAGCATCCCAAAGTAGCAAGGTACTAGCAGGGAAGCTATATTGGATATGGATTACAACTACTGGAGGCTTATTGAGCAAACTATTACAAGCCAAATATTACATAGGATAGGCTGAGAAATACATCTTGACTTAGAGTGGAAGGAGAGGGATCTACGGTATGAATAACAATGGAAGCAGACCAGGAGTTAATAAAGCCATACCTTTATTCATAATTAGGGGATGGAAAGGATGTTCTTTTTTGGGAGGATTCATGGAATCAATCTCAACTAATTATTCAAACATTCCAAGATATGGAGAGTTAGAAAGTAGAGCTCCAAAAGGTAGGGTGGTGGAAAGCCTCTTACTATATGAAATCATGGAATCAATATGTGCCAAACTTACTATAATGGAAATATCCCCGAGAATGACCAATGAGGGGGACAGAAAAACTAACCAAAAAACTATGGAGACATCTTCAAAGACATCCAGTTCAATACAGTTCTAAGAGGGATATACTTGGATGAGGAGGAAGTAATTTGGGAATCTATAAGGTAAAGGAGGGATACAAGGTAGTGTGTGGATATGATATTACCCCAACATCACTTCCATGGGAATTTGTATGGCAAAAGGAAGGATGGCCAAAAATTAACATTTTCTCATGGCTAATTAACCACAAAAAGTACTTGATATTTGATAATTTGAGAAAAAGAGGTTTCTACGGGCCTTCCAAATGTGTTATGTGTGGAAAGGCAGAGGAGACCTTGAATCACCTCTTTTTTTGGTGTTCTTTTTCCAAATACATATGGATCAGTTGGTGGAGGTAGATGAGACAACATTGGGAATTTTTTGAGAGCTAGGAAATATTTTATGAGAAATGGAAATAGTGCAGATTTAAGACTAGAACAATGAAAATGGTATGGAAGTTGGGACCTAGCTTCATATGGTGGAAGTTATAGCTAGAAAAAAATTCACACATATTTAGATCAGAGCATAGAACAAGGGATCAAGTTTGGGAGAGGATTATGAGTAAGTTAATGGAAACACTATCCATTAGATTACAGGAGGAAATAAACATAGAAATGGAGGAAGTGACTATTCTAAGGAGATTTGGAATAATAGTAAAATAAAAACAACTGAGGTTTTATTGCACAGGTGAGATCTCCTCGAATAACATAGAGTGGTGGTCACCTCCCAAAGAGTGGGTGAAGGCAAACACAGACGGGGCTTCTACTAAAAATCCTAGAAAATTTGGTTTTGGCATTATCATAAGAAATTGGAAAGGAGAACAAGTGTACTAGAGAGCAGAAGGTATGGGGGAGATAACAAATAATGAAGAAGAAGGATAGGTGAACCCTTGACATGAGAGTTGACTACTAAAATAAATTAAGTGCAAAACCTAAAACATAGGAATGGATGTTCACAAGATTAAGATTAATTATTAATATCAACCAATGAAGAGGATTTGTCACAATTACTAAATAAAAATACTTACCCAAATAGGTCTTGATGAAATCCATGAGTGGGTCTCAAGCTTATGTGTGCCATTAAAACACATACTGGAATTGAGCAAAACATGACATTGAAACTCAAAAACATAGTTGTCATGTATAGAAGGTTTAGATCGGTTCTTCACAAATATGTATGGAAGCCCAAAATTTTGAAACAGTTTTACAAGTCTTTTTTGCTTTCCATCACCGATTTTTGTGGGCTTAGAAAATGAGGGAGAATACCTTTTCTATCTTAGGTGCCCACAAAATACATTGTTCAAGATGCAAAAAGAAGAAATTTCCAAAGGAAGACTATTTTACCTACTAAAGAAATTTGGACAACATCTAAGACACGTGTTTGCATTGCTCAGACATTAATAAGAAAGGCAAGAGTATAGTTTACCCTTTTCTTAAGCCTCTCACTTAACATGCTATGATAAATCCATTTAGGAGGAGAAATGGAATTATAATTTTTATTTAGGATTTAAACATACATTAGGGTTTTCTCAATCAGATGGTACATATGAGTGTAATCCCAATATGGAGAAAGAGCCCTCACTTTTAGATAAAAACTTAACATATTTTTTTAGGATATGCCCAAGGGTTTTTGGGAATGGGATAATTCTATCACTTGATTTTTTTATAATCCACGAAATTGATGACATCTAGCTAATAAAATTTTAATATCAACTTATGGAACCTATTATATATTGACCCATTCATATTTTGGTATTAACATAGCGCCGAACTAGATGCCATCAATTTGCTTATGTTGATAAGGACAGAGTATGAAGTTATGTAGATTATACAATAATGGAGTGATAACATGATGTTATTCCTGAATACCATTGGGCATATCCAAAAACATATATATTAATTTTCTTTTTGCTTTCCCCCAAATGTGGAGTTTAGTCATTCGATCAAAGAAACCCTAATACATGTTTAGACCCTAAATAATACTTGTAATTCCATTTATCCTAGTAAATGACTTCATTCTTATTAGGGAAAAGGCAAGATAGATTCTTATCTTTGTTTCTAAATTCTAGGCAAAGACATGTGCTTTAGATGTTGTCCAAATTTCTTCAATAGGTATAATTCTTTTTTTAATAAATTATATAATATTGAAATGGGTCCCACCCATATTACATCATAACCCCATAATGATATAATACATGTATCGCTTAACAAGATTCAAACGTAAGTATTTTCCTTGAAAATAAAAAATATAACCAATTGAATTAATGTTAAATGAGTTTATTTATCTAACACTAATTTTTTAACTCATATTTAAACATTAGGTTTTGCATGCACCTAGGCCAAAAAAAGCTCCCTACCTTATTCTCCACAAACCTTAAAATTATTGGTGGAAACTAATGGTAATATCAAGAAGTAAAAGTTGTATCAAAACTCTTTAAACTTCCATCTCCAAAATTTACTAATTAAAAAAAAAAAATTAAATGTTATCATATTTGAAGCTTTGGAAGGGAAAACTAGGGCATCGACCAAGTAGACGAAGTAATTTCTGGTTGTATAATTGAAGATGAGATTGTTGCCCCAGGAGGGCTCAATGGAGATGCCTCTAGATCCTCTCTTAGATAGATAGATTTGTTTTGTTGAAGTAAAAATGTCCAATAGAGACTTAAGAAGCACAAAAAATTGTACTAAAAATGCTCTTTATGGTTGTAGGAACAAAATCATTGTCTCAAAGAGTCAATGGATGTTTGCCATAGTCAACAACAAGGTCAAATATTTTCATTGAGTGAAGTCTAGTAACATAAATAGTCTTATATAGAGCCAATCATGATTTAATCTATAAATTCATGGGTATTTTCCCTACCCTAAATATTTTGTATTTGTGGGTTTGGCAAAATTAGGAGCCTCTTAATGAGTACTCTTTATGGTTTATTAGTAATAGATATTTTATTGTGTTATTTTTTCCTCATTTGTCAATAGAAATGGGTATTTCAAATCAAAAATGAGGAATAATGGTCTAGAAATATTATTTATTTAGCCCTGGAGAGTGGTATTTGATCCCCAAATTGAACCCATTATTGTCTTGGTTTGTATCTGGTTGTATGCACTCCCAATGGATTTTTAGAGTGAGCGGGTATTGGAAATCAGCGATAATTTCCTTGAAAGATATTTGGGTGTTTCTAAAGACACAATGGAAGGAAACATAGCCATTTATGCTAGATTATGCGTGGAAATGGATCTTATTTAGCCCTTGCTGGCAGAGGTGGAACTTGAACTTGTAGAACTATATTGGATTCAATTTTTGGACTATGAGGCAGTGCCCTTCAGGTGTAGAGTTTACCACAAATATGGGTATTTAGCCTAGTCATGCCTAAACAATATGATCACAAAAATGGGGGCTTCTTTCAAAATGTCAAATCCTCCTCATGAGAGTAATTCTATAGTCAATAAAGAAGCAACCAACATTTATCAAGGAGGATAAGCATAGGGACATGGTCTTGAGCAGCCCAAAAGAAGGATAAGGCAAAAGAAAAATATGGTAAAAAGCAAACCCAACCTAAGACCTCAAATAGGTATGATATATTCAATACACTAACGGGGAAAGAATAAGAACAACTCATGGAAGGAGTGTATGGAAATAATAAAAATAATAACAACCATATTCAAGCCCCTATTTTAGCTCCTCTTATCCTAGATTAAGTAATAGAATGCAATGAGTTACCATAATCAGATATTATAGGAGCAAACGATAGTAAAGGATGTCATCATGGGTGTGGCAAAAAAAGTAAAAAAAAATCAACCCTAGGAATAATCTAGGTAGAGAAGAGATCATAGAATATAAACTCTCAAGGAGTGGGTAGAAAATCAAATAAGAAATTGATAGCATCTCAAGGAGACAAATTGATTGTTGGACATTTTGAGCTATTCTAGTTGTCATTGATGTCAAGGTGAAATATCATCATTGTTTCCCAAGTGAACAAATAAATGAGTCATTAATTGCATGGAACACATCTTCGTTGGCACCAGAAACAATGTAGAAGGTTGTGAAATATGTGGGAAAAATATCATCTTATGAGGGTCAGTGGTAAACCCATCATGGAAGTTCAAATTAGTTTCATTAAGTCCTCCAAGAATTTAAAGGAGCCATGTTGGTAGAAAGGCATCAAATGGAATGCAAGATTAAAACCCATGGATGTATTTAATAAGCCAAAGTTTATATTTATAAAGGTTAAATATTTAGATTTAACTTTATAAATAATAAATGATGGGCTGACGTCATCACATCAAATGCCCCACTCATAAATTTTTTAATTATTATCGACGTCGAATAAATCGAAGCACCGACTTTCTAAGTCAAATATGACATCGTGTATAAAAGGAGGCCACAAAGACCTTTGAAAATTATATGACTTAATCGATTTTAATTTGTTCTCTTGAGAACATTGCGAATTTAGGACGGTCTACGTGGAAGAAGACGAAACACCCTTTTTTGTCTGAAGGCATAAGCAAAAATTTGAGGGGCTTGGAGGTTCCAAGCAAGGTGGACACAGTGGTCCATTGGTATTAAATGTGGTGTTAATGTGCTTGTGGGGAAGAGGACTCACATTTGAACCCCGTTGAGGTGTGTGAAGGGTGAAAAGTTTTGGTTCATTTTTCGAGAGGCACCATTCGAAGGTTGATAGGGCATGAAGCTCTTTCTTTGTTTCAAACATGCATGGGACGCATGTGGTCATGGAGCCTATGGCTAGGGAATTCACGGATGTGTTGGTGAGGGGTTCGAAACCCACCAAGTGCAAAGGTATTTTTATTTATTTTTAATTAATTGCCTAAGATTTGTTATTAATGCATGTTAGGAGTAATAAGGGTTTTTAAAGGTTTTAAAAGACAATTAAATGAAATAAATGATAAGGAGGAATAAGGAGTGTTACAAAATTATTATTAAAGGGGTTGGTTTTTATTAAGTGATATTATTTAAGGATTTTTTATTAGGAGTAATAAGGAGATTGTGTGGAGGCTTAATTTATATAGTGATATATTAAGCCTATTGAGCATTAATTTCTTTTAAAGGGTTTTTCTTTTAAAGAAGACTATGATGAATGTTATTTTTGAGTTGGAGTAATAAGGTGTATTATGGATCATCATTTTGCATAGTGTTATTATTAAAGTCTTCTAACCCTTATTGAGATTGAAAAGAGTAATTGTGAGTATGGCAGATTTGTGAGATCAACTCCTTGTCAAACAAAAAGGTATGGGCAAATTCTTCCTTGGTTGAGTTGGTTGATTGGCTTTCTTGAAAATTAAGTGTGGAGTGAAAAGGATTTTATTAGGGTTTCCTTTTCAAAAGTGTTTGAGTTAATACTTCAAGGTTTTATGGAACTAAGAGTTGTGATTAAAACATTGATTTATGAGCATTTTTGTTGAAGTAAGTTGTTGTGCAAGAACTTGAACTAGGATTTGAAAATAACATGAGTATAATTGTTATTTGAGATTTGGTGTTGAGCATTGTTTGAAACATTTTGAGTTGATGTTTACATACTTGGACTAGGTTTTGTAAGTAAGGGTTGTTTCTTGAGTGATTGGTTGAGTAAAGTTGGTTGAACCTAGTCAAGTGGGTGTATGAATTGATTGTTCAAGTTTCATAAAACAAACTATTCTATATTTTGATTTGAGTAGATAAATTGTTTGAGCATAGAGTTGAAACATATTGGGTCTCTAAAAATTCTCCTTATGTTTCTAAGAGAGTGATTGAAATTGATTGAGCATAGTGATGATTATTGAGCATAGTGAGTCTCTAACAATTCTCATATGTTTCTATAATATTGGACAAGTTCTAAGTGAGCTTGTTGAGCAGATTTGAATAAGTTCTATGTGGACTTATTGAGCAGATTGGACAAGTTCTGAGTGAGCTTGTTGAGCAGATTTGAATAAGTTCTATGTGGACTTATTGAGCAGATTGGACAAGTTCTATGTGGACTTGTTGAACATATTTGAGCAAGTTTTGAGTGAGCTTGTTGATTCTTAGTGGGCTTGTTGAGCATATTTGAATAAGTTATGTGTGGACTTATTGAGCATATTGGACAAGTTTTGTGTGGACTTGTTGAGCAGATTTGAGCAAGTTCTATGTGGACTTGTTGAGAAGATTTGAGGATAGGTTTGTACCAGACCTAAGATAGAGATTGAGCATATTTGTGCTAGACTGACTGGATTGTGTTTAGTGCAGATTTGAGTGAGCTTGTTGAGCAAACGTGTGCTAGAACAACTGGACTGTGTTTAGTACAAAGTTGAGCAGATTTGTGCTAGACCGACTAGATTGTGTTTAGTGTAGATTTGAGTGAGCTTGATTGAGAAGATTTGTGCTAGGTTGATTGTATTGTGTTAAGTATAGATATTGAAAAGAATTGTACTATACTGACTAGATCGAGTTTAGTTCAGAGATTAAGAAGAATTGTGCTAGACCGACTATACTGAGTTTAGTGTAGTTTGAGACAGAGCTTTGGAGGTGACAGAGTTTCCAGTGGATAGAGATCCATCAGCCATGACATTGAGGACATATTCTGAGTGAGGACAAGAGTCTTCAAGTGGAGATAGTTCCACCAGTCAGTGCAGTGGAGGCAATGTCTTCTAGAGGATCACCAGTCAGAGCAGAGGAGGAGTTCTCCTATGGATAGAGATCTACAAACCATATTTAGGGTATCATCATCTCCTTTGGATAGAGTTCCATAAAAATTGTAATCAAGAAAGGATTCCCAAGATTCTAAGCTTGTGTTCTTCATTGATCTCTAGGGGATCGGTGAGGCCAATAGACTCTTACTAGTCTCAAGGTAACTAGTGATTATACAATAATAGAATATTAGGGGTTTAAACCACAAAACCCATCAATTTGTTGTTTGAAGACTCTTAGAGAAAAGTAAAACAATTATTTTGCTTATGTGGGAGACAAAATAGTCATTGAATATCATGTATAAAATACTAAATACACTTTGGAGGGGAACTAGTCATTTGGTCTTGGCTTCCCAAGGGACTTCAAGGTGGATAGTTACCTTTTAGAACTCTCTCTAATGGATAGCAATACAACATATAGCTTGGATGGGTATTCTCACATCACATTTTAAGCACCATCTGACAACATAGCAGGTTTTAATCATAAATTTCTATGGGATTCAAAACTTAAACGATTAGATTCATCAATAGAAATCGATGTATGGTGGAATCGGTAGCCGCCACGAATCTGGGTAGGTTGTCCGACTTTTTATGGCCACCATAGTATTCAGTGTTGTCCACCCCAAAAATTGCCACACAAATCTTCGCGTAGTCCATCCCTATAACCACCATGCCACAATCATTTTAAACCTTTTATGTCATTGAAAGCACCAGGAAAGTGACAAGCATTCAGTCCAGCGAGGCCCGAGATTTGAACCTTGGACCCTCGCCCCCCTTATGGGGTTTGGATGAACCAATTGGTCTACACCTCGGACCTATGACTTAACCATTTTCACTAAGCAAGAAAAATCAAATTTTTTTTACGAGATTGAAGGGGAAAAGCGTACAAACGTAAAAAAAAAATACATGGGTGAGAATTTTTCACCGGTAATTTGAAGATTGCAGACCCATTACTAAATTTGTACTAGGGATTTCTTTTCCACTTCGAAGAATTAACTCGAGAGAGGAAAATTGGAGGTTTTTCTCCTTGGAAGGGGGAAATTTGAATTTTTGTAAGAGATTACAACCAAAGACATCAGAATATGTCATCATACGGATTTTGAATGAAGAAATTGCTGATTAAAATCGAAGAAAGCAGAGATTGGCAGTGGAAATTAGAGAAAGTGCAAGAAAACAAAGAATTGAAACCCTAAAAAGCTAAGAAATCTAGCAAAGGTGAGTTGGGAGATGTGAGGAGGGAAAAATCTAGACCGTATAGTTGTACAATGCAGCTAGAATTTCGTCAAAGTAAATAAAATTGTGCCAGGAGTGAAAGAGTGGAAGATTTGTTGAGAAAAAGCATGGAAGGATAGATCGGGCCAATTCGGCAACTGGTCGGTGGTAGAATTGGGAAGGGAGACCAAAAATATAATATTTTTTAGTAGTGAGAGTTAGCAAAGACGTATTGTACAATTTGAGGGCATATTGTATGATTTCCAAGCAAAAGGGTGCAAGTTGAAGGGGTTTTTGCTATTTTTGGTAGTTTTTTAAGAGATCGTATAGAAGTGTATAGAATCATACAAATTTTAAATGGGAGGGCATCCATTAGATAGCAGTGTATAAAGTACTAGCAGCTAGTATGATTTCAAACCGTCATTGTATGATTTGATAGAAAATTTGACCGTTGGAAGAATTAACAGGGTAAAAAGAAGAATTGTCAAAAGTGTGTACGATCTGGAAAGAGATGAAGGATGATAAAATTGTACATAGGACTTAGAATTGTTTAGTGTACGCTTTTACTAAGCATGTATGATTTTTGGCATGTTTTTTATTATGAAGGAGGAAGTTGAGTAATTGACGAGATGTTGGAGGAATGATCTCAACAAAAGAGTTTGGACATTAATTGTGGTGGATTTCAACACATAGGATGGAGAGATCACTAGGTCTACAACATGAGAGAGAGGTATACTCATGGTAACACTATGGGAATTAGTTTTAGTCTCATGAAAGTCATGGTAATTATCCGTGGAGAAGAGGAGGATATAGGTCATGGAGGAGACAAAGCCATTGGCGGGCACACCTAGATAGAACACCACCGAGGCACAAAGAGGTAAGAATGACCCAAGACACTACCTCATAGAGGAAATTGAGAAGTGAAGTGCATGTATAGTAGCAAGAATAAAACCTGAGTAGTAGGCAGGAGGAATGCCAGGTGGAGTTGTCAAATATTACATTCGTCCAGCATGGAGAGGATGCATGCAGGAAATGGTGGAATTATGAGAAGGATAAGTCTCATCCCTGGAAGTAAACATTTGAGAATGTGCAAGTGTCATTCATTGCATATATTCCACCATTTCATCGAACATTATTCCATAATTATCTTCTATAGATAGTTCAAGCATATAATGTAGCGACGAGGACAGCCTATGTCCATGTGCATAAGAGGTCAATGAAGGTGGAATTTTTGGTGAAAGTATTCAGAAGAACATTTGGGATGTTGATGGAGGGCATGGAGATAGTTAAGAAATTGGTAGAACCAATTGAATCACACCACCTGATGACCACCATGACCACTGTTAAATCACTGACAAAGGCAAAATGACCATTGGGCATGTGCAATGAATACAGTCATGGCTCAACTGTTAGGCAAAATAAGGACAAAAAAGATGCCAATGTGGATGGCCCAGTATGTATAAGGTATTACCCAGGGGATTCCATATGATTGGGGTACCTATCTCAAGAGAAAAATGCATGAAGCATTGATGAAGAGACCAAAGAATTTTGGGATGGACTTTTAGGATATAGGGTTACTTCTAAACATAGTCTAAGAAGTGGGAATGCAGTTCCTAGGGTTGACGTCGCTTAGAGAAATTAGGCTAGGCCAAAAAAAATATTGATATGGGTAGAGGTTGTATCCATAGCTAATATTACTTTGAAAAAACCATGCATAAGGAGTGAGTGACACAAGAGTGAAGCTCAAGAAGATACTTCTTCAGAAGAGGATGTTGATGTACATCATCAAAGAAAGCATTCTAGACGATTGGAACCAGAACTAGAACAACAATTACCTGCACAAAGGCAGTAGGAGCAGCATCTCGAGCAAGAAATGGAGAGTAGTCCTATATAGATAAGGATGAGGAGGTAGCAAGAAATAATGGTAGGAAGACCAGCTCCAAACGTACAAAGAATAGAATAGTCAGATTTAGAAGCGATGAAGCTAGAAGAGTTGTGTTGGGTAGAGGCAGAGAAAATAGTATGCTCTCTAGATATTTTTGATCATTTTGAGAGAATGGATGCTTCTGAATTCCACTGCCTAAGAAGAAGTGGGAGTTGGATCGAGTACCGCAACAATAGAGCCCAAGAAGAAGACTCGATACATAATTGTATTAGGAGTCTCTAGCTAGCAAGAGGTCTTGAAATATATAGAAGTGTCGCAAGAAGGAGAAGCACTTGTTGCTCAATAGGTCACAGTTGGGGATGCATAGCAAACCCAAGAGGTAAGGGTGACAGAGGAACAACAATTGGATGTTAGGGACAAGGAAGTAGCTCAGGAACACATAGAGGAGCCACAGGGAGTCTCAACCAAAGCAGGAAAGGCTCAAGAACAAGTTGAGCAGCGATCTCAAGAATATTTCATAAATATTATGGATAATGAGGGGGAGGAGAAAGAGAAACAATATCCACCTCAAGAAAATATATATATCGAGAGAGCACTTAGAGAGCTTGGAGAAAGCTCTAGCCACCATAGAGAAAAAGAAGAATTTAGGTCTCCCATAGAAGAAGAACGGTAGGGATTGCAATCCAGTTATCTCTTTGGAGATACCATGGTTCGAGAGAATCACAACAGAAGATGAGACACATGGAATAGAGGATAAGGTATAACACTTCTTCACTCAGTTAGGCCATGTGATAAATAGTGCCAAATTGGAATTTTGTATTGGCCACGTAGGAGAACTGAAGCTATGGGAGCAACAAGTGTCTCTTGAGTTGGAGTGGATAACAGAATGGGTAAATAGTGTAGAGTGGATGAAGAAGATAGCAAATATCCATGCACAACATCCATGGAGGTTACCTAGGGAAGAGATAACAATTTTGGAAGAGAAGACTTGCCAGAAGGTACGACCATAAACTATAGGAAGGACCTAAGGATTTATTTGGACTAAGTGAGTCATCCAACCTACCCAACCAATATGATAGAATTGGAATATAGAAGGGTCACTACAGGAGTGTCCATTACCCTATGGAAGTTGAACTTCCTAAAACACTGGATAGAGTTGCTGAGAATTGGGTTGGTAGAAATCCATCGGCTCAAGGAGGCACAAGTAGAAGAGACCACAGCCACTCAAAAGAAATTTTCCATAATGGAAGGCTAACTACAGAAAAGCAAAACTACGATAGAGGGAAAAATAAAGAAGTTGGAGGAGGATCTGTCAGGACTCGAAGTAGATTTTGAAGCCAAGATTGTGATGCTTGAAGAAGATAAGTGGTAGATTTTCTAGATGGCAGAAGATAAGATTAAGGATTTGGAGGCACAACTCAAAGCGAAGGACGAGCAGATGACAGCTCAGTTGACCAAAAAGAATGAGCAAATGGCTACACAGGCCAATAATATAGAGGAGCTAACAAGAGTCAGCAAGAAGCTCAATGAGATGGTCATTGAGAAGCAAGCTCAAGTCAGTACCAAATAAGACCAGGTTTGAGCTCTAGAAGCTGACATCCAACACCACTTGCAGATCATTTATGAGAAGAATGAGGAACTCCAAGAGATGGCTCGAGCAGAAGCTCATTGGAATTAGAAGTTGAAAAATATTACCTTCAAATGAGAAAAGCAGATGATGGACTTTGTGAAAGCTGTCGAGGAAAAGGCTAACCTTCACGGAGCCAAAGTCGTCGAGATGGGGAGCTATGCAGCCAAGATGAAGAATGAATGGGAAATGTACAAGAGCCAAGTCAAGGACTTGGAGGCTGAGGTAACTCGACTGGAAGCCCAACAAAATAATCAAAACGAGTCATCGAGGATGCCAACTAAAATAAAGGGGAGGGCAGATGTAGGCAGCAAATCCACCTCCTAAAAGAAGAAAATGTGATTTGCTAAATTTTTATAGTTTTGAGATGATTTGCTCAAGTTTTGGGAAACCGTACAGTGGGAGCAAATCATACAGGGGATCATACAACTGAAGTGTCAAACCATACAGAGCAATAGCAAATCATATAGGGCACATCGAAATTCACTCATATGCAAAGGAAATGTAATTTTAGGATGAAATATCACATGGATTTTCTAACCTAAGGTGTACACTTAGGAAATTGCAAAAATAATATATTTAGTTGTAGATGGGTAGTTTTGAATAATGGATTGTCTCAAGAACCAATTTGGAATGGCTTGGGCAACGTTATATAAGGCCCCATTTTTGAATTTGTAGGTTTGGCTACTAGTTTACTGGTTATTAGTTGCTAGAGTAGAGAGATAGACATATTTCTGAGTTATTGCAATTACTATGAGAGAGTTTCCACATTATAATTGAGTTGATAACCATTAATGAGAATAACATATGTTGTGGATGATAGTGTACGATCCTGTTGTGTATGGTTGATGCATTGTGGATGATTATTGTGTAATTGAGTTTCTTCCTTACTGTTATATGTTAGTTGTAGGCGTTGTTGCAGATTGTGAGCACATTGTTACTAGTGGAATCATGGAGAATTATCTAGGAGTATGAGGATGTTGGCAAAGATGTACTGAAGCTGACTGTATGATTTTTGTACGTAATTGATTGGATGGAATCTCTCACTAGTCCAGATTGGATGTTTTTCTTGTGAATGAAACTATCTTGTTTAGGTTGTTAATCCTTTATAAAACATCCTAGAGAGAGATTGGAATAGAAGAGTATATTAATTAATATCCTATTGTATCTATGGATCATACATATCATACATCGTATATCGTACAAATCGTACAAACAGTTATTACCTGATTTGGTAAAATCGGGGATTGACAAGAACTTACTCAATTTGGCAGTTTTGGTAAGTTGACTTGAACGATTACAAAAATATGTACGGCAGCCTCCAAAATAGCATCTATCAGTTTTTTTTTAGTGCAATATCGTACCATCTTGGTCAATGTATGATCTGATATCATATAGTGTATGTAATTGATGTTCGTACAAGCAATTGATAGATCGTACAAGGGTCATTCGGGGGATCAAAATATTGTTTGATTTGGTATATTCAACCTAGGTATCATTATTACCTCTGGATAACACCTCCCCACTAGGAATACTCCACTGTTTTGTTACATAAAATACTCAACAAGTCACACTGGTGGATCAGGAACAATACTCCAATCTAGTGTTAGGGAATAAGCAAGGAGCAGAACTAGACACAACCTCTCTCATGGAAGAGGAGATTCAACCTATGAGTGAGACCATATGATGGGAATCAGATTAGGGGATAGTCTTAACTTAGGAAATACAGATGAAAGAAGAAAATAAAAATAAATATAGCCCTAATTTAGGGATTCATAAAGTGGAGAAGAAACAAAAACCAAACCAATCAGTAGGGAGGAAGTCAAACAAGGAAAATATGGAGGAACAAGGAAAAAATTTGAGCCAGAATGGATAGGTAAAATCAATGGCTGATTTTTTCTCTACCCATTCTCAATGATTTTAATTATTTTAAATGTGATGGGTTTAGGTAGCTACCCCAGACAAAAGGCAATCAAAAATATTATCATGGATATAAGTCCAAATATAATTTTGTTACAGAAAACAAAAATGCAAGGAGAAGACTTACAAAAAATTAATAGGAGGATATGGAAAAAAAGGAGAGATCCTCACTGAATTGGCACAGGGGAAATCAGGTGGATTGACCACTATGTGGAATACCCAACTGTTCCTAGCAATAGGGGGGGTCTCTACGATAGGGGTGTTGATGGTTTGGTTTCAAAATAGAGAAAATGGAAAAAACTGGACTATAGTTAATTTCTATGGAGCACAAACAGTCAAATTACAAAGGGATTAATGAGCATCCATCCAAAATTTTAGAGACAACTACCAGGAGGACCAATGGATTGTGGGAGGAGACTTTAATGCAAAAATTAGAATAGAGGAACAATAAGGAGGCAAAGCCATGTTGGAGGAAAAGGATAAGTTATTTTTAACAATAATATGTCAAGTGAATCTAATAGATATCCCAACTATGGATAGCTCCATGACTTGGACGAATAGAAGAAATGAAGGGGAGACATTCAAATCTTATTTGGATCATTTCTTCATGGGGAGGAATTATTCCTGCATACAAATCATCAAGTGAGGGTCATGGATAGGATTTATTCATATCATTTTCCCATAATCCTTACCATAGAATAAGATAATCATAAAGTTATATAAACTTTTAAATTTGAGCTATGGTGGCTGAAATATGAGGATTTGGAGGACCACATAAAATAATGGTGTGAAATAGTGAGATCAAATTTGGGACAACCCAATTCAAACTCCACAAACAACTAAAATATGTGAGGACCCAACTAAAGGAGTGGAGTAAACACAAGAAGGAACTCACTAGAATCCAAAAGAACAAAATCAAGGATCAGAAGGAGAATATTTCTTAGGAGATAATATAAGAAACTATTATGAAATATTTGTTGCAATGTGAGGCAGAAATTATTAGGAGAGAAGAATATTTGGAGGAACAAGAATAGATCTATTGTAGGCAAAGGTTCAGAGTTACATGGTTAAATAAGGGGGATCAAAATACAACCTTATTTTATAAGACAACAATAAATAGAAGATAAAATAATAGAATTATAGATCTTACAAATATGATGGGTCAGATTAAAACCAGTGGAAGTAAAATGAAAACTATAGTAAATCAATACTTTCATACTCTTTTTAGTAGCAACAAAAATTTAAATGCTACATGGCAGGAGAAGATACTAGAGGTAATTCCACAATTAGTAAAACCTAAACACAGTAAATTATTAGTAGAGGAAATTTCTTTGGAAGAAACATCGCAAATGATACAAAAAATGCAAACAAGAAAGACCCCGGGACTAGATGGATTCCCCATTGAATTTTATCAAAAAAATTGGGAAATTGTGGGCCAAGCAATGGTGGAGGCACTGGAGGAAATCAGATAGAGTAAGCAAATGTTAAAATCCTTGAATCATACTTTTATCACTTTAATTCCCAAGGGACCACCTAGTGAGATAATTGAGAACTATAGGTCTATTTCACTATGTAATGTAGTATACAAGATATTAACAAAGCTTATGGCAGAGAGGTTAAAACATACCAAATCTGATTTTAAGTGAGCAAGGTGGTTTCGTTGAAGGCATACAAATTCTATATGGAATAGTAGTGGCCCAAGAGGTGATACACAATGTCCAAGGAAAAATACCTAGGTATGTTTATTAAATTAGATCTTTATAAATATTTTGATAGAGTAGACTGGTCCTTTATGAAAAGGATTTTAGAAAAAATGGCCTTTTCATAGGAGTGTAGAGACTGGGTAAAATCATGTACACAAACTACATATTTCTTAGTTCTAGTAAATGGTAGTCCATCTCCATGTTCACAATAGGAAGGGGGTTGAGGCAAGGTAATCCTCCTTCACCTTGCATTTTTATCCTTTTATGCAAAAGTTCTACGGAGACTATTAAAAAAGGGAGACAAGAGGGGAGGCCAAGGGGTCTAAAAATAAGTTCTTATATTTAGATAAATCACCTCCAGTTTGTGGATGATACTACTCTTATTAGTCAATCAAATATCCTAGTAGTAATAAATATAAAAGAATTTTTAGATGGGTATACTTAGGCTACTTGGAAAACTTTTAATGAAAATAGTCTCAAATAGTCTTTGTCAATACAATGAAGAGGGTGAGGATAAAATTATACAGTTGTTGAACTTTATGGAAACTCCTTTACCTATACATTATTTAGGAGTACTTTTATCTGTAAAGAAAACAAAAAGCAAGGAGTGGAAAGGGTTGCTTGATAGACTTCAAGCTAAGTTGAGAAATTGGACACACAAATGGCTAAGCTTGGGAGGAAAGCTTACATTGATTAAAGTTGTGCTACAAGCTCTTCCAGTTTATAAATTTTCCTTACTTCATGTTCCAAATAAAATTCTAAAAGATATTGATAAATACACAAGAAATTTTTGGTGGTCAGGTGCAGGGGAAGAACAAAAATGAGCACTAATTGTGTGGGAGAAGATATGCCAACCAAAAAAACAAGGAGTATTGGGGATAAGATCAGCATCCCAGAGCAGCAAGGTACTATTAGGGAAGCTATATTGGATATGGATTACAACTATTGGAGGATTATTGAGCAAACTATTACAAGCCAAATATTACCTAGGATAGGCTAAGAAATACATCTCGACTCAGAGTGGAAGGAGAGGGATCTACGATATGAATAATAATGGAAGCAAACAAGGATTTAATAAAGCCATACCTTTATTCATAATTAGGGGATGGAAAGGATGTTCTTTTTTGGGAGGATTCATGGAATCAATCTCAACTAATTATTCAAACATTCTAATAGATGGAGAGTTAGAAAGCAGAGCTCCAAAAGGTAGGGTTGTGGAAAGCCTCTTACTATATGAAATCATGGAATCAATATGTGTCAGACTTACTGTAATGGAAATATCCCCGAGAATGACCAATGAGGGGGACAGAAAAACTAACCAAAAAACTATGGAGACATCTTCAAAGACATCCAATTCAGTACAGTTCTAATAGGGATATACTTGGATAAGGAGGAAGTAAGTTGGGAATCTATAAGGTAAAGGAGGGATACAAGGCAGTATGTGGATATGATATTACCCCAACATCACTTCCATGGGAATTTGTATGGCAAAAAGAAGGATGGCCAAAAATTAATATTTTCTCATGGCTAATTAACCACAAAAAGTGCTTGATATTTGATATTCAACATTGACTCAAGTGGAAGTGGAGATTGAATTCAATATACATAAATTTTATTCATCATCTTCTTTAGTTTGGAAATCAAGGGTAATATTACAGATTTAAGGGGAAAGTTACAATATATTTAAGACTTTGGGGCGAGAATTGTTTTAGAGATAAAAACTATTAAAATGCTTCTCATATGTGTTAGGTTTTTTGGACTTCCATATCATCTTATAAATAAGGAGGTTTTAAATAATATTAACACTACTATTAGGGACTTCATTCGGTTGGTATCAACTACTAAGGAGTGAAGGCTTGCCATGGATAGTTCAAAATATTTTACCATAATATATTAATATTAACTTTGAATCAAGAGAATGAGATCAAGTGGATTATGAAAAAATTGTATTCCAATGATGAAAATATTGTGAGAGCAAAGTTATGACAAATTTTAGGCATACCCTCTGACAAAAAATCCTTAACCTATCATTAGGTTTAATTGACCCTAATTTGAGACTAAGAAATTAAGCTTTCAGCCATAGGCTTAGTCTATTTGTTGCATCACATATAATATTATACTCACTTAAAGGTGTCTTGAGGTCAATGGATGAGGAACAAAGTACAAATGTTTGAATAAATTTTACACTTTTGTTGTAACCTTTAAGATTTAATCCAAGGGTCTCTTTGAATAAAAGTATCCACATGACAATAAAGCAATTAAAAATAGCTCTAAGAAAGCCCTTATTGATATTTTTGAATTTTATGAATTTAGCCTAAATTTGTCTTTGGTGATTATTATTCTATCTAATAAAAATCCTCAAGAAAAAACTAATATTTCTTTTATGAGTATCACTTTAGCTAATGAAAATCCTAAAGAACAAAAAGGCTAATGTAGGTCATCTAGTGAAAGCGTAGTATAATCCATTGGCAATCCATGAATGTTTTGTTTTTCTAATGCACCAAGGGTACCTACAACAAAATACACTAGGGTACACAGATCTTGTAGAGCACTACAAAAGAACATATTACACACCTTGGAGAGGGACTGGTTAGTGCACAAGATATTTGTTCTTAGCAATGATGTCCTCTCCCAATGCAAAGCTTAATAAATATTCCCTAGTAAAATGAACAAAGACACAAGATTTTTTTTCTTAGCAATAATGACCTATCATAATGCAAATCTTAACAAATATTCTCTAGTAAAATGAAAAAATAGGAGGCTATAGTGATACATGAACCCTTGACATGAGAGTTGACTACTAAAACAAATTAAGTGCAAAACCTAAAACATAGGGATGGATGTTCACAAGATCAATATCCATGATTAATATCAACCAATGAAGAGGATTTGTCACAATTACTAAATAAAAATACTTACCCAAATAGGTCTTGATGAAATCCATGAGTGGGTCTCAAGCTTATGTGTGCCATTAAAATACATACTGGAATTGAGCAAAACATGACATTGAAACTCAAAAACATAGTTGTCATGTATAGAAGGTTCAGATAGGTTCTTCACAAATATGTATGGAAGCCCAAAAGTTTTAAATAGTTTTACAAGTCTTTTTTGCTTTTCATCACCGATTTTTGTGGGCTTAGAAAACAAGGGAGAATACCTTTTCTATCTTAGGTGCTCACAAAATCCATTGTTCAAGATGCAAAAAGAATAAATTGCCAATGGAAGACTATTTTACCTATTAAAAAAATTTGGACAACATCTAAGACACGTTTTTGCATTGCTCAGACATTAACAACAAAGGCAAGAGTATAGTTTACCCTTTCCTTAAGCCCCTCACTTAACATTCTATAATAAATCCATTTAGGAGGAGAAATGGAATTATAAATTTTATTTAGGATTTAAACATACATTAGGGTTTTCTCAATCAGATGGTAGAGATGAGTGTAATCCCAAGGTGAAGAAAGAGCCCTCACTTTTAGAGAAAAACTTAACATATTTTTTAAGGATATACCTAAGGGTTTTTGGGAATTGGATAATTCAATCATTGATTTTTTTATAATCCATGAAATTGATGACATATAGGCTAATCAAATGTTAATATCAACTTATGGAACCTATTATATATTGACCTATTCATATGTTGGTATTAACATAGCACTGAACTAGATGCCATCAATTTGCTTATGTTGATAAGGATAGAGTATGAAGTTATGTGGATTATACAAGAATGGAGTGATAGCATGATGTTATTCCTGAATACCATTGGGCATATCCAAGAACATATATATTAATTTTCTTTTTTCTTTCCCCCAAAGGTGGAGTTTATTCATTCGATCAAAGAAACCCTAATACATGTTTAGACCCTAAATAATACTTGTAATTCCATTTCTCCTAGTAAATGACTTCATTCTTATTAGGGAAAATGCAAGATAGATTCATATCTTTATTTCTAAAGTCTAGGAAAAGACATGTGCTTTAGATGTTGTCCAAATTTCTTCAATAGGTATAATTCTTTTTTTAATCAATTATATAAGATTGAAATGGATCCCACCCATATTACATCATAACCCCATAATGATATAATACATATATCGCTTAACAAGATTCAAACGTAAGTCTTTTCCGTGAAAATAAAAAATATAACCAATTGAATTAACATTAATTGAGTTTATTTATCTAACACTAATTTTTTAAATCATATTTAAACATTAGATTTTGCATGCACCTAAGCCAAAAAAATCTCCCTACATTATTCTCCACAAACCCTAAAATTATTGGTGGAAACTAATGGTAATAGCAAGAAGTAAAAGTTGTATCAAAACTCTTTAAACTTCCATCTATAAAATTTATTAATTAAAAAATATATAAATTTTATCATATTCAAAGCTTTGGAAGGGAAAACTAGGGCATCGACCAGGTAGACGAAGTACTTTCTGGTTGTAGAATTGAATACAAGATTGTTGTCCCAGGAGGGCTCAATGGAGATGCCTCTAGATCCTCTCTTAGATAGATATAGTTGTTTTGTTGAAGTAAAAATGTCCAATAGAGATTGAAGAAGCACAAAAAATTGTACTAAAAGTGCTCTTTATGGTTGTAGGATAAAATCATCATCTCAAAGAGTCAATGGATGTTTGCCACAGTCAACAACAAGGTCAAATATTGTCATTGAGCGAATTATAGTAGAAGAAATAGTCTTATATAGAGCCAATCATGATTTAATCTATAAATTCATGGGTATTTGTCCTACCCTAAATATTTTGTATTTGTGGGTTTGGAAAAATTAGGAACCTCTTAGTGAGTACTCTTTGTGGTTTATTAGTAATAGATATTTTATTGTTAGTTTTTCCTCATTTGCCGATAGAAATAGGTATTTCAAATAAAAAATGAGGAATAATTATCTAGAAAGATTATTTATTTAGCCCTAGAGAGTGGTATTTGATCCCCAAATTGAACCCATTATTGTCTTGGTTTGGATCTGGTTGTATGCACTCCCAACGAATTTTTAGAGTGAGCAGGTATTGGAAATCATCGATAATTTCCTTGAAAGATATTTGGGTGTTTCTAGAGACACAATGGAAGGAAACATAGCCATTTATGCTAGATTATGCGTGGAAATGGCTCTTAGTTAGCCCTCGCTGGCAGAGGTGGAACTTGAACTTGTAGAACTATATTGGATTCAATTTTTGGACTATGAGGCAGTGCCCTTCAGGTGTAGAGTTTACCACAAATATGGGTATTTAGCCTAGTCCTGCCTAAACAATATGATCACAAAAATGGGAGCTTCTTTCAAAATTTCAAATCCTCCTCATGAGAGTAAGTCTATAGTCAATAAATAAGCAACCAACATTTATCAAGGAGGAGAAGCATAGGGACATGGTCTTGAGTAGCCCAAAAGAAGGATAAGGCAAAATAAAAAGATGGTAAAAAGCAAACCCAACCTAAGACCTCAAATAGGTATGAGATATTCAATACACTAATGGAGAAAGAAGAAGAACAACTCATGGAAGGAGTGGATGGAAATAATAAAAATAATAACAACCATGTTAAAGCCCCTATTTTAGCTCCTCTTATCCTAGATTAGGTAATAGAATGCAATGAGTTACCATAAACATATATTAGAGGAGCAAACGATAGTAAAGGATGTCATCATGGGTGTGGCAAAAAAAGTAAAAAAAAGTCAACCCGAGGAATAATCTAGGTAGAGAAGAGATCATAGAATATAAACTCTCAAGGAGTGGGTAGAAAATCAAATAAGAAATTGATAGCATCTCAAGGAGACAAATTGATTGTTGGACATTTTGAGCTATTCTAGTTGTCATTGATGTCAAGGTGAAATATCATCATTGTTTCCCAAGTGAACAAAGAAAGGAGTCATTAATTTCTTGGAACACATCTTCATTGGCACAAGAAAAAATGTAGAAGGTTGTGAAATATGTGGGAAAAATATCATCTTATGAGGGTTAGTGGTAAACCCATCATGGAAGATCAAATTAGTTTCATTAAGTCCTCCAAGAATTTAAAGGACCCATGTTGGTAGAAAGGCATCAAATGGAATGCAAGATTAAAACCCATGGATGGATTTAATAAGCCAAAGTTTATATTTATAAATATAATTTATAAAGGTTAAATATTTAATTTAACTTTATAAATAATAAATGATGGGTTGATGTCATCACATCAAATTCCCCACTCATAAAGGTTTTAATTATTTTTGACGTCGAATAAATCGAAGCACTGACGTTCGAAGTCAAATATGACTTCATGTATAAAAGGATGCCACAAAGAACTTTGAAAATTATATGACTTAATCAATTTTAATTTGTGATCTTGAGAACATTGCGAATTTAGGAGGGTCTATGTGGAAGAATATGAAACACCAGTTTTTGTCTGAAGGCATAAGCAAAAAGTTGAGGGGCTTGGAGGTTCCAAGCAAGGTGGACACGATGGTCCATTGGCAGTGCACGTGGTGTTAAGGCGCTTGTGGGGAAGAGGACTCATGTTCGAATCCCATTGAGGCGTGTGAAGGGTGAAAAGTTTTGGTTGTTCATTTTTTGAAAGGCACCATTCGAAGGTTGATAGGGCACGAAGCCCTTTCTTTGTTTCAAACGTGCGTGGGGTGCACGTGGTCATGGAGCCCGCGGCTAGGGCATTCACGGAGGTGTTGGTGAGGGGTTCGAAACCCACCAAGTGCAAAGGTATTTTTATTTATTTTTAATTAATTGCCTAAGGTTTTTTATTAATGCATGTTAGGAGTAATAAGGGTTTTTAAAGGTTTTAAAAGGCAATTAAATGAAATAAATGTTAAGGTGGAATAAAGAGTGTTAGAAAATTATTATTAAAGGGGTTTTTTTTTATTAAGTGATATTATTTAAGGATTTGTTATTAGGAGTAATAAGGAGATTGTGTGGAGGCTTAATTTATATAATTATATATTAAGCCTATTGAGCATTAATTTCTTTTAAAGGGTTTTTCTTTTAAAGAAGACTATGATGAATGTTATTTTTGAGTTGGAGTAATAAGGTGTATTATGGATCATCATTTTGCATAGTGTTATTATTAAAGTCTTCTAACCCTTATTGAGATTGAAAAGAGTAATTGTGAGTATGGCATATTTGTGAGATCAAATCCTTGTCAAACAAAAAGGTATGGGCAAATTCTTCCTTGGTTGAGTTGGTTCATTGGCTTTCTTGAAAATTAAGTGTGGAGTGAAAAGGATTTTATTAGGGTTTCCTTTTCGAAAGTGTTTGATTTAATGCTTCAAGGTTTTTTGGAACTAAGAGTTGTGATTAAAACCTTTATTTATGAGCATTTTTGTTGAAGTAAGTTTTTGTGCAAAGAACTTGAACTAGGATTTGAAAAGAACATGAGTATCATTGTTATGTGAGATTTGTTGTTGAGCATTGTTGGAAATATTTTGAGTTGATGTTTACATACTTGGACTAGGGTTTGTAAGCAAGGGTTGTTTCTTGAGTGATTGGTTGAGTAAAGTTGGTTGAGCCTAGTCAAGTGGGTGTATGAAGTGATTGTTCAAGTTCCATAAAACAAACTATTCTATATTCTGATTTGAGTAGAGAAAGTGTTTGAGCATTGAGTTGAAACATATTGGGTCTCTAACAATTCTCCTTATGTTTCTAAGAGAGTGATTGAAAGTGATTGAGCATAGTGATGAGTATAGAGCATATTGAGTCTCTAACAATTCTCTTATGAGATTGGACAAGTTTTGAGTGAGCTTGTTGAGAATATTTGAATAAGTTCTATGTGGACTTATTGAGCAAACTAGACAAGTTCTGAGTGAGCTTGTTGAGAAAATTTGAATAAGTTTTGTGTGGACTTATTAAGCATATTGGACAAGTTCTATGTGGACTTGTTGAGCATATTTAAGCAAGTTCTGAGTGAGCTTGTTGATTCTGAGTGAGCTTGTTGAGCAGATTTGAATAAGTTCTGTGTGGACTTATTGAGCATATTGGACAAGTTTTGTGTGGACTTGTTGAGCAGATTTGAGCAAGTTCTGTGTGGACTTAGTGATTAGATTTGAGGATAGGTTTGTACCAGACCTGAGATAGAGATTGAGCGTATTTGTGCTAGACCGACTAGATTGTGTTTAGTGTAGATTTGAGTGAGCTTGTTGAGCAGACGTGGACTAGACCGATTGGACTGTGTTTAGGGTAGAGTTGAGCAGATTTGTGCTAGACTGATTGGATTGTGTTTAGTGTAGATTTTAGTGAGCTTTATTGAGAATATTTGTGCTAGACCGACTATACTATGTTTAGTACAAATATTGAAAATAATTGTACTAGACTTATTGGACCAAGTTTAGTGCAAATATTGAGAAGAATTGTGCTAGACCGACTGTACCAAGTTTAGTGCAGTTTGAGATAGAGCTTTGGAGGTGACATAGTAAAGAGGATAGAGTCTCCAGTGGATAGAGATCCATCAGCCAAGATATTGAGGACATCTTCTGAGTGAGGACAAGAGTCTTCAATAGGAAAGAGTTCCACTAGTCAGTGCAGTGGAGGCAGTGTCTTCTATAGGATCACCAGCCAAAGCAGAGGACGAGTTCTCATGTGGATAGAGATCCACAAACCATATTTACGAGATCAGCATCTCCTTTGGACAGATTTCCATAAACATTGTAATCAAGAAAGGATTCCCAAGAGATTAACTGAGAAATTTTTAGTAAAATATTTTCTTCGTGGAGTAGCCCGCATTGGGTGAACCATGTAAATTATGGTGTCTCTATTGTGTGTGGTGTTGTGTACATTACTTTGATTAGTTTTGTTGATATTGCTATCTTTACATTACATATATTGGTTTGAGATAAAAAATAAAAAGTGGTATTATACTGTTCATCCCCCCTCTCAGTATAAGCTTGTGTTCTTCATTGATCTCTAGGGGATCGATGAGGCCAATAGACTCTTACTAGTCTCAAGGTAACCAGTGATTATACAATAATAGAATATTAGGGGTTTAAACAACAAAACCCATCAATTTTTTGTTTGAAGACTCTTGGATAAAAGTAAAACAATTTGTTTTCTTATGTAGGAGACAAAATAGTCATTTAATATCATGTATAAAATAGTAAATACACTTTGGAGGTGTACTAGTCATATGGTCGTGGCTTCCCAAAGGACTTCAAGGGGGATAGTTACCTTTTAGAACTATCTCGAATGGATAGCAATACAACATATAGCCTGGATGGGTATTCTCAAATCACATTTTAAGAACCATCTGACAACATAGCAGGTTTTAATGATAAATCTCCATGGGATTCAAAACTTAAATGATTAGATTCGTCAATAGAAACCGATGCATAATATGATATTCTTAAGTAAGGATTTAGACTAGATTGTTGCTGGGGATTTTAATGCTAAATTATCATCCAAATATCGAGAAGGAGGATTCCCAATTTTGGACCCAAGGGATTGGATTATAATTTCCTAGTTCCATGCATTACACTTGGTGGATATTAAATTTCCTAGAACCAACTATAATTGGACTAATAAGAGGGAGCCACATAGAAATAATGTGAAGTTAGACCATTTTTTTATTTTAGAGGAGGCATTTATGAAATGGAATCTATAATTTTATACTTTGGTGGGTCCAGTTTCGGGTCACTTTCCCATTCTATTGGAAGAGGGATCAAGACAGGGTAGTAACACAAACCATTTAGATTTGAAATATTTTGGTTATAAAAGGAGGAGCTTTAGAATAAAATCCCATAGTGGTGGGAAGAGAGATGACCAACATATGGGACAACAATGTTTAGAGTCCACAAGAAGCTTCATTATTTCAAGGATCAACTAAAACAATAGAGGTAAGCTAACAAGTCAGGATTCTAGGCCCAAAGATCTCCATTGGTGGCCAAATGGGATGACATGCAAAAACTCTTTAGGAAGGAAACAATTATAGAGAAACTCAAAGAAGAGGATAATAAATTACGTAAAGTGGTTGAGGAAATTCACAACCAAGAGGATATCTACTAGAAACTGAGAGCAAGAACCACTTGGTTATTGGAAAATGATAGAAACACCAAGTTTTTTCATTGGGTTGTTTATGCTAGGAGACAAACAAACAAGATGGAAGCTCTTCTAGATGATAATGGGCACTCTCTAATCCCAAGTATATATTTCTATTCAATTAATTATTTTTCTAAATTGTTTAAGGAAAGCATGGTGCAATACGAAGAGGCTCAAAAGTAAGTTCTTGTTGTCATACCCTCTATTATCTCTAAAGAACAAAATCAAGCCCTACTTAAATCCATTGATAAAGAGGAGCTAAAGAAGGTAGTCTTTGGAATGATTACAAGAAAAATGCTAGGTCTAGATGGCTTCCCAATCAATTTTTTTAGACCTTCTATGATAGCTTGAAGGAGGATGCAATGGTTGTAATAGAGGAGTCCAGAGGTAGTAAAAGAATTCTTAAAGTATTAAACCATACATTCATTGATTTAATTCAGAAAGGGGATGAGGGAGTGCACAATTATAATTATAAATATATTGCCTTATGCAATATCATATATAAAATAATCACAAGGTAATGGTTGAGCAACTAAATCCTCTTTTAGACAATTTTATCCCCTCAGAGCTAGGGGGTTTTGTAAAGGGCGGGTATACCTTGGATGGTGTGGTTCTAGGTCAAGGACAATCAACTCAATACAAATATCTGGCACTAGAGGAATGTTTATAAAATTGGATATGTCAAAGTTTTATGATAGGGTGGAGTGGAGATTCTTGTAAAGGATGATGGTAGCCTTCAATTTCTCTTAGGATTGGATAGAATGGTCATGAGTTGTGTCTCTACTTTGACATACTCAATGTTAATAAATGGTCTTCCCTCGCAACTATTTAGATCCACTCGAGGTCTTCATCAGGTAGATCATTTTTTCCCTAATATTTTTCTCATATTGGTTGAAGGCTTAGGTAGACTCATCTTAACGAGAAGACAATAGGTTTTGCTAACAAGTATCAAGGTGGAGAAGAAGTTTTTGACTCACCTACAGTTTATGGATGACATAGGATTGGTGGGAGTGGCCAATGTTAGGGAAGAAATAATGATGAGAGATACTCTTAGTGTTTACCTTAGGGCCACAAACCAAGTCATCAATGATAAGAAATATAAATTGGTCTTCTTCAATATTGATCGAAGGCTTCAAGACTAAATTTTAGAGATCTTGGGATTCATGAGTACTTCTCTCCTAGTGGTATATTTGGGGGTCCTTTGCATTTTAAAAAATTAAAGATAGTTATCTGGAAGAATATTTTGAATCATATCAAAGAAAGAATTAAGTATAGGTCTTACAAATGGTTAACCTTTGGGGGTAGATTGACTTTTTTATGATGATTCATTCAGGCCCTACCAATTTATAAATTTTCTATCCTTGTTGCCCTAAATACCATATGGAAAGAGTTAGACAAGAAGGTTCGAAAAATTTTATAGGGAGGAGTAAAAGGAGAGAGGAAATGGGTATTAGTAGGTTGGTATAAAGTAAGTCAGCCCAAGGCAAAGGGAGGTTTGGGATTGAGGATATTAGAGCTAAATAATAAATCTTTGGCTAGAAATATTTATTAGAGGTGGATCTCCCAACCAACTTCTTTATTTGTAGAGTTTTAACAAGTAAATAATTGGTACTAGTGAACTCAAATTAGGTGAGTCATTTCCCTTTGGATGGTAATGGATCCCTAGTGTGGCAAGATCTAAATTAGGATCTCAGGTAGTGAAATATGGATTGTTTTGGAAAGAGGGGATAGGAGGGAAAGCACAATTTTGAACAAATTCATGGGATCAATATCCACCTATCATTACTGAATTTCTAGAACTGCAACTAGTAAAAGCAACCATAGAAAGCAGGGGTTGGATAAATATTAAAAATTATTTCAACACCAAAAAGTTGGAGGATTATATATTTAAGTAGATTAATAAGTTGGATGAGTGGCCAATACCAATCCCTCTAGAATTGACACTCATCATGATTAAAATCTTGGTAAAAATATTTCTCACAAGTAGAGATGAGGAGGATGAATTAACTTTGGGCTATGGGAGGCTTAGAGTTTATGCAATGAAGGATGGATATGATAAGATCCTTCTATATCCTCTTCCTCATGCATATCAAGTTGAGGATTGCAAAAATATTTGGTATTCCAAGGGTTGGCCAAAAGTAAATTTCTTTGCCTGGCAGTTCATGCACAATGGAATTATTAATTTTGATAATCTAACACATAAGGGAATCATTGGTCCATCCTAATGTGTTTTATGCTACAAAAGTAAGGAAATATTTGACCACTTGATGTTTGAGTACCCATTCACATTCCAGTTCTAGGAGCAATGGTTTTTAGCTTATAAAATTTGAGATAATGGTGATTTCAATCGGATTAATATTTAGGAGAGATAGAATAGGGGTCGGTTTAAATTTGAAACTCTTCATATTAGGTGGAAGCTTGGATTAAACTCTATTTGGTGGAAATAATAAAATTTATAGAGAAATATTTTCATCCTTGGATGGCATATAGCAGGTCCTTTGGAGCAAAGTCATGAACTGTGGTAGTGAATGCTGAAGTGAAAACCCAAGTTGGTATAGGGATGGTGGAGAATGAAGCTGAAGTACAGGAGGTACAAGATAGAGCTAGTTGGAAAACACTCCCAAAAGGCTAGATTAAAACTAATATTGATAGGTCCAAGTTGTAGATCAATTGGTTCATCCAAACCCATAAGGGGGTGGAGGTCCAAGGTTCAAATCTCGGGCCTCATCGGATTGAACGCTTGTCCCTTTCCTAGTGCTTTCAATGGCGTAAAATGTTTAAAATGATTGTGGAATGGTGGTTATAGGGGTAGACTATGTGAAGATCTATGTGGCAACTTCTAGGGTGGATAGCACAGAATACTGTGGTGACCATAAAATCTAGATAGCCTACCCAAATTCGTGGCGGCTACCGATTCCACCATGTAAATTAAAAAAAAAAAAAACTAATATTGATGGAGCTACAAAAGGTAATTTAGGTAGAGCTAGAATTGGAGTGGTTTGTAGGAATCATATTGGGACAGTGCTCTATTGGGAGTTATAGGGCGTAGGCAATTCCACAAACAATAAATTTGAATCCTTAGCTATCAAATTTTCTTCTATCTAGGTGGTAAGACAAGGTTATAGGAGGATAATCATAGAATATGATTCTCAAATCTTGGTAGGAGCTCTAAATTGCATACGGAACTTTGCTTTGGAGACATGGAGGTTGAGTATTCTTATCACCCATATTAAGAAGTTGTGGAGATAATTGGATGATGTAGACTTCTTGGCTAATATGGGTATAGAGAAGTAGGTAGGGGTTCAATGACATAATGGCATGGCTATTGAGGATAAGAGGATTAGGCAAGTTGGTGACCAAATCCAATGTTTGGCTAATTTGGATAGTCATTGTAGGCATATAATTTAGGATATTTGACTCTAATGTAAATGTATTTTTAATGTTGTAATTAAAAGTGATTAGTTCTTAGGATCTTGAATTTTAGACTTAAAAAAATTTGTTAAAAAATTAAGAGAAAATAAATACTCTTGTTAACTAATATTACTTTCATATAATATGTTCAAGAGAAAAAAAAAATCCTAATATTTATTCATATCCACGTGTCCCTTGCATGGTTTATTAAAAGAATTTGTTTCTCTTCATTTACTTAGATAATTCATATTCACCGATTTATTAGAAAGACTTTTTCATCAAGGAAATGCAACCCTCTTACTAAGAAAGAGGCCTTTTAAAAAAATTCTTAATACAAAGGTCGTGCCTCAAATTATATACTTCACATTTAATTGATATGATGAAAAGACTACCTTAGATTCATTGTCCGCCACAACCCTCAATATGGTCTTTGGTCTTATGTAATGAAATCAAAATCATATGTATTTTCACAAATTAATGTTCACCTACTCTTTTATATGAAAGAACTAAAATAATAGACATTCCTATGTTTGTATAGGACGGTGTAGGTTTTAGGTTTCTAAGAAACCAAATCGGGAGATAGATTGGTTGATAAATTTTAAGTGTTTGTTAGTTAGTTGTACCAATTTAATGTTTAGAGGGTCGGGTTTCTATTAACTTTATCTTACCCAACAAATTAAAATTTACAATAATAATATTCAAGTTCAATCCAAAATCTTACCTACACAAAAGTATTACCTATTTCTTTATATTAGAAATATATATATCATACAAATACCTTTTTTTTTTTTTAAATAAAGGGGTAAAAATTTATTGATAAAAAGTCTGGATTACAAAGTACAACTGAGCCCCCACCCAGGACTCAAATAAGCAACAAGACAGGCTAAATCACCAGACAAGGTCAACTCCCAAAGAAAACCAAAAAAAAACAAACCACATTAAGTCTGAACATCCTTATGGATCAACTCCCGTAGGTGTTGAGAATCCCTAGATGGGAGACTCTCCCAGTTATCAATACTCTGAGTATCCAATAGCTCAGAAGCCCTTTTGGCTAGGTAATCAAGAACCCCATTCCATTCCCTTGGAATGTGCACAAAGGATATAAATTCAAACTCTTCACTCATTCTGAGAATCTGAATGGTCACAGAGGCCAACTGCCAATTAACATCCTCCACTCTTTTGCTGTTTAAAATATTAACCAAAATTTGAGAGTCAAACTCACAAAGAATCCTACGCCAGCCAAGAGAAAACCCCCTTTGCAAGGCCTCAAGTATCGCCAAAGCTTCCATAAGATTGTTGGAGTGAACACCTTTATAAATGGAAAAGAAAAAACTGACCACGCCAGCAGAATCTCTCCCAACACCACCAATTCCAACATGTCCAGGATTGCCCCTGGATGACCCATCAGTATTAATTTTTAAAACTCCTCTAGGGGGCAGTCTCCATCTACCCTCTCTCCTAACCTTCTTGCTAAGCTGAGGAATCCTACTAGGGCTAGAAGAATTCACACCAACCCCAAACAAACCAAGGGCCTGTCGTACCTTCTCCTCCCTAGAGTCCAAATGAGGGTCCACATCACATTTACTATGGATAGTTTCTTGAACCATACACAGGATCCTTTGCCAGATCTGTTGAACATCCAAATGACTTCCCTCAAAAATGCGTCGGTTTTGTTCGAGCCAAATCTGCCATATGATGCAAGAAGGGCCCAAATTCCAAGCCACTTGGAGGAAGGGGGCCTTGGCTGGAGGTCTGCCTAGACTACTCCAAAACTCCACCAGGGAGAGCACATGAAAACAAGGATGGTTCCAGGCACTCCACCAACAATGCCAAATGTCTCTGGCAAGGGAGCATTGGAAAAATAAATGAGAAGAGTCATCCTCATTCTTACCACAAAGGACACATAAAGAGGGACCCTGAAATCCCCTCTTCCTCAAGTTATCCCAAGTGAGGCATTTATTACGAGCTACCAGCCAGAGAAAAAAGTTACATTTCGGCCAAGCAAATCTATTCCACACCTTTTTCCACCATGTGACAGGGAGACTCCCAAACTTTTGCTTATCAAGAACTTGATAACCATAGGCTACATAGTAGGTTCCCTTGGGATTAGGGTTCCAAGCCCGAATGTCTTTATCCCTCAATGAAGAACAGTACCTCCCTGCAAGAATAAGAGCAAGCACCTCTCTATCCTCGGCCAATCCCCCTTGGGGCCATTCCTATGGATCTTTCCATCTGTACATCTCCATATTTCCAAAATACTAGATTTTTTTAAAGTCCTCCACATGAGACCAGCCCGCTTCCAAGAAACAAATGCTTAGGGAATGTAACCTGGGATATTGAGTCAAGATAGGAGGGTGGCCATCCCAAGAATCCTCCCAAAAAAGAACATCTGATCCCCGATTGCAAATCCAGAACAAACCCTGCTTAATTAAATTAGCTCCTCTTTTCAGAGTGTCCCAGATAATAGAACCTTTCCCAACCAAACTGGCTCTAGGGATATCTACCTCAAAAATACCTCTCAAGTATTTATAAGATAATATTTTAGCCCAAATCTGATCTTGAGAGGTACACCATCTCCAATAAAGTTTCACAGCCAAAGCCTGCCCAGAAAGAGTTGCCTGTCGCAACCCAAGGCCTCCCTCTTGAACTGGCCTACAAATGGAATCCCATCTAACCAAACTCCATTTAGATTGATCAAGTTTTCCAGACCACAAAAACTGTCTTGACAGAGCATCCATGTCCTTGATGAAACGAGAAGGAGCTGTTTGCACAAAACATCTGTAAATGGGTAAAGCTTGAATAATAGATTTTAAAAGCAATACTCTACCTGCAGAGGATAGCCATCTGACAGTCCAGTGATTTACCTTCCTTCTAAACTTATCAAGTATAGACTGCCAAGAAGATCTAGGCAGAGGATGAGATGAAATCGGGATCCCAAGATAAATGAAGGGGGAGTCCCGACCTGGAATCTTAGAATGCGAGCAATCCTGGCTTGAATAAGAGGGGGGTATTGAAGAAGAAAATAAAGGACTTGTCCTCATTAATCACCTATCCAGAAGCACCAAGATATATGTCAAGAGACTGTCTAATGTTTCCAGCCTTCCTTGATAGTGGCAACTCCCAACAAAGAAGTATCATCAACAAATTGAAGGTGGGAAAGAGGTGGCAAACCGTTATCCCACTTCCACCCCTGAATGAGACCATGCCTGACCTGAGACTTGAGTAATCTGCCCAACCCTTCTGCCATAATGATAAACAAATAAGGAGATAGAGGATCTCCTTGCCTCAATCCCCTTGAGGCCTCAAACAGCTCCGTTGTCTCGTTATTAACAAGAACAGAGAATGAGGAAGAAGAAATACAGCTCATCACCCATCTAATCCATTCCTCCTCAAAGCCAAAAGTAGCAAGAACTTTTTGAAGAAAGGACCATCTAACTCTGTCATAGGCTTTTGCCATGTCCAACTTAATGAACATAGTTTTCTCCTTAGAAGTTTCCATTGAGTGAATAGCTTCTGTAGCAATAACAACCCCATCCATGATTTGTCGGCCAACAACAAACCCACCTTGCTCCTCAGAGATGATTTTGCTCAACCATATCTTCAGCCTCTCAGGAATAATTTTTGTGATGATCTTATATACAACATTACAGAGAGCAATAGGCCCGAACATATCCAGGGAATTCGCTCCCTCTTTCTTGGGAATAAGCACCACAAAGGTAGCATTTAGGGCCCTTAGCATCTGTTTGTTCTTTTGGGACTCACGGACCACTTCCAAAAGGTCAAATTTGATTAACTCCCAAAACTCTTGATAAAACTCAATCGGGAATCCATCCGGACCCGGGGCTTTCCCCTTTTTCATCTTGAATACAACACTTTTCAGCTCCTCAAGGGAAATTGGATCCATCAAGTGCTCATTCATCTCTCTAGAAACAATCGAGGGAATACAGTTTAGAATAAGTTTTTCTTCCTCATCATCTGAGAGGGCATCCTCCTTGAAGAGAGAGGAAAAATACCTCTTAGTCTCTTCTAAAATATCCCTAAAAGAAGAAAGCAGGGCACCCTGAGAATTAACAAGAGAGGTAATCAGGTTACCATTACGACGAGCCTTAACAGAGTTATAAAAGAAGGTTGTGTTCCTATCCCCTTCCTGAAGCCAATCTACTCGAGCTTTTTGTTTCCAAAAAATTTCTTCCCTCAGTTCCCATTCAACAAGGTCTTTTACAGCCTCAGATTCCTCAACAAGAAGCTCCTCTGTGAGTCCCTGATCTCTAATCTTCCTTGAGGCTTCTTCCACCCTCCTAAGAGCTGCCAGCTTAGCCAAGGAAAGGTTCCCAAAATTTAGTCTATTCCATCTCTTCAATTTATGCTTAACAAATTGAAGCCGCTTCATAAAGGAGTACATAGTGGTGCCATGAGGAGGTTTGCCATTAGTCCACCAAACCTCGCATGAAATCATGAAGCTTAGGATCTCGCAGACCACATAAGTTGAAACTTAAATGAGGGATTATTTTTTAGCCCTAACTCCAGAGCAGAGAGTTTGATAGGCCAATGATCAGATCCTCTACCCTCCAAAATCACAGAACTAGCGCTTCTATTATTGCCAATCCAAAAACTAGAGATCAGAAACCTATCCAGTCTCTCTGAAATGGAATATTCCCCACATCTTCTATTATGCCAGGTAAATATCCCATTATCCGGCTTGATGTCAACCAAGTTCAAGGCCCGGATATGAGCATTGAAGATAGAAGAAAAAGGCTCAAGACGATCAATCCCACCACATTTTTCCTCCAGACAAGTGATAGAATTGAAGTCTCCAGCCAAAATCCATGGGTACAGGGGAGCCAGACTTCTCACAAAGCCAATGTGCTCCCATAAATTCACTTTACCATTGTAATCAATAGGAGCATACACGTTTGTAAGTAGGATGGTCTCACCAGATTCATTATCATGCCCGATCATCGAAATAGACCACCTCGCTGGAAATCCAGGTAAGAGGAGAGATCTTAACTCGGATCCCATAAACAAGCAAGGCCACCAAACATATCCACATGCACCAATACACTGACATTGCCCCTTTCTCCACAACTTGGGAGCAATATTGAACAAACTATCAATAGCTAATTTAGTCTCCTGAATAAAAACCACATCCGAAGAATGAACACGAATCAAATCATGAACAACTTTTTGTCTGGGGATGTTGTTCAACCCCCTTACATTCCATGAAAGTATAATCATTTTTGGGGGTTATAAAAATGGGAGTCCAATGTTCTCACCAAACCTGACTCTACCAAAGTCTCCCCCATTAACTTAATTTTATCCTGGTCTTTCTTCCGACCCACCTTCATATTCTTATCTGAAGCATTTTTTTAATTATTTTATGCTGCAATCCCAACACCGTAGGAGTTTTACAGTCCATGGATGACTGCATCAGTGCTTGGGTAGGAGAGGGCATATCTAAATCTGTGCCATTTTCTAAGATAACTTCACTTCCAGGGCTAGGGCCAACCATATCACCTATACTCGGAACCAAAGCCCTCTGTTCTTCATTTAAACCCCCTATATCTGGTTCCCTTGGTTCCACCTCATGAAGAGACAACCGATTTGGTCCTTTTATATCTATAACAAGTAGCGATGTTTCAGGTATCTCCACGCATTGATCAAGATTCTCTAGAATTTCAAAACGGTTGAGCTGAGCATCTGGCTGGTTATCCTTAATGTCTCTTTTTGCCTTTCTTCCTTTGTTCCGAGGTTTTATCGTAACAAAGCCTTCCTTATCCTGATCCACCTCCTTTATTGGGGCTCATACAAATACCTAACAACATAGATTAATCCAGTATTTTTTTTCTCCATAACTTAATGCTTTCATCAATGATTTAAAATTTAAAAATTTATAAAAATTTAAAAACATAATTTAATGAATTACAATAGAAAACAAGTAAAATAAGAAGTAAGCCTTATTTTTTTCTTTTTTGCTCTTATATAAAATAAAATTAAATTAAAAAATAACATGAAAATTAAAAAATATATTAGAAGAGATATGCTCGTTAGTTTTGGATTGTTCACACACAACCACCTCTGTGATCCTCAATAGCATGGGCTATCCATCGATCTGTTCATATTCGTACTGCATGAGGGTTTTAGCCTCATTTATTATGAAGGAGGTTTCCTGTTCCACTTCAAAACAGATCCAATCACTGTCATTTTTCATAAACTCGCATCGTCGATGTTTGCTAGGGTTTCAACTGTTACCCATGTGAGTTTTTTCAAAAGATACAATTTTCACAAGCTAAAACGGGTGGCCAAATTTTCATTCATGTGTAGAAGTCGATTCCAACCAAAATCCACGTGTGGTTTCAAAGCAATAAAAAGGGTTTTAGAGGAGCATTGTAGAGGAGGCAAGTTAGGGTTTCAAAGGAGCATTATAAAGAAGGCATATTAGGATTTTGGAGGAGCATTGTAAATGAGATAGATTAGGGTTTTAGAGGAGCATTACAAAGGAGGCAGATTAGGGTTTTAGAGGATCATTGTAGAGGAGGCAAATTAGGATTTCAAAGGAGCATTGCAAAGGAGGAATATGAGCATTGTATAGGAAGTGGATGCCTGGTTGGGTAGCTTTGACCCCATTGTTGAAGAAGCTAAGTTTGTGAAGGTGGGTCCATTTGACTCTCATGACCCCTCCTTTTCATCTGAATGGGAGAAGTGGAATCCTGTTAAGCATAGAGGTGGGACTAGTAGAACTTGGAGGGAGGACCCCTTCCCTCCTAGTGCACCTTCATTTGCAAAAGTGGTTGTTGGTGGTAATGGAGTATCTGACACCCTCTTCGACATTTCTCCTCTGTTGAACCAGATCCATATCCCCAATATCTTGTGTAGACACCAAAACCTAGCCACTTGTTGTCCATCCTAATTTTCCCACTATTTCCACCCTTTATTTACATATATTTATATATATTTAATAATATATATTTATATAAGGGAATTAATCCTAGCCATCCGATTGTATTTAATCCTATCCATTCATTTAAATCAATACATGCCACACCCTAAATTTAATATCCACCCCCTGATATGCTTTTATCTCAGCCACACGATTAGTGTCGTTGAAACCCTAAGTATGCCCCAGGTTGAATTATTAATAGGATTCATTTTGATGGCTTAACCTTGGAATCTGAATCTTCCTTGAATCCTAAGCAATCCAAGTTTTCCATGTTTTGAGTCCTCAGCCATTCATACCTAAGTTCCTTAGAGCATCCGAGCACTCTCACCTTCCATCCTTATCTTCCATAGCCTCCGCATCCTTCACCGCCTCTCTCGCTCAGCTAGATCTAATTCTGTAGACCTCCCACCTCAACTGTTGAACACCTTTGGGCACTTCCTATCATTTCCAAGCGCCTCTAGGTGCTTCTTTATCCACCACCAAGCACCTCTAGGTGCCTTCTACCATTACCAAGCACCCACGGGTGTTTCCTGTAGCCGTCGAGCACCCACAAGCATTATATGCCATATATTATGAGGTTCCTCTAGCCTTCGAGCAATTCTAGGGCATCGTCGCACAAATTCACTACAATAGAGTTCATAAAATTGAAATACAACAAACAAGTAAGGAAAATATTTTATTTGGTATTTTATTATATGCATTTTTAGTTTTGTTCATATTATTTATAGTATATAGCTAGGGTTCTTGTATTGATTGTAGAGGGCCTCATATTGTGGAGATCTCACAGTTGCTACTAACTCATTTGTTGTTTTATTGTGTGTATATCTGAGAGTGTTACATCAGCATTGTACAACTGCTTAATCTGGAGTGACCCAGCATCAGATAACTATAATACCACTCACTTCCATTGGGAGCAGAGACATGTTTTGAGACACCACTAGTGTTGCTTGCTAGGTTTTTGGAGAACCCTAGCCATTGTAAAATATGTATCAAAGAATTCAAGAATTCTTATTGTAACAATGGAGTTTTGAGGCTCCCCCCATTAATAAATATCATTCATTATGCAATACTATTCTTTGAGTTCTACTTTATATTTCATTTATTTGGTGTTGTATTTTTGTCTCTTCAAATGGTGATCACGGTGGGACCCTCTAAGGGTTTCTTTTTATGATTTGCCTTACTAATTTATTTATTGTTTTCTATCTTATTTTGTAGGATTTTTAAAGGCGTGAATAGAGCATTTTTTATTGGTTAGGATTTTTGAAGACTTGTAGGAAGTTGCAAAAGGTGCGTGAACACCCGGTGGCGTTCGATGGATATCAAAAAATTCCCATGTGCATTTTATAAATTCCCAAGGGTGTTTTACAGAGATTTGGAGTAGAAACATAGGCTGTTTTCTAAGTCTACTATTAAAACCCTAGATTTTTTGTTTACATATTTTGGGTAATTTTACATTTTTTTCAAGTTTTTAAGCTAAAAATAACATCATTAATTAAATCTGGGAAAAACATTCATATTAGCTTGTATCTTAGGTTTCAAATTACTCATTTGCATCCATCCACACTTTTTTTTTAAAGAAAAAATCCTTTGCAGAGCCACCTTGGTCTGAGAGACCATGAACAGGGGGTTCTACACCATCAAAGTCACCCGGGGGTCACACCCGACCCTACTCGCACCAACATTATCAATTGGATTTTAGATACCCAATTTAGATTTTTGGTAGGGTGGATATTTGAACCTGGGACCTCCGTTGGAGGATTGCACTCTCCTCTCCAACTCACATAAAACACCTGGGTCATCCACACTTTTTATTTGAGGTTTTTGGTTTCTATTGTATTCACAGATTGAAAAATATTACATTCTGGTTTTATGTGGATTGAAAATTTGCATAGTTAGTTTGCATTATAGGGTTAAGGATTCCTATTTTTGTAGGTCTAAGTAGGAACATTATTCATATACCAAGAGTATCCATGTACTTGGGTGATTCCATACGAAGGACTAGATGAACCCCCAGTTTTCTAAAGCATGTTTTAAGCGGTGTACTCTACATCCTTTGGAAAAATTGGTATTGTGAGTAGTGGCTTCTAATTTAGACTATCAAAAGTGGTTATCTTTCTAACATTGTATGAACACCATAGCAAATAAAAAAATTTAAAAATAAATACACACTACATGATTCACATTTAATAGTAGTGGTTGGATTTCATTACCAGCCATTGCTTGAGATTTTGTGATGGTGGATTTCATCTCCATCCACCAATCTCTGGCCTTAGAAACCCTAGGTCACCCCCGAGAAAACTTGCTAGATTTCATCACCAACAAGAATCTCATTGCCCTAGCTTAGCCATAGTTTTTACCTTTCTTTGGATTAATTAGGATTAGCACATTTGAAACACACAAGATAAAAACCTAAGAAAATGAACTCACATTAAAAGGAGATAATCAATGAATGAGGTAAGACACACATGTTAAACAAACTTAGCATTGATTGTTTATTTTTCTTGTGAAATTTAAATTTTGTGTTTCATTTTATTGCATAATATGTATTTTGGTTTATTTTCTTTATGGTCTCAACAAAAAAATAAAAGAAAACATTAAATCAATATAATCCACTGGAACCTTCATCCACCTTCCCCACCACTTTTTTGGTAAATTCCTTGAATGTGACATAGGAAGATTTATCTGTAGGTCCCTCATATTCCTTACCATATATAGCCTTTCATATGGCTATACCCTAATAAAAATAAACCTCACCAACCATTGACCTCCATATAACCCACATAGACATGGCACAAGTAGAAGCTCTCATGGAGTCTTCTAACTATGTCTTAGATTCATTCACCAACTCACCTAGACAGGATCCTACTTTACAGTAGGAACTTGTTTATTCCCAGTCACCATCCAGCTTTACCTAGATGTACACCAACCCTCTTTTCGAGGAATCAATTACACCATCCTCCCATATGTTCATACCCCAACCCTCATGTGCTCCTAGCACTTCATACACATCCACATATGCCAACCCCTTATATGAAGCACTTGTAAATGTTGCTTTACAAGTTTCAGCCTCACAAGTTACCATACCTAGTGTAATTTGTCCCCCAGCCACATCTTGCATACCATCTACTTCCATACCCTCCATTTTTTATAAAGATATTAATTAGGTATGGGAACACTTGAACAAATTGCTTAGACAGCGTTAAAATGCTCAAAAACAAGTACAATGGAACCCTAAGCCTTTACCAAAATCTACTCAGACTATCCTCATTAACCAAGGTCCATCATGGACACCACAGTCTTATGGTTTCTATCCCTATTCCCCTACCAAGCCATACCATTACCCATCCCATTCCCATTGGCCAACCTAGCCATAACCCTCATACATCAACTCCATTTCATAATTCTCCATATTTTCACTATCAATCTCCCATTCATCAATTTCCATAAAATTCTTGTAGTCATCATCACCAATCTCAGTATCATTTAGTCACTCCACAACATTTTTCCATCCCACCTCAAAATCATCAGGTAATTCAAGGCTTCCACATTCCTGAAGAAGACCCTCAAATTAAGGCTATGCAAAAATAGATAGATCAGTTGATACAATATACTCCTATTTTGACAAACCAGAAACTAACCTTACACCAATTGATCAATCAACCCATTCATCCTTCGGTACCATCATCGCCATATCCGAAAGATTTCATGGTGCCTAAGTTTAACAAATTCAAGGGAATTAAGGATCCCAAAGAGCATGTGAGCACGTTTTTACATGCCTATTTTAGAATTCAAAATGATAATTCTCTTATGCTCAAAACTTTTCCTCAAATATTAGGAGATGTCATAGAGTGGTATAATCAATTATCGAGTCATAGTATTTATACTTTTGAGAAATTGATTGACCAATTATTTGAACATTTCATCCTAAATGTTAGAAATAAAGTCTCATTATCTAATGTTTATGCTTTAATACAATATGATGATGGTTCTATCTATGATTTTGAAAATTATTGGAGGGTTGTCATTACCAAGTTGCCATTCACCCTACCAATGGATGAGCTTATCAAATTATTCACCAAGAGTTGTTTAAAACCTATCTCTTCAATGCTTCAACTACAAACTTATTATTCATTTGAAGAATATTTAGCTCAGGCTAGTGTCATCGAGGAAATAGAAATCCAAGAAAGTATACTTAAGCCTAAGAAGAAGGAATGGTAAAATAAGGGTCAATATAAAAGCAACTATTTTGGCTAACAAAAATCAACACAGGCTGCCCCAACCATTCAACCCAATCACATTAATCAAGTGGTCATGAGCCAGTCGATAATGGCTCAACAATAATCAGTGTAACAATCACTACAAAAAATTGCTTATCATGTGGTACCCTCGACAAATCAAGCCATGCAAAACATAGTGCCAGTTGTAGAAAATCATACCCACAAATAGTATGTCTAACAAAATCACCAATACACCCCCTTAGCTGAGTCATATGCTTCCCTTTTTCAAATGTTTTATGACACAAACAAAATTGCTTTACCCAAAATCAGACCAGGTGATCCTGCAAAACGTAGTAAACACTATCAAAACATCTATTTTATCCTTATCATAGGCTAAATGGGCATGATATTAATAATTTCCATACATTTAAAGACATACTGGAAGACCTCATTGACTTGGGGGCAATCAAGCTTGATAACCCCCTTGCTCAAAAAAACCAAAACCTTTGTATTTTTCAAACACCACTTCCTCACCATGAGGAGGTGCAACCAAACATAGGAGGGTCTAACACTAAAACTCCTCCTAATCAAGTCAATCACATCCAAAAATACCAAGGGTTTGTAGGTGCCATCCATGTGGTTACTAGAAGTCAAAAAAACAATCAACAAAATGTAAGGCAACAACCTCAAGCAAGTGTGCCACAACCTCCTATATCACCACCCATTCAAATTTCCCCCAATCCTTCATCGCTAATCCATATCCCTAGTCAATCAAATCCTCCCATTCCACCCAAAAATCATCCACCACAACTAGTCATCTCATTGAGTAGTCGGTTAACCACAAGTCTAAAAATGGCTTTCGCAAAATTTTCAATTTATGAGTTAATTCAAAAAGATCCCCCACATCGTGAGGCATTAATGGATATTTTTAAATCCATTGAATTGCAATCTCAAGATCCTAATACCTTCAACAAATGTTTAGGGAGCATCCAAACATGCATAGAGCCTTCTATCACATTCTATGACTTTGAGATTAAACCAATCTCATCAGAATTAGTAGACCCTCCATTGCATATCATGGCTCTAATTGACAATAAGCCTTTTAAAATATTCCTAATTGATATTGATTTATCTATCAATATCAACACCAAATCCGCCCTTCATAATTTGAACCTTCCTCCATCTCATATCACCAAGTCATCATTCACCCTAAAAGCATTCAATGATGCTTTATGTTCCACAGTTGGCACTGTTGTTTTTCCCATTGAATTAGGGGTCAAAATGTTGCACACCATGTTTCAAATCTTGGAAGGATCCATGGCGTACAATGTACTCCTTGGAAGACCTTGGATAAGGAAAATGAGATGTTTTCTTTCAATACTACACCAATGCTTGAAATACATTCATGAAGGACAAGTGCATTGCATATTGAAATATGTTGAATCGTTCAAGTATTACAATTTCATCTCAAATACATATGAGTCTGTGCTTCCTTCCACTCACCTTTTCCTTGATCGTCAGCCAATCCTCCTACCACTTCACCAATTTCTTCATCAAAGGATCCTAATTCTGAGGATTCCTTTATCACCAAACCCCCATCATCTTCATCATTGACTACTTGCACATGTGGTCACAATAAATCCACATCATCATCCTTGCCATCCATGTCATCATCATCCATTCAGCAACCTTCCCAATCCAATCCATCACCATCACCTAATGTTTCACAATTCAAGTTGATAGATTGTGAGACACCTTTATCTTCACTACTTCCAGAAACTTCATCCAACCATGGTCCTTCCATATCTTTCCAAGTCAAATTTCACCTCACTAATCTTGGTATTGGTGAATATGTGGTTCAATACTTAACCGTCACGCCCCTCACAATTCCTAATTCTAAGGATTTTAATCACCCGTGTGACCCACATATAGCCATAGGAGTAGTATATAACATGGGTTTAACTCCAAATAGCATAAATATTGTGTATGAGGGGATTTATTCTTCATAAAATCTAGCACCCCTAGAAGAACCCAAAGAACCAACACTTGAGAACATTCAAAACATGTCGATATTTCTATCCTGCTATTTCAACATAGTCAATTGGTAAGGTCATGGCCTAGGATTGCATGAATAGGTAGTGTCACAGCCCATTGATGTTCCATATCAAGAAGTGCATGACCATTCAGGTTTAGGTTACCACCCACTTTTCACCACCTCTTCTCTTGACCAAGCCTTCCAAAGGCTTAATCTCAATTCATGAGAAGAAGCCCTCCATCCCTATAATTCTTATGATAAAATATATGAAGAATTCAAACTTATATTGATTATTTTAGATGAATATGAAGAAGAATTAGAACCCATTATTCCCCATACCGAACAAGATGAGTTTTATCTCAACATGTTTCCCATCCATGAGCACATCTTTCACTTGCTTCTTCCACAAGAGCGAGCCGTCCCTACTGGTGACCCACCACCTCCACTCCATTAATCCATTTCATAATCCAAACTTGTAACATATGTACATAACACAAAAATAGTGGTTTTTACCACTACAAAAAAAAATCAAAAATCAACAAAAACATGTTTTATTTTTCAGCATTGCATATCATGTAGTTAAATACATTTAATTGTTGCTTGTTGTTGTTTAGGTTTACCAAGCTCTTAGCACCGGTTCCTATATCCCATCCATTCCATTAGACCTCATTCACCCTTGCTCATAATTCAACATGAATCCTATTGATTTATTTACCCCACATCGTAATCCATACGATCTGACTAAGCCAATTCTAATTGACACAAGTCTTATTGATATGGACCGGATTTCCTAACCTCCATCCTTTGCTGAATTTGTCTTATCTGAGGAATTTTTAAGGGCTTCTGCCAACTTCATTCCTCCATACCCTGTGCCTTTGCCTTCACCTTCACCTTCGGATCTCGAGGTTTTCTAGGAAGACATATATTAGGGTACGTGTTGGAACAAAATCTGCCTATGGTTGTTATTTGCACCTTGATTTTGTCAACATTGAGTAGATGGATCTGATCTTGAGATCTTCCATCTAATCTCCAGAGGAGGTTGGTTCCTTAATGATTTTTTATGAGAAAGGGAAAAGAGAATTACTGAAAGAGAGGGAAATATAGTCGTAGCTAGAGCTTTCTTGTGGTACAAATTAGACAACAACTAAGACAAATGCATATACTCTTACTGTTTAAGCATTTATTATATCTTCACGCAGAAATCATAGTTTTCAAGTGTGATTTAGATATCTATCTAACACATATATGTATCGAATTCCAACTCCAACAATATGATTTATATTATGTATAAGTCCATATTTTAGAACAAATACAATATACAAATCAACAATGTGAATAGAAGCAAAGAATGTTAATACATACACTTGCACATTGTGAACCAAAAGCCAATAGAAGCATAATTTTATTGCTTGTATTCAGAGTACATACATCCAGTCTTGTAAATGCCTAAGAGCCGACCTCTTTTCAGGGTGTGTTTACTATTATATATACCCTATGGTGAGTATCTTTACAATTAGTACATTCTGACATAAAATCAATTACAAGCAATCAGACTACAATCATGCTTCAATATGTTTTGCATGGCTTCTAATAATAAACAAAATATGATAGCAAAAATCTAGGATTTGATACTTCTTTCACCCATCTATCATCAGTCACTGACACAAGCTTTTGGAGGTATGTTTATTTATTCCTAATTATATCTTTGTCAGCGAAAACCCATCATGTCACGAAATCGTGACATCTCCTTGCATTATGGTCTTTTTGAGCTACTCATCGATGAAAACTCATCATGTCACGAAATCATGACATCTCCTTGCATTCTGGCCTTTTTGAGCTACTCGACGGTGAAAACTCCTCATGTCGTGAAATCATGACGTCTCCTTGCATTTTGGCCCTTTTGAGCTACTTGTTGGCGAAAAATTCATCATGTCGCGAAATCGTGACGTCCCCTCGCATCTTGGCCTTTATGAGCTGCTTGCTGGTGAAAACCCGTCATGTCATGAAATCGTGACCTTCCTCATGCCTTAGTCATTTTTTGTGCTTTATGTCTCAAAAATGAAACACTGGTCTCATGTGGCAAAACTCTGCTATCTATCAAGGTAGTCTTTTTAGACTAACATTCTTGGTGCCTTCTAGGGAATTTTGCTAGCAAAAACATTAGAATCCAGGACCTTCATCCATTGGGAAATGGAGTCAAAAAACAATATGGAAGAGGAGATTGTGGAAGAAAATATTCAAGAAAAATGCATTTAAACAAGTAAAGCATTACCTTTTCAAGATACCTCTTACAACTTATGGATGTTTTACTAAAAATACATTAACAACTCAAATAGTTTCAAACTTGTGTTATGGCTGGCTACTGGTCCCTCCTTCTATCAGCTACTTTTGGTTAGCATGCTTGGATTTCTTCAACTTTTCTATCATAGCAACCACTTCATTGTAAGTAAGGCAAACCTGCTTCCAATATTCATCTTCAAGGTCTGAAGAATCCATGAACAATTGATATATATATATTGTAATTCTTCCACTTTATCATGGGACACTATCTTATTTCTTAGAATCAACTCCTGTAAGCAAGACTTAATCTATGTGAGGTTCTGCACCATAGCGAATACTTGTGTTTCCTCTATAGGTTCTTCCCAATTCTCTATCTCTGATTCATCTTCCATAAAAGTTTTTAGGGATAGTGTTAGCGCATCTTCACTTAAAACTTTTGAATTATCATCCCACAAATATGGAAGTCCACATTTGTTTACCATATTTAAATGCTTCACTAATCCCTTGGCCTCAACTTCTAACTCTTGAAGGAGTTTGTCACCTTGAGTTACAATTTTAAACCTCCTAAAGAAACTTTTAGCCACAATCTTGGCTTGAGACCATGCTTCACTTCAGATTTTAGTAGCGACGCTCTCTGGTATTTTCTCTGATAAGACTTGAATCTTTGTTGCCGCATCTGATATTTCTTGAAGAAAGCTTACTGAAGCTTTTAGTTCTTCACTGACTACTTCAATTACCTCCTTCACCTTGGCTAGGTACAACAACATAGGCCTTGCTCTAAGACTTAGTGTCAATATATCTTTGAGCATCTCTTTCCTTACTGCTTTGACTTTTTCTTTTGAGAGACCAGATGGGGTATTCTACTTTTCTATTATCTACTGCTGAAGTTGTTGAACCTGTAGATTTAGAGATTGAATCTATGCATCTGCCTCCTCCAATTTTTCTTTATATTTGGCTACTTCATTAGCAGCTTCACCAAACTTATCTTCCCATTTCCTTACTTCCAGCTTTAGGGCCTTTTCTATCAATTTTTGTTCCTGTAGGACCGACTCTAATTCTTTCCTGGCCCCTTGTTCTTTAACAAATTTTTCTTTGAAATATTCTCCATGCAAGTAAATGGTTCCAAAATGGGCCTGAGCCTTTCCCCACTCATCTGACATATGTAGCTGGGTAATATCTTCAGTTGTATCTTCTGCTTGATAATCTTCAATGGTCATCTCTCCTTTAGACTTCTTTGATACAGGTGTCAATTTTACCTTTTTCCTCTACATGGTGGTAGGATCAAGAGCAATTATTTCTTGAATACGAGTTGGAGTTTTGGAATCTCTAGTAGAATGAGATGTCCACCAGTCTAAGGTATTCTTGTTCACCTTTCTCAAATCTTTTAATTTTGAAAGAGTCGGATGACTCTCAACATCTGAAGTAGATATTGATTTAATAGTTGGGATGCAAATGCTAGGGAGAAATGGATTTGGAACCAATTCAACATTAACTTCAGATTGGAGTTGAGAGTATAATGTTAGTTTTGAGGAAGAAAACCATGAATTCAAAGGGAACATTATATCTTTCTTTGAACTAGAAATGGAAGGAAAATTGTTTTGGGAATGAGTAGAGAGAAAAGAGTGAGAGAATAGGGAAGCCATACCTATTTCTATCTGAAGCGCTTGCTGATCTCCATATTCTCCCTCGTGATCTCTATTGCTTTCATTCATGATAGAATCTTGACCCTCATCCTGTGTAGGAATTTCTACATTTTCTCTATCATCAATCCTATTTTCATCGCCTATATCTTCTTCAAGATTTATAATTTCAACATTTTGGGGAATTTCCCCACGTTGTTCTCTTCTATGTTCAACATTCTCTTTTTTTACCATAATTTCTTTGAAAATAGATACATTTTGACCTCTTTGAGCAAGGTCATTTGGATCATCAATAGTTCCAATCCGAACATTTTCTTGTTCAGTAATATCTGGATTTAGAACATTATCTTCATTATTCTGAATAGTTTGCTCACCATCTGGAGCAGTTCCAATATTATCAACATCATTATCTTGAGCAATTTGCTCATTATTTGGAATTTTTTCAATATTTTGTTTCTCTTTTTCTTGATTTTTTGCTACAGACTTTAGCCTCTTCCTCTTAATACAAAGAGGTTCTTCATCATATTTTGTAGCTGAGTTTGAAGGGGGAACGAACTTCATAGTTTTAGAAGTTGTAGCTTTACCTTTTGATGAATCAGCTCCTAGTGCCAAGTGTTTTCCTCTCCTTTCAGCCTGTAAGGGTTCAGTGATCCCTTGCCCTTCTTTTCCTAGGCCTTTGCCCTCATATCCCATCTTCAACATCATCTGAGCAGCTTTCCCATATGCTTTTCCCTGCTCTTTTGTGAAGACATCATCAGTGGCCCTTTTCTTTGAAGTTCTAAGCCTGGTTTGTGCTTGAGCTAACGGTTGCTCAACTACAACTTTCTTACCTTTTCCTTGGTCAATATTCTATTGTTTCGCAGCTTTAGGACTTGCTTCCTTGCTGCTACCAATGCTAGGAGGTATCTTCACAGGAAAAACCCTTGACCAGGAATCTTGATAATGATCATAACGTACTAAAAATTCAAGGTCATTTTTTATAGGGTACCTTGAATCAATCATATTTGTTTGCACCCTCATAGTCCACCATTCATGAATCTTTCCCACTGTCCAATCTGCACCTTTCTTTTGCATTCTAGAAATGGTGTTTTCATCTAATACATGTTTTGAATTGTTCTCATGGTCATAATACATTACGTGTTCATAAAAATTGTGCCAAGGAGGCAATGGTTGCATTCTTTCTACATGCCATTCTAGTGCATCATCTTCATTATTATTTCTACAGGCTTCAATATCTGGTCTGATGGATGCATGATAAACCTTCATTGGAATTCTATTTAAAATTACCTGTCTTTCTGCAAATCTGTTTATAGGGTCATATTTCCATCTCTGAGGTATTTCTATTAACCCCAAATCTCTCAGAGCTTGAGTAATCTATTCATGTTGACCCCTTTTAGAAATAATAATACCTTCAAACTGAAAAGGTATAGTACAGGTACCAGTTTTACCTATACCTATGCCATATTTGACATTAATTTGTTCAGTTTGTCTTACATATTCCAATGCAAACAACTTATCAGTAACATAATGAGGAAGTAAGAAAGGTTTTCCAGTAAACCCATATAACCTAATGACAACCCCTTGGGTGAGAATAAACCAGTCACCCTCTTCAGCATGTTTATTCTATAAAACTTTCTCAGCTTTTGGGGTTAATCTTCTGATTTCTCCATACATTATTTTCAGAGCTGGACCCAGAAATTCCCTATTAAAATCGTAATATGATTCTGTTCTATACAATACATTGGTCCACTCATATACTGGTAAGGTTCTCCCCTTTTCATCTTTATCATTTACAAAAATAAAAGCTAGCTCCTTAGCCATAAAATAAAAGAATAACCACACCAAGTATGAAGAAAAATAAAAAGAAAACTGAGACCCCTTCTTTATTGCAGATAATCCTTCATGAATTTCTCTAAAAAGATACCCTGACCAGTCAAAAAATAAAGGCCTAACACTTTTATCCATGACTGAAGAGTCATAATTTTTTGGGTTTGATAGGCAATTTACTAAGGCAATCTTCCACCCATGAACTTTCTCATTAGTCTTCAGTCCGGCCACCATAGCTAATATAGAAAACAATTCTGGGTTCTTGAACTCTACTAGGTGGATGGGGGTTTCAGGCATTTTTCCTCTGGTAGGTGGATTTTTCAACTGTGTATGGAGGAAATTATTTATATTTTTAGAAGGCACAAAATATTTTGCTTGGTCATCTGGGTTAAAAGCCTTAGGCTCAAGGGTAGGTACATATCCAACGGAAAGCAGAAATAAAAGCATTCGTACTTAAAGTAAAAAGCAATCTCCCTCTGTAATTCCTAACAACTTTCTTTTTCTCATCATAAAAATTTATGATTGCTTTGACCAATTCAGGACAAGGGTGCACAGGAATGTAAACATACTAGTATAGTAATGAATGGAAAGCAAAAGTGGTAGGAGAAGATGCAGTAATACCAGTAGCCATTCTGTCTTCAATATCTCTTCAAATTTTTGTTGGGTCTTTCCATGTTACCACTGTGTCACCGATTCTAGCATCCCTATCGACAAATTTCTCACCCATGTCCTCTCCACGTCTTACTGCTGAAGGTGTAGAAGATGAACCCACTATTGTTGTTTTCTGATTATTCTTTTTTGGGGCCATGAGAGACTATCACACTGAGCTTGTCTAAACTGAAACTCGAATTAGGAAAAACAGGAATAGAAAGTAGCACAACAGATTTTACTCAGGAGTAAAATTAGGATTTTTATGTCAATTAGAATAGATATGCATGATTTGCATTAATTGCGGTTGGTGGGCTAGATTTTCTCGAATCCCTCTATGCCTTGTTTCTACCACCTTTTCAAATGTTTCAAAAATATGGCCAATGATTATACACTGTATACAAATAAATATTACGCTTACCAAAGCTTCTCCCATTTGCAAAGGTGGTTCCTTTCTTCCAATCATCAAAAAGCCATGTGGCAAATTTTGAATTTCTTTCTGTAGTTGACCATCAATCTTATTAAATGAAAATAATGCTTATCAAGACTTCTTCTATTCTCGAAAGTAGTTCTTTCTCACCAATCATCAGAAAACTATGTGGCATTTTCAAATTTAAGCCGTTAGAGCCGACAATATAGCACTTTCCCACTTTATCTTCTTCTTGTTGGTAAACTCTGGTTGGTTGTGGGATGACGACAAAAATCTTTCATAAACTAGAAATAACTTAGGGAAATATTTACAAACTTATTATAATGTACATACTATACATAAAATTCTTTCTTCTTCTCTATTTGAAATAGAGCTTTAAGTGAAAAGCATTCATTGTTATGGGTAAAATCATACCCTACTGATCTTTTAGTTGAAAAGAATTAAATTGCCTTTCAACAATTATTTCAAAAGGACCTTCCCAAAAGGCATCAAATTTATCATGGTTACCTGGCTTAGATTTTTTCACATTCCATTTCAAAACTAGGTCCCCCACTTTAAATTTTTTGAAGGTAGTCTTCTTATTGAACCATCCTTCTATGTCTACCATATGTTTCTGATGATGATTATAGGCTTGTTCCCTCTGTTCTTCCAGTTGTAGAAGTTGCATCAACCGGGCATCCATTGGTTGACCTCCTTCTTCATTCATCTGATTAAGTAACTTTAGTGCTGGTATTTCCATATGTATAGGCAAAATAGCCTCTTTACCATAGACTAAAGAATAGGGTGATGTATTAATAGATTTCTTAATTGAAATCCTATCAGCCCATAGTGCTTGATTGATCAAGGAATGCCAGCTTCTCTTGTTATCTTCTAGTGTTATTTTCAGGATTCTGAGGAGATTTTTATTTGTAGACTCAGCTAGACCATTACCCTATGGATAGTAGTTGGAAGAGGTCTTCAAATATATGCCATATCTGCTAGTAAACTCAATCATTTTAGCTTCGATGAAAGCTGATCCATTATCTGTAATTAGTGAATCTGGTACACCAAACCTTGTAATCAAGCTTTCCACAAACTCGATTACAACTTCTTGATCAACTTTCTTAGTGGGGATGGCTTCAACCCATTTAGTGAAATAGTCTATGGCAGTAAGTATATACTTGTGGCCAGCTGATGAATTAGGTTCTATTATCCCAACAAAATCTAACCCCCACTATTGGAAAGGTTCTTCAACTTGGATAGATTTTAAGGGCATAGGGGCATTTCTGTTCCTCCCTACATATCTTTGACACTGCTCACAACTTTTAGTTACTTTGTAAGTGTCTAAAAAAATAGAAGGCCAGTAACAACCTGCTCTGAGTATTTTCAAAGTAGTGGATCTTCCTAAATAATGTCCTCTAGAGAGACCTCCATGAAACTCTTTTAACACTTTTTGTTTCTCATCTTCTCCTATGCACTTTAAAAGTACACCATCTATATTTTTTCTGTACAACCCTTCTGATTGAAGGGTGTACTTCAATGCTTGTGCTCTATACCTTCTTCTTTGTGAAGCATTCATATTATCAGGACACATTCCAGTCTGAAAGTACTTCACAAGATCATCAATCCAATCAGTCTTTTCCAGACTTGGATCTGATTCTATATTTGCCATTACACTTTGGTGCTCCACATGATCATTTGCAGCCTTGCTTGGCTAATTCTTGACACAGGGCTCTACCTCTTACTATTTTTTTTGGATGTATTTCTACATCATATTCCTGTATCTTAGTCACCCAACCAGCTCTCTTTTCACCAAGTTCCCCTTGTATTATAAAATTCCTGACATCAGGATGAATCACATAAACGATGATCCTACTCTGTGATAGAAAGTGTTTAAATTTGTTCAAGGATTTCATGATAGCATACACTTGCTTCTCGATAAAGTTGTATCTCTCTTCGTGATCATGCATGGTGGAACTCAAAAAAGCTATGGGTCTTTCTTCATTGTCTGCCCCCTTCTATGTGAGGACTACAACATAACTTTCTTGTTCACCAACAACATATAGGATAAAACCTCAGGAGTAGTCAGGGTTAACCAACATAGGTGCTTGAGCTATTTCTTCTAGGATATTTCTGAAAGCATTCTTCCTTGGATCTATCCATTTGAAAGGTGCATCTTTTTTCAACAATTCAGTCATTGGCTTAACAATCTGTGCAAAATCTACAATAAATTTACGCACAAAATTTATTTATCCAAAGAAATATTGCAAGCCTTTCTTGTTAACTGGTAAGGGAAGTTCTAAGAGTGCTTTCACTCTATCAAGATCAATAGCTAATCCAGCTTTAGAGATGACATGACCCAGTAGGATACCTTCTTCTATAATGAATATGGATTTCTTTGGGTTCAAAGATATTCCAAATTCCCTGCATCTTTCAAATACCTGCTCAAGGTGTGTTATATGATCTTCCTTATGATGAGAAAAAATAGTCATATCATCTAAATAGATGACTATGATTTTATTAGCAAGTTCACCAAAAGCCACATCCATTACCCTTTGGAAGGTTGCTCCAACATTAGACAAGCTGAAAGGCATCCTTTGATAGGTAAATATTCCCCATTTTGTGGTAAAGGCAATTTTGTATTGATCTTCATCTCTGACCCATACCTGATTATACCCCAAAAAACCATCTAGCAAAGAGAACCTTTCTGCCCTTGCAACTGTGTGTAAAATTGGGTCAATCTGTGGGAGAGGATAATGATCCTTGAGTGAAGCTCTGTTCAAATTCTTGAAATCCACACATAATCTAATGTCTCCATTTTTCTTCCTGACTGGAACCAAGTTCGCCACCCAGGTAGAATGTTTAATAGGATACACTATTTTAGCTTGAAGGAGTTTTAACAATTCTTGCTTCATCAGAGCTTCTATATTTGGATTTATAGGTCTTTGCTTTTGCTTGAAAGGCTTGGCTCCTTCCTCTAATTCAATAGTGTGTTGAATAATCTCCTTCTTGTACACTTTTAGATCATTGTACACCCAAGCTATAATATCTAGAAATTTCTTGCATAATTCCCTGATTTGGTTCAACTCTTCTACTGTACAACTAACTCCGACTTTAATCATTTTTCCCAGTTCTAGCTCAACTTCTTTATACCGACGCTTATCAACTTTTATTTTATGGCCTATTGCCCTATCATTATTATCAAAAAGACTCTCAAGGGTGATAATTCCCTTGGGGATATGATTATTTTTTAACTGAATCACATATTCTTCTTCTTCATCTTGCAGCATCCTGCCACTCGAGCAATTCATTTCATAGATTAAAAAATCTAATATTTGCTCATCGTTTTCAAAAACTTGCCAGAAGATATTTTTGTCTAGCACTGAGGGTCTATATATGAGTCTAACCATCTTGGATTTCTGGATAACGTTGCTGATAGGACAAAAATTAGCTCCCACTGATGCCAACAAATCTGCGTGGGTATTATGTTCTCTAGGAATAGACTTCATATTTAGAGCCTCAAAGGCTTCTAAAAGGTCCCACACTTTATTTCTATAAGCCTTTAAGTAGTGTTGTTTACTGATACATTTCCTCGTGACTTGATTCATGATAAGTTCTGAATCTCCATAAATTAGTAGTTGTTTAACCCCCAGTTTCTCAGCTTTCCTCAGTCCTAAGAAAAGTGCTTCATACTCTGTCGCGTTATTGGTGCAACTCCATGTCAACCTGTAGGAGAAAATTTTTTCCTTCCCTATGGGGGAAATCAAAACTATTCTAGCACCGGCTCCATTCTTACACCTAGCTCCATCGAAGAATAGCTTCCAAAGCTGACTAGTAGAATTGTCTTCTTTAGGAGCGGGTGCCAATTGCTTTTTGGTTTTTCAATGGAATAACTTCCCATTTCCATTTCTATCATGGCATTGAAATATTTTAGAGAAAACTGGTCTTCTGCTTGAAGATCTTCTAAGGTTTCTTCCATTAGATCCACTTCTCCAATTTCTTCAGTCATCATATTCACGGTGTCAGCCTCCCCTATCTTTTCTACATGAAAAGTAGATGGTTTCTCATTAAATATCTTGATCCTCCTACCTTTGAAAGGTATTTCTAAATGTGAGTAGTCTAGGGATAGGTATCCTCCTATATTTGCTATGAATTCTCTAGATAAGCACATACCAAAGTATGGTGCTAAATCTACCACTACTACTTCTTGTATGACCACCATTTGAGGCATCCTATGGAGTTGTATGGGAATGTCTTTAATTACTCCTACAGTATTAACTGGAGTACCATCTAACTGTAGGACTCCTGGATTGCTCCTAGTGTACTCCATCCCCATAATCTGATGGGGAGCCAATTTACCACAAATAAAATGACGCAATTTTATTTGAAAGTCGCAGTATTCTTAATTTCAAAACAGGGAGCTTTTACAATAAAATGCCGTGAAAAAACATACACAGTGCTTTAAACGTAAAATACAGCCGCAGCCTTCCTTTCTCTCCCCCCAGCCTCCTCCATCCGTCAAAGAAATCCTTTTTATTCTCCATGGTTCGTGCTGCACCGCCGTTCATAACCGCCTTAACGGTTTCTAAAATGGTCATATGGAACGGCCTTAACGGCCTTTGGGAACTGCCGCTGGAACGACCTTCACGATCTCAGGCACAACCACTCGGAACTGCCACGTGGAACACCACCTGGAACTGCCACTTGGAACGCCACCTGGAACTGCTACTTTGGCTTTGTCTTTCTTTGCGTTTTTGGCTTTGACAACAAAGTGTCGCGATATCGCGACCTTTCTTTGCGTTTTGGCTTTGGCGGCCAAGGTGTCGCGATATCGCGACACTTCTTTGTGTTTTGGCTTTGCCGGCCAAGGTGTCGCGATATCGCGACACTACTTTGAGTTTTGGCTTTGTCGGCCAAGGTGTCGCGATATCGCGACACTACTTTGAGTTTTGGCTTTGCCGCCAAGGTGTCGCGATATCGCGACACTTCTTTGTGCTTTGGCTTTGCCGGCCAAGGTGTCGCGATATCGCGACACTTCTTTGTGCTTTGGCCTTGGCGGCCAAAGTGTCGCGATATCGCGACAACTTTGGTGTCGCGATATCGCGACCAAAGTTACACTTAGTCGTTTTTGCAATTTTGTTTAACTTTCGACCGTGAGTTGCATCTGCCATGGTGCTTCGGAATACGTCGCGATATCGCGACGACATTTGCGTCGCGATATCGCGACCAGAGTTGTATTTGCCATGGTGCTTCGAAATACGTCGCGATATCGCGACGACATTTGCGTCGCGATATCGCGACCATTTGTCGCTTCGGCCATGGTGCTCGAAATACGTCGCGATATCGCGACAACTTTGGTGTCGCGATATCGCGACCATTTTTACACTTGGTCATTTTTTTAAATTTTGAACTTTTTCAACTTTGAACTTCTTTTTTTTTTTTGGTGATGCAAGATTGCTGCACTGCCCGAGATGCTCCTGCATCAGACACCCGGGGTAGATGTTTAGAAGTGATCCTCACTTCTGGATGGTCAGAGGAAAACCCAAACGATCAACCTCTGATTTGGACAACCATGTGGCATCTTCGATAGGTCTGTTCTTCCACTTGACCAAATACTCCGAATATTGCTTGTTTCGGGTACTTCGCCTCGCACGAGTGTCGAGTATGTCTTCAATTTCTTCTTTGTCTGAAGTGGATGCAGGAATGTTCCACAGATCCGGACTGGGTGGTTCACTACAACTTCCTGCATGATATTCAACCAAGTCTGAAATATTGAATATAGGTGAAATATTCAGCTCACTTGGGAGATCAACTTCATAGGCATTGCCTGAATCTCGTTTGCCTATGATCCGACATGGTCCAAACTTCTTCATCTTCAACTTATTGTAAGTTTTCTTAGGAAAACGTTCCTTACGTAAGTGAACCATGACTTCATCTCCTACTTGGAATTCTTTGAAACGCCGCTTCTGATCTGCTCTGGCCTTGTAAGTAGCATTCATTTGACTGATATGCTGTTGTACCTCTTCATGTAAAGTCTTCATGTGTGCTGCAAAGTCTTCAGCTTCAAGACTTGCACTTGTCTGTTTTATCCATCGGTCTCAACTCAGACGCGTTTCTAGGGCTGTATCCATGCACAATCTGGAATGGTGATTTACCAGTACTGCGATTGATAGAATTGTTGTAAGCAAACTCTGCCTGGGGCAAAATCAGATCCCATCCCTTCGGTTTATCTCCTACCAAACATCGTAGAAGATTACCCAAACTTCTGTTGACTACCTCGGTCTGTCCATCAGTCTATGGATGGTACGCAGAACTGAATTTCAAGTCTGTTTTCAGCTTCTTCCATAGAGTCCTCCAAAAATAACCCACAAATTTGGTATCTCTGTCCGAAACAATGCTTTGGGGTAGACCATGAAGTCGGACTACCTCCTTGAAGAACAAGCCGGCAATGTGAACCGCATCACTTGTCTTCTGACATGGAATAAAATGGGCCATTTTCGAAAACCTATCAACAACAACAAAAATGGCATCATTTCCACGTTGTGTTCTTGGCGTACCAAGAACAAAATCCATGCTAATATCTTCCCAAGGTCTCCCCGGTACAGGCAATGGCCGGTACATTCCCGTATTCTCGACCGACTCCTTTGGCCATCCGGCACACTCGCAACCCCCGCACAAATCTGGTCACATCTGGCTGCAACTGTGGCCAATGGTAATTCTCACTAACAAGAGCAATGGTCTTATCACGGCCAAAATGCCCTGCTAGTCCGCCACTATGCTTCTCTTTGATCAAATTCTCCCTCATGGAACTTCTGGGAATGCACAACTGATTCTCGCCGAAACAGCATCCCATCTTGGATCATGAAATCTAACCACTTAGTGCGATCCACGGTAGTAGGAGACACACATGCTGTCCATGCCTCCGCAAAATCTGGATCTCGTTGGGTATAAACTCTTGAGTTCCTCAAACCCAACAACCTCGCACTCTCATTTCCATCAACAAATTATGCCTTCTACTCAAGGCATCTCGCAACTCTATTAGATTTGCCACTTCTATGCTTTAGTACAAAGGTATAACTCGCAGGAATTCAACCCACTTCAAATGTCGTTGGTTAAGTTTACCTTGACTATTGATATACCGCAAAGCTTGATGGTCAGTATATAAAACAAACTCTTTGGTTAGCAAATAATGTCTCCATTTCTTAAGAGCCTGAATTATAGCATAGAATTCTTGATCATAAACAGAGTATTTCTTTCTAGCATCATTCAATTTTTCACTAAAATATGCAACAGGTTTACCTTCTTGACTCAACACAGCTCCAATGGCACTGCCACTGGCATCACAGTCAACCTGAAACACTTTATTAAAATCTGGAAGTGCCAGAATGGGCTGTTCTGTCACTTTCTTTTTCAATATATGCATGCTGGTATCTGCTTTGGCAGTCCACTTAAACTCTCTCTTATCCCCTCTCATAGTTTCTGTTAGGGGTGCACAAATACTGCTAAAGTCTCTAATAAACTTTCTATAGAAACTTGCAAGACCATGAAATGATCTTACCTCTGTCACATTCCTTGGAGCAGGCCATTCAAGGATAGCCTTCACTTTCTCAGGATCCATTTTCAGACCCTCCTCTGAGATAACAAATCCCAGGTATATCAACTCTTTCTGTACAAAACTGCACTTCTGTATATTGATCAATAACTGCTCCTCACGCAGTTTTTCAAAAACTGTCCGAACATGCAACAAATGTTCATCCAATGTGGTACTAAAAATCAGAATATCATCTAGATACACTATCACGAACTTTTCCAGGAAGTCACGCAATACTTCATTCATCAACCTCATAAATGTACTGGGTGCATTAGTCAATCCAAACGGCATAACTAACCACTCATACAAACCCTCTCTGGTTTTAAAGGCTGTCTTCCATTCATCACCCTCTCGAACACGTATCTGATGATATCCGCTCTTCAAATCAATCTTAGTGAAGTATTTAGCTCCACTCAAGCAATCCATGATATCGTCCATTCTGGGTAATGGAAAGCGATATTTAATAGTAATTTTATTAATGGCTCGGGAATCAGTACACATTCGCCATTCGCCATTCTTCTTTGGTGCAAGTACTACTGGCACTGCACAAGGACTCAAACTTGCCCGAATCAAACCCTTCCTCAACAATTCTTGAACTTGTCGGTTCAATTCTTCATTCTCACCAGGAGACATTCTATGAGCTGCTTTGTTGGGTAAGCTAGATCCTGGTATTAAGTCAATCTGATGACTAATCTTCCTCATAGGCGGCAAACCCTCAGGCACATTGTCTGATATTATATCAGGAAATTCTGCTAACAGATGTTCAACTTCTGCGGGAATGTTAGTAGTATCTTCTCTTTTTACATTAGGAATTAATGCATAACACATTGAATCCCTCTTCATACCATCCAAAAATTTTCTGCCATCTACTAAACAAATTCTAGCATTATTGCATACCTTTTCCTCAACCTCCTTTAATGGCTTCAGTTTGTGGCGTACTCCATCTTTTGTCATGGAATAGGTATTTGCATGTCCATCATGCGCTGCACGTCTATCAAATTGCCATGGTCTTCCAAGCAACAAATGGCAAGCATCCATCGACAAAATATCACACAGGACCTCATCCTGGTACCTTCCAATTTGGAACTTGACCAAGCATTGTTCACTGACCAATGCTCTATGATCCTTCCACAACCATGCAATCCGATATGGATGCGGGTGCTGTTTTCTTTCTAGCTTTAATTTAGCTACCATTTCCTCAGAAACCAAATTATCTGTACTACCATTATCAATAATAATATTACAGATTTTACCTGAACATTTACACCTTGTGCGGAACAGGCTTTTCCGTTGATCCGGTTCCTTCTCTTCATTCAACAAAGTTCTTCTGGTGATCATCACTTCTCCGTGCTCGGCTTCTTCAGAGTGCTCGGATTCAACACCATCCTCAGCAATCGCAGCTCTGGCATTTCCTTCAGGCCTTCTGTTTGGTGCTTCTTGGTGTTTGGGACACTCATACGATCGATGCCCTTCTTCTCCGCAATTAAAACAGGTTCCACGAAATCGGCCTCTGCCATATCCGCGTCCACCTCTACCTCTGCCCCTTTGATAATCATTGTTCTGATTACGGGGTCCAGTAAGCATTCTCCTCCTTCTCGTTCCTGGCGGTTGCTGGTTTCACCATTCTGTTTCTGATCATCATATTTAATTCCACTGGTTCTTCCACCAGTTCTTCCACCACGACCTCTTCCTCTTTGCTTGTTGTCAAATCTGCGATTCAGTTTCTCTTCTATTTTCAGAGCAAACTGATAAGCATCTTCAATGCTGTTCATTCTAACCAAACTCAATTCCTCTTGCACGCTGGTTCGCAACCCATTTATGTAACGGGCTACTCTTTCCTTAGTTGCTTCCGTATGACCGGTTCTAATAGAAATTTTAAAAAATTCCTCGGTATACTCTTTGACAGTTTTGCTGGACTGTCGTAAACTCTGCATTTTTCGCAGCAGATCTAATTCGTAATCTACTGGAATAAATTGCCGTTTTAATTTTTCCACCATGCGATCCCATCTGGAAATCTTCTCTTTGCCTCTACGGTTTCTTTCTAATTGCACTCCTTTCCACCAAATGCCAGCATGTCCTTTTAATTTTGTTCTGGCAAATTTTATTCGATGAGGGTCTTCAACGTCCTCATAATCGAAATATTCTTCCATGTCATTAATCCAGTCGATTAATTCTTCTGGATTTAAATTTCCAGCATACGTAGACACGTCAATTTTTGGTCTTTTTCCAATCTGCGAAATGGCTTTTATCATTCGCGATTCTGCGGCACTCATTTCCTCTTCTTCCGCTTCGGACGGATCTTCAACACCGTCATCATCGCTGCGATCTTCTCCTCTCGGCTCTATTCCCCTACGCAACTCTTCCTGCAATGCTAACACTTGTCGCTGCAATGCACGAAAATCACCTTCAGGAACCACGTTCCTTCTAGCGCCACGATTTCTACGCGGCGGCATTCTGTCTCACGTTTCTCAGAAAAACCCGTAACCCCGATCCTGGTGTGAGCTGCCTCCCGTTCGGCGCTTCTGCTCGACACGCTCAGAATCTTACGGCTCTGATACCACTTGATGGGGAGCCAATTTACCACAAATAAAATGACGCAATTTTATTTGAAAGTCGCAGTATTCTTAATTTCAACACAGGGAGCTTTTACAATAAAATGCCGTGAAAAAAACATACACAGTGCTTTAAACGTAAAATACAGCCGCAGCCTTCCTTTCTCTCCCCCAGCCTCCTCCATCCGTCAAAGAAATCCTTTTTATTCTCCATGGTTCGTGCTGCACCGCCGTTCATAACCGCCTTAACGGTTTCTGAAACGGTCATATGGAACGGCCTTAACGGCCTTTGGGAACTGCCGCTGGAACGACCTTCACGATCTCAGGCACAGCCACTCGGAACTGCCACGTGGAACACCACCTGGAACTGCCACTTGGAACGCCACCTGGAACTGCTACTTTGGCTTTGTCTTTCTTTGCGTTTTTGGCTTTGACAGCAAAGTGTCGCGATATCGCGACCTTTCTTTGCGTTTTGGCTTTGGCGGCCAAGGTGTCGCGATATCGCGACACTTCTTTGTGTTTTGGCTTTGTCGGCCAAGGTGTCGCGATATCGCGACACTACTTTGAGTTTTGGCTTTTCCGGCCAAGGTGTCGCGATATCGCGACACTTCTTTGTGCTTTGGCTTTGCCGGCCAAGGTGTCGCGATATCGCGACACTTCTTTGTGCTTTGGCCTTGGCGGCCAAAGTGTCGCGATATCGCGACAACTTTGGTGTCGCGATATCGCGACCAAAGTTACACTTAGTCGTTTTTGCAATTTTGTTTTAACTTTCGACCGTGAGTTGCATTTGCCATGGTGCTTCGGAATACGTCGCGATATCGCGACGACATTTGCGTCGCGATATCGCGACCGTAGTTGTATTTGCCATGGTGCTTCGAAATACGTCGCGATATCGCGACGACATTTGCGTCGCGATATCGCGACCATTTGTCGCTTCGCCACGGTGCTCGAAATACGTCGCGATATCGCGACAACTTTGGTGTCGCGATATCGCGACCATTTTTACACTTGGTCATTTTTTTTTAATTTTGAACTTTTTCAACTTTGAACTTCTTTTTTTTTTTTGGTGATGCAAGATTGCTGCACTGCCCGAGATGCTCCTGCATCATAATCACACACTACATTGGGTATCACTGTAGTAGAAGCACCTGAATCTATCATGCAGTTGTGTACAACCCCCCCTTCCATTTGAAGAGATAAATAGAAGGGAGTGGTCTATTTTTTCCAGTTGCAGATGTTAGATTTGCCTAGACTATATTTGAATGGGATATATCTTTACCTTTATTCTTCATCATCTTTAGATATTCCTATAGGAGGTCAATTTGACATGCTTACCTTTGAGGGAGTCTTTTTTATTTCTTCAACTATGTTGAATGTAGATGATTCAATGTTTTTTTGTCTTTCTTTGGTGAAAGTGTCATACCTATTCCTGTATCCCTAAGTTGCTTCCATTCTTTGTCTCTTAGTCAATGAAGGAAATATTAACCTCTCCTTAGCTTGATCTTGAGTCTCAATTTCCTTTCGTGGAGTGAACTCCTTACATATTTTTGGCCCTAGGCTTTAGGCAGGAACCTGAGGTCTTTTATCATAGGAAGAATCTCTTTTGGGAGTTGCTTTAGGAGCTAGGGGAAAACTTAGAGGTTGAATCTCTTGAGGATCCACTTGCAGAGGTTTTTTACCTGATCTATTTAAAATTGCAACTTGTTCTATTGTAGGCATCATGAAATTATGGTCAGTTTCTCTAATCATATTTACATGAAATTTCATGTTTTTATTTTCTTTCTCAATGGATATATTATGTACGTAATGTTTATGGATCATACACGAAGTTTCTCCATGTGGATCATTACATGTGGTACACCAGTAATCAAAATTTGTAGGAGGAACTACAGCCTCCTCGACTTCATTTTAATAAATGACATTTGATCTCTCCTTCCCTCTATTACTTGATTGATCTGCATCTCTTATTATTTGGGAAAACCTTCTTGTTTGAAATTTTCTCTTAGCCCCTCTTCTCTTCATAGATGTCATATCATTTGCCAAATTTTTTACCGTGTCTAGTATAATAGAGAGATGATTTTCTTGGGTTGGTTGAGGAAGTGGCGTAGGTAGTGTGGGAATAGTAGGAATAGGAGGTAATGCCAGAGAATTTTGAGTCATATGTATCGTAGGAATGGATGGTTATCCATTCCATTTTGGGAGATCTATGCTTTAAAAATGGGAAGAGCTGGAAGAACTAGTATTGGGAGCTTGAGATATATCAAGAAAATTGGCATTATTGCTTTTGGTGGATGTCTCCCAGTAGCAATAAGATATCTCTCTACTTTTGGTGCTTCTTGATAAATAGCAGGAAAAGTAAATATTTGTGATTGTCATATTATCATGTTGATATCAATATCAAAAGACCTTTAAATAATTGGTGTCAATCCAAAGAGCACTCTTTCCCAGGTGCGGCTAAATCGAATATTAAAATAAACAATATCTTATTTTTTTATGATATTGTTAAACTGGATGAGCAAGGAGAATGGATCCACATGCTGATTGAACCCATCTACTAGCATACCAATGAGTTTTGCCCAAGTTGCAATGGATTTAGGAGGAAGCACTCTGTACCAATAGAGCATTTTTCATTTCAATTAAATAACCAGCAACCTGATCATCATATATTCTTGAGTGATATTGTAAATTATTGCCAAGGTTGCAACATCTAAGCAATGTTCATACACCATTTTACTCGTCCCATCATATGAAGGTAATGCCTTCAAAGCTGCAGCAAGAATTGGATTCTAGGCCACCAAGTTTAGTAGACCCATGTGGTTCCATATAAGATAAGTTGGTGTAGGAGAGGCTATTGTAGCAACTGTACTTGCTTAAACTATAGCACTGTTGGTAGTTATATCGGAAGATATATTGACAATAGGACTAGGTAGAATAGCGGGTACAAGGATAATTCTACTAGTAGCAGGTGGGTTTGATCTAGCAAATAATATCATATGCACTCTTAGGCTACCAAGATGTAACTCGAAGAACTCGATGGGTTCTTTAGAGTTTCTTGTTTTAGATCTGGTTATAATATAGGTAAATAATCATAAGTTCCAACTAGATAAATAGATAAGGTATCTCTTAGGTCTATACCTTCAAACAAAGTTGCCAGGTGATTTGATTTAGATTTAAAAAGATCAAAGACAAACACCAAACCTTATAGAATACTATGGGATTTAGGGTCCCACCGGGCGTGCCAAAAATTGTTGGAACAAAATCTGCCTATGGTTGTTATTTGCACCTTGATTTTGTCAACATTGAGTAGACGGATCTGATATTGAGATCTTCCATCTAATCTCCATAGGAGGTTGGTTCCTTAATAATTTTTATGAGAAAGGGAAAAGAGAATTACTAAAAGAGAGGGAAATATAGTCGTAGCTAGAGCTTTCTTGTGGTACAGATTAGACAACAACTAAGACAAATGCATATACTCTTATTGTTTAAGCATTTATTATATCTTCACGTAAAAATCATAGTTTTCAAGTGTGATTTAGATATCCATCTAACACATATATGTATCGAATTCCAACTCCAACAATATAATTTATATTATGTATAAGTCTAGATTTTAGAACAGATACAATGTACAAATTAACAATGTGAATAGAAGCAAAGAACGTTTAATACATACACTTGCACATTGTGAACCAGAAGCCAATAGAAGCATAATTTTATTGCTTGTATTCAGAGTACATACATCCATTATTGTAAATACCTAAGAGCTAACCCCTTTTCAATGTGTATTTACTATTATATATACCCTATGGTGAGTATCTTTACAATTAGTACATTCTGACATAAAATCAATTACAATCAATCAGACTACAATCATGCTTCAATATGTTTTGCATGGTTTCAAGTAATAAACAAAATCTGATAGCAAAAATCTAGAATTTTATACTTCTTTCACCCATATGTCATTAGTCGCTGACACAAGCTTTTGGAGGTATGTTTATTTATTCCTAATTATATCTTTGTCAGCAAAAACTCATAATGTCACAAAATTGCATCTCCTTGCATTATGGTCTTTTTGAGCTACTCATCGGTGAAAACTCATCAAGTCATGAAATTTTGACATCTCCTTGCATTTTGGCCTTTTTTAGCTACTCGAAGAAATCGCAACATCTCTTTGTGAAATCCCAACATCTCTTTGCATTCTAACCCTTTTTAGCTACTTTTCAGTAAAAACTCATCACATCGCAAAAATGTGACGTCCCCTTACATCTTGGCCTTTTTGAGCTACTTGCTGGTGAAAAACCATCATGTCACAAAATCGTGACCTTCCTCATGCCTTAGTCATTTTTTCGCTTTATGTCTCAAAAATGAAATGTTGATCTCATGTAGCAAAACTTTACTATCTATCAAGGTAGTCTTTTTAGACTAACAATAAGCCAGAAGAGTTTGATGATACTTTAGATGACATTCGTCTGATCCCTACGCCCCATCGTCTTGAGGAAGGTTCCCACATGTCCATTGAATATACTATTGATGTGGACATTAGTTCAGACAAATACAACCCCCAAATTGTCAAGCTTAGAAAAATTTTATCAGCCAACGAACAAGAGCAATTAATTTCTCTTCTCAAGAGGAAGAAGGGCATATATGTATGGTCCTACAAGGACACACCAGGTCTTGACCCTAGTTTGATTATCCATAATCTCATATTATAGTCTTATTCTAAGCCGGTTAAACAAAAATTTAGGAGAATGCATCCTACCATGGCCCTCTTGGTAAAAATAGAGATTTAAAAACTTTTATATGTGAACTGCATAGTTCCTATCGACTATCTTGAGTGGCTTTCAAACATGGTACCCATTCAAAAACCTAACAGGTTTGCACTGACTTTCAAGATCTTAACAAAGTGTGTCCCAAGGATGAATTTCCTCTCCCAAATATCGATACTCTTATCGACACATGCGCTGCCCATGAAATAATTTTACTCATGGATGATTTTTCATATTACAACCACATTTGAATAAATCCTGATGACCAACACAAAACAACATTCACTATACCTTGGGGAACTTTTTGTTACAAGGTGATGTCCTTTGGCCTCAAAAATGTAGGTGCTACTTATCAACGTGTCATGACATATATATTCCATGACTATATGTATAATATTATCGAAGATTATGTGGATGATCTCTTGGATAAATTTAAAACTCGACAAGAACACATTAGTGTATTGGAGAAAGTTTTTGACCGACTTCTAGAACATAATGTAAGGTTGAACCCCAAGAAATGTGTCTTTGGTGTTACCTCGGGTAGACTTCCAGGGTTCATTATCTCCAAAAGAGGCATTGAGGTGGACCCTAATAAGGTCAATGCCATCATGAAGATGCCTCCCTCAACTAACTTAAAGGAATTGCCTTGTTTACAAGGAAATATCCAATCAATCTATCATTTTATAGTGCAAATTTCTGATAAATATAGGTCATTCAATCACCTACTACAAAAGGGAGGTGTCATTCTCTTGGGTAGATGAATGTCAAAAAGCCTTTGATGACATTAAGCAATACCTAGATTTTTGGCTAGTATTAGCTCCTCCTCATTTGGGGATCCCTTTCTATCTTTATATTTCAGCAACGAACTTTGCATTAGGGGCAATGCTTGCACAAAAGAATGAGGAAAATTAAGAGCAAGTTATCTACATTATTAGAACATTGGTAAGCTATGAAACTAGATACGCTTATGTAGAAAAATTGTGCTTAGCAGTGGTTTTCACCACTAAAAAACTGTGACACTACATGCTTAGCCATACAACGTATGTCATAGCTAGAGAAGATCCTTTGTATTATATGATATCTTGAGCTTACAACAACACCCATACCTCTAAATGGATAACGCTTCTTACTGAATTTGACTTGGAATTTTTAGCCAAAAATATATTAAAGGTTAGTTAATAGTCGATCAACTTGTGAAAGCTCCACTACCTAGTTATCATCCTTTGATTATTGAGCTCCCAGATGATTCGGTGTTTGCTATCACTGAACAAGAAGAAGATGTCATTTCAAAGGAAGACGTCAATATCACACTTGTGAAGATGAAAACACAATACTTAAACAATAAATAAATCAAATGACCCAAATAAACACAATATTGCACAAAATAGATAGATTTATTCAATAAGCGGGGGAGCCAATAAACTCCTTTTGATACAATTTGTACTCAGTGAGTATTTGATACAAAGATTTACAAAATTCTAGGGTTCTCTGAAACCCTACATACAACAATGAAGTGTCTCCATATAGTGTGTCCTCACTTCCAATGGAATGAGTGGGCTTCAGGTATCCGATGTCGGGCCACTCCAGTTTCAACAACCATTCAACAATATATAGAATTTGTAGATCTGCATGCACAAAAATAGAGAAAGGGATTAATAACACTTGTGAGGGCTCCACAGTGTGAGACCCTCAGACATCAGTAAACCCTAACTAAAAATAGATCAAATGGCATGCAAAATCTATAAATCATGTAATAGAATAAAACCAATAAAGATATACCTTGCTTGTGATGTTTCTTTGCTTTGTTTTTGTAGTTTGACAGCAGATGGCATGATGCAGCAGGCTCTGATTCATGTTCTGTGGTTGCAGCAGGCTCAGGTGTGCACTTGGTAGGCTTTGATGTGAGCTTCACAGGCTCTAGTGTGCACCTATGGGATACATCAGGCTCTGGAGAGCACCTACAAAATATAGTAAGCTCTGGTGAGCGCTTTGTAGGCTCTATAGTGATCCTCGCAAGCTCTAGAGGGCGCCTACGGGTTAGGGTAGAATCTACAAAAGCATATTGAGATGGTTGTGATGAATGCGATGGATGGATGGGAGTTGCGACGGTGATGGAGGATGAATGGAGGATGGCTGGAATAGCAAAAGTCTTGTTGGCTTAGCTAGGGCTTTAAATCTTCAAACTCTATCTCTCTCTGCTTTGTTAGGGCTTCAATAGTGACTCCTCCAGGGTGTAATTTCTAATCTCAGGGTTCCAGGGTTTGGGAATTTACAAATTCCCTTATTTATAATCCAACCTAGGGTTTTCTTAGGGTTTTAGCCTTACACTTTTGATCGTGTGGCTAATATTAAATTAGATCCTAAGGTTGAGATTACTTTTTAGATGTGGCATGGATTAATGAATATGGACGGTGGAGATTAGATTGGATCGGACGGTTGTGGTTAATTGAGTTTATAAATATATATTTTATAATAAATACATTATAATATAATATAAAATATTATATTAAATATAAAATAATATTAAAATAATCTCAATTGGGTTAGGAAATTATGGGAATGGTGGAATTGGGTCAAATAATTGATGAGAAAGGTGGAATTGGGCTTTTTGAAGGTGGGAAATGTGTATGGTGGACAAGTGGGTGGTGGGATGGTTAGGATGGAGGATTAGTGGATGTAATTTAGTGTCTACAATGCCCCTTTTTATACCATGTTGTGTAAAACACAATATGGTGCAAAAATACGAGACACCTGTTTGGGCTATGGGCACAGAAGCAACTTCTCTCTATCATTGGATTTGAACACTAATGTTGAAGACAAAAGAATAAATAATTTTTGGAATTTTTTAGCTTATCGATGGCAAAATAAAATTAGTTTCATTTGTGCAAGAATGTCTATTTAATACATGTTCTATCATTTCGACAAATGATTGTTAACATCAATGATCGTTAAAAATGATGAGATAGATATAATCTAGGATATCAATACAAACAATTATTTTGTCTAGAATAGTGTAATAAAGCATTCCTAGCACCCAGGTGTTGTAGGTGAGTTGTAGAGGAGAGGGAAATCCTCAAAGGGAGGTCCTAGGTTCAAATCTCCACCCTACCAAAAAGTTGAATTAGGTATCCAAAATCCAATTGATAATGTTGGTGCGGGCAGGGTCGGGTGCGACTCTCGGGTGACTTTGATGGTGTAGAACCCCCTGTTCATGGTCTCTCATACCAAGGCGGACCCGTAAGGTGTTTTTTGCTTTAAAAATAAAATAAATAAATAAATAAAGTATTCCTAGCATCCTCCCTTATTACATTATTTGGGATAGGAAACATTACTACCCCTTTAATTTATAGGAGAGAATAATAAAATTGTTGTCTAGCTTTGGCTTTAGCACTTGCTCTAGCTTTGGCTTGGGATATTCACTTGGGCTTTAGTGTGGGTAAACACCTCTAGATCTACCTTTGGGTCTACCTCTGGATCTACCTCTAGGTTTGGCTCTAGATCTTTGAAGGTCACCAAAAATTTGTACTAAAGCTTTTGTCACTGCAGATTTTTTTTGTGGGAAATATATGATGTCTCTCAACCACTAAATTTATTGTCCTCTTCTAGGAACAAAACCTTATTTTATAATCCAATCAACGTTTATTTAATTTTGTCCCATTGTGTACATTCATCCATTCATAATAGAAATGTACCTTGTTGTCTTGTTGGTCATTTTCTTTGTGCCAACAATATTTTTGTGAGTGATTAGTGCCTCCATATATCTCACAAGGATGCAAATTCCAACACCTAGTTGTCACATGTTGAGATAATCCACAATGACTTCAACAGTTGGTTCAAGGAGTTGCATAAGATTTTTATTTCACAAACTTAGTATTACTAGTTCCTGCATAACCATCATAGCCAAGACCTTCATTCTTTGGCTTGATATTTGGCATTAAAGGCTTTCTTATATATTACCCATTTCTTCCCAATGCCATACCATCATAGCCCATTGGATTTATTAGCTTTGAGACAATTCCTATGGTATGTTTTTCAAATCATTCAAATTCTTCATCATCACTTTGTCTTTCATGGCCTTCAACACTTTCATCATCATCATTATGGTCTTTAGCAATATGGTCTTTGTCATGGCCAACATAAGTGTCAAAAATGTTCACAACACTCGTATCACAAGCATATTTCATCCTTTTGATAAGGTCACTTGTGTCACAACAAGCATTTGCCATCAAAGGCTTGAGGTCACTTGTCACAACAAATGTTTACCATCATAGGCTTGACCTTCAACTTCTCATTTTTTACCCCTTGTTTTTTTGTTTAAATATGTCAAAAGTTATTAAAACCATGTATATTATCCTCACAACATCTATAGATTGTAACATCATTATCAAGATCTTCACAAACATCAACATATTTAAGAATTATTTGCAAACAACTCCTTAGTGTTAAGAATTATTCATTTTCATTAAGATCTTTACCTTCTAGGAAATAAATATCTTTATTCAGTTTCACATACACTTTTGAACTTCAATTAGCTTCTCTCCACTTTCACTAGATTCTTAAAATTTTGGAGTTGCATACTAATCATAATACAAGAACGTATTATCATAGTTATCATTCACTTACCTACCAATATTTAATATGCTAGAGGTTTTGGGCTCATGGTTTTTTCCAAACCATGGTTTGTAATTGGACACCTAGATGATACAAACATGAGAGGAAACACAAATGGAAAATGAAATATTGATCATGTCCATTCAAAACAAGGGCTATTTATATCCAATTACAATGTTTGGGAAGGAACATTCCAAGGAACATTACATTAAATGTAAACATTGGAATCTCATAATGTCTGCTACCATCATTAATTAAAATATATCATTCCTCCTCACCATAGAAGCATTAGACTCCAATGAGAATAAAAATGGAAGGAAAACCATATACAAAGAAGAAAACAAAATCCATAAAAGGAGAATATTGAAGTAGCTTGAAGAAACACATGCTTATACTGAGAGGGGGGGTGAACAGTATAAGATAAAACTTTTCTTTCCAAAAAAATAACTGTGATAATATGAATACAATAATGAATCAATGCACAGAAAACCACACACATAAGAGACAAGTATTTTACGTGGAAATACCCTCTTAGGAGAAAACCATAACAAAATATTGCTTTTATTACTTCAAAAGAATTTGTAGGCACCAACCCACAGGAGACACCAATCCCCTTATACAAAACATAGGTACCAACCTATGGGAGACACCAATATCCTTATACAAATATGTAGGCACCAACCTATAGGAGACACCAATATCCTTGAGGCACCAACCTCAGATTTGAAGGCACCAACCTTCGAATACAAAATTGATCAACAAACTTACACAGTTCTACTCCAAAATTTGATTGTTAATGGCATCCAAGATTATTCACAAATTCAACCTTTAATAGCATACAGGACTACACATAATTTTGGCATAAGATCTTCTTGGATCTGCACTCTAATATCTGCTCATCAAGATATTATAATCCTTGTTGTGCCTTGCTTTTACTCTTTAATTTATTCTCTTTTCTTGAGTTTGCTTTCTTCAACTGAAAACAATTTAGACATATTCTACCCAGAATTCGTTTAACCTTATGAACATATAGAGGATTATATATTGGTGTTGGAAGCTTCAAATGGCCAAAATGTCCTTCACATTCATTAAGTTTATCGCTTCCACATATCTCACATTTATTATATTTTAAAGGTAGCCCTAGTCTAGCACTGACCTACGTGTTGAATTAGAGATATTGATACCTTACTAATGCACTTGGAGGATGGAAGATCAAAACTTTATACTTTTGTATTCTTTAATTTCTATGCTTGTGGATGTTGAGTGTTTTTCCAACTTGAGTATCTCCTCTAAGTGATGTCAACATCTACATAGGTCTCATGATATTTGTAACAGTTATCAAAGCTAAAGTATTTTCTTCCTCCTTTCAACATGCATTGAACAATCTAATTAGGAAACGGTGAGGGCTCTAACTTTGGTGTAGATTATGAGCATTTAATGCTCTCTCTCTACCTCGAATGATGTTGATTTATGATAGACTTAAAACCTTCTTGTTATGCTTTGCTATTCTCGCTTGATCTCTAATCCTCCTCTAATGGTGCTAGTATTAGTTGTATATGCTTTAGATGTCACTGCATAACCTTTCGATATGTATTGTATTTAGCTTTAATTTTGTCTCTAACTGCACTCTTCCTTGAAGTATAATTTTGTCCAATCACCGATGACAAGACTTCACTTAGCTCGATGTTGTGATCTTTTGTATCTTATTAGCATACTTTGATGTGCATATACAGTAGCTACTCATGCATAATTATCATCGTTAACATTTCTCTTCATGTGTTTCCTCCAATGTGTTCTTCTTGTGAAACTTACTATGTGCTAATTTCTAGGCTTATCTGTCACTTTGCTCCCGAATCTCATCAGGTAGATGTTCTTTTGCTCGCTGCACAACTTTTATGTCCCTAAATTAATTTTGACTTGTGACTTTCTATGTCCTCAACTACATTTAAAATGAATGTGTTGGCTATGTTCGTCCGTAGTGCATTAATTAATGATGGTATTACAACTGCTCTTGGACTTGTAATGGTTGCATTCCTGCAATTTGTCCACTATCTACTACGAAGATCGTTGACTTTATTCTTTGAATAAAAACTAATTCTCCATGTTCGTAGACCTTCGTTGGTGACTTCAATGCTTCTCGTGTGACCTCTAACGAGCACAATACTTTGCACAATCTCCAATGCTTCTCCTAATGATTTTTTTTAAAACTACAATATCAATACTTGTCACAATTTTTGTTGTGTACCTATGCTCTCTTAGGCAATCTCGAACTGGTAACATTCCTTATAATATAATGATTGCAATAGTTACGAGAAGCTTATCTCTTCACAAACTCCTTTGTGGTTGGAAATAGATGTCTCAAGGCACGCAACCCTAGCACTAATAATCGTAGCTATTGGTTGTATCTTTGTTCACTTTATGGATTTATGTTCATCACCACAATAACCATGAGAAAGGATTCTGTATTTTGTTCTCATAGGTGAAGATTGTCGAGCATGTTTTCATCTATCTTCTATTTGCTCTTTCCAAGTGACATGGTTCCTGTGCTCACAAATTTTGTTACTTACATATTCATAAAGTTTCTCATGACTAAAAATATTATCAATGACACTTTTGCATTGCACAACATCGACAATTCATGTGCCTTTTCCACAGTCCATTTTGTCATTTCAAAACTTTGTCTACCAATTTATTTTGTTTTCTATTCGCTTTAGCTGAACTCTTCTACTCCCACCACCTCTCGTGCCCCTCAGCTTATGTATTTCATAGATATTCAATGAATAACCTCCTTCAAAATGAACTCTGCCCTTGTATTTATATCAAACCTTTCAACTTCTTGTTTTTGGTGCCCAAGGGGTCATCCCACTCAAGATAATTATAATTTTATTTTAAATTTGAAACATCACTTTTATTCACTTATAAGTGATTAGCCCCTTTCATCAATAACACCTTATAATAAATGCATATGATATAATATTTAAATATTATGGCGCTAGCAACCAAGTCGGCCTTTGAGATCAATGATAACTCAATAGTGAATAATTCTAACAATCTTCCCCTTTGTCATTTATGGTAGCCTTAAAAATAAATTGTTCTTTACTGCAATAGGATCACAAGATGCTCCCCCTTACTGAAATTACAAACTGCTGCTCCCTTACTAAAATTATCCCCCTTTGAAATCAATGGCAAAGGCTTCTCAGGGCTAAAGGATAATGCACTTGAAAACTCCCCCTTACTTACTGCTCTAACTGAGACATTCAATGATGATATGAGAATGAAACTTCTCCCAACTCAAATATCTCCTTTTCTTATTCCATTTTTTTCCAAACTTTGGAGGACATATCCTTTTGAACAATCTCCTTCTTACTTGATTTCGGAAGTTCAGGGAACACCGTTCTATACCATTTAGTTGTATGCCCAAAGTTATTACATTTGTAACAAATGATGTTGTAGTCCATAAGAGGTGCAAATGAATTGAAATTCCTCTTGGTGAAGCCAAAATAATTTTTAGCATGGACCCTACAATTTACAACTTTATGACCAAATTGGTGACATGAAAAGCAATAACCCCAAAAGAAATATTGAAACCTATCTTATTACCTTGGAGAAAATGATCGCATGGTTTTCTCATTGCTATTTTTGTGATGGACCTTGGTCCATGATGATGCTTTGTTTTCTTCCTTCTTGATGCTTCCATTTCTCAACACATCAACATAGGTCATAGGTCTTCTTTAATTATTTTCTTTGATGCCTCTGTTCCTTTTGAGCTTGACTCCTTTTATTTCTTTTTATTTTCTTCAAAACCAAGTTCAGTATTTATAAACGAAGATATTTGTGCTTTGATAATATCATCTAAGATTTTTGTTCTTTTCTCAAACCTAATATTTTTTTGTAGCTTGTCATTATATTTTTCCACTTCCTTCCTCAGAAGATAATCTCATGTTCTATTTTTTCACATTCCAAAACTTTTGCCTTTAACTGCTCAATCATAAATTCTGCAATTCACTTTGCCTCTTCAATTTTCACTTTTAATTCAATGAGATCTTGCAAAAACTTTACCTTAGTCTTCTCATCCTCTTTTACTTGAGTCTTCAATCTTGATTTCTTATTTAAAAGCCTCTTCACCTCTTCAAGAGCAAAAATATGTTCCTCTTCTATGTCAACTATGGCTTCCTCTTCATTTTCAGGATCTTTCTCCTTTTCTTGGTTTTTGACAACAAGAGCATCTTCTTTCACCTTCATAGCCATAAATAGGATTTCTTCTCTTTCACTATCAAAGAGACTTTCGTCACTGCTATTGGAATAAATGCTTGCTTCTTCAACATAAAGACTCTTATTATACCTTTAATAGATCTTTTCATGCTCGCTTTTAATCGTACCTCTTTTTCTTTTCATGATGATATTTTATTTCCTTATTTTTCTTGTATTCCTCTTCTTCTTCATTGCTACAACTTCCTACTTGTGGGCACTTAGTTGCATAGTGACCAATGTTACCACAATTAAAGCATTTCAAAGTATACTTACTTTTGTGTTTACTTGATACCTTCTTATTTCTTCACACAAAATTTACTTCTTCATTGCTCAATCCTTTACTTGACTCTGGTTCCTTATTCTTTGTCTTCTTTGAAACTTTAAATGTGACCTCCCATTTGGATGTTTGATCTTTTTCAGTCCTCATATCATAGGTTGTAAGAATTCCATGTAGCTCATCCATGATTAAAGTGTTAAGATCCTTCATTTCTTCAATCATCGATACCTTCGCATCAAACCTCATGGGGAGTGACCTTAAGACTTTTGTAAACAATATTAAGGTCATCAATACTTTCTCTAATCCATGAATGGTGTTGAAAATATCATCAACACAGAGTAGATATTTGGCAATATTTTCTTCATCCTTCATCTTTAAGTCTTCGAACTCCCTCCTGTGGGTTTGAAGTTTAACCATTTTAACCTTGTCATCTCCTTCATATGTTCTTTGTAACTTGTCCCATATTTATTTTGCAAATGTGCAATGCATACCTTTTACAAACTTTGATTCACATAACCCAATTAATATTGCATTCATTACCTTGGCATTATGTTCAAATGGTTTCTTGCCATCTCGATCCGTGGGAGGGATTTTAGGTGGTGTGAATCCATTCACAATGGATTACCATATATCATAGCCATGTGCCATTAAATAGGTTTGCATCCTCACGCTCCAAAAGGCATAGTTAGTCCCATCGAACAATGGAGCCCTACTTGACAAAAAATATTCTTGGTAAATCGTGTGTTCTTGTAAGATCTTCCTTCAAGCGGTTAGGCTTTCACGAAGGAACCCATTCTAATAACAATTGAAGAAACACACGCTTATACTGAGAGGGAGGGTGAACAATATAAGATAAAAAATTTCTTTCCAAAATAATAACTTTGATAATATGAATGCAATAATGAATCAATGCACAAAAAACCACACACATAAGAGACAAGGATTTTATGTAGAAACACCCTCTCAAAAGAAAACCACAAAAAAATATTGCTTTTATTACTTCAAAAGAATTTGTAGGCACCAACCCATAGGAGACACCAATCCCCTTATACAAAATGTAGGCACCAACCTATGAGAGACACCAATCTCCTTATACAAATATGTAGGCACCAACCTATGGGAGACACCAATCTCCTTGAGGCACCAACCTCAGATCTGAAGGTACCAACCTTTGAATACAAAATTGATCAACAAACTTACACAGGTTTTCTCTCATTAATGGCATCTAGGATTGTTCACAAATTCAACCTTTAATGGAATACAAGACTACGCATAATTCTATCACAGTATCTTCTTGGATCTGCACTCTAATCTCTGCTCATTAATATATTATAATCCCTATTGTACCTTGTTTTTACTCTTTAATTTATTTCCTTTTCTTGAGTTTGCTTTCTTCAACTGAAAGCAATTTGAACATGTTCTACACATAATTCATTTAACCTTCTGAACATATAGAGGATGATATACTAGTGTTGGAAGCTTCAAATGGCCAAAATGTCCTTCACATTCATTAAGTATGTCGCTTCCACATGTCTCACATTTATTACATTTTAAAGGTAGCCCTAGTCTAGCACTGACCTGCGTGTTGAATTGGAGATGTTGATACCTTACTAATGCACTTGGAGGATGGCAGATCAAAACTATATACTTTTGTATTCTCCAATTACTATGCTTGCAAATGTTGAGTGTTTTTCCAACTTGAGTATCTACCTTATGCGATGTCAATGTCCAACAGCTATCAGAGCTAATGTATTTTCTTCCTCCTTTCAACATGCATTGAACAATCTGATTAGGCAATGGTGAGGGCTCTAAATCCTATGTAGATTATGAGTTTTCAATGCTCTCTCTCTACCTCGAATGACATTGATTTATAATAGATGTAAAATCTACTTGTACTTTGCTATTCTCGCTTGATCTCTAATCCTCCTCCAATGGTGCTGGTCTTAGCTATATATGCTTTCGATGTCACTGTATATCCTTTTTTGTTACTGTATTTAGCTTTAATTTTTTCTCTAACTGCACTCTTCCTTGAAGTGTAATTTCATCCATTCACCAATGAGAAGACTTCACTTAGCTCGATGTTGTGATCTTTTGGATCTTCTTAGCTTACTCTAATATGCACATACAGTAGCTAATCATGCACAATTATTTTCATTATCATTGCTCTTCATGTGTTTCCTTCGATGTGTTCTTCTTGTGAAACTTGTTATGTACTGATTGCTAGGCTTGTCTGCCACTTCACTCCTAGATTTGATCAAGTAGATGTTCTTTTGCTCATTGTGCAACTCTGATGTCCCTAAATTAATCTTGGCTTGCGACTTTCTGCGTCCTCAACTGCCTTCAAAATGAATGTGTTGGTTGCGTTCCTCCATAGTGCATTAATTGATGATGGTATTACAACTACTCCTAGGCTTGTAATGGTTGTATTATTGTAATTTATCCACTATCTACTACGAAGATCATTGACTTTATTATTTGAATAAAAATGGCTTCTCCATGTTCGTAGACCTTTGTTGGTGACTTCAATGCTTATCGTGTGACCTCTAATGAGCACAATACTTTGCTCAAACTCCAATGCTTATCCTAATGGTTTTTTTTTAACTACAATTTCAATACTTATCATAATTTATGTTGCGTACATATGCTCTCTTAGGTGGTCTTGAACTGGTAACATTCTCTGCAATGTAATGACTGCAAAAGTTACAAAAATATTATCTCTTTATGAACTCCTTTACATGGTTGAAAATAGATGTCTCGAGGTATGCAACCCTAGCACTAACAACCGTAGCTATTGGCAGTATATTTGTTCACTTTGTGAACTTCTGTTCATCATCGTAATAACCACGAGCAAGGGTTCTGGATTTTGTTCTCACGGGTGAATATTTTTTAGCATACTTTCATCCAAATTCTCTTCGCTCTTTCCAAGTGGCATGGTTCCTGTGCTCACAAATGTTGTTACTTGCATATTCATAAAGTTTTCCATGACTGAAAATATTTTCAACGACACTTTCACATTGCACAACATCAACAATTCATGCACCTTTTTTGCAGTTCATTTTGTCATTTCAAAACTTTACCTGTTGATTTATTTTATTCTTTGTTCGCTTTAGTTGAACTCTTCTACTCCCACCACCTCTAGCACCCCTCATCTCACGTATTTCAAAGATATTCAATGAATAACCTCATTCAAAATGAACTTTGCCCTTGTATTTATATCAAACCTTTCAACTTCTTACTTTTGACACACAAAGGGGTCAGCCCACTCAAGATAATTATATTTTTATTTTAAATTTGAAACCTCACTTTTATTTACTTATAAGGGGTTAGCCCCTTTCATCAATAACACCTTATAATAAATGCATATGAAAAAATATTTAAATATTATGGTTCTAGCAACCAAGTCAGCCTTTGGCATCAATGATAATTCAACAGTGAATAATTATAACAGTAGCTAAAGCAGATGCTAATATAGTCGAGGATCTAATGAGCCAAATGTATAAGCTGATATGAAAGTAAATTGATGGCGTTGAAAATCCAAAAGACAAATTCGATGGTCGGAATACCCTTGTGATGCTTGGTGATCACACAAAGAAGGGTCATGGTCTTTGAACAAACTCCATAGATAGAAGTCATAGATACAAGAAATGAGATAGAGGCAATGCATACAATATGTGAAATTTTAGCAAAACAAAAACAAAAGTGCTATCAAAAAATAGGGATCGAATTAGACAAAACCGAATGTTAACGATATATTGAGGCTTCCTAAAATAAATGATGGCATCTATTTTGTTCAAACATTGAAAAAAATATTGAGCATTTAAAATATCCATAAGAAATGAAGCATGTCGCGAGTGAAACCATGCAATGGTAGCAGAGTTCTACAAAGCAAAAAAAAAAATGAAAGTATGGTAGTGAAAAGGGGCTAAGACATGACCACATTTGTGGCCTCTCACAAAACGTAGAAATAAATTTGGACTCCTAAAGGTAACAATGATCTAAAAACCAATAGGAGCAAAAATAATGATATAAAAAATACTGCAAAGGCCAAAAACACACAACTTAAAATTCAATCAAATCCAAATAAAAATCATCAAACCAACGGGTCAAGGAATACCATACTTCATCTTACAGACTAGACCCGTAGATTAAAATTTCAACTCAAATAGGGCTTAAAATAAAACTCGTAGATAAATATTAAGTAAAAATGCCATAGCACCTAACAAAGCTATCAATAAAGCTCTTATAAACCCAAATTATAAAGTAAAACAGATGTTACAAACCCAAATTAGATCTAAAACCAAGGTCAAAGACAAGAACCTTGAGACACATAAAGGGATATGGAACCCTTGAAGCAAAAACTAATGTATACTAATGAGAACAAGAGTAGGAGAAGAGAGAATTTTAGTCACAAGGCAACATCAATGCTTTGATACCAAATGATGACACACCAGAAGACATAAGAGACCAAAGGATTTGACAATTAGAAGATGTTTTTCCATCCCTATGGATCAACACAAATCTCAACAACAATTTGAGAGCTTGTGCATATATCGTAAACAACATGCTAAAATTGTTAGATGACCACGCATTCAAAACCAAGCAATAAAATGCACAATAATGATAAAAAATCATAGAAAAAGTCAGTATAGCATCTGCATTGAAAAACATGTGGATGATATTTATTCGAGGGTCCGATAACGACTCAATGCAAGCACATGGAAGACAGCTCAAGAAAGAACTAAAGTTTCCTTTAGACACAAAATCTTCAATAGAGATGCCAAATCATGAAGTCAACATTAAAATATCATGATATCATAGGATTGAGGTTGTAGAAAATGGCTTCTAGGGTTTGCTATGAAAAATGGTTGCTAGGGTTTGTTGTGGAAAATGAATGTTAGGGGATGTTATGGAAAGTGATTGCTAGGGTTTGCTATGGAAAATGATTGATGAAGCAAAAAAATGGTTTGATGAGTCGAATGTAGATTCTTTGCAGAGTAGACAAACACAAAACACAAACTAAAATATAGAATTGATGTTTAGGAAAATAATTATGGGTGTTGTAAAGGCACATAGAAAATTGGCAGAGAAAAATATAGTTCGAAAGAAAAGTTGGAAATATGTGTAGTTTGAGCAGAAACAAAAACAAAGGTGCAACCAAAAAATAGGGATCAGATAAAATAAAATCGAGGGCAAACAACAAATCGAGCCTCCCTAAAACAAATGATGCCATCTACTTTTTCAAACACCAAAAAATGTAAAGAAACAAATATAAAATATTTAAAATATCCACAAAAAATGAAGCAGGTCGTTGGTGGATCTGTGTGATGCCAACGAAGTTCTACAAAAGCAAAAAAATAAGGTGAGTATGGCAGTAGAAAATAGAGACAGCATAGATTTGCAGATTTTTGAAATCGTGTCAATTAAAAATAATGGACACAAACTAAGCCAAAAAACCATTGAATATTTTATCACTGCTCTGGCTATTTCATAGCTAGTTTTCATATTTTTGGTACCCCCTTGTTACTCTCACAGGCTCTTTGTCACCTCCCTTCTAGCATTGAGCCATCACCGCCTCTATCCTAGAGTATGTGTGGTCCATCATCTATATTTTAGTTTGATATATCTACGTATTCATGAATTTTTTTAAAAAATATATATCCCGCATGTTTTGTGGGGATGGATATTTTGACTTGTTAATGTGTTGAAAAAGGAGGAAGGCACTTAAATATTTAAAAAATAAACAATGCGTGGGTATAAATTTTTAAAACATTCAATCATTTCAAAATGTATTCTCGAAATATTCCATTGGTGGGTATGTGTGAAATATTCCCTCACAATTCCACTTGGAGGTAAATTTTTCCTCTTTCCTTTTACCCGATAAGCCTTTATGTTTTCTTATTTTTTGAGGAACCTATTTTTTCTCAAGTATAGCCTTGTTAATACTCGTTGAAAAGCTCTTTTTAAACTGGATCCAATGGTAGCATTATTTTTTTATTTTATATAGGTCTACTTTTACCTAAGGTGATCCAAAGTTTGGGTTGCCCTAACTACCTTCAAAAATAATTATAGTAATCAGAAGTTCATTTTTAATTGTACTTAACACTCCTTCAATCCACTTTTGACATCAGATACTCTTTTGGAAGTAGATTATCCTCTAGACCATGGCCCTTGCATACATGTACTCCTACACACAAAGTTGTCTTGAATATGTTCATGACCATGGCCCTTCTTTATGTGATCAATAGTCATCATATGGGTACTCCTACAGACAGAGTTTTCATTGTCTCTTCCTTTATGAGACCACATTTCTTATTTGTGTTATCAAAAAGCATCACATGGGTAATCCTATCCTCGAAGTTGTCTTTACCCCTCATGGTTTATCTCTTTCAATGGATTTCAACATTTTTGTATTTTTATTTTTTAGCTTGGCTCATGTCTTAACAATCCAAACTTGTCATACTTCTCTGGATAGCACCATCTCAAGCACATCGTACAACTTCTACATTAAGCTCATTGGATTCAATCTTAGCATTCTTTTTCTTGTCAACTATCTTCTATTTTGTAATAGCATTAGAATCCAATGCTTCTATGGTGGGGAGGAATGATAGTGATCGACATTTCAATATTTTTAAATTTGCATTTATATGTAATATTCTCTAGAATTTTCCTTCTCGAATGTTGTATTTGGATATAAATAGACCCTTTGTGAATGAAAATAAACATCTTTTAATTTTTTGAGTCTTATGTATTTTGCGTTCGTATCATCTGGTATCAGAAGAAATGGCATCTACTGAAGAAGAAATTGCTAAAAAAAATGTAGTAGCACCTAGAATCAAAATAAGGTCTATGGAAAAGAAGCCCATTGTCTTCCCACTAGACCATGTTGATATTGAAGAAGAGTTTGCAGGCATATCTGATGGCTTGTCTGATAAATATTTCAAAAAATATGAGGGTATGATGCCTCCTAAAGTGAACTTTCCTGATGTTCTTTTGTTTGATGCAGATATCGAAGAAAATGATTGTATTCATTTTCTCTCTAAGTCGACCATGGAGGCTCTAGTATTTAATATGAAGAAGCACATGCAGTCCAGTGTGCCAATGTTAATAAAATATAGGATTTTAGTTGCATTAACGCAATTTTTCTCTCAAATTTGTTGCAATGGGAGTTTTTGCTTGTCAATTTTTGATGCACCTCTTTACCTCAAGTTTCAGTTTGGTGTAATACCGAAGAATGGTTGTGAACACCCTACCACCCTTTTTCCACCATTCCATGTTGTTCCCTTGAGTATATCACACCTAGGTGTCTATAATGGATATCTCTCTTTCATCATGCACCCTCGCATGCCCCTTCTAATACCCTCACTATTGCACATTGATTTTTGCCCTTACAAAATTATCCCCCAATACTACATGGACCCAGCTACTTCCTATTGACATCTTAATCCTATTGTTGCCCATTTGTAGTGCCTACGTAATTTTTTGCCTAGATTCATTCTTTATAGATTTTGCATCTTACATTCTAATTTGGACAATGCCCCACTTACTTGTCATATTCTGGACCTACTCTTATCACCTCGCATCCTTTGCGCTATGGCATTTTCTTCATCACCTCCCTAGCCGTCACTAGCACTTTTTATGTGGCCAACATTGATTCGTAACCTTTTTATTACTTTTTGCTCCACCAAGCCTCTATAGCATGGATACTACGCAACCTCTACTATTAGTGCTTGTAGCTCGAGTGCATCATTTTTCCTAGCATTTCTTCAACCCTATAAGCTCCAGATTTTTGTTAGCATTGTATATTTTTTGTTCTTCCTTCCATGTTGCATGATACTACACTATTTTTTGTTGTTACCACATGCCTCAACACCTTCACCATGCACATGGTAGCGTCCAGAATCCCTATGCATTTTAGTCTTGTCTACTTTATCAACGTGGAGTTGCCCTTGTCGCTTTTCTTGGCATCTCCCACCATATCCTTGGAGATAAACGGGTGTGCCATCTTGGATGGTCATCCACCTATCCCTTACTCTCAAGCAATATCACACCTCACCTACTTCATGCTTTCTACCACACATTGATGCTTGTTGGCAACTCGATCCTACGATAACTTGTTTTTGCTTATCCCTAATTTTGAAACATGTGGTACCATCTCTGCCACATGTTAAATATTTTTGACATGTCTGCATGCTTTCCATATCTTGTTATTGTTGGATTTTACCTTAATTTCTACCCCGTCATCCTTCAATTAATCATGGTTCTCACTTTAGTACCTCTCGCTTTAGACTCTTATGGCTTCATCAAACTCCATTCCACTTGTATACCAACATGCAACAGCATCTCCCCGTCACCATGCAAAATCACCCAATGCCTCACGTGCCAATACATGGCACTATTTTGATCATTCCTAAGAGGTCAGAATGCACATATTTTTGTCTAGCTTTAACATATTGCTACAAATATCTCCAAAGGTAGATGCATCGTTGGTGATGTCGTCTAGCTACAAAGATTACACACCTGCCAGGACACATGGACCTCCTTATTTCTTTGGTTTTTGAATTTTATTTCCTTTTTGTATCTAATTTTCCTTTCCTTTTTGTTCACATTGGAGTCCAATGCTTCTATGGTGGGGAGGAATGATAGTGGCAGATATTTCGATATTTGCATTTAAGGTTCTCCAAAATATTCCCATAAGGTCCCTTCTTAGGTGTTGTAATTGGTTATAAATAACCCTTGTTTTGAATGGAAATGATCAATATTCTCTTTGCCATGGTGGCTAAGATGCTAAAAGGAAGTAATTAAGGTTGGCAATATTGAGAGCAACCAAAACTAGAAGTAGTTTTTGGAAGACTTTGTTACAAGAGAAATAAAATCCCCTTACTAGTTGTAAGGTAACAAATCTAGCTATGAGAGCACCTAGACAAGGCAACGGAGGATGGGAAAGAAGCGCAGCAAATCATGCACAGAAATTATACGATATGAAATCCTAGAGAAATGAGGCAATAGGTAGTAGTTGGTGTCAAGATTCAATATAGGAGAAAAAAAATTGCGATAGAAAAATGATGAATTTTCACAAGATTTATCATGTTGATGAAGAAATTATCTCTATTACTGCTATGATGAACATTGTGTGAATTTCGTTATCCACTTCACCTCTAGATCAACAAACCCTAATGTGGATCATGAAATTCTTATCGAATTATATTGCAAAATATTACATATTTATAGGCATAAAATGCCCAAGTACAAACCATGGTTTAGGCAAAACCATATGCATATTAAATGTCAATAGCTATCTATTGTTTAGAATATTCCTCATCAATCCTCCCCACCATAGAAGCATTGTACTCCAATGCGTACAATTGAGGAGAACAAGCTCAAAAAACACCAAAAAGTGGAATACAAACATGTAAACTATGTCTTTGCAAGAGAGGAAGCAAGTCGTCACAAAACTCAAAAATGATGCTTTCGTTGGGTCAAGCATGGAAAGAGCTTTTCAATGACTATAACTATGGCTAGACTTGTTAGTTTGATGCCTTAATTTGCGGAGGGAAGAGATGTGTTGTCGACAATAAAAATAAAAGAGATTCCTTCCAAACAACTCTTTGCATAACATTCTTAGGGAATATGTGGAGAATAATCAACAAAATATTCAAGGGTTGTTAAATATTATATGGTCCGCAATTATTTCATATTTGCTTATATGAAGCACAAGACCCACCCACGATACATGTGGGATAAGAGTTTTTTATTATTATTATTATTATTATTATTATTATTGGTATAAGGTAGAGGTGGTTATAAGGTCCACAAACCTTTTACAAAGTCAAAATGGTCTGGTTCTAGCATCAAGCCCGTATAATCAAAATACAAAATGGATCTTTCTAAGACTCACATTAAGCCATACTTAGAGTCCACAGTCCTATACTTGTCGCTTGACTATTCAGGATAAAACAAAAACCAAACAACACCTAGCACTTACTAACACTAGGTTGTTGTACTGTACACTTGTCACCTCCTAGGCCCCAGCAAATGGGATGCCTTTTCTGCCTAATTCCATCCGTCGGATTACTCATCATCAGCCCCTCCGATCTCCTCGATGCTCTAACAGGTTTGATCTTAGCTCTTCTCTAGCAACCAACACCAATAGTTCTTGAGGGAAGTTATCCTTCCAAATTTGCATCTCCCCAACAGAAACCGCAATATTTGCCATTAGATCCGCCGCTTTGGTTCCCTTCTCTCGAAGGTGTGTTGGATTCGGGCATTAACCAAATGAGATTTATGAATCTTTGCTTCTAGGATAAGCTCCAATATGGTCCAGTGGGGTCTTTATCCTCCTTAATTGCCTTGATTATATTAAGCTGAATCCCCTTCAAAGATAACTTCCTTATAACCCTCAAGTCCGGCAATTCTCATTGCTCGCATGCAAGCTCGAGCTTCGCAAAATGATTTGTTTGAGTTCCCAAAGGCTCTGCAAAGGCAAGGACCACTTTTCCTTCCTCATTTCTCAAAACTCCTCCTGCTCCTGCAGCCCCCGGATTTCCTTTAGCTGCCCCTTCAAAATTAAACTTAACCCACTTTTGTGTGGGGGGTATCCACTTGACACCATCCCGTGGGTTGGTTGTAATGTCTAGGTCTAGAAGTTCCTCTCCCCAGTTCCGCAAAATCCTCCTTTCCCTTAGAGACATGGTCTCATTTTTGAAGAAGAAAGTTTTCCAGTTTTCTTTCAAAGCTCTGATTATTTTATTACCACATAACCTAGGATCTTTCTTACGTCCTTTAAATACTCTCTTATTTCTCTCATTCCATATCCCCCATAAAAAATAGGGTAAGTTGAGCTTCCAGAGCCAAGTCAAAAGCTTTGCCCGAAAGGGGGAAGCCCACTGTATGCAGAAGTCAGACATGCTATTTGGGTGGACCCAATCTATATGAAATTTGGACAGGATCATTTGGAAGACTCGTACAAGAAAAATCACAAGTTAGAAATATATGACTTACAGATTCTATTGCTTTCTCACACAAGATACATCGATTGATGAATTGGAAACCTCTCCTTTGCAGATTATCTGTTGTCAGGATCTTATTTTGAACTGCCAACCAAAAGAAGAAAGCTATTTTTGGGGTTAAATTATTTAACCAAATAACAAAGTCGGAGTCCGACCATTGAATCCTGAGTGGATTAACTTATAGGCAATTTTACTTGAATAGATCCCACTTGTAGTTTTGCCCCAAATCGCCTTGTCTCTTCCTCCCCCAGGAATGATCGGGAACACCCTTAAAGCATCATTGAGTTTGGTTAGGGCCACCTTCTCTTGCTCGACAGATTATGAAGCGTGATTTTCTTCCAAGAAGAAGTTTCTCGTGCTACAGACAATAAAATCCCCTACTTTCCTCCCATTTCCTTCGAAAGTTTATGTTGGAGGACCCGAAGGTCTAAGTTATCTTTCGGAGGGGCCTCTTCCAACCACGGGTCTTTCCAAAAGTCCACTTGTCTTCCATTACCAATTCTCCATCCGATGCCTTTCCGACTACCTCCCGACATTCGAGCAAACAATTCCAAAAATAGGATCCTCTAGGAAGATTATCGACTTTCGGAAGTCCCGATTATTTCGATATATTTTGCCTTAAGAAGTTTTACCCATCCCAATTGATCATTATTGATAAATCTCCATACTGTTTGCCAATCGGAGCTTGATTCAATTCTTTCATTCTCTTTAACCCCGGGCCCCCACGATCCTTGCTTGCACACACCGATTCCATGCTACCAACGAAATTCTCTTTCTCTCCTCTGAACCTGACCACAAGAAGTTGCGTTGAATTAGCTCCAATGTAGCTCGGACCTTTGCAGGCATTCTAAATAGAGACATGCAGTAAATTGGAATGCTATGTAAAGTAGTTTGAACTAATAATGCTTTTCTTGCGGAGTCGAGAAGGTCTGCCCTTCCACCCTCGCTAACTTTTTGGAGATCTCGTCAATGATCGAGTTCCACAAAGTAGCCTTCATTCTTCCTTCGAACATAGGCATGCCTAGATAAGTTCCTGGTAGAAGCTCCTTTCCACAATCGAAGAGGTTAGCTATTCTTTCCTCCCTCCCACCAGGCGTGTTAAAGAAATAGATGCTACTCTTCTTATAGTTTATGTACTGTCCTGCTTCTGTCTCATACTTGGTTAGAATTCTCTTCAACTTCCTAGCTTGAGGCACCGAGGCTTTGGACACAATGATTGTATCATCCACAAACTATTGGTGAGACACTGGCCCTGCTGTTGAGGCTGGTTTAAAACCTTCCAATTGACCATCTGCCACCGCTGCTAAAATGTTCCTACCCAATGCTTCCGCTAAAATAATAAATAAGTATGGAGACAAAGGATCTCCTTGTCGCAACCCCCTTTCACTCTTAAAGTAACCGGAGGGTGACCCATTCACCATGAGAGAAAATCTTGTAGTAGAGATACAACTAAAAATCAACTTAATCCATTTGGGACAGAAACCAAACTTACCCAAAATCTTGGTGAGGAACCGCCATGAGACCCGGTCGTAGGCTTTATTCATATCAAGCTTTAGTAACATACCTGCTTCCTTACTAGTCACCATTGAATGAATAACCTCATGAATTGTGATGATACCATCCAATATTTTTCGCCATTTCACAAAGCCACCTTGGTTCATATCAATGATGAAAGGAAGGATAACCTTCAGCCTATTGGCGATTGTTTTTGTGAGAATCTTCATCGAGTGTTACATAAGCCGATAGGGCGAAACTGGAAAATTCCATTGCTCCCACTAGTTTAGGGATGAGGACTAAAAAAGTAGCATTAACTCCTTCTGGGATTTCCATGTCCTTTTGAGCCTCAATTATAGCTTCCACTACATCATTGCCTAGGATATCCCAAAACTTCTGGAAGAAAGCTGCAGGGAAGCCATCCGGTCCTGGGGAGCTGTTACCATCCATGTCAAAACGACCTTCTTGATTTCCTCCTTTGTGAAAGGACTAAGTAAGAATCCATTAATATTATCAGTTATGAGGGGTGGAATGGCTGCCAACAGAGAGTCCTCTTCTTCAATAGTCGGATTTACATCTTCTAGCAACGATTTAAAGTACTCAACCGCTTCCCTCCTTATGTCTTCCATATCTTTGGTGTTAGACCCATCGGCCATCTTGATCTCCTTAATTTTGTTAGTACTCCTATGGCGAAGAGTAGAGACATGGAAGAACTTTGTATTTCTGTCACCCTCCTTTAACCAACGCAGTCTGGATTTCTGCCTCCAAAAGGTTTCTTCAAATCCTAGCATCGTGTGGTATTCGGCTAACAGCTCCCTCTCCTGGTTTCTCAGATCCTCTGTAAGTCGCTCTGACTTCAACTTCTCCTGTAGTTCATTGATCTTGTCTTTTAGTTCTGCCTTTTTAACAAAAATATTGCCAAAGGAAGTTTTGTTCCACTCTCTAATGTTAGCCTTCACATTCCTTAGTTTACATGCCACTTGGGCCGGTTTCGAACCATTATACTTTTTGTCCCACCATTGGGCAACCAGATCCTTGAGATCCGATGTTGGAACCACATAAGTTCGAATCGAAAGGGTCTGATGTATCTTTTCTTAGAGTCCTCCCCTGTTTCCCACGAATTGGGTTGTGATCAGACCCGATTCTTGGGAGTGCCATTAATGAAGAGTCCCCAAACCTCTCCAGGCATTCTTGAGAAAGAAGAAACCTATCTAATCTTATCTGAATTTGGTTTTCCTTCAATCTTTTGTTAGACCATGTATAGGAGAATCTACGCAAGTCCACATCCATCGGCTCATGTTGCTCAACAAAATCTCTAAACTCATAGATATCAGCAGTTATTCTTTGAGAGCCCCCCAATTTATCTGCAGGATTAAGGTAGCAATTGAAATCCCCCGCCACAATCCAAGGGTATTTGGGGACCGTCTCCCTCAATTCAGCTAGGCGACTCCAAAGAACCCTTCTCAGTCCCTGTCTAACTGGAGCATATACATTCGTTAAGATCCACTCTTCCTGCGTGGTTTTATCCACACATAAGAGACAAATAAACCAACTAGACATCAAAATCACTCTACTATCAATCACATTTTTGTTCCACATAACCAGTAACCCTCCTGTTGTTCCAGTGGCCTCTTGGCCTACTACTTCAGCTTCTCGCCAAGTCCTATTCTTAAAAGGAATAACTCTACTCTCCTCCATTTTAGTTTCTTGCAGTAAAATCATATCCGGTTTGTGTTCTTGTCTAAGAGCATACAAAGCTCTTATTTTTGCAGGATTACTCCCACGAATATTCCATGAAAGAATCTTCATTTATGGGCTTTGGATCCTCGAGCCTTCGCCCCAAAGAGCAATACTGCTTGAGTGCCATCAGCCACTCCTCGCTCTGCTTCTTTCTGCCTTAAGGCAGCATTGCTAGGTTTCCCTCTTCCTACCGAACCATATCCCCATCCGCTCTAGGTTGAAGTTCCTTGGGATTCACTTGGCTTCTAGTAACCATCTTGGGTAGGTCGGTCTTGGTATTTGGGGTAACAATCTGGCTTTCCGGGTTAATCGGTCTTTTTGATGAATGGAGATGATTCCGTGCTCTTAGCTTCTTGATTAGTAGATTCTTTTTTCCTCGCTTTGGGGTTACACCGATCTTGGTGGTTCACCTCTTCCTCCCGAGTATCCTTGCCTATATTATTAGTTTCCTGCTCCTTCCTCCGATTTTTCTCCTCTAAATCCTTCTCTTGAGTCTCCTCTACCTCGATTCCACTTCTTGGCTGTCCATCCGATCTCCCTTCAAATGATTTAATGCATCAAACCTGTTCTCCACTGGGATGTTGATCTCCTTGGAATTTCTTCCCATAAATTCCTCTGCAGTACATGGGACCACTTCCACCGAGCCTCCATAGGCCTCCCGTATCACCCAATCAAACTTACTTGCCCCAGGGCATTGATCTATGGGGTTCTTTCCTTTGTGATTTGGCTCCGAGGCTTGTCTGTATCATCTTAGGAGCGGAGTTGAGCTTGAGGGTTCCCATCAAAGGGACCAGCTCCCCGTGAGAGGGTTTTGCGGCATAGGAATTTTTGGGAGGAGGGTTAAAACGTTGCCTCTTGCTTACAATAGGGCGAACAGGGTCTCTGATATTCGGATTTCGAGCTCCACGTCCTTGAGGCCCAGGTTGGGTAGGAATGGAGATCTACGGGGGAGGGATATTATTCTGGGTTTGAGGATCAGTATTTTGGAGTGGGGACTGGTTCTTGAATGTAGTGGATACCCTGGTGCCCTACCTTCCCACAAACACTACACTTAAAAGACATATTTTCATATTCAAATACCTGAGTATGAAGGCCAAACATAGACGACAAAATAATGGATTTAGGGAGCTCTTTACTCAAGTCCGCCAACACACACATGCGAGCAGACAGGAGTCTTGTTTTGCTCAAGGTTGCAGGATCAATAGCTATTAGTTCTCCAATCTCCGTAGCTATCCCGACCAATATTTGTTCGTTCCGAGAAAAGTAGAGGTAATCCCGGCATCTTAACCCAAATAGGAGCCAAATCCAAGACTCGAGTCCAGGGGTTGAAATCGGGGGACCAACGCTTGGGATACAAGCCCCTTTTCCCAAAAAACCAAGGACCTCCTTGGAGAGTCCTTTCCATGTCCTGTTCACATTGAAATGTCACCAAAAGAAAACTCTTGGGTAAAGCCTTAATCATCATACCGGCCCTTGGCTGCCATTTTTGGATGGCCCATCTCCTTATGACTTCCATGTCCGGCCTCACCCCCATAAATTTAGCCACCAAAGATGTTCTCGCCCTCCATAGCCACATGTTGAGCTAAGGAATCCGGGACGTGCAACCTACCATTGACAGATTTTAGATTAAAACAAGAGTCGGATAATTTTTGCTTACCGCGAAGAGCATTAAGATATGAAGGTCTCCAGTTGCCAGGTTTCTCTTTGTCTCCTTCTTGGGTCTTCCTTTGATCCTGACGCATAGAGTCCTGGTCCCCCTCAGAGAAATCTTCAACCGCATCCGCCCAATGCCCTTGGACCGGTTCCAATAGAACTTCCTTGTCCACATCCTCCGCCTGGGGGCCTGCTATCTCGCCAGAGCCCCCACCTACCGCGTCTGTTGATCTACCCTCTGAAGTCCCACACCTAGGGTTTGATGCCCCTAGACCTCTCACTCCTCCTCCTTGCTGCTCCATCCGTCACAACTTGTTGCCTCCAAAATCTGCCATTTTTTTTTTTTTTTTTTTTTTTTAGGGCCAAAATTTTTGTGACCGCTACCGTGCACGAACTGCTAAAGTGGCGGCTGCTACAGTATGCAGGCTTCTACGGTGTCGGCTGCTACAGTGGCGAATTTGATGGGAGACTGCTGCTCCCCTCTCCGACTGATGGCGGCTGCTGCTTCTATTATTATTATTATTATTATTATAAAAATACATAAACATTATAAATTAATTAAAATATGGTCAAATAGGTCGGATAGAGGGAAAGCAATACATCAGCGAGATTAAGAAAAAGGAAAATGCCAAAGGATGTTATGGGGTCGTGGATGTGAAAAAACATGGAGTTAGGGTTTTGGGAAAAAAAATATGGCCAAAAAGGCCACATGGATGGAGGACAACGAAGGTAGCAATGGAGGCATCAGAGCCGATTAGAAACACCTTGGTCTGCCAAACATAGTCAAAGGGCGCATGTTAATAGGAAATCATAATGATGAAAATAATTGTTGTCGTAGACAAAAAGGACATAGTGATGACAAACTGATGTAGACAATAACCAAGGCAAAATAACAGACCATGCTTCATGCATGAAAAAAGAAAATGCTTTGTAATTTCAAACATCAAATCGAAACAAGGCTTGTTAGGGTGTTGTCAAGGTGTGATATGAAGAGATTGAGAACTACCAAAGTGTTTCTTCTAATATCTCCTAACCAATCTCTCACAGATTTTGTGTGCATATGTTGCAATTCTTTTACAATGATAAGGATAGCAGACTGTAGATGGAGATGGCTAATCCAATTAGAGCCATGAGACCAAAAAATAAATAACAAGGATAAAACAAAAAATGGCATGGCCTATGGAAACATGAGCTACATTGGAGGAGCTGAGAGGGAGAGTTGCTTAGCTTTGAAGCGACAGACACATAATGTATGTCGAGGTTTTCATCGACAAGCAAGAACAGAATCTAGGGTGAGAAGAGGTTGGGACATCTCGTAAAAATGGTAAGCAACCATGGATAAAAATAGTCAGAGGAGTTCATGCACAAATATGGCCAAAGATGAGTTGTGTGGACTGAGGATAAACATAATGGTCAAATGCAATAGATTAAATAATTATGCCTATCTGGTGCACCAAATATGTGTTCGATTAGTGGCATTTTGGCTTGCTAAAATTGAACTTGAACCAAGAGGAGTATAGGCGAGCCATAGAAGGAAGGGGATCGCAAGGTTGGTGGAGACCAAGGAACGAGATAAAACTAAAAATAGGTGATGTAGTAGACTGAGATTTTTACAATCCATTGGGAGATATATTTACAATCCATTGAGAGAGATTTTTACAATCCGTTAGGAGATAGATAATGACCACAAGGGTGCATAGGGTGTTGTAAATAGCAACAAGCACTGTTTAACAGTCAAATCTGGACATGGCAGTGGTGGTAGCCACACGCAGAAAAATGCAGTTGGTGATGACTACAATCAAAAATTGTGACGATGCACGTAGGTTCTTGATCCCACGAACCATAAACTACGCTACAATGAGATCTAGAGGTAAATAAAAAAGTTGAGTGCTAGTAGAAACTGGTGAACTTGTAGTGACATTATTTATATTTGGTGCAACTATTCATGAATTCTAAGAGAGTGGAGGAACTTCTTATCCATACTCCACAAGAGGCTTATTTTTCTCAATTTTTCTTGTGCGAACTACATCCTCAACCACTAGATAAGTAAAATCTTCTTCTTCATCTTCAACTTCATGGTCTTCATCAGACAATTAAAATTCTTCTTTAATAGCAACATGGTCTAAAGGCAAGATGATATATTTTTTTGCCTATTTTCCAATTTTACCAAGAAAATTTTCTTCAACTTCAACAATTTCTTCTTCAACATATGTCATTTCTTCAGTTGCCATTTCTTCCAACATGGCAAAGCATATCAACATGATTTCAACCGAGAATGCTTTGGTTCACTGAGAGAACTCTTCCTAAGAGACTCTTGACAGGCAACATGGTACCTTAAATGAAAACGAAAATAAAAATAGAAACAAGAGAAACCCAAAATAAAAGCTACCCACAAAGGATCGGGATGCTCTGATACCATTAATGTGGATCATGAAATTTTGATCAAGTTGTATTGCAAAACAGTACATATTTATAAGCACAAAATGCTCAATTACAAACCATGGTTTGGGCAAAACTATGAGCCCAAAACCATGTGGGTATTAAATATCGATAACTATCTATTTTCTAAAATATTACTCATCATAATGATGAGTCCCACATTAAATAATGCATAGTTGTAGGACATATTCTAGGATAGCTAGAGGCATTTAATATGCACATGGTTTTGGGCTCATGGTTTTGCCCAAAAATGTGGTTTTGTAATAAGCACTTATGCCTCTAAATATGTATTGTTTTACAATACAAATTGATCAAAATTTCATGATCCACATTACTGGTATCAAAGCATCTTGATCCTCTGTGGGTTGCTTTTATTTTGGGTTGCTCTATTTTCATTTTTGTTTTCGTTTTCATTTTATTTTAAGGCACCATGCTACATATCAAGAGTCTTTCTCTAGAAGCTAAATGAACCAAAGAGCTCTCAGCTAAAATCCAATTGCTTCGAGCTACCATATTGGCAAAAATGACAACAAAAGAAATGACATTTGAAGAAGAAATTGCTAAACAAAATTATGAAGAAGCAGCACTTGGATTCAAACAAGGGTCTATGGGCAAGAAGCCCATCTCTAGATCTAGAGGGAGACCCACCTAGAAAGATCTAGAATATGTACCAACCAGACCTTTCTAGAAGGTCCATTACAAAAAGAATTTTTTATTAAATAAACCTTAAATAATATTTTATTAAATTTTTGATACAATTTTATATTTTTAAAAACTTGTCTTATTCTTCATCATTAGACGATACGAACACAAGAGGAAAACATAAATTACAAAGAGAGAATTGATGTTTATTTCCATTCAAAAATAGGGGATATTTATAGCCAGTTACAACAACTAAGAAGGAAATTTAATTAAATGCACATGTTGAAATGTCTGCCACTATCATTATTTAATCCTTATCATTCCTCCCATTCAACACAATAACAAGGGTTCCTTATTTCTTCCAAAAAGGTCCCCCTTTCTATATACCACTAGTTTGATATATCAAGCCTTTCGAAATACCCACCCTTCCAATATACTTATCAATAGGTAGAAGAAGCTTGTCCTCCCAATATTCATAAGCGTACATGAGAGACCTAGAGGTACATGAAAGAGCTTAATACATGGTACTTAGGCAATATGAAAAGGGATTCATCTTATATGTGATACCAACTCAGAAAGACCTCTAGATTTAAATATTGGATACATCAAGGTCAAATTTGGTTCCTTCATTGCATAGTCTTTAGGATGTTCTCTAATCAACTCTAAATTCACATAATAATCAAAATCTGCACTTACCAAACAAATATAATGGCATATCATTGGATTGTTATCAAACCACACACCGTCGAGACGATGGCCTAGATTTGTATTGGCAAAAGGTTTCTCATTACCCTCTTGAATCAATCCTCACCTTGGGTGAGAGGATACTCTCTTATAGCCAACAACAGTATGCTCTGATACCGTTGATTGTGAAACAAAACCAATTTCATTGATGTAAGAATATTTATTTAATACATTCTCGATTAAGATTAATGATCGTTACAAATGATGAGAAAAATACAATTGACGATATTGATACAAATGATACTCTTGTTTATCCTAAACAAGAGCATCGATAGTATGGATCTCCTCGATTACCTCGATTGTATAGACCAGTATTCTATCGTTTGTATCAGTCTCCTTGATTGTATCTATTTCAACCACACGTCGATGGTGGATTAGATTTGAACTAGCATAAGGTTTCTCATTGCCTCATTGCCCTCTTAAATCAATCGTTACCTCAGATAAGAGGATACTCCCTTATAGCCAACAACAATATGCTCTAATACCACTAATTATAAAACAAAATCAATTTTATTTATGCAAGATTGCATATTTAATAGGTTCTCCATTATGTTCAATGACAGTTACAAATGATGAGATAAATACAATTGAAGAGATCAATACAAATGATACTCTTGTTTATTCTAAAAATTAGCATCATTAGTATGGATCTCCTTGATTGCCTCAATTGCATAGATGAGTATTCCTTTGGTTGTATCTATTTGTACCACACATTGATAGTGGCTTAGATCTAAGTACCAAAAGGTTTATCATTACCCTCTTGAATCAATCCTCACCTCGAATAAGAGGATACTCTTTTATAGCCAACAAGGGTTTGCTTTAATACCATTGATTGTGAAATAGAATCAGTTTCACTAATGCAAGAATGCTTATTTAATACATTCTCGGTTATGATCAATGATAGTTACAAATGATGAGATAAATCCAATTAAGAAAATTGATACAAATGATAGTTGCATAGATGAGTATTCCTTTGGTTGTATCTATTTGGACCACACATTGATAGTGGCTTAGATCTAACTAGCAAAAGGTTTCTCATTACCCTCTTGAATCAATCCTCACCTCAAATAATAGGATACTCTTTTATAGCCAACAAGGGTTTGCTTTAATACCATTGATTGTGAAATAGAATCAGTTTCATTAATGCAAGAATGCTTATTTAATACATTCTCAGTTATGATCAATGATAGTTACAAATGATGAGATAAATACAATTAAGGAAATCGATACAAATGATCATTGATCTTAACAATACAACATATATTAACTAGGCATTCTTGTTAGCTTTTGATGAGACTGTAGTATAGGGAATACAACCATAAGATGCAAGATAACTAAACAAAAATTATTGTAATTTAATGGCACAATAATATGCATAATATGCAGGAAAATAATGAAATAAACATGTGCAAATAACTCTGAAATATGTCATTAATTAAAGTGATGAAAATAGTACAATGTTATATAATGGAGGACATGAACACTCCATGAACATAAATGAAAGAACTACATTGTACCATACTACTAAATTATAACACACACTCTATATTCACTACCTCGCTGAAATCACTCATTATGAGCTCTTTATATAGGAAGATAGATTCCTTGACCCTTACTCTACCTAGGACACATGTACATGTGGACTACATACACATTTACAACTTGCACATTGACAGTTGTGCATTTATTATATTACTTAAGGTAACTAACTAACTTTACTCTAAAATAAACTCTTATGCACCAAAGGTGATACATTTACATAACTCATGATTTAATATACCAAAGCATGTTGTTGATTGTAAGGAAGTATCATCTTACCTAATATTAGGATTGATTCCAAAGGGTAATGAGAAACCTTGTGCTAATACACATCCAAAACACCCCAATTGCCATTGCACAACTCACTCCAATTGGGAACCCACTTGAAATTTTGATTTAGATTTAAATTTGCTTACATCATAATTTTTTTTTAATTTACGTTCTCCAGGCATAATTTTGAATTTACTTGGATACTTATATCTCATTTTGCATTGATTTGCTTTGAATATTTTATATGCTTGAATTTTGACTGCATTGATCTCATTTAAATGGTTTCATTTTTTAAAACAATAATGCTTAAGTTCTTGCCTTCAATCATTTTTTGTGCTAACTAAATCAATGAGTTTTAATATCTTTTAATGCCAAAATTCTCTTAAATTTGGTATAAAAATAAAATAATAATAATAATAATAATAAAATGAAAATAATAAAAGTACTAATATTTGAAATAATACCGTTAGAAGCTTTGAAAAAAATAATCTCTATGTCAATTCTTATTCATTAATAATCATAAGGTTTAATGCAATTAATTTTAATGTGATCAACTAATTTTGATGTGTCAATTCTTATTCATTAATAATCATAAGGTTTATAATGCAATTAATTTTTATGCGATCAACTAATTTTGATGTTTCCTAAAGTTTAAGCTAAGGTTCATTTTGTACAACCAATATTAGAAGCTTTGAAAAAAATAATCTCTGTCAATTCTTGTTCATTAATAATCATAAGGTTTAATGCAATTAATTTTAATGCGATCAACTAATTTTGATGTGTCAATTCTTATTCATTAATAATCATAAGGTTTATAATGCAATTAATTTTTATGCGATCAACTAATTTTGATGTTTCCTAAAGTTTAAGCTAAGGCTCATTTTGTACAACCAAATTCTAACCACCAATTGCTTTTGATTGAAATGTGTTGTCATTTACTAAAGCAAATGGACAGCCTAGGATGATTCGATCAAAAGCAAATTGACGATCAAAATCACTTGATCAAAAATCAAACAAGTGGTGTATAGTTATTCGAGCGAACGCCAATAAAAAAATTCTATAATAAAAGAATCATATTGGTTAAAGCAATGAGCGGCAAAGAATGATTCGACCAAAAACTAATGCGCAATCCGAAGTAATTTAGCGAAAAGGAAATGAATGGTCCAAAGGAAATGAAAGGCCTATATAGTTTCACATTAATTTACTTTTCGAAAAAAATTATTCAAGGTGACAATTAATTTTATTAGGGCACCTTGATTAATTAAAAATAATATCATGAGAACATTAAGGTTGGTTTTAATTTTCGAAAAAAAAAATCTTAATAATTGTTTAAGATTTTAATTAGAATTGTTTTTTTGAAAAGTAAATCAATGTGAAACAATCTAGGCCTTTCATTGTTGTCGACCAAATCACTTCGGACCATTCATTTCTGTTCGACCAAATTACTCCAAACCGAGTTTTCGATCGAATCATTTTGAACCACAAATTAGTTTTTGACTGAATCATTGTTGGCTTCACATTACCAAAGCATTTTGTACCACATATTAGGTTTTGGATCATTTTGGTCGCTCGTTGCTTTAACCAATAGGATTCTTTTATTAGCATCCATCGAAACTCTAGGAAAGGTCCTTGAAGAACATGTGTTTATACTGAGAGGGGGGGGGGGGGTGAATAGTATAAGATAAAACCTTTTGCTTTTCAAACCATATGATAACATCAACAATATTAAGCAGTAAACATTACAAAAAGCATCACACACATTAGAGATATGATTTAACGTGGTTCCCCCAATGTGGGCTACGTCCACGGAGAAAATCTTCCACTAAAATTTTCTCAACAAATTTCTTGAGAATCCTCCCCTATTATAATGTTTATGGACCATTGTCCAAAAGAGACATCAATCCCCTAATCAATTTCCTTGATACCTATCCATAGGAGACACCAATCCCCTTAGTTCGTTCATTGATCTCTATCCACAAGAGAACTCCTTCTCCTATGCTCTGGCTGGTGATTCTCTAAAATACTACTACCTCCATTGCATTGGCTTGTGGATATCTCTCCACTGAAGACTCATGTCCTCACTCAAAATACTTTGTCCTCACTGCCCTAACTAATGGAACTCTATCCACTGGAGACTAATGTCCTCTACTCTGTCACCTCCAAAGCCTGCTCTTACACTACTCTGTTTCTGTCTCATATCTGTACTGCACAATGTCCTCTGCCCTACACAAATCTACTCAATCTCTGTCTCAAATCTGCATTAAAAATTGTCCTTCAGTCTAACCCAAATCTGCTCAATCTCTGTCTCAAATTTGCACTAAACATTGTCCTTCGATCTAACACAAATCTACTCAATCTCTGCTCAACAAGTTCTCTCTAGAACTTTTCCAATCTGCTCAACAAGTCTTCACCAAGACTTTCCTCAAATTTGCTTGTAAGCTTTTACAAAATTTTACACAAATATGTCCTTAAGTCCCCTCTAGAACTTACACAAGCTCTCACAAAATCTTTCTTAATTATGTCCTTAAGTCCCCTCTAGAACATACTCAAAACAACTCACTAGCTTTCACAAAAGCTTTATTCAAATCAATTGCAAAACTTGCATACACAATTCAACTTAATCCTTTCAAAAAACCTTTTCAATCACATAAACAAGTTTCACTCAAAATCTTGTTTAACTTACAGAAACATATAGAAAATAGTTAGAGACTCGATATGTTTCACACTCACAAAACACTCAATCACTTTCAAACTCTTTTTCAAATCAATTTAGAACAAAGAACAATTTGTTTCACAGAACTTGAACTTTCACTCCAATACTCTCAATCAATAATGCACAATCAACTTCACTCAAAGCATCCACTCAATGAAACACAACTTGCTTACAAAACCCTAACCAAGTGTTTCACTATACTTCTAAAAACTCACTCTTGACTCAGGATGTCTCCAATTTCACATAACAATAATACTCGTGATTTTTCAACAAACCCTAACTCAAGATAGTTCTCAACTTCACATAACAATGATACTCATGTTCTTTTCACAAACCTTAATCATGCACATGAAAGTTTACTCAAATATTTTCAACAATGTTTATCAAACAATCTCACATAACAATGATACTCATGCTCTTTCACAAACCCTAATCATGTGCATGAAAATTCACTCAATATCTCAACAATGCTTATCAAACAATCCAACTTTGCATCTCACTACATTCAATCAAACAATATTTCACTCACAAATATGATATGCCTATACCTTTTATTTGATGGAGATTTGACCTCAAAATCTGTCTCAATCACAATTAACTTTTTTGCCAATCTCAAATGGTTAGATATCAAAAATCTTCACAATTAAGATTTTTTATATCTAACCATTGAAATTAGCAAAAGATTAATTGTGATTGAGACAGGCTTTGAGGTCAAAATCTCTATCAAACAAAATGTATGACATATCATCTTTGTGAGTGAAATAATGTTTGATTGAATATAATTAGATACATAGTTGGAGTGACAATGATTGTTTGATAAGCATTGTTGAAATGTTGAGTGAGTTTTCATGCACATGATTAAGGTTTGTGAAAGAGCATGAATATCATTGTTATGTGAGATTGTTTGATAAACATTGTTGAAAATATTTGAGTAAACTTTAATGTGCACAATTAGGGTTTGTGAAAAGAACATATCATTGTTATGTGAAGTTTGAGAACTATCTTGAGTTAGGGTTTGTTGAAATATCACGAGTATTATTGTTATGTGAAATTGGAGACATCCTGAGTCAAGAGTGAGTTTTAAGAAGTATAATGAAACACTTGGTTAGGGTTTTGTAAGCAAGTTGTGTTTCATTGAGTGGATGCTTTGAGTGAAGTTGATTGAGCATTATTGATTGAGAGTATTGAAATGAAAGTTCAAGTTTTGTGAAACAAATTGTTCTTTGTTCTAAATTGATTTGAAAAAGAATTTGAAAGTTATTGAGTTTTTTGTAAATGCGAAACGTATTGAGTCTCTAACTATTTTTTATATGTTTTTGTAAGTTAAACAAGATTCTGAATGAAATATGTTTGTGTCATTGAAAAGGTTTTCTGAAAGGATTGAGTTAAGTTGTGTAAGTAAGTTTTGCAAATGATTTGAATAAAGCTTTTGTGAAAGCTAGTGAATTGTTTTAAGTAAGTCCTAGAGAGGACTTAATGAATTAAACATGTTTTTGTGAGTGCTTGTGTAAGTCCTAGAAGGGACTTAAAAATAGATTTGTATAAGCTTTTGTAAAAGCTTACAAGCAGATTTGAGGCAAGTCTTGGTGAAGGCTTGTTGAGCAGATTGGACAAGTTCTAGAAAGAACTTGTTGAGCAGAGATTGAGCATATTTGTGCTAGACCGAAAGATAATATTTAGTGCAGATTTGAGACAGAGATTGAGCAAAAGATAGTGTTCAGTACAAATCTGAGACAGACAAAGTAGTGTAAGAGCGGGCTTTGGAGGTGATATAGCAAAGGACAATAGTCTCCAGTAGATAGAGATCCATTAGCCATGGCAGTGAAGACAATCTTCTGAGTGAGGATAGGAGTCTCCATTGGAGAGAGATCCACAAGCCAATGCAGTAGAGGTCGTTGTCTTCTAAAGGATCACCAGCCAAAGCATAAGAAGAGTTATCTTGTGGATAAAGATCCACAAACTAGCTAAGGGTATTGGTGTATCCTATGGAAAGATATCCACGAACTTAATTAAGGGATTGGTCTCCTTTGGAGAGTGGTCCATAAACATTGTAATAGAAAAAGATTCCCAAGAGATATGGTGAAAAAACTTTAGCGAAAGATTTTCTTCTTAAACGTAGCCCACATTGGGTGAACCAATGTTAAATCATGTCTCTAATATATGTGATACTTTATGTAATCTTTACTGCTTTAATATTGTTGATGTTATCATATGGTTTAAAAAACAAAAAGTTTTATCTTATAATGTTCACCCCCCTCTCAGTATAAGCACATGTTCTTTGAGTTAGGGAAAAAGCATTGAGTCAAGGGAAGCAGTTTCTGAGGAGGAGCATAACCGAAAGAGGTCAAAAAATTGTAAAATGAAAATGGGGATTGACATCAATGACAAAAAGGGAGATTGTTGAAAATATGAATAAGTTTTGTTGTCATTGATATCAAGAAATTAATGTCAAAGTCTTATTGTCATTAATGTGAAAAATATTTATTTTTAAATATTATATACCTAAAAAGGCCCAAAACATATTGAACACCAAAGCAAACAAAGCAGTTTGAAAAAAAATAATAATATTATAATATTTTTGGTTCAAATTAAGTTAAAAAAAAAAAAACGAAAGCTAAAAAGTTACCAAATTATGTCGGGTTTTTTTAAAAACTTATAATTTGATAACTCCTTGGCCTTCGTTTTTTCTTTAACTTAATCTGAACCCGGATTATTATAATATTAAATATTATGATAATATTAATTCCTTTTAAATTGTTTCCCTTCCTTTGGTCTTCAATCTATTTTGAGCCTTTTTAGACATAATATTTAAAAACAAATATTATTCTATATTCTTTTAATGACATTAATGACAATGAAACTTTGACATCAACCTCTTAACATCAATAACAACAAAACTTGTTCATATTTCCAACAATCTCCTCCTTTGTCATTGATGATAACCCTCATTTTTCTTTTACCAATTCTTTGACCTTTTTTAATTCTACTCTTCGAAAAACTGCTCCCCCTGACTCAATGTTCTTCCCCTAACTCAAAGAAGAACATGTGCTTATACTAAGAGAGGGGTGAACATTATAAAATAAAATTTTTTGCTTTTTCCAACATATGATAACATCAACAATATTTAAAAAGTAAACATTACACAAAGCATCACATATATGAGACATTAATGACAATGAAACTTGGACATCAACCTCTTAACATCAATGACAACAAAACTTCTCATATTTTCAATAGTACTCGTACAATCAACCCTTATAACCACCATGCCACAAACATTTTAAACCCTTTACACCGTTGAAAGCACCAAGAAAGAGACAAGCATTCAATCTAACAAGGCCCAAGATTTGAAAGAACCAATTGGTCTACACATCGAAACCAAAAAAAGCAATGTTATATGTTAATATATCTAGATTTGTGAACGGGAGACAAATTCTAGATGGAATCATAGTCGCTCATAAAATTATGCATTCAACAACTTTAAAAAATAGAGCAATGATCTTAAAACTTTGAGTAAAGCCTATGCTAGGGTTAAATGGGATTTTTTTTTGTATTATTAAAAGAGTTTGGATTTGAGAAGAAAATGATCCCATGTAATAAAGCTTGTATCTCTACAATATCATATTTAGTGTTGGTCTATGGGTTAGTAACAAAATAATTTAAAACCAAAATAGATCTTAGACAAGGAGATTCTCTATCACCATATCTATTCATTATTATAGTAGAGATATTGGATAGAAACTTGAAGAAGGCTAACAAAGATGAATTAATAAGTAGACTTAATGCTAGTAATAAGTAGACTTAAGGCTAGTAACAACATTGACAACATCACCCATCAACAATTTGTAGATGATACAACCATTTTTGAGGACACGATAATTAAGATCACAACTTTGAATAAATTATTAAATGATTATGAAAGAGTATTAAGGTATAAAATTAATAGGACAAAATCCAAATTTACTTCCTAAAAACTCTAGCTAAAATGAAAAGTAGGGATATGCAAGTTACTTAAAATAGAGGTAAAATTATTAGCAACTTATCTAAGGATACCCTTATTTGAAAGAATAAGGATAAAATCATGAAATCCAATTATAACAAAAGTTCAAAATAAACTATTATCATAAAAAAGTACATGATTATCATTAGTAAGAAGAGTGCAACTAATTAAATCAATCAAACAAGCTATTCCAACACATTTAAACTGAGTTATTAGTAAGAAGTGTGCAACTAATTAAATCAATCAAACAAGCTATTCCAACACGTTCAAACTGAGTTGGTCAACACTATAGATTACATAAACTTCTAAGAACTATATTTGGAAGAGAAAACATTCAATAGAGAAACTAAACTGTAGCAAAGGTCTTTAGTATTATTGTAACCAAATACATTTCTAAGAACTCTAGTCGGAAGAGAACATTCAATAGAGAAACTAGACTATAGCAAAGGTCTTAATGGTATTATTGTAATCACATTCAATAGTTAAAATCAAGCCATCCCATTTAAAATGGTAATTATCTACTTATTTAAGATTGGAGATTCCCAATTGACTAGAGATCAAAATTCGATACTATGGAGGACTTCTTTAAAAAGTTAAGTATCTACTTATATAAGATTGGAGATTCCCAATTGATTAGAGATCAAAATTCGACACTATGGAGGACTTCTTACTATCGTTCTTCCTGGTTACTCAAATTGGTTATAACCACTTGTGCTTCTTCTTGGTTACTCAAATTGGTTACAACCACTTGTGCTTCTTCTTGGTTACTCTAAGGTAGATAGATTGGTATCAGATACAGCTGTCTTATTTAAGAGGATGGAGTTTTTAGTAGCAGTGAAGAATTAACTATTAACTGTTTTACTCAACAGGTTAGAGTTTATAGTAGCAGTGGAGAATTAACTATTAACTGTTTTACTCAACAGGTTAGAGTTTATAGTAATAAACCATCAGATGTGGTTCGTTGCTCCAATTTAATTGGTATCATTATCCGTATCTTACCCAACTGGGGTTTAGACGGGTTTATAGTAGGGAATTTACCTAGCTAAATTTTATAATGGCAATGGCATTGAACGTAGTTTGCTGCCCGAGTTTAATTTCAAAATCTCCAATGGTAAGAGAGCATATATGTAAAACCAAAAAACCAACCATGAAGAAGAACGAAGAGCACGAAGCCTCAGAATGATAATAGACATCTATGGACAAATCCTCAGTCGGTAATTCCAACTATAATGATATCATCATCATTGGCTCGCTGTAGCCAGTTTATCTTTTCCAAATAACAACATAAAAAAGATAGGGAAAAAACGTATTAAAACCCTTGTGCAACATTTAAAGAAAGAAACGAAATGTGATCACAATAATGGCACCCCCAAGCAACTGTATAAATAAATGCTTATCTTTTCCAAATAACAACATAAAAAAGATAGGGAAAAAACGTGTTAAAACCCTTGCGCAACATTTAAAGAAAGAAACGAAATGTGATCACAATAATGGCACCCACAAGCAACGGAATAAATTAATGCTGTCGGTTTCCTATCAGGAATGTGAACAACGATTAGTATTTGCCTGATCATAGCATCCAAGATCATCGCATCAAGCTACCAAGGACGTGGCATCGGGCAACAAAGACGAGACATTTTTACAAATATAAATAAATGAAAACCCTAACCCTAACACTTCATAGCATCCAAGATCATCGCATCTAGCTACCAAGGACGTGGCATCGGGCAACAAAGACATTTTTACAATTTTAAAAAAATGAAAACCCTGACCCTAACACTTCCCTCGTAGACCCATGTAATATCATCCGACATTCCTCTCTAAATGCAGCCCAGAGAGAGCAGACAGAAGCGAATGCTTTGATCTGAGAAGATGAATAGAGAACGAGTGTAATATCATCCGACATTCCTCTCTAAATGCAGCCCAGAGAGAGCAGACAGAAGCGAATGCTTTGATCTGAGAAGATGAATAGAGAACGAGTGTTTTTGTCCGTCATACGGCACTTCCTATCAAATGGGTTACTGTCCTCATCGGGCACAAACATTCCCTATACCTGTTCGTAACGGAAGTTGCGCTGTGAAACAAAAACAAAGTACAAGAATACTAGCTAAATAACTAAAGGTCACAATTCCTGGTAGTGGTATATACTAAAGAAGATAACCTGTTGATTAGAGATGAAAATTTGACACTATAGAGGACTTTTGCCATTCCTTACTACCGCTTTTCCTGGCTACTCGCATTGTTTATAGCCCACTTGTGCCATTTTTACTATCATTTTTCCCATCTACTCAAATTGATTAATGCCACTCAGAAAAGGAATCATTTTGACGACTCCTTGTAGGAGGAAGCGTCTGTGCTATCTTGAATGAAGAATAGCCATCCAAGCAAAGAAAAATATTTAGAGCAATTTGACTAGATGCAGTAGACACTTGAGAGAAATATGTTTTACGACAAAATCAAACTTCACTGCCTTGATAAGTTTGTACAAATTTTGTAATGATAATCACTGCAGAACGGTTCTAGAAGAAAGAATAAACATGTGATTAGCTAAATAATCATATGCTAAGCTAAAAAAGTTGTTAGCCTTTTGGTGCATAAAATCTCTGATAGGATGATATTAAGGTGGTTAGAATTTTGATCTTTTTTGGATTTTGATCTTTTTTTTTTTTTTAAATAGAAAGTGGTTGTCTTCATCAAATTGAGATCCTATTAACTTTATTTTACCTATCACGTTAGAGTCTATAATAACAGTGACATTGGATGTGGTTTACTACCACAGTTAAATTCTGAGGTCTCATTAATTTCATCTAATCAACTGAGATCCCATTAATTTCACTTTATAATGATAATAGCATCAAATAAAATTTACTGCCACAGAGTTTAAAATTTTAAGTTCAATTTTAAGTTCCATTAGGTTCATCTAAAATAACAATTATATCACATGTAGTATGATTTCAAAGACCAATTACCTTCATCTTAACTAAGAGATGGGTCAACGTTTTATAAGAACAGCAGATTAAACCCGTATTGGGTGTTACGGATTCCCTGTGTTAAAAAAATCCCATCCATCCTCTCTCTATTGCATTAACTCTCTAGTACGCCATGCAAACAATTTAAAGGGCCACACACCCTAAACATGGTCTTACATATCAGAAAATGAATGGTCATGAACCTTCGACAAAAAGATCATCAATTTTCAAATTCACTATTGCACTGTTCCAATTCCTCCATAACTCGATTCCAATCCTTTAATGATCGCTGTAAAATTGCAACTGAAACACATCCACGTGATCCCATCAATTAATTCAAGAATCTATCTTCAAGATCTCTCATCAATAAATTCAAACCATAAGAATAATTGCAAACCTGCTGCAATAGTATGTTGAAAAACTGCCCATGCTTTACCATTCCACAAATTTATACACTGTTTTAAAGGTCTAAAACTACAACATAAGTAAAACATCTTTTTAAATGAACGGAAGAGATAGCATAAATGTAAACCCAACCATTAAGAAGAACGAAGAGCGGGAAGCCTCAGAATGATAAGTGACATCTATGGACAAATCCTCAGTCGGTAATTCCAACTATAATGTTATCATCATCACTGGCTCACTGTAGCTCGTTTATCTTTTCTAACTAACAACATAATGAAGACAGGAAAAAAAAAACATATTAAAACCCTTGTGCAGAATTTAAAAAAGGGAAACGAAATGTGATCACAATAATGGCACCGCCAAGCAACATAATAAATTAATGCCGTCGGTTTCCTATCAGGAATGTGAACAACGATTGGTATTTGCTTGATCATAGCATCCAAGATCATCGCATCAAGCTTCCAAGGACGTGGCATCGGGCAAAAGACGTGAAAATTTTACAAATAAATGAATGAAAACCCTAATCCTAACACTTACCCTCAGAGACCCATGTAAAATCATTCGACATTCCTCTCTACATGCAACCCAGAGAAAGCAGACAGAAGCGAATGCTCTGATCTGAGCAGACATATAGAGAAGGGATGTTTTTGTCCGTCATACGGCACTTCCTATCAAATGGGTTACTGTCATCATCGGGCACAAACATCCTCATACCTGCTCGTAACGGAACTTGTGTAGTGAAGCAACAACGGAGTAGAAGAAAACTAGCAAGATAACCCAGAATTCCTGGTAATGATAGATGCAATGCCCGTTCTTAAGTAGCAATCTGTTGAAATGCCCTAATTAGGGCATCTGTTGAAATGCCCTAACTACGGCATTAGGGTTTTAACTAGAGTTACTTCTATTGTCCATCCGTGGAAGTTAGGTTTAGGGTTACAATATTCCTCATGACTAAAATGATTATAAGGAGCCACAAACTCTATTTAATTGTATTGAACCATTTTTTTTTACATTTTATATTAATAAAATAAATTGATAAAAGATTAAAATATTATAAAAAAATGAAATATAACATTATTTATTTATTTAAATGTATTTAAAAATATAAATAACAATTTATTTTTAGGTTTTTATGAGGGTTTTGTTTTTTCATATTGAGGTTTGGACTTTGAATCTTTTAAAAGAGACTAAAGTCCTTACCATTACAACTAGTAAAGAGTGGAGTTTGAACCTTTAATCTCTTAAAAAGAAACAAAAGCCCTTATCACTCCAATAAGTTTGTAACTTCGAAAATATATAAAAGTTTGGTTAGAAGCCCGTATGAGATGCTTGGGATTGAACATTTTCATCCTAGCCATGACCTCTCATAAGGTCAAAAGCTAAACTTATCAATAGGGGATACATACACCACACAAGTCACAGTTTGAACTGAAATATTGTGTTGTCCTGAAGACAACTTAAAAATATATTCTCATTTTATAATATAATTCCACAACTTAAAAATATATAATCATTTTAAAATATAATTAGACAACTTAAAAATATATAATCATTTTAAAATATAAAGAATTAGAGGTAATGTAAGATTTTTTTTTTTTTTTTTATATGGAATCGTGGCAGTTTGAACTGAAACGTTGTGTAATATAATCATTTTAAAATATAAAGAATTAGAGGTAATGTAAGTTTTTTTTTTTTAAATGGAATCGTTACAGTGATTATGTTGTCCGTCTTTATGGTTTGCATTGTATGTTTCGAAAGTCGTCATACAATACTTCACATTGTCCATCTTTTTAACCGTATTTATTTTGAACTTTTTATGTCACTGAAAACATTGACCCAACAAGGCTTGAGATTTAAACCTTGGATGTTCATCCCGTACGGAAAACACCGGCCCAAAAGGCTCAAGATTTGAACCTTAGATGTTCATCTCGTGTAGGGTTTAGGACCAACAAAGCTCGAGATTTGAACTTTAGACGTCCATCCCCTTACAAGGTTTAACCGCAACAATTGATTTTCAACTCAAACCTCGATAATATAAAATAATTATTTTTCCCTTGAAAAGTTTATTTATTTATTTATTTATTTAGTGGGAAAACATCAAAAGAAACGTCACTTTCGGACAGGGCAGGCAAGAGTATTTTTAAAAGTTTTACAACCACTCTTTTTAATAATTAACTTTAAGATTATTATTTAATATTTACTATATGAAGATAATTAACTTTAAGATTATCATTTTATATTTACTATATGAAGAGGCACTTATTTTATGTTGATTATTTACGAGGCATACATCCCTTGCCCTTTTACTACTTCAACCATTTTTGTGTTGTGCTATATTATAGTTTAAGAGGTGTAATATCCTACCCTTTTTACTTCGAATCTAATTTTTTTTTTTATCATTATAAAATTTTTAGAATTGGTTAATTATTTTAATTTTTATGAACTTTAATGGAATGAATTTGATGAAGAAATAAATGTATTATTATTTTTATTTTACTTTTACGTCGTCATGATGAATATATTATCCGTCTTTTATGACCTCCATAGTATTTTGCATTGTTTTCTCTGAAAGTCGTCACATAGTACTTCGTATAGTTTATCCCTATAACCACCATACCACAATCATTTTAAACCTTTTACGTCATTGAAAGCACTAGGAAAAGAACAAGCATTCAGTCCAACAAGGCCCAAGATTTGAACCCTCGACGTTCGTCCCCTTACGAATTTCATCTCACCAATTGGTCTACACCTCGGGCCTAGAAATAAATGATTATAATAAATAACAAAATTTAATATTTAATCACTTCGTTCCAGGAGGGACATCGCAATGGTTTGGACTTTGGCTTTTCTTCAAAAGGTCTAAGGTTCAAATCGTGGCGTGGGTGAGTGTGAGGGGGTGGGTATGTGTTCATCAAAAATATATATTTAATCACTTTAAAATAATTTATTTTAGTTTTTTTTTTTTGCTTGATAAAAAAGGGTTGTACTTAGGTCCCCCACCCTTATTTAAGTTTTTTTTGTTGGAGAAAAAGGGGTTGTACTCGGGTCCCCCACCCTTGACAAATCACAACTCTCTTCTTTAGAGCTTGAGAGTTTACAAATAGATTCACTTCTCATCTCAATTGAGATGCTATAGCTAGAAACCTACATCATTTTACATAAAATGTTTGAATTCTTGATTTTCATTTTTTGGATCTTCTTCAATTTTTTGTATGAATACAAATATTCCAAAATTCAACATCCTTCTTGACATTTTCCTATAGCAGCCTTCACAATACCAAAACTTCACCTCTACTATCTATGCATTGCATCTTAGTAGAGTAATATTTCCAAAACATCGCACTATCATAGTCCGCTTTACCAGATCTAGATTGCTAGTTTCCTTCCTGAAGCATAAGTGCAACCACAAAAATTATAATAAATAGTTTATATGAAAACACATTATCATGGCAGGGAGTATGGGCTGATTGAGATGGATTGGAGGAATGTTGCGATGGCGTCGGGCCCGTCACAGAGCGTGCATGCTAGTGACGTTTTTTCATCTAAAAATGATTGGAAGGAACAAGATTTCCCAATGCATGTCGGGAATCGTTTGTTAAAGAACAATGGATGTTTGGAACGATGTGAAGCCAGGTCGGTTCTAGTGGTTCAACCAGACTCGATGGTGGAAGATGTGGAGTATTTAACCAAGCATGCGCTTATTGGCAAATTTATGGGCATCCAAATTTCTCTTCCCTTTGTGGAGGCTTGGGTTAGGAAGACTTGGAACCCTGACGGTGACGTGGAGGTGATGTTGAGTGCGAATAGCTATTTTATGGTGGTTTTCTCTTGTCTTGCGGATCGTAACAAAGCATTTGAAGGGGGTCCCTATTTCTGTAACCAAGCTGGACTCTTTCTTAAACCTTGGCATGTGGGTTTCAACCCGTCAGAGGAGCGGTCGTCGCGGGTTCCAGTGTGGGTTCGGCTCCCGTGGCTCCCATTGGAATTTTGGAGAAACGACATCTTGCATATGATTGCCCTTCTTCTTGGGAAGTCGGTTGGACCATCACAACAGACGATGGAGAAAAAGGTAATTTTTGTTGCCCGTATCTGTGTCGAAATTGATTTAAACAATCCTATTCCAGATTCTGTTGAAATACAGTTTGGATCGTCTACATGGGTTCAACAACTTGACTATGAAGCTCTTCCATTTTTTTGTCGGATCTGTCATGAATACGACCACCTGCAAAGAAAATATCCTAAGTTTGTCCCACCCGTGGCTTCAAATCCTAGGCCCTCTCGATCTGCACAAAATTTGGATAAAGAAAAAGCCTCGATAAAGGAAGGGGATCGGGATAAGGAAGGCTTTGTTCCTGTAAAACCCCAAAACAGAGGAAGAAGGGTAAAAAGAGCCCTTAAGGATAGCCAACCAGATGCTCTGCTCAACCGTTTTGAGATACTAGATGATCTTGATCAATGCATGGAGTTACCTAAAATGTCGCTACCTGATGCAGATATAACAGGGCCGAATCAGATGTCTCTTCTTGAGGTGGAACCTAAGGAATCAGATCTAGTGGGTTTAAATGAAGAACATATGGCTTTGGCTCTGAGTACAGGTGATATGGTTGGCTCTAGCCCTGGAAGGAAAACTATTTTGGAAAGTGGCATAGATATAGTTGTGCTCTCTCCTACTCAGGAACTGATGCAGTCATCCTTGGACTGCAAAACTCCTACGGTGTTGGGATTGCAACAGAAAATAATTAAAAAAGGTGCTTCGGATAAGAATATGAAGGTGGGTCGAAAGAAAGACCAGGATAAAATTAAGTTAATGGGGGAGACTTTGGTGGAGTCAAGCTTGGTGAGAACATTGGACTCCCATTTTTCTAACCCCCATAAATGATTATCCTCTCATGGAATGTAAGGGGGTTGAACAACATCCCCAGATAAAAAGTTGTTCGTGATTTGATTCGTGTACATTCTTCGGATGTGGTGTTTATTCAGGAGACTAAATTGGCTACTGATAGTATGTTCAATATTGCTCCCAAGTTGTGGAGAAGGGGTCAATGCCAGTGTATTGGTGCATGTGGATATGTTGGTGGCGTTGCTTGTTTATGGGATCCGGTTAAGATCTCTCCTCTTACTTGGATTTCCAACAGATGTTCTATTTCGATGATCGGGCATGATAATGAATCTGGTGAAACCATCCTACTTACAAATGTGTATGCTCCTATTGATTACAATGGTAAAGTAAATTTGTGGGAGCACATTGGCTTTGTGAGAAGTTTGGCTCCCTTGTACCCATGGATTTTGGTTGGAGATTTCAATTCTATCACTTGTCTGGAGGAGAAACGCGATGGAGTTGATCATCTCGAGCCTTTTTCTTCTATCTTCAGTGCTCATATCCGGGCCCTAAACTTGGTTGACATCAAGCCGGATAATGGGATCTTTACCTGGCACAATAGAAGATGTGGGGAAGAGTCCATCTCAGAGAGACTGGATAGGTTTCTGATCTCTAGTTTTTGGATTGGTAATAACAAAAGCTCTAGTTCTGTGATTCTGGAGGGTAGGGGATCTGATCATTGGCCTATCAAACTCTCTGCTCTTGAGTTTGGGCTAAAGAAGAATCCTTCCTTTAAGTTTCAACTTATGTGGCTTCGGGATCCTAAGATTCATGATTTCATGCGAGGTTGGTGGACCAATGGCAAACCTTCTCATGGCACCGCTATGTATTCCTTTATGAAGTGACTACAATTTGTTAAGCATAAATTGAAGAGGTGGAATAGTCTAAATTTTGGGAACCTTTCCTTGGCTAAGTTGGTGGCTCTTAAGAAGGTGGAAGAAGCTTCAAGGAAGATTAGAGATCATGGACTCACGGAGGAGCTTCTCTTTGAGGAATCTGAGGCTACGAAAGAACTTGCTGAATGGGAGCTGAGGGAAGAATTTTTTTGGAAACAAAAAGCTCGAGTGGATTGGCTTCAGGAAGGGGATAGGAACACGACCTTATTTTTTAACTCAGTTAAGGCTCACCGTAATGGTAACCTGATTTCCTCTCTTGTGAATTCTCAGGGTGCCCTTCTCTCTTCTTTCAGGGAGATTTCAGAAGAGACTAGGAGGTATTTTTCCTCTCTCTTCAAGGAGGACTCCCTCTCAGATGATGAGGATGAAAAGCTTATTCTAAACTGTATTCCCTCGATTGTTTCTAGAGAGATGAATGAGCATTTGATGGGCCCAATTTCCCTTGAGGAGTTGGAAAATGTTGTATTCAAGATGAAAAAAGGGAAAGCCCCGGGCCCGGATGGATTCTCGATTGAGTTTTATCAGGAGTTTTGGGAGTTAATCAAATTTGATCTTCTGGAGGTGGTCCATGAGTCCCAAAAGAACAAACAGATGCTAAGGGCCCTAAATGCTACCTTTGTGGTGCTTATTCCCAAAAAAGAGGGAGCGAATTCTCTGGATATGTTCAGGCCTATTGCTCTCTACAATGTTGTGTATAAGATCATTACAAAAATTATTGTTGAGAGGCTAAAGATATGGTTGAGCAAAATCATCTCTGAGGAGCAAGGTGGGTTTGTTGTTGGCCGACAAATCCTGGATGGGGTTGTTATTGCTACGGAAGCTATTCACTCGATGGAAACTTCTAAGGAGAAATCTATGTTCATTAAGTTGGACATGGCCAAAGCCTATGATCGGGTCAAATGGTCCTTTCTTCATAAATTTCTTGCTGCTTTTGGCTTTGAGGAGGAATGGATTAGATGGGTGATGAGTTGTGTTTCTTCTTCCTCATTCTCTGTTCTTGTTAATAATGAGTCGTCGGAGCTGTTTGAGGCCTCGAGGGGATTGAGGCAAGGAGATCCTCTATCTCCTTATTTGTTTATCATTATGGCAGAAGGGTTGGGAAGACTGCTCAAGTCTCAGGTTAGGCATGGTCTCATTCAGGGTTGGAAGTGGGATAGCAGTTCATCGCCTCTTTCCCACCTTCAATTTGTTGATGATACAACTTTGTTGGGAGTTGCCACTACTAGGGAAGCTAGCAACATTAGACGGTCTCTTGACATATATCTTGGTGCTTCTGGGCAGTTGATTAATGAGGACAAGTCTTCTATTTTCTTCTTCAATACCCCTCCTCTTATTCAAGCCAGGATTGCTAGAATTCTAAGATTCCAGGTCGGGACTCCCCCTTCATTTATCTTGGTATTCCGATTTCATCTCATCCTCTGCCTAGATCTTCTTGGCAGTCTATGCTTGATAAGTTTAGAGGGAAGGTGAATCACTGGACCGTCATATGGCTCTCCTTTGTGGGTAGAGTGTTGCTTTTAAAATATGTTGTTCAAGCTTTACCCATTTATAGGTGTTTTGTGCAAACAACTCCCTCTCATTTTATCAAGGACATGGATGCTTTGTCAAGATAGTTTTTGTGGTCTAGAAAACTTGCTCAATCTAAATGGAGTTTGGTTAGGTGGGATTCTATTTGTAGGTCGGTTCAAGAGGGAGGCCTTGGGTTGCGACAGGCGACTCTTTCTGGGTAGGCTTTGGCTGTGAAACTCTATTGGAGATGGTGTACTTCTCAAGATCATATTTGGGCTAAAATCTTATCTTGTAAGTACTTGAGAGGTATTTATGAGGTTGAGATCCCTAGAGTCAGCTTGGTTGGGAAAGGTTCGATTATCTGGGACACTCTAAAAAGAGGGGCTAATTTAATTAAGCAAGGTTTGTTCTGGATTTGCAATCGAGGATCAGATGCTCTTTTTTGGGAGGATTCTTGGGATGGCCACCCTCCTATCTTGACTCAATATCCCAGGTTACGTTCCCTAAGCATTTGTTTCTTGGAAGCGGGCTGGTCTCATGTGGAGGACTTTAAAATAATCCAACCTTTTGGTAATCTAGAGATGTACAAGTGGAAAGATCCGTAGGAATGGCCCTAGGGGGGATTGGTCGAGGATAGAGATGTGCTTGCTCTTATTCTTGTGGGGAGACCTTGCTCTTCATTGAGGGGTAAAGACATTTTGGCTTGGAACCCTGATCCCAAGGGAACCTACTCTGTAGCCTATGGTTATCAGGTTCTTGATATGCAAAAGTTTGGGAGCCTCCCTATCACATGGTGGAAAAAGGTGTGGAACAGATTTGCTTGGCCTAAATGTAACTTCTTTCTCTGGTTGGTCGCTCGTAATAAATGCCTCACTTGGGATAACGTGAGGAAGAGGGGATTTCAGGGTCCCTCTTTTTGTGTCCTTTGTGGTAATAATGAGGATGACTCTTCTCATTTATTTTTCCAATGCTCCCTTGCCAGAGACATTTGGCACCATTGGTGGAGTGCCTGGAACCATCCTTGTTTTCATGTGCTCTCCCTGGTGGAGTTTTGGAGCAGTCTGGGTAGACCTCCGACCAATGCCCCCTTCCTCCAGGTGGCTTGGAATTTGGGCCCTTCTTGCATCATCTGGCAGATTTGGCTCGAACGGAACCATCACATCTTTCAGGGTAGACATTTGGTTGTTCAACAGATCTGGCAAAGGATCTTGTGTATGGTTCAGGAAACTATCCATAGCAAATGTGATGTGGATCCTCTTTTGGACTCTAGGGAGGAGAAGGTACGGTAGGCCCTTGGTCTCTTTGGGGTTGGTGCGGACTCTTCTCGCCCTAGCAGGGTTCCCCAACTCAGCAAGAAAGTTTGGAGAGATGGTAGGTGGAGGCCGCCCCCTGGAGGAGTTTTAAAAATTAATACTGATGGGTCATCCAGGGGCAATCCTGGACATGCTAGAATTGGCGGTGTTGGGAGAGACTCTGCTGGCATGGTCAGATTTTTCTTTTCCATTTATAAAGGTGTTCACTCCAACAATTTTATGGAAGCTCTTGCGATTCTCGAGGCCTTGTAGAGGGGGTTTTCTCTTGGCTGGCGTAGGAGCATCTGCGAGTCCGACTCTCAAATTTTGGTTAATATTTTAAACAACAAAAGGTTGGAGGATGTTAATTGGTAGTTGGCCTCTGTGGCCATTCAGATTCTCAGAATTAGTGAAGAGTTCGAATTTATCTCCTTTGTGCACATACCAAGGGAATGGAATGGGGTTGTTGATTATTTGGCCAAAAGGGCTTCTGAGATTTTGGGTCCTTGGATTATGGATAACTGGGAGAGTCTCCCGGTTGGGGACTCTCAGCGCCTCTAGGAGTTGATCCACAAGGATGTCCAGACTTAATGTGGTTTGTTCTTGTTGTTTTCTTTGGGTTTCGACCCTGTCTGGTGGTTTTAGCCTATTTTGTTGTTTATTTGAGTCCTGGTTGGGGGCTTCGTTGTACTCTGTAATCTTGTCTTCTTATCAATAAATTTTTACCCCTTTATTTAAAAAAAATACACATTAATGTTATAAAATAAAGCAAATATTACCAATGGAAAACATTAAAGTAAATCTTAATCATTATTTTATTTAGGCAATCAACATTTTCTTGTCAACTTCAACTAAACTTACTACTTCCTCTAACCATGGAAAGGAGAATTTAACTTCATGATCCTCAATTAAAACCCCTCTATTGGCTAGCCTATCTACACATTTGTTTCCTTCCCTTAATGTATGTGTAAACTTGATTTCTTCAAACTCTTTAGCAAGATCTTGAATTTCCACAATTATCTCTTGTATGTTCCATGGAGCCTTTGCTTTCCTCAAAATTGCATTTATTACTATGAGTGAATCACCTTCCATCCATACTTTGTTCCATTTCATTTGTTTGCATATTTTTAACCCTTCCAAAGCCGCCCAAGCTTCAACTTCATTATTTGTCTTAAATCCACTATTGAAAGCATAATGAGACAAAATCTCTCCTCTATTATTTCTAATTATTCCTCCTCCTCCTGTTGGTCCTAGATTTCCTTTAGATGCTCCATCAAAATTCAATTTGACCAACTCCACATATGGTGGTTTCCACTTTATATTCTTTGTCTTCTTTTTGTTTCTCTTGTACCCAACATCATAATTCCATTTGATGACTTGACTCCATCTATCAAGGCTCTCTGCTTCTAGATTAGGGACTGGGTTGGTTTAGACTCCTCTATGGCTAAACATATCTTCCTTTTCATTACCTCTAAATTGCTTTCCTTTCCTTTAAATATTCTTCTATTCCTTTCTAGCCATATAGTCCAAAGTATTGTATCTTTTGATATATCCCATATTGTCTGTAAAGCCTCACTTTTATAAGTGCTCTACCATTGCTTTAACCATTCTTCAATTCTTTTATTCATCACCATGCATTTACCAAACATATTAAGAATCCATTGCCATAGATTCCAGACTATTGAGCAATGTCCCAAGAGATGGTCTATACTCTCCTCCTCCTTTTTACAAAGAACACATTGAGAGGGGCCATGAAAACCCCTTTTCATAAGGTTATCCCAGGATAAAATTCTTCTATGACCTACTAGCCAAACAAACATTTTGACTTTAGGAATGCTTGGGCTATCCCAAATATCTCTCCATATTCTAGTGATATTCCTATTTTGTTGGTGCTTTACATTATATCCACTTCTTGTTGTGTATTCTCCTAAGCTATTCAACTCCCAAATCAACTTATCCTTGGCTCCCCTTGAAATAATCACTGTTGTTATCTTTCTACTCAACTACCTCCTAGCATCAATGTCTTGTATACTTGTAAAAAAATCTTCTTTCCATTTGTATCTTCCTTCTCGATCCTTGTACAAAATGTTTGAAACCCTATCACCATATTTTTCTTGAAGTAATCTCATCCATGGTTTCAAAATTGGATCTAGATTGAGTGGTTTTTTTATCACACCAAGTATCCATCCAAATAGAAAAATTTCTCCAGTTCCCACCACCCATCTTAAACCTTTAATCATTAGATCAATAGATTTTTTTAAACCATTCCAAAGAGCAGAACCATTTGGAAGAGAGAATGCAATAAATATTAAACTTGGGTCATTGGGCTCAACATACTTACTTAGAAGAATTATTGCCCATTGTCTTTGACTCTCTTTGTACAATCTCTAGATAACTTTTCCCCTAAGAGCTAAGTTTGCATCTGTAAGAACTCTTAAACCAAGACCTCCCCTAGTTTTATCATCACACACCTTGCTCCATTTCACCAAAGGAAATTTCTTTTATCATGTAAACCTGACCATAAAAAGGATCGCATAATATAGATTAAACTTTTTCAACTGATTTTGGCATAGTATACAATGACATATAATATGTTGGAATGGCTTGTAAGACTGACTTAATTAGCTACACTCTTCCTGCTAACGATAACCATCTACCTTTCCAAGCTAGTAGTTTATTTTGAACTTTACTAATAATTGGATTCCATAATTCTATCCTCATTCTCCCCTCAAATAAAGACATCCCTAGATAAGTTGTTGGTAAATTTACCTCCTCCATTTGAAGTAACCTGCAAATTCTTGCTTTGATATTAGCTAGAGTGTTAAGGAAGTAAATTTTGGATTTTGTCCTATTAACTTTTTGCCCTAAAGCTCTTTCATATTCCTTTAAAAAGTTATTCAAAGCTCTAGCCTCATTTATCCTTGCCCTTCCAAAAAGGGATCTATCATCTTGGATGGGTGGTGTTTTGGTTTTTTTTACTATTGGGGTGTTTTTTACCTTAAGTCCACTTATAAGCCCATCTTTGTAAGCCTTCTTTAAGTTCCTACTCAAAACCTCTGCCATAATAATGAACAAATAAGGAGATAGAGGATCTCCTTGTCTAAGACCTCTCTTGGCTTTAAAATATTTTGTTACTAACCCATTGACCAACACTGAATAAGAAACTGTAGAGACACAAGCTTTAATCCATCTAACCCATTTCTTCCCAAATCCAAACTTTTCTAAATCTGTAAAAAGAAAATATCATTTAACCCTATCATAGGCTTTACTCATATCAAGTTTTAAGATCATTGCTTTCTCTTTTCTTGAAGTTGTTGAATGTATAACTTCATGAGCTACTATGATCCCATCCATAATTTGTCTCCTTTTCACAAATCCTCCTTGCTCTTCTGAAATAATTTTGTCTAACAATGACCTTAATCGATTCGCCATCACTTTGGAGATAATATTATATGCCATATTACATAGGCTTATGGGTCTAAAAGAATCAAACAATTCAACATCCTTCTTTTTTGGAATTAGGGTAAGATATGTTGCATTTATTTTATAAGGAATGTGTTACCCTAGACTGTTCCACTGCCACTAATAAAGAATCCTTCACTATATCCCAATTATGTTGGTAAAAAGTTACAGAGAGCCCATCTGGACCAAGGGATTTATCCTTATTAAAAGAGAAAAAAGCTAAATGAACTTCTTCTAGAGTAATAGGCTCCATCAGATTCCTATTGTCTTCATTTGTTATAATTGAAGGAACATCTTGAATAAGTTTATCATTAAGAACTTCAGTCTCCTCTGATCCTAGAATATTTTGATAAAAATACTTAGTCTCTTTTCTAATTTCACTCTGATATTCAATCCAAACCCCTTCTATTGATTTAATTCTACTAATTCTAGATGTTGATCTTTGTACTATAGCCATCCTATGAAAAAACTTTGTATTTTTATCTCCTTTTAACCAATTTTGTCTTGATTTTAATCTCCAAAATTTCTCTTCCTTACTCAAAATATTATGATATTCACTAAGCAACTCCCTTTCCTCTGAGCTTGTATTATTATGATCACCTTTTTAGAATTTTGAAAGTTTATCTTTTAGTTCTTCTTTCTTCTCAAAAATATTTCTAGAGTTGTTCTTGTTCCATTCTTTTAATCTAGATGTCATAGATTTAATTTGTTTTGGAAGAGCATACAACCCACCATTTCCTGAAGAATTCCATGTTTGAGCTATCATATCAACAAATTGAGGATGGTCTTCCCACATCTGCTCATATTTAAAATATGATATTTTTTTAAATTCACTTACCACCATTTTAACTCTTATTGGCTAGTGATCTGAACCAATCCTTGTTAAGGTATTAATTTTAGCACAAGTTCCTTCATCTAGCCAATGATCCGAGAGTATGCATCTGTCTAATTTTTTTGCTATTAGGTTATGGCCTCTCTTGTTGTTGGTCCAAGTATAGTTGTCTTCTTCAAACTCAACCTCCCATAGATTATTGTTTTGAATAAAAGCTTATTATTTAAGTTATACATAAATAAAATTTATTTATTTATTTATTTTTTATTTGTGGAAAACATCCCAAAAGGGATGCCACTTTCGGGTAAGACCCAAGGAGGCAGGGGTATCCATTCAAAATTTATTTATTTATTTATTTAAAATAAAATTTAAACATAAATAAAATAAAAACATATTAGTTATTAATTTAAATGTATTTAATAAAAGGATACAATATTTTTAAAGTATAATTTTAAACATTTTTTTAAAGATAGTCTTTAAAGTATTTCTTAAGAAATAATGAATCTGCAGAATTAGGGTATTTTTTTTAGAAAAATGAATCATCTTTCAAGAGTTATATTTTTTGTATAGAGTTCTCTGATTTAGATTAAACTTATGTCATTTTGTGCAGAATTTGAAAATATTTGAAATGAGTGGTCATTCAAAATAATCAAAGCAATATTGAGGGAGATATGACCATGTGAAGAAAGGCGTTCGAAACTAGAGCAACGTTAAGGTAATTTTTTCTTGAAAAATATCTCATTTTTTAAGAGTCATTTCTTTGCAAAGGATTGTCTGATTCAAATGATTCATAGATCAATTTTTGTGGAACTTGAAGAGCTTTAAAAAGAGTGGTCATACAAAGGAATTCGAGCAATATTTGGGGAGATATGATCCTATGAAATCGATGATTCGAAATAAGGGCAATGACGAATTTTCAAGTTGTAGAAAATGAAATTGGAGATATATGTTAGCTAGTGTTTGAATGATGGGAAGAGGACACGGTACAACAAAATCATAATATAAATAAGAACTTGTCTATTAAATATGATCCTAATTTAGGGATAAACATTCCTGCTAAACCTAAGAAATGTGCTTTATCAAATTTTGAAGACTCACATAAAGTATCATGCACCATTCAAGATAAGAAAAGTGGTAGAGAAAATGCAATGTTAGATGCTAATACATCTACCAATATATAAGAAAATACCAAAAGATGACAAAAAAAGTCAAAAGCTTTTGTAGCAAAGCCCAGAGAGGATAATTCTAATGAAAATGAAAGTTGTGAAAGAATATTGAGGAATAGAATAATAAGACCTACTCCTAATACAAGCAAGGCAAAAATAGGAAACCCTTAAATTACCAAGCAAAAACCAAGGAAGGAAGACCAAACATAGAGAAAGGAACATGATCTAAGTTGGATGAAATTCTCTTTACCAAATAGCAAAATGATATTGGTAATTTGCAAGTGAAGCCAATAGCCCCTAATAAGACATGATTACCATCTCATGGAATATAAGGGGTGTTAATGCCCCCTCAAAGCAGAGGTCTACTAGGAACCTTTGTTTAAGTAATGAGCCTAATATTCTACATATATCGAAAATTAAAATGACAAACGAATAAGTGTCCAAAAATATGAAAGCCGTATGGGCTAGACGTGAATGAGATGCTATGGATTCTAAATGAGTGATAGGGGAAATTTTAACATGTTGGAATCCTATTAGAACCTCTTATGCAACTATTCATAAAAATAGGCATTGGATGACCTCATTAGTCACATGCTACTTTACAAATTTTTGTTTCATCCTTATCACTGTTTATGGACCTACAACTCACTTAGGCAAATTATAAGTATGAAGTGGGATTAAAGCCTTTATGAGAAGTAGAGACCAAGAAACCCAATTCATGATCATAGAATATTTTGCTGCCAAAATCAAGCTAGATGAAATTTTTTGGTGAATCAAAGTATGAGAGATTTCTCAACTTTTATTCAAAATAATAATCTATGGAAAATTGAGTTTGAAGAGGATAACTACACATGGGCCAATAACAAGAGAGGCCAAAACCTAATACTGAAAAAAATAGACAGATGCATACTCTCTGATCATTGGCTAGATGAAGGAACTTGTGCTAAAATTAATACCTTGGCAAGGATTGGTTCATAACACTAGCCAATAAGAGTTTAAATGGTGGTAAGGGAATTAAAAATAAATCATATTTTAAATATAAGCATATGTGGGAAGATCGTTCTCAATTTGTTGATTTGATAGTGCAAACTTTGAATTTTTTAGGAAACATTGGGTTGTATACACTTCCAAAACAAAATAAATCAATGACATCTAGATTAAAAGAATGGAACAAGAACACTTTTCAAAATATTTTTTAGAAGAAAGAAGAACTAAAAGAGAAACTTTCAAAATTCAAAAAAGATAAGCATAATAATCCAAGCTTGGATGAAAGGAAGTTGGTTAGATAATATCATTATCCTGTAAGTAAGTAAGAGAATATTTGGAGATTAAAATTGAGATAGACTTGGTCAAAAGAAGGAGATAAAAACATAGTTTTTCATAGGATAGCAATAGTATAGAGATCAAAATCCATAATTAGTATAATTAAATTAGTAGGAGTTTCAATTGAAGACCAGAGTGAAATAAAAAAGGAGGTAAGGTTTCTTTACCACAATATTCTATGATCGGAGGAGTTTGAAGTTCTTAATAATAAACTACTACAAGAAGTACCTTCAATTATAACAAATGAATATAATAGGAAATTGATGGAGCCTATTACTCTAGAATAATTTCATTTTAGCTCTTTTATATTTTGATAAGGATAAATCCTGAGGATATGGGCTCTTTGCAATATTTTATCAACATAATTGGGATAGAACGAAGGATTATTTATTGGTGGTAGTGGAATAGTCTAGGGTAAAATTATACATACCTTATAAAATAAATGCAATATATTTTACCTTGATTCCAAAAAAGAAGGATACATAATTGTTTGATTCATTTAGGCCCATAAGCCTATGTAATATGGCATATAAGATAATCTCCAAAGTGATGGAAAATCAATTAAGACCATTGTTAGAAAAAGATTTTAGAAGAACAAGAAGGATTTGTCAAATGGAGACAATTCTAGATGGGATCATAGTAGCTCATGAAATTATGAATTCAACAACTTAAAAAAAAGAGAGCAATGATCTTAAAACTTTATATGAGTAAAGCCTATGATAGAGTTTAACAGGATTTTCTTTTTGTAGTATTTGAGAAGAAAATGATCAGATGTAATAAAGCTTGTGTATCTACAATATCATATTCAATGTTGGTCAATGGGTTAGTAACAAAATCATTTAAAACCAAGAGAGGTCTTAGAAAAGGAGATTCTCTATCACCGTATTTGTTCATTATTATGGTAGAGATATTGGGTAGGAACTTGAAGAAGGCTAATCAAGATGGATTAATAAGTGGACTTAAGACTAGTAACAACATTGACAACATCACCCATAAGCAATTTGTAGATGATACAACCCTTTTTGGTAGGGCAAGGATAAATTAGGCCACAAATTTAAATAACTTATTAAAGGATTATGAAAGAGTGTCAAGGTAGAAAGTTAATTGGAAAAAATCCAAATTTTACTTCCTAAACACTCTAGCTAGAATCAAAGTAGGGATATGCAAGTTACTTAAAATGGAGGAGGCAAATTTGCTAGCAACTTATCTAGGGATTCCTTATTTGAGGGGAGAATGAGGATTAGAAGAATCGTGGAATCCAGTTTTAAGAAAAGTTTAAAATAAACTATTATCATGGAAAGGTAGATAGTTATCATTAGCAAGAAGAGTGCAACTAATTAAATCAGTCAAACAGGCCATTCCAACATATTTTATGTCATTGTATACTATGCCAAAATCGATAGAATAAGGTTTAATCTATATTATGTAATCATTTTTATAGTCAGGATTAAATGATAAAAGGAAAATTTCTTTGGTGAAATGCAGTAAGGTGTGTGATGATAAAACTATCTCAAACAAAGTGAAGAAATAAGATAGACATGATTTCAGTCCCATTAACACTATAAGTATTAAGAAAGCTTTTGTTGATATCGATAGTGAAAAGAAAAATAAGGGAAGACCCTCTATAAATGATCAAAAGAAAAAAGAAACAAAAAATGATATTGCAAATGGTACCAAAAAAATCCTATTCTAAGATCTTCTCGGATAGGAGAAGGATGAATAAAAAAGACCCAAACCTCCCTTGCAACAATCTAAGGGAGGCCGAAAACTTTCAAAAATTCTAGATGAGCATCCTCTCATGGAATGTGAGAGGCCTCAACAGTGTTGTCAAGCAAAGGCTTGTTTGCACTCTGAGGAAAGAACATAGACCCACTATCATAAGTCTGCAGGAAATGGAGATTGACCAAAATAAAATCTAAAAAATCACAAATTCTATCTGGAAAAATGGTGAGTTTGCTTTTTGCCCTGCTCAAGGTACATCTGGGGGAATTCTCTGTATTTAGGACTCAAACAAGTTAGAAGGCAGAATCATTTCCTCTTCTGACAGGATCCTCAATATGATGTTTTTCTGTAAAAGCAGTAATTTCTCTTGGGTTCTATCCAATGTCTATGCCCCTAAAAATACTCTTAGTTTTAGGGGCCTATGTGATACTTTGAATCAAATGAGAAGTGATTTATTAAACCTTTCATGGATTATCGCTAGAAATTTCAACTCTCCCCTTTTTCCTTTTGATAAGCAGGGAGGGAACCTGATGCCCTCCAAGAGCATTAAGGATTTTTATAATTTTGTCACTGATTGTGAGTTGATGGATGTTCAAAATAAAGGGGTAAAACACACTTGAAGCAACAGGAGAATTGGGGATAAACACATTCAAGTAAAACTTTATAGGATTCTTTTGTCTCAAGAAGCTATAAAACTTTATGATGAGTGGTAGCACTCTTATCTGTCTTCCCAGAGTTGGATCCGATCATTGTCCTTTACTTTTTGAAGCTGATAAAGGTCCTTGTTTCAAAATCCCCTTTAGATTTGAATCTATGTGGACTTAGCACCTATATTTGCGGATGCAAATTGCTGATTGGTGGTAATTTGACTGTCATGGGTCCTTTACTTTCAAGGTTTCTCAAAAACTTAAGTGTGTCAAAGAAAATATCCAAGTTTGGAACAGAGATGTTTTCGGTAACATCTTTGAAAATAGGAAAAATATTTTGTAAAATCTTAAAAGTATTGAACTCCAAATTTAGAATGAGCAGCTCAATGAACAACTCAAAAATGAAGAGAGATAGGTTCTTGCGTACTATCACAATGTACTGGCTAAAGAGGAGACTTTATGGAGACAAAAATCAAGGGTCCTTTGGCTCAAAGAGGGGGACTCTAACACAAAAAAATTTCATGCCACTACTCAAAGGCATCGAAGTTTGAACAAAATTAAAGAATTAGCCAAAAGTGATGGCACCGTCACCAAGGATATTTTTGAGATCCGAAATGAAGCTTTGTCTTTCTTTAAGGGGCTTTCGGGAGAAAAACCACAAAATGTTGCCCATGTTGGTTGAAAATTGCTCCACAATATTCCCAACTTGGTCACTTCATATATGAATTTGGCTCTTATCAAACCCCTCACCCTTGATGAAATTAAAGAGGCCCTTTTTTCTATGCACCTTGATAAAACCCTAGGCCCTGATGGGTTTTCCCCTGGTTCTACCAAAATTTTTGGGACATCATTGGGCCTGACATATGTAAAAACACCATTGAACTTCAGAAAAATAAATCTATACCCAGAAGTTTCAACTCCACTTTCATTGCTTTGGTTCCCAAAGGGCCTATTTTCAAATCTATGTCAGATTTCATACCCATTAGTCTGCAATGTTCTTTACAAAACTCTCACTAAAGCCATGGCTAAAAGACTCAAGGAGATCCTTCCTTAGATCATAGACCCTTGTCAAGGTAGCTCTATCAAAGGAAGAAATATTACTGATGGTGTTATCACATTACATGAAGTCCTTCATTCTACCAGTCTTAACAAAAAAATTGCCATGTTTTTCAAAATTGATATGAATAAGGTATTTGATAGAGTTAACAGAGATTTTTTTATTGTTGTCCTCAAATTTGGATTTCATAGGGAATGGGTTGATCTTGTTCATAATTGCATCTCTAATCCTTAGTTTTCAGTCCTGGTAAATGGTTATGTAGCAGGATTTTTCCTTAGTAACAAGGGCATCATACAGGGAGATCTTCTCCCCCCCATTCTTTTATTACTCTTGTTGAATCCTTGGGTAGAGTGCTCAAAAATTCCTGATCCAATGGCATAATTTCAAGCATTAAGGCTACGTCCAATTTAAGAGCCTTGTCTCACCAGTAGTTCATTGATGATACCATCATTGCTACTCATGCTTTTGTGTGGGAAACAAAAATAATTAAGAGTATTCTTGATACATATGAGGAGGCTGCAAGTCAGAAAATAAATTATATTAAAAGCAAAATCTATTTTATTAACACTCCTCAAGAGAGACAAGCAAATATTACACATATTTTTCAATGTGTTATATCTTAGTTACCTACTAAATATTTGGACCTCCCTCTTTTCACCAGTGCTCCAAAGGAACCCATGTGGAGTAATGTTATTGAGAGGATTAACAAAAATTTTGTAGGTTGGAAAGGGACCCTCCTCTCTTAAGCAACCAAAGCCACCCTGACAATGGCTTGTCTCTAAAGTGTTCATGTTTATTTCATGTCCATATTCAAATTTCTTGCTACTATCTACATGAAAATTGAGCAAATCCAAAAAATATTTTGTGGGTAGGTGTCAAGGACAGGAAAATATTTCATCTGGCCAGTTGGGACAAGGTGTGCTCCCCAAAACGTTAGGGGGTATGGGGGCTTCAAAGAGTTTGTAATATGAACACAACCTTGTTATCCAAGCAAGCATGGAAGGTTTTCACCAACAACAACCTTGAATGGGTCTCAATTGTTAACAAAACATATCTTCAAAACCATTGTTTCGTGAATGATGATATTCCCAGATATGGATCCACTTTCTGGAAATCAATTACCCAAACTAGATCTCTAATTTAGAAGGGGATAAGGTGGCATCTAGGCACAGGGAGCAAAATTAATTTTTGGACTGACAGGTAGATTTCTAATCAACCAATTTTAGAGAACAATGAAATTGTTGTCTCACAACCTTTCTTGGACACATTAATTGGCAAACGGATTGAAGATTTCATTGAAATTTCATCAGATTCCAAGTGTTGGAAACATTTCCATATTCCATGTGCTAATGGTCAAATATTTGCTACCTTAAAAGTTCTCAAAACCATCCTAAATGCAACAGTCATCCCCACTGGTAATTCCCCTGACTCACCTTTTTGGAAAGAAATTGATTATGGATTGTTCACTATTAAAATTGCTCATGATCTGACTATTTATTATCAAGTGGTCCATATCCCTTATGATCAAGTGTGGATTAAATACCTCATATCGAAAGTTGCTCATTTTAGCTGGTTGGCCATTCAAAATAAGATTCTAATGATTGATAACATTATGAAAAGGGGTATGTCTATCCCCAACATATGCTATTTGTGTATGAATGCCTGGGAATCTGCAAATCACCTCCTTCTAGAGTGCCCTTTCTCCAAGATAGCTTTGTATCACCTTATGCCCACTTTTCATATCTCTTGGGTTCCTCCTAATTTGTTGAGTCACCTTTTCACCCAATGATCTGCTCCATTCAAAAATCTCAGATTATCTTCTTTATGGAAAGTGAGCCTTCATCATATCTTATGAAAATTGTAGGTTGAAAGAAACAGTAGGGTTTTTTTCTTCCTCCTCTACAAATCCCATATTTGTTGCCAACAAAGCTATTACCTTTGTTGTCGAGAATTCCTAGCTCTTCCCTTGTCCCAAACCACCTAATTCTAGATTGGAGTCTATTCTATTCTCTTCTTTAAATATTCCCTACAACTCCAATTCTAGTTTACTAGCCCCCCATCCCATAGTGGATACCCATTGGATTCCTCCTCCAAGTGAGTGATTGAAACTTAACTTTGATGGTGCCTCTAGGGGATGTTGGTGTAGGTGGTCTAATTAGAGATAGCAGTGGATAAGTTATTATGGCTTATGCTGAGTATCTAGGGTGCCAAACTAATTATTTTGCTTAAGGTTGTGCACTATGGAGAGGGCTAGATCTTCTCATGGATTATAAATACAACCTTTTTATTGAGGGAGATTCTTTGAACATTATAAATGCTCTTAAAAATAATAGGATGTCCTCTTGGAATGTCAAAACTATTGTTTAGGAAGCTAAGAAGTTGTCCCAAAATTTCAATGATATCTCTATCAACCATGTGTACTGCGAAGCTAACAAACTTGTAGATATTCTTGCCAATTGGGGAGTTATCCATAAATATTTGTCCATTTGGAAAGAAAGCTTTCCCCAAGAAGTTTTAAATGCTACTAATAATGATTTGGTTTGAAATATGTGGTCACAGGTTTTGGCGGGTCAACTTCTCCAATGTTGACTCTACCCTTTTTAGCATGATGTGTTTCTTTGGTTCCAGTTCTTATGGCAGAATTTTTTTGATTAGCATGACTCTCTATCTTGCTATTAGTGCTGGATTTTGGTTCTCCTGTTTCCCTTCCATGAAGTATGCAATGTCCCAATATAGGCCCTATCAATGGGTTTACCTCGTGGTTGTATTTTCCAAGTATGTCAAGTCCTTAAGTAGGTCTAGGTTGTACAATTGGATGTTATCTAACAATGTTAATATATGTCAATTCTTGAGATGCTTAATTTTATGTCTTATGAATTTTGAGATTCATTTTTTTAATCATTTGGCACTCCTAATCCTTTCCTAACCCTATCATGTGCGAAGTCTATCCTGTGCCATGTCTATTTTTTGATGTTAGTTCCCTAAGGAGAATTATTATCTGGTCTGCCAATCACACCAACTCAGCTTCCAAAAAGGGTATCTATGGTGCCAAAAAAATCTATATTTACATCCCTGGTCTGTTTCAGTACATCATCGTCTAGTTTTATTCACTGTTGTATGTTCTAGGTAGTAAGAATATTTTATGGTCTTCCTTTCTCCTCAGTCTTGCCAACATGGCCTTGCTTGAGCCATCTACCCTTCAGCTTGATCCCTTGTCTCACACCTTTATGGAAGCTCATGGTCTCATTCCATTTCTAAGAAAGTTCAAAGGATCTAAGCAAGATATCACTAAAGCCTTCATCCACCTCAATTTAGGAAGTCAGCCTGACTTAAAAAATCAAGGGTTGATACCAGTAAAAGCTCCCCTTACCATATTTTAGATGAATATAGTGATGATCCTTGCATTACTACTCGCAACACAATCCATGTTACCATCGTCAACAATATTATCAATGCCATGGATAAGATCAGGGAGACTCTTAAGGTGCTACTCTTGAACCATCCTAGAGATGCTCCTGAAAATGAAGATGTTATAGAGGTCTAGGTCTGCGTCTATTGAGTACTCTGTTTGTTCTCATGTTGGGTCTCTTTGTTTTCAGTCTTTTGATCCCCTGCATATAGTCTATAGTGCCCCTATGTGGACCTTTTTGAGCATTGTGTTTATTTTTGTACAAGTATATATTATATTTTTTATGGATCTTTTGTGAGATTCCCCTGTACAGGTTTTTGTCATAGCTCCTTTATAGATTTTTTAGGTAGTTACTTCTCTTAAGAAACCCCTACGTGGGTATTTCTCAAACTGTATTTTTGTTTATCTGACATCAACATTCCATCCAACCTTCTCTACTGCTATTTGGACCTTTTTATTTAGGTTATTGTTGGCTAATATGCAGGCCTGTGTTATCATATGCTATTGGTTTAGCTACCACTTTATGTACTTGGGTTTGGGGTCCATTTAAACCCCACACTTAATCATTTTTACCTATAAAAAAAATTAGGGGAGGTCTCAATTTAAGAGTTCTTACGGATGCAAACTTAGCTCTTGGAGGATAAGTAGTTTGAATATTGTATAAAGAGTAAAAAACAATGGGCAAGAATTTTTCTATGTATGTTGAGCCTAATGACCCAAGCTTAATATTTACTTCTTTCTCACTACCAAATGGTATTTCTCTATGGAACAAATTAAAAAAATCAATTGATCTAATTATTAAAGGTCTAATATGGGTGGTGGGAACTAGATTTGTTTTTTTGTTGGATGGATACTTGGTGTGATAAAAAACACTTAATATAAATCTAATTTTGAAACCACATATGATATTACTTCAAGACAAATATGGTGATAGGGTTTCAAACATTATGTACAAGTATTAGGAAGGAAGATACAAATGGAAAGAAGATATTTTTACAAGTATAGAAGACATTAATGCTAGGAGGCAGTTGAGAAAAAAAATAACCATAGTGATTATTCCAAGGGGAGCCAAGGATAAGTTGATTTGGGATTTGAATAGCTCGGGAGAATACACAACAAGAAGTAGATATAATGTAAAGCACCTTCAAAATAGGAATACCACAAGAATATGGAGAGACACTTGGGATAGCTTGAGCATTCCTAACCTTAAAATATGTGTTTCACTAGTAGGTCATAAAAGTATTTTATCTTAGAATAACCTTATGAAAAGGGGTTTTCATGGCCCCCTACAATGTGTTATATGTAAAAAGGAGGAGAGTATAGACCATCTCATGGAACACTGCTCAATATTCTAGAAACCATGGCAATGGATTCTTAATATGTTTGGTAAATGAATGGTGAGGAATGGTGGAATTGAAGAATGGTTAAAGTAAATGACAAAACGCTTTTAAAAGTGAGGCTTTATAGACAATCTAGGATATATCAAAAGATACAATACTTTAGACTATATGGATGAAAAGGAATAGAAGAATATTTAAAGGAAAGGAAAGTAGTTTAAAGGTAATGAAAAGGAATATTTGTTTATCCATAGAGGAGTCTAAACCAACCCTATAAACTCACCTAATCCCTAATATTGAAGCAAAGAGCCTTGATAGATGGAGTCAAGTCATCAAATAGAATTATGATGTTGGGTACAAGAGAAACAAAAAGAAGGAAAATAATATAAAGTGGAAACCACCAAAAGTGAAGTTGGTCAAATTGAATTTTTATGGAACATCTAAAGGAAATCTAGGACTGGTAGGAGGAGGAATAATTAGAAATAATAAAGAAAAGATTTTGTCTCATTATGTTTTCAATAGTGGATTTAAGACTTCCCACATTAGGTCATCAAGTTGATCGGAGCATGCATAAAAAACCCATGGATAGCCCCCTTATTAAATGGAGAACCAACAAATTTATTTTAGGCTACAAGGGGAATTAGATAAGGGTGTCCACTATCACCATACCTTTACATCATTTTAGCTGATACTCTTGGAAGATTAATCAATCATCTTCAAAGAGAAAAAAATAACATGGATAGAGGTTGCAGTAGGATGCAATGCTTTAACACATGCCCAATTTGCAGATGATATCATTCTTCTAGGTGAAGCCACCAAGAAAAATATTAAACAATTCAAGCAATGTCTAGATTGGTTCACACAAGCTACTAGAGCTCATATAAACACTCAAAAGAGTCAGTTCTATACACAAAATATTGCAGCAATAAGAGTCAAAATATTTTGCACTATCCTAGGATTTCGGTCTAGCACAAAAAATACTTCAAATATCTAGGAGTGTCCATGAGCTTCCACCTCAAAGCCTCAGATTGCTAGACCCCAATATTGGACAAGATGGTTAGGAGGATACAAAGTTACAGTAATAGTTGGCTTAGTCTTGCAAGAAGGGTAGTATTGATCAAATCAGTGTTAGCTTCTCTTCCGGTCTATCAACTATTAGTATATCATGCTTCCAAGTTTATTTTGCAAAAGGTAGAGGAAATCATATGTAACTTCCTATGGCAAGGAGGTAGACAATCAGAAAAAAAAAATTCCACTTGGTCAATTGGGATATGGTCACCAAAAGTAAAATTTAAGGAGGACTGGGAATAAAAAAATGGAGATAGTTTCAAAAGCATTGGGAGCAAAACTTCTCTGGAACATGTTTAAACACAATCAAGCATGGCAATGGATACTAGTCAGAAAGTATATAAATAATCAAACATGTATTCAAATGCTCAAACATATAGGCAAACTTCCCAGAGCCTCGTTGGTTTGGAAACATAAAGTGGCTAGAAAAGAGCATAATAGAGGATAAAATTTCTTTGCTACTAAGAGATGGTAAGTCAATTAATCTATAGGAGGACTCAATTCTAGGAAATACACCATTAAGAGAGAGAAATCCAATCGAATGGAGAATCACTTGGAAAGCCAAAGAATACTTAAATTAAGTGACTTGTTTTATTGGACCTCAGAAACTTTGAATTGCATCTCCTCGCCTATTCCATATCAGCTTTAAGGAGATTGGGATTATTTTAAGTCCCACATGGCGATCATTAGACCTCTTCATCCCATGATGCCAGACAAACTTATTTGGGGTAGCATCAATAATGATGGGGAACACTCAATGCATGTAGGAGTCTAACATCAACAAATTGGGTCTACCAACAAAAAACTATCGATATTGTGGAAAGCTAGAGCACCACCTAAACTACAAGTATTTAGCTAGGTAGTTTCTCAAAGTAAAATCTTAACAGGTGATAATCTGCAAAAGAGGAGTATATCAGGGCCTCATGTTTGTTACAGGTGCAGGCAGAACAGTGAAACAATTTTCCATCTTTTGTTTAAATGCCCAAAGGCAATTTCAATTTGGTTAAAAATAACCAAAATTCTTGGCATTTCCTACTTTGGAAGGTTAACCATAGACACGTGATTTACCAAGTGGAACAAATTATATAAATGTAAACTGGTAGGTAAGCCCCTCCTAAAATATATGTGGAGCTCTATACCATATTTTGTCATTTGGCACATCTGGTTGGATAGAAACCAGAGGATTTTTGAAGGAAAAGGTAAGGACAATAAAACTTTAATACGAAGTATAAAAGAAGAATTAGTCCTAAATGTCAAATATAGTTTTTGTCAACAATAGTATAAAGAAGATCTATCACCCACAGAAAGAAGAATTATCTACCAACTTAATCTCTAAGCTTGCCTAACACGGGGAGGATGCAGAGAAAATAATTCTTTGCCTGACATATGTTTTTTGACACTCTTCTTTGATGGTACCTCCAAGTCCAACCCCAGTCAAGTAGCGACAAGGGGATTGATTCTTACAAGACCTCATGAGATCCTACTCAAATACATGATCAACTTGAGAAAAACATCTAACAATGTGGCAGAGGCTATTGGATGTGAAATCGACTTAAAATTGGTGGTAAAGCAAGGAATCACTTAGGTCACAGTTTACGAGGATTCTAAACTGATAATAATAACTCTTGCAAAAAATAAAGATTTTAGATCTTTACAATTGAATATTATTCAAGACAGGATTAGACAACTATGCATGATCATTGGAAAAATATCCTATCAACACATAAGGTAGGAATTCAACAAAGAGGTTGACACACTAGCGAATCAGGAAATAAATATAGTCCCTGGTTATTACCACAAAATCATCAAGAAGCAGAAGGGCAAGGGTGCTATGCAAGGATGATAAAGGTGCCAATAATGAGGTTCTTTTTGTCTTCATGTTCTATTTTGTAGAATGCTTTGTTCACTTTGAAATCCAATTAAAGAGTTTAGTACTTTTTTGATTAAGTAAATAAATATTTTCTTAGAAACAAATAGTGGATTTAAGACAAATAATGAATTCGAGGCTTGGACAACTTTGGAAGGGTTAAAAATATGCAGAAAAATGAAATGGAATAGAGTATGGATGGAAGGTGATTCACTAATAGTAATAAATGAATTTTTGAAAAAAGTAAAGGCTAGAGATAATTGAGGAAATACAAAATCTTCCTATAGAGTTTGAATAAATTATTTTTACACGTGTAAGGGAAGGAAACAAATGTGCATACAGGCTAGCGAACTGAGGGGTTTTAATTGAGGATCATGAAGTTAAATTCTCTTTTCCCTAGTTAGAGAAAGTAGTAAGTTTAGTTGAAGCTTATAAGAAAATTTTGACTACCTAAATCAAATAATGATTAAGATTTACTTTAATGCTTTCTATTGTTAATAATAACTTTATTTTATAACCTTAATGTGTTTTAATATAAACTACTTATTATAATTTTTTTGGTTGCACTTATGCTTTAGGAAGGAAACTAGCAATCCAAATCAGGTAAAGCAAACTATGATAGCATGAAGTTTTGGAAATATTACTCTACTAAGATGCAATGCATAGACAATAGAGGTGGAATTTTAGTATTGTGAAGGCTGCAGCAGAAAAATTTCAAGAAGAAGGATGCTAAATTTTAGAATATTTGAATTCACACAAAAAATTGAAGATCTAGAAAATGAAAATCAAGAATTCAATCTTTTGTGAAAAATGATGTAGGTATCTAGCTATAGTTGCTCAATTGATATGATAATTGAATTTGTGTATAAAATATCAATCTCTAAAGGATATATTTATGACTTGCCAAGGGTGGGGGGCCCAAGTACAACCACTTGTTCTCTAAAAAAAGAAAAAAATAAAAATAAAGTCCATGAGACCATTGTATACTCATTTAGGTCTATTTGCATCGAGTGTGCACATAAAATATTCCTTATACTTGAACCTTGAACCTTCTACCTAAAATACCCAAATCTTCATTGTTCAATATACTATTATACTAAGTTGTAAGCTTACTATAGTGGTAAGGGCTTTGGCCTCTCTTTGAGAGGTCCAAGGTTCAAACCCCACTTAGTATGAGGGGATCGGGACCCCTCAAAAAAACCTATGTAAACTCATTGAAGTTGCAAGCTTACTACAATGGTAAGGGCTTTGGCCTCTCTTTGGGAGGTCCAAGGTTCAAACCCCACTTAGTACAAGGGGACCGAGACCTCTCATAAGAACCTATGTAAACTCATTGAAAAAATATGCTATTATACTTGATATAAAATCATTGATAAGAAGAATATAAAAAGATGAGTCATACTAAAATAATAATATATATAAATGCAAACTCGCATCATGATATCATAAGAAAAATAAGGCTTGGGCACTTTGACTATTAGGATTATAACAATATACATGTCAACTCACATTACCATAAGTCACACAAGAGAGGGGTCTTAGTTTTTTTAACTATTAGATATACACAAATAAAACATGATGAACATTTAAAGGGGAAATTTAAGCATGTTTGGGAATTGTTCAAGCCTATGACTAAAGAGTCAATATATATTTAATGTCTTCAATAATACAAGGAGTTATAGGGAGCAAAATGTTATCTTCCCTTGTGTTTACATATCTTACTTGAAAGGTGTAGGTGTATCTCATGTAATGACAATAATTTCGAGAAGGCATAACATGCACATAGTATTCTCACCTCATGAATAGACAAAGTATATATGCATGTTAAACACAAAAATCAGCAAGTGCAATTTTCATTTGTGACCACAATTCAACAAAGGGATGGGGAAGGTTTTACTCTCCCCAACCTCCAAATCTTGGATTGGTTCTCTTCTAACTAAGTTGAAATTAAAGGAAGAAATTGATCTAAGATGAAAAAATAAGGAAAAATTTAAGCTAAGTATGTAAAAAATAAATATGATCTACCTTGTTTAAGAGAAAAGAGTGCAAGAGAAAAGAAATGTAAAATATGACCAAAGTCGTACATAGATTTAGATTTAGTGTGATTGGTGTTTCAACAATGACTAAATAACTTCAACGTGTAACATCTTCAAATAACCTACAACAATGATCAAAGAGAGGGACTAACAAGGGAAAGGAGGGTAATTTCACACATTCATAAAACAAAAGGTCTAATATAGTCAAATCTAAATATTTTCAATGAGTTTACATAGGTTTTTATGAGGGGTCCTAGTCCCCTTATATTGAGTGGGGTTTGAACCTTGGACCTTTCAAAAAGAGGCCAAAGCTATTACCATTGCACTAAGCTTGTAGCTAGTTGAATTTGAATGTTTATTGTTTACTTGGTATAAGAAGGGGTTTTGGAAGGGTCCCCAAACCTTTTACATAGGGGTTTTGGGAGGGTCCTCCAACCTTTACAAAACCACAAAGATATTCAAAACACACCAAAGAATATCACAAATGGGACTACCATCCTAAGGGAAAATAGATTCAACATCCAATAACGATTGATTCAACATCTACGATAGACAGATCTTGTAGATCTAAAATAGATAGCATTCCCACATAAAATTCAAAATAAAATTAGACCTAGAAATGAACATCAAACCCAAGACACCATAGGAGAAGTAAATCTAGAAAATGGGACAACCATCCATGCCATCTTATGACAATTTAATTACTAGCTTAGATTTATAAAAAATATATATCTATAAACGTCGAGAGTTATCAATCTCGAGGCGCTTATCTATCACACCCCCAAGAAATGATATAGGCGCCTCGAGATTGATAATTCTCGACATTTATAGATATATATTTTATATATCTAAGCTAGTAGCATCCACGGCCGCACAATTATTATATTAAAATATTTTTTGATGATATTTTTAAAAATATATTTATAAATGTATTAATAAGTATAACATGCCAAAAATATTTAAAATAGCTTATGTCGGAGATGAAAATGCTCAAGTGATAACAAATATGAATCCCAATAGGCGGTGTTGATAAACACCTTATTATTTCATAGATTGGCTAGAGCCAATCATTTAAGCTCCAAAGACTTTAGTCGCTCTTCTTCTTCCTTTCTCTTAGCAACTCCTTTTCTCGACTTCAATTTTTCATATCGATCATATGAAAAGGGTGGTATTATTCTAAGTCCTTCCAATGCCTTAACTCTTGAGATGGCAACAAAAGTTAAACCTTGTCTTTCTGTTTGTCCTATGTCAATTGTTGCTTTATTCAGTGTCAAACCTTGTGACTTATGAATTGTCAATCCCCAAGCTAATTTCAATGGAAGCTGTCTTATCTTTTCCTTTTCTACTGGTGTAATTGGAACAATTCAAGGAGATGTATCATCAAATACCATCCTTGTGTAGTTATCGAACTCCACAACCATATCCAACTCCCTTAATTTAAATGATGACATTAGGCGGATTGGAACTCTTTTTGAATAATAGATTGTTTACCCATGCACGAATGAGTTCTATCTCCCTCGGAGCATTAGGTGGTTTGGAGGTCATTGATGTGGTGTGATCAATTATATTTCCTTCATAAGTTTCTAGAATTGGACCCATAAATACATATTCATTCATATCAGAATCGAACTCCATATGGACAGAATTAAGTTTATGAAAGACATTTGTAGTGGTGTCTCGTTGGGGAGTTCACTCAAAACATTTTCATCAATTTGTACATCCTTATAAAAATTATCATGCTCAACCTTATACTTAAGAGCTTTATATACTCTCTCTTTATTCACTGTAAAATTATAAATTGTACCACGTTGATCTTTTCTCCTAACAATAATGATTGGCAAATCACTTATTGAATGAGGCAATACCTTAGTAATTTCTTTCACCTCTTGAGAAAAACTTATTGTGTGCCTTTTATACTTGTTTTGGCCTCCAGTAGCATGTGTTACCTATAATATGATATTAACACGGGCTATCAACATTTCTTCAATTTGTGTCAAATTCGCAAGTTCAGGTGGTTGTAGTCCAGGATCCATATTATTCTCTGCAGAAAATCGATTAGGACCTTTTTCTTGTCGACACCTATTACATACTGGACCTTTGACTGTCAAACACATGTTTATTCTAGGATAGCATTCATCACAAATATAACACATGGATGGTGATGCAATACTGTCTAATTGATATCGAAATATAGTTTGTGATTCATTGAAATCCACACCATATGTTGGAATTTGTTGTATATTTATTGCTATACCTTCAACATTTCCTTCTCTTTGAGGCTGCAATGTCCTTTCTTGATGTATATCCATGTTAATCTCATTGCATCCGCTTTGTGTCTATTGAACGATAACTATATTTGAAGCATTTATTCTAAGAAAAGAAGATGCTTCAGATGCATCCATCAGTTTTATTTATTTTTCTCTTTCTTCTTGTATCTTTTCAACTATTGATTCTACCTTGCATTTTGCACGATTTTGTCTTTGTTTCTCATTTTCTCTTCCTCTTTGGCTAACTGTCATCTGTGCATGTCTCTGTATTTGATATTCTCTTTGATATGCCAAATGTTGTTGCTTATTTTCCTCCTCTAATATATTTATTTTTGGTGTATTTTCCATTTGTTCCTGTAAAAAAATATTAAATATTATTAGTTCTCCATTTGTTGGAGATATATGATCAAATCAGTCATAACCAATCAAGATTCCAAATATTAATATTGTTTGCTAACATAAAAACAAATACAAGTATAATATTTTGATATTTTCATAAAATAAAATATCATCAAACCCACATATATTTATTAAAAATAATTAAAAATTAAAACATTATCTTGTTTCCTCTATCAAAGCAATGCCTTCAAAAAAAACTAGTCATATTAGTCATAGTACATAAAAACCTAATCAGTAGCAATAGTCTTAGGGTCTAGTGGTAATGAAGGACAAATATGACCGATAAATTGATTACTAAATCAACATTAGAAGGCTAACTTATTAATGTTTAAAGAATAAATGACAATAATATTCATGATAGAAATAGTGAAATTAATGGGCATTCGAGTAATTAGTTCGAGAATCTTATGAAATTGAAAAACATCTTAGTGAAATAGTGTATAAAAAGTAGCTTTAAAAACCTCTATATATTATACATCATTTAGGGCAATACTTGGTTCCACATAGAGTATCCATGTTGTCAATCAGTACATGTTAATAGATCATAATACTATAATATATATTTGCATCCACCATAAGTTTATTATTGAATATTATGTGGGTACTTCCTAGCAGACTATTGAATTAAATAGTACGAATATCCTACGTTGTATATAATAAGCCTAGCGATGTTATGTATGTTAAGCCTATTGCTAGGCTAGCGTTGTTCGTTCTGAACCTTCCATGAGAAAACTCTACTAATATTTAGTAAAAAGTAAGAGAACCCCAAGGCTCTTCCCGTAGTTCTCAAAAGTCTGGTCCTCAATTAAATTAAATTAACTAAAAGGGTAATGGCTTGGCCATTTATAAAATAAAATTATGATGCTGAAACCACAAAATATTGAGTTGGTCAAGTTAAATTTTAATCGAATATTGAGTTGATTAAAAATTTAAAAAAAGTTATTATAAAAAACTTTTTAATTGCCTGAAGGTCAGGGATATGTTTGAGCTTGAAGAGAGAACTGCAAGCGTTGGCCCCAATAAGGTCTGGCTTATTTTTTGACCTCCTTTGTCTTGCTTTAATATTTATTTTACATTTGTACAATCATGAATGCATAGTTTTAGCAGGTATTGGAGTTGTTGCGGGCTTCTTTGGTGTCAAAAATGTCGTTAAATGACGTTCTCTCCGACATTGTTTGGTCAATAGTAGTCCGCAAGTCTACAGTTCACTTTTGGATTTTTTTCTTTAAAGATTTTGTGCATGTTATAAAAACCTTGAAGTAACGTTGAGAATGGGTATGTTATGTTGTCGATCGTGTTTGCATTGCCTACTTTGGCGATTGCACAATATGACATGAAACACGACTTGAACTGTTGGATATTTTTGAAGTTTAAATGTTTTGAATGAAATAAATTAAAAAGGTTCTTCGATCCAGAATCTTAATCGGTGAACTACGAAATTATTTAAATGTAATTAACAGAAACAAAATACAGAATACATAGCGCAAGAGAGATAGAAAATGTACCTGTGATGTTACTTTTTTTCGCAATGATAGAACCTTGTTCGCCTGGCGCTGTGTGCTGCTCCTGCAAAAACTTAGGGTTTCAGAGATACGAAGAGAAGAGTTCGAGGAGAGAAGAAAATAATATTAGAAAGTCTGGGCACCATTTTAGTTTAAATAGTTTAAATATTTTTTAAATATTTTAAATCCATCGTAACCCTTAATGTCGACGGATAATTTTCTTAATATCGACTTTTTTAATAAAATATTAATATTGTTTATGGTGTGGCTGACCTTCCTGGATGCCATTGTAGGATGCCTATCGATGTGATTAGATTTAAAAAAAGCACTCAATTTGAAAAAAAATTGCTGAGACATCAGGAGTGCTAAAAAAAAAACATTAGGTCTTCCTGCCAAGTATGGGAATCCTAATTCTGGAAACTCAATTCTCCACCAACAGGTACCCATCACCTTTAGTAAATACTCTAGCAATAGCAAACTAAAATCCTACCCAAATATGGGGTTTTGAAAGGCTCCCCAAATTTTTTTTTTTTTTAAGCGAAAAACCCCTTGCGGGACCACCTTGGTCTGAGAGACCATGAATAGGGGGTTCTACACCGTCAAAGTCACCCGCGAGTCGCACCTGACCCTGCCCGCACCAATATTATCAATTGGATTTTGGATACCCAATTCAGCTTTTTGGTAGGGTGGAGATTTGAACCTAGGACCTCCCTTGGAGGATTGTCCTCTCCTCTCCAACTCACCTACAACACCTGGGTAGACTCCCCAAATCTTAAACAAAGGGGTTTTGAAAGGATTCCAAAACCTTAAACAAGGGGGTTTTGGAAGGATCCCCAAACCTCATTAAGTAGGGTTTTGAAAGGCTCCCAAAACCTTATAAAAAGGTCAGTCCTCAAGCAGAGGACCATAGGATTTTGGAAGGCTCCCTGAACCTCACAAGGGGGTTTTGGAAGGGTCCCCAAACCTTTACAAATAGGATTTTGAAAGGCTCCCAAAACCTTGTACAAGTGGATCATGCCTCAAGCAGAGGACCAATGGATTTTGATAGGCTCCTCAAACCTAAATAAATACAAGGATGAAAATAATAATTATTTCCCATCCAAACATAACCAAGAGCACTAAAATGATTCAAAAATTAAATTCCCACTCAAATACTACAAGTGAAATTAAAAAGCAAGGGTCTTAGAACATTTTTTGAATGGATCAAGCCTCCAGCAAATGACCATAGGATTTTGGATGTCTCCACAAACCTAAAACATGCCAGAATCTTGGAGATCCAAAAGAACCAGAAGACCCATATCTTAGGGTAAATATGACACATTCCCATTGAACATTAGATTTAAAATTTGGAAACTCCCTCCTAGTCCAAACGGGAAAAAAATACAAATAGAAAAAACAAGAAACAACCACTTCTTGCTTAGATTTAAAACTAGAAAAAACTTTCCTTCTTGAAAAGGTAATGACCCGATAGACCACCAAAAAGGCCAAAAATGCGAGGAAAAACTTGCCAAGGTCGTGCAAAGAAATACAAACAACTGGATGAAACCTGAGATCAACCACTTCTCCAAAAAGGATCTAGGAATAAATTATGCCCAACAGAGCAAGCTTTCAACAAAAATAGATCCAAAATCTAATATCCATCCAAGAAATGAGAACAAACCCCCAAAATAGGGTATGAGGAAAGAGGTAGGCCCCCCTAATATAAATGATTTAGCATTAGGGCCAACACCTATCCACCAAGTCAAAAAAATAGAACCACGTCCCACTATCTAGCAAACCATGTACCACTGCACAAAATAAGAACATCATCCCAGCATCCACATCCAACAACCAACAAAGATTAGGGTTCAGAACTCTTCGCCCCCACTACTTGGGGAGCTACGATTTATCTCCTATGAGGAGCTAATCAATTTAGAATAGAAAGAAACATCAAGAGCTACTCTTAGGTGGTCGGCAATGTTGTCCCATATGGGTATACCACTATCTAGAGGGAATCCATAAAAGATTTTTTTATCCCTCTTACCATTGTAGAGGTTCAAACCATGGACCAATTGTTCAATGGGGCCAAACTCACCTTCTCCACTTGGTTATACACAACTCTTCATTGATTTTATAATTAAGTGTTTGGTACAATCTCACTCCAAATAATATCTCTAGTATGCTTGAAGGTCAAAAGGACCTCTTCCAATGAGTATCAAGCTCTTGTTTATACTAAAAAATACAATAAAAAATAGGTTACATGCATTGTACAAAAATGTAGCTAAAAATAGACTATATGCAATGTCCCATGCTGAGTGGAATGGCCTTGAGCAATATGGCTCAAGAAAGGTGTTGTCGAAGCAGGATGATTTTGTGTAGGGAACTAATGAGTAGGGAATTGTGAGCGAGGTTCTCTAGAATGGGGTGTTGAAAATGGGGCCCTCCCAAGTATAGCTTTCTCAAGTGGAGAACTATCAGGTAGGGATCTCCCAAGCGAGTCACTATGAGCAGGGCTTTCCCAAGTAGGGTGTTGTTGAGTAGGTTTCTCCTAAGGAGGGCAATGAGAGTGGGGTTCTCCCAAGTGGGGCGTTGTTGCTTTCAAACACTTAGCCAATTCATGTTGATTTATACCCTTCTTTGTCTTCTACCTCAACTTGTGTGATGAATATCTATTCAAAGTGTGAGGGTAGTAGTGAGCTACTATAATATAATATATGAAATTTATGATAAAATATAAATTGGTGAAATGATCAATGAAAACATGGATTAAGAAGCTTTTTTAGTGGAGCATTCTTATTAAAATTAACATCAAATTATTATGACAAATGTTAATATTGTTAACAATGAAAATCATCAATGATTAAGAAAATTAGGTTATGAAAATCATCAAACATCTTACTCGTAATAACCTCTCCCCATCCCAAAGATAACACCCATTGACTAGTGTTTGACATCAAGATCCCAGACACTATAGCACATAGTAGAGCTATGAGGTTATCCAAATGTCATCCCTAGACACTATGGCACATAGTAGAGCTATGAGGTGATCCAAATTTCCTCCTTAGTATGCATCTTTAACACATATCCCTGATTTAACTTTGGGATACCTTTATCCATTGTCAATAGCTCCATGCAGGCCCTCTCATCACTCCCTAATTGAATAGAAGCCCCTCGAATCAGATCTCATAGGATCTTTTAGACATCCTCCAACATAATCGTCATTTCCCTTGTTGATAGTTGAAATGTGCTTGTCTCTTAGTACCATATCTTTTCTAATGTTGTGAGCAATGATTGATCAAAATCTACCTTCAACATAATTTCCATATGGTACATGTTGATTGCAACTAACGTCTCGATGTTGTATCATCAACTAGTTATAGCATCACTCTCAAGACCCTGAGCTATTGCTTTCAGTAATCTAAAACTCCTAAACTCTACAAATAACAAGAAGAGCCCAAATAGACACAATTCATCATATTTTCCGACCTTTTAATTTGCAACAATCACAATCACTAATATTTTCAAAAGTGTTGTCTTTCACAAGCTCTAGCAATGGAAAAAGTGTTGTTTGTAAAAGCGCTATTGGCAAAATTGCTACAAAATGTAAAAGCACTGCTTTTTACAAAATATACATAAAAACATCTCAAAATCATACATTTTAAACAAGGTTTTGGGGCATAGTTGCAAGACCTATACTGATGCTCGAGCTTAAAATCCTTGTATTTCTTTCACTCCTTCAATATTACTTCTTACTTGTATACATATAATAGTGTTTTGTGTTTGTCTTGTTTTTATTTATAGAGATTCATACTTATTTTATGCTTTGTTTTTTTTGTATTGCAAGCTTTATTTACTTCATTACCCCGCTAATCCTTGTTGCCTTTCTTATTCCCACATTTAAAATCTCAAATCCATGCTATTTTTAAATTTTGCAAGCATTTATATACATCTTGCACTTAATATTCTTTTGTTTTAGGCTTATTCAATATTCATTGCCATTCGTGCATGTATCATTATTTTATTTGCAGGCATAAACATATTATTGTCCACCTAATTTATTATTTCATGCGCCTATCTTGTTAATCTCTACTTGAACTTACTTCATTTAAATTTTCAAGCATATATGTATAGTTTATAATCACATTGGCTTTGGTTGTAGGCACAACATCATAGTTTAACAATCCTTTTATTGGACTTTACAATCTCTTATTTGTTCATTTGTAACTCACTTATTGTCTTAGGCTCTTGTTTATACATTGGATAGTGCAAATACTTTGCTCTTGTATTATATCATTGTCACATTGCCTTTCTTTCATAAAATTCCAACTCTAATAAGGTTTTGTAATCCCCTTAGAGCCATTTGCATTTATTTCAAGCCTCTTTTCTTGCTTTTTAAGTGTCCATAGATCCCATTTGCAGGCATCTTAGACATTCATATATTGTTCCTTAATCCTCTTTACCTTATTTCACTATCCTCATAATTTTTGGGAGATTTTGAGTCAATTTGGATATTCTTTGTAAATCCCTAGGCATCAAGACACCATATATTAGGGTTTTCATCTTAGGATCTTGAATTCTCAATGCCTTTTTTTATGTTATCCCATATGATGTAACTTATAATATTTTGCTTGGGTGCCCTTGGGTTCATACTATGAAAGCAGTTCCTTCCACATTGCATCAATGTATAAAGCATGAATATCAAGGAAGGGTTATTAACATCCCTCCTAATCTAAAACCCTTCGCTTACTATGAAAAATTGAAGCAAAACAATAAGGACTCAACCTTTTTCTATCACTTCAATCTATATTACCCTCACAATAAAATAAAAATAATAGTACATCTGAAGAGCCTCTTATTGATTTGAATGATGACCATCAATCCCCATCAAGAGAAAAAAATAATTTAATTAATCAAAACAAGGATCCGTTTGTAGATCTAGTTAGCCTTTTCCTTTCCCCTCGTGTCATAGACTTACATAATAGAAAGGGATTAAAATTTCAAATAAGAATTTACCCCTTTCTTTATGTTGGTGCTACTCATGATGAGGAAATTCATGGGGATAACCCTCTTCCAACTAAACAAGTATATGCTTCATACTACATGGCTCCTGCATACTCCATTCCTAAACAAATGTTAGCTAATATGGAATATTAGGAAAAAAAATTAGGTCAATTTGAACAAGTCATTAAAGAGCTAATAGAAACCAAAGCATGGCCTAGACATTGTGAGATAGGATACATCCCTAATAAAAATTAACATTTACCTTCGTTGGAATATGATGACGAAACTAGTTATACAAAATATTTGCATGGGTCATGATGGGGTGATGAAGATGAGAATGAATTATGGTCCCTTATTTGTACCAAATCTCACCAAACCTTATGCTTTGCTAGTGTTAATTTATTAACTATAGTCCACCTCGATCTAATATCAAATGAAATTAATGAAGAAGAAAACTCCTATAGTTCTTCTAACCAATATGATACTTGCATAAGGGAATCTCTCACTTGAATATTAAGCTTTCCTTCCTTGCAACTACCCAATATAGAACAAACATCATTAAATCCTAAATAATTTCAAGATCTAGGAGTATTACTTGCTCCCCCTAAATTTAAAGACGAATCACAAATCTTAATTGAAGAAACCATCAAAATCAACATTGGTACTAAAGACAATCATCAGATTCTAAAATTAGGCAAAGTCTTAACAAATAATGAACTCATAGAATACATTAGTTTTCTAAAATGATTTAGTGGTATTCTTCCCTAGACTTATATAGACATGCCTGCTCTTGATCTATCTATGGTTGTCCATCATATTGTTGTGCAACATGATGCCCATCTAGTCAAACAAAAATTTAGAAAAATTCACCCAAACGTTGCCCTTCTAGTCAAATATGAACTTCAAAAGCTTTTATATGTTGGCTTTATTAAAGCAATAGACTATTCAGATTGGATTTCCAATATAGTACCTATCACAAAGAAAGAAGGATCCATTAAGAATTTTATGGACTTTAGGGATATAAAAAAAGCGTACCCCAAAGATGAATTCCCATTGCCAAACATCGATATGATAGTAGAATTTACTGTCGATACTAAAATATTGTACCTAAAGGGTGGATTTTTAGGGTATAACCAAATCAAAATTGCCCTTGAAGACCAATCTAATACTAGTTTCACTACAACTTGGGGCATGTTTTGTTACCAAGTCATGTATTTTGGCTTGAAGAATACCAAAGTAACATATCAAAGGGTAATGAAATATTTTTTATGACTTCATGCATTATATTGTAGAAGATTATGTAGATGACCTTCTAGAACATTCCTTGAAGTGTGAAGATCATACTTGAAACCTACATCGTATTTTTGAGTTATTGTGAGAATACAAAGTTTGATTGAAATCCCAAAAGTGCATCTCTGGGGTAACATTAGGTAAAATATTAGGATTTATTGTATCCCATCATGAATAAAGGTGGATACCACTTAGATTTTAGTAATCATAGACATTACACCTTCCATGAATATTACCAATATTTGTAGTCTTAAAGGTAAATTGCAAGCTAGTTGAAGGTTCATTTTGCAACTTGTTGATAAATGCCAACCTTTTTCTAAACTTCTAAAATATGTTAAGTTCAATTGGTATGATGAGTGTCAAAAGGCTTTTGAAGCTTTGAATACATACATTTTGACACCACCCATCTTCATGCCTCCTAATCCAACCCAACCATTATTGTTATGTGCAAGTACTATTAATCATTCCCTTGGGGCTATGCTAGTTCAATATGATGATCAACATTGAGAAAGGGCTATCTATTATATTAGTAGAACATTGGTCACATAGAAAATTTATTCTTAGTAGTTGTATTTTCTTCTCAAAAGTTAAGACACTATATGCATAGCGAAAAAACTTGTGTTATAGCAAGGGTAGACCCTCCACAATATATAATGTCAAAACCATATCTCTAGACGAATTACCAAATAATTTATCACTCTTAGCGATGATTTTGACATTGAATTTATTAGTAAAAATCAATTAAAAGGACAGGTAATCATAGATCAATTAGCCAAAACACATTTAGAGTCCAAACATCTGTTAACCATCAATTTATGTGATGAAGTTTTTTATGCCATAGATGCATAAGAACCCAAATCATGGACTTTTTATTTTGATGATGCTCGATTTAGAGTCATAATTTTCCTAGTTACCCTACAATGACAATTCATACCTTTGTCATTCAAACTTCAATTTTCAATAACTAATAATACGAAAAAATATGAAGCACTCATTTTAGGGCTTTGAGCACACCGAGTCTAAAGATCAAGACATTAGCCATATTTGGTGATTCCCAATTGGTTTTCAACCAAATTAACAATATCTATCAAACCAAATATGATAAATTAAAACTATATAGGGACATTTTAGATAAATTAATTGCTTCCTTTGAAAAAATTACAATAGAAGCCATCCCATGATCTAGCAATCATCATGTAGATTCCATGGCTACAATTGCATCCCTTATACCTTTAACATTAGAATATGAGCAAGCTTCTTCATCATACAACTAATAAAAGAGCCAACAACATTATAATCCATCCAAAAAACCCTAAAATTTTGCACCATTGAATCTACTTCATCTTAATAACCATGGTATCAAGACACCTTTAATTTTTTTAAGAATGACATATTACCCAAAGGATTAAATGGGCATGAACACAAATATTTAAAGCAATGAGCCTCAAAATATGTGTTAATAGGATATATTCTATATTGACACTCTTTAGAGGGTATACTCCTTAGATGTATTAGATCAAATGAAGCACAAACAATCATTACAAAATTCCATGATGGGTCATATGATGGACATTTAAGTGACTTGTCTAAAATCATAAAACTCCTTAGGATGGGTACTATTGGCTATCTATGGAAAATGACGCTTGCAACTCTATTAAGAAGTATGAAAAATATCAACGACATGATAATCTTATGCATTCTCCCTCTCAAGAGTTAGAACGAATCACATTGACATGGCCTTTCTCTATCTAGGGTGTAGACATAATAGATAAAATTAATCCATTTTCATCAAATAGACATAAGTTCATTATCATTTCCACTAGGTATTTTACTAAATGGGTCAAAGCCATACCATTATATTCTACCAATAAGATTCAAATATCAAAATTCATAGTTAATCAAATCCTTTATCACTAGGGTATACCATATGTCTTGATCTTTGACAACAATAAACCATTTAAAAACAAAGATGTCTGAAAGGTCTATGCTAAGTAAAAAATCCAACAAAAATGGTTAACTCTCTATTATCCTCAAGAAATGGTCAAGCATAATCATCTAACAAGATATTGATTAAGATACTTAATATTGGTCAATAAAAATAATCGAGATTGACACTTACAATTATATCATGCCTTGTGGGTGTATCGTACTAGTGTTCAAACTCCTATAGGTGTAACACCCTCTGCACTAGTTTACAATACAGAGACAATTTTCCCCTTTGAGTCTAAAATCCCTCCTTTAAGAGTCTTAATATAATATTATTCTATAGGATATGAATATCATCTAGGTCACCTTCATTAATTTAATATTTTATATGAAAAATGCATCAATACCCTAGAACACCTACAAAATTACCATGATAGACTTCGATGTGCCTATCACAAAAGGGTATTGTTGGTCATAAATCTGGCCTAACAAAAAGGCAGGGAATGGATAGTCTGATGCGCACGTGGAGCTACACCAAAATTGAATGGCCATCAGTGTCAGGGAAGGTAGGGTGATCAATATTTGGATAAGTTCAGTTTATAAAAGGAGGTCCTAGCTACCTGCCTACAAACTGGGGGGAGAAAAGGGAGCGGGAAAGGAATGAAAGGAGGCCATAACTAGAACTAACAAGGATGGTTGTAGCCACATATAGACACACAATTCACCAACCCTAAAAGAGAAAACACAAGTGCACCACCTAACAGATCAACCAATGGTGCCCCTACTTGACACTCAACACTAGCGGATTGAAGGCAAATTCCAAAACCAATGGATGGGTGCATGAAATACAAGATGTAAAATTAGAGTTTTCCCATATAATCAACTTTAAAAAATAAACCCGAACCCAAATGTGAATTCCAGAACCACCAAGCGAACCCTGCGAAATCCATATAGTATAATTAAATGAGAACACTCAGATGGCCATCACAAAAATAAACATTAGCACACACATACACATGAAATAAATTGCAAAAATGTTAGTTGAAGACCAAATAGTGGCATACTTGTATTTAAAAAATGGATAAGACTTTACATATGAATTATAATAGCTATAGAGACACCCTTTGGAATGACTAACATTCCACTATTTATAAAGATTTTACAATAAATTCAAATTTGAGGCATTAATGGTGTTAGGCGAAAAAGGATTGCTGAAGCAAAAAGGCGCTCAACTGGTACATTGCTCCTTGAAAGAATGGTGATCATCCAAAAGGGGGGTAGATCCTTCTGCATGAATCTGGTCCTTCGATCACTCTAACATTCCTATTAGGCATTAAAATCTTATCTACTTTACCCCTTTTATCAGGTGATGAGCCTTCAACCAGGTGAATGGATAGTTGACTTTAATTACCTTGGAGACTGCATTTTAAATTACACCTTCCTACCCATGGAGAGCCCATACATGGGTAGTTGAGATCATTAATGCACCATCCTTGGGATTTCCAATGTTGGCGATGATTCTGGTAGCAGGTGCAGGATTGGGCCTTCCTTGTTCATTCGCTCCTTAAATTTTTGCTTGACGCAACTTAGTGGGGTCGGGAATCGAGCTTCACTTTTAGTTGTCACTCTCCCAAAACTCTGCCCAAGCCATATCTTCAATCAAGGTTCCACCATTCTCTAAAAATCTACCCTCATTGGGACAAGTTCTTTAGGCAGGGATAACATATTTTACCCAACTATTGGGTGGGGTTTTGGTATTGATGTTTGATACTTTTTTGCGCAATTATCCACTTGATCTCAAACTCACAATTATCCACTTGATCTCAAACTTGAGCTAATTATTCACCTTATGTGGCCCTGACAGAATTTTGAGATTGCTCCTGACTTGGTGGTCATCTATTCTTCCACTTGTTTAATACATACTTCCTCCATCTGTCTATATTTTGAAATTTATCCCACCCATCAATGCTAGGGTTCAGATCTAAAATTTAGCCATTTATATAGGCCATCATATTACACAAAAGAGTGGGTGAAAGGATGCAAAATTTCACCCACAATCTTGGTGATTTATAGGGATTTTTCACTTGTGAAAAAGAGGGCCCAAGTAGAGATTTTGAGGCAAGTAACACTTTTGAATAGAGAAAGGGGAAGCGAAAAAGGACAAGAAAGGAGACAAATAACTATAGCCAGATGAGACCACAAGAAAATGGAGGAATAAGGATGGAATGGAATAAATAACAAGACAAAACACTACGGTGGGGAAGAAAAGGAAGAAGACCATCAACAAAAACAACAAGCAAAATGGGAAGATAAAGGGAAGACGACACAAGAGGAGAAAGGGAGGAAGAAGAAAAATGGACAAGAGGAGAAAGAAAACTCAATCTAGGGGCTATTATATGGAACCAATAGGATGAATACAAAATTCCATGAAACATCCTCATGAGTTGCAAATTCCTAAACAAACTCCACCATGCACCAAAAGAATTCCAAAAGCAGATAAATTGCTAGGGGAATTTACCTTTATTGCCACAACTCTTCTTCTTAACACAGTCCAACAAGGACCCTCTTTTACCAACTGTTATCCACCATGAGGCCACTCTATTTTAGAAGCTTCTCATGGCTTGCACTTTTTGACCATCTCTTCAACTATGGATGAGCTCTTATTTATAGCATATTTACCCTTCTTCGAGTGATCCTGAAATATGTTGGATCATGTAGAGAACTTCCATGTGATTTTCATTTTCCTTGGTATTTGTTGGTTGTATCCATTGGGCTAAGGGGTCACAATAATAGACTACAAATAAGAAAAGAAGAAAACAAGGAAGAAACGGGAGAAGTAGGATGAAAGTGGTATTTTTTCAAGGCATAACCTGGGGAATCCTTCCATGCTTCTTAATTCACAACCACTAGTGCCTTGGCTAGCTAGGAATTTATTATTGGAGCGCTTTCCCTGCAAGTTGTGAATAAGATGACATTGCCTCCTAAGCCACCATGCTTACCACATAGTTTTATTTACTTACCATAAATTTGCGGTATGCCAGACACGCTTGAGTCAAAGATGCTTGTGAAGATCACCCTATGAATCTACAATGATTAGACCAGATTACATTATATTTGAGCCTTTGCTTGTACTGCCTCTAGCACCATCCGTATTGACTCATAATTATGATTAAATCGTAATTCATTTTTTACTTTGCCTAAGCACTTTGATACTAAGGCTATTAAAATACATAGTGGTAGCTAATTTTGCCATATCATTCCACCTCGCCAATGATAGAATATTAAGGAGATGATTCTAATTCTACTCCTTTTTTAGACTGACTCACTATGTCAGTCTTACTATTCGCTCCCCCATTGCCATCGGGCTTTGGTCTTGGCTACATCCTTTAATGGTGCTATCCCATGAATCTGGTTGGATTGAGGGCCAATCTACTACATTATGGATGCCATGGCATTCTTCTCCCTTTGGTGGCTCTTCCATTGTACATGGCACAAGTTTCTTAAAAGGGGAAGGTGTGCAGGACTATTGTGACCACAACTTCTATATTATCATCCACTTAGCTCTTATGGCCTCCTCATAGAGATGAGGGAAATTTTTTTCCCTAGATTGATGTGGGAGGAGACCCCTATCAGGGCTGAAGACCCAGATGTAATAGAGACACACTTGGGCGGAGGACAGGAGGAGTTGACAAGCAATTTTCTCTAGCTCTTCTATGGATGTTGAAGTTCACAACACTTTCAAGAGTGTTCCTATTGATAAATGTAAACAAAGTTAGTTGTTGTAGGATGTCCTCATATTTGCCAATCATAACCAAGAGGGGATCGACCAAGTCTGCCCATGCAGTGATGCTCCCATGCTACAAGTTTTTGTACCAGAGCAATGCTCTACCTTTTAGAGAAATAACAAGCAACTTGATTATCACATCTTCATGCATGATATTGTGAAGGACATCCAGCGAAGTCACATTCTCAAGGTGTTCCTTCACGACTCCTCTAATGTCATCATATTTTGATAGGATCTTTAACACAGTCTTAGGAATGTCATGCAAACATGGAATATTGAGGGGGCCGAGATCATTCCAGCTAGGACAATTTGGCTGAGCCATTAAAGCATTGGTCCTTCAGAGCTTCTAGATCATATCACCAGGTTAGATTCAAAGTCACCATATGAGCATACATTCACCTATGAGGTCAAGACTGCTCATCAAAGCTTGATTTCTCCAAGATATTTAGATCTTTTGAGGTATATTAAAGATACAAATGACCTCAAGATCTAGATATTTTGTACAAGGGAGTCACTAGGTGACTTGTTAAGATATGGGTAAACCAAAGTGTCACCAGACTTTGATTTCCTAAAGCACAAAGACCTTTTGGATCCCAAAGCAGAGTTGCCAGGTTCAACTTCTCTTTTCAAGATAACTAGTTAGAGAATACCTGGTTCACTATGAAGTAGAGTCACCAAGTGAATAGAGCTTCACCAGACTTAGAATAGGAAATGAGACATTTTAGTCCCACTGAGTGTGCCAAAAAACACATCAAGCTATCCATTCCTCACCTTCCTGTTAGGCTAGATTTGCAACCAATATTGAATGACCACCGTGGTTGGGGAAGGCGGGGTGGTCGATATCTGAAGAAGGCTGGTTCCTTAAAGGGGATCCTAGCTACCTGCATACAAACTGGGGGAGAAAAGGGGAGCAAAAAAGAAATGAAAGGAGGCTATAGCCAGAACTAACAAGGATGGGTTTAGCCGCATCAAGACACATGATCCACCAACCTTGCAAGAGGAAACACAAGCACGCCACCTAACAGATCAGTCGATGACACCGCTATCTAATTCTCAACATCGATTAATCAAAGGCAAATTCTAGAACCAATGGATGGGTGCATGAAATCTAGGATGCACAATTAGATTGCACCTATCCAACGATCTTTAACAGAAATAAATCCCAACCCGAATGTGAATGCAAATGCAAATTATAGAACCATCTAGCAAAGCCCACAAAATATATATAGCATAATTAAATGAGAAAACTCAGATGACCATCACAAAAATAAATATTAGCACACACATACACATGAAATAAATTATAATAACACTAGCCAAAGACCAAACAGTGGCTAACTTTGGTAGGAACCTAGGGTTCCTAGCACATAAAATGATAAATAAATAATAAATAGACCTAAAACTAAAAGAATCACCTTTTGTATTGTCGGGAAGTCCCTTCAATAAATTGTATTATATTTCATATTCATGGATATATTAAATGATAGAATCACATAGTGTCTTATACCCCTTTAGGGTTATGAGTGAAGAGTCACCATGCTTCCTAACCCTAACCCTAATCTTATAATAATATAATAATTAATATAATTAATTATTATATTATTTATTAATATAACCATAGGATAACATGTATTATTATTATTATTATTATTAATTAATGTTAGGATAGTATCCTAACATGCCATCCCTCTTTGAAGAGCTTTGTCCTCAAAGCTAGAAAAATTTGGAAATATGCTTCTACAAAGTTTGCCAATCTCAACATCACAGGCTTCTTGTAGTTAAGTTTGTCTTTTAAAAAAAAAAACTCAATTGTCACCTATAATGCACATTAACATCGGCCACTTCTCGTCTATTCACAACTTCTTTCTGTCAACGGCTACCTGCGTGACATCTATGCACAATCTAGATGGATCATTGCATCATATTGTACGCACAAAAGCCCAATGCAAATGCATCTTATGGCTTCTTTGTCGGAGTAACTTCCCCTAACTATCCAATCCATGATATTCATAACATTTTCTTCCTCGTATAGTTTCTATGCCCGTTCTAATAGGATTTGAATTTCCCAGGGAATATTGATATAATCTCTTACTTGGAACTCCAAGGAGAAAGGCGGCCAGTGTCAAAATCACACCTCCCACAACCCCCAATATTACGGGTAAATTCTTTGAGGACTTCCAATGTGGTCCTAGGAAAATGCGACAAGCGAGGAATGCTATAAAATGAGTATGACATGTATTGAACTCCCTCTTTTTTAGAATAACAGTGCTCTATATTATTTAGTGCATAGGACAAACATGATGTGCAATCTTCTATGGAGATGGTCTTTCTTATAAGTTGTGATCGTGATAGTTGGTGAATTTGATTGTGTGATTCTCCTCCATAGTATGTTTGATGAAATAAAAGGGCTCTATGAATTTGTTAAGTGTGGCCATCTACCAAGTGTCTATTACCAACTTGAGTGCCATGTGCCTATGAATTTCTTCAATGTGGCTTGATGCTTGTAAGCTTACATGTCGGTAAGTTGTACACATAATACCTGCAAACTACGTACACTTTCAATGAAATGAAAATAGGCCCATCTATCAACAATCATCATTTCCATTAGTAGTCACTACTCAGTAGTCTTTATATCATCTTATTTTGAAGTTCATCTCGTATCCAAACAAAATGGAACAGTTTTCACTTCAGTTTTTTTTTTTTGAACGTAGAAAAAATATGATATATATACCTAATTGTCCTAAATTGTATACAAAAAGCTTTCATTTTAACCTTATAAGAAGAGACAACAGTTAGAAAGCTTCTCTTTTAACTTTACTAATTTTAACCGCCAGTGATATAAGAGTCCATATTAAATCTTATTGATGAACACCGGTAATAACTAATGTTCACCACAATAAAAAAGGGCGGCCTTTTCTGCACGTAGGCTACGATATATTATTTTTGAGATAATTTGTTGTCATTCTGATTCAACTTTAGTGTATCCCATCACTTATATGTTATCATTGAACTAATGCTCTATTGGCACCTCCATTAATCTTTTCTTCTCAAACTCGTTCAAAATTTTCAATGATCATGAGATGCCGCAAAAAGACATCCCTAGGATGAAATCCATGAATAGATAGAAAAAATATTTTGAATAGACAAATCCCTCATTCATTCTCCATGTATGGCAGAGTATGCACACAATAGATATTATCACCCATAACTTAATCGATGTGTTTTAGAACCGACTACTGTGTTTGACATTCGTTCGCAACACAGGAGTGTGAGAGCTTGTAAGGAAGAACTTTTTCATGGCACTTTGAATTTCAGGGAAGCCAAATATATTTTTGTTTTTAATTTCTTATTTTACATTTGAGCAGTCATCTAGCTTGGCAGTGTGGTTGGTGTGGTATGCAGTTGGCCTGCAATTTTTGGATCGAGTTGCTGCTAGATTTCATCTTTGAAGTGGAGAGATCATTCATCATCACTGGTCTCCTGGTTTGGATGGTCACGGTGGGCTTAGGATTTGAACATGGCTTCGATGATGTGATTCACATAAAGCCTGTGGTTCCTCACATTTAGATTCAGAAAATTTTGACAAGTCCTTCACTTTATGTGCCCAATTGTTTGAATTACCACCAAGCCGAGTGACCATTTCAATCAAATAGAAAGGATGGTAATGGTACTTTATAATTTTTAAATACGAATTCAACTGTAGCTAGACAATTCCACAAAGAAGGATCATTGACACTACATAGGAAATGGGAAATGGCAGAGGTGGCCATGGAGGCGGATGGGCAAGGCTGCATTCCTTAGATTTTGTTTCTTTTGCTTTTGCAATCTGAAATTCACCTGCAACTAATTTGGAGCTATGAGAATAATCAAATGTAACCTCGCTGGGAATGATGCCCTTCACGAGGATTGGACCTCCTATGAGAAACAATTTTAGTAGCACCAGGTGAAGGAGAGAAATAAGGAGCTTTAGTGGATGTTAGTGCAATGGAAATAACTTTATGATACTGAGCACCTTGAGACTCTATTTTGTTTGCATAGGTGATACTAGGTTGGCTTCCACTTTGATATGCATTGTAATTTTTAGAAACTTTCGTTTCTTCCTCCGCATTAAAAAGAACATTGCAAACAACATTGGAGATATTGCAAACAATATTGGAGATATTTTTAGGGTTTGGTTTTTTTTCGTTCTTGGGGAGTGCAATGGGTACCCTCTAGGATTCCCTGGTTATGGGCTCTTCCTCCACCTGGGATTCCATGGCTATGGGATCCTCCTCTACTTGAGATTCCATGGCTAAGGTCTCCTCTTGCATTTCCATTAAATATTGTATAATACGATCATAACGTTCCATTTGTTTTTTTTGTTTTTGTTCAATCATTCTTCTAATTTCTGCAATGTCATTTTTCATTTCCTTGACCAATGTGGTTGGATCCATAAGGCTCTGATACCAGATGGTAGGAACCTAGGGTTCCTAGCACATAAAATGATAAATAAATAATAAATAGACCTAAAACTAAAAGAATCGCCTTTTGTATTGTTGGGAAGTCCCTTCAATAAATTGTATTATATTTCATATTCATGGATATATTAAATGATAGAATCACATAGTGTCTTATACCCCTTTAGGGTTATGAGTGAAGAGTCACCATGCTTCCTAACCCTAACCCTAATCTTATAATAATATAATAATTAATATAATTAATTATTATATTATTTATTAATATAACCATAGGATAACATGTATTATTGTTATTATTATTATTATTATTATTAATTAATGTTAGGATAGTATCCTAACAAACTTGTATTTACAAAATGGAGAAGACTTTACATATGAATTGTAATAGCTACAGAGCCACCTTTTGGAATGGTTGGCATTCCACTATTTATAGAAATTTTTTTACAATAAATTCAAATTCTAGGCTTTAATGGCATTAGGTAAAAAAATATTGTTGAAACAGACAAGCGCTCAACTAGTACACTACTCCTCAAAAGAATGGCGATCATCCAGAAGGGGGGTAGATCCTTCTGCATGAATCCAGTCCTTCGATCACTTTCACATTCCTGCTAGGTATTAAATTCTTATCTACTTTATCCCTTCAATCAGGTGACAGGCCTTCAACCAGGTGAATGGATAGCTGACATTAATTACCTTGGAGACCACACATTTCAAAGTATCGCCTTCGTACCCACGAAGAACTTGTACCTAGGCAACTGAGATCATTAATGCACCATCCTTCGGATTCCCAGTGTTGGTAGTGATTCTAGTATCAGGTAGAGGATTGGGCTCTTCCTTATTCATTCGCTCCCCAAATATTTGCTCGATGTAACTTAGTGGGGTGGGGAATCAGGATTCACTTTTAATTGCCTCTCTCCCATAAATCTGCCCAAGCCATATCATCAATCGAGGTTTCATCGTTCTCTAAAACTTCACCGCACTAGAACAAGTTGTTTAGGCAGGGATAAAATATTTTTGCCCAACTATTGGGTGGGGTTTTGGAATTTGTCTTTGTTTCTTGTTTGCCCAATTATCTGACCGATCTCAAACTTGAGACAATTCTTCACCTTATGTGGCCCTGGAAAATTTTTAAGATTTCTCCTGACTTGGTGGTTGCCTATTCTTCCACCCATTCAATATTCGCTTTCTCCATCTACCTATATTTTGAAATCCACTCCACCCATCAATGCTAAGGTTCAACTACAAAATTTAGTCATTTTTATAGGCCATCATCTTACACAAAAGAGTGGGTGAAAGGATGCAAAATTTTACCCACAAGCACAACTTAGATCCTTTAGAATTGGATATTTGATTATCAAATAAAATCAAAAGAACACTAATGCTAATGGTAAGTTGAAAGGAAAATTTGAAACAAACTAGTTAGTTCCATTCATCATTACTACCAAATTTGGATCTAGAGCCTATCTCCTAGTCATGTTAGACAAAAAATAACATAAAGAACCAATCAACATAATGTATCTTGAAAGATATTATGCTTGAATTTGCATGATTTTCTTGCTCATGTGCTTGCTTACATGCTTGCTTGAATGCATGGCTATTTGGAAAATATATCTACCTAAAAACACGTGCTTGATTGCATGGTTTCCTAAGCTTGCTTATTCATACCATCAAGTCAAGAGGTCTACAATGATGCAATTATGATCCTAGCTATAAAAAAAGATAACTTGTATTGCATTTGTACTAGGCACCCAATGCTAGCAGTCCTCCGAGACCCATAATTTACTTGCCATTATTTCTTCTAGCACATCTTCTTCTACTTCTTTTCAAATGATGTTCTTCTCTTCTCTTCCCTTCATTGGGTTTAGTTATGTATGGTGTGATTATCCTTGGCCCTAATGACCTCACCATTTCCCTTTCTTTTGTTCCATTAGCATCATAACAATCTCCTTTGAAAGGCCTAATTAGATCATCATTTATACTTTTCTCTCCCATTATTCCAAATCATGAGATTCTCTCTTTGAATCTTGGTTTGGTTTATCAACTCAAAACTTAAAATAATCTAATCAAGAAGATAACTTATTTTTCATCACTTGGCTAGGGTCGAGGTCTTAATGGTTAGAGCATTAGGTCAATGGTAGCTTGAAAAGTTACCAATGATTTAATGCTCTTACAATATTTAGGAATATTTCCCTAGCCCTTCTTAGCATAATGTCTTCTCTTCTTATCATGTCTATCAAAGAGTCATAATCTAATCACAACTTCATATGATAACTTCATTAACATTTACTTCATTCCAGATTGATTAATAGACCATAGTGGGAGTCTAGCCTTATTAATCCACTATATTGTAGGTGTGCAATTCATTACAAGCCTACTGAGAAATTGATTAATAGGGTTAGTATTTCTGACTTGCTTTGTTAAATGAGCATGGGACCAATGTAAACCTATCACTTTAATTAATATAAAACTAGCATCTACACCTATAATTGATTATCTTGTCTAGTGTATCACCCAGGTCAGGAGCATCCTTGCACATACAATATCATGAAGCCTTGTAATTTATTACAAAGTGTGCCAGTTAGTGGATGCATGGTTCCTCCCACAATGGTTGGTACCCTTGACAACATACCTTCATAAAATCTTAATAAAATCTAACATCTTGCAATTAGTAGTGAGGCCCAACATGCCATCTAGGCAGATTGACATCTCCTATCTAGTATCTTGCAAACTCATAATTAAATTGTGAACATGTCGGTTAATGGATATGAGTTTCCAGTTTTCATGGTAGATACCTTCAGTAATTAATGTGGAAATAAACCCCAACTACAGTCTTATTCAGGTGCAAATAATATATAGGTATCAACATACCAAAATTACAAGCAACAACCATCCACTAAATTGACAATAGAGGCCAAAATAGGATGATTTGCTAAGATGCCATTAAACAAATTTATCAGGTTATAGATACCTAACTTAGAACATAATAAATTGTCCTAAGTGTCTAGAAAGCCACCTAAGCATCTAGAATGCATGTGGAATACTATTCTCACTTGTTTACAAATATTTATAAAATAATAAAATAATCTAAGCCTAATCCTAGCTAAACATTAAGTCACTAGAATGGGGTGTTGTAAGTGGGGCCCTCCCAAGTATAGCTCTCTCAAGTGGGGCACTATCAAGCAAGGCTCTCCCAAGTGAGTCACTATGAGCAGAGCTTTCCCAAGCAGGGTGTTGTTGAGTAGGGCTCTCCTAAGTGGGGCAATGAGAGTGGGGTTCTCCCAAGTGGGGTGTTTTTGCTTTCAAACACTTAGCCAATTCATGTTGATTTATACCCTTCTTTGTCTTCTACCTCAACTTGTGTGATGAATATCTATTCAAAGTGTGAGGGTAGTAGTGAGCTCCTATAATATAATATATGAAATTTATGATAAAATATAAATTGGTGAAATAATCAATGAAAAAATGGATTAAGAAGCTTTTTTAGTGGAGCATTATTGTTAAAATGGACACCAAATTATTATTACAAATGTTAATATTGTTAACAATGAAAATCATTGATGATTAAGAAGGTTATGAAAATCATCAAACATCTTACTCGTAATAACCTCTCTCCATCTTAAAGATAACACTCGTTGACTAGTGTTTGACATCAAGATCCTAGACACTATGACACATAGTATAACTATGAGGTGATCCAAATGTCCTCCCTAGTATGCATCTTTAACACATATCCCTGATTTAACTTTGGGATACCTTTATCCCTTTTCAATAGCTCCATGCAGGCCCTCTCATAACTCCCTATTTGAATAGAAGCCCCACAAATCAAAACTCAAAGGATATTTTATACATCCTCCAACATAATCATCATCTCCCTTGTTGATAGTTGAAATGTATTTGTCTCTTAGTACCATCTCTCTGCTAATATTGTGAGCAATGATTGATAAAAATCTACCTTCAACATAATTTCCATACGGTACATGTTGATTGCAACTAACATCTCGATGTTTGTATCATCAACTAGTTATAACATCACTCTTAAGACCTTGAGCTATTGCTCTTAGTAATCTAAAACTCCTAAACTCTACAAATCACAAGAAGAGCCCAAATAGACACAATTCATTGTATTTCCTAACCTTTTAATTTGCAACAATCAAAATCACTAATATTTTCAAACGTGTTGTCTTTCACAAGCTCTAGCAATGGAAAAAGTGTTGTTTGTAAAAGTGCTACTCGTAAAAGTGCTACAAAATGTAAAAGCACTGCTTTTTACAAAATATACATAAAAATGTCTCAAAATTTTACATTTTAAACTAGGTTTTGGGGCATAGTTGCAAGACCTATATTGATGCTCGAGCTTAAAATCCTTGTATTTCTTTCACTCCTTCAATTCTACTTATTACTTGTAGAGATCAATAGTGTTTTGTGTCTATCTTGTTTTTATTTATCGAGATTCATACTTATTTTATGCTTTTTTTTTGTATTGCAAGATTTATTTACTTCATTACCCTGCTAATCCTTGTTTCCTTTCTTATTCCCACATTTAACATCTCAAATCCATATTATCATTTAATTTTGCAAGCATTTATATCCATCTTGCACTTAATATTCTTTTGTTGTAGGCTTATTCAATATTCACTGTCATTCATGCATGTATCATTATTTTATTTGTTGGCATACAAATCTTATTGTCCACCTAATTTATTATTTCATGCTCCTATCTTGTTAATCTCTACTAGAGCTTACTTAATTTTAATTTTCAAGCATATGTGTATAGTTTATAATCACATTGGCTTTGGTTGTAGGCACAATAACATCATAGTTTAACAGTCCTTTTATTGGACTTTACAATCTTTTATTTGTTCATTTGTAACTCACTTATTGTCTTAGGATCTTGTTTATACATTGGATAGTCCTAATACCTTGCTCTTGTATTATATCATTGTCACATTGCCTTTCTTTCATCAATTCCCAACTATAATAAGGTTTTGTAATCCCCTTAGAGCCATTTGCATTTATTTCAGGCCTCTTTTCTTGCTTTTTAGGTGTCCATAGATCCCATTTGTAGGCATCTTAGACACTCATATATTGTTCCTTAATTTTATTTATCTTATTTCACTATCCTCATAATTTTTGGAAGATTTTGAGTCAATTTGGATTTTTTTTGTAAATCCCTAGGCATCAAGACATCATATCTTAAGGTTTTAATCCTTTTGTTGACTTTTGCCTCTCTATTTTACACAAAGCAAAAGCATTGGCAATATTTTTGATTGTAGTGCTTTTGCATGAGTAATTTCTCCTTCCAAATTTTGAGCATATTCCAATTTTATTTTACAAAAAGGGGGTTTGATCAATTTGACCAGATAGTCTCAAACTTATATCCAATATCTGCTAGTATTACCTACACCTTCAAATCAATCAACTTTAGAATTCCAAAAAGCAAATGATAAACTATAACACTTTGAGAAGAGGGATTTTAAATTCAAATAAATAGAATGCCAAATAACTTATCTTCAGGGAATTAATTTAGGATAAAGATATTATTTTGAAAATATTTATAGTTAACATTTAGATCCCATGATCACTAATCATCCCTTTCCACCAAATTTTGAGATACCTAAATTTCAAATGTACAATGGTAAACAAGACCTCGTTAACAATTAAGGTTATTTCAAATCGCTTGTAGTGATGTAACCCATGAAAAAATATTACTCCTTAGTATTTCCTAAAAGCCTTAGTGGCCTAGACTTAGAATGGTACTTCCAAATACCTTTCCATTCCATTAAGAATTTTAGAGAACTCATGGAAGCATTTGTTAAACAATTTTTAGTTTACATTGAAGGAAAGATAATCACAGATGATTTATATTAGCTTAAACAAGCTAAAATGAACATTTCACAAACTTCTTAGAGAAATGGAGAACCTCAATAGGAGTAATTCAATATATTCCCCCACCAAAAGAACTCTTACACATATTTATACCAAAACTTCATGAAAAATTATCTTATCCCTTAGAGATGACTAATATCACCTCTTTCAAAGAAGCAATAGATATGAAAAAAAGAGTAGAAGCTGATATTCTAAGATGAGGACAACTTAACTATAAGAAAGAAGAATAAAAATCTTCCCATAGTGTTATGAACCTGCAACTTGAAATATGAATTGAATGCAGAAAAGAATATTTGTTTGAATAGAATCAAAGTTTGTATTGAAAGGCAGAAACCCACAATATAATAAATTAATGTTCTTGGATGATCTTTGGAGCATCCTCCTTGTCCTATTTACATCTTATCTAAAAGGTGTGAATGGTGAAGGGATGTGTCCCTTTATAATACAATATAATATATAATATGATTAAGAGTTACGTTAGGAGGGTCCTAACATGCCACCCTCCTTTGAAAAAGCTTTGTCCTCAAAGCTGGAATTACAAAAATTGTTGTTGAATCTAGTGGAGCGTCTCCCACGTAGCATCCTTTGGAGGTAGACCTTTCCATTGAATCAATACCTCAGTGATGGTGCAGTTATGGAGGAAGTGCATACGTTGGTCTAGGATAGCTTCTGGTTCAACCATAATAGCTCCATTATCTAAAAATTCTGGAAGTTGAGTTTGCATAACGATGTTAGTGCCTATTACGGCTTTAAGACAAGAAACATGAAATATCGGATGGATTTTGGAAGATTCTGGTAATTCAATTTTATATGCAACAGGTCCAATACGTTGTAGAATTTTATAAGGGCCATAAAATTTTGGTGCTAATTTTTGCAACCTTTTTATTTTCAATGAAGTTTGATGATATGGTTGGAGGTAGAGAAATACCATATCCCCTTCTTGAAAAACCCTTTTCAGTCCGATTTTGGTTCGCTTGTTGCTTCATGCGATGTTGAGCGATATGTAGATTGTCCTTCAGAGTGTGAATGATATTATCTTGAGTGACCAGCTCCATCTCTACAGCTGGTACTTTTGTACTTCCTAGAAGATAAGAGGTTAGAGATGGGGGTGATCGGCCATTTAATGCTTTGAAAGGGGTCATTTTTATGGTTGTGTGATATGTGGAATTATACCACCATTCAGCTAGTGGAAGCCATTTAACCCAATGAAGGGGTTTGGTGGAAATAAAGCATCGGAGATAGATTTCTAAGCACTTATTGACAATTTCAGTTTGACCATCTGTTTGTGGGTGGTAAGCGGAGCTCATCCGAAGTTGCGTACCTTGGAGTTTAAATAATTCCTTCCAAAAATTACTAGTGAAAGTGGGATCACGATCACTAATGATAGTAGAAGGCATGCCATGTAATTTAAAAATATTTTCAAGGAAGATTTGAGCAATAGTACTAGCAATATAGGGGTGAGCTACTGGAAAAAAATGGGTGTATTTAGATAAACGATCTACCACCACTAGGATCATCATTTTTCCTATGAATTTTGGAAGACCTTCAATGAAATCCATTGAAATATCCTCCCATGTCCTGGTTGGTATGGGTAGAGGTTGAAGAAGGCCCGGTGTTGCTACTGTTTCACTTTTATTTCTTTGGCATGTTTCACATTCATTGACGAACTTCTTGATATCATTTTTCATCCCTCGCCAATAAAATGATTTAGTCACTCTTTTGTAGGTTTTTAGGAATCCAGAGTGGCCTGCAGTAGGTGTAGCGTGTAGCTCATGTAGAATATTTGGATAATAAACCGATGTAGGTGAGAGGACCCGACATTATTTGTAATGGAGCATGTTACCTTGCCAAGAGTAGTGGGGTTTACTCATGGGATTTTGTTGTAGCTATTGAATTATGGTGTGTATAGTAGGGTCCGCATACCATTCATCCTTGACTTGTTCGATCCATGTAGGGATGGGGTAGGAAAAAGCATGTAATTATGAAGATTCTTCGAACTTTCTGGAAAGTGCATCCGTAACCATGTTATCTTTCCCTTGTTTGTAGATGATTTCATAATCATAGCCTAATAGTTTTGTTACCCACTTTTGTTGTTCTGGAGTGGTTATTCGTTGTTCAAGAAGGTATTTTAGGCTATGGTGGTCGATGCGGATAATGAAATGTTTTCTAATAAGGTATGGTCTCCAATGTTGGATAGCATGGACCATAGCTAACATTTCTTTTTCATAAGTGGAACATGCTAAATTCTTTTTAGAAAATTCTTTACTAGTAAAGTCTAAGGGCTTCTCATTTTGCATGAACACAGCTCCCATTCCTAATTCGAAAGCATCGCTTTCAATAATGAATGGTTGGGAAAAATCTAGCATAGCTAGGACGGGGGTGGTACACATGGTGTTTTTCAAAGTCATGAAAGCTTCATTCACTTTTGGAGACCATATGAAGGCATTCTTTTTAAGTAGGGTTGTTAAGGGTGCTGCTATTTTCCCATAATATTTAAAAAATTTGCAATAATAGCCCGTTAATCCTAAGAACCCATGCAACCATTTTAGAGTTTTTGGAATTTGCCAATTTTCCACATCTTCAATTTTTTTGGGGTCTACTTTAACTCCTTCCTTGGAGACAATATGTCCAAGATATTCAATTTTCTGCTTTCCAAAGGAACACTTTGAGCACTTTGTGTATAATTGATTTTCTTCCAAGATTTTGAGTGCTTGTGCTATATGTGTTAAGTGCTATTCCCATGTCTTGCTATAAATCAAAATATCGTCAAAGAAAACTAAAATGAATTTTCAAAGGAAGGGAGAAAATACCTTATTCATAAGACTTTGAAATGTGGATGGAGCATTGGTGAGGCCAAAAGGCATCACCAAGAATTCATAATGTCCCTCGTGGGTGCGAAAGCAATTTTGGGTATATCGCTTTCCTTAACTCGAATTTGGTGGTAACTTGATCGTAAATCGAGTTTAGAAAAATATGCGGCTCCATTTAGTTCATCGAGTAGTTCATCAATGATTGGAATAGGAAATTTGTCTTTAATAGTTATTTTGTTGAGAGCGCAAAAATCCATGCATAGGCGCCATGATCCATCCTTTTTTCTTACTAGTATGACTGGCGAAGAGTAGGGACTTCTACTAGGTCGAATGACCCTTGCGCTTAGTAGATCTTGTACTAATTTTTCTATTTCTATCTTTTGTAAGTATGGATATCGGTAAGGTCTAATATTTGGAGGTTGGTGTCCCGGAAGTAATTGAATAACATGATCATGGCTTCATTGTGGAGGTAATCCCTTTGGTTCTTTGAATATTTTATCATGTTTATGTAGGAGTTCTATTAATTCGTGTGCCTCTGGTTGCTCTTCGATGGTGTTTTGCAAGGAAAATAGTTGGGCAACCATGCCTCTTCCTCCTTTTTGAAGAATATTTTCCATTCTATGGGAATTTACGATTTGTGTGGGACCTATTTTTAAACCTTGAATTGTGTATGTTTGGTTGTTTTGTATAAATTGCATCCATAACTCTTCAAAGTCCCATTGAATTTTGTTGAGCGTTCGTAGCTATTGTACTCCCAAAACAATATCACATCCTCCTAATGGTAGTACATACATATCTGCTTTCATGTTATATTCCCCCATCGTGAGTTTGATATTCTTGCATTTGCCTTTACATGCAATTTTTCCTCCATTGCCAATCATGACTTCGAAGTTATTACAGGGATATATAAAGCAATTAGCTTGTTTGACCAAACTGGGGTCTATAAAATTGTGAGTGCTACCAGAGTCTAAGAGCACAATAGAGTTTTATTTCTTAAAATACCCCTTTACCTTCATTGTTTGTGGAATCGAGTATCCTGCTGATGCATTAAAGGATATTTTTGTTTTATCTTCTTGCAATTTTTCTACAACCTCAGTTATTACTTCCACTTCTATGTCATCCTCCTCTTTAGGAGTGCAATCAACTGTGTCCAAAATATATAATTTCGATGAGATGCATTTGTGGTTGGGGGTAAAATTTTTGTCGTAGTGGAAACATAGGCCCTTTTCTTGTCTTTCTTTTAGATCTTCTTGGCTAATTCGTTTAATTGGCATGATCTTATTCAGTTTTTGATTGGTGTAGGTATTTGGTATTTTTCCTAAAAAAACTCTTCCTATTCACATTTGGTTATTGTTCTTCTCTTCTATCATTTGTGCTAATGCCACTGCATGCATCATATCAATAGGATTTTGTATTTGTACCTCCATTCTAATGTCTTATTTTAGACCACTAATGAAACAATTTTGGAAGAATGATGCATCTAGTCCTGTTGTAAGGTTCGCCAATTTCTCAAATTGTGCTTGGTATTCCCTTACGGTGGAGGTTTGCCGCAGTTTAGTGAGGGCTCCTATGAAGGCTTCAAATTTAGTGGGGCCAAATCACAACATTAAGTTTTTTTGTGAATTCGATCTAGGTGGGCGGACATTTTGTTTTCTCATACCATTGATACCACTGGGTAGCAATTTGCTCCAAGTGAAATGATACCATACGGACTTTCTGAATCTCCAGAATTTGATATAAGGTAAAATATTGGTTTACCCTATATATCCAATTTGTGGGGTTGCCTCCATCAAATTTTGGAAAATCTAGTTTTGTGGTACGGGGAAGGATTGATGTATGTGGTCCCCCTATTAATGTTTGTTGTGGTGGCATAGTGTTTTGTTGTCCATTTTTGCATGAACAGCAAATTTTTCTGTACTAAGTCCATGGAATGGGTTGTAGCATCCAATTTAGTGGATATATCTGTATTCGAGTTGGTGATGTTTATGGTTAGGTCTACTATTTTGGTAGTGATTTTATCTTCTAAATTGTCCTTCCAAAATGCCATTCCTTGCATCATGTCTCTCATTTCCTTGGAAAACTACGAGAGTTCTTTCGTAATTTCTTTTGAAACCTCTTTCGCAATCTCCTTTGTTGTGTCTTGAGATCGTCTTCCCTCAGCCATTTAGGGTGTGGTTGGTTTATAAGTGAGTTGAATATGCAAAAATTAGTTTTATCGAAAAAAATTGTCTATCTCCACCGCGTTTAATTTTCCGTACTTGCTGCTCTTTTTCACACTGAATGATATTTTCCTCGCTTGTACTCGCTGTTGGGGTTTTCTAACTCTAGTAATGCGTGATGTTATCCAAAAAATTTTGTATGCTACCTTTGTTGGTGACTGTTGCATACTGTGTAATAGTTCCGTCAGTAATGGTTAGAATGTGTGCTAAAAAGAAAACATTGTTGAGTAATGGCCTGTCAGTAACTAGAGCGAGGTGGGGAAACAATTTTAGGTCTTTTTAGCTCTGATCCAGTTGTTATGAACCTGCAACTTGAAATATGAATTGAATGCAAAAAAGAATCGCTATTTGAATAGAATCACAGTTTGTATTGAAAGGCATAAACCCACAATATAATAAATTAATGTTCTTGGATGATCTTTGGAGCATCCTCCTTGTCCTATTTACATCTTATCTAAAAGGTGTGAATGGTGAAGGGATGTGTCCCTTTATAATACAATATAATATATAATATGATTAAGATTTATGTTAGGAGGGTCCTAACACATATAAATACAAGATAATTTAATAATAAGCATATTTTAGGGGATGGTGTAGTTGATTTACACTAAACAAACAATGTAAATACAACTAAAACTGCTCCTCAAAAACTTGTATGATCAAAACAAGATAAACCCAAACATAAATTTATAAACATTGGTCAAACTCAAATCACCATCCTAAATATGCTCTTAATACAAAAAGTATAATTCTACCACACATTAGATCCTTAGACACTTCCAAAGATTTGCCCAATTGGTATCAACAAGAGGAGCATTATGAGTATCATTGCATTTATGGTCATAAAATTGATAGATATAATACTTTGTGATATATTATCCAAGACCTTATAAAAGCTGGAAATATTATCTTTAATCAGCAACCTTCCTCTAATCAAAATTTGGAAATATTTATAAATCCTTCACCAACCCATAACTAGAGAGGTGCTAATTTTTTAAGAACAATTTACCTAACTCATCCATCTTATGTAGTATCTCGACAATAGATAAGAAATCAAACTATAGAACCATATACACAACCACCATTAGTCCTTTCACAAAATGCCAAGACAAATTCCTCCAACAAATCATCTTTGGTCCTTAAATATCTTGAAGATAATCAAATTTCATTTAACTTTTGACAATAATTAGAGAGTATTCTTGTCAAGATATCCCTCTTAGAAATGCTAAGAACTTCATGAGGTCTATCCATATTTTCCACCTAATGATATCACCAATATAGTAGGCTTCACTGGAGTAAATAGTATTGTCCTAGCATTCTATGAAATTGACGTGCCTTTAAATGCAATGTCAAGAGATCTACCTCTTTATATAATGACCTATATTGGAGATAAACTCATCAAGTGGGATTTGGTAGATAATGGATCAACACTTAATGTTTGTAATGTAAAATTTCTTCAACACTTTAGATTAAGTAAGAAATATTTACATGAATATGACCTAATCACCATGGATTTTGACAATGAAGAATGGGAAGTTGCTATAACCATAACTTTACCTCTCAAGATAGGACCTTGAATTCTTAATACCTTTTTTTATGTTATCCCATGTGATGTAACTTATAATATTTTTCTTGGATGCCCTTGGATTCATGCTATGAAAGTAGTCCCTTCCACATTGCATCAATGTCTAAAGCATGAATATCAAGGAAGGGTTATTAAAATCCCTCCTAACCTAAAACCCTTTGCCTATTATGAACAATAGAAGCAAAACAACAAGGACTCAACCTTTTTCTATCACTTCAATCCATATTACCTTCAGAATCAAATAAAAATAATAATACATCTGAAGAGCCTCTTATTGATTTGAATGATGACCATCAATCCCCATCAAGAGAACAAAATAATATAATCAATCAAAACAAGGATCCATTTGTAGATCTAGTTAGCCTTTTCCTTTCCCCTCGTGTCATATACTTACCTAATAGAAAGGGATTAAAATTTTAAATAAGAATTTGTCCCTTTATTTATGTTGGTGCTACTCTTGATAAGGAAATTCATGGTGGTAATCCTCTTCCAACTAAACAATCATATGCTTCATACTACATGTCTCCTAAGTACCCCATTCCTAAACAAATGTTAGCTAATATGAAATATTAGGAAAAAAATTAGGATTTGAACAAGTCATTAAAGAGCTAATAGAAACCAAAGCATGGTTAGGACATTGTGGGATAGGATACATCCCTAATAAGAATTAACATTTACCTTTGTTGGAAGATGATGACAAAACTAGTTATACAAAATATTTGCATGGGTCACGAGGGGGTGATGAATATGAGAATGAGTTATGGTCCCTTCTTAGTACTAAGTCTCACAAAACCTTACACTTTGCTAGTGTCAATTTATTAACTATAGTCCACCTCAATCTGATATCAAATAAAATTAAGGAAGAAGAAAACTCATATAGTTCTTCTAACCAAGATGATACTTGCATAAGGGAATCTCTCACTTGAATATTAAGTCTTCCTTCCTTGCAACTACTTAATATAGAACAAACATCATTAAATCCTAAATAATTTCAATATCTAGGAGTATTACTTGCTCCCCTCAATTTGAAGATGAATCACAAATCTTAATTGAATAAACCATCAACATCAACATTAGTACTAAAGACAATCCTCAAATTCTAAAATTAGGCAAAGTCTTAACAAATAATGAACTCATAGAATACACTAGTTTTCTAAAATGATTTAGTGGTATTTTTGCTTAGAATTATATAGGCATGCTTGCTCTTGATCTATCTATGGTTTTCCATCATCTTGTTGTGCAACATGATGCCCAAATAGTCAAACAAAAATTTAGAAAAATTCACCCAAAGGTTGCCCTTCTAGTCAAAGATGAACTTCAAAAGCTTTTATATGTTGGCTTTATTAAAGCAATAGATTATTCAGATTCGATTTCCAATATAGGACCTATCACAAAGAAAGAAGGATCCATTCAAAATTTTATGGATTTTAGGGATATAAACAAAGTGTGCCCCAAATATGAATTCCCATTGCCAAACATCGATATGATAGTAGACTTTACTATCGATATTGAAATATTATCCCTAAAGGGTGGATTTTTAGGGTATAAGCAAATCAAAATTACCCTTGAAGACCAATCTAAGACTAGTTTCACTACAACTTGGGGCATGTTTTGTTACCAAGTCATGCCCTTTGGCTTGAATAATACCAAAGTAACATATCAAAGGGTAATGAATTATATTTTCAATGACCTCATGCATGATATTGTAGAAGATTATGTAGATGACCTCCTAGAACGTTACTTGAAGTGTGAAGATCATACTTGAAACCTACATCGTATTTTTGAGTGATTGTGAGAATACAAAGTTTTATTGAAACCCCAAAAGTGCATCTTTGGGGTAACATTAGGTAAATTATTAGGATTTGTTGTATCCCATCATGAATAAATGTGGATACCACTAAGATTTTAGTAATCATAGACATTACACCTTCCATAAATCTTACCAATATTTGTAGTCTTCAAGGTAAATTGCAAGCTAGTTGAAGGTTCATTTTGCAACTTGTTGATAAATGCCAACCTTTTTCTAAACTTCTAAAAGACGTTAAGTTCAATTGGGATGATGAGTGTCAAAATTCTTTTGAAGCTTTGAATACATACATTTTGACACCACCCATCCTCACACCTCCTAATAAAACCCAACCATTATTGTTATGTGCAAGTACTACTAATCATTCCCTTGGGGCTCTGCTAGCTCAATATGATGATCAACATTGAGAAAGGGCCATCGATTATATTAGTAGAACATTGGTAACATACAAAATTTATTCTTAGTAGTTGTATTTTCTTCTCAAAAGTTAAGACACTATATGCATAGTGAAAAGACTTGTGTTATAGCAAGGGTAGACCCTCCACAATATATAATGTCAAAACCATATCTCTCTAGACAAATTGCCAAATAATTTATTGCTCTTACCGATGAGTTTGACATTGAATTTATTAGTCAAAATCAATTAAAAGGACAAGTAATCATATATCAATTAGCCATAACACCTTTAGATTCCAAACATCTGTTAACCATAAATTTATGTGATGAAGTATTTTATGCCATAGATGCATAAGAACCTAAATCATAGACTTTTTATTTTAACGATGCTTGATGTAGAGACATAATTATCTTAGTTACCCTACAATGAAAATTCATACCTTTGTCATTCAAACTTCAATTTTTATTCACTAATAATATGACAAAATATGAAGCACTCATTTTAGGGCTTTGAGCCACACTAAGTCTAAAGATCAAGACATTAGCCATCTTTGGTGATTCCCAATTGGTTTTCAACCAAATTAAAAACATTTATCAAACCAAGGATGATAAATTAAAACCATATAAGGACATTGTAGACAAATTAATTGCTTCCTTTGACAAAATAACAATAGAAGCCATCCCACGATCTAGCAATCATCATGTAGATTCCATGGCTACAATTGCATCCCTTATACCTTTAAAATTAGAAGATGAGCAAGCTTCTCCATCATACAACTAATAAAAGATCCAACAACATTATAATCCGTCCAACAACCCCTAAAAGTTTGCACCATTGAATCTACTTCATCTTAATAACCATGGTATCAAGACACCTTTAATTTTTTGAAAGATGACATATTACCTGAAGGATTAAATGGGCATGAACACAAACATTTCAAGCAATGAGCCTGCAATTATGTCATCATAGGAGATATTCTCTATTGACGCTCTTTCTAGGGTATAATCCTTATATGTATTAGATCAAATAAAGCATAAAAAATCATTACAAAAGCCCATGATGGGTCATGTGATGGACATTTAAGTGACTTGTCTACAATTATAAAACTCCTTAGGATGGGTTACTATTGGCCATCTATGGAAAATGACGCTTGCAACTCTATTAAGAAGTGTGACAAATATCAACGACATGATAATCTTATGCATTCTCCCTCTCAAGAATTAGGACCAATCATATTTCCATGGCCTTTATCTATCTAGGGTCTAGACATAATAGATAAAATCAATTTTTATCAAATAGACATAAGTTCATTATCATTTCCACTAGGTATTTTACTAAATGGATCAAATCCATACCATTATATTCTACCAGTAGGATTCAAATATCAAAATTCATAGTTAATCAAATTCTTTATCGCTAGGGTAAACCATATGTCTTGATCTTTGATAACAATAAACCATTTAAAAACAAAGAGGTCCAACAGGTCAATATACGTAAAAAATTCAACAAAAATTGTCAATTGTCTATTATCCTTAGGAAATGGTCAAGCATAATCATCTAACAAGACATTGATTAAGATACTTAAGATGGATCAATAAAAATGATCGATATTGACACTTACAATTATATCATGCCTTGTGGGTGTATTGTACTAGTGTTCAAACTCCTATAGGTGTAACACCCTATACCCTAGTTTACTGTATCGAGGCAATTTTCCCCTTTGAGTTTGAAATCCCTCCTTTAAGAGTCTTAATACAATATTATTCTATAGGATATGAATATCATCTAGGTCACCTTCATTAATTTGAGCTCTTATATGAAAAATGCATCAATGCCCTAGAGCACCTGCAAAATTACCATAATAGACTTTGATGTGTCTATCCCAAAAGGGTACTATTGGTCATAAATCCAACCTAACGGTAAGGCAAGGAACGAATAGTTTGATGCACCCACAAAGCTGCACCAACATTGAATGGCCGCACAATCGAGGAAGGTGGGAAGGTCGATCTTTGGATAAGGTTAGTTATTAAAAGGGGGAACTAGCTAGCTACCTACAAATTAGAGGGAGAAAAGGGAGAGAGAAAGGAATGAAAGGAGGTCATAACTAGAACTAACAAGGATGGGTTCAATCGCATCAAGACACATGATTCGCCAACCCTACGAGAGGAAACACAAGCACACCACCTAACAGATCAACCAATTGTGCCCCTACTAGATGCTCGACACCAGCGGATCGAAGGCAAATTCCAAAACTAATGGATGGGTGCATGAAATCCAAGATGTAGAATTAGAGAACTCCCATATGATCAACTTTAACAAAAATAAACTCCAATATGAATGTGAATTCCAAAATCACCAAGCGAAGCCCACGAAATCCAGATAGCAAAATTAAATGAGAACACTCAAATGACCATTGCAGAAATAAATATTAGGACACACATACACATGAAACAAATTGCAAGAACTCTAGTCAAAGACCAAATAATGGCGTACTTGTATTTACAAAATGGAGAATACTTTGCATATGAATTATAATAACTATAGAGCCACCCTTTGGAATGGCTAACATTCCAATATTTATAGAGATTTTACAATAAATTCAAATTCCAAGTATGAATGGTGTTAGACAAATTTTTTTTGTTGAAGCAGACAGGCGCTCAGCTGGTACACTACTCCTCCAAAGAATGGTGATCATCTGGAAGGGGGGTAGATCCTTCTGTATGAATTTGGTCCTTCGATCACTCTAACATTCCTGCTAGGCATTAAATTCTTATCTATTTTACTCCTTTAATCAGGTAATGAGCCTTCAACCACATGAATGGATAGTTGACATTAATTATCTTGGAGACCACGTATTTCAAATTACCACCTTCCCACCCATGGAGAGTCTGTACATGGGAAATTGAGATCATTAATGCACCATCCTTGGGATTCCCAATGCTAGCGGTGATTATGGTATCAGGCGGAGGATTGGGCTCTTTCTTATTCATTCGCTCCCCAAATTTTTGCTCGATGTAACTTAGTGGGGTGGGAAATTGAGCTTAACTTTTAGTTGTTGCTCTCCCAGAACTTGACCAAAGCCATATATTCAATCGAGGTTTCGTCGTTCTCTAAAACTCTACCTCCGTTGGGATGGGTTCTTTAGGCAGGTATAAAATATATCTGCTCAACTATTGGGCAGGATTTTGGGATTCACCTTTGTTGCTTATTCACCCAGTTATCTGCTCGATCTCAAACTTGAGCGAATTCTTCGTCTTATGTGGCCCTGGTAGAATTTTAAGATTGCTCTTGACTTGGTGGTCGCATATTCTTCCACCCGTTCAATATTTGCTTCCTCCATCTGCCTATCTTTAGAAATATTTCCCACCCATCAATGCTAGGGTTCAACTCCAAAATTTAACCATTTTTATAGGCCATTATATTACTCAAAAGAGTGGGTGAAAGGATGCAAAATTTCACCTACAATACTGGCGACTTACAAAGGTTTTTCACCTGTGGAAAAGAAGACCCAAGTAGAGGTTTTGAGGCAAGTAACACTTTTGAACAAAGAAATGGGAAGAGGAAAAGGACAAGAAAGGATACATACAACTACAACTAGACGAGACCGCAATACAATGGAGGAAGAAGGGTGGAATGGAACAAATAACAAGATGAAACATTACAATGGGGAAGAAAAGGAAGACCATCAATGAAAACAAGCAAAATGGGAAGACAAGGGGAAGACGACATGAGAGGAGAAAGGGAGGAAGAAGAAAAATGGATAAGAGGAGAAAGGAAAATCAATCTAGGGTCTATTATATGGAATTAATAGGATGAATACAAAATTCCACAAAACATCCCCATGAATCGTAAATTCCTAAACAAACCCCACCATGCACCAAAATAATTTCAAAAGCAGACAAATTGCTAGGGGAATTTACCTTTCTTTCCATAGCTCTTATTCTTAACACAGACTAGCAAGGACCTTCTTTTACCAATTGTTATCCACCATGAAGCCACTCTATTTTAGAAGCTTTTGGTGGCTTGAACTTTCTGACCATCTCTTCCACTATGGATGAGCTCTTATTTATAACACATTTACCCTCCTTTGAGTGATCTTGATATATGTTGGATCATGTAGAGAACTTCCACATGGTTTTTAATTTCCAAGGGCATGATGTGAGGCCTTGGTATTTTCTGGATGTATCCTTTGGTCTACGGGGTCACAAAAATAGACTACAAAGAAGGAAAGAAGAAAACAAGGAATAAACAGGAGAAGTAGGATGAAAGTGTTACTTTTTCAAGGCATAATCTGGGAAATCCTTTCATGCTTCTCAATTCACAACCACTAGCGCCTTGGCTAGATAGGAATTTATTACTGGAGTGCTTTCCTTGCAAGCCACAAATAATATGACAATGTCTCCTAAGCCACCATGCTTACCACACGGTTTTGTTTACTTACCATAAAATTTTGGCATGCCAAACACGCTTGATTCAAGGATGCTTGTAAAAACCACCCTATGAATATGCAATGATCAGACCAAATTACATTGTATTTGAGCCTTTGCTTGTACTGCCTCTAGCACCATCTGCGTTGGCTCATAATTGTGATTAAATTGTAATTCATTTTTTACTATGCCTAAGCACTTTGATACTCAGGCTATTAAAACATGTAGTGGCAGTTAATTTTGCCATATCATTCCACCTAGCCAATGACATAATGTTAAGGAGCTAACTCCAATTCTGCTCCTTTTTTAGACTAACTCACTATGTCAGTCTTGTTATTCGCTCCCCCATTAGCATTGAGCTTTGGTCTTGGCTCCATACTTTAATGGTGTCATCCCATGAATCTGATTGGATCGAGGGTCAATATACTGCATTATGGATGTCATGGCATTCTTCTCCCTTCGATGGCTCTTCCATTGTACATAGCACAAGTTACTCGTAAGGGGAAGGTGTGCAGGACTGTTGTGACCACAACTTCCCTATTATCATCCTCTCAGCTTTGATGGCCTTCTCATAGAGTTGAGGAAATTTATTTTCCCCACATTGATGCAGGAGGAGATCCATATCAGGGCTGAAGACCCAGATGTAATAGAGATACACTTAGGTAGAGGACGGGAGGAGTTGACAAGAGATTTTTCTCTAGCTCTTCTCAAAATGGATGTTGAAGTTTGCAACACTTTCAAGAGGGTTCCTCTTGATAAATGTAAATAAAGTTAGTTTTTTTAGGATGTCCTCAAGTTTGCCAATCATATCCAGGAGAGGCTCAACCAAGTCTACCCATGCGATGATGCTCCCTTGCTGTAAGGTTTTGTACCAAAGCAATGCTCTATCTTTTAGAGAAATAACAAGCAACCTGATTATCACATATTCATGCATGATATTGTGAAGGACATCCAAGGAAGCCACATTCTCAAGGTGCTCCTTCACAACTCCTCTAATACCATCAAATTTTGGTAGGATATTTAATGCAGTATTAGGGATGTCATGCAGATGGGGAAGATTGAGGTGCCAAGATCATTCTAGCTAGAACAATTTGGTTGAGCCATTGAAGAATTGGTCCTTCAAAGCTTATAGATCCTATCACTAGGTTGGATTCAAAGTTGCCAAATGAGCATACTTTATCCACCCATGAGGTCAAGACTGCTCATAAAATATTGAGTCCTCCAGGATATTTAGATCTTTTGAGGTATATTGAAGAGGCAAATGACCTCAAGATATGGATATTTTGTACAAGGGTGTCACCAGATGATTTTGTAAGATATGGGTAAACCAGAGTGTCACCAGAATCTGATTTTCTAAAGCACAAAGATCTTTTTGGATCCTAAAGCAGAGTTGCCAGGTTCTACTTCCCTTTTTAAGACAACTAGTCAAAGAGGACCTGGTTCACTATGAAGTAGAGTCACCAAGTGAATAGAAGGATACTGTAAAAAAGAGCTTCACCAGACTTAGAATAGGAAATGAGACCTTTCGGTCCCACCGAGCTTGCCAACAAATGCATTAGGCTATCCATTCCCTACCTTATTGTTAGGCTTTATTTATGACCAACATTGAACGTCCACCGTTGTTGGGGAAGGTGGGGCGATCGATCTCTGAAGAAGGCTATTCCTTAAAGGGGATCCTAGCTACCTACCTAAAAATTAGGAGGGAGTAAAGGAGAGTAAGAAAGGAATGAAAGGAGGTCGTAGCCAGAACTAAAAAGGATGGGTGTAACCATATCAAGACACATGATCCACCAACCCCACGAGAGGAAATACAAGCACACCACCTAACAGATCAATCGGTGGCACCCCTACCTTATGCTCAACATCGATTGGTCGAAGGTAAATTCTATAATTGGCATATGGGTGCATGAAATCCATGATGCATAATTAGAGCGCTCTTATCCGACCAGCTTTAACAGAATTAAACCCCAACCCGAATGCGAATGCAAATTCTAGAACCATCGAGTGAAGCCCACAAAATCTAGATAGCATAATTAAATGAGAACACTCAAATAGCCATCACAAAAATAAACATTAGCACACACATACATGAAACAAATTGTAAGAACACTAGTCAGAGACCAAACAGTGGCATACTTGTATTTACAAAATAGAGAAGACTTTACATATGAATTGTAATAGCTACAAAGCCACCCTTTGGAATGGCTAGCATTCCACTATTTATAGAAATTTTACAATAAATTCAAGTAGATAAGAAATTCATTATTGAGAGAAGCATGAGATTCTCTCTTATTGTATGCATTGTATCTTGCATGGATGTATGTGGTTGCATTTTGCATGTTAAGTTGCATATGCATTATCATGAGTTGTCTTGATCCCTAGACTTTTATACAAGTTCGAGGAAAAGATCTACCAAGAGGAAGACCTTGAAAGAGAAAATGGAACTAGGGACCCATTTTATGTATTTATGTATTTGAAGGAGTACTTGAAAAGATTATGTAATTGAAATTATGCAAAGCATTTGATGAAGAAAAGTGATGTTATTCTTTATGTCAAGTTATTGTAAATTTGGAAGTGAAGTAATTAGAGGAAAGATGTTTTCCAATTACTTTTGTTATATTTTTAAAACTTGAACAAAGAATGAAAGGATTAAATGTTATTGATTTCTTTCATGAAGTATTTGAATGCTTAGTTATGAGAAAATGGGAAAGAATGAATTAGAGTTCAATTCATGGGTGATGGATTATAATGTTCTAGATGTTGTTCATTCTTTCTTAATAAAATAAAGGAATTTCTATATGTTAGTATTATGGATGAAGTATTAAAATCCTAGTTCTAGCATGGTGTTATATTTAAGCATGTTATTTTTGTTACAGTACTTCAAATCCTTTAATGGAAAAAATGTTATTATTTTTTATATTATGTATAATTCTTGGGTTTAGGAGGGGGTTCTTGTGCATGTTTAGAGTCATATTAAGATCCTCGAGTCAAGAAGGTAACCCAATACTAGAAGAAGTTGCAATGATGCAATAACCAGGAAGATGTGAATCCTGGAAAGAGTTGTGATGATGCAATAGCTAGACATTCGCTAATCTGGAAGGAGTTGCGAGATGCAATAACCAGATAGTTGTGGATGATACACCTTGAATGGTGAGACTAAGGTGTTCCACAACGATGAGGTCTTTAGATTTTTAATCACAAACAATATAGTGGTGGCACCTTGAATGGTGAGGATCAAGTGACCATGTTCATTACCAGGTGAGTGGTAATGGCCTTAGTTAGCCCACAAAGGTGTGGTAACTAAGCACTAAGGTATTATGCCAAAGTAGACCTCCATAAGACTTATATAAGGTTAGGGTAAAGGCATTCCCTTTAAGTGTTATGGACCTTGAATAATAATCCCTACATCGTGGTCAAGTTGTCCTATACCGGTGAGGGTATAGGAAAATTTGGGGGACCATTATTGGTGTGTTGGAGATTTTGAGTCAAAGTTGTCATTGATGTCAAGAAACGAAGTTGTCATTGATGTCAAGGAATAAGCTACTGTTGATGTAAAAAGGTCAAAAGGAACAATGCAAAGGTTAATGGCAAAAGAGCTTCATAATATTTTTAATATTATGTGGAAGCATAAGTTTAAAGGTTTTTATTAAAACCATGTTTTGGAAAAATAAAAGGTTTTCCTTAAAACCAATGATGGCAAAAATAAAGGATTTTTTTCATTAAAACCATGTGGGAAAGTTGTAAGGTTTTTCTAAAAACCAAGGAGGCCCTAAAGTTTGGTTTAAAATGCCAAAGTCCATCCTTAAAAGAATTTAATTTATTATATTTAATAAATAATGGCCAAAGTCTAATGTTGGGCACCGGTTCTTTCACGTACATTTTCGATGTCTCCCTCCGTCGACTTCATCGCGTGCATTGTCGATGTCTTCCTCCATCGACGTGGGAGCACATTGGAAGGCATATGGCATATATATACCATAGCCTTTCCAAAGGTAAAATTATCCACCTGATTCGCTAAAGACTATCACATGCTATTTCGTGTGCATTCCTCGCGGTAGTAACTTTGTGCAACGCGTTTCGCAGAGCGTGGGTGAAGAAGCCATATTTTGGCTCCTGTGTTTTAGAAGGTCAAAGCACTAAAGGCGCTTGGAGGATCTAATAGGAGCACATGGTTCCACTACGTGGAAGCCGCAGTCAAGGTGCTAGTGGGAGAGATGCGCTCGGTTCGACTCATGCACATGCCAAAGTGGTAAAGCTTTTTAATTATTAAATTTAAAATTTACTTAGGCTAAAGTTTGTCTTAGGAGAAATAAAGGGAATGTTTTTTTTGGGAGTTTAGCCTAAGTTAAAGAGAACTTTTATGAGTTTTATGAAAGGTGTTTTTTGAGATTAATTTGTGGGTAAAAATCTTATTACCTTAGAGGAAAGGAAAATTATTTATTGCATTATTTTTCAAAAGAATTATTATTATTATTTTTTTGTGGAAAACATCCCAAAAGGGATGCCACTTTCGGGTAAGACCCAAGGAGGCAGGGGTATCCATTCCGCCAAAAACACCCAGGACTCGGACCTGGCCTACCACCTTTGACATACTCAAGGAGCAAACAAACACACAAAACAAATTTAAAAATAAGTAAATAACAAAAAAAATAAAAAAATAAAATAAAAAACATGCTCCTTGAGTGTGTCAAAAACAAAAGCACAACCAAACACGCACAATAAGATAAAAGAAACCACAACACAAACCACATAGAAAAACACAAGAACCACATAACAAAACACAAACAAGACAAAAACAACAGAACACTACAAAGACATAACCCAAAAAAAACATGGAAAATAAACACAACCAAAACCTAATTTTTTTTTAAAAAATAAAATAAAAAACAATCAACAACAAACAAAAAACAAAAACAAAAAACATAGAAAACACTCACACATAAAAATATGAAATAACACGATTGCGAGCGGGGAGGGAAGAAAGTAGAGAGGGGAGGGCTCTGGTCCCTCCCCTGCTCCCCCTCCCATGGCTCCTGGTTCCTGCCCAGTCCCTGGCTCAACCCAGGTCATCCCTCCCGGGGAGTGGTTGTTTGCAGATGATCTCCTGGAGGGAGATCCTTCTCCACTATCTGCGCCCCCCCCGGTCGGCTAGGGTTTCCTTGGTTGTTTTTTCGGATCGGTGCTTCCCAGGGATCCCTGTTTGGTTGGGGATCCCTTCCCTTTTTCCCTCAGGCTTCCCCCTAGGGTTTTTTGCAGGTTATTCACGTGGATCTGGTCCCTTGCGTTTCTCGGTGCGGTGGAGGTGATGGTTTAGGGTTTGGACAACTTCCCCCTTTTCTTGTTCCTGGATCCCATCCCTGTGATCGGTTCCTCTTCCCGCTCGGGATTCCTGGTCCCTAGATCCATGGTCCCTTCTCTTGTTCTTTTTGTTTTTGGGGGATCCTCTTCTTTTTTCTCGGGTCGGGTTCATTGTGGTGCAGCTCTCTGGTCGCTTCTCGATGGGCTGGATTCTCTCTGTGCTGGCTGTCGACTTCCTGTAGGATGGCTCTCGCTGAACGATATGTTTTCCCGGTGGGCGGGATGGTTTCTCCACAGGGTGGGATCCGCAAAATCCGTCGGTTTTCCCGCGAGGCGGGATCCTTTCTTTTCTGCTGGTTTCCCGAATGGCGGGATTTCCCTGTTGCTTCCCGCTAGGCGGGACTGTTTGTGGTGGTTTTTACTACTTCCCACGAGGCGGGATTTTATTGTAACGGTTTTTCTTTGCTTCTTGCTGGGCGGGATCTTCTCGATGGTGGTTTTTGGCTACTCCCCGCTGGGCGGGATCTCCAAAACTACTTTCTTTCTTATTTGTTTGTTTCCCGGCGAGAGGGATTGTTTCATGCTTACTGTTACCGCTGGGTGGGATTTCTGTTTTGGTGTTCAGTTTCAAGGGATTGATGCCCTAGGCCCATTGCTTATGTAATCAGGTTTTGGGATCCTTGTTAAAACCCACTTTAAATACAAACACTACTTACCAAAAAAAAAAACATGAAATAACACAAACAAAGAGAAACCCAAGAACAAGAACGAAAAAAACACAAGAACAATAACAAAAAACATAAAAAAAAAAAACAACAAAAACACAAGAACAACAAAAAACAACACAAAGAACACAAAAACAAAACAAAACAAAAGAACCCACCCACCTTAAAAAACAAAAAAGAAAAAAAAAATTGAACAAAACAATGACCTATCTAGACCAGAAGACTATTAAGGCAAGAATCAACAGAGGAAACAAAATAAAGAATAGAATGAGCTAGGGAACTAAAAAAAAACTGAATGAACCAAAGAGAAGCAAAAAAAAAAAAAACAAGAAGAAACTAGGTACCTTCAAAACTGGAGCCATCCAAAGAAATGATAGAAAGAAGAGCTTCCCTAATTTGAGAAGCCCACCATATAGGAGGGTGGCCATAACAAGTAAGATCACCTTTGTCCAAAGCCCAATTAGCTAAAGCATCAACACTCTTGTTTTGATCTCCGACCACATGATTGTAATCAACTTTCAAAAATCCCATCTGGATTAACTGAATCTTCTCAATAATTATTTTTATTCTCCAATCCACCTTATGATTCTTAGAAGGAGTCTTCAAGAGATTAATCATAAGTTGAGAGTCGGACTCAACTAACACCTTTTCCCATCCAACCTTAGTAGCCTCTCGAAGGCCTCTAAGGATACCATACCCCTCAGCAAGGTTATTGGAAAGAATACCCAAATTCTCGAGCAAAAGTAAAAACCAGGGAGCCATATGAAAGTCTACCAATTCCTCCCACACTAGCTTTTCTAGGGTTCCCTCTAGAGGCTCCATCGGTATTGACTTTTCCAAAATCCTTAGGAGGAGGTTGCCAATTTCTAGTCCTATCCATCTTACTAATACTCACATTCCCTTTAAGTTGGTTTCCCTTAGAAGATTTAATCTTCAATCTTTGCATCACTTGATCCCATCTTTGGTGGGAGTTTTGGGGGTGATTAAGGAGTTGATGGACTGATTCAACTAAGTTGGCTATGGTCTTTTGCCAAATATAGTGAATATCCTTCCTATCTTGATTAAAAATTTGGTTGTTCCTTTCATTCCAAATATTCCAAAGAAGAATGGTAGAACCCATCCAAACTAACTACCTAATAAAATGATCAACACCCTCTTGATTAGGCCAATCCCTCCAAAGTTGTTCAAAAGTAAAAAAATTGGACCACTATAAGCCAAGTAAAGTGGCCATTCTCCTCCATAGCTCGAGAGGCTAAAGTACACTCAATAAAAATATGGTTGATATTTTCTACATTCTCTTCACACATTTCACATCTAAAAGGGCCATGAAAACCACGCTTCATAAGTTGCTCACCAATAAGCACCCTACGATGCAATAAAAGCCAATTAAAGAACCTCACCTTAGGCCAGAGCTTTTGAGCCCACAATCGAGAAAAGATGTCAGAAGAATGGTTGGGATTATTATGGCATAAGGTCAAATAACCTTGAGCAACTGAATACTCACCCTTAGTAGTGTTGTTCCATCCAAAACAATATTTTTCATGGGACCAAGAGAGGGATCTCATATGAAGGATGCCTTGGATATCTTGTCTTTGCCTTTCTGGGATTTGAATAGGCTAGTCCTCAATAGGGATCAAATATCTACCAACCTTTGAATTACCAGTATGGTACCGACAGTAATTAGCCACCTTTATCCAATTAGCTCGGTGAAGCTCCTCCATCCAAGGCCTCCAATCAGGAAGCCGAGTTATCAAAGGCTTGTGACCATCCCAAGAATCTGTCCAAAAATTTGCATGTTGACCATTATGAATGATCCAAAATAATTTTTTCTTTATCAAATCCTCACCGGTCTTAAGAAGCTGCTAAAATGGGAGAACCTTTGGTAGGAAGTTGATAGCGAACAAGGTCTTCGGGACTTTTGTTCTCGGCATATTTAGCACGAAGATTATTGGCCCAAAGAGCATTGGGGTTATGCAACATCCTCCAATATAATTTAGCAGCTAAAGCTTTGTTGTTATTAATTGAAGACCGAATCCTAACCCCCCTTCACTCTTAGGAAGACATAAAGTATCCCATTTCACCAAGGCCCATTTTCTTTTCTCCTTAGTACCACTCCAAAGGAAACGATGACTGATTTGATCCAATTCTTGAAGAACAACCTTTGGGATATTCAAAACGGAAGAAACATAAATAGGAATAGCTTGAAGGAATGATTTTACCAAGGTGATTCTACCCCCAGAAGAAAGCCACTTGTTGGTCCACTTTCCAATTTTCTTCTTGACTTTGTCCAACAACCAATTCCAATCTTTATTTTTCTGCCTTTGAATATTTATGGGAATACCTAAATAAGTGATTGGAAGAGAGGTCTTCTTATATCTTAATTTATCCAAGACCATGGATTCCTGTCTAGCGGAAGCGGTGAAAGAAAATAACTTTAGATTTGTCTTCATTGATCAAGCGCCCGATAGCCTTAGAAAAACAGCTAATGATTTGCTTAATATTAGAAGCTTCCTTAAGCGTAGCTTTACCTAAAAGAGTAGAGTCATCCACAAATTGAAGATGAGAGATAGGTCTAGCTCCATGAGCAATGGTAACTCCCTCAAGGGTTTTGTTTTCCCTCTTTTTGGTTATAGTCCTACCCAAGCATTCAGCAAGAATGATGAATAAATAAGGGGATAGCGGGTCACCTTGCCTAATACCTCTGGAAGTTGGGAATGACTGAGAAGGCCTGCCATTGATAAGAACTAAGTAGGAAACTGAAGAGATACATCCCATAATCCAATCCATCCAATCCTTAGAGAAACCAAATTGCCTCAAAACTTTGATAAGGAAGTGCCAATCCACTCTATCATAAGCTTTGGATAAGTCTAACCGAATGAACATGGAAGGAGAATTTTGCATATCCATGGAATGGATGGCTTCCTAAGCAAGAACTATCTCATCTACTATTTGACGTCCTTCCACATAACCCCCTTGCTCTGGGAAATAATCTTATGCAAAAGAGGCTTCAACCTTTCTGCCATGATTTTAGTAATGATTTTGAGAAGAACATTACATAAAGCAATAGGTCTAAAAGCTGAGATATGATCAACCTCTTGAGCTTTTGGAACAAGAGTAATATAAGTTTTATTGATAACCTTCAAAATTTCTTTGGCTTTCCTGGCTTCTTCCACCACCTCTAATAAATCAACATGAAGGATATCCCAGAACTCTTGGTAGAACTCAATGGGAAAACCATCGGGACTCGGGGTTTTCCCTTTTTGCATTTTAAAAACTACTTGTTGAAGCTCATTGATAGTAACGAGAGCGAGTCAAAATAGAGTTCTCCTCGGAAGTGATAAGAGAAGGGATTGCTTGAAGAACATTTTGTTGTGAAGCTGAGTCAAGAGGAGTAGCAACAAAAATATTGGAAAAGTAATCAACAACAATAGAGTTCATGCCATCCCAAGTATAAACAACATCCCCAGAATCTGATTTTAAGGAAGAAATAAAGTTGTGAGATCTTCGAGCTAGAAGAGATTTGTGGAAGAAATTTGTGTTTCGATCTCCTTCTTTGAGCCATTGAATTCTAGATTTTTGCTTCCATAATATTTCTTCTCTTTTTTCCCATTCCTCTAACTGAGTTGTGAGTTTAATTTCATCTGCACTTCTCTTCTCTGTGAGGCCATCTAAATGGATTTTCTTATTCAAATTTTCAAGATGAGCAATAACTTCATTTTTTTTTTTATGAACATCCCCAAACTCTTTCTAGTTCCAAGTCTTGATTTTGGATTTAATGTATTGCAGTCTTTTGGCAAAACAAAACATCTTAGTCCCATGCCTAGGTTTACCTTCCTTCCACCATTGTTGCACACGAGGTCTGAAGGAAATGTCTCTAAGCCACATTAATTGAAAATGAAAAGGAGAGAAACTCACATTGGTTTTCCACATTTCCACCATGATTGGCCAATGATCCGAACCAACATTATTAAGAGTCTTCACTTTAGGAATGTGACCATGGATTAAGAAATTTTTAGAGAGCAAAAACCTATCCAATCTCTCCATTATACAAGCTAAGCCTTGCCTTATGTTAGACCAAGTCATAAGGCCATTATCTGGTTGGATATCCACAAGATGGAGGTTTGCAATATATTCACTCATGAGGTCAGTGCTTTTGTCCAAATTTCTATTTCCCCCCTTTTCTCATCTAGAGAGAGGATGGTATTGAAATCTCCTCCGATCAAGATCCAAGCTTTAGGAAAATGAGAGATAATATGAGTAATATCCTTCCACTTTCTTCTTTTTTCCTCCAAAGAAGTCGGAGCATAAACAGTAATGCAGAGCATAATCTGGTTGGAATGTCTACTTTGAATAGCTATAGCCAACAAACCCCAACTCGCCAACCATATGGTGAATAACTACCTCTTTTGGGTCCCAAAGACAAGCAATGCCACCCGAAGTCCCTTGGGAGCCGAGGGAAACCACTTTTCCGGATGGCCAAATTTTACTTGGCAATTAAGTCCATATCCTCCATTGACATCTTTGTTTCTTGAAGGAAAACAAGATGTGGATGATTTATCTGAATCATTCTTCTAATTTCATTTTGTTTTGAAAGACTCCCTTTGAGTCCTCTAATATTCCAAGTGATGATCTTCATTAATACCGGGGCTAAAAAAGTTGGGAAGGGCATTAATCTTACCTTCCTCTACAAGCTTTTCACCTTCTTTTACCATATGATATTGATTGGTCTTGCGACCTACTTTTTGATTAGAATCCATCTTCAATTTTTTTTCCCTATTTCTTGACTTATTCCAATTGAATCTGAGATGGCTTCTAACCTTGAAGAATGCTCGTACATAGCCAAAATTTTACTAGATGGTTCAACGGAGTCTATATTGGGACTTGCATTATTTGAAGTTTTGACATTTGAAATATTGTTTTTCTTGTGTAAATTTTCTCCTTTTTTTCTGTTGAAAACCTTTGATTTGTTGGTTTGTCTCCGAGTTCTTCCCTTCATATTTAAATTGTGTTTCTAAGATTTCAGTTTCCATTATTTCCTCTTCCTCACTTGGGACATCATTTGTGGAAAGGATTTCAAACATATTAGCAAATGACTTTGATTGATCCTTCATAACTGGTTTTTTTTTAGTGTTCTTCTTCTTAGGTATTTGGAAACTCTGTTGAGTTTATATCTTCTTTCTTTTGATCAAGAATTTTATTTGGGCAAGCATTGGCCAAATGACCATATTCATGGCAAATTCTACAATGAAAAGGAATGTTCTCATAGTCCACTACTTGCTCCCAAGTGTCTTCCCCAAATTGTAATGTGATCTTTTTAGGTAGGGGTTTGTCAAAATCCATTAAAACACAAATCCGAGCATAAATAATATGTTCAAAATTTTTAGTACAATCAGCAGTCATCATAAAAGTTCCTAAAGAGTTTCCAATTGAAGAAAAAATAGTAGGATTCCAAAATTCAATAGGGAGGCCAAAGAGTCTAACCCACACGGGAGCTATAGAAGGCATCTCTTCTTCGGCTTTAAATTTAGTATGCCGGGGCTTCATGAAAAGCCCTGCCCTTCCAAAAAACCAAGGACCCCCTTGAAAAGTTTTCTCTCTATCTTCATTATTAGCAAATAAAACAAGAAAATAACCATTTGGATAAATAGAGATTTGTAACTCACCTTTAGTTTTCCAGCTTTTTGCTGCCCAGAATTTGAAAGCAGATAGACTCGGACGAAAACCCACGAACCGACAAATTAGTCCTCTTTTTTCCAAATCTTCAATGCCAGTCTGAATGTTACCCATATCAAGCTTAACAATAGGAGTTCCATCAGTTGCTTTAAGACATCCTGACTCCGTTTTCCTGGGATCAATATTAGGCATTCTTAGAGGTTTATGGGAAGCCCTAATATTGATATTAGCATTGGGTTGAGGCTATCCACCACGAAGGGCATCCCTAAAATTCATTTTTGGGACTAAGTCTTCGAAATTCTTACCCTTGACAGGGGTTTTCACAGTAGAATTATTTTGTGGGTGCACCTTAGCACCAGATTCACTTGAGATATGAGCCATTTTTTGATCAATTGCTTGAAACTTGTTTCGTGATCTCTTTAATCCTTGCCCTAGACACCGTGGAAAGGTATGGTTTTCACTTTTCTTTTGTGCAGCAAATTGGAAGCCATTGTCACTCAAGTTCACAGTATGATCTATTGAAAGACAAATTTCTAACCCATATTGTATCCCCTGCAACATTTCCTGCTAAAATATTGAGCATAAACCACAAAAATATTGGCCTCTAGGGCCCGAAGGCCCTAAAAACCAACCTCTGGAGCTGCTTGCACTCAACCCAGATGAAACCCTCGCATAGCCGCTTGCCAAATATCTCGTTCACACATAGGGATGTGCTAGGATCTTTGTTGCTCCAAATGATATGAAAATTGGTGGAGACGTTCTAGGGTTTTTCAGGCATCTACCCTCAAAATTTTAGCTCAATCCGAGTCCGGATGAGTGAGATATGGCCAAAACGAGTTCAACAGTTTAGGCAGTCCTGCAAAAAACGTCTAATCAATTTCCAACCTGATTTTTGTTGAGCAAGGTGTTGCAAGAAGTTTGTCATTGTTGTCAACACAGGCAGTTAGATCTAATGATGCAGTGGACAGACAGTTCAGGAGTCATTCAGATGCAGAGGACAGAAGTTCAAAGGATAGTCGGATTATGTAAAGTGCAATTCCTGGAAAACGAAGTGACCCGAGTTTCAAAAATTTGAAGAAAAAGACAAGTTAGAAAACTGTCGCGATATCGCGACATGTTTTCTGTCGCGATTTCGCGACAAGTCGGAGGAGAGAGAAGGCGCAGCCGAAAATGTCATGATTTCGTGACAAAAATGAGGAGAGAGAAGGTGCAAGGCAAACTGTCATGATTTCGCGACATGTTGGAGGCCAAGAAGCTAAGTCGAGAAACTGTAGCGATTTCGCTACATGTTGGATTTTTGGCCGAAGCAAGGAGAAAGCGTTAAGTGGAAAAGTTGTAGCGATTTCGCTACATGTTGAAATTTTGCTGGCCGAAGCAAGGAGAAAGTGTTAAGTGGAAAAGTTGTAGCGATTTCGCTACAAGTCGAAACTGCAAGACACAAAGGTGTAGCGATTTCGCTACAAGTCAAAAGTGCAGAACACAAAAGTGTAGCGATTTCGCTACAAGTCAAAAGTGCAGAACACAAAAGTGTAGCGATTTTGCTACAAGTCAAAAGTGCAGAACACAAAGGTGTAGCGATTATGCTACAAGTCGAAAGTGCAAGGCACAAAGGTGTAGCGATTTCGCTACAAGTCAAAGTTTCACGGGTCGAAGCAAAGTTGGAAGCATAAGGCACAAAGTTGTAGCGATTTCGCTACATGTCTTGATTTCGCTAGTGCATGAAGCGAGAAATGTACGGAAGCCGAAAGCGTCGTGATTTCGTGACAAGAATGAGGATGACGTCAGTGAAAGCTGAAAGTGTCATGATTTTGTGACAGGTTGCAAGAAAAGCCTCTAGGAAGCGAAAGCGTCATGATTTCATGACAAGAATGAGGATGACATCAGTGAAAGTTGAAAGTGTCACGATTTCATGACAGGTTGCAAGAAAAGCCTTTGGAAGCCGAAAGCATCACGATTTCGTGACAAGAATGAGGATGACGTCAGCAAAAGTTTGAAGTGTCACGATTTCGCGACAAGAACGGTGGCAAAGCTATCAAAGGCCAAAAGGGTCACGATTTCGCGACAGCAAGGACAAGAAGGCGTACGGCTACAAAAAGTGTCGCGATATCGCGACATGTTTCTATTTCACGGCAATAGTTACAGGAAGGTGACAGAGGTGGCAGTAGCAGTTGAGGCCGACAAAGTTGAATCTGGGCCGACAAATTTTAGGGTTTGCAGCCGACAATTTCTAGGGTTTGCAGCCGACAATTTCTAGGGTTTGCAGTCGACAATTTCTAGGGTTTTGCGCTGACAATTTCTAGGGTTTTGCAGCCGACATTCTTAGGGTTACAGCCGACTGTTGTTTAAGATTTGTTCCTGAAATTTCTTCTATAAAAAGGAGGGGTACTTCGAGTTTGAGAGTATGCTATGTGAAGATAATGTGCGAATGCGAGTAGAGTGTTTGCGCAAGTGAAGTTCGTGTCGAGCAGAGAGCGAGTCGTATCGAACTTGTGCGAATGAGGTGCACGGGGTGCAGATGTTGAGTCATATCGTTTCAAGCTGAGTGCGAAGTCGTAGTTCGAGTTGAAGCGAAGTGTGCATATCGTGATTGCATGAATTAAGAGCGCGATGTGCAGGAGGTTGAGTTCTAAGTGCGAAGTGATAGCGCATAGACAGTAGAAGTGATCGATCATCTGATTGCAGCAGAGAGTGCGAAGAAGTTCACAGAAGCGGTCGGATAGTGCGAAGCATTTTGCGTAGAAGCAACAGAATGCAGAGAAACAGCAGACTGTGAGAAATAACGTGAAAGTTTTATTCTGTAATTTTCATTATCATTATTGACTTCCAAGTTGCAGCTTGGCATAAGGGGTTGGTGCCTCTTTCCAGTAGGTGCTGGTAAATTAGGAGTTGGTGCTCCATTCTATTTGAAACAGAGTAAAGCTAAGGGGTTGGTGCTCCTTCCGGTTGGTCCTTTGGTAAAAGATATTGTAAAGTTGTAGCTTTGCATTGGCTGGATTTGGATGGTAGTCCAAGCAGTCATTTTGAGGAGTAGCCACATTGGTGAACCTCGTTAAATTATTGTGTTGTGTGTCATGCTTTCTTGCTGCATTTGATATTTCTTTTATCGGTTTTAAATAGCTTCTGGATTTAAAACTATATATATTAGAAATTTTAAAGATCACACTGATTCACCCCCCTCTCAGTGTCACTGTGATTACAACAATTGGTATCAGAGCTAGGTTCCTGAACAGGCTCAAACAGCTAGGGTGATCTTGGAAGTGACGCAATGGCAAGTGGTGAAGGGTTCTCCTCGAACAAAGCACCATTGTTTGATGGAACTAATTATGCGTTCTGGAAAATTAGAATGCAGACATATCTCGGTGCTTTGGGTTTTGACATCCGGGGTGCGGTAGTTAATGGTTACAAAGCTCTCGCCATCGCTCCAACAGAAACTGCTGGTAAAAAGGCATTTGAAAATGATTCAAAAGCAAAAAATGCCATCATGTGTGGACTAGTGGAGAGTGAGCTAGTCAAGATCATAAATTGTGAATCAGCAAAAGATGTATGGGATAAACTAGAGAACATTCATGAAGGAGATGATAGGATCAAGGAGGCCAAGCTTCAAACTCATCGAGCTCAATTCGAATCTTTAAAGATGGACAATGATGAGAACATAGAGACTTTCATGCAAAGAGTCAATGGGATCACCAATTCAATCAGAGGTCTTGGCGAAGATATAAACGATGCTACTATCGTGAAAAAGGTATTAAGATCGCTCCCTCCTAGATTTGATTCTAAAGTCTCTGCCATAGAAGAAGCCAAAGATCTAAATCGTTTTAGTATGGATGAGATGCATGGTTCTTTGACTGCTTTTGAAATGAGAATAGGAAGGTCTAATCCCATAGATAGAGAAGCTGCTTTCAAAGCCCTAAAAGGCAAAGTCACAAAACCAGAGTCTGAAGAAGAGGATGTATCAGATGAAATGGAAGCAAATTTTGTCAAGAAAATTAAGAAAAGGAAAAGAAAAGTACAGAGGAAAGCTACCATTTAAATGCTTTAACTACGGAGGCATTGGGCATTTTGCGACAAAATGTCCTCTCAATGAAAATAACTAGGGTGAGGAAACTTCGCACCAAGAAAGAAGTGAATGGAAGAAGAAATCAAACTTCGGGAAAGGCAATTTCAAAAGAAAAGTTTTATCTCCCGAAATGCGAGATTCTTCGAGAGGACAGCTCTAGTGAAGACTACGAAGAAGGAACAGGTGAGGCTCTCTTTATGGCGTTTGAAGTAGAAAAATCGGAAGAGGCTAGAAAACACAGAAAAGAGAGAAGGAATGAACTCTAAAGTGTCTATTGAAAAAGGTGAGGCTGAAGTTGATTTAGAAGGTGAGCTGGTTTCTGCTCTTATGGAATGGAAATATGAGAAAAGAAAGAATAAAAAACTGTCAAGGAAGCTTGAGGATGCAAATGACATTATAACCGAGTCTAAAAACACAGACGAGAAGAGTACAAGAAAATGTCCGAAGATCTTGAAGTACATGTAACCATGAAGATAGATTACTGTTGCAAATTGGAAGAAGAAAATGTTGGTCTTCGAATACAGATACAAGAGCTGGATCAAAAAATTAGCTGCCATTTCAAACGTGAAGAAAGTTCGATGAAGTTGGACAAAATCCTAAGCGATCAAAGACCCACAGGTATCAAATTCGGTCTGGGCTTTATTGAAGGAGAATCATCAAACGGACCAAAGGCAAGCAATGTTGAATGTGAAAAGAGTAAAGACAAGAAACAGGCTGTTGAAAGAAAAACAAATTAGGCAAAAGAAAGCAGTAATGCCAGTTCTGAAATAGGAACTGACAATGATGGTTTTACCAAGGTCACACATCAAAAGAAAAGAAGATCTAAGGCTCCTGCAACATCTTGGCAAAAACCATCTTTCAGGTTCAATCATTACTTTTATGGTTTCTGTTTCAAATGTAATGGTTATGGGCATAAAATTGCTAGCTGCAAGTATAATGTAGGTCCAAGAAGTTTCACTAGTAGAAATACCTTTGCTCCTCTAATGAGTTATGGAGTAGAATGCTTTAATTGTCACAACTTTGGGCACATTGCTAGAAAGCTGTCATAGTACTTCTGTTTCCAAATCAATCTCAAAAAAGAAGAATTCAACCATATAGGGCAAAACAGAATAGAAATATTTCCGAAAGATATGTGCAAGATTCTGAAAAGGGGAAATCCAAGTTAGAACCCAATACCATAGTCAAAACAGAATGGAAACAGAAAGAACAGCTCGGGGAAGAAAAGGAATCTTTAATAGTGCGGACGACTTTCGGGGCTCGAGAATAAATGTGTACCGTGGATTCTTGACGGTGGTTGCTCAAGTCATATGACTGGTGATAAACAAAAATTTGAAAAACTACAGAAATATGAGGGTGGCTCTGTGAAGTTTGGAAATAATGATGGAGCCAAAATAATAGGAAAAGGATCTGTCAAAATTAGTGAAGGGAAAATCAAGTCAGAAGAAGTTTTATTTGTGGATGGTTTGAAACACAACTTTGTTAAGTGTCGATCAAATCTGTGATAAAGGACATGAAGTAGTCTTCAAAAAGCGGGGTTGTGAAGTCAAAAAAATAAACGAGTGGGAAATTGATAGCAACTGGTTCAAGGACGTCTGGAAATTTGTACACACTCTCAAAAACTTTAGAAGGTACGTGTTTCATTGGACAAGAAGAAGAGAACTTGTTGTGGCACAAGAGGCTTGGACACATAAGTTTTGATAATTTGGTGAAAATCAGCTCGAAACAAGCAGTGAGAGATATTCCAACCATTAAAAAACCTTCAAACAATGTTTGTGCTTCATGTCGAGAAGGGAAAGCAAACCAGAGTCTCATTTAAAACAAAAGAATACCACACTAGGAGGCCCTTGGAACTTATTCATACGGACTTATGTGGACCCATGAGAACTCAAAGCATAAACGGCGACAAATACTTTATCTTGTGTATCGATGATTATTCCAGAATGACATGGATATTTTTCCTAAAAGATAAAACAGAAGCTTTTGAAATGTTCAGATCCTTCAAACAGCTAGTTGAGAATGAAACAGGAAAAAGGGTCAAATGTTTACGATCGGACGAGAGGAGGAGAATTCATTTCGAATGAATTTATAGAATACTATGAAAAACATGGTATCGGGAGACAATATTCAGCGGCTAGAACTCCACGACGAGAATGGCGTAGTAGAAAGAAAGAACAGAACTATACAGGAAATGGCACGCACCATGCTGGCAGAAAACAAAATAGCAGATAGATTCTGGAAAGAAGCGGTTCACACTGCAGTATACATCCAAAACAGATATATGTTAAGAACTCATGAATGCAAAACACCTTATGAGTTGTGGTTTGGTAGAAAAGCAACAACAAAACATCTCAAAGTATTTGGTTGTAGGTGCTACATCGAGAAAAACTGATGACAACCTTGGGAAGTTTGAAGATAGAGCGAGATGAAGGTGTTTTTGTTGGGTATTCATCAAAAAGCAAAGCTTACAAATGCTACAACAAGAGACTCAAGAAAATTGTGGACGGTGCGAGATGTTAAATTCGATGAAGGTGGGAAACGATTAGGCTGACTTTGAGGAAAACTACCCAATCTATGAAGAAGTCGTTGAAGGAGATGAGGTGAATGAAACAGAAAATAAATCTACGTTTGATTCAGATGAATTAGTCGATGACTCAGAGGTGCAAGAAAACAAGAAATTCAAAACAGGTAGGTGGCGAGAAAAATCATCCAAGAGACCAAATAATTGGAGATCCCACAGCTGGTATTCGGACAAGAAGGAAAGTAATAAGTAATTACTCTCTTTTATCTAGCATTGAGCCCAAAAACATAGATGAAGCAAGCAAAGATGATAGCTGGATGAAGGCAATAAATGAAGAGTTAGATCAGATTGAAAAGAACAGAACTTGGGAATTAGTACCTAGACCTGCGAATAAGAATGTAATCGGCACCAAATGGATATTTCGAAACAAATTAAATGAAGACGGACAGGTCATTAGGAACAAAGCAAGACTGGTTTGTAAAGGATATGCACAGAGTCGAAGGCATTGATTTTGAAGAGACTTTTGCACCGGTGGCCGGATTAGAAGCAATTAGAATGTTTACGGCCTTAGCAGTTCACAAAAACTTTAGAGTTTATCGAGATGGATGTAAAATCTGCCTTTTTAAATGGGAAACTTGAAGAAGAGGTCTATATTGAACAACCGGATGGCTTTCAAATTAGTGAGGATCCTAACCTTGTCTGCAAATTAAAGAAAGCATTATATGGATTAAAACAAGCACCACGGGCATGGTATGCAAGGCTAGACAACTATCTCTCTCAACAGGGATTCAAGAAAGGTTTAGTGGACGATGAATCTGTATGTGAAAACAGAAGGTGGGCATCTCATTGTTCTTGTTGTCTATGTAGATGATATCATATTTGGCGACAACAAAGATGAATTTTGTAAAGACTTAGCAAATAAGATGCGAGAATGAATTTGAAATGTCTATGATTGGTGAGCTGTCTTACTTTCTTGGGCTACAAGTTAATCAAAATGAGAAAGGCATATTCATTTCCCAAATCAAATATGTGAAAGAAATGCTAAAGAGGTTCACTATGGAGGACTGTAAGCCGGTTAGCACTCCCATGACAACGAGGCTGCAAATTGAGTAAAGAAGACAAATCTCCACCTGTAGACCAAACCATGTACGAGATCTATGATTGGAAGTTTACTATATTTAACTGACTACTAGACCTGATATTCTGCAGGCAGTTTGCATGGTAGCTAGATTTCAGGCCAGTCCCAAAGAGACTCATGTGACCGTAGTTAAAAGGATTTTTCGGTATCTCAAGGGCACCATGGAGTATGGGTTGTGGTATCCAAAAGGCAAAGACTTCACTCTTATATCATATTCAGATGCCGATTGGGCTGGATGTGTTGATGACGAGAAAGAGTACAAGTGGAGGTGCTTTTTATCTCGGTGACGGGTTGGTTGCTTGGCACGACAAGAAACAAGAGTCGGTTTCTTTATCAACAGTGAGGCGAGAATATATTGCAGCAACAACTTGTTGTACTCAAGTTTTATGGATGAAACAAACTTTGAAAGATCTTGGAATTAATTTCGGTGAACCAATATCGGTTAAGTGTGATAACACCAGTGTAATTAACATCTCCAAGAATACAGTTATGCACTCACGGACAAAACACATTGCTATAAGGTATCATTTCTTGAAGAAGAAAGTTGCAAAAGGAGAAGTTAAATTGGATTTTGTCCCAACTACGGAACAAGTAGCGAGATATTTTTACAAAACCATTGCCCAAGGAAGTGTTTAAGTACCTTTGAAGCAAATTAGGAGTAGTCACACTTCCTAAGAAGTGACTAGCTACCGGGATCACTGTCTCAGGGGGAGCATTTGAGTATTTGACTGTTCTTTTGCTCATGATCATAATTTGTGCTAGATGCAACAAATTGTGTACGAGAATTGTGAGGATGGACTCGGGGGAGTCTGCGACAGCCCTTTGGTATTATTGACAAAGGGGGAGAAGAGTTACGAGGAATGTACACAGGTGTTGCCAACAATTCCAAAGGGGGAGATTGTTGAGCAAGGTGTTGCAAGAAGTTTGTCATTGTTGTCAACACAGGCGAGTTAGATCTAATGATGCGGTGGATGAGACGGTTCGAGAGTCATTCGGATGCGAGAGGACAGAAGTTCAAAGGATAGTCGGATTATGTAAAGTGCAATTCCTGGAAAATAGAAGTGACCCAGTTTCAAAAATTCGAAGAAAAAGACAAGTTAGAAAACTGTCGCGATATCGCGACATGTTTTTTGTCGCGATTTCATGACAGGTCAGAGGAGAGAGAAGGCACAGCCAAAAATGTCATGATTTCATGACAAAAATGAGGAGAGAGAAGGCGCAAGGCAAACTGTCACGATTTTGCGACATGTTGGAGGCCAAGAAGCTAAGTCGAGAAACTGTAGCGATTTCGCTACATGTTGGATTTTTGCTGGCCGAAGCAAGGAGAAAGCGTTAAGTGGAAAAGTTGTAGCGATTTCGCTACATGTTGAAATTTCGCGAAGCAAGGAGAAAGTGTTAAGTGGAAAAGTTGTAGCGATTTCGCTACAAGTCGAAACTGCAAGACACAAAGGTGTAGCGATTTCGCTACAAGTCAAAAGTGCAGAACACAAAAGTGTAGCGATTTCGCTACAAGTCAAAAGTGCAGAACACAAAAGTGTAGCGATTTCGCTACAAGTCGAAAGTGCAAGGCACAAAGGTGTAGCGATTATGCTACAAGTCGAAAGTGCAAGGCACAAAGGTGTAGCGATTTCGCTACAAGTCAAAGTTTCGGTCGAAGCAAAGTTGGAAGCATAAGGCACAAAGTTGTAGCGATTTCGCTACATGTCTTGATTTCGCTAGTGCATGAAGCGAGAAATGTATGAAGCTGAAAGCGTCGCGATTTCATGACAAGAATGAGGATGAGATGAAAGGTGTCAGATTCGTGTAGGTTGCAAGAAAAGCCTCTGGAAGCGAAAGCGTCGCGATTTCACGACAAGAATGAGGATGACGTCAACAAAAGTTTGAAGTGTCACGATTTCGTGACAAGAACGGTGGCAAAGCTATCAAAGGCCAAAAGGGTCACGATTTCGCGACAGCAAGGACAAGAAGGCGTACGGCTACAAAAAGTGTCACGATATCGTGACATGTTTCTATTTCGCGGCAATAGTTACAGGAAGGTGACAGAAGTGGCAGCTGCGGTTGAGGCCGACAAAGTTGAATCTGGGCCGATTTTAGGGTTTAGCGAAATTTCTAGGGTTTGCACAATTTCTAGGGTTTGGCACAATTTCTAGGGTTTGCAGCTGACAATTTCTAGGGTTTTGCAGCCGACATTCTTAGGGTTATAGCCGAATTTTGTTTAAGATTTGTTCCTGAATTTTCTTCTATAAAAAGGAGGGGTACTTCGAGTTTGAGATGATGCTGTGTGAAGATAATGTGCGAATGCGAGTAGAGTGTTTGCGCAAGTGAAGTTCGTGTCGATCAGAGAGCGAGTCGTATCGAACTTGTGCGAATGAGGTGCGTGGGGTGCAGATGTTGAGTCATATCGTTTCAAGTTGAGTGCGAAGTCGTAGTTCGAGTTGAAGCGAAGTGTGCATATCGTGATTGCGTGAATTAAGAGCATGGTGCAGAGGTTGAGTTCTAAGTGCGAAGTGATAGCGTGCAGACAACAAAAGTGATCGATCATCTAATTACAGCAGAGAGTGCGAAGAAGTTCACAGAAGCGGTTGGATAGTGCGAAGCGTTTTGCACAGAAGCAGCAGAATGCAAAGAAACAACAGACTGTGAGAAATAACGTGAAAGTTTTATTCTGTAATTTTCATTATCATTATTGACTTCCAAGTTGCGGCTTGGCATAAGGGGTTGGTGCCTCTTTCCGGTAGGTCTTTGGTAAATTAGGAGTTGGTGCTCCATTCTGTTTGAAACAGAGATAAAGCTAAGGGGTTGGTGCTCCTTCCGGTTGGTGCTTTGGTAAAAGATATTGTAAAGTTGTAGCTTTGCATTGGCTGGATTTGGATGGTAGTCCAAGCGGTCGTTTTGAGGAGTAGCCACATTGGTGAACCTCGTTAAATTACTTGTGTTGTGTGTCATGCTTTCTTCCTGCATTTGATATTTCTTTTATCGGTTTTAAATAGTCTTTGGATTTAAAACTATATATATTAGAAATTTTAAAAATCACACTGATTCACCCCCCTCTCAGTGTCACTGTGATTACAACAATTTTTCCTTTCTTCCCTAATTTTGTGATAAAGAAGGATAAAAAAAAAAATAAGAATTATTTTTAAATGCAATATTAAAGTAGGGTGTTATAAGTAAAAATTGGGTTAATTTTTTAGGATATTTTTTTGAAGTAGCTTATGTCAAATTTGAATGGTTGAGATGAAATTGTGATGAGTTACGATTTTGAGGAGTGAATATTTAAACTATTGTGGTGTTGGATATTATTTTAAGAATGGAGTAATAAGGTGTATTTGTAATTTATTATATTCTTTGTATTGTTATCTAACTTCTTTGAGCTTGGCAAAGAAGTGTTTGTGGTTGTGGCAGATGTTTGAGGTTCCTTCATCATCAAGAAAAAGGTATGAGCACATTCTTCCATAGTTGAGTTGATTGGTTGGTTTTATGAAAAACAAGTTTGGAGTGAAAAGGACTTAATTAGGTTTCCTTATTAAGTGTGTTGAGTTAATGCTTCAAGGTTTTTTGGAATAAAGAGTTGATGTTAAAACCTTGTTTGATAAGCATTGTTGTTGAAGCCATTGGTTAAGTGAAGAACTTGAACTAGGGTTTGAAAAGAACATGAGTATCATTGTTATGTGAGATTTGTTGATAGGCATTGTTGGAAATATTTTGAGTAAGTGTTCATATGCTTGGACTAGGGTTTGTAAGCAAGGATTGTTTCATTGAGTGATTGGTTGAGCCTAGTCAAGTGGATGTGTGAAGTAATTGTTCAAGTTCCATAAAACAAACTATTCTATATTCTGAATTGATTTGAGAAAATTATTGAGTATTGAGTTGAATTTGAAGCATATTGAGTCTCTAACAATTCTCTATATGTTTCTAAAAGAATGAGTGAAAGTGATTGAGCATTGAGGTGAATGTGAAGCATATTGAGTCTCTAACAATTCTTTGTATGTTTCTGAAAGAGTGATTGAAAGTGATTAAGCATTGTGATGAGTATAGAGCATATTGAGTCTCTAACAATTCTCCTTATGTTTCTAAAAGAGTGAGTGAAAGTGATTGAGCATTGAGGTGAATGTGAAGCATATTGAGTCTCTAACAATTATCTGTATGTTTCTGAAAGAGTGATTGAAAGTGATTAAGCATTGTGATGAGTATAGAGCATATTGAGTCTAACAATTCTCTTTATGTTTCTATGAGATTGGACAAGTTCTAGTGTGGACTTGTTGAGCAAATTTGAGGCAAGTCTTTGAGAAGACTTGTGGATAGATTTGGGTAAGCTTTTATGGAAGCTTACAATACAGATTGAGAGTAGATTTGGATAAGTTCTTGTGAGAACTTATTGAGCATATTGAACAAGTTCTAGAGAGGACTTAAGGACATATTGGTGTGAGATTTTGTGGAAGCTTGCAAGGCAGCTTTGAGACAAGTCTTTGAGAAGACTTGAGAGCAGAGTTGATTGATTGATTTATTCAGAGTTAAGGTTTGAGGCAGATCCAACAAAGTTGATTTGAGATTCAAGCTTTGAGTTAAGGCTTGAGGACAGAGATTGAGGACAGATTTGTGCTAAACCGAAGGACTATGTTTCGTACAGATTCAAGGATAGAGTTTGGTACAGATTTGAGGACAGGTTTGTGCCAGACCAGAGACAGAGATTGAGGATATATTTGTGCTAGACCGAAGGAATGTGTTTAGTACATATTTGAGATAGAGCTTTGGAGGTGACAGAGTTGAGGACAAAGATCTCCAGCTAGAGCAGGGAGGACAAGTGTCTTTTGTGGATAAAGTTCCATTTGCTAAGGGTAGTGGAGGCAGAGGTCTTCTAGAGGATTACCAGCCAGAGCAGAGTTAGGAGATTGGTGTCTCCTATGGATAGAGATCCACGAAATTTGATTAGGGGATTGGTGTCTCCTTTGGATAGAGGTCCATAAATATTGTAATAGGGAAAGGATTCCCAAGAGATTTATTGAGAAAATATTATTGAAATATTTTCTCTGTGGAGTAGCCCACATTAGGTGAACCACGTTAAATTGGTGTCTCTATTGTGTGTGATGATTTGTGCATTGCTTTGGTTATTGCTATTGATATTGCCATTGATTATATTATATATTACTATTTGGGAAAGAAAAGTAAAAAGTGGTCTTATACTATTCACCCCCCTCTTAGTATAAGCTTGTGTTCTTCATGGTATCCATAAATGGTGAGGTTTAGGAAAGTGAACCCAACTCCTATCCACTTGAGTATCATTTGCAATGACATTGAACTCAAAATATGGTTATACCATACAATACTAAATAAATTATTGGGACTTCTTTGTGAACCTTAAAATATCTCTCTTGGGTTGGTTTTGGTGGGTTGTTACAAACTCATAGTATAATTTGAATTCAATCCCCACTTCCACTTGATCCAATCTTGAATCTCCAAAAACCCTGGTCAAAATCTATGGAAATTACATATAAACTCCTTGCTTTTCAAAACCACTATACCATGCTCAATCATATCATCCTTGATGGTCACATTTGGTGCAATATCTGCTACTTGGATTGAACTTTTCATATATATGCTCTTTCACTTATCTTCAACTTGGGCATCCATACTTCCAACCAGGGCATCCTCACTTTCCATTAGGGCTTTCAAATACAACTTTCCTTCCAAAATAACTCATGGGGTTGGGGTTAGGGTTAGGGATCACACTTGGCTTGCATTCCCTCCTAGCTCACACTTCCTCTTGGTTCGTACTTCCTCCTAGATCGCACTCCCTCCCAACTTGCACTCCCTCATTGCTGACACTTGTTCTTGTCTCTTCTTTCTCTTGATGTTACTTTGCTTTAGTATTTTTTAGAAATAATATTCACCACATTCATGGTAAGGGTTTGAAGCATTGATACACTTTGAACGAATCTACTACTCTTCTGCCATATTTGAAGATCTCAATATTGGCTCACACTTCCTCTCGGCTCGCACTCACTCTTGGCCCACACTTCTTCCTAACTTGCACTTGCTCTTGTCTCTTCTTTCAATATTTTTTAGAAACAATATTTGTCGCATTCATGGTAAGGATTTGAAGCATTGATACACTTCGAACGAATCCGATGCTCTTCAACCATATCTGAAGATCTCAAAATTGGTTCGCATTTCCTCTCGGCTCACACTTGCTCTCAACTCACACTTTCTCCTTGTAAATACAAATATTCAATATCCATCTTCTTGAAATTTTATTTCATGAGATCAACACATGTAGCAATAAGCTTCTTTCACTTTATATGACACTTTCATTGAATTTTTTGGTAGTATATTTTCACCTCTTTCCCTCATAAGTTGTTGAATAAACAATGTTAGAGTTTTTTAGGCAATAAGAAATGACTTGATGTTGTTTCGAATCACATGGCCATCTGCTATATGTACAACATGTGTTGTCCTATTTGCAGTCCCATCTCCAACAATGACAACCATACTATCATTTTTCTCTTAGAAGTTATCTACCTAGCAACTAGAGCAAGGATAACATGCATTGCGATATAAAGACTTGGAACATTAAATGTTTCAAACATTATTTCTCCCGAATATTCAAGATTTTTTGGAGGGGGACTCTTAGTTAGAGGAAATAGTGGTCATAAGGACAACAACGCAAATAATTGAATATACATTGCTATCAAAATCTCTCTATGGTATCTCAATTTTCTACATGACCATGTTGTATATGATAATTGAGTGTGTATGTGTTACTAGAATGAGATTGAGACAAAGCATCATCAACAATATAGAAATCAAGATCTACCATGACACTTGCATTGTGCTATGCTAACTAGCTTCCCTTTTAAGTGCCTCTAGATTGACTTAGAAATGATTCATTCATTGCCACAACTGTAGGGATGATAAAGCATGGTTCCATTGCTAATGAAACCCAAATTTATATAATCAATGCCATTGTTAATAACAATTACAAGGCGTTATATAATATGATTCAATCTACTCTTCGCTTTTCTTTTACTTGCCCTACATATCCATACAAATCCTACTTTTGCTTCTACTTTGACTTTGCTTTGCATATCAATATTTTTCCTAGCAAGGGCGACATCGACGAGGGCCTCAAACTTTAATAGTTAAATGTACAAAGCCGACTCCAATAACAACATTACAACTCGATCAAGGACCTATTCCTTGAGGGCCTTGTGCTTCTTCTTTTATGTTGTTAACATCACCTCTATAATATTGTACAATAACGTTGCAAAGTTTTGTAAGATACCCATAGATAGCTTCTATTGCCCTTGTATAACCCTTACCTACTCTTGCCATTTACATTATAAACCTCTTAATAAGAAGTATTAATATGAACTAAATTCCATCATAAAAATTTACCATTAAAAATAAACAATTTATATAAAAGAAAAAAAAAAAACACACAGTCCAACAGCCTCAAAGAAAATTTAATTGCGGTTGTTTCTACTACCCTGAAAAATATGCTCTTAGTATAAGTTCTATGACCTCAAAATAAATCTAACAACAATTAACTTTACCTATCTAACAACAACTTCAAGGATGGAGATGCCCAACTCACATCAATCATAAAAATTTATGACACTAACCAAATAAAAAAACAAACAAATCACCAAATCTATTTTACCATCATTTAATCCACAAATAATATGCTCTTAGTATAAGTTCTATGACCTTAAAATAAATTTAACAAACAATTAACTTTACCCATCTAACAACAACTCTAAGAATAAAGATGCCAACTCACATCAATCATAAAAATTTCTAAAACTAACCAAATAAAAAAACAAACAAAACACCAAATCTATTTTACCACCATTTAATCCACAAATAACCAATCAATCTATCTACACTGATTTAATCCAGCTAACTCCTAATCAACCTACCCCACGGTCATGTAACATAATCTTTAAAATACCTTTCCCACCGGATGAAATTGTAGCATGTCATCAACTCATGCGGCTATGGCCGATAGGTTTATAGTCATGCATCTTTAAGAGTAACACGGTTTCACAATTGAATCTTGGCAGCATATTTATATCCAGGTCCCACCCCACTATCAAAATTGCCATGAGATTTTTTTTCTGGATAGAACCTGCATAGATTTGGTCACAGCAAAAAATGTATTCAAAAGCAGCACATTTCCAGCGGTTTCACAATTGAATCTTGGCAGCATATTTATATCCAGGTCCCACCCCACTATCAAAATTGCCTTGAGATTTTTTTTCTGGATAGAACCTGCATAGATTTGGTCACAGCAAAAAATGTATTCAAAAGCAGCACATTTCCAGTCTCCCACTTTTCGCCGACCTAAAACTCCTATACCCTTAGTCTTTCTTCTCGACCCTGCTCATAACTTCTTCATTTCAACAAGATTGAAGGTCAATGGCCCTCCAGTCAGACCCATATCATCATACAGCTCGCCCAAAGAATTTCCCGTTCTCACTCCTATCAATTCCAGGACTTTGTACAACCCAAAAAAAATTCTTTCCATTCAGACCCCTACTAATTCCAGGACCCCAAAGGCTACTCTGTCTGACTCCACTGCATTCCTCGACACCATAGATTGGTCCTTCCTCCATAGCCCCTCCATCAGCTCCAATGAGAAGATGTCAAGTGTTGTGGGTGCAGCCCAGATGGAACAGGGCTCAAGGGTGATGGTCTGCATGGGAAGCCAGCAGTTTGTGGACCACCTCTGCTCAGCCACACCCTCTATTGCATTATCTGTCCTGCACTATTCCTTGTTGGAGTTGGCTGACATAAAGGAGAGGGATGACGGTATCAAGTGCAGGCAAGGGGACATTGTGGGCATCCCTCCTTCTTGGGCTCCGTTGGATGTGGTCTTCATAAACTATCTGCCAGCCCTCACCTGCCCCCTCCCTCAGATGTTTCAGACACTTGTCAAGTGTTGTAAACCAGGTAAGCAAGCTCCAATGTTAGATATGTAGAAAACAATTCAACCCTGTTTTAATTCCTTTTGATTGTTTTTTTCAAGAAACACATCCCCAGATGACTTATTTGTTGAATTATTCAAGAAACGCAAACACCCACATGGCTGTTTCATTTGACGCTTCAGTAAACATACACAAAGAATGCATTTTTGAATGGATTCTTCAAGCACAACACACACCCATGTGCTTTTTGTTTTTTAAACTGGATTCTTTGCAAAATAGAACATACCCAAATACCAGGAATAAGGTACAGGAGAGGATTTTTAGGAGCGTTTTAGCGCAATTTTAGTCCCATATTGTGAAAGAACATTATGCCATGAGATAAATTCAGAATTGCACAAGAGATTGAGGGTGGTGGATGAAACTTAAGATGCCAGGTGGACCTAAAATATCGGGTGCTTTAATCCTTAGCAACCCCTCTTTAGTGCCCACTGGAGTTGTGCTCCGGAGTTTAAGGAAAGATTAATATTTCCTATAGCAATATGATTTTTTTTATGCCATAAGATCCCATGCTCCATATTTTGAGATCCTGTAGCCCCCATGAGACCCCTGCCTAAGGGTTATCATTTCTAAAAAAGTCACTTGTGACTTGCACCTGGTGATATTCATTTGTTTTAAATGTTATTTGGCTGGGGAAGCCCAGATCTGGAAAGGAACCTTGAAATTGAAATTATTATTACTATCCTCAAATAACCACACAGGTTAATGGCATTGAAGTTAAATCCTGGGATGGTAAGCAAAAAGAGAGCGCCTATTGCACCTCTAAACAAAAATATATATGATAATATAAACAAAGACTGAATTGTATGTGTATAAAAGGATGATATTAAAGAGCTAGGAAGAAAGAAGGTGCATAATCTTACTGAGTTCAACCCAACATATAATCATCATATCTCTCTATCTATCTACCTATCCATATATATATATATATATATCAACAGAGAGTAGAGATGCTTATAGCCCAATTGAAGACTAGCTCACATCGAGGCAGATGTGAGACAGGTAGATGGAAGAGACCTAAAGAGAAATGGAAAGAGAGAATATGTACCTATTGCACTTCGGGGGCAGTGGAAACAAAGAAACACTTTATCTTGGAATGCAAAGCTTATAATGATATATACATTAGCGGTGGATTCTATATCTGAGTTGTTTGAAAAACAGGAATAGAGAAGCTAAGAGAAGTTATCCGCAAGATCAGTTCTTCAGAAAGAGAGAATGATGACTTAATTTTGATTTCTCATATAAACTTGTTTCCATACTGTCTTTGTTAACGACTCTTTGTTGTCCATAGGTTGTTTTGGCCTTGTGGACATTAAAACTTTCTATTTCTATTCTGTTCTATTCTACGTTGTCAAAAGTCAAACACTTCACTGATTGTTGACATAAGTACATGACTGTGAGATGAAGGGCTCAGATGCTATCTCACTCTAATTAGAATACCTGAGGTCAACCCTCAATTGTTGATAAATTCTCTACTTGGGTATATTCACAGGTCGTCAAGGATCCATCATGGAGTATACACCTAATTTTGGGAGGAATCACTGCAGTCTTAGGAACAGTAAAAATCTAATGGCTCTTCTCTGCATAGTCTGGAAGAGGATTTGCCCTGCTTAAGTTGGTATGGACTCTAAACTTACAAATGTTTAGAAAAACCTTAGGGTAAAGCTTGAATACAATATGGTGTAATTTGAGCTTGATTCGTGATTATGGATACATGGTACACATGTTGTAAGTTTGGACCCTACCTTTAGGTGCCTTTACGGTGAAATATAGAGGTGGACTTGAGGCCTTAATTTGTTTGCAATTGTCATTTGTTCAATCTCTGCCTTGAGGTGTACACATAGCTCCGACAAAGCGTTCAATAGCCTATCAGAATGGAACATTGGTGGTTGAAATGAAACTTGTCAAACTTATACCAGTGATCCAAGGAAACGTTCTAGAACACGTCACTTTATGAATATAAGATCTTCTATAACCATTGTAACAATACTCAGCCTAACTGTCTATTTGTCGTCAAGTTTGTCTTGGCTTTCTAGAAAACTATAGAATGGACCTCATAATTTTATACTTGTGGCTATGGATCGTTAAACAAAGGTCCAAGTTGGGGTCTTTAGCAAGGTACCTTCTTCTTTGTTAATTATATAACATGCTTACAGTGCGACACTCTGAATCAGTGAGAATGAATTTCCCGGGGTTAAATTTTTCTCTAGTTTAACACCAATAATGAAATTGACATCTTATGAAATTTTATATGGTTGCATGATGCAAACATGCATTGTCATAAATTCAATCTCTACCTTGAGCTATATGCATAGCTGTGACAAAGTGTCTAAAAGCCCATCAGAATAGAACATTGGTGGTCAGGATGGAACTTGTCAAAACTCAAACTCATCAGTGCTCCAAGGTCCTGTTCTAGAACACATCATTTATTAAGCATACTTAAGCCCATGTAAGATTGTCTATAATTATAATAACAATACTCTTTCTAACGGGCTATTTGTCATCAAGTTTGACTCGGCTCTCTAGAAAACTACAGAAATGATCTCATAACTTTATACTTGTGGCTATGGGCTGTTTAACAAAAGTCCAAGTGGCTTTCTTTTTTGTTATTCATATACCCAACTTATAGTGCGGTAGACTTGCAACATGTAAAGACACTCCAAATCAGTGAGAATGAATCTCACAGGGTTAAATTTTTGTTGAGTGGGAGACCAATAATGAAACTGATATCTTACGAAACTTAATGATCGGTCTGAATAGGTGATTTGTAGTTAATCCATTGCATAGTTATTGCTAAGTTTGTTCCTATCATTGAGTTGATCTCTTGTGCTTGTAAGTTATTGCCAAGTGTGGATCATGTGAGTATGCCTAGAAGAGCTCTTAGCAAAAACTATTGGCATAAAGTAAAGTAGAGCAGCTCTTAACATCCATGAGACCATAGGCTATATGGGACAATCTTCATGGAGGATGTGGTTTACCCAGTATATGTTTCTCCAACAGTACTCTGGTCATTGTAGCATGGTGTACAACCCTACCCCATTTCGGATTTGAACCTCGGACCTTCTATTTGGAATTCCAAAGCCTTTACTGTTAGGCCCACTCAAGTTGGACCTCCTTTTTGGAGTTCCAAAGCATGTGATCTTGAAAATCCAACTTAAATTCAAGACCTTCCACACATGCATATGTGGATATTCTAGATTGCATGAGCTTGATACCAAGAAAATCACACAAGGGGAACAATTAGTTTCAAAGCTCGGAAATGCTTTTATTTTGAACTTTTAAAAGATTAAGACAGTTTTTTAAATTGGTTATATGGGATTGAAATGGACCTCACCCATATTACATAATGACCATATAGTGGTATTAAAATAGCATTTTTGGCAGTTATGCATGTATTACCTAGCAAGATTCAAACCTGGGTCTTCTTGAAAGTAGAGGTATTTAACCAGTTGAGCTCATGCCATTTGATTAAATATTAAAACAGGTGCTAGCAAACTTGGAATAATTTACCTGATTTTCATTACATACCTCTAGATTTTGCAAATATTATTCCACTTCATATGCATTCTATAATGTATAGTCACATGATAAGGGTTTTTATAAAAAAAAAAAAAAAACAATTAAGCATGTTCTGCATTGTTCAAGGATACGTGTAAAATCTCAGAGAAGATTTTGGTAGCAATTTTTGACTAATTGAAAAAGGATAGTGATTTCCTGATATTGGCATAAACTCTTGCCTCTCAATCCGTATCGGTCTTGCATTTCTAGGTAGCTTCATGGCTTCTTGGCCAAGCTTGAACAAGTGATGGTAGAAAGTATCCATAGGACAGAACTGCCTTCAATGCACCTTATTTGTATTATATTGATGGTCCAGAAATGTTCCAGATGATGAAAAAGCAACTTGAAACCCTTTTGAACCATTAATTAAATGTGCACGAGTTCAATTAGTGTCACTCATCCCCCTACATACTTTCTGCTAAGAAAATGATTGGAATCCATTGTTAAAGAAAATGTCAAAGCGGAACTTGAGTCTTTCATATTGGCAAATGGCTGCATGAGAGCTACATCGTATCTCTTGTTTGCAATGCTAAAATTCCATTTCTTAAAACCTTCATTGATTATTGGATTTCCATGTTTTTTATACAAGTAGCTTGCCTTTCAGAATGATTTGAAATAAATTTAGAATTTTGTTTTTCATCTTTTTTCCACTGGGGGGAGGCGGATGCATCTGTGGAGAGGACGGGGGAAGGAAGGAATTGTGAATGTACAGTAGCTATCATAGGAATCTAATGAGGTGGTCAATGGAGAAGAGAAGACAAATGATGAAAATTATAAAGAAATCTAGGTCTAGGGATATGAAGTTCCAACTCTTCAGGCGGTTGGATTCACCTGGCCTTCTTAAAAGCAGAGGGTGGTTAAATTGTTCCAAGTTAGAAGCTTCCAGGTGACAATTAAGTTGCATTTTCTAAAAAGTAAACAAATCTCCAGGACTAAAAAAATCTCTGCTATTTTGATCTTTTCTTTTACATGGGACTATATATGCCTCTGGTTCCTGCAAGCACCACTTCCATTTTTATAGTCAGATGGCTTTTACATTTATTTAGATGATAAATCCGAGCCCATAACTTGAGTAGCTAATTTTTAAGAAAAATGAGGAAAATTCAAATTGAAATTTGATAAAAACATGGTTACCAATAAATCGACTTTTAAGTTTTCTTTGAAGTAGAAAGTCAGTGGCTCCATGGTTCGTCAAATACTGATTTATGGGCTGACACTTGTTTTAAAGTTAATAGAAAATAAATAACTAAACTTAAGCCCTCAACTATGCCTAAACGTAGGTTCAATATTCTTAATTGAAAATTCAAAGTATTGTTGTTCTGATTTGGCTAAGCAGAAAGTCACCAGAGGAAGTTGGTAATCAAAACATTACAGCGAGGCTTCCTGATAAGCTTAGTCATAAGCCAAAAATGAACTAAATATTCACAAATGAGGACAATCTATTTAGTTTAAAGGTACTTTTGAATGCCACCTTGAGGCATAGACTTTTTATGTAGTCAGTAATAGCATGGCATAGTGATTCTACAAATTTCATGAAGTTTCCATTTCTTTCTCAAAATCATCTCTGCTACTTTGCCAAACTTTAAGAATTCTAGGTTTGACCATTTTGATTTTTCCTTTGAAGTGAACAGTTGGAATGTGCCCACAAGCATGGATAAGCCAGCAATGATGGCAGTCGCTACTACTTTCTATTGATAGAAAATTTATGCAATAGGATGAAATAGGAAACAAAGAAAGGGTTGTGAGTGTGCAGTAGATAGTATAGGATAGGATGTGGTGGCCCATGAAGAAGAGAGAAGGGGGATGCAAAGGTAAAGTAAATTTTAATGTCCACAAGGCCATGAGCCATATGGTATTATTTATTTATCCAAGTGTTTATCGACCCATACTGGAGTATGGTGTACAACCCTACTTCCTTTCAGATTCGAACCTTGGACTTCCAATTCTGAGTTTCAAAGTCTTAACCATTAGGTTCACTCAAGTTGTAGCAATTAGAAAAGAATCTCTCCCTAAAGACATTAAGTTTGATCTCTTCGGTTGGGTGGACTCACCTAAAGTGGAAGTTCTGAGAATGGTCAGCTCTTAAAGAGCTATATTTCCCTAGAGGCTTTCAGAATATCAAAACTCTATAGGAGTTATAGGTTAGAAAGCAGAGACCAAATTTCACACAGAAGAAAATCTAAGAAGCCATGCTAGGGGGTCCAAAAGTATGTTAATCCAGCAAGCCTAAAAACCAAGACAGAAACAATAACTTTCACAGCTTAAAGACAAATTGCAGACAGAGAGCAGACATTTGAACCATGACAAAGTAGATAGACAGTGAACTCAAATGCAGTGGCCCATCCAAGTCCACTAAGAGTACCTTACAGAAAGTTTTCTCGTGGGTCCAGATGGGACGGCGTCCCAGCTTGTAGATTTAATTCGGGTGCCTAGACAAATTATGAGCAGCTTACTGAGTTGAACTCAAAGATTTTACATCCACTCACCATTGAATGTAAATGATGAGAAGCAGTGGAAGAAAGGAGCAGATGAAATTAAGTAAATGGTAAATAGAAAAATTAGAAAGAGTTAGTACAAGGATTAAAGTCTTTGATATGATGGTCCTAAAAGTCAACCATAATTTTCAACTTTCCACCAGGGCAAGGTTGTTCATGATTGTGGCCCATAGCCACACCTTGTGACCTTGATTCACAAGGAAATCAGAAATAGAGGTTGTCTTTCTATAGCAATGATGAATGAAGATCTCTTTCATAACTGAAGAGATCCTTAGCTTCATTCAAGATTGAGTCAAGGTGCCAACATGAGTTATTTCCTTTATCCACACTTGAAATAACTGTTATAGACACAAATTCAAAGTCAAGCTTTCTAATCCTCTTTTTGATAGCCATTCACTGGCCGTTTAGAGGGATTTCTGCTTGAGCTATCTTTTTTGTTGTTTTTTAAAGAATGCCTCAATCAAAGCAGCAAGTCACTGAATCTTTGTCATCTGCAGTAATATCACATCCAGCAAGGCCCAAATTGCCTTTGAAAGTACCGTCAAAATTAAGAGCAAGCTAACCTGCTTTGAGAGTTTAGCATTTTACAAAAGCCCTGATTGAGAAAGTCCTACTTTCCCTTTTACCAGGGCAGCTCAGAAGCTGGCTATGAAAGTGAAATTTTCTGTTTCATTCAGGTTGAGTGATAATTGTTAACCACATATGATTCTGTTATGATTGTAAAGTAATTTTGTCCAATGGCCTGATATTTTACCAACTGTTCACAGAAACTGATCATTTTTATCAATTAACATGTGCTATCCCATATAATCCATATTCCACCTGCAGATAAATGCTAGAAACAGAGAAATCACTTCTTTTCTAAACCTTTTAGAACAGTTCTACAAATACATGTCTTTGTTAGTCCTAGTTGACAGATATAGTTGTACACCAACCAGGGCTTTTTTTATTGTAATTGTGGACGGTACTCAGAAGTTATTTCTCTTCTTCAGTCAGTTGGCATCTCCATAGATCAATTATTTTGATTCAAATACTTTTCCTGCTGTCTTCCTGATAAGAAGGTAATTAATCAAGCAATCAGAGATGATGTTTATTGACAATATATTCAGATCACTTGAGTCTCTCCATTTCAACCTCTTACTCCTAAGTTGGCCTTCTACACTAAACATTTCATGAGGATTGAGAATGACATTATTATTTGTCCTAATTATGTTGAGCAACATTGGACACACAACCTTAGGATTCCTCTTGGTCAGCTCAGAGTATGCTCACTTCAGTAGCAGGTGGATAGGCTAGGGTATGTTGTCTTTGCTCTATTTGGGAGTTGGAGACTGTCTTGTTTATTATGAGATTTGAGGGAGGTACTATTGCTTGTATAGAGACTTAAATGGATCACTTGCCACTTTTTTCAGCTATCTTGACCAAAGATGCTTGGCTGTTTACCTCAGGAAAGCTATCACTCTTCGGCATCAGTTATTATAGGGGAGAGACTACTACTTAATCACCTCATTTTTTCACTCTACATTTGCACTTGAGAATAATAAGAAATCATTTGAAGCTACAACTGTCCAAAATGTTAATGACAAATCTATGCATCCTTGTCTGCATACAAGATTGGCTACTAGAGGTTCAGTTCGTTTTTCTTGTTTGTGACAGGACAGGACTGGAGTTCTTTCATTGGCATCAGGTCTCGGCCACCTCTTACATATTGAGGAGTTGTAGACAGACTCAACTTACAAGTTTCTTGTCCTCTTCTATTGGTTCCAAAACCATGGATACTAGAAGAATCATGAGGGGTCAAACTCCATGTCCTCCCAGGATTATCCAACCAGGCCCTCTTAGTCCTGGCCATTCTCTTGGGAGCATCATTAGATCTTATGTTGGCCATTTTGGGATAGTTGGTGATGACGACTGCAGTGTCTTTACTTTACATCCCACTATAGATTAGAGTTGGCACTTGGATCCACTGAAGCTCCTTTCTATCTCTGTTGTACCTCGATTTCTAGCTTTCTCTTTATCTTTACTTTTAGCATGTTGGGATTTATCCATTTTGGGTAACACTCGACGCTATTATTTTATGCCATACAGTAGGTCCACTTTAGAGTAGTTTACACCAGAATATTTACTCTAGTTTAGCTTATTTTTGTGGTAATTTTTGGTTACTACAGTGCATTGTAATTTGTAACAGCTCCTTTCAATGAGTCCCATTGGCCGATTTTGGCCATCTGTGGACATAAATAGAATAATCTTATCTGAAAACTGCAGCACTTTTATCAAAAGATAACTTTATCCAAGCAGGCCCTCTTAGTCCTGGCCTTCAATTCAAATAATTAATTATCATTATCACATGCCTTACTCCACAACATATAGCCTAACAACAGAGTAAAATCTTAAAAGTATAGAGGTGGTTTTTTTTGACCAAGATCAAATTGCTTGAAAATGGAGATAAAATATCAGACTTGACATTGGTGGTCATTTTGTGCTGCCCTGACCCCTAGATTCCTACTTCTCACTGCAACCTCTTCTTTGAGGAAATTAAAACAGAATTCTATGATAGCAAGACTGGCTTATTTTTATTCTTGATTCATGAAAGGCTACATCAGAAGTGTCCTTTTCTTTGTTTTATTGGCATTGGCATGGTTTTGTTTTCTTGCTTGTAAATGTGTTAGATGAAGATTGGGCAAAGATACTTTTTTTTTTGTGGGGTACGTCAATTGAAGGTAGTTTTCTTGGGTGGTGGTTATCATTAAGGACATTCTTATCTTCCTTTAAAGCCCAATGTGTTTAAAATCTGCACTTGTCATTTTAAGCATCCATGGAATTTTCATAAAATTGAACTCCAGCATATTTAAAAAATCAGTGTCAAGAAACTTTTAAAGAGAACCTTTTATGATTTTATGAATCTATGCAGGTGCAAGAGTGATTATCAATGACATTCAAGGAAGAGCTCAGTTAAATAAACACAAAAAAAACTATCCTGATGTTATAACTGGTGATTTGCCCAATAAAGTGGAAATGGAAAAGCTTTTGCAGGGACATCATTTACAGCTTGTTAGTTTTAGAGATGAGCCCGACTTCTATCTTGCTGTTCTAAAGATTTTTGAGGGTGAAAATTCTTGAATATGAATGATGTTCTTGATTCTGGCAGATTCCCCCCCTTGTATTATGGTTTTGTTCAGACTTTCATTCTGGTAGAGCTGGATTTCTTAACTGAATATTGGGTCTTGCAAAAGATCTACTTGATTCATTTGTATTCATAATGAAAATTGATCTGTTATTCAACAGCAAAGTCAGAGCAGAGTTTTTTTATTTTTTGGTTAATTTATTTCGGAAGATTAATGAGTACAGATTGTCAGATATAAACCTTTCAAAATGCTGAAGGGAAAAAGAATAGATTGGATGCTTTTGCATACATGCCACTCTGGATCTGCCGATTGAGCAAAAGTAAGTACACACAGTTACAAGGTATTAGAAAGCAGGTTTACAGTAGGGTAAGCCTCATAATCAAAATTTGAAGAAAATTCCTAAAGAGAGAAGATCTAATTCAACAGCAAAGTCAGAGCAGAGTTTTTAAATTTTTTTGTTAATTTATTTTGGAAGATTAACGAGTACAGATTGTCAGATATAAACCTTTCAAAATGCTGATGGGAAAAAGAAATGGATTGGATGCTTTTGCATACATGCCACTCTGGATCTGCCGATAATATCCAATACAAATGTGAAACAGTTTAGTTACTCCTTGCATACAACCAAGATACATATCCAACTGTGAGACATATCGGATATGGTGAAAATGAAATCTGAGCCATATCCAACAAACTCAGAAGAGAATATTAAAAAACTGGAAGGAAAAAGGAAAGGAAAAAGACATTCACGAGTTATAGAGGGAGGCAAAGTTCCTCTTCTAATACATTCTATTCATCTTTGTGCTCATAGTAGGAGGGTTTTCAAATTTCAGCTGAGAAAATCTGTTTTTACTTTTTTATGTTTTATATTCTTTTCTTATATATGCCATGCCCTAGCCATATCATATCTTAGGTTTTCTAAAAAAATGCCATGTGTATTGGATACTGTACCTGTATCCATGAAACCTAGATAATAGTAGACGATGGGAACACACATATCTCCTAGCCATTACAAAGAATACAAGACCTCTTCCAGCAGGAAAATTACAACACAAAACAATGAGTTTGAATACAACTGCATTCCAAAACCAGAAAAATGCTATAAGCAAGTGCAGTGCAAACTTTGTGTTAACTTTAATAAATGGTAGGGATGCCTGCACACTAAAATGAGAAAGAAAAGGATCAATATGAAAGTTGGTGCCTTAAGAAAACAAAGCATTAAAAGTGGCAGCATTTTACAGACATACTCAATCCATCCAATCTGCTCTCTTCTGGTCTTTCTTGTCTAATTCCTTTAAGTTGCACACAAAAAATGCACCTCTCTGAGAGGCTAGAGAGAATCTTAGATGTAGTGAGAACTAACTGTTTTGATATATCCTATGATACGATGCAACTTTTTCTTTGCATTGTGCACAATGTTCTTACCCTTTGCGTGCCCCTGTCTTGAGGAAAGTCAAGACTTTGAACAAGGAAGAGATGTTAATTTGTCTGGTTAAGTTTGAAAGTACTAAACTTGAATATGCAGTGTGCAAAACTCCTGAGTGCTCTTATGGCCTTTACACATGTTTCATGGACGTATGTTGTAACGAGATTCATGATATCAGCTAAGGACTTCTGCAAAGTACAGGCTTGCAATGGTATGTAGGGTCGAAATATTATTTTCACTAGACTGTTTGATTTGAGAGTAATCAGTATTTCCTGTAGACTTATTCTATTTGCAATGATCTCACACTCGATATCAACACTACTATTTGCAATCAAAAGCATGCTCAGGAAATCTTCAACCAAAGCAATTAAATTTTTTTTTGAAGAATTTGTTATAAAATCATAATATCCATTCCAACACCTTTTCTGCATATAATTGCCTTAGATAGGTCCTGCATACTCGAATGGCCTAAATGATATTTTCAAAGAAAAATGTCAGTCATAATCATCAGTCACTATATTTGTGTAGGTTGTAGTTTCTTATCAACAATCAATACTATGATCATACAAACAAGATTTTTTTTTAATAATAGTAATCTCTAACATGGATCAAATTTGTTTTAATCATAAAAACATAACACAATAAAACAATAAATAAATATATATATATATATATATATATATATATATATATATATATATATATATATTTATTTATTTATTTAAAAGTACTTTAAACTTACTTGGCCTCTTATTGGTACAAGTTACAAATTTTAGATCTCATAAATGAAAATCACCCCTCATCATTCTAGGAAGCAAGCCGGTTCTTGTAGAAAAATCTATATTAATAAATTTACCAATCAAGCAAGCATTCTTGTGTGCATATCCATTCTTTCTTGAACTCTAAGTATACGAACTAACTTTATTATATTATGTAAAGTAATTAAAAAATCTTTTGAATAATATTTGGATTAGTAACAACTTTTAATTCCAAAAGAATGTGTAATCCAAAAAAAATTCTTTTGCAAGCTATAGTCTATTAGATTTGGATTAGATCGTAATTTTTATGAATTGAGGGTTTATTCATGATTATTGCTATTATGGTTGTAAACAAATATTTTTATAAAAGTAATTAAAAAAATGCATAAAAGATTTTGAATTTGGTATTTATTATATTTAGTATGACTCTTCAAGCATGATTTAATGTGTTCTTTATTTATAGATAAGTAGTTGTTATCATAAATAATTAAAATTTTATTGGTGTTACAAAGCTTAAGAAAATTATAAATAATATAAATAATAGTAGATGATATTTAGTTCAATGGACTAAATTTCTTAAAATTCAAGGAGATTGATGTTTATATCTTGGCAATTGATACATGCATAATTGTCAAGATGTTGTATTATCAATACAGGTAAAGTAATTTCAATTCCATATAACCCATAAAAAAATTAACAAGTTAAAAGTAGGTTTAATATAAAAATTTACGTAATAATAATAAAATAAAATTTTTCTTATTTTTATAAGATATAATTTGACACAATTAAGTAGTTTTAAACATGAAAGTGAAGAACTTTGAAATGAGTGGTCATTTGAAAGAATCTAAGGAGTATTTTAAAGAATCCAAGCAATATTGAGGGAGATATGACCATGTGAAGATAAACGTCTGAAATAAGAGTAGCATTAAGGCAATTTTTTTTACAAACATGTCTCATCTTTTAGGAGCTATATCTTTGCAAAGGGTTGTTTGATTCAGATTATTCTTGGACTAATTTGTGCAACATTTGAAGAGCTTTAAAATAAGTGGTCATATGAAGGAATCCGAACAGTATTGAGGGAGATATCACCATTTGAAGTTAGTCATTTGAAATAAGGATAATGACGATATTTCAAGTGATAAGAAACAAAATTGTAGATATCTCTATCAACCATGGTTCAAATGATGGGAGGAGTAATGGAAGGCTAAGACATCAACAATGCGAGACATTTTGTCTAGATATGGAATTTTTTATATAAGTTTCATTTATCCCTTCATTATCTTAGAAATTTTGAATGCAAATTATTGTAGGTTTATTTTTATTTTTTAATATTTGGTTAGTGTGAGAAACCCCTACGATCGACGCTTAGGGCTAGGCATCCCCATCCCACCATGACCTCTCATAAGGGGGAGAGTTGAGCTTATCAATAGGGAATTTAACACACACACGTCGTTGTTTGAACTTTGGACCTTCCGAAGAAGAGCCAAAACCCCAAACCGTTGCGCTGCCTCCTCTAGGACCATTGTAGGTTTATTTTCAAATAATATAACTGCTATAGGATATACTGGTAAACTTTAATAGATTTTGAGTTATAGCGACCTTTCCATGCACTGATTTACAACTAAATCCTTAAAGTGATCCCTAGTAGTAGAGGTTAGGGAATACCTCATAGATTAGAGATCCTTATTGCTCAAAGATAAGGTAATCATGGGTAAATTTAATGGGTTTTGGCCAAGAGCTTTGACTCTAAGAAAATGGATTGATAGGAGTTGGAAGCCTCCAGGAGTGAGTCTATCATTTCTTCTAAAAGGTTTATTCCCAACCATTTTTTGTTCTAGGGAGGAAAGAGATAGAACCTTGAAAGGGGATCCTTGGTTTATGGGAAGAGCAAGACTCTTTCTTACTTGTTAGTATGAGGGCTTTGCACCTGAAAACATAAATCTATCCTTAGTACTAGTTTGGGTCAAGATGTATGGGTTGCCCATTGAGTTCTAAGAACCATATACCTTCAAGGCAATAGGCAACACTTCAGAAGAATTGCTTGAGATTTCAAAAACTACAAAAAAACAAATTTTTGGCTATTTGTACCTAGATATTGTTCAATTGATATCAGTAAACCTTTACTAGAATCATTCATTCTTAAGTATGGGGGTAAGTTATGGACCCAGATCAACATATCTTTCAGATGTAGAAGATGTCATGAGGTGGGGCATATTGAGAGATCATGCCCTAAGAAGAGTCGTATAGAAACATATGTAGAAAACCACAATAGAAACTTACACATAGATATGGATGAGGATGGTTTTCAACTTCCCAAAAATAGGTCAAAACAAATGAAAGTAAACAAATAGTGGAGACCAGTAAGTAAGGATATTGGAAGAAAAACTCATTGAAAAAAATGATATTGGAAGAAATACTAATTCTTTTGAGGTTTTAACCTATGAACAAAAAACAAATCAGAGCGAAACAAAAACCCTAAAAATTGTCGAACTTGTTTCGGCCATATCTCACTCATCCGGACTCGGATTGAGCTGAAATTTTGAGGGTAGATGCCTGAAAAACCCTAGAACGTCTCCACCAATTTTCATATCATTTGGAGCAACACAGATCCTAGCGCATCCCTATGTGTGAACGAGATTTTTGGCAAGCGACTATGCGAGGGTTTCATCTGGGTTGAGTGCAAGCAGCTCCAGAGGTTGGTTTTTAGGGCCTTCGGGCCCTAGCGGCCAATATTTTTGTGGTTTATGCTCAATATTTTAGCAGGAAATGTTGCAGGGGATCCAAGATGGGTTAGAAATTTATCTTTCAACAGATCATACTGTGAACTTGAGTGACAACGACTTCCAATTTGTTGCACAAAAGAAAAGTGAAAACCATACCTTTCCACGACGTCTAGGGCAAGGATTAAAGAGATCACGAAACAAGTTTCAAGCAGTTGATCAAAAAATGGCTCATATCTCAAGTGAATCTGGTGCTAAGGTGCACCCACAAAATAATTCTACTGTGAAAACCCCTGTCAAGGGTAAGAATTTCGAAAACTCAGCCCCAAAAATGAATTTTAGGGATGCCCTCCATGGTGGACAGCCTCAACCCAATGCTAATATCAATCTTAGGGCTTCCCATAAACCTCTAAGAATGCCTAAGATTGATCCCAAGAAAACGGAGTCGGGATGTCTTAAAGCAATTGATGGAACTCCTATTGTTAAGCTTGATATGGGTAACATTCAGACTGGCATTGAAGATTTGGAAAAAAAAGGACTAATTTGTCGGTTCGTGGGTTTTCGTCCGAGCCTATCTGCTTTCAAAGTCTGGGCTGCAAAAAGCTGGAAAACTAAAGGTGAGTTACAAATCTCTATTTATCCAAATGGTTATTTTCTTGTTTTATTTGCTAATAATGAAGATAGAGAGAAAAATTTTCAAGGGGGTCCTTGGTTTTTTGGAAGGGCAGGGCTTTTCATGAAGCCCCGGCATACTAAATTTAAAGTCGAAGAAGAGATGCCTTCTATAGCTCCCGTGTGGGTTAGACTCTTTGGCCTCCCTATTGAATTTTGGAATCCTACTATTTTTTCTTCAATTGGAAACTCTTTAGGAACTTTTATGATGACTCGCTGATTGTACTCAAAATTTTGAACATATTATTTATGCTCGGATTTGTGTTTTAATGGATTTTGACAAACCCCTACCTAAAAAGATCACATTACAATTTGGGGAAGACACTTGGGAGCAAGTAGTGGACTATGAGAACATTCCTTTTCGTTGTAGAATTTGCCATGAATATGGTCATTTGGCCAGTGCTTGCCCAAATAAAATTCCCGATCAAAAGAAAGAAGATATAAACTCAACGAGGTTTCCAAATGCCTAAGAAGAAGAACACTCGAAAAAAACTAGTTATGAAGGATCAATCAAATTCATCTGCTAATATGTTTGAAATCCTTTCCACAAATGATGTCCCAAGTGAGGAAGAGGAAATAATGGAAACATAAATCTTAGAAACACAATTTAAATATGAAGGGAAGAACTCGGAGACAAACCAACAAATCAAAGGTTTTCAACAAAAAAAAAGGGAGAAAATTTACACAAGAAAAACAATCTTTTAAATGTCAAAACTTCAAATAATACAGGTCCCAATATAGACTCCGTTGAACCCTCTAGTAAAATTTTGGTCGTGTACGAGCATTCTTCAAGGTTAGAAGCCATCTTATATTCAATTGGAATAAGTCAAGAAACAAGGAAAAAAAATCGAAGATGGATTCTAATCAAAAAGTAGGTCGCAAGACCAATCAATATCATATGGTAAAAGAAGGTGAAAAGCTTGTAGAGGAAGGTAAGATTAATGCCCTTCCCAACTTTTTTAGCCCTGGTATTAATGAAGATCATCACTTGGAATATTAGAGGACTCAAAGGGAGTCTTTCAAAACAAAATGAAATTAGAAGAATGATTCAGATAAATCATCCACATCTTGTTTTCCTTCAAGAAACAAAGATGTCAATGGAGGATATGGACTCAATTGCCAGTAAAATTTGGCCATCTGGAAAAGGGTTTCCCTCGGCTCCCAGGGGACTTCGGTGGCATTGCTTGTCTTTGGGACCCAAAAGAGGTAGTTATTCACCATATGGTTGGCATTTGGGGTCTGTTGGCTATAGCTATTCAAAGTAGACATTCCAACCAAATTATGCTCTGCATTATTGTTTATGCTCCGACTGCTTTGGAGGAAAAAAGAAGACAGTGGAAGGATATAACTCATATTATCTCTCATTTTCCTGAAGCTTGGATCTTGATCGGAGGAGATTTCAATACCATCCTCTCTCTGGATGAGAAAAGGGCGGAAAAATAGAAATTTGGACAAAAGCACTGACCTCATGAGCGAATATATTGCAAACCTCCATCTTGTGGACATCCAACCGGATAATGGCCTTATGACTTGGTCTAACAGAAGGCAAGGCTTAGCTTGTATAATGGAGAGATTGGATAGGTTTTTGCTCTCTGAAAATTTCTTAATCCATGGTCACATTCCTAAAGTGAAGACTCTTAATAATGCTGGTTCGGATCATTGGCCATTCATGGTGGAAATGTGGAAAACCAATGTGAGTTTCTCTCCTTTTCGTTTTCAATTAATGTGGCTTAGAGACATTTCCTTTAGACCTCGTGTGCAACAATGGTGGAAGGAAGGTAAACCTAGGCATGGGACTAAGATGTTCTGTTTTGCCAAAAGATCGCAATACATTAAATCCAAAATCAAGACTTGGAACTGGAAAGAGTTTGGGGATGTTCATAAAAAAAACATGAAGTTATTGCTCATATTGAAAATTTGAATAAGAAAATCCGTTTAGATGGCCTCACAGAGAAGAGAAGTGCAGATGAAATTAAACTCACAACTCAGTTAGAGGAATGGGAAAAAAGAGAAGAAATCTTATGGAAGCAAAAATCTAGAATTCAATGGCTCAAAGAAGGAGATCGAAACACAAATTTCTTCCACAAATCTCTTCTAGCTCGAAGATCTCACAACTTTATTTCTTCCTTGAAATCAGATTCTGGAGATGTTGTTTATACTTGGGATGGCATGAACTCTATTGTTGTTGATTACTTTTCCAATATTTTTGCTGCTACTCCTCTTGACTCAGCTTCTCAACAAAATGTTCTTCAAGCAATCCCTTCTCTTATCACTTCCGAGGAGAACTCTATTTTGACTCGCTCTTGTTACTATCAATGAGCTTCAACAGGTAGTTTTAAAATGCAAAAAGGAAAACCCCAGTGTCCCGATGGTTTTCCCATTGAGTTCTACCAAGAGTTCTGGGATATCCTTCATGTTGATTTATTAGAGGTGGTGGAAGAAGCCAGGAAAGCCAAAGAAATTTTGAAGGTTATCAATAAAACTTATATTACTCTTGTTCCAAAAGCTCAAGAGGTTGATCATATCTCAGCTTTTAGACCTATTGCTTTATGTAATGTTCTTCTCAAAATCATTACTAAAATCATGGCAGAAAGGTTGAAGCCTCTTTTGCATAAGATTATTTCCCGCAGCAAGGGGGTTATGTGGAAGGGCGTCAAATAGTAGATGAGATAGTTCTTGCTCAGGAAGCCATCCATTCCATGGATATGCAAAAATCTCCTTCCATGTTCATTCGGTTAGACTTATCCAAAGCTTATGACAGAGTGGATTGGCACTTCCTTATCAAAGTTTTGAGGCAATTTGGTTTCTCTAAGGATTGGATGGATTGGATTATGGGATGTATCTCTTCAGTTTCCTACTTAGTTCTTATCAATGGCAGGCCTTCTCAGTCGTTCCCAGCTTCCAGAGGTATTAGGCAAGGTGACCCGCTATCCCCTTATTTATTCATCATTCTTGTTGAATGCTTGGGTAGGACTATAACCAAAAAGAGGGAAAACAAAACCCTTGAGGGAGTTACCATTGCTCATGGAGCTAGACCTATCTCTCATCTTCAATTTGTGGATGACTCTACTCTTTTAGGTAAAGCTACGATTAAGGAAGCTTCTAATATTAAGCAAATCATTAGCTGTTTTTCTAAGGCTACTCGGGCAGTTGATCAATGAAGACAAATCTAAAGTTATTTTCTTTCACCGCTTCTGCTAGACAGGAATCCATGGTCTTGGATAAATTAAGATATAAGAAGACCTCCCTTCCAATCACTTATTTAGGTATTCCCATAAATATTCAAAGGCAGAAAAATAAATATTGGAATTGGTTGTTGGACAAAGTCAAGAAGAAAATTGGAAAGTGGACCAACAGGTGGCTTTCTTCTAGGGGTAGAATCACCTTGGTAAAATCAGTCCTTCAAGCTATTCCTATTTATGTATCTTCCGTGTTGAATATTCCAAAGGCTGTTCTTCGAGAACTGGATCAAATCAGTCATCGTTTCCTTTGGAGTGGTACTAAGGAGAAAAGAAAATGGGCCTTGGTGAAATGGGACACTTTATGTCTTCCTAAGAATAAAGGGGGGTTAGGATTCCGGTCTTCTATTAATAACAACAAAGCTTTAGCTGCTAAATTATATTGGAGGATGTTGCATAACCCCAATGCTCTTTGGGCCAATAATCTCCGTGCTAAATATGCTGAGAACAAAAGTCCTGAAGACCTTGTTCGCTATCAACTTCCTACCAAAGGTTCTCCCATTTTAGCAGTTCTTAAGACTCGGTGAGGATTTGATAAAGAAAAATTTATTTTGGATCATTCATAATGGTCAACAGGCAAATTTTTGGACAGATTCTTGGGATGGTCACAAGCCTTTGATAACTCGGTTTCCCGATTGGAGGCCTTGGATGGAGGAGCTTCACCGAGCTAACTGGATAAAGGTGGCTAATTATTGTCGGTACCATACCGGTAATTCAAAGGTTGGTAGATATTGGATCCCTATTGAGGACTGGCCTATTCAAATCCCAGAAAGGCAAAGACAAGATATCCAAGGCATCCTTCATATGAGATCTCTCTCTTGGTCCCATGAAAAATATTGTTTTGGATGGAACAACACTACTAAGGGTGAGTATTCAGTTGCTCAAGGTTATTTGACCTTATGCCATAATAATCCCAACCATTCTTCTGACATATTTTCTCAATTGTGGGCTCAAAAGCTCTGGCCTAAGGTGAGGTTCTTTAATTGGCTTTTATTGCATCGTAGGGTGCTTACTCGTGAGCAACTTATGAAGCGTGGTTTTCATGGCCCTTTTAGATGTGAGATGTGTGAAGAGAATGTAGAAACTCTCAACCATATTTTTATTGAGTGTACTTTAGCCTCCGAGCTATGGAGGAGAATGGCCACTTTACTTGGCTTACAGTGGTCCAATTTTTTTACTTTTGAACAACTTTGGAGGGATTGGCCTAATCAAGAGGGTGTTGATCATTTTATTAGGCAGTTAGTTTGGATGGGTTCTACCATTCTTCTTTGGAATATTTGGATTGAAAGGAACAACCAAATTTTTAATCAAGATAGGAAGGATATTCACTATATTTGGCAAAAGACCATAGCCAACTTAGTTGAATCAGTCCATCAACTCCTTAATCACCCCCAAAACTCCCACCAAAGATGGGATCAAGTGATGCAAAGATTGAAGATTAAATCTTCTAAGGGCAACCAACTTAAAGGGAATGTGAGTATTAGTAAGATGGATAGGACAAGAAATTGGCAACCTCCTCCTAAGGATTTTGGAAAAGTCAATACCGATGGAGCCTCTAGAGGGAACCCTGGAAAAGCCAATGTGGGAGGAATTGGTAGACTTTCGGATGGCTCCCTGGTTTTTACTTTTGCTTGAGAATTTGGGTATTCTTTCCAATAACCTTGCTGAGGGGTATGGTATCCTCAGAGGCCTTCAGGAGGCTACTAAGGTTGGATGGGAAAAGGTGTTAGTTGAGTCCGACTCTCAACTTATGATTAATATTTTGAAGACTCCTTCCAAGAATCATAAGGTTGATTGGAGAATAAAAAGAATTATTGAGAAGATTCAATTAATCCGGATGGGATTTTTGAAAGTTGATTACAATCATGTGGTCAGAGATCAAAACAAGAGTGTTGATGCTTTAGCTAATTGGGCTTTGGACAAAGGTGATCTTACTTGTTATGGCCACCCTCCTAGATGGTGGGCTTCACAAATTAGGGAAGCTCTTCTTTCTATCATTTCTTTGGATGGCTCCAGTTCTGAAGGTACCTAGTTTCTTCTTGCTTTTTTTTTGCTTCTCTTTGGTTCATTCAGCTTTTTTTAGTTCCCTAGCTCACTCTTTTCTTTCTTTTGTTTCCTTTGTTGTTTCTTGCCTTAATAGTCTTCTCGGTCTAGATAGGTCATTGTTATGTTCAATTTTTTTCTTTTTTCTTTTTTGTTTTTTTGTTTAGTTTTTTAAGGTGTGTGTGTGTTCTTTTGTTTTGTTTTGTTTTTGTGTTCTTTGTGTTGTTTTTTGTTGTTCTTGTGTTTTTGTTGTTTTGTGTTTTTTTTTTTTGTTATTGTTCTTGTGTTTTTGTCGTTCTTGTTCTTGTGTTTCTCTTTGTTTGTGTTAATTCGTGTTTTTTTGTGTGAGTGTTTTCTATGTTTTTTGTTTTTGTTTATTGTCTGTTGTTGGTTGTTTTTTATTTTTATTTTTATTTTATTTTTTTAATATTTTAGGTTTTTTTTTTTATTTGGTCATTATGTAGTGTTTGTATTTATAGCGGGTTTTAACAAGGATCCCAAAACCTGATTACATAAGCAATGGGCCTAGGGCATCAATCCCTTGAAACTGAACACCAAAACAGAAATCCCGTCCAGCGGTAACAGAGAAGCATGAAACAATCCCTCTCAGCGGGAAACAAACAAATAAGAAAGAAAGTAGCGGGGAGTAGCCAAAAACCACCATCGAGAAGATCCCGCCCGACAGGAAGCAAAGAAAAACCGTTACAATAAAATCCCGCCTCGCGGGAAGCAATCAAAACCACCACAAACAATCCTGCCTAGCGGGAAGCAACAGGGAAATCCCGCCATCCGGGAACCAAGCAAAAAGAAAGGATCCCGCCTCGCGGGAAAACCGGCGGATTTGGCGGATCCCGCCCCGTGGAGAAACCATCCCGCCCACCGGGAAAATATTCAGTTCAATGAGAGCCATCCTGCAGGAAGCCGACAGCCAGCACAGAGAGGATCCAGCCCATCAGGAAGTGACCAGAGAGTTGCACCACAAGGAACCCGCCCCAGGAAAACAAAAGAGGATCCCAGCAGCAGGGACCAAGAATCCCGTCCAAGCACAGAGCCCACCGAGGATTCACAAGAAAAAGGGGGAAGCTGTCCAAACCCTAAACCGTCACCTCCACCGCACCGAGAAACGCAGGGGACCAGATCCACGCGAATAACCTGCAAAAAACCCCAGGGGGAAGCCTGAGGGAAAAAGGGAAGGGATCCCCAACCAAACAGGGATCCCTGGGAAGCACCAGTCTGAAAAAACAACCAAGGAAACCCTAGCCGACCGGGAGGGGCGCAGATAGTGGAGAAGGATCTCCCCCTAGGAGATCATCTGCAAACAACCACTCCCCGGGAGGGATGACCTGGGTTGAGCCAGGGACTGGGCAAGAACCAGGAGCCATGGGAGGGGGAGCAGGGGAGGGACCAGAGCCCTCCCTCTCTACTTTCTTCCCTCACATTCTAATTTGAATATTAACCTAAAGAGTTTCATGCCTGCATAATAATATTTTAGGTTTTGGTTGTGTTTATTTTTCATGTTTTTTTTGGGTTATGTCTTTGTAGTGTTCTGTTGTTTTTGTCTTGTTTGTGTTTTGTTATGTGGTTCTTGTGTTTTTCTATGTGGTTCGTGTTGTGGTTTCTTTTATCTTATTGTGTGTGTGTTTGGTTGTGCTTTTGTTTTTGACACACTCAGGGAGCATGTTTTTTATTTTATTTTATTATTTTTGTTGTTATTTACTTATTTTTAAATTGGTTTTGTGTGTTTGTTTGCTCCTTGAGTATGTCAAAGGTGGTAGGCCAGGTCCGAGTCTTGGGCGTTTTTGGCGGAATGGATACCCCTGCCTCCTTGGGTCTTACCCAAAAGTGGCATCCCTTTTGGGATGTTTTCCACAAAAAAAAAAAAAAAAAACAAATCAAAGCTTAGAGGACATGGTAAAACAAGATCAAAATATTAACAAGGAACTGTCTACTCAGTATGATCATGATTTAGAGATGAACATTCCTATTGAACCTAAGGAATGTGCCTCATCATATTTAGAAGACTCTCTTGAAGTTCCACGCACCATTCAGGAGAAGGAAAGTGGTAGAGAAAATACAATCTTAGATGTTAATACCTCTACCATTAACAAGAAAACACCACAAAATAAGCATGATAAGTCAAAATTTTTCTTAGCAGAGCCAAGAGAGGAAAAATATTATAAAAATGAAAGCTGTGAAAGAATATTGAGGAATAGAATAATAAGACCTACTCCTAATATTGACAAGGCAAAAAAAGAAAAACATGTGAAAGAATATTGAGGAATAGAATAATAAGACCTACTCCTAATACAGACAAGGAAAAAAAGAAAAACCTTCAAATTATCAAGCTAGATCTAGGGAAGCAAAATCAAACATAGAGAAAGGAACACAATCTATAAGTTGGTTGAACTTCTCTTTACTAAACAACATATTAATATTGGTAATTCATAGTCGGGGCCAGCAACCCTTAATGAGACATGATTACTATCTCATGGACTATAGGGGGTGCTAATGCCCCTTAAAAGTAGAGGTATATCAACAACCTCTGTTTAAGTAATAAGCCATATATTCTTTGTATCTAGGAAACTAAAATGACAAAGAAGTTTTCAAAACTATGACAGTAGTATGGGCAAGATGTGAATGAGATGTTATAGATTTAGGAGTGATAGGGAGAATTTTAACATGTTGTAATCTAGTTAGAACCTCTTATGAACCATTCATAAAACTAGGCATTGGATAGCCTCATTAGTCATATGCTACTTTGTATATATTCATTTCGTCCTTATCAATGACTATGGTCCTACAACTCAACGAGGCATATCAGAAGTTGGAGTGGGATTGAAGCCTTTATGACAAGTAAAGATTAAGAAACTTGATTCATGATCATAGAATATTTTAATGCCATAATCAAATTGGATGAAAAAACTAGGAAGATAACCTAAATTATGAAAGATTTCTCAACTTTTATTCAAAACAATAATCTATGGGAGGTTGAGTTTGAAGAGGACAACTATAAATGGACCAACAACAGGATAAACCAAAATCTGATAGCAAAAAAATTAGACAGATGCATACTCTGATATCATTGGCTAGATGAAGACACTTGTGCTAAAATTAATATCGTGACAAGGATTGGTTCATATCACTAGCTAATAAGATCTAAAATGGTGGTAAGTGAATTAAAAAAAGGATCATATTTTAAATATAAGTAAATGTGGGAAGACCATCCTCAAGTTGTTGACATGATAGCGCATACATGAAATTCTTCAGGAAACGATGAGTTGTATACACTTTCAAAACAAATTAAATCAATGACATCTAGATTAAAAGAATGGAACAAGAACACTTTTGGAAACATTTTTGAGAAGAAAGAAGAGCTAAAAGATAAAGTTTCAAAATTTCAAAAAGTTGAGCACAATAATTGAAGCTTGGAGGAAAGGGAGTTGCTTAGTAAATATCATAATATTTTAAGGAAGATAAATTTTGGAGATTAAAATCGAGACAAACTTGGTTAAAAGGATATAAAAATGTGAAGTTTTTTTATAGAATGGTAATAGTACAAAGATCAACCTCAAGAATTAATATAATTAAATCAATAGAAGGGGTTTGGATTGAAGACCAAAGCGAAATATGAAAGAAGGCAAGACTTTTTTACCAAAATATTCTAAGATCAAAGGAGATTGAAGTTCTTAATGATAAACTATTGCAAAAGTACCCTTAGTTGTAACAAATGAAGACAATAGCAAACTGATGGAATCTATTACATTGGAAGAAGTTTATTCAACTCTTTTCTCTTTTGATAAGAATAAATCCCTAGGTCTGAATGGACTCTCTTCAACATTTTATCATCGTAACTGGGAAATAGTGAAGGATTCTTTATTGGTGGCAGTGGAACAATGTAGGGTAAAACAATACATGCCTTATAAAATAAATGCAACATACTTTACCTTGATTCCAGAAAAGAAGGATTCAAAATTGTTTGATTAATTTAGGCCCATAAACCTATGTAATATGATATATAAGATAATCTCCAAAGTGATGACAAATCAGTTAAGACCACTATTAGACAAAACTCTTTTAGAAGAGCAAGGAGGATTTGTGAAAGGGAGACTGATTTTGGACGGGATCATAGTAGCTCATGAAATAATGCATTTAGCAACTCCTAGAAAAGAGGGAGCAATGATCTTAAAACTTGATATGAATAAGGTCTATGATAGGGTTAAATGAGATTTTTTTTTGTAGTATTAGAAGAGTTTGGATTTAGAAAAATATCGGTTAGATGGATTAAAGCTTGTGTCTCTGTAATATCAATATTCAGTGTTGGTTAATGGGCTTGTAACAAAATCATTTAAAGTCAAGAGGGATCTTAGACAAGGATATCCTCTATCACCATATATATTCCTTATTATGGTAGAGTTATTGATAAGGAACTTAAAGAAGACATACAAATATGGGATAATAAGAGGATTTAAGACTAGTAATAACATCGACGACATCACTCATCAATAATTTATAGATGATACAACTCTTTTTGGGAGGGTAGGGAAAAACAAGGTTAGAGCTTTGAATAACTTGTTAAAGGAATATGAAAGATCATTAGGGATTAAAGTTAATAGAACAAAATCCAAAATTTACTTCCTAAACACTTCAACTAAAAACAAAGCAGGGATATGCAGGTTACTTCAAATGGAAGAAGTAAGTTTTCCAGCAACTAATCTAGGAATGCCCTTATTTGAGGGGAGAAAGAGGATAGAATTATGGAATCTAATTATAACTAAAGTTTAAAATAAACTACCAACATGGAAATGTAGATGGTTGTCATTAGTAGGAGTGCAACTAATTAAATCAGTCTTACAGGTCATTCCAACATATTATATGTCCTTATATATTATGCCAAAATCGGTAGAAAAAAGTTTAATCTATATTATGCGATCATTTTTGTGGTTAGGATTACATGATAAAAAATGTCCCTTAGTGAAATGGAGAAAGGTGTGTGATGATAATACTAGAGGCGGTATTTGTTTAAGAGTTCTTATAGATGCAAACTTAGCTTTAAGGGAAAAATTAATTTGGAGATTGTACAAAGAAAGTCAAAGACAATGGGCAAGAATTCTTCTAAGTACATTGATATCAATGACCCAAGATTAATATTTATTGCATTCTTACTACTAGATTGTTCTACACTATGGAACAATTAAAAAAAATCAATTGATCTGGTGGTTAAAGATGGGTGGTGGGAACTGGAGAAATACATTCTATTTGGATGGATACTTGGTGTGATGAAAAACCACTCAATCTAGATCCAATTTTGAAACCATGGATGAGATTAATTTAGGAAAAATATGGTGATAGGGTTTCAAACATTATGTATAAGGATTAGGAAGGAAGATACAAATGGAAAGGAGTTTTTTTTTATAATTATACCGAACATTGTTGCTAGGAGGTAGTCGAGTAGAAAGAATACAACAATAATTATTTCAAGCAGAACTGAGGATAAGTTGATTTAGGAGTTGAGTAGCTCAAGAGAATACACAACAAGAAGTGAATATAATATAAAACACCAAAAAAATAGGAATACCACAAGAATATGGAGAGATATTTGGGATAGTCCGAGCATTCCAAAAGTCAAAATATTTGTATGGCTAGTAGGTCATAGAATTTTTTTATCTTGGGATAACCTAATGAAAAGAGGTTTTTATGGCCCTTCACAATGTGTTCTATGTAAAAAGGAGGAGAGTATAAATCATCTCTTGGGACATTGTTCAATAGTCTAGGAACTATGGCAATGTATTCTTAATATGTTTGGTAAATGCATGATGATGAATGGTAGAATTAAAGAATGGTTAAAGCAATGGTAGAGCACTTTTAAAAGTGAGGTGTTACGGGTAATCTAGGATACATTGAAAGATACAATACTTTTGACTGTATGGCTGGAAAATAGTAGAAGAATATTTAAAGGAAAGGAAAGCAATTTAGAGGTAATGAAAAGGAGATGATTGAGACCAATATATTTCTACAGATCGAGAGGAAAGTCATTGACGAGAGCGCAATCTAGAAATTTCATGAGACCGAGAAGGCTTTGTATAAGGTACTCGATTGACCGTACAAGGGGAATTACCCTAGTGTTGCATAAGAGTGCAAGGATGCTACACCTCCATATGAACTTTCTCCACTTGAACTAAAATATAGAGACAAAAATCAGAATAAATTGTGCACTTATCAACAATTGAAAATTCAACTAAACTATGCTATTGAGAAAAAAGATTTATGTTACTATTTTTTCAAATATGAAAGAGCACATTGATTTGAATAATGTTCCACACTTCCAACAAGGGTAAGGAAAAATATGGTGGATCTCCAAGCAAATCATGATGCCAGGTGAATGAATTGGCCATATGAGGTCGAAAGAAGGACTCAAGCCAATCCGAGGCCATTTGAGATTTCTTGCACTACCAAAAAATATGAAGGGGGTCCTTTGGAGCATCACAAAAATGGCAGGTAGGATTCTCTATTCCAAGGTATTTTAATATTTGTCCAAGAGGAAGACCATAGGATAATAAGCTCCAGGAAAGAAAGCCTGTTTGGGTTCAATATACCTTGCCCAAGCCATTTTAAATCTTAGACTCCAACGAGTCTGAGTGGAAAGAAGATCCCATCGCTCATTGAGTCTTTGAACCATAGGGACATTGAGAGTAAGCTAAGCATACCCTAAATTAGGTTTGTAATTAAGAAGTGGGGTTTTCTTTAACCATCCCCAGTTAAACCACTAAGGATTTTGAGAATGTCTATAGATATGGGCCAAAGAGAAAAATGGATACAATCCAAAATTGTGTCATAAGTATTCTTATCATTTGGTCGTAAATCAAACAATCTACTGAAATCATCCCATGCGATCCAATCCCTGGAATATCTCAAAAAAAATTCTACCACTATCGAAATCCCTTTCTTGAAGAACTGCTGAGCATGAATCCATTGCACAGAAGCAAGAGGGGAACCTTGAAAAGTTAGAAGAGGTGACCACCAAACATTATAAGTGGAAATAGAAGCACCTTTCTGATGTCCCCTAGCCAACACAACCAGGGCTTAATTTCCTCCCAAGCCCGCCATATGATTTGAATGACAAAAGAGCCTTGAGTTTTAACTAGGATAGGAGCAACCAGGAGGGATTGAAAATTCATGCCTTTCCAATCCTTCCTTCCAAGAGGTAAACTAGTGGAAATGCAACTCCAAATTAGAACTTTCCAAGATTCAGAACCACTTAAGGCTCAAAGAATCCATTTAGCAAGATAAAGAAAAACCTTGTCTTTGAAAATCATGTAGTCACATACCTCCTGATTTTTTGGGAAGACAACAAATCTCCCAGGCAACTCTATGAAACATTTTTTTATGTGACGAGCTTGCCCAAATAAAATCCCTTAGAAGCTTTTCCAAAATTTTATAGCAGGCTTGAGAAGGGACCCAACATGATGAATAATACTGTGTACTAGCAATAATTTTGGAACACACCTAAAACTTACCAGTTGGAGTAAGTTTTTTGGTGATCCAAAAGGAAATTTTTTTCTCTACTTTTTGTAAAACATAATTCCATAAGATAGGAGGGGAACTTTGGAATGCAAATGGGATGCCAAGGAATTTAAACATCTCCCCTGGTTGGATCCAATGCCACTGGAAGCTTTCAAATCAACTTGGAAGGTCCAAAGAGGGTTGTCTATAGCATGAGGTCTTCCTCCATTGAATGCTAGATATTGATGCTTTGCAAAAAATATCCAGGCAATCTAGTACTTGTTTTACAGAGTATTCATCCTCACGAATTGTCAAAAAATAATCATCTGCAAAATATCCATTTATGAGTTGAGAATATTCTCCAGGTAAAGAAATACCCCTAATATTACCTTGACTCACGTGGTTAGGAAGAAGGTATCCAAAAGCTTCAGATGCCAATATGAAAAGAGGAGCCAAAGGACAACCCTGTTTGACAGATTTGAAAAATCCAATTGATTCAGACTGACAATTGTTCAAAGTAAGCACAGCTGAAGCATAAAAAAAAAGTATACTAACCGAGCTAAAAAATGTGGCCCAAAACCAAGAGCTCGAAGCATGGTAAAGATGAAGTTCCATTCAATCCTATCATAGGATTTCTCAAAATAAATCTTGATGAAAAGAGTATTTTGTTTAGTGGCTCTAGCCCATTCAATGCCCTCCCAAACATCAATTACATTATCCAAAATATATCTACTCTGCACAAACTCAATTTGCTTAGGGCGAATAAGGGGCAACAAAGGTATAAGGTGTAAGGCCAAAGCTTTAGCAATAATTTTGTAACTCACATTGAGTAAAGTAATAGGTCTTCAGTTGGTGATCACTTATGGATCCCCTTGCTTAGGAATGAATTTAATATTTCCCTTATTAATTATAGAACCTAAAGAGCCAAAAGCCATTGCTTCTTGATAAACATACAATAAATTTGGGCCAACCATGTCTTAGTACTCTTTATAAAATTCACAAGGAAATCCATCTATCACTATAGATTTATCATTATCCATCATGGAGAGGGCTTCAACAAGATCATCCAATGACAAAGGATATTCACAAGCTTCCTTTTGAAGAGCTAAACGCTTCTCACGGACATCTGCACAACAAGCTTGAATTGCAACCTGTTGTTCAAGAGTTAATTCTTGAGAAGCAAAAAGTTTTTGATAATGCTTAACAAAAAATTTAATAATAGTAGGAAGCAACGCCCAACAAACTCTTGCATCTTGAATAACATTGAACTGAATGGCTTGTCTCAAGGGTTATATTTTCTGAAAAAAATCTTTCAAAACCCTATCACCAATTTTTAGTCAGTGAAGCCGAGCACAAAGCTGAGCTCCCCTTGCTTCATAAAGCAACATTTTTTTAAGCTCATGCCTAAGACTTGTAACTTGGGCCTGGAGAATAGAGCTTATAGGGCTTGCTTCTAGTCTGACAGAAGCTCGAGCTAGTTCAACTTTAAGGGATGCATTAGAGATTAGTCTTCACTTGGAAACTTCAACTCCTAAATTCCTGAGAAGAAAAGTAGTTTTGGAGATAGCTTCATTCCACCAGGAAATTCTACCATGAATTCCAGTTAGTCTTGGAACCAGATTCTAAATCCTGCGAATATGAGCTGACATAACTTGATATTTCAAAAAAGATACATTCAAATAGAACTGAGACTTGAAATGACGAGGTAGAGGTGGAGAACAAGAAATTGAAAACACAATAGGAGCAATGATAAAAAGGATGGTATCAGGAATGGTTGAAACAAAGGGCATAGAAGCCGACAAGCGATAGAAATGAAAATGAGAATGTTTAGATAGCATAGCTCTATCAAGCTACTTCAAAATACGGGTATTTCCAGCTTGAAAGTTGGACTAGGTATACCACAACAACTTAAGAGAAATTGAGGGTATAAAGCAGGAATTATGGTCACTCAGCCTAAGATTATTCTAAAAAAAAACCATGCTTTTCGCTCTCCAATATTCCAATGCATAGGGAGCAAACCAAGTTTGTCAACTGGTTTCTCCACCATATTGAAGTCACCACACACCACCCAAACCGCTTTAGGCAAGGAAAGAGCAAGCCATTGCCATAAAACACACCTGTTTGACGCATTATCAGAAGCATACACATTAATCAAACCAAAAAGGATACCACCAACTTCAAAAAGAATCTAAACTTCTTGATTTGAGGGGTCCACCCCCCATGTGACAATATGAGAATGCCACCTGGGAGAAATGAAAGTGACAACTTCTTCTTTATGATGGGAACATAAAAACCTACTTGCTGGTCATAAAAAGGTACATGTACTGTCTAGAATGAAGTCAACTTTAACTTCTTGCAAACATAGAAAATTCAAACTGCCATGCAGGCGAGTAACATTTTGAATCTCTCTACGAATATGATATTTTTGGATTAGGTCCATCAGTCCTCTTACATTCCAGGACAAAAAAATCATTGAAGGTGATCAAGGTTCATTCCCTCGGGAACATCTTCAGTATCTTCCAACTCTCCTAGGGAAGTGAACGAATTGATAAGAAATTGTTCATGATTTTCCCTAAGAAAGTCAATTTGATGTCTCTTTTCTTGATGTAACCCATCATGAGTTGGAATTCATGAACAACAAGAGCTGGAGAATGACCCATCCTCAGGTAACACTTGCTTAAGAATGGAAGTAACAATATCATTGAGAGAAGAAGATACTAGAGGTGGTGAAACTCCTTCTGAAGTAGGTACATAAGAGGATCCTCTTGGTGTCGAGGGAGACAGTTGCACTGGAGCAGTGGGAGCCGAAAGGGCTAGCATGTGTGGTGCCTAAGGTTGTTGCACCGGAGGGTTGGAACTAGAACCTCCCTGCAACATCGACTGCTGAGGTTGATGGTTTTTCCTGTTTGTCACTATAGTCCATTCAACTTGATTATTCTTGGCTCCTTGATATGGAGCTGCCAAATGTATAATCTCTTTAAAACATTCAATTTTACTCTATTCAAGCATCCTTGAGTAATATCAATTGACCTATAACCTTGAAACCAATGTATAAGCTCTTTAAAACATTAAATTTTATAAGTATATTTATTATATAAATAATATTATTAATTTTTTATAATATTTAAAAAAATAAATATTTAAACCTTTCTGTAGTTTCTAATTACATGTCGGTTTGCCTTAGAATATTTCAAGTGATGCCATTAGTTCAAATCCAAAATGCCTTTTTTTTTTAATATTGAATTCTCTTACTATAGAAAAAATATATAAATGTCAAATGCATATTTTGATAAGTTTTTTTTGGCTAGATAATAAGGGGTTGTAGTCAAGTCTTCTACCCTTGACAAATTACAACTCTCTCCTTTGGAGCTTGAGAGTTTAAAAATAGATACACTTCTCGTCTCAATTGAGATACTATGGCTAGAAAACTACACCATTTTACATAAATTGTTTGAATTCTTGATTTTTATTTTTTGGATCTTTTTAATTTTTCTGTATGAATACAAATATTCTAGAATTTATCATCCTTCTTGACATTTTCCTATAGAAGTCTTCACAATACAAAAATTCACCTTTACTATCTATGAATTGCATCTTATTAGAGTAATATTTCCAAAACATTGCGCTATCATAGTCCACTTTACCAAATCTGGATTGCTAGTTTCCTTCTTGAAATACAAGTGCAACCACAAAAATTATAATAAATAGTTTATATGAAAACACATTATTGTTACAAAATAAAACATATATTACCAATGGAAAACATCAAAATAAATATTAATCATTAATTGGTTCAGGCAATCAACATTTTCTTGTCAGCTTCAACTAAACTTACTACTTCCTCTAACCATGGAAAGGAGAATTTAACTTCACGATCCTCAATCAAAACCCCTATATTGGCTAGCCTATCTACACATTTGTTTCCTTCCCTTAATGTATGTGTAAACCTAATTTCTTCAATCTCTTTACCAATATCTTGAATTTCCATAATTTATCTTATATGTTCTATGAAGCCTTAACTTTCCTCAAAATTGTATTTATTACTATGAGAAAATCACCTTCCATCCATATTCTATTCCATTTCATTTGTTTACATATTTTAAACCATTCTAAAGCCACACAAGCTTCAACTTCATTATTTGTCTTAAATCCACTATTGAAAGCGTAATGAGACAAAATCTCTTCTCTATTATTTCTAATTATTTCTTCCTCTCCTATTGGTCTTGGATTTCCTTTAGATGCTCCATCAAAATTTAATTTAACCCACTCCACATCTGGTGGTTTCCACTTTATATTCATTTCCTTCTTTTTTGCTTCTCTTGTACCCAACATCATAATTCCATTTAATGACTTGAATCCATCTATCAAGGCTCGTTGCTTCTAGATTAAGAATTGGGTGAGTTGACAGGGTTGGTTTAGACTCATCTATGGTTAAACATATATTCCTTTTCATTACCTCTAAATCGGTTTCATTTCCTTTAAATATTCTTCGACTCCTTTCTAGCCATACAATCCAAAGTATTGTATCTTTTGATATATCCCATATTATCTGTAAAGCCTCACTTTTACAAGTGCTCTACCATTGCTTTAACCAATCTTCAATTCTTCTATTCATCACCATGCATTTACCAAAATCCATTGCCATAGATTCCATACTATTGAGCAATGTTCCAAGAGATGGTTTATAATCTCCTACTTTTTACAAAGAACACATTGATAGGGGCCATGAAAACCCCTTTTCATAAGGTTATCCCAGGATAAAATTCTTCTATGACCTACTAGCTAAACAAACACTTTGATTTTAGAAATACTAGGGCTATCCCAAATATCTCTCCATATTTTAGTGATATTATTATTTTGTTGGTGTTGTACATTATATCCATTTCTTGTTGTGTATTATCTTGAGCTATTCAACTCCCAAATCAATTTATCCTTGGATCCCATTGGAATAATCACAATTGTTATCTTTCTACTCAATTGCCTCCTAGCATCAATGTCTTGTATACTTGTAAAATAATCTTCTTTCCATTTGTATCTTCCTTCTTAATCCTTATACAAAATGTTTGAAACCCTATTACCATATTTATCTTGAAGTAATCTCATCCAAATTTTCAAAATTGGATCTAAATTGAGTGGTTTTTTATCATACCAAGTATCCATCCAAATATAATTTTTTCTCTAGTTCCTACCATCCATCTTAAACCTTTAATCATTAGATCAATAGATTTTTTTAAACCATTCCAAAGAGCAGAACCATTTGGTAGAGAGAATACAGTAAATATTAAACTTGGATCATTGGGATCAACATACTTAGAAGAATTATTACCTATTGTCTTTGACTCTCTTTGTACAATCTCCAGATTACTTTTCTCCTAAGAGCTAATTTTGCATCTGTAAGAACTCTTAAACCAAGACCTCCCCTAGTTTTATCATCACACACCTTGCTCCATTTCACCAAAGGAAATTTTCTTTTATCATGTAAACCTGACCATAAAAAGGATCACATAATATAGATTAAAAAATTTTCAACTGATTTTGGCATAGAATACAATGACATATAATATGTTGGAATGGCCTATAAGACTGACTTAAGTAACTGCACTCTTCCTGCTAACGATAATCATCTAGCTTTCCAAGCTAGAAATTTATTTTGAACTTTACTAATAACTGGATTTCATAATTCTATCCTCATTTTCCCCTCAAATAAAGGTATCCCTAGATAAGTTGTTGGTAAATTTGCCTCCTCCATTTGAAGTAACCTACAAATTCTTGCTTTGATATTAGTTGGAGTGTTAAGGAAGCAAAATTTGGATTTTATCCTATTAACTTTTTGCCCTAAAGCTCTTTCATATTCCATTAAAAAGTTATTCAAAGCTCTTACCTCATTTATCCTTGCCCTTCTAAAAAGGGTTGTATCATCTACAAACTATTGATGGGTGATGTTGTCGATGTTATTACTAACCATAAATCCACTTATAAACCCATATTTGTAAGCCTTATTTAAGTTCCTAATAAAAACCTCTTCCATAATAATGAAAAAATAAGGAGATAGAGGATCACCTTGTCTAAGTCCTCTCTTGGATTTAAAATATTCTATTACTAACCCATTGACCAACATTGAATAAGAAATTGTAGAGACACAATCTTTAATCCATCTAACTCATTTCTTCCCGAATCCAAACTTTTCTAAAACTGCAAAAAAAAAATCTCATTTAACTCTATCATAGGCTTTACTCATCAATTTTTAAGATCATTGCTTTCTCTTTTCTTGAAGTTGTTGAATGAATAACTTCATGAGCTACTATGATTTCATCCAGAATTTGTCTCCCTTTCACAAATTCTCCTTGCTCTTCTAAAATGATGTTGTCTAACAATGGACTTAATCAATTGCCATCACTTTGGAGATAATCTTATATGCCATATTACAAAGGCTTATGGGTCTAAAAGAATTAAACAATTCAACATCCTTCATTTTTGGAATTAGGGTAATATATGTTACATTTATTTTATAAGGTATGTATTGTTTTACCCTAGACTATTCCACTACCACCAATAAAGAATCCTTCACTATATCCCAATTATGTTGGTAAAAAGCTATAGAGAGCCTATATGGAGCTGGGGATTTATCATTATTAAAAGAGAAAAGAACTAAATGAACTTCTTTTAGAGTAATAGTCTCCATCAGTTTCATAATGTCTTTATTTGTTATAACTGAAGGAACATTTTGAAAAAGTTTATCATTAAGAACTTCAGTCTCCTCTAATCTTAGAATATTTTGATAAAAAGACTTAACCTCTTTTCTAATTTCACTCTGATATTCAATCCAAACCCCTTATATTGACTTAATTCTACTAATTTTGGATGTTAATCTTTGTACTATAGCCATATAATGAAAAAAATTATTTTATTTCTTTTTAACTACGTCTATCTTGATTTTAATCTCCAAAATTTCTCTTCCTTACTCAAAATATTATGATATTCACTAAGCAACTCCCTTTCCTTTGATATTGGATTATTATGATCATATTTTTAGAATTTTGAAATTTTATCTTTTAGTTCTTCTTTCTTCTCAAAAATGTTTCCAAAAGTGTTCTTGTTCCATTCTTTTAATCTAGATGTCATAGATTTAATTTTATTTGGAAGAGCATACAACCCAACATTACCTGAAGAATTATATTTTTGAGCTATCATATCAACAAATTGAGGATGATCTTCCCACATATGCTCATATTTAAAATATAATATTTTTTGAATTCAATTACCACCATTCCTTATCAGCCAGTGATTTGAACCAATCCTTGTTAAGATATTAATTTTAGCACACGTTCCTTTATCTAGCCAATGATCAAAGAGTATGTGCATCTGTCTATTTTTTCTGCTATTAGGTTCTAGCCTCTCTTGTTGTTGGTCCAAGTATAGTTATCTTCTTCAAACTCAACCTTCCATAGATTATTGTTTTGAATAAAAGTTGACAATTCACTCATACTTTGGGTTAATTTCCTAATTTCCCCAAATTTTTCATCCAGCTTGGTTATGGCATTAAAATCTTCTATGATCATGAATCGGGTTTCTTGGTCTTTACTTCTCATAAAGGCTTCAATCCCACTCCAAAATTCTAATCTACCTAACTATGTTGTAGGTCCATAGACATTGATAAGGATGACACGATAATATACAAAGTAACAAGTGACTAAAGAGGCTAACCCATGCCTAGTTTTATGAATGGTAACATAGGAGGTTCTAGAAGGATTTCAACAAGTTAGAATTTCTCCTATCACTCCTTAAGAATCCATAACATCCCATTCACATCTTGCCAATACTGCTTTCACAGTTTTTGAAACTTCTTTTGTCATTTTAGTTTTTTGGATACAAATATATTAAGCTTATTACTTAAACATAGGTCTTTAATACACCTTTGCTTTGAGGAGACATTAGCACCCCTTATATTCCATGAGATGATAATTATGTCTCATTAGCTTTTGGCCCTGCCTGCGTATTACCAATATCATTTTGTTGTTTGGTAAAGAGAAGTTCAACCAACTTAGTTTGTGTTACTTTCTCTATGTTTGCTCTTGCTTTCCTGGATGTTGCTTGATAATTTGAGAGTTTTCCTCTTTTTACCTTGCTTATATTAGGAGTAGGTATTATTATTCTATTCCTCAATATTCTTTCACAATTTTGTTTTTCATTATATTTATCCTCTCCTAGATCTATTACAAAAGCATTTGACTTGTTTTGCTCATTTTTTGGTATTTTCTTATTAATTCCAGAGGTATTAACTTCTAAAACTGTATTTTCTTTATCAATTTTTTTCTCTCGAATGGTGCATGGTACTTCAAGAGAGTCTTCAAAATATGATGAGACACATTCATGTTAGAGTATATTACATAATTTGGGTCATGTAAATGTACCACCTTTGGTACATAACTAGATTAGGAGTTTGCTTTAGAGTAAAGTTAGTTAGTTCAAGTATTGTAATAAATGCACAAGTGTCAATGTGCAAGTTGTAAATGTGAATGTAGTCCACATGTACATGAGTCTTAGGTAGAGTAAGGGCCAAGGAATCTATCTTCCTATATAAAAGCCTCATAGTGAGTGATTTCTAGGTAGTAGTAAATATAGAGTATGTGGTATAGTGTGGTACAATGTAGTCCTTTCATATATGTTCATGGAGTGTTCATGTCCTCCATTATATAGTATTGTACTATTTTTGTCACTCTCATTAATGGTATATTTTTGAGTTATATACATATGTTCATATCATTATTTAGTTTATAGTTATCTTAGATTAGTTATATTATATCTTATGGTTGTACTACATCCCATAAAAAGCTAATAGTGGTATCAGAGCACATGGTAGATCAGATAGAAAATAGGGAGAGCCACAAGTGAGACTTGAGAGAAATCTAGAAATCTCATTTACAAAAATTTTGAGATTACATTTGGCTAGTATTTCCATAGGGTTGTAGAAAAACTCGTGAAGACTAGGACTTAGCATAAATTCCACTAGATTGACAAATCAACTAGTGAAGATTCGTCATATCTAGATTTAGAGTTTCTTCCATTTACAGTCCTAATACTTTGTTGCAAGGAAAGGAGATTCATAGTGAGTTGGGAAGCTTCTTACATAGAGCTAGGAAGAATATATTCTTTAGAATCAATCCAACACCATAAGCAACAAATAGAAGAACACAGATTTGGAGGCCTGAAGAAAAGATCCTATTACTAGAGATTGAAGACCTATAGAGTGCAAAAGAAGAAAAGGCCATAGTAGCCTTATTGCTGATTCAAGAGACTCCAGAGAAGAGTCCATAAGAATATTTGAGGTTGGTGATCTCCATTAAAGACTGCAGATAATAAATTAAAGAAATCAGCCTGAAGAAGTTAAAGAGACCCTTAGAAGGTCCAGTTACAAAACTCCTAGTTTTGGAATATTGGAGGTTGGTGATATCCATTAAAGCCTGTAGATTGCAGAAGTGAAGAAGGACTAGAAAGGTCCTATTCCAGATTCTAGCAGCAATAGTTTTTAGATATCCGAGAGGAAGATCTCATTACAAACACTTCCATAGTAGAATGTTGAAGGAAAGGTCTCATTTGGAAGACCAGAAGAGCTGCAATATTGAAGACCTTGGTGAGGTCTCAAGGAGAAATAAGGAGAAGGCTTGGAGAGCCTTATTTTAGAATTCAAAAAAGGCCATTAAAGGAGTTCCTAGGAGAACTCATTGGAGAAATTTACCACCAAGGAGAAGTTCCTGATAAAGGAAGAACTTGGGATAATTATCACCATCCGACAACAAGCCCAAGGAAGAAGGATTTGGCAAGAAGTTTGCCAAATTTTGGAGGAGATTGGTGAAGACCTCAAGACTTCCAGATTCTTGAGAAGAAGGCCTAGATTGAAGTCATAATTTTACAAGGAGGTTGAAGGAGAAAGGAGCCAAACATTACTACCAAACCTAAAAGGTTTGAATATTGCCTTTGAAGGCTAGAAGGCTCATTTGGAGATAGGGGTTTGTTGAATCTACAACAAAATACTGAAGGGTTATTGAAGAAAAACTCAACTACGATTTGGGAGAATTCCCTACCAAATTATTGAGTTTCAAGAACAACATTTCAATACAAAAATTGACTGCAAGAGAGCAGCAATTAGGACAACATTATTAAGCTACTAAATTTTAGAAGTTACAAAGTCCATCTGGAAGGTTAATCGAAGTCACCTACTACAGTTAAAGGGAAGTAAGTTAGAAGGTTTTAAAATTTGCAAAAAAAGGTGAGTTGAAGAGCTATTTAGAATAGCCAAGAATAGCTGCAAGTTCATCCAGTTAAGGGCAATAATTTGGTGAATCAAATCACCAAGACATCCACCATATTCAAAGATCTTAAAGGTAAGCAACTTGGGTGCAAAAGGTTCATTAGTTGAACTTTAGTTTTTTTGGTTTATTAAGATTTGTTAAGCACCATATCAGTTTAAAATTTGCAAGAAGTGGATTCATTTTAAAGTCTTCAAGAGAGTGCAGAAGGGAGGTTATTTTAAAGGTTATTACCTGCACATTAAAATAGGAGTTAGATATATTTTGATAGAAAGGAAAATATCATCTTCCTATTATCAAGTTACAGCAGAGAAGACTACATTAGGTTATACAACTTTTGAGAGTTCTTTAAGAGTTATCATTAGTGCATATTACAAGTTATTTTTAAGGAGTAATAAGGAGATTGCAGTTGCACTATATTAACATCTCTTAAAGCTTATTTAAAGTGCACTAAGGATTTCAGTAAAAGTAAAAATTAGTGCAAGATTAACCATTCTATAGGGCATATTAGTTGCATGATTATTAGCTTGGATTCATTGTTACTAAATTATCCAAGTGAAGGAGTTAGATATTAGTGTTGTCTAATAAGAAAGGCAACAATACATTGCTCTCAAGGATTAGAGCAAGTAATCACCATCAAATCTATCTTCATTTTCCCTCAAGCTATACAATGAGGAGCTACCATATCAAAGGAGAAAAATAGCATCAAAAGGAGACAAGGAACTCTCAAAACTTTGGTGCAAAATAGAGTATCTTATTTATGTTATAGTGGTGCACCATATCCCTCCTAAAGAGGATGAAATATAGAGTGTCTCAAGACACTAAGGCAACAAGTATACTACATCCAAAATCGATTGAATCATTTAATACAAAAGGTGCAAACTTCAGGTAGAGAAGGCGATCCAATTGAGGGCACATAAGCATTGGTTTTAGGTGTCTAGAGACACCATTTTCAGCACCTTATCTAGCACCTACGATTGCATCAACCTGCAATAAAAGGACCTACATAAAATGAGCTATCAATACGTACGTAAATATGAAGGCAAGGGTAGCATATAACAAGCAATATAGCAAAGGATAAAATGAAGGTGCATAACCCACTAATTAGGTCGAGCGCTGCCATTAGAACTCCATAGAACCACCACTCTATCGCTCTTGATACATCACAAATGGAGCCAAATTTTACCTAAGAGTTGAAGATAAGAAACAACAGTGCATCCATTGGCAAGATATATATGGTTTAATGGATGTTGAAGGAGCCTTACATGCAAGCGTGAAGGTTGCCACTTGTCACAATTGAAAAGAGCACCCTATATTCCATAACGCTCACAAAAAAAGGAAATTCTTAGGGTAACATCTATTTCTTGGGTGTTGAAAGACATCATTCGAGCATACTCATCATAATTCATCGATTGAAGAAGGCAAAGCGTTAAAAAAGTATTATTCAAGAACATAACACCTTTCAAGACTATAACGACACATGGGTGCAACTCCAAGGAGCATAGAAGCTACATAAGCGCCCAACCAAGCTGGAGAAATCAACAAAGTCCAAGTGAAGTCCCAACAAGGTAACAACAAAGCAAAGGGAATTGAAAATGTGTAGCATTCAGAGTCAAAGAGCAGTGAAATACTGTCATATACCAGCATCTTCAAGGAAGAGCATTGAATGCTCAAATAGCAAGGTGGAGACCAATGCATTCAAGAGGAGAAAGAGCATTGAATGCTCAGGTTGTGAGATTAAGACTAGCGCCATTCAGTAAGAGCATTGAATGCTCATCAACGCCCAAATTTGGAATACTCACCGCCGTCCAATCAGCTCATTAGCTATATGTTGAAGGGAGGTAAATTTGTATATCTTCTAATCATTTACTTTCCTCTAATTAGGAGTTATAAGGTGTTAAGTATAAGGTTGATTATTATTATTTCATTGAAGCATCAACCTTAGGAAGCAAGGAAGCAATTTTAGTAAAGGTTGAAGAAATTATAAAATTGCTTACATTAAATTAGAATATCAATTTGCAAATATTATTATTATTTTCTAATATTCCAAATTAGGGAGATATAAGGTATACTACATCAAACATAGATTATTGGAATTTAGAAAAATAAAACTATTGGATATTAAGGGCTATAAAAGGAAGTTCATTATTTACTTAAAGGAGTTGGAATTATTTACTTACACTTGTCTCATACTCATACTAAAGGGATAAAATAAATCCAACCATAGAGAACTTCAAATTAAGTGCATAGTTCATTAGGAGAGATAAGGTGAAATAGGAGTTGATTATTGTTATTCTCAAAACATTGCAAAATCAATCCAAAAGGTGAACTATTACTTACTAAGCACTTTATTAAACTTATAGCACATTCCAATCACTAGGGAGACATAAGGAATCCTACAAAACCTAAGTCTAGAAAGGTTTTATTAAATTGGTTCATATACTTTAAACTAGGGAGTCATAAGGTAGTCTACTACTAAGGATCTATCAAAAGTGTTCTTAAAACATAAAGAGCTAAAACTAAGAAAAATGTCTACCTCAAAGAATACAATGAACAATGATATGAACAACACTATTAGAAAGGAAAGGGCAAGTGTCATAAAAATTGGAATCAAGAATTTACTTATAAAGTCTAAGGAGACTTAGACCTTACCTCAAAAATGATTCATAGTGAAGCTTTAAGATAACTTTGAAACCATGGAATATTATCTACATGCTCGACTCACTGAAGCAATTGATAATGGAAAGAGTGACATTCAAATTCCTTTAGAATTTGGTAGCATATTATATATGGTACTACTTACATTCAAATGTTACAAGGATGAGAATGTAGAACAAAGAGGATTGATAGAATTACTTAAACTAAAAATGAAAATATATGAATCATACCTAGGGGAGATATTTCAATCCTCATGTAGTATTGGTACATCAAGTTATACTAACTCAAGATATTATTATGATGCTTTAAGTGTTTGTTCAGAAGCCTCTATACACAACATGAATAATAATGAAGAGGACAAAGGCAAAGAGAAAATACTTTTGCATGAATTAGGTGAAAGTAATACCACTTATGAAAGTCCAAAAACTAGATCCAAAAGGGAAGACAAAGAAGTAGAAGAAGAACAAGGTCAAGGAGGCATACAATGCCAGGTGAAATAAAGATAATACAAAGGATCAGATCAAGCTAAAGACTATTCAAGATAAAGATACACATTCAAATTCATACAAAGAGGACAAAGATAAAAATCCACATTGAAGACCAAAGCCTTCAATATCCAAATTATGTAATACAAGCGGGTGTTAGAGTATATTATATCATTTGGGTCATGTAAATATACCACCTTTGGTACATAACTAGAGTAGGAGTTTACTTTAGAGTAAAGTTAGTTAGTTACTACAAGTATTGTAATAAATGCAAGTGTCAATGTGCAAGTTGTAAATGTGCATGTAGTCCACATGTACATGAGTCTTAGGTAGAGTAGGGATCAAGGAATCTATCTTCCTATATAAAGGCCTCATAATGAGTGATTTCTAGGTAGTAGTAAATATAGAGAGTGTGTGGTATAGTTAAGTAGTGTGGTACAATATAGTCATTTCATTTCTGTTCATGGAGTGTTTATATCCTCCATTATATAACATTGTACTATTTTTATCACTTTCATTAATGGTATATTTTTGAGTTATCTGTAGATGTTCATATCATTATTTTCCTGTATATTATTGTGCCATTAGTTTATAGTTATCTCAGATTAGTTATCTTACATCTTGTGGTTGTACTACCTACCATTAAAAGCTAACAATTCCTTAGGTTGATCGAGAATGTTCTTCCTTAAATCAGGATCATACCGAATAGATGGTTCTTTGTTAATATGTTGATGTACTATGTCCTCTAAGTTTTGATCTACTTTTTCTTCATAGGCTAAAGACGCAAAAGAGTTTGTGTTTCTTCCAATATCCTTCCTTACTGGTCTCCACAGTTTATTTTATTTCATTTTTCTTGATCTATTTTTTGGAAGTTGAAAACCATCTTCATCCATAAACATTTGTAAGTTTCTCTTGCGGTTTTCTATATATTATTCTGTTGGGCTCTTCTTAGGGCATGATATCTCAATATGCCCTACCTCATGACATCTTCTACATCCAAAAGATATGTTTTCATAATATATGGTTTGGGTCCATAAGAATGATTGATTCTAGTAAAACTTTACTTATATCAATCACGACTAATATCCGAGCATAAATAGCCAATAATGATTCTAGTAAAACTTTACTTATATCAATCACGACTAATATCCGAGCATAAATAGCCAATAATCCATCTTTCGTCACATCTAAATTCAAGGAATTCCCCTAGAGTGTTGCTTATTCCCTTGAAGGTATCTATTTTCTAAAATTCAATGGATAACCCAAACATCCTAACCCAAACTAGTACTAGGGATAGATTTACATTTTTAGGTGAAAAGCCTTCATACCAACGAGTAAGGAAGAGTCCTGCTTTTCCCAAAAACCAAGGAACCTTTTTAGGATTTTTTCTTTTTCTTCCTTAGAACGAAAAATGGCTAGGAAGAAACCTTTGGGAAGAAATGATAGAATCACTCTTGGAGACTTCCAACTCCTATCAACCTATTTTATCAAGGTTGAAGCCCTTGGCCAATACCCATTAAATTTACCAAAAACCACCATATCTTGGATCAACGAGGATCTCTCTGAGGTGCGCTTACTAACCTCTACCACTAGAGATATTCTATAGAATTAACTATAAATCGGTCCATGGAAAGGAAACTAAAAATCAAAATCTAATGAAATTTATCTGAATGTCCTATAACAAATATTATTTGATAAAAAAATTACAATTATTTGCATGCAAATTTTCTAATATAAAGAAAGTGAAGAAAAACTTAGCTGAAAATTTCTATGTCCAAATATAATATCTTGCCTCATTGAAGTCCTAGGCCTTCATTGCTCTTCCCATCATCCGAACCCTAGCTGACAAATATTTACAATTTTGTTTTTCGTGACTTTGAAAAATTATCATTGCCCTTGTTCTGAATGGTTGACTTCAGAAAATCATCCTACAATTTGATAATAATTTGAATTTGTATTAATGTCTATCGGTGACCAAAAGAGGTCAATAGGACTGTTAAATAGGACATATACAAAGCAACGGGAGTGCCTAATGCATCTCCACAGAAAATAAAGTAAGTATACAAGATCTGTGGATCAAGGATTACTCCCAACATTCAAGGCTGAAGAGAAGTGAGTGATGTAAGAGTTGGATATCGTCGTAGATGTTCTTTGTTGGAGTCGACTCTTGTTGTATCTCTGTGACCTTGTTGTATAAGTTAAACATACACAATTTTTATTTTTATATAATATAATTATTAAATTGTAATTAATTTAGAGTTATTGTAAACATATATATATATATATATATATATATATATATATATATATATATATATATATATATATATAAAACTATCAATTCAAGAGTGTTTTAAAAATTAGGCATCAACCTATGTATATCCAAGTTCAAATCTTGTCTAACACTATAATAATATAATAAGACACTTATAATCCATTTTTTTATAATATTATATATAATTTTAATAAAATTATATATAAAAAAAAATTATTAAAATTTTTATTTTGTATTTTTTATTAAATTTTTATTTGGGATTAAACAACCTTATTCTTATTATTTTGTGATCTCATAACTTGACAAGATAAGATTTAAACTATTTGATAATTAATTTTATCAATATAAAAATTATTTATTTAATATTTCTTATATATTATATTTACTTTTAAAGAAAAGATTCACATATCTCATAAATTCAATTGAAAATATATATTATAGAAATAATTATAATCTAATTAAAAATAAATATATATTATAAAAATAATTATAATGATTAACAGTATATAAATAAAAATCAAGAGGTATTAGCTCAAGCTGTTAGATTCTTCAATATTTAAAAGAGGAGTTCAATGTTCAAATCTTGCATTATACATGGATAATATTCAAGTTTTGTTATAATACTACTATGTGATGATGATGTAATACTACTACTATGTGGTGATGATATAATAAATGTAGGACCCGTCTTAATCTCATATAACCAATTGAAAAAAATAGTATATAAATAAAAATCAAATAGCATTAATTCAATTGATAAAATTTTCCAATTTTTAAAGAGAAAACTGAAATTCCAATCTATTTTCATAATTATCAAGCTATTAAAACACCATTATATAATCATACTATCCACTTTCGATTTCATACAAACCATTAAAAAAATAAATTTTTAATAAAAATGGCTAGTTACAAGTGTGCCAGTACTAAAAAAATTATTTGGCCCATCCAATGCTTAAAAACAAATTCTACAAGTGAATAAATTAAGCTTTCACCCAACTTTCACATTGAGGCAAGCACAAAAAATTTACAAGCAATGGCAATTTACAAACCAACAAACTTGCATTCAGATGAGTTTCACTGTCAAGACATATGAACCAGCTCACTCATGTTTGATAGTGCAGATTTATAAATCATATACCAAAAAATTCGAGTTCTATCATGAAATTTTCAGTGACATTAGAGTTCTCTCCAAACACTTTGTTTTAAGAACTTTTTAGAAATCAATGGCTCACAGGCCACCATCCAATCACCTCCTCTTTATTATAATTCATTGTACTATTATAAATCATATTTTATGAAAATGTTTATCATTTGAACTCTAATTATTTTTATAACTTCTCATTAACATTGTTCACAATACCTTGGATGATAATTATGCAACCATTAAACTCCAATCTTTTTCTTATTTGGAGATCTTAGTTGCTTCAACTTCTGCTGCATTCTCCACCTCTTCCCACCTTGAATAGCAGTCTCTTGAACGCCAAGAGGATGAACAATCTTTGATACAGGCCTCACCTTATACCCTCCTCGACCCCTGGATGTACCACCTCTTCCTGGAAGCTCCCCTCCATAATTTCTCAATATCCTCCTGTCCTCTGGAGACAAATGTTTCCTCAGATCAGTTTTATCAGGAGGATCATCATCATCATCACACTCTTCTCCACTCCATTTTTTAATCAGCTTCTCTGCAATTCTCCTATTTTCAGCAGTCTCTTCATCAGATTTGGCCATTAACATTATGGCATGGCCTATTTGGCTCTGTCTAAGCTGTTGCTTCCTTTCTGGCATCTCTATATCAATGGGCAAATCTTGCAAAATCTTGAGCACTGCATTGCGGATTTGAGGGTGAGGAAGGCACCCAGTTGGCAAGGGGTCCAGCCATTTCTTCAAGGCACAGAGAAGGCCCTTGTCCAAGAATTCTTTTTGGAATTGCTTCTTTAAAAGGGTGCGAGTGAGAGTGGGAAGCAATTGAAGCTTTGTTACAGCTGGCTTGGATTGCCTGTTCAACTTGGCATCTTGGGCTGCTGCATCTTGAATTTCCTCTGTATTGATAATTCATGGTTTGTCAAACTTAAAGTTATTGGAAGGTCAGAAATGTTTAAATAAGGTGTATAGCTCTAGCAAAGGAGTATAAAAGCATGAAGATGTTTTGATTCTTAGTACTATCTGTTCTATGCTAGAAGCATCTAAAACTACCACTTAATTTAATGCAATGTAAATATTAAGATGCAATTAATTAATGTATCTATGTAAAATTTAGTTTCTTATTTTATCATGGAAGATTGTGCTGACATGAATTACATTATGTTGGGTTGTTGCATCTTGAATCTCCTCTCTATTTACAATTCATGAAACACCTTACACAATTGTTTGCAGTTCGCTTCACACTCTGAAAAATTGTTTAAATAAAGGAGTCTGTAGCTTCAAGATAGAAGTATGAAGGAATATAATAGTATAAGGATGTTCTGATTTTTAATCCTAATTGTTCTGTGCTAAAAGCCTCTAAAAGAACCACTTGATTTTATTGTAATCTAAATATTAAGATAAAATTGAACCAAAAGCAGATCTATTCAAAATTTAGTTTTTTTATCTCATATATATATATATATATATTTTTGGATTCCATTACCCAATCAAACCAAAACAAAATAATGTGAACATTTTTTAAAAACATCTGTACCTACAAAAGTTGTCAAACTTTCAAAACTGTTTCATGGATCCTTAACTGAAGGCCCAGCCAAGGGAGCTTCCCATAAGTCTTACAACATTATTAATGTAATTATATATGGGGTTGGCAGGGAAGTTTATCAAATTGTAAGGTGTTCATCTTATTGTGCTTAATTTGAGTGTTTCAACTTCTTGTGCTTAACTGAATGTTTCAGTCCATCTTGCTCTTCTAAGTATTACTTGATTTTTTTTTTATAGCATACAAAGATGTAAATGATCCATACCTATAAATTCTTGTATTTGGTTGCTAATTTCTCCAGCTTTTCGCTGTTTCTGTTCCTCCCGCTTTTCTTTTGTTGTGGATATAACTTCCTTGTTCTCTTCAAAATCTGGTTTGGAGCTGGCCCTTCTTTTCTTAATACATTTAGACTTCTGACCAGAGCCGGAGTTTGACATATTTTAATACCACCTTTCCCCTATCTGTAAGTAAAGTCAGAGAGCAAAAATTTTTATATGTATGATCATTTCCTCAATCCATCCAGAAAATTCTTGAACTATAAAGAATATGACAGAACGTAAGTTCTGAACGGTGTCTTTAGAGTTGAAGATAAAATTCACTTAGTACTGTATGAACGGTGTCTTTAGAGTTGAAGATAAAATTCACTTAGTACTGTAGCAAGCTGTAACATGAACAATAAAGCAAGAAAAATTGAACTTACATTGTATTCCTCATGGAAGATAGATATTAAAGGATCCTAACAAGATCCTACTTTGATCAATGTGGCTATTCTTTTTTAATTTTTGTGCCTAGTTGGAATTTTTAAAGACAAAGCCAAACCAAATTGGTTCTTTTTTCAACCAAGCTGCACAACCAACCGAGTTATATTAATTAAAAGAATGAATCATGATAACTGAATTGGTTATATATATATATATATATATTAAGAGGTATTTAAGTTCAACCATGTTAGTATATAGTTTGTTAAAATATTATGATAATAAGGTTACGATATGAAAAGATATTTTTAATTCCATATAATTAATTAAAAAATTAAAAATAAAAAAAACATACATAATATATAAAATATATAAATAACCAAAATTGAACTGATTAGTAAACTTTTATATAAAAAACACAAATTTTAATCTTGTTACATTATACATTAAAAATTATTTTAATTCTAAATAATTAATTAAAAATATTAAAAAACAACATAAACATATAAATACAAAAATTGATGTAATCAGTTTTTACCTTCATCTTTCAGCAAATTGTAAAACAAACTCTACCAATATACTGCATTCAACCACCTCACCGAAGGAGGGAAGAAGTCATGTTTCTAAGCTCAATCCAGTAAAACAAACCTTATGCAAATACCAGACCATTATTGTTTGCAGGTTTGGGATAACTCCTCTCTACACCAAAATCCAACATCTGGACTCCTGCAGAGAGACTCTAGGCAGATTTGAACCTTAAAAATTATTCAACCGTAAATTTGGTTATCAACCTTCAACACTTAATGACCTCAAAAGTTCAACCAGTAAATATTATGATTACAGGTCTAAATTGAATCTTACAAACCTCTTATCTCATGATCTAATTATACGCTGGCCTTAGGGGTTTGGTAATATTTAATCTGTTATAACCATAGTATCCAAAAATTAGACAATATCTCAAGTTTAAACCTTCAATATTCAAATCTTTGTATAGATAGCCCATATCGTTTAGTAAGATAAGGCAGCAAGCCCATATGTGACTAATAAAAAGGTCATGAAAAACCCAATTCATTATGTTTTATGGTTATAGAATCACAAGCTACAAGCAAAAGAAATATTATCACTGTTAGTTCCTCTATACTTACCTTAAATTTATTAAAGCCTTACTCCTCTCTTTCCAAACATCGTGTGGGTTGTTTACTGTTTTGCTGCTTCTGTTGTTACTCTTTCCAAATTCTCATTCTTTGATCCCAAAAAAATTCAACATCAGATAAGACAGAGCAAAGCGCGTTGGAATTGTGGAGACAGTGAATGAATTGATCTCTGCAGTTGGCTAGGCCATTGCAGACAACCAATTCTCACTCGAATGGTACCGATTTTATTCATAGATGATTTAGTCTGTTATGGTAGTTCAACCACCTGACCAAAACAAGGTTAAAACCCATCACATGCTATTCATATTAATTGTTATTTGGCTTGGCATATGCTACGGATACAAAATTCCATGGCGTGTACATACACATATACATATTGTTTGGCCTTTTCACATAGAGTGTCCTCGTTCACGGTCCTCTTACATTTCATTGATTAGTGGTTTGGGTTTTGGTTTTTTAAAAAGGTTTTTAGTTAAAGTTGTGTAGGCTAGTATGTGAAGGGTAGATATATACATGATTATAAAATATTAAATGATATAAAATATGTTACATTTTATTATATTATTTGGAAAGATTCAAATTTATTTTATTAAATAATAATATTTGATAGGCTCCTGTTGTTTTACTTGCACATTTTTAAAGTCAAATAATTATAAATAATTTAAAATATTAATTAAATAAATATATATTTTTATAATTATTATTATATAATAAATAGTAGTAAAAAGATATTAGTTTAGACATTAAAAGTTTAGACGTGCAAGAAGCTTGATTTCCATATTCAAAATCTTACTAGGTATTATCACAATGTAATAATATATGTGAGGTCTTGCCCCCGAGGGTTAGGTGGATTGGTAAGTGCTTGTTTGACCTCTGGCCAAGTACTTACTATAATGACATCCAGGTTCAAACGACAACCTGTTTGCAAAGGTAATAGTCTGATTTAAATTCTTTGAGTGTGTCAGATCGATGATGACGGTACAAATCCCAAAGGATCGGTGGTCTCCTTCACGTCGGGTCAACAATAAGAGGCAGAATAGGTTTGGTGGGAGCACCCATTGTGGTTTGAACCCTACTCTTGTTAGTTACTAAAAATTGTGCGATTGTGACGAACTCTTCCGCGTGAGAGTGGTTTACCAGCAAAAATGCCACTTGCATTATCGATGATGTGACCCCGGTTCAATCCCCATGGCAGATGTTTATAAGAAGTATTTACTCAAAATATGTATATGAGTGAGAGAGAGGCCTTTCTAATTTATACAACTAATTTTTACAAACTGTGTAAAATGTGTAATTAAGGAACTAAAACTAGCTCCACCCTTATTACATCATGACCATATAGTGGTGTTACATCTTGACAATTATACATGTATAGTTCGGCAAGGTTTGAACTTAGATAAAGAGAGTTGGAGGAGGAGCAGGATCGGGAGATGTTGGTATGGATCCAAAAGTAGGTTTAGAGGCTAGAACAAAAAATAAGACAAGCATGGGGAACATTCTAAGGCCTAACAAAGGGCCCAATTTTAAGGATAGGGTGAATGGAAGTGCAGGTATGTTAGGGGGCAGAAGGGTAAAACTAAACCCTCACTTATGCTGCTCTAAAAGAAAAATACAAGGTCTCAAACTGGCCTTAGTCTCGGGTTTAGGTTTTCAACAAAAATCTAATGAGACCTTTCCAATAGAGAATGGGGTTCCATCCATTTCAATTAATGATACCATTACAAGAGGTAACTTGTTGAATTTGCAAAGCAAACTAATCTGTCAAGTCATGGGAGTGTGGCCAAGCCTGACAACTTTGAAGAATTGAATTAGAAGTAAATGGGCTTTGAAAGGGGAAGCTTCAGTCACTTTAATGTCAAAGAGTTTCTTCTTGGTAAACTTCACCCAAGAGAAATATTATGATCGGGTCTACATGGAAGGGCCTTTGTTTCTAGGCAGTATTGGTCTATATATGCATCGTTGGTAGCCAAGGTTTAACCCTTATACAAAAAGTTGTTACAAAAGTCTCGTTGTGGGTATGATTTTTCAACCTACCCTTGGAATTTTGGGCAAAGGATATCTTTAAAAATATTGAAAATGCTTTGGAGGAATACATCTTGGTGGCCCCTACAATTACAACTAAATCCTAGGTTAATTTTGCTCGCATTTGTGAGGGTATATCTGCAAAAATACCTTATTAAAATAATAGATTTGGTTTTATCTTTGGATAAGCACCATCAGGAGGTTGACTACAAAAACATACCCTTTCAATGTCACCTCTGCTATGCATGTAAGCACTTGGTAAGCTTTTGCTCAACAAAGAAACAACCAAAAAAAGAAGACCCTCAAGGTGTTAAAATTTTAATCTATTTTTTGACAAAGGCGTGCAATGTATTGGATAGGCCTAAGGGCATTTCATTATACAATGTATTTATTATTTGTAACATTTTATTATGTAAGCCCAATGGGCCATGGTTAACCTTGTTATGGTAAAATCCTCTTTATAACTTTTAATTAACTTAAACCCCTCTTATTATTTCGATTTAAGTTAAACTTTATAATGTATTTGAGGTTTTGGTATTGTTATAAATACCTCCCTCCCACTCCTCATTTATTTATTAGTGTTGTGTAATGTTATTTATGGATATAGTGATTATTTATGGCACCTATAAGTGCCCACAAAATGTCTATTTCATCCTTTTATTTTTTGTATAAGATTTGAGTGGATGGTCTTACTTCAATTTGTTTCTAGAAATATTATAAATTCCACCCTCGTATTAGAGTGGGTGTAGAGCAGCATTGCTTGGTCATGTTAGAAGTACCTTTAGAGCCTTCGATCCTCCTTTTGAAATACGAGATGAATTTATTCTCCTCTACTCTTTCTAGTAATTTTTATTTTTTTTACTCTTCTTACTTCATTGTTATTGGAGTTTCCTTAGCTCTCCATCCAATTTTTAAACTAGATTCAAGTTGTTACTTGTGTTCCTCCTCCCAATACAAAGGTAAAATAGAGGGAAAACATAATTTTGAATTTGAATTTAAAATTTTGATGTCAATTGCATTTCGCGTACACTCACACACTCACATGCATGTAGTTGGTGTTGTCCCCTTTGGGCACTTTCATTATTCCCTCCATGGGGGGTAGCATCGACTTTGTTAGAAATGGAGGGACTACTTGATGATTTCACGATGGTTTGCATAAGTTGGGGTATTGGAGGGTTAGGGGTTTGATTCCCCACGTGACCTGGCAATTTGTGCAAAGGTGTATAGTAGGGAACAAAATGTTCTATGGATCCATATTTTCCAATCGACAACATCGCATAGCGGCCAACAAGACAATTGTAGAAGAGGAAAATGGTGAAGGATCTAGGTTCAAGTCTCCACAATCATTATTTTGCTCTCGAAGGAAGACTCATGCGATGTTGGCTATGATAACACTCATGAATATTTTGCAATAAGAGTGTATGGTCAGCTGGCAAGGTTGTCCCTTATAGCACACTTAGGAACCCAAGGTTGCAAGGTCAAGTCTCCATGCAAAACCTTTTTGATGGGGTTGATTTGAAAGTCAAAGATAAATATGGCATCTTGGCTTCCCCTCCTCAATGGGAGGCTTGTCACCTTAGTTACACCAAGGCTCTTAGCAATGAGAGGACTTGATTTGAAAATATGTAGAGGAATATTTTAAATCACTTAGAATAGATCGAACCCTTGACCAATGTGGCAACTGATATCGACCTCTGTAGTGCCACTTCAAACAAATTTTATCATATATATATTAATTCAGCCAATCAAACTGATGCAAGTGTCAATGACTAGGAAAACTAGAGGATTTGAAGCGAAGAAAAGTGATTGGATCATATCAACAAATTAGTTTTTGGAAAGTAGTAAGTGGGGATTGGACCTTGCAACCCTAAGGTTTGAGCTTTTATTTTTTTGGCTTCATTAGGGAAAAATTCTAGAGGCTATAACTTTTGCATACGAAAGAATTTTAAACCCATTTTTTTAGTCATAATTTTTTAGCTTTACATACTAGTGGCATTAGTTTACATATATGCTATATTGTTAGGGGTTAGATTATGTAAGATGGACCACAAATCTCTAGTTACCTTAATACACAAAACTACAATTTTTGGTCAACTTAGATGATCGACCTACTATGAAATAAGAACCTATGGTGCATCTTTCAAGAGAATAAAGTTGTTGTCCTTAATGATGAAACTTTACATAAAAAAGCAAAAGAGACACTAGGTTTGTTTTCTTGCTAATTGAACTAGAATTATTTTTCCATATCAAGAGGAGAGTGACCCTATAAAGGTATAATCAATATTACATAAATGTTTTGGGAAGGTTAATGCTACTAAAGTAAGTTGCTTGGAATTGGAGCTTTCTTCTCTTAAATTGGTTGAGTTTGATAACATCGAGGAATATATGCAACATTTAAGTCTTTGAGGGAAGTTATTGCATATTCTGGAGGCAAAAAGAAGTATGATACAAAATGTGTTAAAATTATCCTTGCTAATCGCTCACTCCTTTTAGATGTTGAACCTAATAGTTCATATGATTCCTATGTTCTTGGAATCCCAAAAGACTTATTCTTTATTAGCTTTTTCTCTCTAAGTTCACTTTCAAGTAGTAATGTGGAATTATGGTGGGACTCCACAAATACATACTCATACAAAGGAATTCAAGTCTAAGGATGCTGGGACCTAAGGGCTCAAGGGCCAAGCTAAGTCTTTAAAGAAACTGAAGACCACTTGTGGATAATATAAGAGGGAGGGACATCCAAAAAATAATTTCTTACTAAAACTATAAAGGATTGAAGCTGAATTTTTGAAGCTAGGTGGATGTCTTCCATATGATGAGGGAGATTCGAAAGTATTTTGTCTCAACTATAGAAGCCCACTAGAACATCCATTATAGAGGGAAGCTATTATTTTCATTATGTCTTCTCTCCTTGGTCCCTCAATTCAGATTATGGGGGTGGTTGAAATTGTAATTTGATTCTTGGTCAAGGTTGGCATTATGTGATGTCTTGGATAGGCCTAAGATCATTTCAATATATAAAGCATTTATTATTTATTATGTAATCCCAATGGGGCATGGCTAACCTTGTTATGATGAAACTCTATAACTTGTAATTAACCTAAATTCCTTTTGTTATGTTAGCTTAGATTAAACTTTGTGATGTATTTGGGGTTTTGGTATTGCTATAAATACCCCCTACCAATACGCATTAATTCATTAGAGTGTTGTGTAATATTATTTATAAATATAGTGATTCTTTATGGTGCCCACCAAATATCTCTTTTGTCCTTCTTTTGTTTATTGTATAATATTTGAGTGAATGTTCTTGCTTCCATTCATTTCTAGAAATATTATGAATTCCAACATAAGGACTAATAAAGTAAAGTCACAACAAGACTTGTTTGCCACAGAGCTAAACCTATAAAAAAAAATGCAACAAATAACACCAAAATCAAAACAATAGGTTTTGGAAACAATAGAAGAGGAGGAAATAGTTCTAGAGAGAAGAGCCCAAGGAGGGTCTAAAAGAAAGAAAAAAAGTGTAGAAGACATAAAATATAAACAAGAGGAAATCACAAAGGAGGCCCAAGAAACTTCCCCAAATAAATCTAAGGAACTAAGACAAAAGGGGGAAGAGGTGGAATGCAAGGGAGAGAAGGATTAGCCTTCTTAGAGAGAGGGAAGAATCATTCATAGGCAAGATGATATGGTGGCTCTATACAAGGAATGGAACGACCTTCAGGAAATACTTTGCAAACCAAGGAAGCAAAAAATAAAGTGGAAAATGGCAAACAAAGTTCTCTTCTTGATGCCATTATAGCAGGATCCAAACCCCTGGTAAAAGGTAGAAAATAAATTATTATTCTAGAATGTGAGGGTTCTAAATGCCCCATCCAAAACATAGACTTCTAAAATCCTATATTGGATGTATGTGTTCCAATATACTATTATTAAATAAAACGAAATTAGAGGAAAACAAGTTAGGAAAAGTAGATAGGAAGAACTAGATTAGAAGCAACTTCTTAGGATTTCCAGTAAATACCTTCTATAAAGAGAATGCTCTTACAAACATATTAGCAAATAAAGGAGTTTTGAAATAGAAGAGCTAGATTTAGAGAGAGGTGAATAGATTCCTACCTCAATAAGGGTAGTTTGGGAGTTAGATCAGGTAAAATTAGTAGGGTCAAAAAGTGACAGAGTTTGGGATCAATGAGTCGAAGGAAAGATTGGATCCTTAAAGCCCTTTTTTCTAGGGTGTAAGTAATATAGGTAGGGTTTGTATTTATGTGTCTTATAAGAATTAGGAAGGTACCCAATGTAGGGGATTTTATCACTAGGTTGAGGACCCAATCAAAACCTCATTGACCATGATAAAAAAAAATTATATTTAGGTCTTCTCATTGAAAATTGAGGAGTTTAGTTGATTGAGATAATGTATATATATACAATTCAATAAATTATTTGAATTTTATTTTTTCTTTCAATATATATTTTTTAATTTTAATAATAAATGTGTGGCTTCTATTGGGGGCCACTCCCATTACAAAAAAAAAATATTACATTGCTCTCATTACATTTCTAACAAGTTAATTAATGCATATCCAACTTTACCTTTTGATCAAAGATATTATTTATTTACCTTTATATCAATCTCCATCTTCCTCAAACTGCTAAGTTTCCACAATCAGCTCCTTTTATATCATATGTCTTTTGAAATTTAAATTCTATTAATACGAAATTCAACATTGCTAAAGGCTAAAATATTTGTTGCTCAACTTCTATGTCGATAAATATCTTGCTTATAAAAACCTCACAATTTATTAATACCTTTCTTTAGGGTTCTTATCCATTTTCCTGATATTCCAAGATATTATTTTTATTGTTATTTTTTTAATTTGTGGGTTTAGCCCCACTTCTTGTTAGCACTTGTGATATTTGCTTTTTTTTCCCATATCAATGCCCCTCTGGGTTTCTTTTTCTCTTTATTTTTGCTTCTTGGTTCTTCCTCTCTTTTTTCATTCCCAACAATACTTTCATCTTCATTAATCTCTTCAATCTTCTCACACTACTCATAGTAAGACTTATCATATTTAGGTTTACCTTGTTCTAAAGGATATGAAGTGCAAGGAATAACATCAAAAGCACAATATTCTTTATGTTTCCATAGAAACCCTAAAGTGTTGTTAGAGTATATTACATTATTTAGGTACATGTCAATGTACCACCTTGGGTACATTGTTAGACTAGGAGTATATCTTAGGTTACTTGAGGAAGAAGTAATAAATGCACAAGTGTCAATGTGCAATGATGTAAATGTACAAGGAGTCCACTTGTACATAAGTCATAGGAAAGGTAGTTAGGAAGAGTAAGGGCCAAGCAACCTATCTTCTTATATATAGGGCCCATAGTGAGTGTGAGAGAGAGATATAGAGATAAGAGTGTGTTGCAGAAGTGTGATCACTACTATGTAGTGAGTAGGTACAATGTAGTTTCCATTAGAGTTATGGAGTGTTCATTTCCTCCATTATATTGCATTGTACTATTTTTACAACTTTCCATTAATAGCATATTTCAGTCATATTGTAGAATTCCATTATCTTACTTTTCTGCATATTTTACATCTTGTGATTGCTTTCCCCATATCCTACATTATCAAAAGCTAACAGTGGTATCAAAGCTATGGTAGATCAGATAGGAATAGGGAGAGCCACAAAGAGAGATTGAGAGGAGAGAAGCAAATCTCAGTTCCAAAATTTTTGAGATTGCATTTGGCTAGAGTCTTTCCACAGAGTTGCAGAAAAACTCGTGAAGACTAGGACTCAACATTCATTCCACTAGATTGACAAATCAACTAGTGAAGATTCATCACTTAGAATTTCTTCCATTATAGTCCTAATACTTTGTTGTAGGAAAAGGATATTCGAAGAAAGTTGGGAAGCTTCCTACAGAGAGCTAGGAAGAATATCATCTTCAGAATCAATCCAGCACCAGAAGCAACAAATGAAAGAAAAGGAGATTCTAGGAACCTGAGGGAAGTCCTGTTGCAGACCTGCACATTACAGAAGAAGAAAAGGCCATAGTGGCCTCATTGTTGATCCAAGAGACTCCAGAGAAGAGTCTAGAAGAAGATAGGAGATTGGTGATCTCCATCGAATACTGTAGACAATAGATTGAAGAAATCAGCCTGAAGAAGTTGAAGAGACCCATAGAAGGTCCCATTAAAGAACTCCTAGTTCTGGAAGATTGGAGGTTGGTGATCTCCATTGAAGCCTACAGATTGTAGAAGTGAAGAAGGACTAGCAAGGTCCTGTTCCATATTCCAGAAGCAATAGATTCTAGAGATCCGAGAGATCTCATTGCCAACACTTCCACAGTAGAAGGTTGAAGGAAAGGTCTCATTGAGAAGACCAGAGAAGCTGCAAGATTGAAGACCTTGGAGAGGTCTCAAGGAGAAAAAAGGAGAAGGCTTGGAGAGCCTTATTGTAGAGTTCGAAGAAGCCATTAAAGGAGTTCCCAGAAGAACTCATTGGAGAAATTCACTACCAAGGAGAAGCTCTTGATAGTGAAGAAATTGGGACAATTATCGCCATCCGACAACAAGCCCAAAGGAGAAATATTTGGCAAGCAGTTTGCCAAATTTTGAAGGAGACTAGTGAAGACCTCAAGACTTACAAATTCTTGAGAAGAAGGCCTAGATTGAAGCCAAAATTCAACAAGGAGGTTGAAGGAGAACACAAATAGAAGAAGCCCACCAAATCTAAGAGATTTGGAGATTGCATTTCATAGCTAAGAAGGCACATTTCAGAGATAGGGGTTTGTTGAATCTACAAAAAAATACTAAAGGGATCTTGGAGGAGAATCCCAACTACAACACTTCAGATTTCCAGGGTACATCCTGAAGGAGAAGTTGAAGCCACCTACTATAGTTTTAGGGTAGCAAGTTAGAGGGTTTCAAAAGCTATGATTAGGTGAGTTAGAGAGCTATTCCAGACAGCCAAGAAGAGCTACAATTTCATCAAACTAAAGACAGCAACTTGGTGAATCAAAACACCAAGATCTACATCATCTTCAGAGATCATTAAAGGTATGCAACTTAGGTGCAAAGGGTTCATTACTTGAACACTTATATTCAGTTCATTACTTAGCTTCATTAAGCACCTTATTAGAATCTAGAAGTTGCAAGAAGAAGGTTGCATTTTAAAGTCTTCAAGGGAAGTGCAGAAGATAGTTTCTATTAAGGGTTATTACCTGCACATTAAAATAGGAGTTGGATATATTTTGACAGAAAGAAAAATATCATCTACCTATTATCTATCTAAAAGCTAAAGAAGACTACATCCTACAACATTGATTGTAGTGCAAGTTTCAGATTGCTTTTAAAAAAGGTTCTTTATAAAGAGGACATTATTCTTAGTTGAAAGTTGCAAAGATTATTGGTGCATTCTTTAAGAGTTATTATTAGTGCATTGAAGGAGCAATAAGGTGAGTCTACTATTGCACTATTCTAGATTGTTTAACTTATTACTCTTAAAGATCATTATGTGCATTGGTTGTTAACTTAAGGTGAAAACCAAAGGGCACAAAATCTACGTATATCAAAGTGTCTAAAGACACTATTCTGCACAAAACCTACAATTTATTGTGGCCTAAATAAGCCACCAAATAGATCAAAATTCCTCCAAGGAGTGGAGAAGAAGAAGGCAACCATTAAAATCAGAGAAAAGAGCTACAAAATGAGACTTGAAGTGTCTCGGATTTAAGGTGCAAATAGAGGATATTATAGGTTGATATTTGAGCACCAAAATCACCTCCCACTATCACATCAAAGGGAGATATTAAGTGTCATAAGGACACTTTACATAGCTCTTGATCCTATCTACAACCATCCACCAAAAGCTCTAGCAGGAGCCATTGAAAGAGGATCAACATCTGTCGAGCAAGCACTAGGTTAAGAGTGCGTAAGAGATGAGCCAATGAAGGGCTCAATATCCACCATTGGTGCAAGAACAAAGAGCCATCCTAAGGCTCAGAATCCAGCTCACATTGAGGTGTCCAAAGACACCCTATCATCCACCACATCGAGCGTCTACAATAGTGAGTGTCTACAAGCATCAAAGCCAATGTAAGGATAACATATTAGGGCAGCTATTATCTACAACTCATTACAATGAAGAGAAGGGAGCTTTAGCCAATACAAAAGGTGCATTACCATGCCAAGAGTAGCACCATAGAACCATCTTCATCGAACCAGAGCCAATACCTTGCGAAGGAGAGCATATTCTTTCACCTAAAGGAAGCATTGAGAGCAAGAAAATAGTTGTGTATTCACTAGAAAAGGAGTTTATAAGGTTTGATAGATGTTAGAAGAGACTATACATGTAGGCCACCACTTGTCACATTCAATAGAGCACCCTATATTCCATAACATTCACAAAATAAATGCTTAAGGTAACGTCTAAGTCTCGAATGTTGAAAGGCATCATTATCATAGCTCATCGATTGAAGAAGGAAGGAGCGTTACTCAAGACTGAAGCATTATTTAGTAACACCTCTCAAGTGACATGTGGGTGCAACTCAAAGGAGAACATAAGCTACTTAAACGTAACACAACAATGTCCAAGAAGAGCACAACGAAGTCCAAGCAGAGTGTAAGCGAAGTCCAAGGGGAGTGTAAGTAAAGTTTTAGCCAACATTAAAGCAAAGACGTATTCAAAGGATTCAAAGGTGCAATTAAGGGAGTCCATTAAAGCCTGTCATAAACCAGCGAGTGGCTCCAACGTGTTTCAATGATTACAACACCCATCAACCATTCAAAGTTCAAGGTGTTGAATGCTCAGGTTGAAAGGATACAATCAACGTCATCCAGTGAGAGCACCGAATGCTCATCAACATCCTATTTTAGAATACTCACCACCATCCAATCCACTTACATTGAGGAAAGGTAAATATGTATATCACTCAATTATTTGCTTTCCTCGAATTAGGAGTTATAAGGTGTTAAGCATAAGGTTGGTTATTATTATTATTATCAACCTTAAGAAGCAAGGAAGCAATCTTGACAAATGTAGAAGAAATTATAGAATTGCTTACATTAAGATATTTGCAAATCACCAAGTAGGAGATATAAGGTTGTCAACCTTGGTAAATTCAATATCAATTTGCAAATACTATTATTTTCTAACATTTCCAAAAAGTAGGGAGTTATAAGGCATACTACACCAAACTATAGATAATTGGAAATTAGAAAATTAAATTATTGAATAGAGAAGCAAATCTATTGCTTACATATAGAGTTGGAATTAATTGGTAACACTTGTCTCATACTCATACTAAGGAGACAAAAATAAATCCAACTATAAAAACTTCATTAGAGCATACTTCATTAGGAGAGATAAGGAAAAATTGAAAGTTGATTATTATTCTCAAAACATTACAAAATCAACTCAAAGGTGAACTAATTATTGCCAAGCTTATTATCATAGCCTATAGCATATTCTAATTCTACTAGGGAGACATAAGGAAGTCTACAAAACCTAAATATAATAAAGGTTTTATCAAATTAGTTCATATACTCTTATCTAGGGAGCTATAAGGATGTCTACTAACACTTTTAATGCAATTAGAAAAGGAGTAAGAAAAGTACCAATATGGATTAAAAGCATGATCGATAATTCAATGGATAAAGATGTAGACAGGAAAGAAGAATCAATAGGATTTAAAGGGATTTCTGAAACTGGTAGTAATGGAAAAATAGATTCTTCTAAAACATCCTCTAATGAGATAGCAAAAGGAATTGGTGACAACTATACTAATGAAGATACAAAATATCATATTCAAAAATAAGAAAAGAATATTGATCAAAAAGATATCATACAGATGTATGAAAGAAGTAAAGATAAAATGACCTCAATTATTCACATATGGTTTTAGTATCTCATCAAGGAGATCACTTGCATTATCGGTGATGTGCCCCAGCTTCAATCCCCATGGTGGATGTGTATAAGAAGTATTACTAAAAAAAACATGATATTCCTAAAATAGACAACAAAGTAGCTGGAATACCTTTACTATGCACTTATTGCAACCAATTTGGTCATGAGAAGGTCAACTATTGGAGTTTCCATCCATGTAAATATTGTGGAGGAAAAAATCATTTATCTTTCTTCTGCTACTATAAATATAAGTACTATAAAATTTATGAAGAAAGATTACTACATAGAATAGATTATTTCTTTCAAGATCTTATTTTAGAAACATCCACTAACAATAAGTTCAAGCTTGACATTCATGAAGATCAAAGAAACAGGTCATACAAAGAATCAAAGGAGATAAAATGGATCAATTCTGATCCACTTGTGATGTGCAAAATTATGAGATCACTAGTTCATCAAAGATGCTTGACAACAAAAAATAGTGGGTTGGAAAAGACAAGAAGATATAACATGAAGACTAAAGCAGAAGAAGGACCTGATCAAGCTGAAGACTATTCAAAAGAGGAAGATCCATATTGAAGACTAAAGTCTTCAATACCCAAATAATGTAATATAGGGGGTGTTAGAGTATATTACATTATTTAGGTACATGTCAATGTACCACCTTGGGTACATTGTTAGACTAGGAGTATATCTTAGGTTACTTGAGGAAGAAGTAATAAATGCACAAGTGTCAATGTGCAATGATGTAAATGTACAAGGAGTCCACTTGTACATAAGTCATAGGAAAGGTAGTTAGGAAGAGTAAGGTCCAAGCAACCTATCTTCTTATATATAGGGCCCATAGTGAGTGCAATACACATATAGATACAGAGAGAGATATAGAGATTGGAGTGTGTTGTAAAAGTGTGATCACTACTATGTAGTGAGTAGGTACAATGTAGTTTCCATTAGAGTTCTGGAGTGTTCATTTCCTCCATTATATTGCATTGTACTATTTTTGCAACTTTCCATTAATAGCATATTTCAGTCATATTACATAATTTCATTATCTTACTTTTCTACATATTTTACATCTTGTGATTGCTTTCCCCATATCCTACATTATCAAAAGCTAACAAGTGCAAGAATGCTATTTTGTAGCAATTACCTTCTTATTTTGCTCTAAAAAACCTAAATTATTATGGGTTTCCTCCATCCTTATTTCTTTATTATGTTGCTCTTGAAACCTTGAAGTGCAAGGGATAACATCTTCATCCCTTTAACTCTTATTACTTGGAGAGGATTCTATACTACTTGAGGAAAACGGAGATGATTTACCTAGAATAAAATTGACTTCTTTTGTTGTCTTTGTTTTAGGACTTCTCTTCACATATTATTTTGCACCTTTAATTCCTTCTGAACTTGTCAAATGATATTGTATATAGGCTTTCTTTACCTATTTTTTCAAAGTGGAATATCCTTGATCTAATCTAGCTTCTATTACTATATGATTTACTTGCTTCATCTTGACATTTATGTCATGGCTATAATTGTTTATCTCTTTCTTCATAGTTTTCACTTTGCAAACTCTTGCCATGTGTCCAATATCATAACAATTGTGGCAAAAAAATATGATATTTTCATAATCTACTTGTTGATCCCATTCTCTTGATTTAGATTTTATCTTAATAGATTGTGGTAAAGGTTTTGAAATATCCATAGTAGTACATATTCGAGTATATATAGCATGCTTTCACTCCTTAGTAGTTAGTCCTTCCTTGATGAATTCCCCTAGGGTATTTCCAATATTCTTTAGAACATCCTTATTTATAAGTTGATATGGAAGTCCAAAAGGCCTAACCCATACTGGAAGATTCTTAATAGTTTCTGTCCCAACAGAAAAAAAATAAAAAAATAAATAATAAATAATAAAATAAATATAAATAAAATAAAATAAAATAAATAAATAATTGCATGGTATCAAATAAGGTGCATATCTTCCCCTAAACCGTGGACTAGAAACCATTATTTTATCCCTAATTTTTAAACTAGAAAAGATGATGAGAAAAAACCTTTAGGAAGAAAAGTCACAGAGTAATTTGAATTTAATCCCCACTTCCACTTGATCCAATTTTGAATCTTCAAAAACATTGGCCATGATCTATGGAACTTACATATTAATCCTCTACTTTTAAGAACCATTATATCATGCTCAATCATCTCATCCTTGATACTCACTTTTTGTGTAACATTTGCTACCTCGATCAAACTTGCCATGTATTTGCTTTTATGCTTATCTCCATCTTGGGTATCCATACTTCCAACTAAGGCATCTTGACTTCCCATAAGAGTTTTCAAATATGAGTTTCCTTCCATACTATCTAATGGAGCTTACTCTTGGCTTGCACTCCCTCTTGGCTCATCTTCCCTCTCGGCTTGCACTCGCTCCCAGCTTGCACTCTCTCCTGCATTGCACTCACTTTCAACTTGCACTCCCTCTTGGCTCGTAATAGTCCTTTTCTCTTATTTTTCCTAATATTCCTTCACTTTAGAAATTTTTGGAAATAAATTTCAACACATTCGTCATAAGGGTTTTAAGCATTGATGCACTTCGAATGAACCCACTGCTCTTTCACCATGACTAAATCTTGGTTTGCACTCCCTCTTAGATTGCATTTCCTCTCGGTTCATACTATATTTTCTTCAACTGGATCACACTTTTCTTTCTACTTCCTGCTCATACTTCCTCCTCACTCTCGGATCGTGCTCACACTCGCTTCTAACTACACTCACTCTTGAATCAGGCTTGCACTCACTTCTAGCTGCACTCACTCTCGTCTAATGCTTACACTTGCTTTTGATGGCACTCACTCCTAGCTCACTCTCACACTTGCTTTTGGTTGCACTCACTCTCAACTCATGCTTGCACTAAATGAATGTTACACTCCCTCCTAGCTCGTGCTTGCACTCACTTCTACACTCACTCCTGACTTGCTTTTATTTCAATATTTTTAATTAATATAAATAAAAAATTATGTAAGACATATATTTATTAGTTTGTGAAGGGGTTTTTGAAAGGTACCCAACCATTTTACATCCAAAAAGATATACCAAGGGACCACGAATTAGGGCTAACACAAAGGGACATACTCAAATTACTTTACAAAACAAAACATGCAACCCTTCAAAGGATAGAACTTAAATAATGACTATAATAAAGTTAAAGATCATAACAAGAGAAAAAATAACTGGGAGTCATGCTGATGAAGGAGAAACATGACCTATGGTCATCCTCTTCACTCTCTCCATTGCCTCTTTGGAGCTCAATGCAATGATTATCCTCATATTATTTTCATTATCCTGATGTTATTGATTACGCCAAGATGAGTAGACCGACATGGATTCCAACAAAGCTAGATATACCACTACTATATCCACCAAGATGAATTCCACAACACTTGGATCCAACTATCATTATTTGAGGTTGATCACTTGTATATGATCTAATACTGGTATTAAATAGTTGTTATTAGATACCATAATAAATAGCATAGAGAAGTTACCAACTTGGGACCCTATAGGGGTGAACCTAATTATTATTTTTGCTTATCCACCACCTCAAACAATTCACTTGGGAAGTATTTCACCCAAACTTTGAGCTCCTCTAGATTTACTCCTAAGTTAGCCATGATATTTGTTGCTTGGCTCCCTTCCCTAAATATGTGAATGACTTGAGAACTATCAAGACTTTGGATACACATTTGAGATATGATAATGAGTTCTTTGATACTTCGAATTTCCACCTACGATCTATTAGTAGAATATACTAATAGAGTTTCCTTCAATTAACACTCTTCTAACATCAACCTATCTAGTAAGAGGATCCCTTGGAACAAGGTCCTAGAATATGTAAAATGACTAGTTTGAGTTTTCAACCCCTCCACAAAAGCAAGGAGAATATCACCTTCATGATCTTTGATAAAACCCCCTACACCAACCCTCCTCGGGTTGCCCTTTTTAGCCCCATCGAAGCTTATCTTGGCCCAATCTAGTGGAGGGGATTTCCAATTTGTTTGAGAACGGTTCAAAGGGATATACTTGGTAGGGTGCAAGGATCCCCATCTAATCCCCATTGGGAAGCAATATTTTCTTCCTCATTACTCTCCCAATAGTCCTTAAAGTTTATACTTTGAACATTTTCTACTACATTTATGCTAATTCTTGCTTCAATGGACTCGTTGTACTTTTCTAGATCTTTAAAGGATTTGTTATTCATTTCTTTCTAAATATCCCAAAGAAGGTTTGGTAGGCTAATATTCAATAAGGTTTTCATCCTTTTTCTTTGGAATGGGGTCTCCCATTGAAGACACAGATCAACTAGATTGCACAGGGAGACCCAAAAGATATTGAACTTACAAAAAATCATATTGAGCATTTTGTTCGAATATGAGAAATCCATAAATAGATGCTTCACACTCTCTTAGTTATGTTCACAAAGATATCAATGATTGAGAATTGTAATCCCCATTTCATGAAGGTTATCAATGGTGAGAAACTTGCTTTAAAAAACTAACCAGTACAAGAAATTGATCTTGGGTATCAAGTGCTTGAGCCAGATTTTTACAACCAAAAGTCACTCCCCTCTTTTGCCTTTCATGATATAATAAGTTGATTTCATAGTATAGATCCCTCCTTTGTGCATCTTATTTTCAGGTTTAGGATCGTAAATATAAGAATTTTATTGAGCTCTTTGCAAGCTTGTCCTCTTTTCTAGTCCAAGCCATTGATATGGATGGATTTCCATATCCTTCCACCTAAAATGTAATCAAAAACTAGATTACCAAATTTTTAAGATAGGAGGGGCTCAAGGGGAGCCAAATTTATGTCTTCAATCATTGGTGTTTGTTGGAGCTAGCAATCCTTCTAAAAATGAATCTTCCTCCCATTCACAACTTTCCATCTATCTTCTTTCAATAAAATAGACTTTGTTTTATGGAGATGGTTCTAAAGGTAGGATACCTTGAGTGGGTTCTACTCCATAAATTTTCTTCCATTTCTAATATATTTTGCTTTAAGGATTTAGATTCACCCTGCCTTGTTTTCTGTTAATAGTCTCTAACCTATCTTAGCCATGAGGGATTTATTCATCCTGTGCAGCTTCCTAAACTCGAGGTCTCACACTTCTTTCCTAGAGCATACCTAGTCTGAGGCCATTAAGGCTAGCCTTCTTATTTATTTCGTTCCAAACCATAGAGAGGATTTTTTAATTTGTTCTATTTTTTCACAAATATTGGGAGCCATTTCAAACAAAGACGTGAAATAGATCAGGATGCTTTGAAGCATTGATTTTACCAATTGGGCTTTTCCAAATTGACTAAGGAGAGAACCCTTCCATCCTACCAATTTATTCCTTATTTTCTCAATCATTGGGTTCCATAAATTAACCTTCATTCTCCCTTTAAAGAGAGGCATTCCCAAGTAAGAAGCAGACAATTCCCCTATTTCACACCTAAAAATTCTTAGTATTTTTCCATCTCCCCATAGGGGAGTGTTGAGAAAGAACACTTTACTTTTTATATAGTTTACATTTTTTCCAACAACCTTATTGTAAAAGAACAACAAATACTTTATCTCCTTAGCTTAAGGGACCAAAGAGTAAGTGGCCAGTATGGTATCATCAACAAATTATTGATGAAATACTAGGATAAGTATGACGTTAGGCCAAATACCATCAATAGATCCATTTAAAGTAGCAGTTGTAATTTCCTTTCCCAAAGCCTCTACTATAATTATGAATAGGTAAGGGAATAGGGGCTCCCCTTGGTGTAAACCTCAATGGCTCTTAAAATACCTAGCAATCACCTCATTCATCAAGATCGAGAACATAGCTAAGGTGATGCATTCATTAGTCATGTTGATACAATCCTGATGAAACACAAATTTGGATATGAATTTGAGAAAAAACTCCTAGGGCACCCTATCATAATATTTATTCACGTCTAATTTCAACTAAGACAACTTTACCACTTTTTTCAATAGAATGTATTACTTTATGGATTGTGATGATCCCATCTAGGATTTGCCTCCCCATCACAAAGCCTCCCTGATTAGGATCAATGATGAATGGAAGAATTATTTTAGTTGTTACCTTGGTAAGAATTTTGTACAGTGTATTAAAAATTATAATGGGCCTCAAATATTTAAATTCCTTAGCCCCAACCACTTTGGGAATGAGCACTAAGAAAGTAGAATTGATGTCATGGGGGATATGGTGGGTCCTTTGAACCTCACAGACTATTACAAACACCTTAGCACCCACTATATGCCAAAAAATTTGAAAGATGATTGTGAGGAAGCCATAAGGTCCTGGAGATTTCTCCCCATCCATTGCAAATACAACATTTTTTACCTCATATTCCCTTTAGGGACTGACAATAGAAGAGTTATGATCTTTAGTAACTAGATAAGGGATGTAATGTAGAATACTGTTCACAATATTTTCATCCACCCTTTCTGAAGTTCCAATGAGATTTATGAAAAAATTTACTGCTTCCTCTCTAATCTAAATAATATCATCAATACTTGAACCATACTTCCTTAGGATTTATTTGATTCTATTGTGACTTTTATGCCTAAGGATAGTAACATGGAAAAAATTTATATTATAATATCCTTCTTTGAGCCACAAGGCTCTAGATTTTTGTCTCCAAAAATTTTCCTCATAGACCAATGTGTTATGATAATTATAAAGGAGTTAACTTTATTTATCTCTAACTTCCTATGAGAAGTGCCCCTCATTTGCCATGGTTTCAATGTTCATTATTTGATAATTCAACTCTGATTTCCTTTGGAATAGGTTCCCAAAAGTATTCTTGTTCCAATATTTAAGTTTGTATTTGATAAATTTGAGCTTTTTGGTAATTTAGACCATCAAAGATCCAATGAATTTGTTCCCCCACCATTCCTCAATGTAATGTTCAAGGCTTTCATTTCTAAGCCACATCACCTCAAACCTAAAAGGGCTATAAAACCTCCTTCTATTAGTCTAGGCATCTAACACTAGAGGGTTATGGTTAGATCCTACTTTGGGGAGTGCGGTCAAAGTGGCATCTCCAAAGTTAATTAGCCCTTCTTGACAGATTAAGAATTTGTCAAGTATTATTTGAATCAATTGGTCCCAAGTATTCTATTGTTCCATGTATACTTAAAGCCTCTTAGGTCAACATCCATCAATCCATTATTTGTGACAAACTTCTCAAAATATTCCATACCTTTAGAGGTATTGGGGTTTTCACCCTTCTTGTCTGATGGATACAAAGGGGTGTTGAAGTCCCCAACCAGAACCCAAGTAATATCATAGAAAGCCTTCCTCATTGAAGTTAAATCCCTCCATAATTATCTTCACTCTATACAAGTGTTTGGGGCATAGATATTGGTCAAAACCCTTCTGATTTTGGTTTCTTTATAGTGGAAGAGCACATTGATCAGTCTATCCAAAGTTGTTATGATCATCCTTTCAACAAATTTGTCATCCTACATACACAAAAGCCCTTTTGCAACACTCTTCACTACATTGGCAACAAAATTGGCTTCTTTCCAAATACTTCTAATTCTTTCCAACTTTTGATTGTTCGACTTGGTTTTTTATAACAACAAAATTTGAGGCTTTAGGTCCATCCTTAATGATGAAACCAACCAATGTTTGGAAGAGGAATTGAGACCCCTAACATTCCAAGCTATGGTTCTCATTTTTTAATTTTGGTTGAGTGTTTCTTCCTGCCTAATATAAGGGTCATATGTTCTACATTTAAAACGTCTTTCACAGTTTCTCTTTCCCTAGTTTTTTATTAAGAAGGTCTTCCCTATTTTGTTACGTCAAATTTGGTTAAATTTTATGATGTATATGGGATTTTTGTATTGCTATAAATACCCCCTACCACTCCTCATTTGTTCATAGGACTGTTGTGTAGTATTATCTATGAATATAGTGATTATTTATGATGTCCACCAAATATCTCTTTTTTCCTCCTTTTGTCTTTTGTAAACGATTTGAATGAATGTTCTTACTTCCATTTTTTTCTAGAAATATTATGAATTCCAACACAAATACCAACAAAGGAAAGTCACAACAAGACTAATTTGCCATAGAACTAAACCTATAAAAAAAATGTAATATATAGCACCATAACTAGAACAATCAAAATAAGAGATTTTTGAAATATTAGAAGAGGATTAAATAGTTCCAAAAATAAGAGCCCAAGGAAGTTCTATAAGAAGGAAAACAATGCAGTAAAAGAGCTAAATAGGAAAAAATCACAAAGGATGCCCAAGCAACTTCCCCAAAAAAATTTAAGAAACTAGGACAAAAGGAGGAAGATATGGAATACAAGGGAGATACGGATTAGTATTCTTAGAGAGGGGGAAGGAGCATTGATAGACAAGATGACATGGGGATCTCTTAAAAATAAGGGAATGACCCTTAGGAAATACTTTGCAAACTAGGAAAGAAAAAAATGAAGTGGAAAATAGCAAACAGAGTCTTTTTTGTGCCATTACAGTAGGATCCAAACCCCTAGCCAAAGGTAGAAAATAAAATTATTATCCTAGAATGTGAGAGATCTAAATACCCCATCCAAACATATACTTCTAAAATCCTATATTGGATGTTTGTGTTCCAATATACTCTTATTATAGGAGATGAAATTAGGGGAAAATAAGTTTGGAAAAGTTATTAGAAACTGAATCATTAGTTTGCTCTTCGTATTCATGGAAAATATATAAGAATTACATAAACTCCGTTGAGGCAGTTTGAATCAAGTTTGGGTGGTTCATAAACTGAATAACCAAAACTACGTACCACTCCTATAATGTTGTTTATCTTAATTAATGTAATATAAGATATGCTAATTATTCTAACATCCCCCCTTATTACATTGATGTTGACTACACATAGCATTGCGGAACAATTCAAATTTGACTCGAGCAAGCGCTTTGGTGAAGATGTCCGCTATTTGCTCATCTGTGGGAATGTAGTGGAGCTGGATATGATGCTTTGGAATCTCATCTCGAATGAAATGACACCTAGTGTCAATGTGTTTGGTGCGATCATGAAAGATAGGATTCTTGACAAGATTCATAACACCTTGATTGTCGCAAAATAAATGTAAAGGAAGTTTCTTTGGAAGGCCCATATTTGTGAGGATGCGACGTAACCATATGATCTCGCAGACTGCTCCACTAGCTGCTCGATATTCTACCTCAGTAGAAGAAATAGCAACAACATGTTGCTTCTTGCTATGCTAAGAGACAGGACCAGATCCAAGGTGAAAAACATAACCTGCAGTTGATTTTGGGTCATCTATGGATCCAGCATAATCAGAGTCCGTGTACCCTTGAAGATAGAACTTGTTGTTCTTTTTGTATTCCAGACCGATATATGTCGTACCACGGACATAGTGAAGAACTCTTTTTGCTGCTTTCCGGTGGCTAACTTTAGGATCCTGCATGAATCGTGAAAGATAACCCACAACAAAACTAAGATCTGGCTTGGTGTTTTTGAGATAGATGAGACTCCCAATGACGATAGAGAGTACTATCTATTTTAGGAGATTCATCGAATCGGGATAACTTAAGTCCTGCTTCCATTGGTGTGGCTTTGGGTTTGCAGTCAGTCATCCGATACTTATCAATTAGAGTCTTGGCATATTTCTTTTGAGTAACTTGTATGCAATGCTTGTATTGAGTTACTTCTAGACCAAGACAATAGTGGAGAAGTCCAAGATCTGTCATTTCAAAAGAGGTATTGAGATCTTTCTTTACTGTTTTGATCATACTCTCTGAACTTCCTGTTATGATCAGATCATCCACATATAGTACTAGAATTACTATGTTAGAACCATTGTTCTTGATATATAGATTGGGATCTGCAGGACTTCTTCTAAACCCATGTTGCACTAGGTGACTATCAATTTTGATATACCAAGCTCGAGGAGCTTGTTTAAGTCCATATAGAGATTTGATCAGCTTACAGACTTTCTGTTCTTGCCCTTGAACTACAAAACCTTCAGGTTGAGTCATATAGACTTCTTCTTGTAGGTCACCATTTAAGAAAGCACTCTTTACATCCATCTGATGTAGTCGCCAACCAAATTGAGCTGCCATTGCACATAGAACTCGAATAGTGGTCATTTTAGCGAGTAGGAGCAAATGTCTCTTCATAGTCTATGCCTTCTCTTTGTGCATAGCCCTTTGCAACAAGTCGGGATTTATATTTATCTATTGCACCATTTGCCTTATATTTGATCTTGAATACCCATTTGCAACCAATGGGTTTCTTTCTGAAGGCAAATTCACTAACTTCCAAGTTTGATTTTTCATTAGAGATGTATGTTCTGCATCCATAGCAGTTTTCCATTGATCTTTACTGAGTGCATCTGAGACTGATGTGGGTTCTTTTTCATCTAGTATTGTCAAATAGACTTTTTCATCTTCCATATCTATATCCTCATCTTCTTCTACATTCACAGATAAATCATCAAAATGTTGACAAAGGTCATCAACATTTGATGTTGCATCATCTGCTCTTTTGTGTTGAGTCATACTGCGAGTAGCGGGTCGATCTAGAGTTAGATCTGGAAGTGATGTCAATTTTGAATCTTGCAATGTACTAGTATACCATTTAGGAACCTTCTTCTGAGGAGGTGCTGCTTCTTTCTTAGGTTCATCTTCCTTAAGGTATACAAGTGTGTTATTTGATGTGAAAGTTTCATCAAATACTACATCTCTGTTGATGTGTGTTTTCTTGGTTATAGGATCAATCAACCGATATCCTTTTGAATACTCATCATAACCAAGAAATATACATTTTTGAGTTTTCTCATCTAGTTTCCTTCTTTTCTGTTTAGGAATATGCATAAAAGCTTGGCATCCAAAAACTTTTAGATGAGAAATTGAGGGTTTCTTACCACTCCGGGCTTCTTGTGGAGTTTTTCCTTGTAGAGCCCTTGTAGGTGCTCTATTTAGTAGGTAAGATGTTGTGTTTCTTGCTACTGCTCGATATTGTTTTTCTAAGTTTGCTCCTTTTAACATACACCGACTCATTTCTACTATGGAGCGATTTTTTCTTTCTGCAACTCCATTTTGTTGTGGTGTATACGTTGTAGTGAGTTGTCTCTTGATCCCATGTTTTTCCAAAAATGCTAAAAATTCCTTGGAAGTGTATTCCCCCCTCGATCTGAGCGGAGGGTTTTGATGGAACAACTTGTTTCCTTCTCAACTTGTCTCTTGAACTGACGAAAGTAGAGAAGAGCTTCTGACTTGAGTGCAAGGAAGGAGACCCATATTTTGCGGGAGTAGTCATCAACAAATAGCTGAAAATACCTCTTTCCACCATGACTGGTTGGGAAAGGACCGCACAGATCTGCGTGGATTAACTCCAAGGGTTTGTTCGAGCGAGAAGAACTTGTCTCAAATGGAACTCGATGTTGTTTCCCTGCTAGACAATCTGAGCACACTGGGAGAACGGATGAAAGCTGAGGAAGCCCTTTGACCATGTCATATTTGCTTAATTCGAGTAAATACCCGGAACTGAGGTGCCCGTATCTTTTATGCCATAAGGAAGTAGCTTCTTTTGTAGTGGCAATGAGGGCAGTATGGGATGTAGAAAGCTGTATCCAAGATGAATAATCCATGTTTGTAGGAGCCGGTGGCAATGTGGTGACCTTGGTGGTGATGAAACATCTCTTTTTTCCTTTTTCAACTTGAAAAACAACATCCATATTTCTATCTAGCATCTGTGGAGCAGAGATAATAGATTGTTGGCAAGGCCAGGAACATAGAGAACTTTCTCTATGGCACAGTCACCATCAGGGAGTGTGACTATAACATCCCCTTCACCTTGTACTTGATAGACCCGATTGTGCATAGCAACGGGTTTGCCTTCTCTTGCGTGAAAGGTTTGAAACCGGGACTTGTTCCCAGTCATATGTTTGCTTGCTCCAGAATCAATATACCATACAACATCGGATTTGGAAGAGGCAGTATGGGTCATGAGCACTTTGTGTGCTCTTTCGGAGTCATTATCTGAAGATGAATTAGAATCATCTGAATGGGAATCTGCATAAGCAACATGACCCTTTTGTTGTTTGCGATGCTGGGGATATTTTTGCTTCCCCTTGCCTTTCTTATTTTGTGAGGGATCATTATGTTGTTTGTTTTTGAACCAACACCTGTTGGTATCATGATTGTTCATATCACAGATCTTGCAATATTTATCTCGCTTGGAGATTGGGCTTGCCTTTGCCTTTGGAAGAAGATCCTCCCTTACTGCAACTGTCCTTGCTTGTGACCCTTTTGATGGGTGGAAAGAGCGATGGCGGGTTCCTCATCTTTCCGTACTTGATTGGCTTCTTCGGTTTGAAGCAAATTAACCAATTCAACAAAAGTTAATTTTCTTCCAGAAACATTGAGTGAAGTGATAAAACTTTTGTAAGATGGTGGGAGTGCCCTCAAAATAACAGATGTCAAAAGATCATCATCGATGGGTTTTCCCATAGTATTGAGTTTAGCTTTCAATTCTGCCACTTTGCAGAGAAACAATTCAACAGTTTCCCCTGAATTCATATTGAGATTGTGAAGCTGAGTTTGTAGGTGAAGGATAGTGGAATTATTCTTTCCTTCATACATAGTAATCAATGCTGCCCAAGCATCTTTATTGGTCGTGGCATCACAAATATGAGGTTGAACCTCATCTGTTATGGCAAGTAACAAAAACATAAGGCCTTTCCTGTCCTGATCATCAAATGTATCTTGATCTGTCCCTGCTGTGGTGGGACGAGAGGTAGTGCCACTGACGACATCCCATAATTTTTTGACTTGAAGAATGGCTTTCATTTTATGCTTCCATGGCACAAAATTGGTGCCTTTGAGCAATTGGGCATCTGAAAGATACTTGTGCACTGTAGCCATTTTTTTTAGGGTTCCTTATAGCGCCAAATGGTCCCCTTTTCGATATACCGTTGCCAGGCCAGTTATACCGAAACTGAATCAAAACAATACCCGCCCTTACGTGAGGGAGACTATAGGTATTATGAAGATCGGAACGGTACGTGGAACATAGGCAGTATTGAAAAGGATTGCTTTGTTGATGGCACCTACCTTAGAAAGACAGGAATCCGCATGCGTGGGGCGTAACTTCCCCTAAACACTTTGGAATCCAAGACTTTCGTCAGGATTTACGCCTAAACACAATAGCAATGGGGGTAAAAAATTTACTCAAAGAGATGTTAATGACACCTGCTCGAGAATCTTCGGAAGAAGAATAATCAGTTGGAGGTAATTAAGTCAAAAAACAAAACTAGGAGAAAATTAGTGTTGGTGATAGAACATCAAGTAGATGATCAATGAAGATCCCTGTGCAAAGAGATAACTGCTTTTGGAGAACTTGTGCAACATGTGCTGAGAGAAGTAGTGGATGCTTTGATGTAGATGATTTTTAAGTGCAGAAAAAGAATGCAATAATCAAACAAGCATGCTCACAAAATGCTTCTCACATAGGTGTCGGGTTCAACCGAAAATGCACCCAACTTTGACAAAAGAAGGTGTCGAGTAAAATCGAAAATGCACCTTTGAATTGCTATCTAAGTCTTCTTCTGAGGGTTTGAAAAAATTTGAATTCCCCCCTCTATCTTGTAAGAAGTGAAGGCAAAAATAGAGTATAATGCCTTTGAACAATTGCTTTTGAAAGAAAAACAAATTTACATGTCTTAAAAGCAATGACAACAAAAAAATGAGTCACAAAAAAAACTTCTTGGGGCGTCAAAAAATGCCCGACGAGGCATCAACACGACCCTCGGGGCGTCAAAAAACTTTCTTTGGGCGTCACCGAGCCCTCGAGACATCAACCGGATCCATGGGGCATCAAAATGCCCTCTTCGGGCGTCAGCAATTTGAGCGGCCACTTGAATATGTTTTCAAAAACAAATCTTGTAAATATTGTCCTTTTCCTTGCTAATGCATCACTGTCGAGTTTCTAATATAATGTGCGCCAGCAGTGCAAAGCAGGATAAACTGGGCTCTGGAGGAATTCCGTAGAGTTGGAATTCTGAGTGAAATTAAATGAATGAAAGCGTGTCTTTTCCGCGTAGGTCAATCTCAAACAAGGGAATACCACTGCCTGTATCTCCACTTCTTCCCTGACATGGATTGGAATTGGTTGTAAGGCATTTCGTTGATTCAACTTGATAGAACCTTTTTACTCTGTCTAATTTAGTTTCATCCTCAATTTCTTCTGACGACGGTCACTACGGAGGCTAGTTTATTCAGAGACCCACGTGCACTACACTACAACTTTATGATATCTTATCATCTTTGGATAGTAAAGGCTTAAAATTTAAGCTAATATACCTGTTAAATTCGCTTCACAGGCTGGTACGGAAGGTGTAACGCGACGTAATGCCAATCCACGCTCCTTGTTTATTTCGAACGTGCCTGGTGTGTTTGCGCTAATCCCAGCAAGCGGCAGAAAACAAAAACGTACACGCGCTCGACAAAGCTTCTCCTGCTCACGAGCTCTTGCTTTGATGAAGACACGCGCTCGGGGTACGCGCTCGGGGTGGCTATAAACAAGCACGTCAAACGTAGCAGAAACGTCCACAGCTTGCTTGCGGAACGTCCACAGCTTGCTTGCCGATAGCGCCTCCGCTACGAAAGCTTCTCCATGTTGTTCGGAGCGCAGAAAACAAACGGCCCCTTCCCTTCTGGTTTGTTTTACCCGGAGAATCCAACACCGTCCGTCTGGTTTGTGAATCTAGTAATGGAGTGCCTGAATAGCACATTGCCCATCACTAAAAAATTCACATTGCCCAAAAAATCATTCAATGCTCTGATGCCATATTAGAAACTGAATCATTAGTTTGCTCTTCGTATTCATGGAAAATATATAAGAATTACATAAACTCCGTTGAGGCAGTTTGAATCAAGTTTGGGTGGTTCATAAACTGAATAACCAAAACTATGTAGCACTCCTATAATGTTGTTTATCTTAATTAATGTAATATAAGATATGCTAATTATTCTAACAAAAGTAAGCAGGAAGAACTAGAGCAGAAGCAACTTCTTGGGAGTTCTAGCAAATACCTTCTATGAAGGGAATGTTGTTGCAAACATATTAGAAAATAAAGGAGTTTTGAAATAGAAGAGATAGATTTGAAGAGAAGTGGAGATATTCCCACCTTGATAAGGATAGTTTTGGAGTTAGATCAGGTAAAATCAGTAGGACCAAAAATGACATAGTTTGGGATCAATGATTCAAAGGAAATATTAGCTTGCTCAAGTATTTTTTAGGATATGAGTAATATAGGTAGGGTTTGTATTTATATTTATTGTATGAATTAGGAAGGTACCCAATGTAGGAGATTTTATCACTAGTTTTAGGACCAGCCAAAACCTCATTAACCTTTATAAAAAATGATTTGTACTTAGATCTCCTGCTTAAAATTTGAGGAGTTTAGTTGATTGAGCTAATGTCATATATATATACACTTCAATAAATTCTTTGAATTTTATTTTTTCTTTCAATATTTTTAATTAAGATATTAAAAAATGTTAATGTAAGACACACACACACACACACACACACACACACATATATATATATATATCGTGTGTGTGTGTTTTGAAATTTACTTTATTAATTATAGGTTTTAAAAATTATTAAATGGTATTAGCTTAAATGGTTGCATTCCTCAACTATTAAGGAGACACTATTTCAAATCTTGATAAGTGATAAATGGATAATTGCCAAGTTGTTGTAATACCACTATTTAGTCATTATGATGTAATAAGGGTTGATAATAATTAGTGGAATGAGAGTTTAGTAGTTGGCCCTTCAAAGTAGAATTAGAAGATAGGTATATAAAGAAGGAATATTGTCACTGTAATCATCATTCATATTAAGTATTCTCTTATAATTGTCTTTGCTCACAAAGTGACTTATGAGAGTTTACCCTCTCTAAGTGGCACTCTCATCTTTGGAGATATAGTGGACTTTTTCCTTCCTAAAGGAGTATTGATGGTGTTTTCCTATCAGAAGGGTATTATCTATATTTGTGTCTTATTGTGTGGATTATCTTTGTGTAATATTATTTGTGGATTAATGATTTGATATTTCTGCATACTGGTGAATAATTTCTATTAATGAGAATAAAGTTGGAGATCAAAAAAGAAAAAATGAATACAATATTATTACAAATAAAATAAATTCAAGCAACAATTATAAACATAATGACAAAAGAACAAGAACTGCAAAATGAATTAGAGGAGAGTAGATCTTGTACATAGGTGGTAAGGGATCCAACATTCAAGTCAAAGGAATAAAAAAAAAGATAATATAGGTAAAAAAAATCATCATTAAGGGAATAAAAGAGCATAGAGAACAATAAAATACAACCAAATTAAAAAGGGGTTTTCCTTTTGATAAACTTCATTAGAGCAGAAAAAATCATCAAGCATGTAGATTGGAAAAAGTAAGGGAATACATGAGATCTAGATCAATCTGAGACACAATATTTAGTATAGGAGATAAAAGGAAAGCTCTTCAAAATAGAGGATTGTTACAGGGTCACATATTTACCTAGATAGAGATCTTATTCCTATGCAACAAGAAAAGATAAGGATAGAATGGGAAAAGGTAAAGACAAGAAGTGAGGGTAAAAAGTTATGGTTAAAAAATGAGAAAGCATACATTATAAATGGAACATACCAAAACATATAAGAAACTAAGGCCTACCAAGAACACTTATTATTGGTGAGTTTGAATTGTTATGGATATTCATGAAGAAGATATCTCAGTCTAGGGTCCATAGCTAAAGCAAATGATGTAATTGTACTAATAGAAACACATGAACATTATGGATGCAATATTCTAGATTACAAAGGATAAAAAAAGATATCGGTATAGAATAAAACAACAAAAAATGGAAAAGGACATAGAGTAACAATTATAATAAAATAGTCTTAGGGTAGACTCATACATGTTGAGAAAGAAGAACCAAATAAGCAGTATATATGGATTAGAATCACAACTAATAACAAATTGATTAGAATTTTAGTTTGTTATTTTGATCCACAACAATCAATTTTTTATAAGAAATGCAACTTAGATCATGAAGATCCATATATTATATTGGCAAAATATATCACAAAAAATTACAATATTGGAGAGGTGGTTTTGGTGGGTGACTTTAATGTAAAGATAGCAAATAGACAAGAAAGCTATTTAAAGTTCAATGATGACATAGATGAGAATCTGATATGGATGGAAGAAGAGGTGGATCACCATTGGTTAAGGTCCTTATATGATAGTCAATGACCTATCACACATTATGCAGAAATTAAACTATGTAGCATAGAGGTATTATTCATCTATAATGGCATAAACATGTGATAAAAATCTAGAAAATATACTTGTTAAACACATAATGGACACAGTGTAGTTGATTATGCTATTTGCTCATAAATTCTCATTTCAAGAATAAAAGATCTAGAAATTGAAGCAGATTCCATGCAACTAAAATCTTACCACAATCCAATGTACATAGATATCCAAATGCAAGAAAGTGGACAAGAATAACATCTTCAAGTAACTGAAGGAAAGACAAAATGAAACATCTATATGATAAATATATATATCATTCAAGCAGATTATGCAAAGAGAGGAAAGAAAGAGGACATATATTTTTCAAACCTATACTTTTGATAACAATAAATTGATGGATATAATCAAAGAAGCCTTAGAATCATGCAAAAATTTAAAACCTAGGAAAAGAAAACATAAAATATTTCTTGTAAATCCATGGTATGATGAAGAATGCAAAGCAATAAGGAGAACCTTGAAAGAACCAGGCAAAGAGAAAACAAATAGCAAGATATATAAACAACTAGTAAAAACAAAAAAGGAAGAATACATAAGAGCAAGGCAAAAAGAGTTATATCTTGCAAAGCTTAGCCCAAAATAATTTTAGAAAGATCTAAAATAAAGCAAAATATACAAAATACAATATCACAAGCGAACAATGGTTGCTGTATGCTAAGCAATTACATGAGAGAAACCAAGCAAAAGCTACCTCTCCTATAGTTGACACAATTAAGAAACTTTTTTCTTTGAAAGATGTGGAGGGCATTAAGAAAATAGCAATAGGTAAATCTTAGATAGATGGTTTGCAAGCTAAACATCTCAAATGTGGGATTGACATCTTAGTACCATACATTCAAAATATTTTTAATGGCATCATCAAAGGAGTATTTCCACTTGAATGGATAACCAACCTGGTCACACCATTGCATAAAAATAAAGACATCAACAATCCTTCAAGTTACCACATCATCATGATTAATCCTCTTTTTGCAAAATTATTTAGTAGCATAGTAGAAAGAAAAATCAATCAATGGGCAGAAAATCAAGGAAAAATAGCCATAGAGCAAGCAAGGTTTAGACCAAAGTACTCAACAATAGATCGTTGCATTACTTTTAAGGTACCTAATAGAGAGTATATACAATAAAAAAGGAAATTTTTATTGTTGTTTCATGTAATTTAAAAAGGATTTTGATAGATACACTTTATTAGTAGGTGATGGCAAAAATTTGAACTCTAAAAGGACTATTAGAGTGTTTAAGGAGTGATATTCGGGTGAAACAGGGTTGTCCATTATCACCTACTTTATTTGATCTTTACATTGATAAATTGGAGGAATGGGTAGAAAGGATGGGAAGATATGGAATATAATTAGCTAATTATGTAGTGAAAATTCTTCTCTATGTCAATGGCCTCATCTTGATTGGCAAGACACTTGAGTGTTTAAAAGAATATCTAAAATCTTTAGAGAATTTTTGTAAAGAAGTTGGGATGTAGGTAAATACTAGCAAGACTAAAATTATGGTCTTCTCTACTAGGAGAGAGCAAAACAACCATATATTTTATTTGAAGGAAATCCTTTAAAGGTAGTAACAAAATACAAATACCTTGGCTTAGATTTTTAAAGTAAACTCAATTGGGGAATATGCTTGATGAATGCAATGCAAGCAAGATGGAGGGCACTCTACTTATTGCTAAATGGGGGTAAAAAAATAGAGTTATGCGATTGGAAAACTATAAGGGTCTTTTTTAGGTTATTAGTTATTCTAGTAGTGTTATATGGGTGTGAGGTGTAGGCTAGTAATACATCAAATTTTAAACGGAAACAAATAGAAAGAATTTAAAAGTGACTAGTAACAAATAATTTCAAATTTAAAGCATCAATCCCATATAAGACTTTACTAATTCAAACAGGGAATTTTCCAATAGAAGCAAAAGTTATGATAAGGCTATTGGGGTACCTAAAAAATGTACAAAGAATGGAAGATAACAGGTTGTCAAAATAGAAAATCAAACATTGAATAGAAGAAAAAACACATGGATGAAAAAAAACAACAAATGGATGGATAAATGGAGTATTAAATTTTATGAGGTCTAAAACTCCAACAAATAAATTAAATAGTATGTGAGGAAAAATTACAGACTTGTCATGTAGACTAAAAATTTAGGAAGGAAAAAATAGTTATAAATCAACGAGTTCAACCCAAACTATGAACACGACCAAAAGCAATACATAGATAAAGATCAAATGAAATAAATTTTTTTTATAGCCCAACTAAGATCCATTTCACACCATCTCAAATGTGAAACTCAAAGATCAAAAATTCCTCAAGAGGCATGGTCAAAATGAAGATGTATCTTTTGCACAACACGAGTAGTGGAGACAAAAATATTTTATCATGATTCATGGAATGTGAAGCTTGTAATGGCATCAGGATTGCATATGATAAAACTCTAAAAGTAAACTCGCTAAAGGAACTTTTTGAAAATTTGAGAATAGAAAAAATAGTGAAACTTCTTATCAAAATCGTTAACAAAAGAAAGACACTCCAAAAGATGATAAGAGGATGTTGAGCTTTTTTATGTTGTTGAACAAATTTCTTTCTTAGATGTTGTTCAACTTTAGAACTCTAAATAGGAGATATAAGATTTGAATTCAAAAGGGAGTAGAATTGTACATCATACCCCATCTTATATTAAAGCTCTTGATCCTATAAATTGTTTTAATCTCATGGATGTAATTAAAATAATTTTATTTCTTTCATTCAATATCATATAATCAATTTAAAAAATTAAAGGTTTAAAAACATTACTTTTAAAATGAAAATTTAGATTAAATGTTTAATAAATTATTTTAATTGAATTAAAAAAATAAATTAATATTCTTATATTTTAAATTATTATTTTTTTATTTGGTTATTGTGAGAAACCTCTATGACTGACGCACAGGGCTGAGTCTCCTCCCAACCATGACCCCTCGTAAAGCCGAGAGCTATACTTATCAATAGAGAATTTAACACAAAGCCACCACATACCCACCCCCTCACACATTCACGAACCTTGGACTTCCCAAAGAAAAGCCAAAGCCCGAACAGTTGCACTGCACCCCCAAGTGCATATTTTAAATTATTATTATTTAAATATATTAATTTAAAAACTTTAAATTAATAAATTTTGAAAACATAAACTATAATTATAAATTATAAATTAAAAATGTATAAAACATAGAGAAATATATATAAAGGTTGTAGCAACCAAAGAAATCATGAACTTTATTTGAATAATAAGCCACCCTTTACTAAAGGGTTATAACATCCAACCAAGAATAGATAATGTTGATTTAGATACACAAATATTTATAATCGTGATAGATAAGAAAAGGAAACAAAGATAGGTAAGAAAGTGAACACAAAGAGCAGGTTAATTTTATATAAATATGAATAAATAATATATTATAAAATTATATTTTATAAATTTTATATTAAAAATTATTTTGTTTATAAATATTTAATGAATTATTTGTTTACATACAAGTGAATAGATTAGTGAATAGATTGTTAATTTTTATTTAAGAATAATGATATGGTACCATTTTTGGAATAGAGTAAGGAGTATGAATGGGAGATGTTTTATGCTTTTACATTTTAGATATTTAAAGAAAAGTAGAAAATGGGTGCTTCTAGTGTGAACAGGTAGTAAATATGGGTAAGAAAGACTTACCTTTTCTTGTTTAATATTATTAGAAAAAAATTAAAATATTTTTATGAAGAAAAGTTAAGTAGCACATGGTAAGAAAGTCATTTTTGAGAGTCTTAATTAGAAGTAAGGATGTCCTAGTTGGAAAGTATATATTTCTTAGTTAGAGACAAGAGGAAGAGCAAATTTATGGCAAACCATATCGAGGTAGAAGATGTTAGACCAAAAGTGATTATCAAAGATGAGATGATCAAACATGACATGGTGGTTCTTAAAAGCAAAGGGTTAATATGTAAGTTTGATGGATACAAAACAATTTATCATATATTCAAAATTGGATCAAGGGGAAATGGGATTGAATTTAAATTATTTCATGATTTTTCTTTGTCTTCTCCAATTCAAAAATTAGGGATAAATAATGGGTGATGGGTTATGGTTTAAAGGGAGAGATGCACTATATTTAAGACCATGAAGTGATAATTTTTCTATGGATATAGGAACTATTAAAGGGCTTCTAATGTGGGTTAGGCTTTTTGGACTTTTACATTATCAATAAGGAGTTTTTGAAGAACATTGGCAATACTCTATGGGAACTTGTTTAAAAGAAAGCAACTATTAAGGAGAAAAGGCATGTTGAATATGCTTGGATGTGTATTACCATGGATATTTCAAAACCTTTGTCACAATACATTAAGATAAAATATGAATTAAGATAATGGGATCAACAAGATATTATCAAAATATTGCATTCTAATGTTGTAAACGTTATGAGACTAAAAATATGGTAAGATATTGCAAAGTGAAAATAATGGAGCAAGAGACAAAAATTTGGGAATGAGACATACTTCAAGATAAATCAAGAAGATTATATCGTAGTAAAAGTTAGATTAGATAAAAAATTATCCACTCCTAAGAAAGTGGTAAAACAATCCCCTATATATCATCATATGGCAGAGGCCATTATAGTTTACATGGTTCAACCATTAGAAGAAACAAAGGACACAAGTGATGAGGAAGCACAATGTGAAAGTTCAAAATCCAAAGGAATTATTAGTGTTAAGGGGGATGTAAAAGCAAATTTTAAATAAAAGGAGATGAAAAATAATACGTTTAATCCAAATAAATCATCTTTATTTTCCTCTAGTGTAAAATTATTTCCTTACAACAAAAATAAAGTAGTGTAGAGTTTGATCTGAGTAGAGGAGCAGGATTTGAGTAGGATTTGAGCTAGATCTGAGCAAAGGTGTAGGATTTGTATGGGATTTGAGTATAGGAGTGAGATCTAAGTGGGATCTATATGAGATTTGTATTGTGAGATGAAGATTTAATTTTTCTATGAAGACTATTGATGGAGGGAGAGGGGGTGGCCCCCAAGGCCACCCAATTTTGAACTTTAAGGGGGCGGTTGCGGGTTCTTCAAGGTTTAGCCTTGATAGAGTTGGTAAAGCATACGATTATCTGAAGAAGGCTTTGGTTAGTGCAACGGGTTCAACGTCGGTGGGTGGGAACCAAAATTTGAACGATTACCTTCATCGTAAGGAGGAGCAACCACGGATTCAGGTGCAACCTGAAGTGTTGGTGAATGAGGTAATTTTCTTACAATCCAAAGCCCTCATTTATAGATTCATTGGAATTAGGGATGATCTAAGAAGGATTGAGGGATGGACAACATGATATTGAAAAACTGAAGGTAAGTATAACATTGTTATTTCTGCAAATGGGTATTTTTAGGTATTTTTTATAAGAAGGATAAAAATAAAAATTTCGAGAGCAACTCTTATTTCATGGGGTAAGTAGGGCTATACATGAAACTATGGAACACAAGGTTCAATCCAATAGAGGAACTACCTTCAGTTGTCTCGATGTGGATTAGACTTCATTGTTTGCCTTTGGAGTTTTGGAAGGAGGAGATTTTTAGAGATATTGGAGTGGCCATAAGGACTTTTGCTTCGATCTCCGATCTTAAGAAGAAAAGAAAGTTTACAAATTTTTCTAGGATTTGTGTGGAGTTGGATATATCCAATCCTCTCTAGGATTCTATTAACATCTAGATTGGAGAGGTGGTATGGGTTCAAGCTCTTAACTATGAGGTGATCCCCTTTAGGTGCAGACGTTGTCATCTTTATGGTCACCTAGCAAGGGATTACCCCAAGAATACTGAGATGAAGTAGAAGGAGGAGGAGCCCCATCAAGGGAAATATGTGGAAGTGGGGATGAGGATGGTTTTTGTGTAATTATTAATAGAAAAATATTGAAGGTTGGTAGTCAAAAGGGTAAGGAACATTTGGAAGTTCCTTTCAAAATTAGTTTGATGTCTTGGGAATTGGTTCCAATTAGGTGGATGTGAATGTTGTTGAGGGATTGCCCCTCTCATGAGCAGGTTTTTCAATATGATTTGGTGTCATTCTCTTATAGCGGGGGTGAGGCCCCAAAAAATATGTGCACTCAAGAAAATTTTGGAACTCAAAAGGAGGAGGTTGGTCCCTTGGAGGAGTCAATTCTAGTGAAGGCCAACAATGCAGCTGAGGATGATACATAAAGGGATAAGAGAGCTATCAAGATTGAGAGGGATGGAAGGAGAGGAACGATAAGTAATCCCTCAGGGATTACATCAAGCGTCTTGAGGAAGGATCAAGGAGGAAAATAACATGCAATTGGAAGAAAATAAAAAAAGGACAAGCGAGATAAGGAAGGGGAACATTTGTTGGAAGCAAGGATTATGCAAACTATTGATTCACATTTTAAATATTTCTCCAAATGAATATTATTTCATGGAATGTGAGGGGCTTAGGGGTGATACCCAAGCAAAATGTTGTGAAGCGTTTGATTAGATAGTATTGTCCTTATTTGAGTTGATTCAAGAATCTAAATTTAGTTTAGAAGGGAGCTCAACAACTTGCAAGAGAATTTGGAAGGAATATTTGAGTTTAGTGGTTGCTGCTAAGGGTAGTTATGGAGGATTGCTTTGTATATAAAGGTTGTGGATGTAGTGGCAGTTATAGATATTTTGGAGATCATAGGGTATCTGCTTTCAAATGCAACTCCATTTCAAGTAGTTAATTTTTATGCTTTGACTAATATAAAAGAAAAGGTGGAGAAGTGAAGCACAATGGAGGTAATTTTATAAAAAAGGAAGAAGATGTTCCAAATAGTTGGAGGGGATTTTAATGCTATTGCTTCATTGGAGGAAAAGCAGGAAGGCTCCAGAGTATTGGACTCAGGGAGTCATTTGTTCATTGACCAAATGGATAGGTTCAGTCTTAGAGATATGGTTTAAAAATCCTACTTGTTTACTTGGAGTAATAAGAGACTAAACTTGGACCATATCCAAGAAATATTGAATCATTTTTTAGTTGATGACTCATGGACGACGAGAGGAATAGTCATATATTATTTATTTCACAAAATCTGATCAATGGCTAATCTCTCTTAACATATTGAGTTGGATTAAACCAAGGAACATCCCTTTTTGGTTTCAACTTGCCTGGCTCAACCTTGAGGGTTTCAATAATTTGATCCTCAAATGGTGGACAAAAGGACACTCGAGATTTGGAACTATGATGTTTATATTTTTTAAATACTGTAGTATGTGAAATAGAGGCTAAAATAATGAAATCATCTAGTTTTAGGAAATATTTATCGAGAGTCCCAAGAGGTTGTGCGGGCTCTTAAGCAAGTGACTGAGATGATTCATGTGGAAGGTCTATCTCGGGAGCTCTTGACCTAGGATATAGAGGTGTTGATGAAGGTTGAGGAATGGAAGAAAAATGAGGAGGTGTTCTAGAAACAAAAGTCTAGAATCACCTAGTTGAGGGAGGGGATAGAAAATAAAATTCTAGAATCCTGGTTGAGGGAGGGGGATAGAAATACAAAAAATTTCCACTGGTCAACCATGGCTAGAAGGGAGTTTAATTTTATTAATTCTCTAACCTATGGAAAGGGGTAGGTCATAAGGACATGGAGTAATATGTAGGGGGAAGAAAGGAGGTACTTATCAGATCCTTTTTTGAAGGTTCCTCTAGATGATGAGGCATAATGAGAGAAATTGGAGTTGATTCCTCCTTGTATCTCGATCGAGCAGAATTTATTCTTGGCTAGAGAGGTGTCTTTGGAGGAAGTGCAAAGGGTAGTATTTGAGATGAAAAAGGTAAAACTCCAAGAACAAACGATTTTCCAATTGAATTTTTTCAATTTATGTGGGAGGATCTGGGGGAGGAAATCCTACAAGTAGTTGAAGAGGCCAAAAGGTCTAAATCTATATTAAGAGCTATGAACTATACTTTTATTGCTCTTATTCTAAAAAAGGATGGGGCTTCCTCATTGGATGAGTTTTGATCCATTTCCCTCTATAATTGTATATATAAGATTATTTCTAAGGTGTTGGCAGAGCATTTGAAGGTGGTTTTACTAGCCATTATATTTGAGGAATAGGGTGGATTTGTGCAAGGGAGACAAATCATGGACCAAATTATATTGGTACAGGAAGTTACTCACTCCATGAGACTCAGTAAGGAAGGTAATATATTTATTCAACTAGATATATCCAAAGCCTATTATCGATTTGATTGGATTTTTTACTAAGGCTCTGCAAAATTTTGGGTTTGAGGATGGGTGGATCGATTAAGTGGCAGCTTGTTTTCCCTTTCCCGCTTACTCAATCTTGATAAATGGTGTCCCATCGGAGTAGTTTCGAGTAATTAGAGGCCTGAGACAAGGATACACTATGTCTCCTTACTTGTTCATTATTTAGGTGGAAGCCCTGGGTAGGACTATCCACAAAGCTAGGGAATCCCAAGAAATAAAAGATTTTGTAGTGTCCAAGGGGATCGTGCCTCTGACGCATTTGTAGTTTATGGATGATTTTTCTTGTATGGGGATAACAAAGATCAAGGAGGCCAAGGGGTTTAGAAGATGTTTGGATCTATATGAGAGAGCTTCGGGTCAAGTTATCAATGAAGATAAATCTAAGGTTTTCTTTTTCAATGTTGATAATAGGGTGCAAACCCGTATCCTTAATATTTTAAATTTCAAGAAAGGCTTGGTCCCCTTTAAATACCTTGGGCTTCCAGTGGCAGGAAGACATCTTGGAAAGGAATCATGGAGGACTCTTATAGATTAAATTTGATGTAAGTTAGATAATTGGACCCATCGATGGTTCTCGTTGGGGGGAATATTGACTTTGATATATTTTAGTGTTATATGTCATTCCAATCTTTCATTTTACAGCTATGATTGGTCTCATGCACTGTGTTAATGAGATTGACAAAATTTTGAGGGACTTTCTTTGGAGAGGCTTAGAATTGAAAAAGAAATAGAGTATGGTAAAGTGGGATTTAGTCTACCTCTCACTAAATAAAGGGGGGTTGGATATCCTTAGGTTGGCTAATAATAACTTGGATTTATCGACTAAACTACTATGGAATTGGATGTTGGACCAATCTAACCTTAAGTCAAAGGTTTTATCTACAAAGTATGGGGATGAGGTGGAACCATTTTATAGCCTCCGATTTAATGGGGGGTCCATCATTTGCACTACAATTAAAAAATACTAGTACTTTTATTACTACAGGACTATTTTGGATAGTCAAAAATGGGAGAAATGAAAAATTTTGGGATGATATGTGGGATCAATACCATCCAATTACTTCCAAGTTCTTGAAGTTGGGTAATGCTGCAAAGATTTTTAAGAATGCAAATTGGTTCTATGTTAAGTAATTTTAGGAGGAATATGAAAGGGGAGAAGGTTTGAGGAGGTAGAAAGACCTCTCGGTTTGAATACAGATAGCTAAAGAAGATAGGGACAATATAAGGGCTATTTTGGATCAAAGGAAGTGCTTGTGGTTAGAAGATGAGGATTCTTTGGTATCGAAAGACAAAGGAAATGGATAATATTCTATCAAGAAGGGATACGTCTGGCTCACAAAGGGATTGGATAGGGAGGAGATGATTTGAAAGGTGTGGAATTCAAGTATCTAGCCAAAATTCAATATTTTTATTGGTTAGCCATTTAGAATAGGATTTTGAATCAAGATAACCTTCGTAAGAGGGGCTTGGTGGGCCCAAAAAGGTGTGTGCTCTATAATGGGGTAGGAGAATCTGCGGACCACCTTCTAGTTTTATGTCCCTTTATTGGTTAGATCTGGAATCAAGGTGAAAGGATGTTTAATTTTCCCTGGCTTGGTGATGTCTCGTTGGAGAAGTTCTTTGATCTATAGGGCTCTAGGGGGTGGGTGGATAATATGCCTTTCTAGTCCATTGTTTCAAGGCCTTCACTTTATGGTAAGTGTGGTTGGAACACAATAGGTATTTTTTTGTGATGAGTGCTCATCCATGGAGTCAATTATCTTAAGAATTTTTCTCAATAATTAGAGAGGTTGTAAGAGGAATCAAAGGTTCCTAGCTTATACCTAGATATAAGGAGTTGTCGGATCTTCTTGTAATTGTGATCCTTGGATGGGTTCAATCCCAATATTTATGGAGTTGGAGCTCGAGAGTAAGGAAAGTTTTTGCTCCTAAATTTTTTAATAAGGGAGGTAAGTGGAATCCATCGTCGATGGATTGGGTTAAGGTTAACACTGATGGTGCTACTTGTAGCAATCTAGGGAGGTAGTATTGGAGGGATGTGTCATATGCATGAAGGGATGATGATTTTTGGCTTCCATCAAGGCATTAAGAGGAACAACAACATGGTGGTAAAGGTCATGGCCATCTGTGAAGGTGTAGCCATGGCTCTTAAGTAAGGATACTCGAGAATTGTGGTGGAGTCTGAATCTCAGGTCTTAATCAATAGGTTGAACAAGAAGGATGAGGGGAGAAATGGAATGGGGAGTCTAGTGGGTCTTGGACAATATTATGTGTTTAAAAAATAGAGCATAGATAAAATTTCTCCATGTGGTGAGGGAAAAGAACAAATTTGTAGATAAGTTGACTAATTGGGGAATAAAGAGAGGTCATCATTGGTGGGATTATGGTAGGGGGAAAAACTTGGGAGAATATTCTATGGACTTGTAGGTTTTGCTTCGATAGAATTATACCAATGATGGGGAAGGAAAAACTACTAGTGTGGCAACTCATGGGAGGAGGGAGTAATTGCACACATAGATATTTAAGGCCTTAGTGTTTCATGTTTAGGAATTGCTCGAATCACTATGTACATGGGAAGGTGGGGATAGGACACACAAATAACAATGGATATTAGCAAGATGAGTTGGTGGAGCTACAGGATTTTGCAATCCCCACTGGAAATGAAGACCTCTCAAATGCAGTTTTGAGAGGATATGTTTTATACAAGGAAAGTAAATCAAGAAATTTTCCTTATTGTAGTTCTAAGGAGTCCTCTAATATGTCGTTCATGTTAGAAACTATTTATTAATATTTATTGCATTATTGATTAACTTGGTAAAATAGCGCATTGACACTCTCCAAGTTAGGTTGGGTAGTTGTTCAACTACCCAACTACTTTGCCTTGTATTTATTTTAATCAGCATGAATGGAATGTTTTTTCGATTGACCAAATCACTTCATGGCATCAGAGCTAGTGGAGCGGACTAGACAGTTAGGGAGTAGTTTGTTCGGTTGGGGAAGGTAGATTATTTCTATTCCAACCTTTCAAAGGCACTCAAATGCTTGACGATGCGGTAGACCAACCAATGAGGCGAAAGACCAACCAAGGACATGATGAACGATTGATGCACATTGTAGACACTATGGGACACGCATGTTGTGGACACAGTGGTCAAAGCCAAGGGTCGAAACTGGCTAATGCAGACATGAGAAATATTTGATGTATGTTGTAGACACTATGGGACACACACGTTATGGACATTGTGGTTGAAGCCAAGAGCCGAAGCTGACCAACACAGACACACACACTATAACCAAAGCCAACTAATCAACAGTTGATTCTGAAAAGATAGGACAAGGCATGAATCTCGAGTGGCATGTGGAGGCTGAAGTGGACATCAAGGCATAGATACGAATTTTGAGTGACACATTGAGGTAAGGCATGAATCTTGAGTGACACGTGGAGGACATATAGACTACAGTGGAAGGCTAATGTGTGATTGACTAGGGATACGTGGACTATGGTGGACGGACACATGGGTAGCAATGGAAGGCTGACTTGTGGTGGTGGCCAAAAGGGTGGATAGGTGATCGCTTGAAGGTATTCACCTCAGTAAGGTGGCTTCAGAGTTTAAAAACTATGATCAACGCATCAACAATATGCACGTGGGATATATCCCACTATTTTTTTAAAGAATAATCCTTGCCCTTCACATGCTATATAAAAGCACCTTTGTATTAATTTACAGTAAGCTCAGTAGCTCATCTGGTTTATGTGCTTTATGTTCTAGAAGAGATCTTGAGTTCAAATACTATTGGGGATTCCAATTTTTTTTGTCCCCACCCATTCAACATTGGTTTTGATGCAGGTTTGACGCCCTATCATGGATTTGATTCCCATCGCATTTTTTTGATGCCCAACCTGCAGATTGATGCCCCATGCATCCAAATTGATGCTCTAGCAAGACTTTTTGACACCTTAAAAACAACAAAAAAATTGATGCCCTGAAAATGACAATTTTTTGACATTTTTTTTGTAAATTTTTTTGACAAACTTTTATCACCCAAGGGTATTTTCTTGTGAACAGAGCGCATAGAAGCATTTTGTCTACCACTCTCCAACATCACAACACATATTTCAAGGTATTATTTGATTCTTCATTTCTTTTCCCCTTTCCAAGTTTTATTTGGAGGGATAAGTATTTTTTTGGTATTTGAGAGGGTCCATAAAAAAATTTCTTCATCCTTGTTTATTTTGCAACAAAAAGGAAGATCATAAACAATTTTATTCTTTCCAAAATTTTTGACACAAAGGAGGGAAGCAAAATCTGTTCATCTATGAAAAGTGAATATCTATTGTAAAACTGGCATTGTACTAGGTGCATTTTTGATGGAAACTGACACTCAAGTAGTTAAATTTGTGGGCATTTGTGGTTGTATTTTGCATTTAAATTTCCTATTTTCTTTTATTAACAAACACACAAATAAAGAAAAAGAAATGACCCCAAATTTATACACCTATTTGTGCAATTTATTGCACAACAACGTTTGGTATATACGATACCTCTCGTCCATACTTACAGGTTATGTTGTCGTGCTTGGACTATTGTATCTAACACCTAATATAGCTACAACAATGACATTTGAGCTTGTTCTCTATCAATCATCGGGGAGAAATAAGGAAATCCAGTTCTGATATTCACTTCATTTCATACCCACATCGTTATTGTTGTTAAACATAAATCCTGACAAAGGGATTTCCAAAGTGTTTAGGTGATGTGGGAAACACTCTAAAATAGACACAAGGAATTAGCACGAATGAAAATTGTCATTACATTAATCCCAAAAATATATTTATAGGCATGTTTGCCTTTACAAATGGATAATGATGCATTTAATATGCCCAATCTGTGGCATTATTAAATACAATATCAATCCCTATCATTCCTCCCCACTGAGGAAGCATTGGTCCCCAATGCGTATAGGGAGATAGAGAAATAAAGAAAATAGCGAGGAGTATCGGGTACAACCAAAAATGTACTCCTGTTACAAAACATGAAGAGCAAAATGACAAATATGTACATTTTTGCAGATAACAAAAATCGGACATTGGATGTGGAACAAGCTCGAAAAATGCTCTTCAATGATTGTAAACATTGTTATGCTGTCAGACAACAAAAATTGGTCCCTCGAAATGGTAGAAGACAGTAGCAACTGGTGGGTCGAAAAGAACTGCCTTAAAATACGTGCAAAAACTCAATAATTTAAAAGAAGGCACTAATGAGGCAATTATGATAAATAAATGCAAAAAATTGGCATTTATGATGCATTAATAAATGCGATTAAAAAAATCACATTAATAAATGCGATTAATAAAACGCATTAATAAATGCGATTTTAAAATTTTGGTTCACGCATTAATAAATGCGATTGAATTAAATATTGTGCATTAATAAATGCGATTGACCGACGTGAAAAAGACTGAAGGTGGGAAAATTAAATTATATTAAAAAAATAATATAATTTAATTTATGGCCATTGGAGGATGGAAGCGGGAAAATAAAAATTAAATTAATTTTTTTAATTAAATTAAATTAAATTAAAAATTAATTTAATTTAATTTAGTCAAAGGTGGAGGCCATGGTGGTGCGTGAGGCGGCGATCGAGGGGAAAGCATGCGACAATCAACTAAGCGGAGTGGAAGACATGCTGATTGAAGGTGTCGATGATGAGAACTAATGGGCCAAACATCAAAGTGGTGTCTGTAAAGTGTAGATCTACACTGTTTTAGAAAATGTAGTTGAAAACATTGAAGGGCACGTGATGGTGGTGAGCAAACAACGGTGGTTATAGATGATCTCGAGCAAGGGAAGTAGTGGCCAGAGTTCAAGTGGCGAATGCAAGCGGTCAGATCAAGGCCAAAAACATCCGAAATGTGGAAAACATCACAATAAAATGTCGTAAACATCAGATCAGGTGGAATGCTATCTAAAAATTGCAAAGCGGTCAAAAAATGGCCAAAATGTTGCATAGGGCCACCAAAAGTAAGAAGCGACAAAGTGACGCCGGAGAACTACAGATCAAGATCATTGAAAATGAGTTGTGAAGCCACCAAGGAAGATGGCACAACGGTCGTATACAACCGATCAACGATCAAAAATGGTAGATCGAAACTCCAAGGCCGCAAAGACATCGGATCACGATGCAAAAGCACTGGAAATGGTTCTATGGGTGGTCAAAAACTGGTAATCAGTGTTCAAGAGAGGAACCGTCGATCGATAAATGGATAGTAGAGAGGTTGAGGATGCACTGGTAGACCACGAATCGTAGTAGGCATGATGACAACAAGGGCCTGATCTGCTACTGGAGCTTCCAAGGAGCTCGGATCTACATTAGAAGAAATGTCACTACCATTAGCAACATCGTCTAATGGCAAGACGGTGGGCCTTTCACCCATAGATCCTGGTTTGAATCTAGGTGTTGTTATACATTCATAAATTTTAAAATCAGGAGTGAAATCCTGATGAACTTCATTGAGATCTTCGATCGAAACGAGATCATTAGTAGCAGCTTCTTGAGTAACAATAGCGAGGGCATCCGCTATATACTGTTGAAAATTGGAAACCATGTCTGCATGGATTTGTTGAAGTAGAGCCATTGCTGCACGAAGTTGTTGAAGTTGTGTGGCATAATCAACAAGCAAAGCGGTTGACATTGTGAATGATGGTCATGAGCTGAAGGTCGAGACCAAAAAATATCCAAATGTAAAGATAGATGCTTGGATCTAGAGCTGAAGGTCGAAGTCAGAGGGACCCAAGCTAAGAGTTTTCAAGATCAAAAGTGCACGAAGGTGTCTACGAAAAAAGAAATAATGTTCACCCAATGCCAAGATTCGCTAGTGGTTTTCTTATTCCTCTTTTAAACCAGACTGGCCTAGAGGAAGATGATACTCACCTAACCAACACTTGGCTCTGATACCACTAATGTGGTAAACACTCTAAAATAGACACAAGGAATTAAAACGAATGAAAATTGTCCTTACATTAATCCCAAAAACATATTTATAGGCATGTTTGCCTTTACAAATGGATAATGATGCATTTAATATGCCCAATCCATGGCATTATTAAATAAAATATCAATATTTATCATTAGGGGAAGTTCCACCCCGCGCATGAGGAAAAGACCTTCTATGGTAGGTGTCATAAACAAAATGATGCCCTTTCAGTATCACCTAAGTTCCACGTATTGTTATTCTCTTATATACTTATAGTCTCCCTCATGTAAGGGCGGGTATATATAGAGGAGTTTCAGTATAAAGGTCTGGCAGGTATAAAGAAAGGGAGACCAATTGGTGTTATAAGGAACCTTCACAATGGCCATTGTTCACAAATATCTCTCAAAATTAATAGTTGTTGAAAGGTTCTAACTTCGTACCATGGAAGAAAAAAATGAGTGCTATTATTCAAGTGGAAGATTTATGGGATGTAGTTATTGGCACTACAAAACATCCTACAACAACAGGAGCAGATAAAGAATCTTTTGATAAGAAGGACAAGAAATATCTCATGTTCATTCTGCTTGTTACTACAGATGAGGTCCAGCCTCATATTTGTGATGCCAAAACTAGTAAGGAAGCTTGGGATGCTTTGATTGAAGGTAAGAATCAATCCACTATTCTACACCTTCAAACTTAACTACATACACTCAGTATGAAATCTAGAGAGACAATTGATCTATTCCTATACAAAGTGGTGGAATTGAAAGCCAAATTGAATGCTATGGGATAACCCATGGATGATACTCTCTTGACCTCTATCATATTGAGAGCATTGCCATATTTCTATAAGATGTTGATAACCTCTCAATGTATCTGGTAGACAAGTATATTTTGTGAAATTAGTAAATTTGCTTCAAACTGAGGAGGCAAATCAGTTTCATAAGGATGAAGTTCCAGATAATGCTCTCTACACCACACAAGGGAGTAAGGAACAAGGTCAGTTTCACAAAGGAGGATCTTCATCAAAAGGAAAAAGAAAACAACATCAACAGAATGACAAACAATATTGCAAGATCTATGATATGAATAACCATGATACCAACAGGTGTTGGTTTAAGAATAAACAACAACATGACCAATCTCATAAAAATAAGGGAAAAGGGAAATACAAACCATAGCACAAGAATAAGCAACCCAAGGGACTTGTTGCTTATGCCGAATCAAATTTAGACTCAGATTCTACAGAATTAAACTCGGACTCTGAGAGAGCACACAAGGTTCTCATGACTCATACTTCATATTCATAGCTAGATGTTGTATGGTATATTGATTCGGGTGCTAGTAAGCACATGACTGGCGATAAATCATGGTTTGAGACATTTGAGAAGAAAGAAGGTAAGCCAGTCACCATTGCTGACAATCAAGTTTTTGTCACTCTTCCAGATGGTAAATATCAAATTTAAAAGGTACTCTATGTTCCTATATTGGCTAATAATTTGTTGTCAGTACCTCAAATGTTGGATCGAGGTATGATGTTGTGTTCCATGTTGTGAATAGATGTTTTATAACCCAAAAAAGAAAACATGTAGCAACCGGATCATACAAGCATGGCTTATTTATTTTAGATGTCATTTCCACACCTCATGTTGCCTTGGAAGCAACTACAAAGGAGGATACTTATTTGTGGCACAAGAGATATGGGTATCTAAGTTTAGGATATTTTCTCGAGTTAAGAAAATATGAGATGGTGAGAGGACTTCCCAACCTTTCATACACATTGCCAGTATGCTCGGATTGCTTAGCAGAGAAGCAACACTAAGTACCTTTTGAAGCTAGCTCTTCAAGATCTAAGAAACCATTGGAGTTGGTACACACCAATCTGTGTGGTCCTATACCAAACAAATATGGTGGAAACAGGTATTTTTAGTTGTTTTTTGATGACCCCTCATGGAAGATGTGGTTTTTCTTTCTTCAATTGAAGTCTAAGGTATTTTTGTACTTTCAGCAGTTCAAGAAGCTTGTTGAGAAGAAGTTAGGGTGTTTCATCAAGACCCTCCACTCAGATCGAGGGAGGAATATACCTCCAATGATTTTTCATCATTTCTAAAAGAACATGGGATTAAGCAACAGTTGACTACAACTTATACTCCCCAACAAAATGGAGTTTTTGAGAGGAGGAACCGTTCCATCATGGAAATGAGTCATTATATGATTTCAGGAGCACATCTTGAGCATCAGTTTTGGGTATAATTAGTGAACACAGCAGTGTACCTCCTGAATAGAGCTCCCACAAAGGCTCTACAGGGCAATACCGCACAAGAAGCATGGAGTGGTAGGAAACCATGCATTTCTCATCTAAGGGTTTTTGGATGTAAAGCTTTCATGCACATACCAAAACAAAAGCAAAATAAGTTAGATGAGAAAATATTGCATTGCATTTTTCTTGGTTATGATGAGCATTCAAAAGGATATCTATTGATAGATCCAATAACCAAGAAAACACACACTAGTAGATACGTGGTATTTGATGAATCTTCCACATCTGATATCAGGGTTATGCACAAGCGTGAAATATTGCAAATTGGCTCTATTTAGGATTTTTAAAATTTTGAAAAGGCTAATTTTGGATCCTTTCACTGGGGCCCATTTGTCCGAAATTTACGAGGTGGAAGTTTTTTTGGGGTAAATTTGCATGCCATTGATAATCGTGAACCTAACTTTATTTTAATTCAATGACCTCAAATTACATATGATTTTGATTTTCCCGCCCAATTCGCCTTCAAATTATAAATGATTTTATATTTCCCACTCAAATCACCTTCAAATTATAAATGATTTTATTTTTCTGCCCAAATCGCCTCATATACTACCCATATATATACTATACTAGGTACCGATAAACATACATAAAAAATACTCTAACTCAAAAAATACCTATAAAACAACGAAAAACTTGAGAAGGTTGTAGAGGAGTGACTGTCGAAATAAATCGATCAATTGTAGAGGAGTGTCAATTGGCATAAGACGATCAGTTGCAAAGCCATGTTTGTCGGTATAAGCCAATCGGTTTCATAGCCGTGTCTGTTGGCATAAGCTGATCGATTGTAGAGCCGTGTCGATCGATGTAAGCTGATTGGTTGTAGAGTCATGTCTGTTGACATAAGCTGATCAGTTGCAGAGCCATGTTTTTTGGTATAAGCTGATCGGTTGCAGAGTCGTGTCTGTCGGTATAAGCTGATTGGTTGCAGAGTCGTGTTTGTCAGTATAATTCAATTGGTTGCAGAGTCATGTCTATCAGTGTAAGTCCATTGGTTGTAGAGTCATGTCTATTAGCATAAGTCGATCGATTATAGAGCCATGTCTGTCGGTATAAGGAGATCAGTTACAGAGCCGTGTCTGTCGATGTAAGCCGATCGATTGCAGAGCTGTGTTTGTAAATATAAGGAAATTGCTTATAGAGTTATGTTTGTAGACATAAGCCGATCGGTTGCATAGTCGTGTCTACCAATATAAGTTGATTGGTTATAGAGTCATGTCTGTCGATATAAGCTAATCGGTTGCAGAGCCGTGTCTGTTGATATAAGCCGATCGATTGTAGAGCCATGTTTGTTTATATAAGTCGATCGATTGCAGAGCCATGGCATAAGTCGATCGATTGTAGGGATTATCAATTGACATTTGTCTATCAATTGTAGAGGTACCAATAGACATTAGTCAGTTGGTTTTAGAACCATGTTGATCATCATAGTCGATCGGTTGTAGTGGTGTTGATAGATATTTGTTAATCGGTTGCAGTTTGTCAATCGACATCATTCTATCGGTTGTAGGGACATGTCGATCGATATCATTCTGTTGGTTGTAGGGATGTGTTATCAGTATTTGTCTATCGATTGCAGGGACTGTCGATCAGTATAATTCGATTGGTTGCAGGGAAGTATCTATCGATAAAAGCCTATCGATTGTAGAGGATTCACGACTGAAAATCGATAGAGTATTCTTCTTCCATTATTATTTTATCCAAAATTTAAATATTTTTTTCTACAGTTTCATAGGCACTGTAGGTGAACTATATGCAACTATGGTAGACAACTATCAATGTCATCTGGTTGTGTGTTAGGATCATTTCTCTTGTTAGAGACTGCTTCTTGTCTCTTAGAGTATATTTCGTACACAGTGTAGAAGAACTATCTGTAACTGTGGTCGATAAGTATCCCTATAATGTTGTGTGTTAGGAGCATTTTCTTGTCAGACTGCTTATTGTCTTTCATATGTCATTCTACAAGGCATCATAGGTTCGTCTTGAGGGGTGTCTGCTATTTTCCTTCAATTTCATATACATTTCCTAACATATGAAGGTTTTTATTTTCAGATATAATGCCACCTATTGAAGATGAAAATAAGGGAGGCCAATATTATTATAAAAGACAATTTTAAAATATTTTACACAAATTTCAAAATGCAATGAGGCATCAATCTCTACAAATCCTACACAACTTGCAGGTACAAACATCTTTTACCATCAATTTTTTAATATTTTTGTTCTTCTTAAATGTAAAACCTTTCTCTATTAATAGATAAATGGTTTTTTGCTTATCTACCTCTTTTTAAATGCTTTGTAAAATTGTATTCTGTTAATTCTTTAAAATAATGTCTTTTTTACAACAAAAAATGATAGAGAACACCAAACATTGAATGTAGTAAACATTGTCGAGCCTGATGTGCGTTCACTCAAAGATATTCTAGCAGATGAGATGGGACCACATGATAATTTTCCTAATAACAACATTCAACAACCACTTCAGGAGATTTTAAATTCAAACACATCAATCGAAAGAGAAAAAGACAATACAATTAAAATTCAGACCTCTGGGAAATCTTGTAGTCAAAAATCTAAACGTCAAAAGATAAGTGAATGGACTATTGGAAGGGATTTTAAAAATTAATGGGAATGGTTATACCCATTTATTGAGCGAGATGAGAAACTGAATGTGTGTAAATGCATTATTTGTACTTGGAAGCTTGGAAATGATCATTTATTGCAAAATAAGAAAGACACAATAGAAAAACACTGTGGGAAAGTTTACATCAAAGAAATACGAAGTGATGGAACAATTAACAAATCTCATAGGTGGAAGGATGCATCAGAATGTGTGCATGTGAGATATTCAATTGAATATGAAAAAGCAATGAAACAAAAATAAACTCTCATTGATAAGGGTGGAACAATCGAGGCACAATTTCAAAAAATTAATAAGACTGTATTAGCCTAAAAAAAATTATAGTTTGCTATTGTATACAGTATTATAAAAAAAAGTCGTCCCATGTCTGATTTTGCTGATTTTAAGAAAATACTTCAACTAGCCAATGTACAAAACCTTACCATTTCACATTGGTCAGATCGAAGTGGTTGGAAAATGGCAAAATTTCTATCACTGGTTGAGAAGGAAGACCTGAGAGAGAATGTGAAACAAGTCAAATTTATTTCATTTTCTATTGATGAGGTAACAATTGTTGACAACACATCTTGGATTTGCATACATGTTTACACATTCAAAAATCATTTGAGACAACCTCATTTACTAGCACTACATAATATGATTAAAAATTGTAATGCGGAAAACATTTATAATGTTGTTGTAACCAGTTTAAAGGATATTTCCGAAATGGATGAAAAGGAAATTGCCACAAAGTTAATTTGTGTTGGAGCTGATGGTGTGGCTACAATGCAAGGACAAAGGAATGGTCTTTGTGTTAGACTTCAGACTTCCATTGCCCCATATGTGATTCCTATTCATTTCATGGCTCATTGAATTAATCTTGCATACAAAATTGTGAGCAACTTTGATAATGTAGCCAGAGTGGAAGAACTCATCCACGATATGCACTCATACTTTTCATGTAGTCCAAAAAGGTTTCTAGAGTTTCAACAGTTTTCTCTAGGTGTAACTGAAGGCAGAAAAATGTTAAAAGATGTAGAAACCAGGTGGATTTCACTGTTTCTTCCTACAAAAAGGGTATTTTCAGAATATCAATCCTTGGTTGGGTTTATGTATGCACATCGTAGAGATGTTGACAAGGCAAAAGATTTGTTTTTTCGTATGACTGACTTGGAAAATCTTCTCACATTATGTGGTATTCTACCAATGTTACAAGAAATGAATACTATGATTAAAATTGCACAGGAAAGGGCAATTTATATTGTCGACTTCATGAGGATGAGAAAAAAAATATGTATGGTTATTGACAGGATTTATTTATCCAAAAAATATTTTGATGATCCCAAGTTTGATAGTTGGAATACGTTAATTAATGTCAATGAACTGAACAACTTTTTAAAGTTCAACATCAATGACTATTTGTATTGATATCCATGGAAAGTTGATTCCTGTATATCGTTTTGAAAAGTGATTAAATACTCTGACAGATGATGTTGAACAAGTGCCCGTTACACATTTCGGATTCGATGAGGTTTTGGATAACAATAAGAATAAATTCAAAAGAATTGCAAATGCATTAACAAGTGAAATAAGAGATTGTTTTAAGAGATATGAGACACTTGAGGCCATGGCTATTGTTAATCCTAATTTCTGGAATCCTTGTGGTGACCATAGTAGAAGTGAGTTGTTTGTAAAATATATGGGTAATCTTATGACACATTTATCTAAAAGTGTGGAAATAAATGGCTTTGAAATTAATGGTATTCTAAACAAAGATCTTTTGAGACATCAATCAATCAATTTTAGAATAATAGTGGATAATCAAATTGCACAATTCAAAAATCCATAATAGACTGGTTCAATCACACGTTTCTAGCAAAAATTGTATCTAAGTAGTGTCTTGCAAGATACTATGAGTGAATACTTTATTTTATATGAATTATGTCAGAAAATGATTTTGGGATTTGTTGAAGATGAAAGGGTTTTTAGTGCATTAACTTTTGTTAAATCAAAAGTTCATAACAGGTTGGACAGAAATTTAGAAAATTGTTTGATAATGTATTTGTCATCATACAAGGTGGGTAACTTTCCCTATGACAAAGCGTTGACATATTGGAAGTCCCTAGAAGAAAGAAGAGGTCTCTCTAATATTGTTGATAATGACGAAAATGATTTAGCTAGGAGTGATGTTGAGATTATGGAAACACAAAATTCACAGATTTTGCATTCTTGTGGAGAAGTTGATAAAGCTTTGTATTACCTTCCAGAAATGTAAAAATTACAATTCATATAATCTAAGATTTTTTTGGATATGACATCATTTTGTAAAATTTTAGTGATTTGAATAATTTGATATTATCAGTGATTTTTGGATTTGAAATATTTCATATTATCAAAGATTTTTTGTATTTGATTTGTTGTAAAATCATATAATCATTCAATTTTCAATGATTATGCATGTTTGCTTTTTAATGTTATGGATTGTCTATGTTTTCAAAATTTATGATGTATGTTATAGCTTTGAGTAAGTTGAAAATTTGAAAACCATGTATACGTAACGATGCTATGTTATTGAACTAAATGTATATGTTGACAAAAAATAGTTATTTTTCCTTTGAATTTAAATGTATGTATGTATCATTAGTATAATTAGTTGTATGATTTGACAAAATATAATGATTTTTTATGATTTATGCTTTGTCATTGAGTAGACCTTGTATGCATAGTAAACAAATTTGTACATATGTATGAAAAATGCATGTAGTATATTACTCTAGATATGGAAAATGAAAATTTAAACTCATTCATCGATATATCCATCGTAAACTCACTTCGAAATATAAAAACAATATAGCATAATACAAATTACCATATTCATTTTTATACAACTATAATGACTAACTATGAATGCACTGAAAATTGAAACCCATGCATACATATATCCTTCGTAAACTTACTTGAAATATAAAAACAATATAGCTTAATAGAAATGAAAACACTCACTTTTATACTACAACATGAATGAATATGAATAAACTAAAATTTAAACACATGCATAGATATATCATTCGTAAACTCATTTGAAAATTGAAATATAAAAACAACATAGCATAATACATAGAAATTGAAATTTAACCCTTTCATAAATATCTCCATCGTAAACTAACATTGAATATAAAAACAATATAGCATAATAAAAAAGAAAAAAACACTTTTCTATACAAGAACAAGAATGAATATAAATAAACTCAAATTTAAACACATGAATAGATATATCATTCGTAAACTCATTTGAAAATTGAAATATAAAAACAACATAGCATATTTGAAACACCATAATACTTAAAAGATGAAAATAACACACAATTATAAAAGTGTATCTCTTAAAAGTAAAATAATAAAAGCAAGTATCTTGTTTTCATACGAAAACATATGAAATGTCATAAAATTGTCTTTCAAAATATCAAATTTTAAAATTCAATTTCTTGCTCCAGAATCTTTTCCCGTTGGCAGTGGACGTAATGCAGCCATAGGTGGGGGTTGTCAACAATCAGGAGAACTAGATGTTCTAGGTTTCCTTGTTGATCTTCTCCATATAGGTAGTGTTATTTCCTTTGCAGGTGTTTCGGAGTCTTCTGATTCCTCTGGATTATAACCTATGATAGCAGCACCCCGCTTTGAAGAGGAAAAGGATGCCCTTTTCTATGTATATATAAAATGTCAAAATTACAAAAAGACAAATAATGGAAAAAAAAAAAAATTATTTAAATATTGACAAAAAAATTACCTGAACCTATAGTTTCTCATGGCTGCATTGTCTAGAATTGAGTGCCAAGATGTTGGTACTGGAGTGTTCTGCAAATTATAAAAAATTTCGTAAAAAAAAGCAATAATATAATTGCATGTGCTAACTGTCGATGAGGGTAAAGCGTGGGTTATCACGTTCTCTATTTCCAATCTGATCCGATGTGAGACATAGGTGGACTAATCGAATTTCAAGTGTGAAATACAATGGACAAAATACGCTAAGGCCCACATCAAAATTTTTTGTCGGCCTTCCTTGCAGAATGATCCTGGAAAGGAAGAATTCGCAACATGCCCGAAGAAATTTATTTTCAATCGCCAGTACGGTCAAACCCCTTCTAGACTTGGTGGACGTAACTACAAAAAAAACAAAATCAGTAAAACACTAGTGACTAGAATTTAAATTCAATTAAATTAAAAAATAGCTATACCTTGAAAATATTCCAACTGCACATTGAAGTTGGTCTCCAGGTAAATTTTATCTTCATTAGTTAATTGGTATTTGGAAGTGATAGGCTCAACATCAACGTGGGGCAATGCTGTCAATCTGGTGACATCTATGGCTATGAAAGAAAGAACGATGTTTTTGTTGTCGACGATAAGATTTACCTTACCTTAATCAATATTATAACCTGCAATGATCTTCTCCAGTATTTTTGTTTTCGTGTCAAACTATGGCATTGAAACTAGACCCTGAAGACTAGAGATCGTGACCCACAACATGTCGTAACCCAATGTTGATAAAATTTTAGAAATCAGGGGGTAAACCAGGTTTTTTAAATTAATTTTACACATTTTAGGGGTGGCAGGGGACACCATAGGATGTACGAGTATGGATTAGAAGACACAGGATGGTACGCGACAATTGATAGAAAAGGATTCAAAATGGAGGAAAAGGGTTAAAACTAGCTTAAAACTTATGGTAAAAGGTTAAAACTAATATAAAATTGGAGGAAGAGGGTTAATAATGTGTTAAAACGAGAGGAAAAGGGGTAAGAATATGTTAAAACAGGAAGAAAACGATTAATACTACGATAGAATAGGTGAAAAAATGATTGTTAATCCCTTTATATAGACTTATCTCTATACAATCAACTTCTAGATGGGTGACACGTGGCCTTTGTATGCAATCGTTTCATAGATGGTTGACACGTGCTCTTTGCATGCAATCATTTCATAGATGGTTGACACGTGGCATAGATGCAATGCTGCTACCATCATCATACCAGTAGTTGATCGTCATATCTATAGCCAATCGGCATGCCTGCAATCGATCCACATGTTTACAACCTATCGTCATGTCTACAATTGATCGTCATACCAACAACTGATCGTCATGCCTGCAACTGATCGACATGTCTGTAGTCGATCGTCACACCTGCAACCAATCGACATATCTTCAACCGATCGGTATGTCTGCAACCAATCATCATGTCTACAACCGATAGGTATGTCTGTAGCCGATCGTCATGTCTACAATTGATCGATATATCTGCAACTGATTGGCATGTCTATAGTTGATCGTCATGTCTGCAACCTATCGTCATGTCTGCAACTGATTGTCATGTTTGCAATCGATCATCATACCAGCACCCGATCGGTATATCTGCAACCGATCGACATGTCTGTAACTGATCGACACGTCTGTAACCGATTATCATGTATGCATTCGATCATCATGTTTGTAACCGATCGACATGTCTGCAACCGATCGGCATGTTTGCCACCGATCAACATATATGTAACCGATCAACATGTCTACAATCGTTCGGCATGTCTGCAGTCGATCATCATGTCTACAGTCAATCGGTATGTCTGTAGCTGATCGACATGTCTGGAGCCGATCATCATGCCTGTAACCGATCGACATATCTGCAACCGATTGACATATCTGCAGTTGATCGTCATTGATGATGTGACAAAATATAGATATTTTTTATGGTTTATGTTGTCATTGAGTTAACCTTGTATATATACATAACTACTAAAAAAAATTCTACATTTGTATGAAAAAAGCATATAGAATAGTACTCTAGATATGGAAAATGAAAATTTAAACCCATGCATAGATATATCCATTGTAAACTCACTCTGAAATATAAAAACAATATAGCATAATATAAATTACCATATTCAATTTTATACAACTATAATGACTATGAATGCATTGAAATTTGAAACCCATTCATAGATATATCCATTGTAAACTCACTTTGAAATATAAAAACAATATAGCATAATACAAATGACCATATTCATTTTTATACAACAACTATAATTATTATGAATGCACTGAATATTGAAACCCATGCATAGATATATCCTTCATAAACTCACTTTGAAATATAAAAACTATATAGCATAATACATGTTAGATATACCCTTCTCCTTAAGCAGAACATCAGGATCCAATCCATTGCAGATAATGATTTTCCGCAAAATTTTGTTTTGTTGAACTGATTCCTGTGCTCTTTTTTTCATTCCTATGGGGGCGTTTAAGAACTCCTTTGCCATCTTGAGATAGTCTTGCAGGTTTTGAACTTGCTTCTTAAGATTTTCATACTTTACCTGCAAAAAGGGAAAAAAGTTAATCAACATGAAAAGATAATTACATTTAAAAAAAGAGAACAAACTTTTGAACACAAAAGTTATTAAGTCAAACCTCAGCAACATTCTTTGTAGCTACAACAACAACAACCTTTTTCTTATCACTTGCCCATTCATTGTAATAAGTTTGGGCCTCACCGTTTATGTTCTCCAATTTGTTCATAATAAACTTTAAAATTTCATTTGTGTATGATGTATTCACTTTCAAAATGCCAAATTTTACTTGCTGTAGCAGAGTCTCCATATTTTTAGGTTCATTTTCAACAACAAAAAAATTTCTTTCTCTTTTTGAAAAATTATTATATCGGATATTAATTTCCTTCATCAACACCTTAGCCCGATACTCCCATTTTTCATTTTTGTTATATTTGGAAGTAGCAAATCCTTAATTGTAGATTCAAAGTTATCATAAACCAAATATTTTTCTAAAAAAAATATTATTTCATCCTCTTGTCGAGGAGGAGGCTGACGGGTGCTTCTTTCCCTTGGAGGAGATTTGCTTGAACATTCTACACTTTCATTTACTTTATCTTGAAGCAATTCTGATAGTTGAAATTGAGTGGGTGTGTTATCTTGCAAAAAGTAATCTTTATCAAGTGGAACATAATCCAACCCAGTACCAAAAGCTTTCGGTATATCCTTAAAAGTAAAATTATTAACAGAAATACGGTCGAAACCGGAAAAATTCTTTGATGCTTCTCTTTCTAAAATTTTATGTGTTGCTTCTCTCTGTGGCCTAGATGGAAGAAAGTGTTTTCCAACTCAGAAGCATTCACCTCGCATTTGAGTTGGGCGTTTTGGAGGAGGGGGCGACATTTGTTGATTTTGTTGACCAATTTGTTGCAAGGGACCTTAAAACATAAAAAATAAAAATTAGTTATAAATTTTGTGAAGGTAGAAAATAAAAACTAGTTATAAAATTAAATTATGAAAATTGGTTGCAAACTTTGTTATAACACTTACCGGTAGAAGAAAAAACATCTTGCGTAGTGTAGACACCAAAACAGCACCAATCCGATTATGTGACTACAAACACTGATCACATTAACACACACAGCCCCCAGGGTAGCCCCCAGAGGTTAAACAGTGGTTCTAACCACTTACACGACGAGTTTGCAAGTCAGAAATCAATTTGGCACCTTTTAGACACTTTATTTCTTATTCATCCCACCCAAGGACGAGTGTGAATTTGTACTCGTCCTACCCAAGGACGAGTATGGATTTGTACTCGTTTCACCTAGGGACGATTACTAGCGCTCGCTTCTGGGTGGGACGAATGTCAGGTTTGACCAACAAAAAGTTAGACCTCAGCGCATGACAACTCAGAACTACCACTCAACTTTTCATGCATGACATAGGAGTGCGAGTGAGTTCTTTTGACAACACACATCTGCCAATTGACTTTCCCTTCACTGCATGGGAAGGAGAGTAAGATTTTTAAGACAATTCAGATTTGCCACTTAGCTATCCCTTCATTGCATGGGAGTGCAAGTGAGCTTTGCTAAAACATGCAAAGACATGCACAGGGGCAGTTAAGAAGCCCTTGATCAAGAAGAAGTCTTCTCTTCACAAACAAAAGCATTCATGCAAAGAAACACTTTTGCATGTTAATTCAAAAAGACCCCTTGGCTCTATAAAAACGGTGAGTTTTCTCACCCAAAAACAGATACAGAGAAGGAGCATTTTGAGCGACGAAGTGCTGCTAGTTCACTTACTGGCGATTTGTGCTTTCATAATCATGGTATTTCTTTTAGTTTCATGTTTATGCTTTTGTCAAGTCTTTCATTTCATTTAGATTCATTTCAACCATCGTTAGATTCATCTTTTATGTTTCATACACAGGTGCTACTGACTTTCTTGTTTGTTTCTTTGAGTGCAGAGTTGCAGCATTAGAGGAGCGGCGAGGAGTCTACCTTACCAACGCAAGCGACGGCAACATTTGGCCCGCCCATTCCAAACGTGGGCATGCGGAAGGAGGAAGACTAAAATCACAAATTGTAACAAAGACCAATTTAATGCTCCTAGCCCCTAAAAGGGGAGGAGACGTATATGTAACCGAGGATAAGAAATTTGAATAAATAAGGCTGTGATTTCCTTACATCTGTGCTTTCATTTCCAATTTATCTCTTTTCCTTGTTTTTGTGCATAGGATTAAAGCGTTACATTTCGTCTTATATTGCATAGTTATAGTTTTCCTTTTACTTCCGAAATCTCGTGCTTTCAATGGCGATCACGGTGGGACCTCTGTCCTCTGTTTTTTTTAGGTTAACTTACTGATCTAAATTGCTTGTTTTTTTTTACAGGTACCTGTTTTTCAACATCAGACTGTTATTCGTCTCTGCAAGTGACGATTACAGAATTTTTACTCGTCTCATCGCGGGACGAATAAACTATTCGTTTCACCCTGAGACGATTACAAAATTTTTACTCGTCTCACCCCGGGACGAATAAACTATTCGTTCCACCCTGTGACGATTACGGTTCTGTTATTCGCCTCACCCAGGGACGATTATAGTTCTGTGCAATTTTCAGAGCAAAATCAGAAACTTCCGATTAGGCAGAGAAGAGGTAGGGGTTGTTTTTTTACAGCTTCTGTTAAATTTTTGTTTTTCTGTTTCTGGTTTTCAGTTTGTATGGCTTAGGGAAAGATTTCTTTTCGTTTTCTTGTTTCAATTTCGCAAAATTAAAATGAACCCCACACATCACGTTACATTTTAAACCAAGGCGTTGGTCGTAAGACACCAACCCTTGAGCAATACCAACGGTGGGTTCATCACCACCTTGGCTTAGCTTTGCATCCATTCCTCGATTGTCAACTGTTGTTAGGCGTAAATCCTGACGAAAGCTGACCGAGTGTCGCTGGGGTGATTCCCATGCGCGCGAGGATAAGTCTTCTATGGTAGGTGCCATTAACAGGACAATCCCCCTTTCGTACCGCCTACGTACCATGTACCATCTCGCTCTCACGTACCTATAGTCTCCCTCTCGTAAGGGCGGGTATATAGAGAGGTTGGTATATCGACTCGGTTGGTATATTGAAGGGGCGACCATTTTGGGAGTTATATGAGCCGTCATAATGCATTTAAACGTTCTTCAAAACCTACAAAAACAAAACAAAACAACAAAAACACACTAAACAAGATTTAGGGCACACTATTAATATTTAAAAGAGATAAACATTGCTTGTGTGTGTATGTTATTTTCTGTTTAGACAAAAAAAATCAAAAATCAAAAAAATCATAAACAAAGATAAAAATCTACGCATTTTGCCACTCGCTCCAAAAGCTCCAAGGATTCCCGCAATCGCTTGGTCACTCCAAAATGCCCCAAAGGTGTCCATGAACCCTTTGGTCAACCCAAAAGCACCCTGAAGGTGCCCATAAGTGATGCAGGACCATCCAACAAAATATGGGAAATCTTGTATTTTTCCCTAAATTTTAGTGCATCTTGTCGGGGCCATAACTTCTCAACCGTAGCTCCGATTGATGTGAAATTTTACAGGGAGTTAGTTGGGAGATTTAAAAATAAAATAAAACTCTTTAGAGTTGTATTTTAAGAAAACTCATTTTCGGGGCCAAATTCCATCATCTAGGGCCTCAAAATTAGGTTTTAAAATTGCTTACCTAATTTTTTACGCTTTTTGAGCTGTTCGGATGTCAATATCTCCTAATGTATTTAGAGTTAGGACTTGAGACTTCATTTTTGTCTTATCTACTATAAGAGGGATGCGCACACCGATTTTTGGCCCCATCTGACTCATTTCAAATTTTAGGGTTTTTAGAGAGACATCACCATGGTGTTCACCCGCAGTCAAGCCCACTCACGGGCAGACGTTGTGGAGAATGTCCAAAGAAGCACGAGTCACCTCTGTTACAATCCCCAGGATTTAGTCATACCACCTTGGCAACCTAACACACAAGGCAGTCCCTTCCACACCTTAACAGAAAGGGACTATAGGGGCACCTCTTCTAGGGGCACTCCTGTTCAGCATAGCACCCAGCACGCACCCTCCCATGAGGGGTACATCCGTAGGAGAGCTCCCTTAGATGCTTGCTATGAGTGGTCATCTCACAATGAAGCGCTAGGCCAACATAGGGTTCGACGGGAGGAACCACATGATTACACTATCCCTCCTTCACCCCCTCTAGTTTTCAGGACTACAAGGACAAATACAGAGCACAAGGCTCCTCAGGCGGGGCGAGCCAAATCTTCCCGTTCCTCTTTCACTTACAAAAGAGAGCATGAGGAAAACCCTTACCTTCCTCAAGAACAATATACATCGCAGGAGCAACACGCCTCCGTAATTGCTAGCTTTCAAGATTACCTATTGAGGCCAAAGCCTTAGGGGAATGCCGCTACCCCCAACAGAGGGAGGCGACCTATAGAGATCTCGAATCACCATGACCGAGATAGATATCTAGGAGAGGCATCTAGGCCTTCTAGACATGAGACGACATGACCAACTATCTTAGAATCTGCCAAGCATATTGCACGTCGGATGCAACTCACGATACTTGAGTCGGAACAACAACGGTTAGAGCAACAATATCTTTTAAATCAAGAGTGCCTTCAGCGCCAGGAGGATGAGTTGTTACAACACACTATGCAGGCGAAGACTCCAACCCCTCGCATGCATAAGACAAAACATTATGAGAAACACAACTGGGTGCAAGATAGGTCTCTACGACCTTATCAAATGTTGCCCTCGATGCCTCCTAGACTTGAGCGGGAGGCCAATCCTAAGACCAATGACGGGTGCCTTCTTCAAGCGCCCACCCAGGTTCATGGACCACCCCCAAAAATTCTTCAAGAAGCCTCTGAGGAACCTGAGCTAGAAAAAGAGTGGACCAAAATGAAATACCAAAGCATGGGGGGTGTTATTCAGTCATCCCTCTCAAGGCATCAAGTTTTCCACAACTTGCAATGGGAACAAATCAAACAGGAGGAGCTCCAATCCCTCGATACAAGCAATGCACTGCCCAAGCACTTAGAGTCAGTAGAGACCAAGATTTTGGGGCCACAAAAGCCCAACTCACGTGAAACTCCTCTCAAAGAGGATCAACCCCTAGTTGTAGAGCTACCTGATGATGAGGTCTTCCATATCTTAGAATCACCAGGTTCTGATAAGCCTGACTCTCTTGCCAAAGACGAGTCAGCATATGCAATAGTGCTATGGGACCCGTTCGAGTCTGACATCACTAATTCATAGGTGGTCCCCATGGATGAGCATCACAAAATTCTCTTAACATTACTCCCTTTGGAGGCTCCCATCGAGCCCATGCCATTGCCAGAAAATCCGGTCCCCCCGCAAAGCGCAGAACAACCCCATTGGGACCATGTCAATCTGCTCGAGCCGAACGAGCTTAGCATGTCACAGATAGCTGCAAAAAACATCTTGCGTAGTTGTTGCTGCAAATGAAATCTGGTCATGTTGTACATCTAAAAAAAATTAATTAATTAAAAACAGTAAAAATATAGTAAAAAAATTGTTTCAGTAGTAATTAAAACTTACTCCCAGAATATTAAACCTCATGCGTAACTACGTCCGTTGGCATCAGACGTGAAGCCGCAAGTGGATATTGTCTATGATTAGGAGAAATAGATATACGTTTCCTTGATGATCTTCTCCTTAGTGGTTGTGTTGCTTCCTCCGTAGGATTTTCAGAGTCTCCTGATTCCTCTGGATTATAACCTCTGACAGTAACATCTTGCTTTGAAGAGGAAGATGATGCCTTTTTCTATGTTTGGTATAAAATGTCAAAATTACAAAATATAAACAATGCAAGTGTTGTAGTTACTCCCCACCCCCACCTTCATATGAGGGTGGGGGTGGGGAGTAACTACTACACTTAAATAAAAAAATTTACTAAAATATAAAAAATAATTACCTGAACCTGTTGTTCTGTCATGGCTAAATTGACAAGGGTAGAGTGCCAATATGTTGGTACTGAAGTGTTTTTCAAATTATGAAAAGATTCATAAAAAAATAATAATAATATAATTACATGTGCTAATTGTTGGTGAAGGTGAAGTGTGGGTTTTCACGTTCTCTATTTCCAATCTGATCCAATTTGAAACATAGGTGCACTAGTTGAATTTATGGTTTCCAATACAACGGACCAAATACACTAAGGCCCACATCAGAATTTTTTTGGCCTTCCTTGCAGAACGATTCTAGCAAGGAAGAATTTGCAACATACCCAAAGAAATTTATTTTCAATCACCAGTACGGTCAAACCCCTTCTGGACTTGGTGGATGTAACTGCAAAAAAACTAAAATTAGTAATTGTATGATCAAATCACTGACAATAATTTAAATTTAATTAAATAAAAAAATAGTTATACCTTGAAAATATTTTGACTACACTTTGAAGTTGGTCTCCAAGTAGAGTTTGTCGTCATCAGGTAACTGGTATTTGGAAGTGACAAGCTCAACACCAACGTGGGGCAATGTTGTCAATCTAGCGATATCTGTGGCTGAGAAATAAAGAATGATGTTTTTGTTTTCAACGATAAGATTTACCTTTTCCGAATCCATATTATAAGTTGCAATGATCCTCTCCACCAGTTTAACATCTGTATCGAAATGGGGCATTGAAACTAGACCCCAAAGACTAGATTCCGTGACCCAAGACATGTCGTAACCCGGTGTTGATAAAATTTCTAAAATCAAGGGGTAAACCAGGTTCTTATAATTAACTTTAAACATTCCAGGGGTTGCAGGGGATGCCATAGGGTTTACGGGTATGGATAAGAAGATACAGTGAAAAAGGTTTCAAACGAGAGAAAATGGTTAAAAACCGCTTAAAAATTAAGGTAAATTATTAAAATCAAGATAAAAGTGGAGGAAGAGGGTTCATATTGCGTTAAAACGATAAGAAAAAGGGTAAGTAAGCGTTAAAACAAGAGAAAAAAGGGTAAAAAAGCTTTAAAACGGGAGGAAAAAGGTTAAAACCGAGATAGAAAAGGCAAAAAAATGACTATTAATTCCTTTTATATAGACTTTTCTACATGCAATCAGCTCCTGGATGGGTGACATGTGTCCTCTACATGCAATTGTTTAACGGATGGATGACACGTGGTACAGATGCACCACTACTACTGATGGAAACTCGAGACTGTTGCAGCACATCGACATGCATGCAACCGATCATTATGCATCTGATCGTCATGCCTGCAACTGATCATCATGGCTGCAACCGATCATCATGACTGTAATCAATCATCGTGGTTGTAATCGATTGTCATGGCTGCAATCGATCGTCATGACTACAACCGATCGACATGCCATTGGTTGTCATGTCAGCCTAAAGTCTTCCATATCATCATGGCTACAACCAATCGACATGGCCCCAATAGATAGTCATGGCTGCAACCGATCGTCATGGCTGTAATCTATAGTCATCGTTGCAACCGATCATCATGGTTGTAATCGATCGTCATGGTTGAAATTGATCGTCATGGTTGCAACCAATTGACATGGCTGCAATCGATCGTCATGGCTGCAACCGATCGGCATGGCTGCAATCGATCGTCATGGCTGCAACTGATCATCATGGCTACAACCGATCGGCATGGCTGCAATCGATAGACATAGCTGCAATCGATCATCATGGCTGCAACTGATCGACATGCCATTGGTCGTCATGTCGGCCTAAAGTCTTTCATATCGACCTAAAGCTTTTAAGTATGTCGTACATTTTTAGATTTTGCAAACGATATTCATAACCCCCAACACAGAAAAATTCACCACGATTTGAAATTTTTTTGAGACAAATTAATGAAATTCGCCACGGTTTAAAATTTTTTGGAGACAAATAAATGCAATTCGCCATGTATACTTCTACAAATTTTGTCGAGATTCCAAGATAATTCACCTTGATTTTATAAATATATTTCGGGGTCGAACCCTTATGTATAACCTTGTCTGATATCACATCTACAGATGTATACCTTGAAGAAGAAGAAGAAGAACCTAAGAAAGAAAGTACTCCCCTAAAGAAGGTTCCAAAGTGGTATACTAGTACATTGAGAGATTCCAAGTTGAATTCACTTCCAAATCTAACTCAATATCGACCTTGCACTTAGAGTATGACACAATAGAGAAGAGCAAAGGCATCATCTTCAGAGGTTGATGAACATTACCAACAATTTGATGGACTATCTGTAGATGCAGAGGAAGACAGAGAAACAGATGTGGATGATGATAAACAGGTTTATATGACAACATTGGATGCAAATGAACCTAAAACAGTTCCATATGCACTTAGTGAGCCTCAGTGGAAGGTTTTTATGGAAGCATAACATACATCTCTCATGAAGAATCATACATGGAAGCTAGTTAATCTACCTACAAGAAAGAAGCCCATTGGTTGCAAATGGGTGTTCAAAGTGAAGTATAAGGCAGATGGTACTATTGATAAGCATAAAGCCCATCTTGTTGCAAAGGACTATGCTCAGAAAGAAGGCATAGACTATGAAGAGACTTGCAAATTTTGAAAAGATTCATAAAAAAAAACAATAATATAATTACATGTGCTAACTATCGGTGAGGGTGAAGCATGGGTTTTTACCTTCTCTATTTCAAATATGATTCGATTTAAAACATAGGTGCACCAGTCGAATTTCTGGTGTCTAATACAACGGACCAAATACGCTAAGGCCCACATCAAAAAAAAATTGGCTTTCCTTACAGAACAAGTCTAGTAAGGAAGAATTCGCAACATGCCTAAAGAAATTTATTTTCAATCGCAGGTACGGTCAAACCCCTTTTGGACTTGGTGGATGTAACTGCAAAAAAACTAAAATTAGTAATTGTACGGTCAAATCACTGACAATAATTTAAATTTAATTAAATAAAAAAATAGTTGTACCTTGAAAATATTTTGACTGCACTTTGAATTTGGTCTCCAAGTAGAGTTTGTCGTCATCAGTTAACTGGTATTTGGAAGTGACAGGCTCAACACCAGCGTGGGAAAATGTTGTCAATCTGGCGATATCTGTGGCTGAGAAATAAATAACGATGTTTTTGTTTTTGGCTATAATATTTACCTTGCTCGAATCCATATTACAATCTGCAATTATCCTCTCCACCAGTTTAACGTCCGTATCAAAATGGGGCATTGAAACTAGACCCCAAAGACCAGATTTCGTGACCCAAGACATGTCGTAACCCGATGTTGATAAAATTTCTAAATTCAAGGGGTAAACCAGGTTCTTATAATTAACTTTAAACATTCTCGAGGTTGTAGGGGATGCCATAGGGTGTACAGGTATGGATAAGAAGATACAGTGGAAAAGGTTTCAAACGAGAGAAAAATGATTAAAAACCGCTTAAAAATTAAGGTAAATTGTTAAAACCAAGATAAAAGTGGAGGAAGAGGGTTTATATTGTGTTAAAACGATAGGAAAAAGGGTAAGTAAGCGTTAAAACGAGATAAAAAGGGGTAAAAAAGCTTTAAAACGGGAGGAAAAAGGTTAAAACCGTGATAGAAAAGGCGAAAAAATGACTATTAATTCCTTTTATATAGACTTTTTTGTATGCAATCAGCTCCTAGATGGGTGATACATGTCCTCTACATGCAATTGTTTAATGGATGGATGACACATGGCACAGATGCACCATTGCTACCAATGGAAACTCAAGACTGTTGCAACACATCGACATGCATGCAACCGATCAGTATGCATCCGATCATCACGCCTGCAATAGATCATCATGGCTACAACCGATCGTCATGATTGCAACTGATCGTCATGGTTGTAATCAATTGTCATGGCTACCATCGATCGTCATGACTGCAACCGATCGACATGCCATTGGTTGTCATGTCAGCCTAAAGTCTTCCATATCATCATAGCTACAACCAATCAACATGGCCCCAACAGATAGGCATGGCTGCAACTGATCATCATGGCTGCAATCGATCATCATGTCTACAACCGATCATCATGGCTAAAATCGATCGTCATGGCTAAAAATGATCATCATGGTTGCAGTCGATTGTCATGGCTGTAACTGATCGACATGGCTGTAACCGATCGACATGGCTACAACCGATCGACATGGCTGCAACCGATAGACATAGCTGCAACCGATCGTCATAGCTACAACTGATCGTCATGGCTGCAATCGATCGTCATGGCTGCAATCGATCGGTATGACTACAACCGATCGACATGGCTGCAACTAATCATCATGGCTGCAATCGATCATCATGGCTGCAACCGATCGACATGCCATTGGTTGTCATTTTGGCCTAAAGTCTTTCATATCGGCCAAAAGTTTTTAAGTATGTCGTACATTTTTAGATTTTGCAAATGATATTCATAACCCTCAACACAGAAAAATTCGACACGGTTTGAAATTTTTTTGAGACAAATTAATGAAATTCGCCACGATTTGAAATGTTTGGAAATAAATAAATGCAATTCACCATGTATACTACAAATTTTGTCAGGATTCCAAGATAATTCACCTTGATTTTATAAATAGATTTCGGGGCCGACCCCTTATGCATAACCTTGTCTGATATCACATCTACAGATGTATAGCTTGAAGAAGAAAAAGAAGAAGAAGAACCTAAGAAAGAAAGTACTCCCCTAAAGAAGGTTCCAAAGTGGTATACTAGTACATTGAGAAATTCTAAGTTGAATTCACTTCCAGATCTAACTCAATATCGACCTTGCACTCGGAGTATGACACAACAGAGAAGAGCAGAGGCATCATCTTCAAAGGTTGACGAACTTTACCAATAGTTTTATGGACTATTTGTAGATATAGAGGAAGATAGAGAAACATATGTGGATGATGATAAACAAGTTTATATGACAGCATTGGATGCAAATGAACCTAAAAAGTTCCAGATGCACTTAGTGAGCCTCAGTGGAATGCTGCTATGGAAGCATAACATACATGTCTCATGAATAATCATAATGGAAGCTAGTTAATCTACCTACAAGAAAGAAGCCCATTGGCTGCAAATGGGTGTTCAAAGTGAAGTATAAAGCAGATGGTACTATTGATAAGCATAAAGCCCATCTTGTTGCAAAGGGCTATGCTCAGAAATAAGGCATAGACTACGAAGAGACTTTTGCCCCTACTACAAATATGGCTACCATTCGAGTACGTTGTGCCATGGCAAATCAGTTTGGGTGGAAGTTACATTAGATGGATGTTAAAAGTACATTCTTGAATGGTGACCTACAATAAGAAGTGTACATGATCTAACTAGAAGGATTCGTGGTTGAAGGGCAAGAACAAAATTTTTGCAAGTTAATCAAATCCTTGTATGGGCTCAAACAAGCTCCTCGAGCTTGGTACATCAAGATAGATAGTCACCTAGTGCAGCATGGATTCAAAAGAAGTCCTTCAAATGCAAATATCTATATTAAGAACAATGGTTCTGATATAGTGATTTTGGTGTTATATGTAGATGATCTAATCATAACAGGGAGTTTAGAGAAAATGATTGATGTAGTGACATATGATTTGAAACAATATTTTGAAATGACAGATCTAGAACTTCTTCACTATTGTCTTGGTTTGGAAGTGACTCAGAAAATTAATTATATCCAAATAAAACAAAAGAAGTATGCCAAGATATTGATTGATAAATATCGCATGACTGACTACAAGTCTAAGGCAAATCCAATGGAACTTGGACTTAAGCTATCGCGATATGATAAATCACCATAGGTAGATGATACTCTCTATCGCCAACTAATTGGGAGTCTCGTATATTTGACAAACACCAGGTCAGATCTCAGTTTTGTTGTGGGTTATCTTTCAAGGTTCATGCAGGAACCTAAGGTGAGTCATTGAAAAGCAACAAAGAGAGTTCTTCATTATGTCCATGGTACTATAGATTTTGGCTTGGAATACAAGAAGAATAACAAGTTCTATCTATAGGGATACACGGACTCATATTATGTCGGATCTATTGATGATCACAAATCAACTTCTGGATACATTTTTCATCTTGGATCTTGTCCTATCTCTTGGCATAGTAAGAAGCAATAGGTGGTTGCTATATCTTCTACAGAGGTAGAATATCGTGCAACTAGTGGAGCAATCTATGAGATAATATGGTTAAGTCGTATTCTTACAAACATGGATCTTCCAAAGATACTTCCTCTACATTTGTTTTATGACAATCAAGGTGTGTTGAATCTAGTCAAGAATCCAATCTTTCATGATCGTACCAAACACATCGACACTCGATGTCATTTCATTCGTGATGAAGTTCCAAAGCACCACATACATCTTCATTACATTCCCACTGATTAGCAAGTTGCATATATTTTCACCAAGGCACTTGCTCGTGTCAAATTTGAACTATTTCGCAATAATCTATGTATTTGCCAATAATGTAATAAGGGGGATGTTAGCAACTATTTGGTATTATTTATTACATTATTGATTAACTTGGTAAAATAGCGCATTGGTGCTCTCCAAGTTAGGTTGGGTAGTTTTTCAACTACCCAACTACTTTACCTTGTATTTATTTCAATCAACATGAATAGAAAGTTTTGTCGATTGCCCAAATCACTTCAGTTCAGTGATTAGGTGTAGTACTACTTTTTTGTATAATTTTTGTTTATTCTCTAATTGGGAATTTAGCCCTCATGGGATTATAGGCATGTATATTTGGAGGTAATTCTAGACTACGACCCATATATGGAAGTCCTCGTGACTATGTAATCTGATTTTTATTTAATAAAATTTAGTCCTTTTTCATCCAAAAAAAATAGTGTAGAGTTTATCCCTTGTATTTCAAGGTTTCAACAATAGTAGAATAAGGAAGCATATGTGGAGGATATCCATAGAAATTAGGGTATTTAAGGAAGCATAATAAAGTAATTACTATGGAGGATCATCCTTGTACTTCATTGTTTCTAGAGCAACATTTAAGGTTTTTAAAGTAGCATGAGAAAGTAATTAATATGGAGGATCATCCTTGCACTTTAAGGTTTTTAGGAAACCATAAGAAAAAAGTATTTGTGAGGTCATTCCTTGCACTTCAACTTCTCGAGGATAGCACAAACTTGTAGAAGATAAGTCTAATTATGAAAAGTATGAAAAAATAGGAGATTGATGAAGATGGAAGTGTTAGTTGAATGAGAAAAGGAAACGAAGAACATTAAAGCAAGAATAAGGAGAAAAAGAAACTCAAAGGGATTTCAATATAGGAAAACATAAACAAATATTATAAGTATTACCAAGAAGTGGGGCAAAGTTACCAATAAAAATAAAAAGTGATGATGAAAATTACATTATGGAATATTAGGGGTATGAATAAGACTTCTAAAAAACATTTATTAAGGAATTAATAAGTTGTTATAGTCTTGATTTTAGTTTAATATAAAAACCAAAATTAAGTAAGGAATGTAATAATGCATTCAAAAATACTTATAAGATGGGCGATTGTCTAGTAGTTTATTCTATATGACCTTCAAGAGGTTTTACAATAATATGAGATAAATATAAATGGAATGGACAACTTCTTGAAGCAAAAGGTAATTGGGATGCTAGTCTTTTTTCTAGGAAAGAGAAAAATATCTAATGCATATATTCAACTATAGGTACTCCTTGTAAAATATGTTGGAAGGACCTTAGTTTATTTTTGTCGAAATCGATGATGATTTATAATTGTGATATATGGATTCTTGGGGAGACTTCAACACAGTTCTATATCCTTTGAAAAGGAAAGGTGGTACTCCTAGATGTTCTAAATCAATGAAGGATTTTGCTTCATTTGTTGATTCAAATAGACTTTGAGATGTTATTTCTTCAAGATTTTGATATAAATGGAATAATAGGCAAATTGTGCAAACTCATATAGCAAAGAGGTTGGATATATTTTTGTTAACTAATATATAGTTGCACACAAAGTATATAATTTCTTCAAATATTTTGTTGCGACCAAAATTGGATCACAAACCCATTATCTTGATATTGATCTAGTCAACTATGGTTATTAAAAAGCCATTTTTATTTCAATCTATGTGGCTCCAAGACCCTAATTATTTCTAGATGGTTATATTATGGTTAGATTAAGGATTGAAGTATCATAAATGTAAGAGTTTATTCAAAAATGAAATATATAAAGGGTTAAATGAAGATATAGAATGCCAAATATTTTGGTAACATATTTAAAACAAAAGAGAATGAAATCCAAGTTCATTAATTTACAAGCAAGTAGAAATCAATGGAATGGTCCAAGAAATTTATGTGCAAGAAAAACAATTACTTTCTAGTTATCATAATGTATTGAAAAAGAAGTGTCATATTGGCCCCCAAAATGGAGGGAGAAATGGCTTAAGGAAGGGGACATAAATAACATTTTTTTATGGTATAGATAAAACAATTTTTTTTTTTTATCAAATAAAAAAATTTTCAACTCTAAATCAAACGTGTGTTTGAGGGAGAAGAAAATATTAGGAAGTAATTAATTATTTCAAATATATTATATTAGAATTTGGGAAGACAAGGAAGCTCAAGGTAACCTTTTGTAAAATATTTTTTCAACTATCACCAAAGGATAGAATGAAAGCTTAATGAGGTGGATCTCTATGGAGGATCTAGAGGAGGCAATTTTCTCATTCCATCCTAACAAGATATATGAACTTAATAGATTTCTTGGATTTCTCTTTCAAAACTTTTAGGATTTGTTAAAGAATGACATGTTGGCTACCATTAAAAATATCAAGAAAAAGAAGGCTACACTAAGTGAGATAAATACCACCTTCTCAAGGAAGGTAATGTAAACCGAAATCAAGCAACACCAATACACGATAAAATAATCAAAAGCACGAAAATAACACAAGATTGCACAAAATAGATAAGCTTTTATTAATGTGGGTGGATCTCAAATGATACAATCAATGTGCCCCAACGTGGGGTTTTACAATACCTTTGTGATACAAATTTACACTTACTAGGGTTCTCCAAAATCCTATTTTAAAATAATAGTTGGTGCCTTGGCACTTGTCTTTGATCCAAACGAGGTTGTGGGTGGGCTTGTGTATCCTAAAAGGGCCACCCTAGCTACAACAACTTCCAAATATACCTGCAGATAAAAAAAACAACAACAAAGATTATAAGCACCTATGAGGGCTCCATAGTGTGAGGCCCTCAAAAAGATAAATCAACTAAACCCTAGATATTGAATGTAGTACTAAAAAGTGAAGTGCAAGAACATGAAATAAATACAAATAAATTTATTACCTTGTCAACACAGTGATTTCTATTTTTGCTTCAATCAGTGATGGTTGTGGGGATGCCCAAACGATGCTCGAGGGTCATAAGAGTGTAGATCTACTGCAAAAAATAGCCAAAGGTATTCTATGATGGCAGTAGATGCACCAGGGCATTCTGTGATGGTGAAAGATGCACCAGGGTATTTTGTGGTGGTGACAAATACACCAGGGCATTTTGTGATGATAGAAAATGCACCAGGGTGTTCCAAGGTAGAGGAAGGTGTCGTAGAACTAGATCTGGTTCTACGCAGTGTATGTAGCAGTGGATGCAAACAATGCGAGGGCGACGATGGAGGGCAAGAGTAGTGATGAGATGGCTAGGGCTGATTGTTAGGGGTTTAGACCTGAGAATTCTTTGTGAATGTTCATCGATGGAATTCTAACTCAAAAAAATTAAGGACCAAGGATTAAGGGAGAGCTTAGGATTTGATTCATCAAAATGACTCCTCTTTTATAATCTTCCCTTGAACATGTTAGGGTTTCAATGACACAAAATGAGCGGCCAAGATTAAAACATGAGGAAGGATGGAGATTAAATTTGGGTAAGTGGCATGGATTAAGGTGGATGGATGGCTAAGATTAAAATGTGGCGGAGGGCTAGGATTAATTCATATATATATATATATATGTATACATATTAATTAAATACACACACACACACACACACACACACACACACACACACACACATATATATATATATATAATGGGTGGTTGTGATTGGAGGCATGGATGGAGGACAAGTGGCTAGATTTTGGTGTCTATAGGTAAGACCAAATATTTTTATAATCTTAATTGAATAAGTCTTTATAACTTGATTGATAAGATAAATTAAAAAATTAGGCAAATAAATTTAAAAGTATTTTAGTTAATGTTATCATAGAGGAACAAGGTGGTTTTTTTCATAGTAAACAAATTCTTGATGGTATATTCATTGCACAAGAAGCCATACATTCTCTTCATTCCTTGAACAAGCCAAGTATGCTAGTGAAATTAAGTATAAGCAAAGCATATGATAGAGTTTTGATAGGGTTTTCTATGTGGTATTCTCAAAAAATAGTTTTTATCAAGCTTGGTGTGAATGGATTATATGTTGTCATAACACTTCAAAATATTATATTTTTATCAATGGATCCTCTATTGGATACTTTAAATCATCTTGTGGACTTCACCAAGGTGACCCACTATCTCCTTATATATTTATTATTTTGAGGCATTGGGGAGAGCCTTCTCAAAGGCAAAAATGGAAGGAAAATCAAAGGTTTTAGGTTGTAAAAAAGTTCCCTTCAAATACCATCTCCAATTTATTGTTTATACTTCTCTTTTGGGTCATCCCTTAGTCAACAAGGCCATGGGGTTTAAATCAATATTATCATGCTATGAGAAGGTTTTTAGACAAGTGGTTAATAAAATACAATTCAAGATCTTTTCTTTAACATTACCCTTTACAATGAACTATTAAGGATATTTTAGGGTTTAAAGTTAGAAATTTGCCATCAACATATCCAAGTATTCCTCTATATAATAAATGAAAGTAGGAACTTTAGGACTCAAATATGAACAAAATGAACTCTTATTTGGAAAATGAAAACGTAAGTTATTGACCATGGTTAGAAGGCTACAACTCATGAAAACTACATTGCGATCTATGTCTATGTATATTATGGCACTTTCAAGATTGTCTACAAGTATAGCATCCAAATTTGATAAAATTTATAGAGATTTTCTTTCGAAGAGTTGTGAGGAAAAATTTAGGCTTTCTCTTTGTAAGTTGGATAGGGTTTGCAAAGGAAAGAATATTGGAGGTGCAAGCTTCCAAAACCATAGCCTTGTGACTTTAGAAGTAAGGGCAAAATATAGTTGGATATTATTCAAATATCAAGGAGAGTGTTTGGAAAAAAGTTACTTAAAAATATACAGGTTCTCTTGATGTAATAAAATTGCTCAGGAAACAAACCCTACCTAAAGGATTGACAACATGAACCTTCATATTAGATAGTTTGTGACTGATCAAGAAACATATTATATAGTTTGTTAATGAGGGAGATTCTATATATTTCTTGGTATGATGCTTGGTTGAAACATTAGTCTCTTATTTCTTATCCAAAATGGAAACCATTGGCTCAATCATGTTTAGCTTGTAATGGTATTCTCAAACATAAAAAGGTATTCAATGATAATAAAAGGTATTCAAGGATTAAAAAATGGTTCCTTCGAATCCCATCTCCAGTTTATTGATTATACTTTTCTTTTGGATCATCCCTTAGTTAGCCAAGCCATGGATTTTAAATAAATATTATCATACTATGAGAAGGTTGTTGGACAATTGGTTAATACTATAAAATCCAAGATATTTTTATTTAACATTGTCCTAGATTTACAATGAAATATTGAGGCCATTTTAGGGTTTAAAGTTGGAAATTTATCGTCAACATATCTAGGTATTCCTTTATCTAATAAAGGAGAGGAGGAGCTTGAGGACTCGGCTATGAATAGAATTAACTCTTGTTTGGAAAATAGAAAGGTGAGTTCTTATCCATGGCTAGAAGACTACAACTTATATATTTATGCATTGCAATCTATCCCTATAAATATTGTCACTTTCAAGATTGTCAACAAGTATAGCAACCGAATTTGATAAAATTCATAGAGATTTTCTTTTGAAAACTTGCAGAAATATCATAGTTAGTTGGATAGGCTTTGTAAAGGAAAGAATATTAGAAATTTAGAGGCATGGGATTCCAAAGCTATAGACTTGTGAGTTTGAAAATAAGGGTAAAACATAGTTGGAGATTATTCAAAGATCAAGGAAAGTGTTGGGCAAAAATGTTACTTCAAAAATACATAGGTTCTCTTGATGTAAAAAAATAGTTCAAGAAACAAACCCTACCTAAAGGATTGACAATATAAAAATTCATATCAAATAGTTTGCAATTGACCAAAAAATATATTATATGGTGTATCAATAAGGGATATTCTATAAATATTTGGTCTAATGTTTGGTTGAGGCCTTAGTCTCTTATTTCTTATCCAAAATGGCAACCACTAGCGCGGGCATGTTTAGCTTGTAAAGGTTCAAAGGTCAACAATTTATTAATGTGAGCAATAACTTGATATCATGGACTTTTATTAGCAACCTAGTTAAAAGAGAGTACCTTAAACAAATAGTGGATGAACTTCAAAAGATGCTTCAAAGTGCCCATTTTTATGTCAAAGGATGAGTTGGTTTGGAATCTATCAAAAGATGGTGGACAGTTAGTTAAGTCAGATATAAGGATTTAGAGTAATCAAATTTTCCTACTTCCAATGGTTTCCCTTGGAAGAATGTTTGGTGCCTTGAGGCCCTTGCTAAGACCTTAATATTTTATGGCTAGCAATCCAAAGTAAGATTCTTACAAGAAAGAATTTATAAAGAAGAGGATATCATGGACCTTTAGAGTGTGCCTTGTGTGAGAAGGATTTAGAAACATTAGGTCATTTACTTCTTCATTGTCCCTTTGCTTACACCATTTGGGGTTACTTTTTCAAAAATATGAAAATATGTTGGGCATCTCCATCAACATTGAAAGAGTTGATGAAATGTTGGATTAATTGTTTTAAAGTTAAAACATTATGCATTCTATGGAGGATTCTTTCCATTATATTTTGGAATTTATGGCTTGAAAGAAATAATAGAATTTTTAAAAAAAATCTCAAAATCATGTCCAAGTTTGGAATCATAGTATTGCCTCTCTTAATGAATGTTTACAAACATGGTGCTCATCATAGGAAGCCTCAAGTGTAGGAAAAATGTGTTAGCCCCTTAGTTACATGATTTGAATAAACACAGAAGGGTCATTTGTGACCATCAAGCTAATCCAAAGGATTTGCTTTGATCTTGTAGTAAAACAGAAATGTCTAGAAGTTGGACTTATCAAAATTATTTTTGATGGTGCTTCTAAAGAAAATATGGGAAAAGTTGGTGGGGTGGTATTTTTTGAAATAATGAAGACAAAATTCTTCTCACACAGAATCATATGGAACTTCAACTAATAGCTCTGTAGAAGCTAGGGGTTTTCTTACAAGGATCAAAATTACCTCTAGAAAGGATAAATATATATTTCAATTGGGGTGGTTTTACAAATTATTATTAATGTCGTCAACAAAAATGGATGTAGGGATTGGATAAAAACTAATATTTATTTGGGGGGGGATTATTGAGAATCTAAAACAATACATTCCACAAGGATTTTCAAGTGATCCAAACCAACACATCATGCAAAATACAATAAATCCACCAAGGAAATCCATGGATCATTATGACAACAACTTCGACAGGACACTTAGGATAAAAACTAATAATATTGTTGATGTTAATCAACAATTGTTGGAGGTAAAATCTTGGAAATGTTAGCATATCTATAAAGAAAGAAATTGGGTAGCAGATAATTTATCCAAATATAGTGTTTATCGTGTTTTAATGAAATTCAAATTTTAAAAGGTAGTTGGTCAAGTAAAATTTTTTCTTACTAAAAATGATTTAAAGAAGTTGATTATGAAAACATAGCAATTCAAAAAAATGAAAAATATCTTTGATAGAAATGAAGATAAAGAAAACCTTTGATAAAAAGGCAAGTTAAATATAGTTTAATTGACTTAAAAGCAAATATATGTTTTATTATTTTGATGGGAGTGGCCCTCACTAGAAGCAACACATAACTTATTAAAAATAAAAAACAATCAACTAAATACTAATTTTTATTTTGTATTAGAGTAGATGCTCTTTTGTAAAACCTTAAGGATGGGAGAGTGTGGAGAGCCACGTAAGTTGAAGAAGGCATAGGAGTCAACCAATAGCACTAAAGACTGGAACCTAAGCCAAGGCTCATAAATCTAATGGCTTTATCATTAAACTTAGCATTGGATACATTTTTCAATGACTTTACACATATTTTTATGAGGGTCGTGGTCCCGTCATACTAAGTGGGGCTTGAAACTTGGATCTCTCGTAGAGAAGCTAAAACCCTTACCATTGGAGTAAGTTTGCAACTTTTAAACATTACATATTTTTAATATATATTTTAAAAAAAAATGGTCATCTTATCTTTAATCAATTACCAACCTAATGTTAAATGTGTTCTTTACTACCTATTAAAAGAAGTGTTCTCTAACTCAATTACTACTCAATTTAATAAACAAAATTTTATTTAAAAATTATAGAACATTAAAAAAATCTTACAAAGAAACTTTTCATTGAATTAAAAAAATTATTAAGTTCATATAAGTTGTAAGTTTGTTGGGTGGTAAGGGCTTTGGCCTCTCTTTTAGAGATCCAAGATTCAAACCCCACTCAGTACGAGAAGACTAGGATCCCTCACAAAAAACATTTATAAACTTATTGAAAAAAAAATCATATGTACTCTTCCCATACATATCCATGCAACGATATAACATTTATACATTCTTTAAAAAACACACCTACATAACTACTTATATCGCTAGCTACTGCATATATGATAATGAGTTAGAAGTTTAAATTCCTTCAGTGATGAGGGGACCAGGACCCCTCATAAAAACATGTGTAAACTCATTGAAAAAATATTAATTAAATCAAAACAAAATTTAAACCCCTGTGGGTTAGGTGGATTGGTAGTTGCTTGTTTAGCCAAGCACTTACCAAGAAGACACCCAGGTTCAAACCTTTGGGGCAGCATGTTTGCAAAGGTAGTAGTCTCATCTGGATCCTCTAAGTGCACGTCCCAAGTGATCGATGGTCCCTCTCACGTCAGATCAACAACAACGAGGTGGAATAGGTTTGGTGGAAGCACCCTTGTGGTTTGAACCCTCCACTTGTCAATTACTAAAAATAGTGTGATTGTAACCAACTCTCCTATGAATAAAAAAATTTAAAATTTTCTTTGACAATATTATTCTTTCGACTTCTAATCAATTATTTATTACATGAATAATTTAATTTAATTTATTTTTTAGATGGTAAAATCTTTTATGACCGCCACAGTATTTTGTATTTTGCGTTGTGTGCTCGAAGACCATCGTGCAGTCCTCCCCTATAACCACCACAACACAAAATGCCCCTATAACCACCATACCGCAATCATTTTAAACCTTTTAAATTATAAAGTATTTATATTATTAAAAATTATATTTAAAAATAATATTTTTATTTTTAATTAATTAAACATTTTATAAGATTAATTATGACAATAATTAAATATATACCAAGGTAAGGACAAACAAGGCATAGATAGAGAGTACCAGTATGGACCTTTAAATTTGTAGTGCAATAAAGACATACTCTTTAAATTTGTAGTGCAATAGAGAGTACCAGTATGGACCTTTAAATTTGTAATACAAACATAAATATAGGAAAACATAAGTAGAGAATTTTGTATGAGGTAGGGTTATGCATAAAAGGTTGGATTTCAAATGTACTTATAAAAAATCTTAGTCGAAATTAATGTGAATCAAGACAAATCCTAAGTAAATCAAATCAATTATTTACACATCAAAAATTGGGATATTTGAAGCCCTAAAAAGTAAGGTCATATTTGAAGCATATTTTGACCTATTAAATCACCTTATAACTTCATAAAAACACCACCATTAGATCAAGTTCGAAAAAAGAGTTTTCTAACTGAGTACAAATATGTTATGTTTGTTTGAATATATATTGTGGCGCACTAACCCTAACAAAATTGATCTCAAAAAATTTTAGGTGAATGAATGGACATCAAAAATTCTAATATTCCCCAATTTCCAATTTTGAAAATCCTAATATTCATCCAATTTACAAATATTCATCACTATACCTATTCATTGCCAAAATACTCTAATATTTTAAACATTTACGAATATTCATCACTATACCTATTCATTGCCAAAATACTCTAATGTCTTAAGCATTCGACAGAAGAATTCGTCTTATATATTTTGAACCAATTTACAAATATTCATCACTATACCTATTCATTGCCAACATACTCTAATGTCTTAAACATTCGACAGAAGAATTCGTCTTATTTTAAGACGAGAGTTCGTCTTATTTTATATTTTAAGAGGGTTCAAGGTTGCAATATATGACTATACTTTGAACATATAAAGAAGAAAACTAACTCTGCTTATAACTTAACGGTGCCCCATAGAAAATACAGAATATGATGTCATTATAGTTTATATACTTTGCACATAACAATAAAGGAAACTAACTCTGCTAACTCTGCATATCGCTTAACGGTGCATCATAAGAAATAAGGGCCGAGTGCTATTATGTTATTGTAGTTTATACACAATAATAGAAGAAAGTAGTCATCCTCTTAGCTTAAGATGAAGTTATTTGTTTGTCATGACACAAAAAAATAAACTTTAAAATATTGAATGAAAAATATTAAATTTGTAAAGTGATAAAGCAGATTTCGTAATCCTTTTAGTAAAAAAGAATAAAAAATGGCTTAACAATGTTGCGTTGATCCACTTAAATATAAATTTGGTAACTGTACACATAATTACCATTAAACATTGTTGTTTATCATTTCATCCAAAGTTCATACCGTTCAAAACTTGCAACCTTTGTGTCATTCTTGGAATTAGAGTTAAAGTTTGATGGATTCTTTACGCAAGTGGACATCAACTACCCAATTCCATACTACCCATCATAGACAAATATCAGAGGGTGAAGTTATAATCCCATCAATTATTGTGTACTTCTTGGTGTAGCTCAAAATTATATCATAGACAAATATCAGAGTGTGATGTTATAATCCCATCAATTATTGTGTACTTCTTGGTGTAGCTCAAAATTATATCATAGACAAATATCAGAGTGTGATGTTATAATCCCATCAATTATTGTTAGTGTGTACTTCTTGGTGTAGCGCAAAATTATTATTATCGTGTCTCTCTTCTTCTTTTTTGTGTAAATCTTTTCCATTCAAGTGAACGTTTTTTTTTTAAAGTAATGTTACTTGTTATTATCATCGTGTCTCTCCTCTTTTTTTTAATGTATAAATCTTTTCCATTCAAGTGAATGCTTTTTAAAGTATTGTTACTTACAACTGGTCCTTTCCTATGATTCAAACTTCTTTATTTTGGATAAGAGTTCAATAAGAGTCCAACGGACATATCATTAGATATTTTAAATGAAAGTCCAAGAACATATCATTGAATATCCTGAATGAGAATCCAATGATATACCACTAAAATATCCAACAAGAACATCCTCATGTTTTGCTTTTGCTTTGTTATTTAATGAATCATCATACTTCTGGAAAGGAAGCATACTTGAATTGTTTTAAGCCATTTTATAAATAAATTACATTGTTTGAAATATAACTCGTTGACGTTTGGACCCAAATGAAATCTTTGAGTCAATAATGCCAGCAGTATTGCAGCAAACCTAAAACCTATAAGCCCTATCTCAGAATAAAAAATACTAGAGAACTATTTTTCCGAAAGTGATAGTCTTTATTGCTTTGCCTACGAACCTCCTTGGGAAAATTGCTATATATAAACAGTTGCATATTTTGCATATTGAGTCAAAAGTGTTAGAACCATCAAGTAGGGCCAATTCTTTGTAGCCAAAGAAGGAATTTTTGTAAAGACTAAGCAGTGCAAGGTTAATAACGTGTAAACACACGTGGAACTCAAAAAGAACACGTATTCCCACAGTTAATGAAATGATTGAGACTCATGATTATACAATTTTGTTTTCATCGCAGGAAAAATAAAATAGTTGTACTATTTAAGGTGTTCTTAATTGCAAGCTATCCCATATAGTTAATTAATGAGATCAACCATGATAATTTCAGTACCATCCACCCACAATGAGCATATGTTGAAAAGGTTCTACCACAGATTCAGAAAATGGAAATCGACTACCTATGCAATCAATCACGGGTAAACATCCACCGTGTCAATGAAATCAGCTATTGATATTCATAGTTTTGGGGGGTTAGGGGGAGAAATGGTAATACCACATTAATTCTCATTATCTGTTTAGATGTCTGTCTCTTTCAAGAATTTCAGTACAAATCAATTACTGGTGCATAATGAGAAAGCAGATTCTGATCAGAGTACATTAGGTAACATTGGCTTAGAAATAATCTCCAAAAATCCTTCTACATAAATACCTCTTAATAAACACAAACCTGCACAAGACACAAGCTTAAGAATACAATGAGAATTTAGGCTTTCTTGTAGACACTAAATTGCTGAAAAGAAAGAAACCATCCACACAAAATGATCCACTCTCTTTCCTTAATGGCAAGGTGTGAAGACTTGAGGTTAGGAATACACAAGAGCCATAAGCATCGACACCAGAACATGACAAAGTCTTACCATGATTTGCAACGTAGATGGGAGCCAGCAAATTGCTTGGCATTTTTAACCGCATAAAACTTTTTAGGCATACATATATATCAAATGATATAACAGGCATTTGACATACATGACATGGAATGAACTTGGTTAAAAATTTACATCATGGCATAGCCATTCAAGATGGTGACTGCTTTGAAAAACTCTTTTGAAATTTCACTGCATGCCTCTAGAAATATTGTGAACAGTCAAAATCACAAATTTGATATCCACTCACAATTTAGTGGAGAAATTGGAAATCACCAAAATGGATTACAAAGGATAAGCCTAAAACCAGGAAACTTGTAATCGAGACGCATCTAAGTAATTCTGGAGCAGAGGAGCTACTACCAGTTGGCCCATTTGCAGGAGCAAATCCTCCTATTATTGGAGATGATATTGCATGTGATGGAGATTTGGGTGATGATGAAACCCCAGGTGATGGTGCTATAGCAATCATTGTTGATGATGGTCTTGTAAAATTTGGCATTACATGTACACCTGCATTTCAAATCCAATGTGATAGTTAATATCAAATAATTCACAATGTCTTACTAAAACTTCAGAAGTGACACATCATTGACCAACAGGATTAGACATTAGTCAAGAGAAGAACTAATAAATGCTAGACTACAGAGACATTTATTACACACCTGGACACCTTGGCTGAAGTGCATTATACAAGCTGCCAGTAAGAACAGTACAAAAGAATCACACATAAGCAATTAGTTTGTGTACGATGGAACCCCAACTACACTGAGCCATAGGTTACTCACTTAGACTGTTGTAAACTTTTCTAATTTCTGTCTTGAAAGACTAGTTCAAGATCTTGAAGAGTAAGCAAACTATGAGAACAAAGAAAGGAGATTACGATGTAAGGATTGTGCCATTCAGAAAGCCATTGTATGAACATGTTGTAACATTGCATCCACCAGGCGTTGGCTGTGTCGTAGTGTTTCCAACCATTAGAATGCTGTTCTTGCACTGCATACTAGAGCAGGATGCCGCCAATGGCGCTGGTGCACAATACAAGCTGCCATTTCCATTGCAAGTTAGCTAATAAGACTAAACAAAATGTGTATAGAAGCACTGAGGAGACTAAAATCTTACTTCAAATCTGCTGGTCCACAGCTGCACTGAACACAATGACTAGCAGTGATTGTATAACTCCCATTTGCAACAAGCATTCTAGCATCTGATGCATACTTTGAAAAGGTCGATGAACAGGCTGCAAAATTAAGAACATCGTTTTTTAGTGCCAACAACGATCATTAAAAGACAAGATGAAATAGTTAATATATTATAGGATCTAGCAATTCTTTGCCAAAGTGTTTACAGTTGGAAAATAGTGGATACTTTAATAATTCGAAGAGCACGTCTATATCATGAAGGAACAGATCTGTTTTTGAGGGATTCCAAACCAACATTGGCGTTCTTCCATTTAAAGTATAATATTTAAATCTATAAGAGACAGTTAAGCAACTTCAGGTTCTACAATGTATTAGGCAACCATAACAAAGGATAGATCCTTCAGAAATCCAAATTATTTCCAGAGAAATGTTGAAAAAAAGTCTTACGGTTTATTCTCTTGGGCAACATGGACCTACAAGCGAGAAGGATAGTACAACAAATGGCTCATCAACAAGAATAGACTTTTTTGTTGATCAAATTCCACTAGCTTATTTAATCCGTTATGGATGAAAAGAGAAACTTTTTAGGAGAGTAGCAGAAATTCAAATTTCAACAGATTTTAACCAAATTGTTTTATAATTTATTTGGGTTGCACTATGATGGTATGTTGCATGATTGATAGGTGACTTGATCTAGATTCTCAACAGTAATAGCTCCAATGGAATGGTGTTTTCATTGGTAGGTATTGTAACTCTCAAGCAGTGCCTGCATGTTTCATGTGTCACCCTAAAAGGCAACAGGGAAAACTATAAGCTCTAGCAAAGAAAATAATTTTGATGGAAGAAATACTTTATTAGCCCTTGTAAATTAAAGGAAAATCCCTTATGTATTTCAAGACAATAGACTTAACTTCGATCATGGAAGCCTCTCACAGAGTTGCAAAGTAAGACACATATTCTGTAAGCTTCAACTAGTTAAAGAATTTTGATGGGGAAGTGTTCTATTAGCCCTTGCAAAGGAATGGAAAAAGGAGTTGTGTATACTCCAAAGACTCAACTGACCCAATTGTGAAAGCCTTTCAGACAACTAACTAAATTGAACTATTGATGACTCGACTGCTTTTCTAAGTGATGCCCCACAAGATGTAGGCAAGCTGATGCAATTCTACTTGCAGATGAGTCTTGAATGTGGGTATGCCTTCGCCACTAGATAAATCAATATTTAAGTAATCTGCAAGTTTTCGGTTTAGAAATTTGGAAATGCTAGTTTAAGGCAAATCCAAGGCCCAGCTGCAGAAATGTCTCAAGGGTTCAATGCTTGAAGGAAAGGCTTTCAAACCTCCAGGTATCCTTAGTTGAAGCAGGTAGCTATCGACAAGTTACAACAGAACAACATATTATCTGTTCAATAATAGCTAATGTCTGTTAGAAAACATGGACTAGGATTCATACTCACTGCTACCCAATACAGCCAGTAGGTTCCTCAATCACTGAGCTACTATCCCTTTCATGACAGGTTTGTCTACTACCTACAAGTACAGATTGTGACCTCCAACACTACAATTGTAGCGATACTCCAGATGAGGTCATGGCTATCACAGCCAACCATGGGTCGGTTTTAGTATAAGAAAACATGTACAACTTCGTATTGGAACCCAGGATAACCAAGGAAAATCTACGTGTTCTATTATTGATTTAATTGTTCTCTTCCGACAAGTTTCTCTGCAGGAACGTGGATTGCTAAGGCCTACAAAGGGGAGCGTGGATTGCTACAATTAAGGATAGCAATCGATGAATTGAGCCCACAACCAAGCAGGGAAGTTAGGAACTCTGCAACCAGGTATACATCAACATAATGGAAAGATTCACAGTTGGGCAAAACTTAGTTAAAAAACCAGTATCACCTTGGTAGCATGTGGGTTAATCACATGACTGGCTGAGTTTATGCTGTCAAACTCTGAATTCCAGGAACTGTTTCAGATAGGCTGGAGACATGTTTGTGGGATTCCAAATGTTTCCTCTTCCCAGAAACATCCATAAACTCCTGGAGGGGAGACCCAAACTTCTGCATTCATCCCTTTCAGTTTCCAGCTATTCTCCAAGAGTTTCCAGAAGTTTTAGCCATATCATTTCCTACCAAAACCTTATTTCCTACGATCTCTTAAGAGGTCTACCATAAAGTTTCCACATTTCATGACCTGCTATCTCTGCTTTATATGCTCACATTTCCAAAGTTTGCAAGATAAATTATTATGACTGCCAAACAAATGCATCATCAATTACAGTGGGAAATATATACTAGTTTGCCAATACCAGTAGACAGGAAAAAATCCAAAAGGTTGTGATTGAGTGGTGATGCTGAGCCAAATTGAATATTTAAGTTCACAGTCCCCAGAGGACATGTCATCACATTCATTTGGTTTCCCAGTGACAGTCAGAAGAGGCAGAAGTCAGCTACTGTATCAGTGACCAGTGGAATTCATGGATTACTTGACACTCCATAGGTTCAGCACAAGTATACGTTGAAGTTCTTGAATTTGATAGAATAGATACTATCTAGCAGTTAGAAGCATGCAGTGAGAGTGTAGAGTTCAGCACCATAAGGTAAGGGTACATGCCTATGAACTGTTAGACACCTCAATATAAACAATAAAGACCAATGGAAATAGGCATCAAACTTAGGGCAACACGTGTATGTAGAACCTAACTATACAGAACCAATGTTGTCTAGGTGCACATACCCATAATTTTATGCTCGCACTGGGGACTCATACCCATACCAGGTATTTGGATAAGGTACCCATACTGGGTCCTTGGGTACGCATATTGCACCCTAATGACACCAGTGAGATCCAAGTACATTCTGTACTTTGAAAATGCATCGCGCATATCCTGTATCCTCTCCTTGCACCTTCACATACCCTGGTACCTTATCCTCTCCTCGCACCTTCTCATACCCCTATACCTTTGCAACCGCGTAAACCAGATTTGGAGTCCTGCACCGGATACCCCAAACCCACACCCTGCATATCCACGCAGCAACCCACCCATACAACCTTCTTTAGAACAAAGACCACCTATAGACAGCCATGTCACAACCCAAGTGAGGGCTATACTGTGACAATGCTTTATATATGTCATGTAACCATATATTACAGACCTAAGCCAAACTCCATGTTGTTTTCAAGCGCTGCCGAAAGGACCATACTTGTGACAATCTTTTATGTTTATCATGTAACCATATTATAGACCCAAGTCAAACCCAATGTTCTCAAGTTCTGCCTAAAGAGTTTTACTTATCGCCTATGTTACCAGAATCGTTAAGCAACAAGAAATAAAGCTATAAGGTTGCGGCATAAGAAAGATAAACCACAATGAAAACAATGACTGCAATGATACTTAACAAAGCAATCACTGTAACCCAAATAACACCATGCAACAGTTGCATGGTGGTTGTTATTGCTTAATGTATTATAGAGACTGCAATGATACTTAACAAAGCAATCACAGTAACCCAAATAACACCTTGCAACAGTTGCATGGTGGTTGTTATTGCTTAAAATATTATAGAGACTTTGCGATGCAACAAAACTCCCTAGAAAGTAGATTCTTCAAGGAAACGGGTTTTTTTTTTAAAAGGACTGCAACGAGGTCCATATGTCACATTTCTAGCAACATAACTTGTGACAATGGTTTATGTTCATCATGTAACCGTAATACAAACCATAGGCAAACCCCATGTTGTATTCAAGCTCTAGCTATTGTTCAGACTTGACCCTCACCAGCATCAGCTCAAAAATTAAAACCCCTAGAAGGAGCTGACATTTGCTATACACAAGAAAAGGAACAAAGAAAATCAAAGAACAAAAGATACCAACCTGGAAGAGGTATAGCAATGATATCCCCTGCCTTGATAGCAGGGGTCCCCAGTGCATTAACAGTCATTAGATCTGTGACAGTCGTCCCATACTTGGCACCCAACCCAGCCAATGTATCCCCAGGGTGCACCACATATGAAAGGTAGATAGCAGGTGAGCCATTATCAGTCCCATTGAAGCAACTGCAAGGCAAGGGAATGGTAAGGCCCTGCCCAATATCAATGAGCTGAGGATCAGATATGTTGTTTCCCACCCTCACCTGCTCAGAGGTCACCAGCCCCCCAAAGACAGAGGTAGCAATGCTTGAGAGTGTATCAGCTGCCCTGACCTTGTACACCACATTGCTGACCTTCCTGATGCCACCCATACAGCTGCAGGTGACAGGCACCCTGACAAAGTACCTAGCTGGCAAAATCTGATTTTCTACATCTGGGGATGACACATCAATGCCGTTGGCTCCCAAGAGGGCCACTGGGTCTACCTGGAACCTGGATGCCACCTCTGAAATCTTGAGGTCTGTGGGGAGGGTGTAGCCCACCATGGAGTTGCAGGTATCTGAGCCATCACAGGGCTCTATGGTGGACTTGGAAAGGACCCCAACAAAGCCATTGAAGAACACCACCATGGTGAATACTCCAACACAGAGCCATTGTGGGATGCCCATTATGGAAAAGAGAAATGGGTATCAGTGGAAGGAAGGTGGGCTTGATTTTATGTGAATTTCTGGGATTTCTGTCTGATTTTATGAGGCTTAGGAGTGCAGGGCAAAGCAGGCTACGTAAGAAGAGCGTTGTGGTGTAGCAGGGAATATTATGTCATAGAAATATGCCGTAACAAGAGAAAAGGAGTGGGCAACAGTGTGGCAAGTTACTTTCCAACGGGAATTGCTGCTCATGTGATCTTCATCCCTGGAATGTCCTCTAGGCCGTGCATTTTATGCATATAATATTAGTGAGGTTGATGGTGACAGGAAACTGTGCTGGGGAGGGAATTTCAGCTGTCAGTAATTTTAAAAATAAAGATTTGGGCTTGAGTTTTTCTTTATCTTTTTCTTTAGGTTTTTTTAAAGTTTTGAATCGATAAAATAAGACTTAAGATTTAAACTTACATTTATTTTTGCAAATTGGAAGATTTTATATTATCGTTTAAGTATAGTTTGGTCGGCAAAATAAAGCGCATTTGATGTATATAATATTAGTGACGTTGTATGGAACTCTGATGGGAACTGTGTTGAAGAGGGAATTTCAGCTGTAAATTTAAAAATAAGATTTGGGCTTGGGTTGAGAGGTTTCCTTTTCGTTCTGCGTAATTTGAATGGTTAAGATTTAAATTTAGATTTATTTTTTTTATTTGAAGATTTTTATTTAAATTTTATGTATAGTTTGGTTGGGTAAGATTAAAATTAGGTTTTATTTTGTAGAAATTGAAAATTTTCGCTTTTATTATACATTATTTTTTAATAATTAAAATATGATTGAATAATTATATTGATTAAATAATATTTTTTATAATTTTTTTGAATAAAATAAATATTCAAGATTTCTTAAATATAGTCGGTTAAATTAATGACAAAGAATTAAAGATGAGTATCATGTAAACCAAAGAAAGAAGTGAATAAAAAAATATTTAAAGGAAAGAAAAGCAGGTTAGAGGTAATAAAGAGAAAATTTGTTTAGGGTCTACACCAATCCTATCAACTAACCCAATCCTTAATCTTGAAGCAAAAAAGTCTTGATAGATGGAGAAGTCATCAAATGGAATTATGATGTTGGATACAAGAGAAACCAAAAGAAAGCAAAGAATTTGAAGTGGAAACCATTAAAAATGGAGTTGGTTAAATTGAATTTTGATGGAGCGTTAAAAGAAATCCAAGATCGAGGGGAGGAGGAGGAATAATTAGAAATAATAAGGGAGATATGGATTTGAGACAATATTTGAGACAAATAATGAAGTTGAAGCTTGGGCAGTTAATGTTAAAAATATGCAAACAAATAAAATAGATATGAATGAAATATGATTCATTAGTAGTAATAAATGCAATTTTGAGGAAAATAAAGGCTTCATAGAACATACAAGAGATAATTGTGGAAATTTGTTACAAAGTTCGAAGAAATAAGGTTTACACATACATTAAAGAAACAAATAGACTAACCAATGGAATGTTTTTTAATTGAGGATTATAAAGTTATTCTTTTTTCCATGGTTAAAGGAAGTAATAAGGTTAGTTGAAACTAACTAAAAAAATATTGACAGTCTTAATTAAAAAATGATTAAGATTTATTTTAATGTTTTCCATAGGTAATATTTGATTAATTTTATAGCATTAATGCATTTTCATATAAATTATTTATTACAACTCTTATGGTTGTGGTTGCACTTATACTTCAGATGGAAACTAAAATTTTTGATCTAGTAAAGTGGACTATGATGCACAAAAGTTTTGGAATGCAATGCATAGACAATAAAGGTGAAGTTTTTGGTGTTGTGAAGATTGTTTCAGGAAAATGTCTAAGAATAAGAATACTAATTTTTGAAATACTTGTATTCACACGTAAAATTGAAGAAGATTCAAAAACTGAAAATGAGAAATTCAGGCTTTTTTATGAAAAATGATGCAGATATCTAGATATAGCAACTCAATTAAAATGAGAATTAAATATGTTAAACTCTCAGGCTCTAAAGAAGAGAGTTGTGATTTGTCAAGGATGAGGGACTTTGAGTACAACCCCTTGTTTTCCAACCCAAACAAAACAAATAAAAAGTATTTTTTACTAGTATATTTTTGAAATAAAGTAATTTATAAAAATTATAAATGAATGTGGATTTGGTTTATGTTTATAAATTTTAATCTTTTATTTATATTATTTAAGTTTTTAAAAATATATAGTTGCAAGTTTACTATAGTGGTTAGTTGACCTCTCATAGTTGAAGGTTCAAACCCCACTTAGTACTTGGGGATCAAGACCTTTCATAAAAACCTATGTAAATTAATTGAAAAATATTAAAAAACATATATATTCCTTAAAGAAAACCAATTTGTTATTGATTTTATAAAATTAAAATAATTATTTTTTCAAACAAACAAATATAACACTTTGAATAAAGAATTTTATTTATTCAATATATGTTTATTCAATCAAACTTTTGTTATCAAAGCATGTTGTACAACTTTACTTTTATTAAATTTAATCTTAAACTTTTTATTTGAAGTCTTAAAGTCTTCTTTTAGTCAAACAAGTTTAAACTTTTATCATTTTATAAACAATAATAATATATTTTTATTTTAAATAATTAATAAATTGATACAAAAACGATATAATCTATAATTATATATTTTAATATATTTTAGAAATATGGACCTATCTATAAAAAAAGAAATTAGGTAGCAAATAATTTAACCAATTATAATGATAACATTTCAAAAATACATTCAATATAAAAATTAAAAATCCCATTAAAAAATGCACGTTATATAATGGATTATTTTAATGAAAGTGGCACCTTATAACTCATTTAAAAATATATATTAAATATTTTCATTAATTATTGGCACCCATAAATTTTCTTTGACTTTTACATAAGAGATTTACTACATTTCAATCTTCTCAAATTTTGGATGCATAATTATCAATATATTGTATTATTTTATTTTTTTAAGCAAAAAAACCCCTTGCGGGGCATCCGGGAGTCGCACCCGACCTTGCCCGCACCAACATTATCAATTGGATTTTGGATACCCAATTCAGCTTTTTGGTAGGGTAGAGATTTGAACCTGGAACCTCTCTTGGAGGATTTCGCTCTCCTCTCTGGGTTCAATATATTGTATTATTACTAAAGGAAACTTTTTTTAATTCTATATAGTCAATTACAAAATTATTTAATGTTTTAAATTTTTAATGGTAGAATTATTTTAGGGCATTTGGTCTAGTGATCCTGTATTTTTTACCATAGGGGTCTTAAAAACTATTTTATTGTGGATCTGTATAAGAAGTATTAATAAAAAACTAGTTTACTTCCCCCAAAAAATTATATGTTTATAAATGGTGTTTTTGGATAATTTAAGTACTTTATTGGTTCATTTTTTTGTTCACACATCCCACTGTGGTTTGAATCTGGGTTTGCCGAAAGAAAACCCAAAGCCCTAACCACATGGGTGTCCAAAGGACTATTGGTTAATTTTTAATTTTAATTTTTTTTTGTTTGATAGGAGAGTTGGTTACAACCGCACTATTTTTAGACTATGGGTTAAATTTTGAATAAAATTGGAAAGTTAAAACATTCATAGGTAGACTATATACCATGCTTTGGTAAAGTATGATTGAGATAATGTATAAATGATTTTATATATTTATTTTAATACAATTTTTTAAAATAGGTTATATATTTAAATACAATTTTAAACAAATATTAAAATTATATTTAAAATGCTTATAAATATATTAAATATAATTTTAATATTTATTAAAATAAAAATAATTAATATATATAATAATTATAATTTAAAAAATATGTTGTTGTGACATATATAATATGTAAAATACTTTAAATGTTTAAAATAACTTAATTAATGTATATGTGATTATTTAATGTTTGTAACAAATGACATTAGTTTAATTGGTTAGATTATTTTTTAAATGATTTGAAAAAATAAGGTTTTGAAAGGGTTGCCCTTTCCATTTACATCGTATTATGTTATATAACCTATTCAGTGTCATTGAGATTTGAACATTGGTATGGGTTACATCATTTGTATGTCTCAACAATTTAAAACCTCTTTGACATATTCCTCAATATTTGAGGAGATATAGGTTCAAATCATGTCAGATGATAAATGGATAATATTAGTCTTGGTGGGCCCCCAAGGACTAGGTGGATTGGTAGTTGCTTGTCTGGTTAGGCACTTACCAAGAAGATTCCTAGGTTCAAACCTTGGGGGTGTCAATTTGCAAAGGTAGTAGTCTGCTTTGAATTAGACTTTGAATTAGACTGACAATGATGGTAAGAAACCCAAACGACCGATGGACTTCCTCATGTCAGGTCAATAACGAGGTGAAATAGGCTTGTTCGAAGTAGCCCTTGTGGTTTGAACCTTGGGTTTGTTAGTTACTAAAAATAATATGATTGTAACCAACTCCCCTATGTATCAAAAAAATAAAAATAAATAAAATATTAGCCCAACAATTTGGGGTTTGGCTTTTCTTCGAGAGGTCTAAGGTTCAAACCCCAACGTTTGGTTGTGTGTTAATAAGTGTAGCTCTCGGTCTTGTGCATTGGTTGTAGGGGTTTCTCATACTAACCAAATCAAAAAAAAAAGTGTAGCTCTCGGCTTTACGAGGGATCATGGTCAAGAGGAGACTGCTCAGCCATATGCATCAGTCGTAAGGGTATATCACATTAACCATTTAATTTTAGCCCTGAGGGTTAGGTGGATTGGTAAGTGCTTTGTTTGGACAACCATTTACCAAGAAGACACCTAGGTTCAAACCTCGAGGGCAACCTATTTGCAAAGGTAATAGTCTGATTAGAAGCCTCTGAGTGTGTGCCAGATTGATGATGACAATATGAATTCCAATCAATTGGTGGTCCCCTTCACGCTGGATCAACAATAAAGAGGTGAAATAGGTTTGGTGGGAGCAACCCTTGTGGTTTGAACCTTGTGCTTGTAAGTTACTAAAAATAATGTGGTTGTGACCAACTCTCCTATGCAACCAAAAAAATAAATAAATAAGTGGATAATATTTAAGTTGTAATATTACCAATTAGTGATTACTTAATATGGGTGAGGCTCGTTCCAAATCCATATAAACAATTGAAAAAATTACAATTCCATATAACCAATTAAAAAATATATATAATGTTTCTTTGGCTCTTCTTCGGGAGGTCCAAGGTTCAAACCATGGTGTGGGTGAGGTCCAAGGTTCAAACCGTGGCGTGGGTGAGTGTGTGAGGGTGTGGGTGTGTGTCTCAATGGTGGAATTGTTGTAACAGGTTGGGGTATTCCTGGTCAAAACCCCCATCTCTTAATATTACCAAAATAAATAAATAAATAAATATATATATATATATATATATATATATATATATATATATATTTTTTAAATAATTTAATTTTTTATTTGTACTCTTATTATTTTTTAATAAGATTAAGTCACTTTAAAAATAATATAATTTAACTAATGTATACATGTATTTTACTATATAATAGCTTATATATAAAAGATATATATCTAAAAACGTCGAGAGTTATCAATCTTGAGACGCTTATCTCATTTCTTAGGGGTGTGATCTCCAAGATAGGTGCCTCGGGATTGATAACTCTTAACGTTTTTAGATATATATCCTTTATCAATCTCGGCGTTTTTAGATATATATCCTTTATATCTAAGCTAGTTTAAATATTTTAAATGTTTGCAACGGTTGGTTAGTTGACTGTTTTTAAATATTTTAAATGTTTTTATTAATGTCGACTTTTTTTAATAAAAAAAAATTGTTTACTGCGTGACATATATGACCTATTTACCTCTACCCCCTGTCTGCCATTGTAGGAACGCCTCTCGACATAATAATATGTTTGATATTTTTTAAAAAACTATATCCCAATTGGAAATATCTTGGCCATAACTTTTTAATCAATTTTAAAGTGGATGTTGCAAAAGAACGAATAATTGCATGCAAATTTATATATTAAATAATATTAGTCTCATCGCGGTTTGAACTTTAAAATATATATAAGAGACTATTAAAATCTAAATCTTAATAAAATATGTATATATATATTTTTTGTTGGAGAAAAAAAAGGGTGTATTCTAGTCCCACATCCTTAACAAATTACAACTCTCCTTACACTCAATTTTCATCTTAATTGAGTTGTAGTTAAATACCTATATTTTTTATAAAAAATCTAATTTTTTTATTTGTTTTCCTTATTTTTTTTAAATTTTCTTTGTAAATACAATATTTCAAAGTTCAACATCTTTTTTCTTAACATTTTATTGCAACAACTTTCACAATATCAAAACTCCATCCTATTTTTCGGGTTTTAGCTCTTCTTTAGGAGGTCCAAGGTTCAAACTGCGGTGTGGGCAAGTGTGTGAGGGGGGTGGGTGTATGTATGGTTGTGTGTTTAGCCCCTATTGATAAGCATAGCTCTTGGACTTACCAGGGGTCACAATTGGGATGAGAATATCCAACCCTGAACATCTATCATAGGGGTTTCTCACACTACCTAAACCAACAAAAAAGACAAACTCCACCCTAGTGTCTACACGTTGCATTTTTTTTTGAGTAAATACTTCTTATATACATCTGCCATGGGGATTGAATTCGGATCGCATCACCGATAATGCAAGTGGCATCCTTGCCAATAGACCACAACACGCTGATATACACGTTGCATCTTAATAAAGTAATATTTCCAAACTTTCATGCTATCATAGTTCGCTTTACTATATCTTGATTGTTAGTTTCCTCCCTAAAACATAAATGCAACCACAAGAAATGTAATAAATAATTTATATGAAAACATAGGATTTGAACCCTACTTGGTAGTAGAAAAGGAGTATGGATGTAACCAACTCTTCTATGGATAATTTTTTTTGTTAAATGTTATAAAATATAGCAAATATTATCAATGAAAAACATTAAAGTGGATTTTAATCGTTATTTGATTTAAATAGGGAGAATTTTCTTGTGAGCTTCAACTAAAATTACTACTTCCTCTAACCATGAAAAAGAGAATTTAACTTCATGATCCTATATTAAAACCCCTCTATTAGCTAGCCTATTTGCACATTTGTTCACTTCCCTTAACATAAATATAAACCTAATTTATTCAACCTTTGTAGCAAGGTCTTGTATTTCCACAATGATCTCTTATATGTTCCGAGCCTTTGTTTTCCTCAAATTTACATTTATTACTATTAGTAAATCGTATTCCATCCATACTTTGTTCCATTTTATTTGTCTGCATATTTTTAATCCTTTCAAAGTTGCCCAAGCTTCAGTCTTACTATCAGTTTTAAATCTACTATTGAAAGCGTAATGTGACAAAATCTCACTCTTATTATTTTTAATTATTCCTCCTCCTATTGGTATTGGATTTCCTTTGCTCCATCAAAATTTAATTTGGCCAACTACAATATGGTTTTTACTTTATATTATTTGTCTTCCTTTTGTTTCTCATGTACCCAACATCATGATTCTATTTAATGACTTGACTCCATCTAACAAAGCTCTATGCCTCAATATTAGGGATTGGGTGAGTTGATATGGTTAGACTCCTTCATGGCTAAACAAATCTTCCTTTTCATTACCTTTTAAATGCTTTCCTTTCTTTTAAATATTTGGTTGTTCCTTTGCAGTCATATAGTCCAAAGTATTATATATTTTGATATATCCTAGATTATCTCTAATACCTTATTTTTAAAAGTGTTTTGCCATTGCTTTAACTATTCTTCAATTTTATCATTAATCACCATGTATTTACCAAACATAATAAGAATCCATTTTTATAGTTCTTAGACCATTGAACTGTGTTCCAATGTATACTTTCCTCATTTTTACATAGAACACATTTTGAAGGGCCATGAAAACCTCTGTTCATTAGGTTCTCTTAGGATAAATTTTTCCTATGACCTACTAGCCATACAAACATTTTTACTTTTGGAATGCTTAGCCTATCCCAAATATCTCTCCATATTCTTGCAATATTAATATTTTGTTGGTGCTTTATATTATATACACTTCTTGCTATGTATTCTTTTGAGCTATTCAAATCCTAAATCATCTTGTCCTTGGCTTCTCTTTAAATAATCACTATTATCTTTCTACTCAACTTCCTCCTAGCAACAATGTCCGGTATACTTGTAAAACAATCTTCTTTCCATTTGTATCTTCCTTCCCGATCCTTGTACATAATATTTGAAACCCTATCACCATATTATCTTGAAGTAATCTCATCTATGGTTCCAAATTTAAATCTATATTGACAGTTTTTATATCACACCAAGTATCCATCCAAATAGAAAAAAATCTCTAGTTCTCTTCACCCATATTAGACCTTTAATCACTAGATCATTTGATTTTTTTAAATTGTTCCAAAGTGCATAATCATTTGGTAATGAGAAAGCAGTAAATATTAAGCTTCAATCCTTGGGCTCAACGTACTTAGAAGAAGTATTGCCTATTGTCTTTGACTCTCTTTGTACAATCTCATAATTGCTTTTCCCCTTGGATCTAAGTTTGCATTAGTAAGAACTTTTAAACTAAGACCTCCCAAATTTTATCATCACACACCTTGCTCTATTTCACCAAAGGAAATTTCTCTATATCATGTAATACTGACCACAAAAATGACCATATAATATAGATTAAACTTTTTTCTACTAGTTTTGGCATAATATACAATAACATATAATATATTGGAATGATCTGTAAGACTAATTTTATTAGTTGCACTCTTCCTGCTAATGATAACCATTTATCATCCCAATAGGGACACTGCAATGGTAAAAGACATTGGGATATCCTTCTGAAGACCCAAATTCAACTCACGAGGAAGGGGCCCCGATGTACCCCCAACATTTTAACCTATTCAAAAAATAATTATTTCATTATCATTCTATATTGATAGTTTATTCTAAACTTTACTTATAATTGGATTCCAAAATTTTATCTTTATTCTCCCCTTAAATAAAGGTATCCCTAAATTTTTCTAGTAAATTTATCTCCATTTGAATAATTTGCATATCCTCGCTTTAATTTTAGTTTGAGTATTTAAGAAGTAAATATTGGATTTTGTTCTATTTACTTTTTTTTATGATGCTCTTTTATATTCCTTTAATAAGTTATTCCAAGATTTGGCCTCATTTATCCTTGCCCTCCCAAAAGGGTTGTTACAAACTATTGATGGTTGATGTTGTCGATGTTATTACCAACCTTAAGTCTGCTTATTAGTCCATATTTGTATGCCTTATTCAAGTTCCTTCTCAATACCTCTATCATAATAATGAACAAATATGGTGATAGAGGATCTCCCTGTCTAAAACCTCTCTTGGCTTTAAATAATTATATCATTGACCCATTAACCAACACTAAATATGATACTATAGAGACACAAGCTTTAATCCATTTGGCCCATTTTTTCCCAAATCTAAACTTTTCTAAAACCACAAAAAAATCCCATTTAACCCTATCATAAACTTTACTCATATCAAGTTTTAAGATCGTTGCACTCTCTTTTCTTGAAGTTTTTGAATGCACTACTTCATGAGATGCTATGATCTAATCTAGAACCTGTCTTCCTTTCACAAATCCTCCTTGCTCTTCTAAAATAATGTTGTCTAACAATGGTCTTAAAAAATTTATCATCACTTTGGAGATTATCTTATATGTCATATTACATAGGCTTATGGTCCTAAATGAATCAAACAATTTTGCATCCTTCTTTTTTGGAATCATAGTAAGATATGTTGCATTTATTTTATAAGGTATGTATTGTTTTATCCTAGACTATTACACTACCACTAATAAAGAATATTTCACTATTTCTTAATTATGTTGGTAGAATATTACTGAGAGCCCATCCAGACCTAGGGATTTATCCTTTCCAAATGATAAAAGAGTTGAATGAACTTATTCTAGAGTAATAGGCTCCATTGGTTTGCTATCATCTTCATCAACTATAACTGAAGGTACTTCTTCCAGTAGTTCATCATTAAGAACTTCAATATCCTTCGATTCTAAAATATTCTTTTAAAAAAAACTTACCTCCTAATTTATTTTACTATGGTCTTTAATCCAAACCCCTTTTACAAATTTAATTCTACTAATTTTGTATGTTGATCTTTAAACTATTGTAATCTTACGAAAAATGGAGTTTTTATCTCTTTTTAACCAAGTTTGTCTCAATTTTAATCTTGAATATTTCTTTTCCTTTCTCAAAATATTATGATCTTCACTAAGTAATTCCTTTCCTTGAAGCTTTAACCTTTTTGGAATTTTAAAAGTTTCTCTTTTTTTTCAATGAGTTTACACAGGGTTTTTATGAGGGGTCCTGATCCCCTCATACTAAGTGGGGTTTGAACCTTGGATATCTCAAAGAAAATCCAAAGCCCTTACCACTACAGTAATCTTGCAACTTTTGAAAGTTTCTCTTTTAGTTCTTTCTTTTAAAAATATTCTCAAAAGTGTTCTTATTCCATTATTTTAATCTATATGTCATTAATTTAATTTATTTTAAAAGTGTATACAACCCACCATTTCCAGAAGAATTTTATGTCTACACTATCATATCAACAAATTGAGGATGGTCTTCCTGCATCTACTCATAATTAAAATATGATATTTTTTTAATTCACTTACTGCCATTTTAATTCTTATTGGCCAATGATTTGAACCAATCCTTATCAAGGTATTAATTTTAGCACAAGCCCCTTCATCTAGCCAATGATATGAGAATATGCATTTATCTTATTTTTTCTATTAGGTTTTGGTCTGTCCTATTAGTGGTCCTTGTATAATTGTCCTCTTCAAAGTCAACCTCCCACAAATTATTGTTTTGAATAAAAGCTAAGAAATCTCTCATACTTTGGTTTATTTTCCTAATTCCACTAAAATATTTATCCATCTTGATTATGGCATTAAAATCTCCTATGATCATGAATCAGGTTTCTTAGTTTTTACTTCTCTTAAAGGCTTCAATTCCACTTTATACTTTTGATATGCCTGACTGAGTTGTAGGTCCATAGACATTAATGAGGATAAAACAAATATCTACAAATAGCATGTGACTAAAGAGGTTATCTAATGTCTAGTTTTATAAATGGTTTTACAAGAGGTTCTAACTAGATTCCAACATATTAGAATTCGTCGTCGCTCCTTTTGAATCCACAACATCCTATTGACATCTTGCTCATACTACTTTCATGGTTTTGGAAACTTTATCCTTTGTCATTTTAGTTTCTTGGATACAGAGAATATCATTCATATTACTTAAGCAGAGATACATGATACACTTATACTTTGAGGGGGCATTAACACCCCTTATATTCCATGAGATGGTAATCATATCTCATTAGGGGTTGTTGTCCCTACCTGTAAATTACCAATATCATTTTGTTGTTTGATAAAAAGAAGTTCAACCAACTTAGATTGTGTTCCTTTCTTTATGTTTGCTCTTGCTTCCCTGGTTCTTGCTTGATAATTTGAAGGTTTTTCTCTTTTTCCTTGACAATATTAGGAGTAGATCTTATTATTATATTTCTTAATATTCTTTCACAACTTTTATTTTCATTAGATTTATCCTCTCCTCGCTTTGTTAAGGAAGCTTTTGATGTATCCTACTCATTTTCTAGTATTTCCTTATTAATGGTAGAGGTATTAACATCTAACAATGTGTGTTCTCTATCATTTTTATTATCCTAAATGGTGCATAGTACTTCAAGATAGTCTTCAAAATCTAATGAGGCACATTTTTTAGGTTCAACAAGAATGTTCATCCCTAAATTGGGATCATATTGAGTAGACGATTCTTTGTTAATATTCTAATCCTATTGTACCATGTCCTCTAAGCTTTGATCTATTTTTTCTTCATAGGCTAAAGCCTCAAAAGAATTGGTATTTCTTCCAATATTCTTACTTATTGGTCTTCATTTTTTATTTACTTTCATCTATCTGGACCTATTTTTTGGAAGTTGAAAACCATCCTCATCCATATCCATTTGTATGTTTCTCTTGTGAATTTCTACATATGTTTATGTTGGACTCTTATTAGGGCATGATATCTCAATATGCCCCACCTCATGACATCTTCTACATTTGAAATATATGTTTTCATAATCCATGGTTTGGGTCCACAACTTACCTCCATACTTAAGAATAATTTTGGTAAAGGTTTACTGATATTAATCATAACCAATAATCAAGCATAAATAGCCATGAATTTGTCTTTTGAAGTTTTCAAAATATCAAGGAATTATTTTAGATTTTTGCCTATTGCCTTGAAGGTATCTATTTCCTAGAACTCATTGGGCAACCCATATATTTTGACCTAGACCAGTATTAGGGATATATTTACATTTTCAGGTGTAAAACCTTCTTAAAAGCGGGTAAGAAAGAGTCATGCTCTTCCCATAAACCAAGGACCCCCTTTTAGTATTCTATCTCTTTCCTTCCTAAAACAGAAAATGGCTAGGAATAAACCTTTGGGAAGAAACGATAGACTCACTCTTGGAAACTTCCATTTATTATCAATCCATTTTCTCCAAGTTGAAGCCCCTAGCCAAAACCCATTAAATTCACTAATATTTTCCTTATCTTTGAGCAATAAGGAGCACTTCTTTGTGACGTCCTCCCTAACATCTACTACTAGGTATGATCTAAGGATTTATCTATAAATTTATCCATGGGATGGAAACTATAACTTGATATTTACTAAAATTTACCATATATACTATAGCGATTATATTATTTGAAAATAAACCTATAATAATCCGCTTATAAAACTTCTAAGAGAATGAAGGGATAAATAAAACTTAGTTAAAATTTTCTATTTCTAGACAGAATGTCATGCCTCACTAATACCCTAGCCCTCCACTACTCCTCCCATCATTTGAATCTTGGATGACAAATATTTGTAATTTTGTTTCCTGCAACTTGAAAATTTGTCACTACCCTTATTTTGGATGATTGACTTCATAGGGTCATATCTCTCTCAATACTACTTGTATTCCTTCATATGACCACTCATTTTAAAGCTCTTTAAATTTTACACAAATTGGTCCAAGAATCATCTAAATCAGACAACCCTTTGTAAAGATATAACCCCTGAAAGATGAAATATTTTTTTAAAACAATTGCCCTAATGTTATCCTTGTTCAAGACAACTGCCTTCACAAAATTATATCTTCTTTAATATTTACCAACCCAATATATAATTATTAAATTATAATTTAACACCAAATATGAATGGGGAAGAATAATGGTTGCTTAGCAAATGATAGAGTATTTTTTTGAGAAAATATCTCATCTTTTAGGAGTAATATCTTCACAAAGGGTTATCTAATTTAGTTGATTCTTCGACCAACTTGTGTGGAATTTGAATAGCTTTAAAATGAGTAGTCATATGAAATAATCCGAGCAATATTGAGGAAGATACAACCTTGTGAAGTCAACCAACCAAAACAAAGGTAGTGACGATTTTTCAAGTCATAAAAAACGAAATTGTAAATATTTATTAGCTAGGGTTTGGATGATGAAAAAAGCAATGAAGGGCTAGGACTTTAGTGAGGCAATACATTCTATCTAGACATAGAATTTTTCAGTTAAGTTGTTTTCCCTTCTTTATCTTAGAATTTTACTTACAAATTATTATAATTTTTTAATAAATATTATATTTGCTATAGGACATTCTAATAAATTTCAATAGATTTTGAGTTTTAGTTTGCTTTCCATGGATCAATTTATAGCTAAAATCATCTCTAGTGGTAGATATTAGTAAGTGCACCTCATAGAGATCCTTTTTGCTCTAAGATATGGTGATTTTTGGTAAATTTAATGGGTATTGGCCAAGGGCTTTAGCTTTGTGAAAATGGATTGATATGAGTTGGAAGTCTCCAGGAGTGATTCTATCATTTTTTCCCAAAGGTTTCTTTCTAGCCAATTTTTGTTCTAGAGAAAAAATCCTAAAAGGGGGTCCTTGGTTTATGGGAAGATCATGACTCTTCCTTACCCATCGGTATGAAGGCTTATCACCTAAAAATGTAATTCTATCCCCAGTACCGGTATCGGTAAGGATATTTGAATTGCACATTGAATTTTTTAAAATAGATACCTTCAAGGAAATAGGCAACACTTTAGGAGAATTCCTTGAGATTTCAGATACTATGAAAGATGGATTCTTGGTTATTTATGCTCGGATATTGATCATGATTGATATAAGTAAAGCTTTACCAGAATCAATCATTATTAAGTATGGGGATAAGATGTGGATCCAAACCATAGATTATGAAAATATATATTTTATATGTATATGACGTCATGAGGTGGAGCATATTGAAAGATCATGCCTGAAGAAGAGCCCAACAAAATCGTATGTAGAAAACCACAAGAGATGTTAGCTTTTTTTTTTTTTTTTGTATTTACATGGTGGAATCGGTAGTCGCCACGAAACTAGGTAGGCTGTCCAGCTTTTATGGCCGCCATAGTATTCTGCACTGTCCACCCCGAAATCCGCCACACAGATCTTCGTGCAGTCCGCCTCTATAACCACCATGCCACAATCATTTTAAACCTTTTACACTGCTAAAAGCACCAGGAAAGGGACAAGCATTCAGTCCGGTGAGGCCCGAGATTTGAACCTTGGACCTCCGCTCTCCTTATGGGGTTTGGATGAACCAATTGGTCTACACCTCGGATCGAGATGTTAGCTTTTGATAAGTGAATACTCCAAATAATATTGCCACAAGACCAATAATAAAGTTGCAATATGAAGGAAATGATAATGCTAAGAAAATAAGCATATAAACTTAGAATCTATAATATAAAATAACTCAAAGAATGCTAATGATAAATGCTCAAAAATACTATGAAATCTTATTGAATAAAGACCTCAAAATACATCATACTACATCACCTTCCATTGCTTCCATAGATGACTCTCTCTCCTTTGCTATATCCTCTTTTACATCAATATACCCACATATATAAAATGGAATGTGACTCTTTATATGGATGATTCTTGGCCCTCACTCTTTCTATGACTCTTCATCTTCCTACTGTATTGGTACATGTACATAGGGATAACTATGCACATTTACATTGCCAAAATATCATTGCACACTTCTGCATTTATTGCATTGCATTAAGTAAATACTTTCATCCTAATATAATACACTCTTTCCTAATCTATAGATGTACCCATGATGGTACATTGACATGTACCAAATAATGTAATATATTCCAACACCTCCCTATATTACATTATTTGGTTATTGAAGACTTTAGTCTTCAATATGGTCTTCATCAATCTATCTCAATGAGATTGTTCCTTGGATTTGTGTAGAATGATTCTAGTTTGAATTTTATGGTGTGGCCTCTTATGCTCTTCTTTTCTTGTTTTTGTATCTTCATTGATGATTTTCCTTCTAGATATTGTGTTGGTGTATCATTATAATGATACCATTCTGGTTCTTACCTTGATTGGCTCAAATAGTCATATTCTTCTATCTTCATCTAATTTCTTTTCTTTCTCTGTTCCTGCACTTCTATTTGTGATGTTCCTTCAATGAGATGAGTTAGTAGATCATCACAGTAATATTGACTTGAAGTCAATGATTCTTCATTGGGATAATCATATGAATTGTTTCTTTTATTTTTCACCTTTTCTTGAAAGAGTTCAAATATGACTAATGAAAGATACATTATTAGACATTATTTTGTAGAAATAATAATATCTTGAGATTCCCATGAGGACCTAAAAATTTTTCCATGAAGAAATTCCATAAAAGTAGTAAATCTTCCTTCCTTAGCTTCTTTGAAGAACATAGTCAATTTATCTTTTAGAATGTCAAATACTTGATCTTCATCAATGTTTGATATTAAGTTATGAGAATAGAACTTAAGTGCTTGTAACATTTCTTCACCATTTTCATTGAATACTTCTTTTATAATATTATCCATATCTCTTTTTAGAGTAGACTTCCTTATGACTCCCAAGTCTAGTTTATCAAGCAACTATTTGAATCAATCTCTAAAGTAGTTTCTCCCTTAGTTGAGAATGATAGACTAAAAATAATGTTCAGATTGTTGACTACCTTTTATCTCCCAAGTTTTAATATTGTTCTTTCAATTCTATGTTTTGTAGAATACCTTGTATCTCCCTAATGTTTGAAAGACAATGCAATTTTAATATCAACTTTACCAATCAATAAGTATTTGCAATTTCAATCCTTTACAAATCTTCAAATTTATATCTCTAATAATTTTGAATTTATCGCCAGACTGAACGCTTTTCCCTTTCCTGGTGCTTTCAGCGGCGTAAAAGATTTTAAATGATTGTGCCATGGTGGTTATAGGGGCGGACTACACGAAGATCTGTGTGGCGGCTTTCGGGCGGATAACACAGAATACTATGGCGGTCATAAAATCAGGACAGCCTACCCAGATTCGTGGCGGCTACCGATTCCACCATGTAAATACAAATAATAATAATAATAATAATAATAATAATAATTTTAAATTTAGATATTAAACTTTCAAATGCAATTTTATGTAGAAATCCTTTTATCTCCCAAATTTATGAATATTAAATTCTAAATTTCAAAAACTATGTTTGAGGTAGAAATCCTTATTTCTCCAACTTTAGAAATTTATAAAACTAATATTTGAAAAGTTTTGTAATCCTACTTTGATGTAGAATGTCTTATTTATCCAAACTTATCAATTGACAAATATTCAATTTATTTTGTAAACCCAAATATGCAAATTTACAAAACCCAAATATAATACTTCAATTTCAAAATATTCTTCAAAAATTGATAAAGGCTTCTAAATTCAATATTATGATTTTCTAAGGTATTTATAATGCTTATCACTCCAATAATATCTCTAACAATTAACCTTAGATATAATTCAACTTTCTTCCTTATATCTCCTACTAATATAAACCTTAAATATCAAATGCTTAGTGAATGTTTTCTTTACTACTTCAAGCACTTGAAACTGCTTGAATTAGTGGGCGTTGTTCTCCTAGTCAACTTTACTTCAAACTTGATGATAGACGCTTTGAATATGCCTTGACCGTGCCTTAATTCCTTTTGCTTTGTGATTGTTACCAATCTGCCTCCACTCTTTACATTGGTGGCTATAAGGGTATTTCAATTCTCTTGTATAATGTGCCATGTAATGCATACGTTGTGGAGACTTCTTGACTCCCCTTAGGTGGCACGAATGTTAGTAGAATTTATTTTATGAAATAATGTGACATGTGGAGTAATATTCCTTATGCTGGTGAATGTTACTGACTTCTTCTTCAAGCATTAGAGCATTAAGCGCTCTTCTTTCCTTACTACGTACATTAGGGTTTGTGTGCTAACTCAACCTTTATGCCAAGTGGCACTATACTTCCTATTTGCTCTCGATAGGTGGTAGATATTTCTTATGCATGTGCTTCTTTTACAACATATGATTTTTATAGCCTCTTCAATGTATTATCATAAGATTATCTTCAACGTATTCTCGCTACCTTTGTATCCAACGTATTCTCTATTATCACAAGCTTGTCTTCAACATATTCTTGCTACCTTTATAACAACAGTCCATGCGATATATCCTCTCTCTTTCCAGCGAATATGGGTGATGATGAATTCACCCAAGGTTGGCTCCAGCTATAGCAACTCCACTACACTCCAATGGCGGTCCTGTGGTGATTTCTCTGGTGGGCTATTCACCTTGTTCCTTGTTCTCTTTCCTTTGCAATAAGTTATCTTTATGTTGATAGTGTAGCCCCTTAGTGCTATGCATGTTTCTCTTCTCATTTCTTACGTAGAAGTTGTCTATTGCAAGTTATCGTTGTCTTGGATGATGGTGTCTTCTAGCACCTTAGCATAATTTTTTTTGAGCCTAATGACTTGTTCCTTAAGCACTTTTTGTTAGTGTTTTTTCCTTTCCAAATAAATGGACGTTGATGATGATTTTGCCCCACTATTTTTTGTTTCTCAATATGCTTAATATGGTGGTGATACCCACCACTCTTTTAGTGGTTTTCTTTGCCACTACAAACTAAAAATTTGGTGTTTTTAAACACCTAATTTCTGCCCTTGACTTGAGGACTCTTCGGTCTTACAATTACGTATAATAATTTGCTTTAGCTTTACTATAAAAAAAACATACACTAATCCACTTATGAATCCTTTTAGATACTTGACTAATGTTGTTATAACTTGTAGATTTCAATAATAATAATGGTGTGTAATGATGTCTTCTCCTTGGCTTAATGACACTCTAAAAAACTTTCTTTTGCTAGCTCTTAATAGCTTCTAAAAATTGATGCTCTAAAACTCTTAATAAGAACTTTCAAAATATTTGTAATAATACTTTATATGACATCAAATTAACACACCTTTTGTAGCTCCTTTCTTTATTACTTGCTATCTTGAATTTTTTGCAATGCATATTTGTTTTTTGCTTGTAGACTCTTCAATTTGTAGCTATAGTTGCTACCCAAAATCTAATTTTCTCACCTTCAAATATGTGCTAGCTATCTCTAAAATTTGCATCTCCAAATGTTGCCCTTTCATTGTCTAAATTGATAGTTGAAATTCTCCTTAGATGCTACCAAAATATGCTTGAGATTTTCTATCCAGATCTATTCCAGATCTGTCTCAAGTCTTCTCTAAAATCTAGATTGCTTTATTATTTCAATGCTGCCCAAAATTGCAGATTAAACTCCTCTTATTGTTGCTTATAAAATCTTATTTGGTCATGTCCTCAAAATTCCAAGTCTGCTGCTCTATTTTGTTGTCAATCCTTCTCTTAGTTGGTTCTCCAAAGATGCTCCAAAAGCTTCTCCAAAGCTTTTCCAAAATGCAGCTTTCTGCTTCTACTATTTGTTGTCTTGTGACATTTCATCTTCTCCTTCAAAAATCAGCAACTTGTGCTTTTACAAATCAGCCTATAATTATCTTGTGGTTGTATCCAAATCTCTCAAAACTGTGACCTCCACAATATTGCTTTCTTCTAACTCCTTGTCAAATTCTGACTTCAAATATAACCTCTTTCTCTATCTTCTTTCTCAAGAATCTGGATGTCTTGAGCTCTCCAAAATCTTCTCAAAATTTGATAAACTTCTTGCCAAATCCTTTTTCCTTTTGGGCTTGTTGTCATATGGCAAAAATTATCCCAATATATTTTGGTCAAGTACTCCTTCTGCTTGCAATATTATATCATGAACTCTACTTCAAATATTCTCCAATGATTACCACTTCATCTTCTGCAATAATGCTTTCTCTTACCTTTTTCTTTCTTCAATAAAATCTTCTTAAGACCTCTACTCTTAGGTCTTATAATCTTGCAACCTTCAACTCTCTTAGTCAATGCTTTAATAAAACCTTACCTTGGTTTCTTCAATTTTCCAACTATGGGAAATTCTTCAATGAGATCTTTCTCTTGGATCGCTAAAATCTACTGCTTCTATCTGCAATAAAACCTTTTTGTAGTCCTTCTATCCTCATTCTTCTATCTTCAATCTTCCAATCTTAGAAGTTATTCAATGTGACCTCTTCTTGGGTATCTACCTTCAATATGTAATCTTGCAATGAGAATCTTCTTCTTGGTTCTTCTCAATCTTCAATAGGATCACCTTTTTGGACATCCTTTAATGTCTACTTTTCTACAACAAAGAGTTAATCCCTGCACTAGTAGAGCACATAGACTTTCAGGTAATCAAAGATGAAATTCTTCTATATCTATTGTAGGAAGCTTCTTAACTTCTAAGAATCAATATTATGCAACAAAACTTAGACAGTAATAATAAGATGTATTCAAAGTTACAAAAATAATAATATTCACTAGATATCTTAAAAACTAGTGGAATCAAATCTATACTGAATTTTGGTCTTCATGGGTTTTCCTTTAACCCTATGGAAATATTCTAGTCAAATAATAATATGGAATCTTTACTCTCTTATCAAAATTATCAATAGGACCTCTTCTAAGGGTCTCTTGATCTCTTTAATGATAAGGTTTGTCTTCAAGGCCTTTCAATCTTCTTCTATTCCGATTTTGCTCTTGGAATAGGTATGTCCTTAAATATCACTAGTTTTCCTTCAACATAGTGAGAAATGCTATCTTATCTGATTTCTACTTTTAGAGGTAATTCCTTTATCTTCTTTGGTTTCTATTTCCAAAGGTAATTCCTTTATCTTCTCTAGTTTCTCTTTCCAGAGGTAATTCCTTTATTGTTACTGGTCTCTTATTAACTAGTAGAAATATTCTTTCCTTCTGATCTATATTAGGACTTCTATCAAACAACCCCAAGCTAGCAATGTTTGCAAGTGGTGGTGCACAATGGCGAGTCCAGTTTACAAATATGTAGTACGGTTCTGGTTGATAGTAGCAATAGTGGTCCCTTGTGGCTTAGATAACACGGTTAGATTTTTATAAGTGAATACTCCAAATAATATTGCCATAAGATCAATAATAAAGTTGCAATATGAAGGAAATGATAATTCTAAGAAAACAAGCATATAAACTTAGAATCTGTAATATGAAATAAGTCAAAGAATTCTAATGACAAATGCTCAAACATACTAAGAAATATTATTGAATATAAACCTCAAAATACATCATACTACATCACCTTCCATTGCTTCCATAGATGACTCTCTCTTCTTCACTATATCCTCTTTTACATAAATACACCCACATATATAGAATGAAATGTGACTCTTCATATGGAGGATTCTTGGCCCTCACTCTTCCTATGACTCTTCATCTTACCACTATATTGACACATGTACATACTGACAACTATGCACATTTACATTGCCAACATATCATTGCACACTTGTGCATTTATTACATTGCACAAAGTAAATACTTTCATCCTAATCTAAGACACTCTTTCCTAATATATAGATGTACCCATGATGGTACATTGGCATGTACCAAATAATGTAATATATTCCAACAAGAGAAACTTACAAATGGTTATGGATGAAGATGGATTTCAAATTCCAAAAAATAGATCTAGAAAATGAAAGAAAATAAACAATGGAGACCAGTAAGGAAGGAAATTAGAATAAATACCAACTCTTTTGAGGCTTTAGCCTATGAAGAAAAAGTAGATTAAAACTTAGAGGACAAGGTACAATAGGTTCAACATACTAACAAAGAATCACCTATTCGGTATGATCTTGATTTAAGGAAGAACATTCTCGACGAACCTAAGTAATGTATCTCATTAGATTTTGAAGACTCTCTTGAAGTACCATGTACTATTCAAGAGAAAAAATTGGTAAAGAAAATACAGATTTAGAATTTAATACCTCTGCCATTAATAAGAAAATATCAAAAAATGAGCAGGACAAGTCAAAATATTTTGTAGTAGAGCTAGGAGAGGATAAATATGATGAAAAATAAAATTATGAAAGAATATTGAGGAATAGAATAATAAGACCTACTCATGATATAGGTAAGGAAAAAAGAGAAAAATCCTCAAATTATCAAGCAAGATCCAAGGAAGCAAGAGCAAACATAGATAAAGGAACACAAATGAAGTTGGTTGAACTTCTATTTACTAAAAAATAAAATGATATTGATAATATACAGGTGGGGCCAATAGCCCCTAGTAAGATATGATTATCATCTCATGGAATATAAGGGGTGCTAATGCCCTCTCAAAACATAGGTGTATCAGGGACCTATGTTTAAGTAATAAGCCTAATATTTTTTGTATCTAGGAAACTAAATGACAAAAGAAGAAGTTTAAAAACTATGAAAGCAATATGGGTAAGATGTGAATGAGATGCTATGGATTTTAAAGCAGTGACAAGGGGAATTATAACTTGTTGGAATTGTTCTAAAACCTCTTGTGTAATCATTCATAAAATTAGGTATTAGATAGCCTCTTTAGTCACTTGCTACTTTGCAGATATTCATTTCATCCTTATCAATGTCTATGGACCTACAACTTAGTCAGGTAGATTAGAATTTTGGAGTGGTATTGAAGCCTTTATGATAACTAAAGACCAAGAAACATGATTCATGATCATAGGACATTTTAATGCCATAACCAAGATGGATGGAAAATTTTGAGGAATTAGGAAATTACTCAGAGTATGAGAGATTTCTCAGCTTTTATTCAAAATAATAATCTATGGGATGTTGATTTTGAAGAAGAAAACTATACATGGACCAACGACAAGAGAGGACAAAACCTAATAGCAAAAAAATTAGATAAATGCATACTCTTAGATCATTGGCTATATGGAGGATCTTGTGCTAAATTAATACCTTAACAAGGATTGATTCAGATCATTGACCAATAAGAGTTAAAATGGTGGTAAGTGAATTTAAAAAATATCATATTTTAAATATGAGTAGATGTGGGAAGATCATCCTCAATTTGTTGATATTATAGCACAAACATGGAATTCTTAAGGAAATGACAAGTTGTGTGCTCTTCCAAAATAAATTAAATATATTACATCTAGATTAAAATAATGGAACAAGAACACTTTTAAAAAAAATTAAGAAGAAAGAACTAAAAGATAAACTTTCAAAATTCTAAAAAAGTGATCATAATAATCCAAGATCAAAGGAAAGGGAGTTGCTTAGTGAATATCATAATATTTTGAGTAAGGAAGAGAAATTCTAGAGATTAAAATCAAGAGAGACTTGGTTAAAAGAAGGAAATAAAAATAAAAAGTTTTTAATAGGATGGTTGTAGTACAAATATCAACATCCATAATTAGTAGAATTAAATCAATAAAAAGGGTTTAGATTGAATATCAGAGTGAAATTAGAAAAGAGGTAAAGTCTTTTTATCATAATATTCTAGGATCATAGGAGATCAAAGTTCTTACTGATAAACTTCTTCAAGATGTTCCTTCTGTTATAACAAATAAAGATAATAGAAAGCTGATGGAGCCTATTACTCTAGAAGTTCATTTAGATCTTTTCTCTGTTAATAAGGATAAATACCCAGGTCTGTATGAGCTCTCTACAAATTTTTACCAACATAATTAGGATATAGTGAAGGATTATTTATTGGTGGTAGTGGAACAGTCTAGGGTAAAACAATGCATACCTTATAAAACAAATGCAACATATCTTATCCTAATTTCAAAAAAGAAGGATGTTGAATTGTTTGATTCTTTTAGACCCATAATCCTATGTAATGTGGCATATACGATTATCTCCAAAGTAATGGCAAATCAATTAAGGCCATTGTTAGATAAAATTATTTTAGAAGAGCAAGGAGGATTTATGAAAGGAAGACAAATTTTGGATGGTATCATAATAGCTCATTAATTTATACATTCAACAACTTCAATAAAAGAGAAAGAAATGATCTTAAAACTTGATATGAGTAAAGCCTATGATAGGGTTAAATGGGATTTTTTTTTTGCAGTTTTATAAAAGTTTGGATTCAAGAATAAATGGGTTAGATGGATTAAAGCTTGTGTCTCTATAGTTTCTTATTCAATGTTGGTCAATGGGTTAGTTACATAATATTTTAAAGCCAAAGAGAGGCCTTAGACAAGAAGATCCTCTATCTACTTATTTGTTCATTATTATTGTAAAGGTTTTGAGTATGAACTTAAATAAGGCTTACAAATATAGTCTTATAAGTGGACTTAAGGTTAGTAATAACAACGACAAAATCATCCATCAATAGTTTGTAGATGATACAAAAGGACAACGATAAGTGAGGCCAGAGCTTTGAACAAATTTTTAAAGGAATATGAAAGAGCATCGACAAAAAGTTAAGAGGACAAAATCCAAAATTTACTTCCTTAACACTCTAGCTAATATCAAAGCAAGAATTTACAAGTTACTTCAAATGAAGGAGGCAAATTTGCTAGCAACTTATCTAGGGATGCTTTTATTTGAGGGGAAAATGATGATAGAATTATGAAATCCAGTTATTAGTAAAGTTTAAAATAAAAAATTAGCTTAGAAAGGTAGATGGTTATCATTAGCAGGAAGAGTGCAATTAATTAAGTTAGTCTTATAGGCCATTCCAACATATTATACGTTATTGTATATTATACCAAAATCAGTTGAAAAAAGTTAAATCTATATTATGTAATCCTTTTTATGGTCAGGTTTACATAATAAAAGAAATTTTCCTTTGGTAAAATGGAGCAAGGTGTGTGATGATAAAACTAGGGGAGGTCTTGGTTTAAGAGTTCTTACAGATGCAAACTTAGCTCTTAGAGGAAAATCAATCTAGAGATTGTACAAAGAGAGCCAAAGACATTGGGCAAGAATTCTTCTAAGTATGTTGACCCCAATGACCCAAGTTCAATATTTACTGCATTCTCTCGACCAAATAGTTCTCCTCTTTGGAATGGTTTAAAAAAATATATTTTATCTAATGATTAAAGGTTTAATATGGGTGGTGAGAATTGAGAAATTTTTTTCTATTTGGATGGATACTTGGTGTGATAAAAAACCACTCAATTTAGATCCTATTTTGAAACCTTGGATGAGACTGCTTCAAGACAAATATGGTGATAGAATTTTAAACATTTTTTACAAGGATAAGGATTAGGAAGGAAGATACAAATGGAAAGAAGTTTTTTTTACAAGTATACAAGATATTGATATTAGGAGGCAATTGAGTAGAAAGATAACAACTGTGATTATTTTGAGGGGAGCCAAGGATAAATTGATTTGGGAGTTGAATAGCTTAGGAGAATACACAACAAGAAGTGGATATAATGTACAAAACCAACAAAATAATAATATCACTAGAATATGGAGAGATATTTGAGATAGCCCAAGCATTCCTAAAGTCAAAATGTTTGTTTGGTTAGTAGGTCATAGAAGAATTATAACCTTAATAAAGCGGGTTTTCATGACCCCTCTTAATGTGTTCTTTTTAAAAAGGAGGAGGAGAGTATAAACCATCTCTTGGGACATTGCTCAATAGTTTGGAATCTATTGCAATGGATTCCTAATATGTTTGGTAAACTCATGGTGATGAATAGCAAAATTGAATATTGGTTAAAGCAATGGTAGAGCACTTATAAAAGTGAGGCTTTACAGACAATATGGGATATATTAAAAGATACAATACTTAGGACTATATAACTATAAAGGAATATAATAATATTTTAAAAAAAATGAAAGCGGTTTAGAGGTAATGAAAAGGAAGATATGTTTAGCCATGAATAAGTCTAAACCAACCCTATTAACTTACCCCCTAATCTAGAAGGAGAGAGCCTTGATAGATGAAGATAAGTCATTAAATGAAATTATGATGTTAGGTACAAGAGAAGCAAAAAAAAGGCAAATACTATAAAGTGGAAACCATCAGATGTGGAGTGGGTTAAATTGAATTTTGATGGAGCATCTAAAGGAAATCCAGGACCAATAGGAGGAGAATAATTAAAAATAATAGAGGAGATATTTTACCTCATTATGCTTTTAATGGTGGATCTAAGACAAATAATGAAGCTAAAGCTTGGGCGGCTTTAGAAGGGTTAAAAATATGCAAACAAATGAAATGGAACAAAGTATGGATGAAATGTGATTCTCTCATAGTAATAAATGCAATTTTGAGAAAAGCAAAGGCTCCATGGAACATACAAGAGATAATTGTGGAAATTCAAGGTCTTGCTAGAGAGTTTGGAGAAATCGGGTTTACACATACTTTAAGGGAAGGAAACAAATGTGCAAATAGGCTATCCAATAGAGGGGTTTTGATTGAGGATCGTGAAGTTAAATTCTCCTTTCCATGGTTAGAGGAAGTAGTAAATTTAGCTAAAGGTGACAAGAAAATGTTGACTGCCTAAATCAAATAATGATTAAGATTTACTTTAATGTTTTCCATTGGTAATATCTGCTTTATTTTATAACAATAATGTGTTTCATATAAACTATTTATTATAATTTTTGTGGTTGCACTTGTGTTTCAGGAAGGAAACTAGCAATCTAGATTTGATAAAGCGGACTATGATAGTATAATGGTTTGGAAATATTACTCTACTAAGATGCAATGCATAGATAGTAAAGGTGAAGTTCTGATATCGTAAGGTTGTTATAGAAAATGTCAAGAAGGATGTTAAATTATGGAATATTTGTATTCATACAAAAAATTAAAAAAATATAGAAAATAAAAATCAAAAACTCGTACTATATAAAATAACATAAGTTTCTAACTATAGCATCTCAATCTTAATTGAGATGAAAAATATATATTTTTATAAACTTGCAAACCTTAAAAAAGAAAACTATAATTTATCAATTATAAAAAACCCGAACATATCCTCTTATTATCCAAAATAATAATAATACTAATAACTTAACACGTATGAAACCCATCGAATCTGCATAACTCATTTAAAAAAAAAAAAAAACAAACCTCCATCTATATGGCCCATTAAAATAAGTAAACCGATATACAAAAGAATATAAGGCATAGTTAATTAAATGGATGTTGCCATCCAACCATTATCAAAAAAGAAAGACAGTTTATATCAATTAACTTCTCAATCACAAAAAGGTATTACAACTGTGAAGATCCAAGTTATTAATATTAAATTAATTTGAATAAAGTGTCAAAATTTTCACACTGTAGACCAGATTAATTAAGAATAATAAAAAACTTGGGATTGAGACAGATCAAAGAAATTAAGATTGGACTAGACAATGAGTCAAAGATGGATAAAGAAGCTCTAGTAAAGCATGGCCCATGCAAGTTCGAGTCCTTTGTCTTGTGTAAAGAAAGATGCTACGGCTTTATGATTATTATTATTCCTTGTTATATAAGGAATGTGCAACATTTTTTATTTAAATATGGAACACAAAATCAAATTGAATTTACAAGTTATATTTATAAACTTTAGTTCACTAGATATAATGAAATTAAGTTAACAAATTTTACATTTTCAAAGAGTTGAATTGAGTAAATGCCACACAAAATTTAATAGGTAAGATAAAGTTAATGGGATTGACTTGACCTTTTAAATAATCAAATTGAAACAACCAACTAACAAACACTCATGGGCTACTAATCAACCTATCCTTTCTAGATACACCGTGTTTAAACCTAAGTAAAGCTCTTACCACTATGTTGTTTTTATAAATTGTATTATGTATAAACTTATTTTTATTTTATAAAAGCAGGTTTCAATTGTCAATAGTGCAAGGGTATATGTAATGGATTGAATTTTTTTTTTAATTTGGTTAGTGTGAGAAATATCTATGACCAATGCATAGAGCTGAGCAATCTACTTCTAACCATGACCCATGTAAAGTTGAGAGATATACTTATCAATAGGAATTTTAACACAAAACCACCACACACCCACTCTTTCACACACTTGCCCACGTAGAATTTAATTTAATTTTATATGTATTATATTATGATTATATAGTGGTATTATAGGAGTTTCATAATTATGCATATATTATTTAGCAAGATTCAAGTTGGAAGTGACTGTAAGCTACACGCATCACATTTAAAAAAAACAACTAAGTATTACAAATGTGAGTAGGAAGTTAAGTGTGAGAAAAAAGCAAAAACCACATATTCTTGTTCTAAATCTTGGAAGAAACTAAAAAACTAAAGGATTCATGTGAAAAAAATCTAGGTAAAGCAAGCTACAAGCCTCACATTTTAAAAAAAGCAAGTATTACGCATGCGAGTAGGAAGCTAAGTGCAAGCAAAAAGCAAGAACCATATCTTCTTGTTCCAAAGCCTCACATTAAAAAAAGCAAGCAAGTATGACACATGTGAGTAGGAAGCTAAGTGCAAGAAAAAAGCAAGAACCACATCTTCTTGTTCCAAATCTTGGAAGAAACTAAAAAACTAAAGGATTTGCAAAGGTAGTAGTCTGATATGAATCCTATGAGTGTGCGCCAAACCGATGATGATGGTACAAATCCCAAGCGACAGGTGGTCCCCTTCATGTCGGGTCAACAATAACGAGGTAATAATGAGGTATAATAGGTTTGGTAGGAGAAACCCCTATGGTTTGAACTCTATGCTTGTCAGTTACTAAAAATAATATGGTTGTGACCAACTCTCCTATGTAACAAAAAAAACGTAGCAAACTAAAAAAAAAAAAAAAAAAAAAAAAAAAACCTAGCAAAAAATATATTTTTGAAAGTTTTTGAAAGTTTTTGAAAGTTCTTGCTAGTAGTAAGGATGCTCTATTTAGAAGTGTATATGTCCTAGTTAGTGATAAGAGAGAGTGAATCTATGGCAAACCCTATCCAAGTAGTAGATACTACACTAGAAGTGATTATCAAGGATGAGATGATTGAACATGATATAATGGTTCTTAAAACCAAAGGGTTAAATTGTAAGTTCCCTAGATACTAGCCAGGTCTTATGGAGACTCAAAATTGGATCAAGTGAAAGTAGGGATTGAATTCAAATTACTCTATGACTTTTCTTCCAAAATATTTTTCCTTATTATCTTCTCATTTTAGAAAATAGGGGATAAAAGAATGGATGGAGCCCTTAGTTTAGGGGTAAAGATGCATTATATTTAAGACCATGGGTGAGAATATTTTTTGTGAAGACAAGGACTACTAAAAGACTTCTGGTGTGGATTACACTTTTTGGACTTCCTTATCAACTCATCAATAAGGAGGTTTTGAAGAATATCGACAATACTCTAGGGAAGTTCCTCTAGGAGGGAGCAACTACTGAAGAGAGAAGGCATGTTATATACAATTGAATATGTGTTGCCATGTATATTTCAAAACCATTACCACAGTCCATTAGGATTAAATAGGAATCAAGAGAATGAGATCAAAAATAGGATTATGAAAATATTACATTTTGGTATCATAAATGTTATGACATTAGACCAATGACAAGATATTACCAAGAGAAAATGATGAAGAAAGAGATGAAAATATTTGCACATGAGATAAAATTCAATATAAAATAAGGATATTGTATCATAGTAGAAGGTTAGGTCAAATCAACGATTTGCCACTCCTAAAAAAGTGGTAAAAAAACCATATACATCATCAAATGACAATAGCCATTACAATTTACTTGAATCAACCATCAAAAGAAAACAATGACACAATGGATGAGGAAGTACAATGCATAAGACCAAATTCAAGAATTAAAGGTGCAAAGGAATATGGGGAGGCAAATTTTAAAGTGAATGAGATGAAGAAGGTCAAGGTTAATCATGATCATCTTATCTTCCCTCAAGTAGAATAAAATCTTCTCTTTGCAATAAAAAATAAATTTGTACATAGTGTTTCGTTGCACTTTAGGGTTTTAAAAGTAACATAATAAAGAAATACATATGGAGGATATCCATGCAAATTTAGGAATTTCAAGGAAACATAAAGAATAAAGGTGTCCATGAGGCTATTCCTTGCATTTCAGATTCTTTAGGGAAGGATAACTCTTTGGAAGATAAGTCTCATTGTGAAATATATGGGAAAATAAAAGAAATTGATAAATAAGAAAGTGTTGGTGGAAATGAAAAAAGAGAGGAAGGTCATCAAAGCATGAAGAAAGAGAAAAATAAACTCAAAGGGATGTCAATTTGGTAAGCCAAATAAACACATCATACATGTTAACAAGAAGTGGAGCTAAGCCCACTAATAAAAATAAAATATGGATAAAAATGGTATCATGGAATGTTAGATCTATGAATAAGACCTCTAAAAAAGAGTTATTAAATAATTAATAGGTTGTTATAGTTGATAGTTTATTTTAATACAAGAAATAAAATTAAGTAGTGAGGAATTTAAGGATGCTTTTAAAAAGATTTGGAAGATGGAGGGTTGTTTGGAAATTTCTTCTATAGGAGCTTTTGGTGGTATTGCAACAATAGAAGACAAACATAAATGGGATGGACGATTGTTAGAAGCAAAAAGTAATTAGGTTTCTAGACTATTTTGTGAAAAAAGAGAAAAATATCAAAGTTGGGGTTATAAATGTATATGCTCCAACTATAGTTACTCTTCATGAAAGATGTTGGAAGGACCTTAGCATATTTTTGTTAAAGAAGATGATTCTTAATTATGATCTATGGATTCTTGGGGGTGACTTCAACACAATTTTATCTCCTTTAGAAAAGAAGGGTAGTACTCCTGGATGGTCTAAATCAATGTAAAATTTTGCTTCATTTGTCAATTCAAATGGCCATTGGTATGTTATTCCTTCGTGTTTTTAATATATAAGGGATAATGAATGCATTGAGTAAACTCATATAGCAAAAATATTGGATATAATCTTGTTATTCATCACATGGTTGTGCATAGAGTATACAATCTCTTTAGATATTTTAGTGAGAGTAGAATATTATCATAAACACATTTTTTGATTTGTGGTTTACTCATGGTCATTCAAAGCCATTTCACTTCTAGTCTATGTGGTTCCAAGATCCTAATTTCTTCCATATGGTTATGTTATGATGAAATGATGTGTATTTTGAAGGATTATATATGTATATATTTATTCAAAATATTGAATATCTAAAAGAGAAAATGGAGATTTGGAACACCAAATATTTTGGTAACATTTATAAATAAAAGAAGAAAATTGAATCCAAGCTCAAAAATTTTCAAGAGATAGTAGAAATCAATGGAATGGACCAGGATTCTTGTGTGCAATAAAAACAATTACTTTTTTATTATCATAATGCATTGAAAAAAGGATGGGGCTGCCACCATCACAGGTCATGAAGATAAAATTTATGGTGCCCAGGAGTACAATTGTAGGCCCAATAGTGGCAATGTGGTGTAGGCATTGCTCGTATTGGTCGTCTATGGCTATAGAGGTTATGAGGTGGAGCAAAAGATAGTAATTGTTCCTGTGATGAAATTGGAATTTGGGAGGGAGATGGGATTGATATCAAGGTTAACTGGGATCGAGAGGTCATGGGTTCGTGCCATGACCACTACGATACCTCTAGCACCAATTAATGCTACTGTATTGTTGTGTTCATGGATGGAGATGTTCAAGAAACAACCATGGTAACACTCATCCACCTTAAAACCCTATACCCAACTCTCCTATTATATCAAATTCTTTTTCCTATTGAATATTTAGAGTAATTTGGTTTTTACTTTTGTTTTTATTTTAGAGAATGACCTATTTGGCCCTTTGCAAAAGAAATAGAAAATGAGATCAATATGGCAAAGGAAGTGAGCTCATATTATGGATAAATCATTAAAAGTTGTTTCTCTTTTTCTCAATTATTTGTAGGTGAAGTTCTCACATAAGATGTTGAATAGGATGGGTTGAGCATCAACGTTGAAGATGACATCAAGGAGTTATAGGAGGATGGTTTTTTATAGGGAATATTTATGATCCATATAAATTGTGAAAGAAACTAACAATCTAAATCCGATAAAGTAGACTATGATAGCACAAATTTTTGAAAATATTACTCTACTTAGATGTAGTGTGTAGATAGTAGAGGTGGAGTTTTTGTATTATGAAGGCTATTGCAAGAAATTGTCAAGAAGAAGGATGTTGAATTTTGGAATATTTGTATTTACAAATAAAATTGAAGAAGATCTAAAAAATGAAAATCAAGAATTCAAAATTTTTATGAAAAATATGTAGTATCTAGCTATAGCAACTCAATTGAGATGAGAATTGAATCTATTTGTAAACTCTCGAGCTCTAAGGGAGATATTTATAGTTTATCAAAGGTGGGGGCCCGAGTAAAACCCATTTTCTCCAACAATAAAAAAAATGCATTGAAAAAAGTAGTCATATAGGTTCCAAAAATTTAGGGAGAAATATCCCAAGAAAGGACATAGAAATACAAAAAAAATTCATGCTACAATAAAAACAAATTTTTCTTTTTGTCACATCAAAAATATTTTAACTCGAGAAGAAATATTGAAGAAGAATAAGATATCGGGAAGGAAGCAATTAGTTATTTTAAAAACAATGTGTTAGATACTCGACAAGAGGAGGCACAAGGTAATTTTTTGGATATTCCATCATTTATCACATAGGGACAAAATGAAAGCTTCACAAAGAAGATATCTATGGAGTTATATGAACCAGTTTTCTCGTACCATCCTAACAAAGCACCCAGTCCCAATGAATTTTCTACAATTTTCTTTTAAATTTTTTAGGATTTATTAAAAAGTGATATATTGGTTGTGATTGAAGAGGCCCAAAAAAGTAAAGTTACGATAAATGAGATCAATGCCACTTTTATTACATTGGTTCCCAAGAAATATGAGACAAAATATTTTGATATTTTTTGTCCAATAAGTCTTTGTAATATAATTTGATCATTTCAAAAATTATGGAAACAAGTTTAAACATTATAGATTGTGTTGTCTCAGAGGAACAATTCATAACAAACAAATTCTTGATGTTGTAATCATTGCATAAGAGGTCATACATTCTCTTTAAAAATAGGTATACTTATGAAATTAAATATGAATAAAGCATTTGATAGAGTTTTCTACATGATATTATCAACAATATTGGATCAAGGTTGGTGTGAAATGATTAAATGAAAGGAAAAATTAAAGGCATTTAGGTTGCAAAAAATAATCCCTTTAAATCACATCTCCAATTTTTTGATGATACTTTTCTTTTGGGCTATCCCTTAGTCAATGAGGTCATGGAGTTTAAATCAGTATTATCATTTTATGAGAAAGCTATTGGAAAATTGGTTAATACTACAAAATCTTAAAAAAAAATCATTAACACTACCCTAGATTTACAAGGAATTATTGTGGATATTTTAAGGTTTAAAAATTGAAGATTTTTCATCAACCGACTTAGGTGTTCATGTTTCATAATGGATATAAAAAGGAGCTTTAGGTCTCTTGTTTGTATTGAATGGAAACTTTTTAAGCAACTTGGAAAGGTAAGTTCTTAACCATGGCATGAAGGTTGCGACTTATAAAGACTACATTGCAATCCACCCTATTTATATGATGCCATTTCAAGATTACCAATAGTTATAGCATAAAAAATTATTAAAATTCAAAGAGACTTTATTTGGAAAGGATGTGAAGAAAATTTTAGGTTTCCTCTTTGTAATTGGGATAAGGTTTGAAAAGGAAAGAATATTGGGCATAGGCTTGCAAAATTACAGATTTATAAGTTTGGCCTTAGGGAAAAACTTGGGTGGAGATTATTCAAACCTCAAGGAAAGTGTTGGAAAAAAATGTTACTTCAAAAATATATAGTTCTACATTGCAATCCACCCCTATTTATATGATGTAATTTCAATATTGACACTAGGTTTAACATAAAAAATTATTAAAATTCAAAGAGACTTTCTTTGGAAAGGATGTGAAGAAAATTTTAGGTTTCCTCTTTGTAAGTGGGATAAGGTTTACAAAGGAAAGAATATTGGGAGTGGGCTTGTAAAATTGTAGAGTTATGAGTTTGGCCTTAGGGGAAAAACTTGGGTGGGGATTATTCAAACCTCAAGGAAAGCGTTGGGAAAAAATGTTACATCAAAATATATAGTTTTTGTTGATGCAATGAAATTATTTAGGAAGTCAAATGGCATTAGCTCAATTGGTTATATTCCTTAACTTTCAAGGAGGAGACCCAAGTTCAAATCTTGCCAAGTAATGCATGCATAGTTTTCAAGCTATTGTAGTATTATTATGTGGTCATGATGTAAAGCGGGTGGGATCCATTTCAATCCAATATAACTAATTTAAAAAATAAATTACTTAGGAAAGGAACCCTACCCAAAGCATTGCCAACATGGAACTTTATATCAGACAATTTGCAATTGATTAAGAAACATATTAGATGGTCAGTTAATGAGGGAATTATGAAAATTTGTGGTTTGATGCTTAGTTGAAACATTATCCTCTTATCTCTTATTAAATATGGTAACCATTGGCTTAGGCATTCCTAGCTTGTAATGGTCCAAAGGTCAAACATTATATTAATATGAGCAACAAGTCTAGAACATGGATTTCTATTGGTAACCTGGTTGAAGGAGAAGAACTCAAAAAAATAAGATATGAGCTTCAAAAGATGCTTCAAGAGCTTTATTTTCTTATTTTTACATGAAAATACAAGTTGGTTTAGAATCTATAAAAAGGTAGTGGATACTCAATCAAATTGGGATATAAGGATTTAGAGCAATTAGAATTTCTTACTCCCAATGATTTCCCCTAGAAGAATAATTGGTCATAAGAGGCCCTCCCCAAGGCCTCAACATTCCTTTGGTTAGCAATCCAAATCAAGATTCATTTGGGAGAGTGTACATAGAAAATGATATTGTGGATCTTTTAGGTGTGCCTTGTTTGAGAAGGATCCATATACATCAAACCATTTACTTCATCATTGTCCATTTTATTACATCATTTGTTTTTTTTAATATGAAAAAAAATGGGGTAGATCCATTGACATTGAAAGAATTGATGAATTTTTTTATTAATTATTTCAAACATTATTATGTGGAGGATTGGTCATATCATTATTTGTTAGAATATATGGCTTGAAAGGAATAATAAAATTTTAAAAATAAATATAAACATGCCCACGTTTGGAACCATGTTATTGCCTCTCTTGTAGAATGTTTATAAATATGGTGCTCCTCATGGGAATTCTCAAGTACAGAGAAAGAGGTGCTAGCCACTTGGTTATAGGATTTGAATATACATAGAAGAGTCATTTGCGACAATGGAATTAAAACAAAGGATATGCTTCGATATATAGTAAAATAGAAATATCTAGAAATTGGGTTTATCAAAATTAATTTTGATGATGCTTCTAAAAGAAATATGGTAAAAGCCAATGGAGGTGGTATTTTTAGAAAAATGAAGGCATACTTTTTTTTATTATTTAGAATCATATGGAACTTCAACTAACAACTATGTAGAACCTGGGAAAATATAATCATACCCATGTTTGGAACCATACTATTGCCTCTCTTGTAGAATATTTATAAATATGGTGCTCTTCATGGGAAGCTCCAAGTGTGAAAAAAGAGGTGCTAGCCACTTGGTTATAGGATTTAAATATACATGGAAGAGTAATTTAGGACAATGGCATTAAAACAAAGTATATACTTTGATATATGGTATAATAAAAATATCTAGAAATTGGGTTTATCAAAACTAGTTTTGATGGTGCTTCTAAAGAAAATCCAGCAAAAGCCAATGGAGGTGGTATTTTTAGAAAAATGAAGGTAAAATTCTCCTCATTTATTGAGAATCATATGGAACTTCAACTAACAACTATGTAGAGGCTAGGAAACTTCTTGTGGTGATTGACATTGCAATTGAAAACATGATGGAAATATAATTCAATTAAGGGGTATTTACAAAATATCATTAATGCTATCAATAAAAATGTATAGAGGGATTGAATAGAAAATAATATTATTGTTGATGTTCATCATCTATTTTTTGGGGCAATCTCTTAGAAACGTAAGCATATCTATAGGGATATATGAGACATTTTTTGCAGGACTGCCCAAACTGCCGAACTCATTTCGGCCATATCTCGCTCATCCAGACTCAGATTGAACTAAAGTTTTGAGAGTAGATGCCTGAAAAACCCTAGAATGTCTCCACCAATTTTCATATCATTTAGAGAAACATAGATCCTAGCGCATCCCTATGTGTGAATGACATATTTGGTAAGTGACTATGCGAGGGTTTCATCTGGGTTGAGTGCAAGCAGCTTCAGAGGTTGGTTTTTAGGGCCTTTGGGCCCTAGCGACCAATATTTTTGTGGTTTATGCTCAATATTTTAGCAGGAAATGTTGTAGGGGATACAAGATGGGTTAGAAATTCCTCTTTCAACAGATCATACTGTGAACTTGAGTGACAATGACTTCCAATTTGCTACACAAAAGAAAAGTGAAAACCATACCTTTCCACGATGTCTAGGGCAAGGATTAAAGAGATCACGAAACAAGTTTCAAGCAGTTGATCAAAAAATGGCTCATATCTCAAGTGAATCTGGTGCTAAGGTGCACCCACAAAATAATTCTACTGTGAAAACCCTTATCAAGGGTAAGAATTTTGAAGACTCGGTCCCAAAAATGAATTTTAGGGATGCCCTTCGTGGTGGACAACCTCAACCCAATGCTAATATCAATATTAGGGCTTCCCATAAACCTCTAAGAATGCCTAAGATTGATCCCAGGAAAACGGAGTCAAGATGTCTTAAAGCAACTGATGGAACTCCTATTGTTAAGCTTGATATGGGTAACATTCAGACTAGCATTGAAGATTTGGGAAAAAGAGGACTAATTTGTCGGTTAGTGGGTTTTCATCCGAGTCTATCTACTTTCAAAGTCTGGGTTGTAAAAAACTGGAAAACTAAAGGTGAGTTACAAATCTCTATTTATCCAAATGGTTATTTTCTTGTTTTATTTGCTAATAATGAAGATAGAGAGAAAACTTTTCAAGGGGGTCCTTGGTTTTTCGGAAGGGCAGGGCTTTTCATGAAGCCCTGGCATACTAAATTTAAAGCCGAAGAAGAGATGCCTTCTATAGCTCCCGTGTGGGTTAGACTCTTTGGCCTCCCTATTGAATTTTGGAATCCTACTATTTTTTCTTCAATTGGAAACTCTTTAGGAACTTTTATGATGACTGCTGATTGTACTCAAAATTTTGAACATATTATTTATGCTTGGATTTGTGTTTTAATGTATTTTGACAAACCCTTACCTAAAAAGATCACATTACAATTTGGGGAAGACACTTGGGAGCAAGTAGTGGACTATGAGAACATTTCTTTTCGTTGTAGAATTTACCATGAATATGGTCATTTGGCCAGTGCTTGCCCAAATAAAATTCCTGATCAAAAGAAAGAAGATATAAACTCAACAAGTTTCCAAATACCTAAGAAGAAGAACACTAAAAAAAACCAGTTATGAAAGATCGATCAAAGTCATCTGCTAATATGTTTGAAATCCTTTCCACAAATGATGTCCCAAGTGAGGAATAGGAAATAATGGAAACTGAAACCTTAGAAACACAATTTAAATATGAAGGGAAGAACTCGAGAGACAAACCAACAAATCAAAGGTTTTCAATAGAAAAAAAGGAGAAAATTTACACAAGAAAAACAATATTTCAAATGTCAAAACTTCAAATAATGTAGGTCCCAATATAGACTCTGTTGAACCATCTAGTAAAATTTTGGCTGTGTATGAGCGTTCTTCAAGGTTAGAAGCCATCTCAGATTCCATTGGAATAAGTCAAGAAACAGGGAAAAAAAATTGAAGATGGATTCTAATCAAAAAGTAGGTCGTAAGACCAATCAATATCATATGGTAAAAGAAGGTGAAAAGCTTATAGAGGAAGGTAAGATTAATGCCCTTCCCAACTTTTTTAGCCCTGGTATTGATGAAGATCATCACTTGGAATATTAGAGGACTCAAAGGGAGTCTTTCAAAACAAAATGAAATTAGAAGAATGATTCGAGTAAATCATCCACATCTTTTTTCCCTTCAAGAAACAAAGATGTCATTGGAGGATATGGACTTAATTGCCAGTAAAATTTGGTCAGCTAGAAAAGTGGTTTCCCTCAGTTCCCAAGGGACTTCGGGTGGCATTGCTTGTATTTGGGATCCAAAAGAGGTAGTTATTCACCATATGGATGGCAGTTGGGGTTTGTTGGCTGTAGCTATTCAAAGTAGACATTCCAACCAGATTATGCTTTGTATTACTGTTTATGCTCCAATTTCTTTGGAGGAAAAAAGAAGACAGTGGAAGGATATTACTCATATTATCTCTCATTTTCCTAAAGCTTGGATCTTGATCGAAGGATATTTCAATACCATCCTCTCTCTGGATGAGAAAATGGGAGGAATAGAAATTTGGACAAAAGCATTGACCTCATGAGCGAATATATTGCAAACCTCCATCTTGTGGATATCCAACCAGATAATGGCCTTATGACTTGGTCTAACAGAAGGCAAGGCGTAGCTTGTATAATGGAGAGATTGGATAGGTTTTTGCTCTCTGAAAATTTCTTAATCCATGGTCACATTCCTTAAGTGAAGACTCTTAATAATGCTGGTTCGGATCATTGGCCAGTCATGGTGGAAGTGTGGAAAACCAATGTGATTTTCTCTCCTTTTCATTTTCAATTAATGTGGCTTAGAGACATTTCCTTTAGACCTCATGTGCAACAATGGTGGAAGGAAGGTAAAACTAGACATGGGACTAAGATGTTCTGTTTTGCCAAAAGAATGCAATACATTAAATCCAAAATCAAGACTTGGAACTAGAAAGAGTTTTGGGATGTTCATAAAAAAAACATGAAGTTATTGCTCATATTGAAAATTTGAATAAGAAAATCCGTTTAGATGGCCTCATAGAGAAGAGAAGTGCAGATGAAATTAAACTCACAACTCAGTTAGAGGAATGGGAAAAAAGAGAAAAAATATTATGGAAGCAAAAATCTAGAATTCAATGGCTCAAAGAAGGAGATCTAAACACAAATTTCTTCCAAAAATATCTTCTAGCTCGAAGATCTCACAACTTTATTTCTTCCTTAAAATCAGATTCTGGAGATGTTGTTTATACTTTGGATGGCATGAAATATATTGTTGTTGATTAATTTTCTAATCTTTTTGCTACTACTCCCCTTGAATCAGCTTCACAATATAATGTTCTTCAAGCAATCCCTTCTCTTATCACTTTTGAGGAGAACTCTATTTTTACTGCTCCTATTACTATCAATGAGCTTCAACAAGTAGTTTTTAAAATGCAAAAAGGAAAACCCTAGGTCCTGATGGTTTTCCTATTGAGGTCTACCAATAGTTCTGGGATATCCTTCATGTTGATTTATTAGAGGTGGTGGAAGAAGCCAGGAAAGCCAAAGAAATTTTGAAGGTTATTAATAAAACTTATATTACTCTTGTTCCAAAAGCTCAAGAGGTTGATCATATCTCAGCTTTTAGACCTATTGCTTTATGTAATGTTCTTCTCAAAATCATTACTAAAATCATGGCAGAAAGGTTGAAACCTCTTTTGCATAATATTATTTCCCTAGAGCAAGGGGGTTATGTGGAAGGTCGTCAAATAGTAGATGAGATAGTTCTTGCTCAGGAAGCCATCCATTCCATGGATATGCAAAATTCTCCTTCCATGTTCATTCGGTTAGACTTATCCAAAGCTTATGACAGAGTGGATTGGCACTTCCTTATCAAAGTTTTTAGGCAATTTGGTTTCTCTAACGATTGGATGGATTAGATTATGGGATGTATCTCTTCAGTTTCCTACTTAGTTCTTATCAATGGTAGACCTTTTCAGTCTTTTCCAGCTTCCAGAGGTATTAGGCAAGGTGACCCGCTATCCCCTTATTTATTCATCATTCTTGTTGAATGCTTGGGTAGGACTATAACCAAAAAGAGGGAAAAAAAACCCTTGAGGGAGTTACCATTGCTCATGGAGCTAGACCTATATCTCATATTCAATTTGTGGATGACTCTACTCTTTTAGGTAAAGCTACAGTTAAGGAAGCTTCAAATATTAAGAAAATATTTAGCTATTTTTCTAAGGCTTGAAGAACACAAGCTTATACTGAGAGGGGGGGTGAACAATATAAGACCTCTTTTTACTTTTTCCTTTATACTTCAAAATAGTAAAGCAATATACCCAAAGCAATATCAAAACAAAGCACAATATCATCCACAAAGTGACACCAATTTTAACGTGGTTCACCCAGAATGCTTGGGCTACGTCCACAAAACTTTTCTCTAAAAGTTATCTCAAAGTTCTTTGGGAAACCTTCCCAATTACAATGTTTATGAGCCTCGGCCCAAAGGAGATACCTTCCCCCAATCTGAATTTATGAGCCTCTCGCTCAAAGGAGATACCTTCCCCTCTATCTAAATTTATGAGCCTCTCGCTCAAAGGAGATACCTTCCCTCTCGCTCTGGAAATGATCCCTCGAAGATCAACCGCCTCTACCTCTTGCCAGCACGTGGAACTCCTTTCCACAAAAGACCTCCTATCCTCAATGCTTAGCCTAAGAGACCTCTGCCTTCTATGATCACGTCCACAGTAGCTCAAAGAACTCGTACCAAACACAGTCAGTCGGTCTAGTACAAGTCTTCCTCTCGTCTGTCGGATCTGTCCAACTCTTGAACAAATCAATCCTCTCCACACAAGCCTTCTCAAAGACTTGCCAAATCTGTCCTCGGGTTCTTCTCAAAGAACCAATGCACCTCTGTCATCAAGTTCTCTGATATAACTCTCAAACTCAGCTCACAAGTCCTCTCGCTAGGACCTGTCCAAATCTGCTCACAAGTCCCCACCGAAACCTGTCCAAAACCTGCTCACAAGTCCCCACCAGAACCTGTCCAAAACCTTCTCACAAGTCCCCACCGAAACCTGTCCAAAACCTCGGCAAGCTCACCAAGAAAAACTTGCTTAGCATGAACCCACAAAGAGAATTGTTAGAGACCCAATGTGATTCATCAACCTCATAGAAGCATAAAGAGAATTGTTAGAGACTCAATATGTTCTATACTTAACTCCCAGTATCAATCTCAACTCAATCTCAATCTCAACAGAATAAGATAGATGTAGTATGCTTTTCTCAAGAACATGAAACACAACCCAACAATTGCCAACCATGCAATATCTCATATAACAATGATACTCATGTTCTTTCCACAACCAATTAGGGTTTTAACAACAATGCTCATCAAACAAGGTTTAGTCAACCAACACCATTCAACTCAACATCAACCTTGAAGCATTCAACCAATCATCACAAGAAAAGGAAACAAGTAGAAATCCTTTTCCCTCCACACTTATTTTCAGAAAACCATCAATCAATAACAACCATGGAAGAATGTGCCCATACCTTTACTTTGATGAAGAAGGAGAACTCAAAAACTATCACAACATTAACTCTCAATTTACCACCAATTAGAGTTAGCAACTATACAATAATACACAATAATAAAGATCCAAAATAACACCTTATTACTCCAACTTAATATTAACCACCAAAATTATAATATACATACAAAGTAAAATCTCTTTACACCTTATTACTCCACATAAGCATCAAGCATTAATAATAACAATGTCAAAACAAAGATTACAACTTAACCTTATACCTCCATCAATAATTCTTGATCAAATCAACTCAAATATCCCAAGTCAACAATAAAAAGATTTACCTTGGCAATACTTAGTTCTCCAACCTTAGGAGAAATGAGGAGCCACCACTATAAGCGCTAAAGCGCATTCTCCTCTACTTACGTAGCCCAATCACAGCCGCTCTCCTTCGTGCATCGCAACAAAAGGAAAAATGCACTCGACGTGATTCGAAACCTCGTATCTCTGCCTAGCGAGCGCCTTTACTCAAACTCCATCGTCGTTGGAGCACAAGTGCCCGACAAAGAAATATTAAACTATCCTTTGTTTTATCTTCACTTGATCGTAGGATATGGAAAACGTATTCGTTTTCCTAGCACTGTCCAAAACATAAGTCACTGAATGCTTGCATTAATCATCTCACAAAGAAGTCCTGAAAAACACAGTTCAGGTGCAATTGCCAATCCACTAACGTCAAGCAAAAAAGTAAGGATGCAGCCCAAGCTCAAATCCGAGTATGCCAAGCATGGTTTCCAAGACACAGATCAAGCACGATTTCAAAGACGTCAATTGGAGATTCGAAGACACAGAGCAAGCACAAATCGAAGACACCAAGCGCTATTCGAATGATACAAAGCAAACGCAAATCGAAGACTCCAAATAATCGGTGGTGCACTTACTTTAGAAAATCATCCCCACTTATATAGCCATTTCTCCTTAACTGTTTGACGTCGGCGCTCCTCCAACGATGGCAACACGTCGGCGAAAGAAAACTTTATCTGCGTCGCTTAAGGGTTAAAAGACCCTTTAATAATAATTAAAATAATAATAATAATTATTTTATTAATAATAAATTAAACTTAGACCTTTGTCAAAGGTTTGAGTTAATTTAATTATTAATAATAAACATGGACCTTCAAGGTTTTTCAAGAAGCAAAAACCTTTGCATTAAGTTAAGCTTGGTTTTAATAAAAACCCTTAATGAGTCCAAATGGTTTTAAGAAAAACCTTTAACCTTGTCACCATGGTTTTAATAAAAACCCTTTAACAATATGAAGCTTTCTCAAGATATTTTTGACATCACACTCTTTTTGATATCAACACAAAAATGCCTTTTGACATCAATGACAACTTATACACTTGAGCAAAAGCAATGTACCCAAAGTACCCAAAATTGCCAACAATCTCCCCCTTTGTCATTGATGGCAAACCTTTATTGAAAACACTTCTCAAGAGCCAAAACTGAAACCAACTGTGCTAACAACTCGACCAACTGTGCCCACAACCGAGAATCTTCCTTTGAAGTTTTGCTCCCCCCGACTTGAAGCTTTCCTCTTCACTTTGAAGCTCTCCCCCTTACTCATATCTCTCCCCCTTTGTCATCAATGGCAAAGGGTCACCTTTGGGGCTCGGGACTAAGAATGAGCCTCTTAGCTTAGTCCCTCCCCCACCTCCTGATGAGGTGATTAATTCTGGGGTGGGAGTAAAACTCCCATTAGGCACTGATCATCATCAGCGTCTATAACTTCCTTGTCGGGCCTTCTCTTGAACTCTTTGTCCATATTCCTGTTCCTGCCATGCCTTGATCCTTGGCTTCATACCATTGTTCCTGTTCTTGTACCTTGGAAGTTCAGCTCTACACTGTCTAGCTGTGTGACCTTCATTGTTGCACTTATAACAAGTAACAATGTTATTTCTTTTAGGCATACCTGTTCTTTGAATCCACCTATTCTGACTAAACTGTTCCACCCACAACTTTCGTCAAACCTGTTCCTAATATTTGCCTTGCAATAAACTGCCTTGTGCCCAAACTGTTTACAAGAGTAGCAATACCCTTGAAAGAAATTACCACCTCTAAAACTGTCATTTACCTTCCTTACTTGAGTCATGCAATGTGAAGCCATGTGACCAAACCTGTGACAAGCAAAACATCTGCCATTAAACTTTCCTGTAAATGGCTTTCTAGGTCCTGTAAACTTTCTCCCCTTTTTTTGTTTCCTATTTTCTATTTCTGTGCATCTATCATTCAAGGACTCATGATCTGAAATACTTTCCTCATCAGAACTCTCTTCCTTTTGGAGTCTCTTACTAGACTCTCCAACTTGTTCCTTGTGTGGCTTAACAAAACCAAGGCCTGTTTTATCTGTTGTCTTTCTTTGACCTTTGATGAGTGACTTAACCTTTTTGGAGCTATCTTGAAACCTCGTGAAGCTTATCCTTGTACTCTTTAGTTTCCTCTTTCAAAGAAGCCATTTTCTGTTCTAACTCACTATACTCAAGAACCTTAGACTCTAACTCATCCTTGAGTTCTTGTGTCTTAGCTATAGAGAAGTCAAGACTTTCTATAAGATCATCTCTCTCCATACAACATTCATCTAACTTATCCTTGAGTCTAGCATTCTTCTTTCTTTCCTTTTTCAAAGCACTAAGAGCACTAATAAGTTCACCTTTAAGATCTACTTCACCTTCCTCTATATGTTTGCTTTTTGAATCATCAAAGCCTTTTTCAGATTTCTTATCACTAGAGGTGCTACCCTTTTCAAAAACCATACATGCATCTTCCTTATAGTTTTCTGAAGCATCCTCATACATACTAGAAACCAAATCATTATTTGTGCAATCATCCTCAAGGTGACCAAAGTTTCCACATCTAAGACATTTCATGATAATGAATCTATGTTTCTGGTTCTTCCTCTTTTTTCGATATGAACAACATCTCATTTTCATTATCACTTGAAGAACTTTCACTATCACTACTAGAACACTTACTTGCTTTGTCTAGGTAGAAACTCTTCTTGTGCTTGTGAGAATACCTCTTTCCTTGATTGTTGTGCTCATCTTTGTTTTTCCTGTGATGCTTGTGCTTTTCAGAATCCTTGCTCTTAGAATCCTGTTTATCTTCATCACTTTCATTCTTGGGAATAATACAATCAGTAGCATAATGACCAAACTTTCCACAATTGAAACATCTTATATTTTTCATACTTTTGTGCTTTCTAGAGAACTTGCCTTTCTGTCTGTAATATGCCTCTTCATCACTAGAAGACTCATCACTATCTTGAAGTTGTTTACCTTTGGAATTCTTGGTAGCCTTGAAAGTCGCCTCTTTCTTGACATCAACCTTCACTTGAGTTCTCAACTCAAATGCTGCAAGTATACTATGGAGCTCATCCTTTTTCAACTTATCCAAATCTTTAGCTTCCTCAATAGCAAAAATATTTTCACTAAATCTATTAGGAAGAGATCTTAAAATCTTATCACAAACATCATTTTCAGCAAGCTCAAGACCTAAGTCTTTCATGGAGTTGACAACCTCATCCATACGAAGCATGTAGTCACTAATATTTTCATCATCATTCATCTTGAGTTGTTCAAACATACCTTTGAAGTGTCTCAACTTGGCCTTTCTGACATTTGTATCACCTGTATGAACCACCTGCAACTGTTTCCACATTTCACTAGCTGTCTTGCAGTGAATCACTTTGGTGAGATCTGCTTTCTATAGGCCTTTCAGGATTGCATTCATTGCTTTTGAATTGTTGTGATGGAGGAGCCTTTCTTCTTTAGTAAATGGACCATGTACAGGAATAGTGTACTCATCTTCAATTACTTCCCATACTTCATTACCAAGTGCCATTAGATGAACCTTCATCCTTGCACTCCAAAGACCAAAATCTGACCCATCAAGAATAGGTGCTGCATTGCCACTTGAATAATCCATTGTGTTCTTTACTAGCTTTTCCTTCAAGTTGTTAAACTTTTCGAAGGCACCCGCTCCGATACCAATTGAAGAACACAAGCTTATACCGAGAGGGGGGTGAACAGGATAAGACCTCTTTTTACTTTTTCCTTTATACTTCAAAATAGTAAAGCAATATACCCAAAGCAATATCAAAACAAAGCACAATATCATCCACAAAGTGACACCAATTTTAACGTGGTTCACCCAGAAATCTTGGGCTACGTCCACAAAACTTTTCTCTAAAAGTTATCTCAAAGTTCTTTGGGAAACCTTCCCAATTACAATGTTTATGAGCCTCGGCCCAAAGGAGATACCTTCCCCCAATCTTAATTTATGAGCCTCTCGCTCAAAGGAGATACCTTCCCCTCTATCTAAATTTATGAGCCTCTCGCTCAAAGGAGATACCTTCCCTCTCGCTCTGGAAATGATCCCTCGAAGGATCAACCGCCTCTACCTCTTGCCAGCACGTGGAACTCCTTTCCACCGAAGACCTCCTGTCCTCAATGCTTAGCCTAAGAGACCTCCGCCTTCTATGATCACGTCCACAGCAGCTCAAGCAACCTCGTACCAAACATAGTCAGTCGGTCTAGTACAAGTCTTCCTCTGTCTCGTCGATCTGTCCAACACTTGAACAAATCAATCCTCTGCACACAAGCCTTCTCAAAGACTTGCCAAATCTATCCTCAGGTTCTTCTCAAAGAACCAATGCACCTCTGTCCTCAAGTTCTCTGATAGAACTCTCAAACTCAGCTCACAAGTCCTCTGCTAGGACTTGTCCAAATCTGCTCACAAGTCCCCACCGAAACCTGTCCAAAACCTGCTCACAAGTCCCCACCGGAACTGTCCAAAACGCTCCAAGTCCCCCGAACCTGTCCAAAACCTCAGCAAGCTCACCAAGAAAAACTTGCTTAGCATGAACCCACAAAGAGAATTGTTAGAGACCCAATGTGATTCATCAACCTCATAGAAGCATAAAGAGAATTGTTAGAGACTCAATATGTTCTATACTTAACTCCTAGTATCAATCTCAACTCAATCTCAATCTCAACAGAATAAGATAGATGTAGTATGCTTTTCTCAAGAACATGAAACACAACCCAACAATTGCCAACCATGCAATATCTCATATAACAATGATACTCATGTTCTTTCCACAACCAATTAGGGTTTTAACAACAATGCTCATCAAACAAGGTTTAGTCAACCAACACCATTCAACTCAACATCAACCTTGAAGCATTCAACCAATCATCACAAGAAAAGGAAACAAGTAGAAATCCTTTTCCCTCCACACTTATTTTTAGAAAACCATCAATCAATAACAACCATGGAAGAATGTGCCCATACCTTTACTTTGATGAAGAAGGAGAACTCAAAAACTGTCACAACATTAACTCTCAATTTACCACCAATTAGAGTTAGCAACTATACAATAATACACAATAATAAAGATCCAAAATAACACCTTATTACTCCAACTTAATATTAACCACCAAAATTATAATATACATACAAAGTAAAATCTCTTTACACCTTATTACTCCACATAAGCATCAAGCATTAATAATAACAATGTCAAAACAAAGATTACAACTTAACCTTATACCTCCATCAATAATTCTTGATCAAATCAACTCAAATATCCCAAGTCAACAATAAAAAGATTTACCTTGGCAATACTTAGTTCTCCAACCTTAGGAGAAATGAGGAGCCACCACTATAAGCGCTAAAGCGCATTCTCCTCTACTTACGTAGCCCAATCACAGCCGCTCTCCTTCGTGCATCGCAACAAAAGGAAAAATGCACTCGACGTGATTCGAAACCTGTATCTCTGCCTAGCGAGCGCCTTTACTCAAACTCCATCGTCGTTGGAGCACAAGTGCCCGACAAAGAAATATTAAACTATCCTTTGTTTTATCTTCACTTGATCGTAGGATATGGAAAACGTATTCGTTTTCCTAGCACTGTCCAAAACATAAGTCATTGAATGCTTGCATTAATCATCTCACAAAGACAATCTGGAAAAACACAGTTCGGTGCAATTGCCAATCCACTAACGTCAAGCAAAAAAGTAAGGATGCAGCCCAAGCTCAAATCCGAGTATGCCAAGCATGGTTTCCAAGACACAGATCAAGCACGATTTCAAAGACGTCAATTGGAGATTCGAAGACACAGAGCAAGCACAAATCGAAGACACCAAGCGCTATTCGAATGATACAGAGCAAACGCAAATCGAAGACTCCAAATAATCGGTGGTGCACTTACTTTAGAAAATCATCCCCACTTATATAGCCATTTCTCCTTAACTGTTTGACGTCGGCGCTCCTCCAACGATGGCAACACGTCGGCGAAAGAAAACTTTATCTGCGTCGCTTAAGGGTTAAAAGACCCTTTAATAATAATTAAAATAATAATAATTATTATTTTATTAATAATAAATTAAACTTAGACCTTTGTCAAAGGTTTGAGTTAATTTAATTATTAATAATAAACATGGACCTTCAAGGTTTTTCAAGAAGCAAAAACCTTTGCATTAAGTTAAGCTTGGTTTTAATAAAAACCCTTAATGAGTCCAAATGGTTTTAAGAAAAACCTTTAACCTTGTCACCATGGTTTTAATAAAAACCCTTTAACAATATGAAGCTTTCTCAAGATATTTTTGACATCACACTCTTTTTGATATCAACACAAAAATGCCTTTTGACATCAATGACAACTTATACACTTGAGCAAAAGCAATGTACCCAAAGTACCCAAAATTGCCAACAAGGCTACTAGGCAGTTGATCAATGAAGACAAATCTAAAGTTATTTTCTTTCACTACTCTACTAGACAAGAATCCATGGTCTTGGATAAGCTAAGATATAATAAGACCTCTCTTCTAATCACTTATTTAGGTATTCCCATAAATATTCAAAGGCAGAAAAATAAAGATTGGAATTGGTTGTTGGACAAAGTCAAGAAGAAAATTGGAAAGTGGACCAACAAGTGGCTTTTTCCTGGGGGTAGAATCACCTTGGTAAAATCAGTCCTTCAAGCTATTCCTATTTATGTTTCTTTCATTTTGAATATCCCAAAGGTTGTTCTTCAAGAATTGGATCAAATCAGTCATCATTTCCTTTGGAGTGGTACTAAGGAGAAAAGAAAATGGGCCTTGGTGAAATGGGATAATTTATGTCTTCCTAAGAGTGAAGGGGGGTTAGGATTACGGTCTTCAATTAATAACAACAAAGCTTTAGCTACTAAATTATATTTGAGGATGTTGCATAACCCAATGCTCTTTGGGCCAATAATCTCCGTGCTAAATATGCTGAGAACAAAAGTCTTGAAGACCTTTTTCGCTATCAACTTCCTACCAAAGGTTCTCCCATTTTAGCAGTTCTTAAGACTGGTGAGGATTTGATAAAGAAAAAATTATTTTGGATCATTCATAATGATCAACATGCAAATTTTTGGACAGATTCTTGGGATGGTCACAAGCCTTTGATAACTCAGTTTCCCGATTGGAGGCCTTGGATGGAGGAGCTTCACCGAGCTAATTGGATAAAGGTGGCTAATTACTGTCGATACCATACTGGTAATTCAAAGTTTGGTAGATATTGGATCCCTATTGAGGACTGGCCTATTCAAATCCCAGAAAGGTAAAGACAAGATATCCAAGGCATCCTTCATATGAGATCCCTCTCTTGGTCCCATGAAAAATATTGTTTTCGATGGAACAACACTACTAAGGGTGAGTATTCAGTTGCTCAAGGTTATTTGACCTTATGCCATAATAATCCCAACCATTCTGCTGACATATTTTATCGATTGTGGGCTCAAAAAATTTGGCCTAAGGTGAGGTTCTTTAATTGGCTTTTATTACATCGTAGGGTGCTTACTGGTGAGCAACTTATGAAGCGTGGTTTTCATGGCCATTTTAGATGTGAAATGTGTGAAGAGAATGTAGAAAATATCAACCATATTTTTATTGAGTGTACTTTAGCCTTTGAGTTGTGGAGGAGAATGGCCACTTTACTTGGCTTATAGTGGTCCAATTTTTTTACTTTTGAATAGATTTGGAGGGATTGGCCTAATCAAGAGGGTGTTGATCATTTTATTAGGCAGTTAGTTTGGATGGGTTCTACCATTCTTCTTTGGAATATTTGGAATGAAAGGAACAACCAAATTTTTAATCAAGATAGGAAGGATATTCACTATATTTGGCAAAATACCATAGCCAAATTAGTTGAATCAGTCCATCATCTCCTTAATCACCCCCAAAACTCCCACCAAATATGGGATCAAGAGATGCAAAGATTGAAGATTAAACCTTCTAAGGGCAACCAACTTAAAGGGAATGTGAGTATTAGTAAGATGGATAGGAATAGAAATTGGCAACCTCCTCCTAAGGATTTTGGAAAAGTCAATACCGATGGAGCCTCTAGAGGGAACCCCGGAAAAGCCGAGTGTGGGAGGAATTGGTAGACTTTCGGATGGCTCCCTGGTTTTTACTTTTGCTGAGAATTTGGGTATTCTTTCCAATAACCTTGCTTGAGGGGTATGGTATCCTCAGAGGCCTTCAGGAGGCTACTAAGGTTGGATGGGAAAAGGTGTTAGTTGAGTCCGACTCTCAACTTATGATTAATCTCTTGAAGAATACTTCTAAGAATCATAAGGTGGATTGGAGAATAAAAAGAATTATTGAGAAGATTTAGTTAATCTAGATGGGATTTTTGAAAGTTGATTACAATCATGTGGTCAGAGATCAAAACAAGAGTGCTGATGCTTTAGCTAATTGGGCTTTGGACAAAGGTGATCTTACTTGTTATGGCCACCCTCCTATGTGGTGGGCTTCTCAAATTAGGGAAGCTCTTCTTTCTATCATTTCTTTGGATGGCTCCGAGTTCGAAGGTACCTAGTTTCTTCTTGTTTTTTTTTTTTTGCTTCTCTTTGGTTCATTCAATTTTTTTTAGTTCCCTAGCTCATTCTATTCTTTATTTTGTTTCCTCTGTTGATTCTTGCCTTAATAGTCTTTTGGTCTAGATAGGTCATTGTTTTGTTCATTTTTTATTTCTTTTTTGTTTTTGTTTAGTTTTTTAAGGTGGGTAGGTTTTTTAATTTTGTTTTGTTTTTATGTTCTTTGTGTTGTTTTTTGTTGTTCTTGTGTTTTTGTTGTTTTGTTTTGTTTTTTGTTTTTTTTTAATGTTTTTTGTTATTGTTCTTGTGTTTTTTTCGTTCTTGTTCTTGGGTTTCTATTTGTTTGTGTTATTTCGTGTTTTTATGTGTGAGTGTTTTCTATGTTTTTTCGTTTTTGTTTATTGTCTGTTGTTGGTTGTTTTTTATTTTAATTTTTTAATTTTTTAGATTTTGGTTGTGTTTATTTTTCATGTTTTTTTTGGGTTATGTCTTTGTGGTGTTTTGTTGTTTTTGTCTTGTTTGTGTTTTGTTATGTGGTTCTTGTGTTTTTCTATGTGGTTTGTGTTGTGGTTTCTTTTATCTTATTGTGCGTGTTTGGTTGTGCTTTTGTTTTTGACACACTCAATGAGCATGTTTTTTATTTTATTTTATTATTTTTGTTGTTATTTACTTATTTTTAATTTGGTTTTGTGTGTTTATTTGCTCCTTGAGTATGTCAAAGGTGGTAGGCCAGGTCCGAGTCTTGGGTGTTTTTGGCGGAATGGATACCCTTGCCTCCTTGGGTCTTACCCGAAAGTGGCATCCCTTTTGGGATATTTTCCACAAAAAAAAGAGAAGAAGAAGCATATCTATAGAGAAGGAAATTGGGTAGCAGATAATTTAACCAATCATATTCATCTTGGTGGAATTCAAATTTTAGAAGATAACTATTAAAGTGAGGTTCTAACTCTTAATGATAATGATGTCAAGGACTTGATTGTGAAACATAACACTTAGAGGAAAATGAAGAATATACTTACTAAAAAAAGAAATGAAATATATTTATGATAAAAGGGCATGTTGAATATGGTTTAATTGACCTAACAACAAATGTAATATTTTGGTATTTTAATGGGAGTGGTCCCCAATATAAGCCACATATAACTTAATAAATAAAAAATGCAAGCATTGCAATGATATATGTAAATTTATTTGCTAACAAAAAATTCTTAGTCTAAAATCTTATTTATGTTTTAAAGATTATCAAATTCACTTCACACTACCATGTACCCACATTTTGACCTACCTCAAGTTCTGCTAAATATATCCGAATACATAACCAACTGCTATTCTATTTATTTGATTACTAATGGGTATTTAAAAAACAAATATGAGTTGACGAGATTCCAAGTTTGAATCTTAGATTTTTCAAGCAAAGACACAAAATAAAAATAGCTCCTAAGGTCATGAGCATCATTACTTAGTACTTGTAGCAAGGAAAACATAAAAAAAGGAACTTGTAAACCAACATATCCCAAATTATTGAATGCAAGGGCTTAAATTCATATATGTAGACCATTAAATGACCAAATACTATAGTTTGAATGGACTTGTTTGATTCATATATGACCAAATGCCCTCACGTGAACCAAACCACAACAAAATACAAACCATCCTAATTTTTAATGTGACATCCCACATGGAAATAGATATTTGTGTAGAATCTAATGTGATGATTATCATATTAGATTCACAAAAAGACAAATGCTTATAAGGGTGGAGTCACAAGAATACCATATCACTCATTACAAATTGTTACTTTGAGATATGCATGTACTATTGTTTCTTCATCTATTTTTGGGTTTAGAATAAATTATCTTTAAGGAGCTAGAGCACAAGCTTACACTGCTTAAAAAATAATCTACATGAGCCAACTTAGAGGATCATGGAACACAATCTACCACAAACAAAGGTTCTGGCCACATAGTGCCTCAAATGGGGACATCTTGAGGGGAAAATGGTAAGAAATGTTATACCACCATTCAGCTTAGTAAAATCAGTGAACCCACTAATACTATTTCTCTTGCACAAAATAATGAAGATAAGTACCTAGAAATTTATTCGTAATATTTGTTTGGTCATTTGACTAAGGGTTATGAGAAGAGGACATATTTATTTGAGTACCATTGAGGGTGAACAATTACTTCCAAAAGTTGTTAGTGAAAATAGGGTCAAAATCACTGAAAATGGACTTGGAGATGCCATGAAATTTGAAAACAAAGTCAAGGAATACCTAGGCAACCTTGTTGATAGTGAAGGGATGCTACAAAGCATAAAATAAGCATGCTTTAAAAGGCAATCCACCTTCACAAAAATTAATATTTTTCCCTCTAATTTGGGAAGACCCTAGATGAAATCCATAGAGATTTGATCCCATTAGCAATTAGGAAAAGGTTAAAGGTTGCAACAAGTTAGGAGATTTAATTATTTTTCCCTTGAATTATTGATATAGCTCACATTCAGTAAAATTTATTTTAACGTCTACTTTTAATAATTTAAAATAAAAGGATTGCTTTAGACACTGATAAGTTTTTAATAATCTAGAATGTCCAGACAATGGGGAGGTATGCATTTATTGTAGATTACTAGTCTTGACTATGTAATATGGAGGAAGATAAAGACGATCCTTCTCATGGAGAACCCCATCAACATATGAGAACAAAGGAGGAAAAAATCCAACCTCCATATAAATGATATGAGTAGTCTTAGGATCTAAAATCCATTCCTCTTGAAACTATGAAAGCCATTATGGAAGAGGACTAGATACAACACTAACAACAATAATATCCTCATATTTTATGATAGCATCACCCACCACATTGTCCATTTCCTTATTATACTCAATGGAAAAATCATAACCCAATAGCTTGGTAAACTCTTTATTTTGTATATAACAAGAAAGATGTTCCAAGAATTGTTTGAGGCTATTATGGTTGGTTTCAATAATGAAGCAATGATTTAACAAATAAGGCTTTAATTTCTCTATGGCATGCAAAATTTCTAATACATCCTTCTTATAATTGGATCAACCCAAATTCCTATTAGAGAGTTGCTTGCTTCCAAAGGCCAAAGGGGTATTTTTCTTGCATTAAAACAACTCTAAAACTTATTCTTGAAGCATCACACTCAATGACAAAAGGTTTGCTAAAGTTGAGAGTAGAGAAAACAAGTATGGTGCACATAGATTCATTTAAGACATTAAAGGCTTGGGAGCAACATTTAACCAAATTGTAGACATGGAAAATTGACCCATTGGAATGAGTCAATTCCTCCTTAGATCCTTATCCAGCCACCCAAACTTTCCAAGTGCAAATTTTGGATCCTTTTCCCCTCTCCCTTTGTCTTTTCCCCTAGCCTTACAAAATTTGCACTTGATTATTTTGAGATGTGAATTTGGATTTCTAGATTCGCACCCTATAAAGAAAAGGCACAAATTTAGCATTCTAAGGATTTTATCACTAAAATCCCTCCCCTCATCAACCCGTCTTGTGGTTGGCACTTACTTGTGATGAAATTTCATTTTACTGCCCATTTTCCCTCCAAACCTCTTATAAATAAGGGTTTGGACTCTCTCTTTCCATATAATAATATGCCCCATATAGAAATCCTTGATTCTAAATTGTTGACTTGCTCATTTTCTCATGCTAACAAGTGCCCTTCTGTTGCAAGTCGTTTTGTTGTTTTGTGTTTTGGTGTTAGCTGCCCCTGGGGATCAATTGGAGGAGTCTTGAAATTTGAAGAGATCCACCATATTGTATTTCTTCTTCCACATCTTCATTGCTCCTTGCTTTCTCCATCAGATCATTAGGTTCTATGTTTACATTATTTGCTTTGCAAGTCATTTTTTTGTTGTTTTGCACTATATTTTTCATTGTTTTGGGGCTCGAAAAGGGCATCTAAACCAAATTCATGCCCTACCCATATAGGGCATAAATTTGGTAAGCTAAATTTATTCTCCTTATTTACAGGGCATGAATTTGGTAAATTAGGGCTTGGGGGTAAGCTTTTGCACCCCAAAACCCTGATTTGCACTTTGCATCTTAGCATTATGTCATGTTTATCTTGTGTGCATTTAATTTTATTGTTATACATATGTTTTACTCTATTTGTACATGTGACAAAGGTCAAATATAATTTTGATTTTGAATGGTTAGCTAAAAGGACCAAGGGGGCACATTCAAGCTTAGTCAAATAGCGACCTAAGCAGACCCCAAATGTTGATCAAATTTTCTAGTGTTTACGAAGCTATTTTGTAGGTGTGAAGCTATTTGGATATTCTGGACATAAGTTATAGCTAGGATAAAGAATTATATCAGATATGTACCTTGAGTAAAGCATGTAGGTTTTTTTTTGTTTGCTTTCTATTCAATTATGTTCAAAATTTAGATCATAAGTAAAAGGAAAATATTCAGTTGAATTTATAGGTATTTGAAAGAATAAAAAGCATTTTAGTTTGCATCTTAGGGTTTAGTCTTGTTTGTGCATTTCACTTGTGCCCTTGCTCAAAGAGAGAATTTTATTTCTTGCAACCTAGGGTTAGATATCATTGAATCAAAGAATCATACCAAGATTAATTCTTATCTTCTTGCATCTTATGTGTCTTGCATTGTTCTTTTATTCTCATAGCTTAGTTTAGAAATGCCAAATGATAGGTGTTTGCTTAATTGATGCATCAAACACTTCCACCCCAGACTTGGAGAGAGTCCTAAAACCATTCCTAGTGAGACTCTTTTCTATCCGTGAGTGTAGAGAATATAACAACCACTACGGTCACCTCGGCTCCCAACGAATCAAGTTGAGAATCGTACACAATGCATAATTTTTGCCCTCTACATCTTTGGTGAACCCAACGTGAAAACACGTCTTAGTGGCTAAGATAGGAAGCCTCTTCCTTTGTGTTTTCTTAAAAAATTTAAACAAGACCACTAATTTTGTTTGTTTAGATAAAAAATATTAAAAGCATATTAAGAATCTTCTTGTGTGTGTCTTTCCTTGGTTTTCTCATCTATCCTTTTATTTTTTCTAATGGTTTCATTCCTTAGGATTCATCGAAGGAATTTGGAATCAGATCAAATTTCTCAAGAAGATGATCAGGTTGATAGAGAGAATCCTAACCTTGATGTAGAAGAGCAAGAACATGTTGAAACTGATACTAATTATGATCCCTATGAGGGGCCTGATGGAGGCTTCACATTCATAATAGTTGATCATTTATGGGGTTTCATAAAACACCATAGGGATACTTTGATTAGAGTTATGGATTAGGAATCTTGACTCAAAAGAAGTGAGGTGCCTCCTCCTCCTATCGTCTCTCCTAGGAATGCTCATAACAATCCCTTGTTTGAATATTTACATCATAGTAATCCTTTACATAAACCAATATATGCTACTATTATAACCACAAACATTGGAAGAGTTACACAAGTTCCCAAACTAGTAGTGCATCTCCTGATTGTGTTCAATTTTCTCCTCATTCAGCTAATCTCAACATTAATTCTTTTGTTCCACCAACTGTTAGTTATCCTCCATATCAAGATACCACATATCATAACCCATACCATAACAGTTTAAATACCTCCAACATTGGCCAAGTTCCCTTTCAACAACCTACTTATACCCCTCCCTTAGGGAACCTAAGGACAGTGCACAACAATAATTCTAAAATACAAAGTTTAACAAATGTGGTGAAATAATTGGTTTCAAGAGTGGACATGATTTAACCACCTAGTTTCACCTACAACTACATAGAAATGTGCAATCAGCCCTTAGACCCTATAATTACCTCTAGGCCCTATCCTAAGCATTTTCTAATATTGGTTTTGCCTATCTATAAGGGAAAGAAAGATCCAATTGAGCATTTAATAATGTTTAGGACATGTCATGATATTATATATGATGACATGTTGTTACTAAAGATGTTCCCTAAGAGCCTTGGTGGTATGGCATTAGAGTGGTATTATCAGCTGCCTAATAATTCTTTGAGGAACTTCGAAGAGAGCTGAAATGTTTGTTCAACAATTCGTTGCTTATGTTGAAAAGAATGTGACTATGAAAGATGTCTATATGTTAAAACAAAGTAAATATGAAAGTTTTTCAGAATTTTTATCTCATTGGAGGAGTCTAGTTGGACGTTTGAGATATACCTTACCTCCTCAAGATATGCTTGAGATATTTATTGAAAATTTACAAGAATAAATATCTTATGAATTGGAAACTACAACTATCACATCTTTTGACCAAGCAATAGATCTAGCAAGAAGGGTAGATCAATTCCTTATTAGAAGAGGTCAACTTAATATAAAAGAGGATAGGACCACTAAAATGTAGTATAAGAACAAGCATGTAATTGGTGATGGGGTAATAGATAGTAGGTCTGTTAATAGTGTGGTTAACACCCTATAAAATATGGTGCTTTTCTAGCCTAAAAAAAATCTACTAAGAAATTTTACAAGACTCAACATACCTATGAATGTGGTCCTACAATAACTTTTGAAAGCTAATATGATTGAGTTACCACCCATAAGGCAACCTGATACCATGACTGATTGGTATAATCCTGGTCAGCATTGTGAGTATCATAGAGTGGAGGGGCATATGATAAATTCATGTAAGAGGTTGAAACATGTGGTTCAAGACCTAATTAATGAAGGATGCCTTGTTATAAAAGGTTCTCGACCCAATCCTCAAACAAACAATAAATCTCCTACTCAACAAACATCCACAACTAATCAAGACATGGGAATCTTCCAATATCCCCTCCCTAAGCATGGTCAATAGACATCTAATCAAGTGTCATATAGAAATGTGCCACCTCCCTATGATAATATGGTTGGTATGATAGCAATAACTACAAGGAAACAAGCACATAATTACCTGACTCACTATTTTTAGTAGGATATGAGTTCTTCATATAATCCACCTTCAAAACCTACCTTAATTTTGAATAATACCCAAAAAAGGAGTATGAGAATAGAAAATCCACCTTTAGTGTTGAAGCCACAACCTAAAGTATCCTTTTACATTCAACAACAATTAGCTAGTACCTAGGCCAAGGTCTCTCTCTTAGAAATTTTGTAAACTTCTCCTATTCATAGGGAAGCTTTGTTGAAACTTCTAAGATAATAATTTGTTCCTCAAGATATTTCCTCTAGTGATATGGCCATTGTTGTAAGTTCTATTGGGATACATCATATCACATTCTTGAATGATGATATGCCTTCCTCAGACTTACAAGGGGCTTCTTCCCTTTACATCACTGCATTTATTGGGGAAACATTTATCAAGAAAATTCTAATTTATAATGGTTCTTATCTTAATTTATGCACTTATCTCTTCCAAATTTTTAGACTAAAAGAGGAAGACTTAACTAAATATGATATCATCATCAAAGCTTTCAACAACGAGTCCCAAGAAGCTTGCGATATTGTATTTCTCCCCCTTAGGGTTGTACCTAAGATCTTAGATACCTTGTTCTGTGTGGTATCATGTCATGCATCTTTTAATATCCTTCTTGGGCGTCTATGGATTCATGCGATGAAGGTTGTACCTTCTATTTTTCATCAATGTTTGAATTTTAAATTTAAGAATCAACTTGTCACCATTCTGAGTAACTCTCACCCATTTGAATATTGTTCAATGGTTGAGTAGGCTCAATCAAATCTCAATTTGTGTCCTTCAGTTTCCTCATCTCACATAACCAAGCAACTAAAAATTTAAAAGTGAGTAAGGAACCTCTCATCAATGTTTCATAACAAGATCAAGTTAATACATTTACTCAAGATACTTCTTTGGATCTTGCCAAGCTACCACCTTCACCAAGGAGTTGTCAAAAATATGAGCAAGTTTTATTGTCATTGATGTCAAGAGGTTGATGTCCAAGTTTCGTCATCATTAATGTCATCAGGTGGTTTTTCCACAAGGCAAGGAAGAGGTTCAAAGGAATAGGATATAATATTTATTTTAAATATTATATGCCTAAAAAGGCCTAAACAGATTAAAGACCCAAGGAAGGAGAAGCAGTTTAAAAGGAAATCCCAAGGATGGATAAGCAGGTTAAAAGGAAATAATAATATTATAATATTATAATATTTCGGGTTACAGGTTGAGTTGAAGAAAAAACAAGGGCCAAGGAGTTATCAAATTATAAATCCTCAAAAACCCATTTGGCAGATTTTGAAGACTATGGTTTAATTTATTTAAATTTAAATATTTTAACCATAGGTTAAAATTTAAATTTAAATAATTAATTAAGGCACCAAAAGTTCAAATATTAAATTTGAATTAAATTTGAAATTCCTAATTTCGCCGACATGTTGGACAACATGGCATATGGTATAAAAGGGGGCAAAGTTGTTTATTAAAATTTATCCATGCAATTTGCGAGAGCCCAAAGGTCTAAGTAATTCGTGCGCCGAAGAGTAAGGAAGATTTGCATGTGTTAAACAAATTAGTGGGCAGACATGGTGTTAAGTCAAAGTGGAGTGCCAAAAAAATCTCAAGGTGCTTGGTAGCACAAGTGGTAGCCAAGGGCTGCGTTAAGGTGTTTGTGAAGTGCGAGATCGGGGGTTCGATTCACGCGATCATATTTTGTGAAGGGGAAGGGTTTTTCGTTTGCACTGATTCGGAGAAGAGATAAGCCAGAAGAGAAAGGCGTGCAACCTTTTAATTCTGTAGGGGACGTAGCCTAGTTGGTGGGCATGAATTATGTTAGGGCATTGGAAAGTTGAGATCGCGTGTTCGAATTTTGCCGAGGTCATTTTGTTGGGCATAATAAAATTAAGGTATGCTTCTCATATTTTTAATTTGCCAAAGGTTTGATAATTCGAAAATTGCATAGTGTGAAAATTAAAAGGTGATTTGTGAGTTGTTGAGGGAGATATAAGGGATAATAAAGTTAAAATATTTTATTTTAATTTTGGTGGTTAGAATTTATAAAGTAGGAGTGATAAGGTATGCAAGGAATATTATATGTTGTATTTTGAAATAAAGCTATATTGTGATAATTATCTTGAGAGGAGAAATAAGGTGCATGAAGGAACTTATTGTGGAAGTGAATTAATTGAATCTTTGCTAATTAAAGTTTGGAGATTATAAGGTGTATTTGAGATTTAATATTTTGTATGGTGAAATAATTTTGAGGGAAATATTTGAGTGAAGATTTTTGATATCTAACTTTGAGATTGGCAAAGAGGTTGATTGTGATTGAGACAGGTTTTGAGATCAAATATTCATCAAAACAAAATGTATGGGCATATCATCCTTGTGAGTGAAATATTGTTTTGTTGAATGTTGTGAAATGTAAGTTGGAGTGAAAAGGATTGATGAGGATTGTTGGAAATGTTTGAGTGGCTTTTTCACATGCATGATTGGTGAATGTTTGTGAAAGATCATGAGTATCATTGTTATGTGAAGTTGAGAACTATCTTGAACTAGGGTTTGTGAAATATCATGAGTATCATTGTTATGTGAAGTTGAGAACTATATTGAGTTAGGATTTGTGAAATATCATGAGTATCATTGTTATGTGAAGTTGAGAACTATCTTGAGTTAGGGTTTGTGAAAGAACATGAGTATCATTGTTATGTGAATTTTGAATCATATTGAGTCAAGGTTTGAGTTCCATAGTGAGAGTTGTTGGAAGCATTGTGAAACACTTATTTAGGGTTTGTAAGCAAGCTTTGTTTCATTGAATGAATGGTTGAGTGAAGTTGATGAGCATTATTGATTGAAAGTATTGGAGTGATAGTTCAAGTTCTGTGAAACAAATTGTTCTTTATTCTAAATTGATTTGAAAGAGAGTTTGGAAGTGATTGAGTATTTTTGTGAGTGTGAAACATATTGAGTCTCTAACCATTATCTATATGTTTCTATAAGTTAAACAAGATTATGTGTGAAACTTGTTTGTGTGATTGAAGAGGTTTTCTATGAGAAATTGAGTTGAGTTTTTGTATGCAAGTTTTGTAATTTATTTGAATAAGCTTTTGTGAAAGCTAGTGGATAAATTTGAGTAAGTCCTAGAGTGGACTTAAGGATAGAGTGAAGAAAGATTTTTTGAAAGCTTGTGGGAAGATTTGAGCAAGTCCTAGAGAGGACTTAAGGACATAATTGAGTAAGATTTTGTGAAAGCTTAAGGACATATCTGTGTGAGATTTTGTGGAAGCTTACAATCAGATTGGATAAGTCTTGATGAAGACTTGTTGAGCATATTTGAGGTAAGTCTTGGTGAAGACTTGTTGAGTAGATTGAACAAGTTCTAGTGAGAACTTGTTGAGCAAATTTGAGGTAAGTCTTGGTGAAGACTTGTTGAGCAGATTTGAGGTAAGTCTTGGTGAAGACTTGTTGAGTAGATTGAGCAAGTTCTAGAGAGAACTTGTGGACAGATTTGAGGTAAGTCTTAGAGAAGACTTGAGAGCAGATTGAGAAAGTTCTTGAGAGGACTTGTAGATAGATTTGAGGTAAGTATTTAAGAAGACTTGTGAGCAGAGTTAATTGATTGATTTGTTCAAGCTTTGAGTTAAGTCTTGGGATATATCTAATAGAGTTAATTTGTGATTGGATCAAGCTTTGTGTTAAGGCTTGAAATTAGATTTGAGACATAGATTAAGTAGATTTGTTCTAGACCGAAAGACAATGTTTAGTGTAGGTTTGATACAAATATTGAGCATATTTATGCTAGATCGAAGGATAGTATTTAGTGCAGATTTGAGATAGAGATTGAGTAGAGCTGAGAGCAAGCTTTGGAGGTGATATAGTAGAGGACAATAGTCTCTAGTGGATAGAGATCCATTAGCTAGGGCAATGAGGATAGAGGTCTTCTGAATGAGGACATGAGTCTTTAGTGGAGAGATATCCACAAGCTAGTGCAATGGAGGCAATAGTCTTCTAGAGGATCACCAACCAGAGCAAAGGAGAAGGAGTTCTCCTATGGATAAAGATCCATGAACCAACTAAGGATATTGGTGTCTCCTGTGGATATGTATCCATGAAATTGATTAGGGGATTGGTGTATCCTTTGGATAGAGGTCCATAAATATTGTAATAGGGAAGGATTCCCAAGAGATTTGTTGATAAAATTTTAGTGAAATATTTTCTCCGTGGAGTAACCCACATTGGGTGAACCACGTTAAATTGGTGTCTCTATTATGTGTGGTGATTTGTGCATTGCTTTGATTACTACTGTTTATACTACCATTGATATATTGGATAATATTGTTTGAGAAATAAAAAGTAAAAAGTGATCTTATACTGTTAACCCCCCTATCAGTATAAGCTTGTGTTCTTCAGGACTATGGGTTTACCTTGTAATAAGGGTTAAGTTGTACACATTGGCACGTGTACATTTATCTTCGAAGGTATGTCCCTCATAGAAAAGATCCATGGTAGCAACCCTTGTCCTGTTGAGCATTCTTTTGCCTATTATTATTTATCCAATGATTACCCACTTCCCAAGAAAATCCTATCTAGCATGGGATATGTAGGTAAAGGTTTGGGGCCATGACAAAAGGGTATTCAAGAGCCCTTGGATGTTGATATTTGGCCTAGGAGGTGTGGCATAGGCTACATTCCCAATAAAAATCAACCTTTACCCTTTGATGATGATGATGATCTTATTACTTATGCTGAATATTTAGATCATCAATGCTTGGAGTGGAGTGATGAGAATGAGGGACCCCTTATCCCTTAGATATATTTTTTTACAATATGTAAACCATTGGGCATATTGAGTCTAGTGTGATCCCAAAGAAGTACTCTAAAAGGAATACCCATTGTGACATAGCTCATGAGGATATCTCCCGGAATAGCTTCTCATTTTATGGATTTGTCCCTTGTGTTGTGCCTATTGAGTATTTCGATTATCAAGGGGACTCTATTCCTCTATATCATAGAAACCTTGCAAAGTTGTGAATTTCCCCTCATTTCATCAAAAAGGATGGTACAATCAAAATTTGCAATGACTTTCATGCAATGTCTTCCAAATAATGTACTATGGGTGATCTCCTTCATGATGAGAATCATGAAGATATCCTCCATCATAGTCATCTCTTTGATGGGTCAGATCCTTGCACCACCATCATGTTTGTTAATTAATCGGAACACTCAGAATTTGTGTCAATTTTAAGAACCAATGAATGTAATTTAATCTTCAAAAAATAAAATATAATAATAATATATAATAATTAAAAACCATACAAATCAATCAAATACTATGAATGCCATTACATTTTCATTTCATCTAGTTTGCATCCGGTTTGCTTGATTCATATTGCATGACTTCCTATCATATTTTACATGTTTTGCTTGACATTTTGCTTGTCATACGATTGCATTGTTGCTTGTTCATACTTGCATTACTACTTGATCATATAGATTTTGGGGATCCGCAACAATGGCAAGTGATGACACCTATTTAGGTCGTAGCTCACATGTATTGCACTCTCACTAGGGCTTTGATGCCTAGAAAATACCCAACCTAGGGCCATTTCCCATGCCTTTGCTTTTGCTTTTGCTTTTTTTCTTTTTATTATATCCCTTGACCTTGTAAGTTTTCATTGTTTCATCTCTCCAAGTCTTGGGATATGGTTCATCTTGTTGTTGCTCACACTTTTCCTTCTTGATATTTTGATTATTAAGGAGTCCTTGTAGGATAGGGTAGATACCGTATGACCATCATTTATGGTGTTCCTACGACCACTGACTATCTTACTCACACCTCTTTGGTTGAAAATTCCTAAAGGACACACACTCACTCTTGCTTGTGCTTTGTTCTTTTCCTTTTTATCATTTTTTTCATGTGCACACACTTCCACTACTATTTTTTACCCATTCACTTTTGGCACACACCTCACCCCTATCAGGTAGTACTCGCTAAGTACATCAATATTTTATCTCACCTCCCCATACATGATAAGCTTCATGGTCACAAGCGAGAGGTAACCTCCATTCGACCATTTGCGAGCAAACATACTTATGGGAATATCTTTGTCATCTTTGTCCATCTAGCGAGCACTACACCCATAGTAGGTACAACTCCACCTTGTCCATATTTGCAAGCTTGCAACCATCAAAAGATAGCTTCTTGGCCACACACGAGGGGCAGCCTCCATCTTAGTCATTTGCAAGCATACATCCTCACAGGGTTTTGTTATTTTATTTTATTTTATTTTTTTCTTCTTTGACCTCTTTGGAGCTTTGTGCCTTCCTTGTTGCTTCACTTTTCACTTTCTCCATTTTATTTTCTTTTGCCTTTTGTTTGCTCATCCATGCATTTCATTTTGCATCCATTGCATTTAGTTAGAATCATGTTTTGCATTAGTTAGATTCATTCTTGCATTCCATTTAGTTAAGTCCATCATGCATTGCATCCATTATGTTTGTGCTCACCATGCATAGTTAATCAACACATAAAAATAAAAGCAATCACACATAAGCACACACATTTTAATTGCACCATAACACAAATAAATTATAACTAGTTTTACTCGATAGAACTAAGTGTATGCTCATCGATTGGTGTGCCATAAAAGAGAGCTTGACACACTCAACCATCCCTAGGAATGCATGCCATAATCAAAATTGACATGTCATCTTGATCCCAACCCTAGCTATATGAGCTTATCCCCTCTACTCTATCTATTGGACATGGTGGAGAAGTCATGTTCATAGATCATGAACCATATTGCACTTGTGACTGTGAATGACTCTATGACCATCAAGAGGATGGTTTTGGAACCCTCTGATCAGTTAGGATGATATGGTAATAGACCATCTGGTAGTAGGCCACTCTTTGTACTACCATATCATATGACTCTCTCATCCTCTACAGCTCCATTAGCAGTAGGTGATCTCCCTCACTCTATTGGATTCCTGCCATGACAACCATCCCCTCTGCTTGGGTCTATCAATCCATCTCCCCTCCGAGGCACTCTGCCTCAACTTGTGTCATGTCTCACTTTGCTCAATTTTGGTCTAATGCACTATGGATGGATTCCATATTCATTTGTATCACTAGCACTATGGATCATAGCCCCTCTACCTACCATAGATCTATCACCTCAAGTCCTACCTGTGCCATGGTGGGGGTAACCCCTATGACTTCCCCTTCTCTTGAGTTGGAGATCATGATGGTTGCCCTCATGGTTGTCACTATCTACACCTAAACTTGTGCCTGGGGTGATCTTGGTAGGACCATACCCCTTTGTTGCCTCTTGATGGTACATTTATTGGCCTCTCAAAGTGCTAATTGCACTCGTTGACTCATCACCTGGTGTCTCTACACTGGCATTGGTGGAGATATCCTCAAGGGTATAATGCTCTTGTACCATATCTTGTACCTGAGGGCCACCCCAACATCATCCACCCCTAGATATACATATAGTGGGTCATCCAGGTCCTCCTAAGCCAACCTCACCATATCAAGAGAACTTTTGCATCCTGGTGGGTCCCTCATCACCCGTTTAAACCAATAGTCTCCCAGATCTGAAATCTCTTGTAGAATACCAAACTGGTGTTGTACTTGGTCAAACCTAAAAAAATATCACTCACCCTTCTCGATGATAAGTCATCAAATACTTAGATGCCATGGTCACCATATAATCTAGTGCTTCCATAGCTCCTCTATCATCCACCTTCCTAGTGTCAAGACACTATTCTATGGCATATGCCCACACTCATAGTATTGCCTCCACTTGTATGTTGTTGGTTGCTCCATATTGAGCAATGATCCTGGTAATGCATTCGGTCTCCAAACTGATATGTGCTCCCAAAACCATACTTGGAGCAATATCATATAGATCAGCCCTATTTATCATTTATACACGATGTCATGTACCATCCTATATAAATGGACCAACACATATAGTGCCCATATGAATCTCACTCCCTGATCCTGCATGTCTACCACTACTACCACTAGTACCCATGGTAGGTGTCACCTATTAATATGGCATACCAGCATCTCCATCACCACTTTGCATAGTATGAATGTTAGTACCCCAACTCAATATCGATGTGGTATCTCATCGGCATGGAATCCACTCTATCAGATCACATGTATCGAGTCCCCCAACATCATCTCCAATGCCACCATTGACACCCGTACCATGTAAATAGTCCTCCCCCTGATAGAGATCCTCAAGATGCACCACACGCCCTCTAATGTGATCATCATCTCCTTGGTTGGTAGTCAAAATATGGATGATTTCGGATACCATCTCTCCACGAGAGCCATCAATAGGTCTTGGTATGCCTCAACGCAGGGCATCTCTACTAAATGCAGTAGCCCCACATTCTTTAGTGTCTTTCTCTCCTTCGTTATGAGTTGCTCCAGGATAGTCTCTAGTGTGCTTGATCACCACTCTTTGATCTCGAGTACATATAGTTGCATAATAACATAATTTTATCATCAGTTCATCATTTAACACATAAAAATCATAAACACATAAAATTTTTAAAATAAGTATTTTTGTGCAAAATTCCCCAAATTCGCACCCTAGAATAATAGGGCATGAATTTGGCATAGCCTCCCAACCAAATTCATACTCGGTCTATATAGGGTGTAAATTTGGCTTGGAAAAATTGCTAAATTCATGCTCCATGACCAGATTCATGGTCGATGATGAATTTTACCAAAAATTGACTAATAACTCAAAAAAATGCAAAAGCTACTAAATTTTTTATGTGTGCATTTGCAAAATCTAAAATGATCAAGTGGGTCTCGATCTGTACCTTTTCCTGGTCAGCAACGATGCCTACCTCGCCCCTCACCATGGTAGCATGGTGAGTTGATAGTACCATTCTCCTCTTTCATCTCTAGAGCTTTTTTCTTCTCCTTGCACGATGAAAATGAACCTCTTTTCCCTAATTTTTCCTCTTTTCTTCCCTCCTTTTTATTTTTCGTATTTTTCTTCTCTCTCCTACCCTTTCTTCCTTTTCTCTCACCTTGTCTTGTCTTTTGCTCTTTCTTTGATTTTTCTCGCTTTTGCACCCTTTGTTCGTCTTTTTTGAGTTTGTATCTAGAATTTTGCATTCCTTCTAAAAACTTGAGGGGGCACCCTACCTTAGAGACATTAATGGTAGTAATGCCTCATTTTGCATGCAAATTTATGGTGTTCAGGCTAACACCCCTTTTTGCATTGCCCCTCCATCCAAAATTGACCACCCCTTTTTTGTGTTTACTATTTTTTTCATAGGTGTCTACATATTTTTTGACACATTTATTTGGCCGTAAATGCATCAAAGAGGGGGCAAAATGTAGACATGGAAAATTGACCCATCCAAATGAGTCAATTCTTCCTTAGCTCCCTAGCCAACCACCCAAATTGGCCAAGTACAAATTTGATACCCTTTTTCCCTCTTCCTTTGCCCTTTTCCCCTAGCCTTACCAAATTTGTGTGCAATCCTTTCAAGGTGTGAATTTGACGTTATAGGGGTTTTTCTCACTAAAACCCCTCCCCTCACCGACTTGTCTTGGGATCAACCCTTACTTGCGGTGAAATTTCATTTTCCCACCCATTAGCCATCCAAACCTCTTATAAATAAATGTTTGGACTCCCTATTTTCATATAATATACCCCATATAGAAATCCTTGATTATAAATTGTTGACTTGCTCATTTGCTCATGCTAACAAGTGCCCTTCTACTATAAGTTATTTTATGTTCTGGTGTTGGCTACCCTTTGGGATCAAGTGGAGGAGTCTTGAAGATTGGAGAGATCTACCATCTTGGAGTGATTCTTCTACCTCTTCATTGCTCCTTGCTTTCTTCACCAACTCATTAGGTTCTGTGTTTGCATTTTTTGCTTTGCAATTCTATTTTTTGTTGTTTTACACTTTGTTTTTTATTGTTTTAGGTCCCAAAAAGGGCATCTAAACTAAATTCATGCCTCGCTCATACAAGGCATGAATTTGGTAAGCCAAATTTGTGCTCCCTATTTATAGGGCATGAATTTAGTAAATTAGGGCTTGGGGGTAAGCTTTTGCACCCCAAAATCCTGATTTCCACTTTGCATCTTAGCATTTTGTTGTGTTTATCTTATCTGTATTTAATTTCATTGTTATACATTTTTTTTACTCTGTTTGTGTTGTAGACACCAAATCCTAGCCACTTGTCATCCATGCATCATCCAATCACAACCATCCATTATTTATATATATATATATATATATTATATATAAATATTTTATATTTATATTTATATTTATATATTTATATAAATATATATTTATATATGAATAAATCTCAGCCACCCATCACATCTTAATCTCAGCCATCCATTTAACTTGATCCATGTCACATATCAAAGTTATAATCTTAGCCCTTCATCATGATTTAATCTTGACCATTGGTGTCATCGAAACCCTAACATGTTGAAGGTAAGTTATAAAATATCATTCACTTTTGTGAATGAGGTTAAGCAATTAGTTGATTTAAAAGTTGATTATGGATTCTTGATATCATTAGAGCCCTTCATCCATCATCATCCAAACCCTAGAATTTTTCTAACATCCTCCCTCCTTGTCATTCGTTATATCCTCCATTTTTATTATTAAAATCCTTATGAACTAGATCTGGTTCTATAGTATACCTCCTCAAAACCCTTGAATACTCTAGAGCATTCCTAGAATGCTATTGAGCATTCCAAGAATATTGCAAGGCATCCATAGATCTCCTCAAATGCTCTAAGGTGTTTCCCATTAACTAATTTTCTATCGATAAACCCTTGAACGCTTTTGGGCATTCGTGCATCATCGAATCGTAGAAGCAAACATAGATCACATATAGGTATTATTCTAATAAGGTATAATTTATTATTGCTTTACATTAGGTTTTTTATGTTTTACTTACATTTCATGATTATTTCATTTAGGGTTTGTAGATTTTTTATTGAGGGTCTCACATAGTGGAGCCCTTGCATATGCTACTAACTTTTTGTGTTGTGATTTGTGTGTAGGTTATAGGAGATATCTTCATTAATGGTTGTTGTAGCTCAGGTGGTCCTGTAGGGATACACAAGCCCACTCACAAATTGTTTGGAGTGAAGATGAATAAGACACCAACATTCATTTTAATGAGGGTTTTCAAACCCTCTCATTGTAATATTGTATCAAAAGCAATAAAGTGTATTGTAACCCTATATTTGGGGTAAATATATTGTACAATTTGGATATCCAGGCTCCTTGAGTCATAATAAATTAGATCTATCATTTTGTGCATACATTGTGTTATTTGCTTTGATCTATTTGTTATTGGTGTTGTTCATTTTTACTTTACAAAATGGTGATCATAGTGGGACCCCCAAAGGGTTTCTTATTTTAATATACCTTGTCAATTTTTTATCTATATTTTTTTTTTTGTTGTGAGTTTTGAGAAATTATACAAAATATGTGAAACTAGGGTTTTAGGAGAGAGATTTGATATGTGGTCGACAGGATGCCCTACCAAATTTGAGGGATGCCCCACCATATAGAGATGCTGAATATTTGCACCATGTAGAGAGTTGGAGAAGAAATACGTAGGCTTCTTGGTAAGTCTTGATCAAACCCTACCTCCATTTTTTGCTTTTTAAAGAGATATTGAAAAGAAGATATCTATTTTCTATTTAAAAAGCAACACATCTTGCATCTTAGGCATTCATAAAAATTTCTTCATATATTTTACACATAGGATAGATCTACACTTGTGCATTCATCTTAGTTGCATTAGAACATTCATTACACTAGATTCAAGTTTTTGTTGTTTTGTGGTGTTTTTACTTTTTACCTTGTGTGTTGTTTGCAATAAAATAAAAAAGCATAAGTAGTTGCACTTTAGGCTAAAGTCTCTCACTTTTTACTTTTCTAAGTTGGAACAAGTCATTGGTACTCAAGCTTACTCCCATTATTGGAAACACTTGTTGATTCAGAGTGGAAGAACTAGGTGAACCCTCCACTATTGGAATCACTTGATGATTCAGGGTGGATCTTAAGAGGTGTACCCTAGATTATTTTGAGGAACTTGGTATTAGTGTTCTTGGTCACCAACTTGGTTGAGTAAAAGAGGGTTTCTTGGCATTGTATGAACACCATAGACAATAAAAATTTAAAAATAATCACACACAATTGCATGTTTCACTTTCAACATTAGTGAGTTGGACTTCATCACCAACCATTGATCGAGATCAATGATGGTGGGCTTCATCTCCATCCATTGTCTCACCCCATAGACACCTTAGCAGCCCATGAGTGATTTTTTTGGATTTCATCACCAGAAAAATCCTCACTTGCCATCCACCTTAGGAATCCATCCTGCATAGTAGTCTAGGCTTAGGGTCTGCACATCAAAACACATAAACCACAAAAAAAAAAATAAAAAATATTGTTGCAAGATATAGGATTCAATTGTTTGTTTGATTATGTGTGCTTTGTCATTGCACCTTTTCACACACATCCCTCACATTCACTACCCTAGTTGGCTCATTAGCTTATGGTTTCAACTAAAATTCAAGCCAAAATCATGAGTCAAGCATCCAACCCACTTCATCCATGGAGTGTTCCACTTCTTCCTCAATCACTTTTGTGGCTAACCTAGCTAACCCAACATAGATAAGCTATTTTGGTTTATCTGTAGGACCTTCTCACATAGTATTCACTTTGAATGTTGATGTGATGCATAGAGCCATTCATACCTCCATCCCAGAAATCGAGCCTTCTACACCAATTGACCATCGCACCACCTACATAGACATGGATAAAGTTGGAGCTTACTTAAGACCAACTAAACCAATCTTAGAATAACTTAACATCCCACATAACCAAGTTCCTTATTCTCAGTTGGAACTTGCTCACTCACATCCCAACAACTTCAACCAAGTCTACACCAACCCTCTTTTTGAGGCATCATCCACACCTTCACATCACATGTCTCCACCACAATATAGCCAAATCACCTCCATCCCATCTACCTATACCACTACCTATACCAATCCACTCTATGAAGCACATGTCAATGCAACTTCATAGATTCCATCTACCATTCCATCCACTACCCCTCATTCTATTGTGATTCCTTTCACAACTTACCCTCCACCAACATCCACCAACATTGCAAACACCTACACCTCACCCACATCCACCTCCATCACACCCACACAATCTACTTCAGAAATTTCCATACAACAAGCATGGCAACACCTCAACCAATTTCTCATGGGCCAACAAGATGCTCATTCTTATCCCCAACAACAAACACATGTAGCAAATTTTAAACCCCATTCCATTCCAAGCCAACACACTTACTTCACCTCAAATCCATCTTGGGTATCACAATCTTCTCAAGTTGCTATACCCACACCTCCATTCACCCACATCCACCCCACTCCCACAACCCAACACATTCACATTCCCCAAACCTCATCTCCATTTCATCAACAACAATCATTCCATCACCAAGTCCAACAACATGCCCAACATCATCAAGTACCCTTCAATCCATCTACCATCAACACCACATTCCATCTCAATAATTCACCACTCCACATACCCCACCTTCACACAATCATCAAATAATTCAGGGCTTTCACACACATGGAGAAGACCCTAAAATCCAAGCAATGCAACAATATATTGATAGCTTGATTCTGCATACTCCTGGTATGATGTACCAAAAGCCTACCCTAAGATAACTAATCAATCAACCTATTCATTTTTTGGTACCATCACCACCATATCCGATAGACTTCATAGTACCAAAATTTGACAAATTTAAAGGGACTGAGGACCCTAGAGAGCACATCAACACATTCATCCACTCATGCTTTCGAATTCAAGATCAAGATGCTTTGATGCTCAAAACTTTTCCTCAGACATTGGGGGAGATGCTTTAGACTGGTATAATCATCTACCTCACCACAACATTTACACATTTGAACAATTGGTAGATAAATTTTTGGAGAGGTTTTCCCTCAATGTTCACAAGAAAACCACATTGACTGACCTATACAATCTTAGATAATTTGAAGAAGAGTCAGTCTATGATTTTGGAAATCATTGGAGGGTAGTTATCACTAAGTTTCCATTCTCCCTACCAATGGAAGAATTGACTCGAATGTTTGCAAGGAGTTGCTTAAAACCCATCTCCTTGTTATTGCAACTATAATAATATAGAACATTTGATGAAGCTCTCACTCAAGGCTCATGTAATCGAAGAGATAAAAATCCAAGAGGGTGAGATAAAACCAAAGAAAAAAGAATGGAAAAATAAGGGCCAATCAAAAGGAAATTATTCTGGCCAATCAAAACCAAGTCAAGTAAATCAAGTGGTCCTGAGTCAACCAATAATGACTCAACAACAACAACAACCAGTGCAACAACAATCACAACAAGTGTCCTATCAAGCGGTTCCCCCACCCCAACAACTTCATAACATAGTGCCAACTATGGAAAATCACCAATATCAATAATCTGCTCGATAAGATCACATCTTCACACCTTTTCCTGAATCATACGCCTCCCTCTTTCATAGGTTGTATGACACCAATGCTATTGCCTTACCCAAAATCATACTAGAAGATCAAGTTAAATATGGCAAGAACTATAAGGAGCACTTATTTTATCCTTTCCATCGATATAAAGGGTATGACATTAACACCTGCTTTACATTTAAACACATGGTGCAAGATTTGATAGAGCTAGGGGCCATCAAGTTTGATAGTCCTTTGGCCCAACAAAACCAAAACCTTGGTATATACCAAACACCACTTCCTCATCATGAGGAACAACAATAAATAATAGGGGGTCAAATATTATGACTCCTCCTAATCAATTCAATCATGTACAATAGTACCAAGGTTTTGTGGGGGCTATTCATGTAGTCACCCAAGGTCAAAGAAGCACCAATCGATAAAATGAACAACAACAGGTAATTCAACCTCCTATAGCACCTCAAGCAAGTGTGTCTCCACAACCTACCAATTCATCATCACCCATCCATTTTTTCACCAATTCATCCCAACCAATTCACCTTCCAAGTCATCCATCTCAATCCACTCATCTTCCAAATCATCCACAAAGACCCATCATCTCACTGAGTAGTCGATTAACAACTAGCCTCAAAATGGCTTCAACCAAACTATCTATCTATGAGCTAATACAACAATCTCCCCCACACCATGAGGCATTAATGGAAATTTTAAAATCCATTGAACTTCAATCCCAAGACACTAATGCCTTCAACAATTTTATGGGGAGTATTCAAATATGCATGGAGCCTTCCATCACATTCTATGATTTTGAAATTAAATCAATTTCATTAGAATCGATGGACCCTCCACTACATATTATGGCTCAAGTTGATAGGAAGCCATTTAAATGAGTATTTATTGACACTGGCTCCTCCATCAACATCATCACCACATCCACCCTTCAACATCTCAATCTTCCACCATCACACATAACCAAATCCACCTTCACCTTAAGAGCATTCAATGATGCTCTTTGTTCCATAGTTGGCACTATCATTTTACCCATAGAAGTGGGGGTAAAAATATTGCATACCATGTTCCATATCCTGGAGGGGTCCATGGCTTACAATGTACTCCTTGGATGCCCCTGGATTAGGGATATGAGATGTGTCCCTTCCATACTACATCAATGCTTAAAATATGTACATGAGGGATAGATCCATTGCATACCAATGAACATCAAACCATTTAAGTACTACAACTTCATTTCAAATCCCTATGAATCCACACTTCCATCCACTCACCTATTCCTAACCCCATAAACCACACCATCCACCACTTCTTCATCCAAATATCCTATTCTTGAGGAGCTTCCCATCACTACCCCACATCAAGCTTCCACTTCCACACCCCCACCTTCATCATAATCGACTACATGTACATGTGGTCAAACCCAATCCACACCATCCACATCATCAACATCAACATCACCCATTATCACCACTCATTCATCATCACCCATCCAACCTACATCCACTACCATTCCATCCACATCAACATCATCAACCATCCATCAAACCTTTCAACCAAATCCATCTTCATCTCCACTAGTTGATGTCTCACAAGTCGATTTAATAGATTATGAGATGCCATTCTAGCATACATCCCTCCCATTATCTGAGTCACAAGTCATCCATGAGCCTTCCACTTCCACATCCACTCCATCCACCTCATCCACATCCTCACAAGTTGTAGTCCACCTCACCAATCTTAGCATTGGTGAATACGTGGTCCAAGATGTCACAGTTACATCGCTAAGCATCCAAATTGTTAGGGATTATGGTCATCCATGTGACCCACCCTTATCCATAGGAGTGGTGTATAATATGGGTTCAACACCTAATAAATTAATTTTATATATGGGGGTTGATTCATCATTCGATCCACCTTCCCTAGATGAACCTACACAACCAATCCTTGCCAATATAGAGCACATGTCTGGTTTTCCATCATGATACTTTCATCGAGTTAATTGGTAAGGATATGGCCTAGGATGACATGAATAAGGCATGCATGAAATCATTGAAACTCCATATCGAGAAGTGCATGACCATTCAGGTTTGGGCTACCATTCTCATTCTTCCACTTCCTCTTTTGAACAAGCTTTTCAAAGCCTTCATTTAAATTCATAAGAGGAAACCAATCATAATGATGACTTTGAGGAATTTTATGAAGAATATGATATCATGTCGATAGCTTTAGATGAATCTAAAGAGGAATCAATCCCAATCATTCCATTCATCGAATAGGATGAGCATTATCTTAGAATGTTCCCCATCCATCAACCCATTTTTCATTTGCTTCTCCCAAGGGAGTGAGTTGAACCAATTGGTGAACCACCACCTCCACCTCATCCACTTCACTAAAACATCATGTAACATATGTACATAAAAAATAAAAAAAAAAAAAAAATATTTGCATTGCATTTGCATGGCCTTGTCATTTGCATTTACACGTGTTGCTTGTTGCTATTCAGGTTTCCAAGGTTCCTTCATCGATTCTAGGAGATAGGACCAACCCACCCTTCACATTGCCAACCACCATTTCCCACTAAGTCATCATGAATTCTGTTGACTTATTCACCCCACTCCGTAATCCATACGATTTGGCAAAACCAATTCCAATTGACATTAGCCTCATTGATATGGAATAGATTTCATCACCACCATCCTTTTCCAAATTTATCCTTTTTAAGGAATTGTTAAGAGCTTCCACTGCTTACATTCCTCCTCACCTTCACCTTTGCCTTCACCTTCACCTTCACCCTTGGATCTTGAGGTTTTCTAGGTAGACATGGAAGAGACTAAGCCAGAAGAGTTTGATAATGTCATTGATGACATTCATCTGATCCCAATGCCCCATCAGCTTGAGGAAGGTTCTCACATGTCCATTGAAGATACTATAGATGTGAACCTTAGTTTAGATGCGGACAATCCACAAATCGTTAAACTTGGAAAAATTTTATCCATTGATGAACAAGAGCAATTGATAGCTCTCCTCAAGAAGAAGAAGGGCATATTTGCATGGTCCTACAAAGACATGCCTGGTCTTGACCCTAACTTGGTTGTCCATAATTTAACCTTGCATCCTCGATGCTAAGCCGATCAAACAAAAATTGAGAAAGATGCATCCTACCATTGCCCTCATGGTCAAAGAAGAGCTTCAAAAGCTATTAGATGTGGGTTTCATTCTACCCATTGACTATCTTGAGTGGCTTTCAAACATGGTACCCATTCGCAAACCTAACGGGGTGATACACATTTGCACTGACTTTCGAGATCTTAACAAAGCATGTCCTAAGGATGAATTTCCTCTACCAAACATTGATACTCTTGTCGACACTTGCACTGGCCATGAAATGCTTTCTTTAATGGATGGTTTTTTAGGATACAACCAGATTCGAATCAATCCTGATGACCAACACAAAACAACATTCACAACACCTTGGGGGACTTTTTGTTACAAGGTAATGCCATTTGGCCTTAAAAATGTAGGTGCCACTTATCAACGTGCCATGACATACATCTTCCATGATTACATGCATAAGATCATTGAATATTATGTGGATGATCTCTTGGAAAAATCTAAAACTTGACAAGAGCACATTGGTGTCTTGGAAAAAGTCTTTGATCGACTTCTAGAGCATAATGTAAGGTTGAACCCCAAGAAGTGTGTCTTTGGTGTCACCTCAGGCAAACTACTAGGATTCATTATCTCCAAGAGAGGCATTGAAGTGGACCCAAACAAGGTCAAGGCCATCATGGAGATGCCTCCCCCAATAAACTTGAAAGAGTTGCATAGTTTACAAGGAAATATCCAATCGATCCATCATTTCATTGCACAACTCTCAGACAAATGCAGGCCTTTCAATCACCTGCTACAAAAGGGGGTGACATTTTCATGGATAGATGAATGTCAAAAATATTTTGATGATATCAAGCAATACTTGGCTTCTCCACTAGTCTTAACTCCTCCTCATCTGGGGGTCCCCTTCCATATTTATGTTTCAGCAATGGACTTTGCATTAGGGACAATGCTTGCTCAAAAGAATGAAAACAATCGAGAGCAAGTAGTCTACTACATTAGTCAAACATTGGTAAGCTATGAAACTAGATATACTTATGTAGAAAAATTATGCCTAGCAGTGGTTTTTACCACTAAGAAACTCAGACATTACATGCTAAGTCACACTACCTATGTCATAGCTAAAGAAAATCCTCTACGTTACATGATGTCTCACACTTACAATAACACCCACACCACAAAATGGATAATGCTCCTAACTAAATTTGATCTTGAGTTCATTAGCCAAAAATCCATTAAAGGTCAGGTAATAGTCGATCAACTTGTGGAAGCTCCACTTCCTAGTGATCAACCCTTGATTATTGAGCTCCTAGATGATTCGGTATTTACCATCATTGAACAAGAAGAAGATGTCATTCTTGAGGAAGATGTCGATATCACACTATTCTTTGATGGTTCTAAGTGCAAAAAAGGACAAGGTGCGGAATCATGTTTCATACACCTCAAGGGATACCTATTCCATTATCATTCAAACTTGATTTCCCATGCACAAACAATAATGTAGAGTATGAAGCCTTAATATTAGGACTTCAAGTAGCCTTAGCTATGAGCATAAAGTATATCAAGATATTTGGTGATTCTCAACTTGTCATTCATCAAGTAAATGGAGAATACCAATGCAAAGAACCAGTCTTAAAACTTTATCATGAAGTAGCAATGAAATTGCTTGCAAAATTTGATTGGTATGAGATTGATAGCTTGCCTAGATCGACTAATAGATTTGTAGATGTGATGGCCTCTCTAGGATCATTGATTCCAAAGAACTTCGAAGGAGAGGTACAACCATTAATTATCACAACGATCTCTAAATCTACAATTTCTCATGTTGAATCTAAATATGAGAAGGATGTTTGCTTTATCCATGCAGAGTCATATGAGCCTTGGTCTAGCCAAATAAAATCCTTCCTCAAGTTTGGAACACTCCCATCTGACATGTCATGAACTACTAAATGAACTTTCAAACAAAAGGTAGCTCGTTTCACTCTCTTGGGGGATGTGTTGTATAGATATGGTTATGATGGAGTCCTCCTCCATTGTCTCGAGCCTATAGAGGCCCAAAGAGCAATATCTGAAGCTCATGATGGTACTTGTGGTGGTCACTTTAGTGGAATGGCCATCGCAAAGTGTATTTTATGCATGGGTTATTATTGGCCCACCATGGAACGTGATTATTGCACTTATGTCAAGAAATATCAACAATGTCAACAACATGCTAATTTAACTCATGTACCATCACAAGCATTACAACCTATTCAAAGTCTTTGGCCCTTTTCACAATGGGGTTTGGACTTGATTGGTAAAATCTCACCTCCTTCCTCGGGATAACATACATTCATCATCACAACCACTGAATACTTCACAAAGTGGGTCGAGGTAATTCCTCTAACCAGTATGATAGGACCTAGAATTATGGAGTTTATACTTCAACATATCATCTATCATTTTGGTATCCCCTCAAAAATAATCTCTGATAATGGCAAGTCTTTCAAGAACAAGGATGTTCGAGCACTTTGCAAGAAATATAATATCCAACATAGTTTCTCGACTCCTTATTACCCATAGATAAATGGACAAGTTGAGGCAACCAATAAGACCTTGATTACTATTCTCAAGAAATTAGTCAAAGAAAATCATCGAGATTGGCACACTCAGATCCCCTTGGCATTATGGGCTTATCGAACAAGCATCCACATGCCTATTGGGGCAACACCATTCTCATTGGTCTATGGTGCCGAAGCCATCATACCTCTTGAGCTTGAGATCCCCTCATTATAAATTTCATTGCAAGAATTCATAGATGATGATACTTCTAGACAAGCATATCTTGACCAACTTACACTCCTTGATGAAAGGTGAATCAATGCCTTGGAGCATTTACGAGTATATCAAGATCATCTCAAGCATGCTTACAATGCCAAAGTCCATCTATGTGAATTCCAAGTAGGAGATCTTGTCCTCAAATAGAATCAATAAAATACCAATGCATTATCACATCTTCATGATAAATTTATGGCTAATTGGTTAGGTCCATACATTATCACCCAAAAAGTGGGTCAAGGAACTTATAGACTTGCCAGTCTAGAGGGAGTAGAAGAGCTCGAACCACTAAACATTATCCACTTGAGAGCATTTTATGCTTAATGTGATTTTATATATATATATATATACATGGCTAATACATAAAAACATCATCCATACACATTGCATTCATACACATCGCATTGCATACATCCACATTGCACAAACACATTCATTGTCATTTTAGTGCATTTCATCCACCATATTAGGGGTCATTTGTTAATTTTAGATAATAATTGATCCAATAAATCTTGTTGCCTTAATCAGGGGCACCCCCAAGTTCACATCCATTTCATTACACCATTTCACAAGTCAATTTACCATTTGCACTATCACTTCATTACCCCTAGGTGTTTTCGGTCACTCAACCACTCCTAGTGTTTCAAGCAAACTCCAATACATGTCAAGTTTTCTCTAGGACCAAGTCACATTTTCACTAAGAAAATCTTGAGTTCTGGGAGTTGACTCTAACATTCTTGAACCAAACACATCTCACACATATTAAAAACATCTTGTGTCAAAGAGGGATAATACCATGATTGGGTTGAACCTCAAAGCGAAAAAGGTCATCTTTGCTTGTCCCATTATGCACATAGTCCAAAATAAAAAATAGTGGTCTTCACCACTACTCACACTTCCAAATAAAAGAATGAGTAGTAAGGATAGGGTAAAATTCTCATCACACTTCGGTTGAGAATCTGATTCCCCAAAGCTCTAACTCTTTTACAAATCACACACCACAGATCCCCAAGTCGTAAGGATAGAACTACATTTCCATCTATATGGTTAGGTAGTCTGAATCCCCAAAGCTTAGAGATCATATCATTGGACTATGGAGCTAATCTCCATCAGGGCTATAGATGCTTGACTGGTAGTGGAGTACGCTCATGCATGGTGACACATCTCTCTTGAAGAGACCTCTGACCACACATAAGGATAAGCTAGCTTCTTGGTCTCCTCCATGATAGGTTTCATCTCAATTTACTCAATATGGGTTAATGAACTCACTTGCACACACATTGGTTCTTGATTGCCTTGAGTCATTACCATGCTCATGATTTGGTAAATGAACATTTCACTACACACACATTTGGTCTTAGAGAAATTAGATAGAACTTAGTGAGTTTGTTAGAAATCACTAGGATGTTTGAGTCTCTATAAAACAATTCCAAATCAGCCATCCATAAGCCACAACACCATCCATATCATTATCACATCATTACATGAGTCTTCCATTTCACATACCACCATTTTGGTGCCCCTGATTAAACAACAATGATACACATGGTCAAGAAAAATCTAAACTATAAATGATCATTAGCATGTCAGTTCATTTGCATTATTCCCATCATACACATCATCATTACATTGTCATCCATCACATATACATATGCATTCACACAAACATCCACATAAATTCATAACACAAAAGTAAAATCCATGTATATATATAAATCACATGTACAATGAATGCTCAAAGGCTATATACAATGGAGCACCAAGGCTCATATACAAAAGTGCATCTAAGCACTAGCTAATACCCATAAGTAGACCCTTATGACCTTGAAGGAGCCCTAGACCTAGAGTCACTATGCCTAGAGTCACTACGCCTAATAGAACCCACTATGGAGGAAGAAGGTCGATCTGGCAGCCCAATGTGGTGTTGCATGAGTAGATCCTCTAAATCTTAGATATACCTCTCTCGAGATCAAAGGTGTAGTACATCATACCTCTGATGAGAGTCCCTCTATGCCAGCTCTACCTAGAGCCTCGCTATCATATCCTCTCCTCCACCTATCACCACTCATACCTCTAACTTCATCTATAGCTAAGCTATCTCTCCATCTCACTCTACCACCATCTGATGTAGTTGGTCTCACTCTACCTCGAGCCTCACCCACATCCTCCTCACTCTAACTTGGAGGTCTCTCTGGAACCTCCTCCATATCATCCCTACCATCTTCATCACCTCCAATATCTAGAGGCTACTCTATTGCATCCCTCGACTATCACCCTCAACTACTAGATCAATGACTTATCTAACATTGGGGAGCCTCATCTACCCCTTTGTTGCTCTCCTCATATTTGTTTCCCTCCTCAACCACTTGACTCGGTACCCATGGTGGATATGAAGTGAACCATACATCATACTCCATTGTGGTCTCGACATCATCCACATCTAGGAGATCTATCTCCTCATCATCCTCATAATCCACCCACCACTCCTCCACACATGGTAGGCTCGACTCATCCGATCGATGCCTATAGAGCATAGGAGCCTTAGGTACTCCCTACCTCAACCTAAACTATCATAATACTCATGAGAATTGGATTAGCTCCACCTCACTCCCATGTCACCCAACCACCCATCTAGCCTATCTAATTCTTCATAGCTGCTCTCCATCACTAGGCCACCTAGCACCTCACCATGGCCTCCAACACACCTGATCAGTGTCAAGCCTACCCATAGATCTCTGCACTCCTAGCCACTATGACTAGGATGACTCGGTTGAACCTCCTTAACTACCCACCATCTCAATGCATAGGGTTGATCCCTATCCCACTCCTCACAAGGTAGGCCCATAGGATGAGCCACACTAAAGTGCTCCTAGCCCCAACACTATAGCAATACACTACAACCCAACCCCTTCCACCCTTGCCTCCTCACCTCATACAACTCCATATACATCTACACTAATAGTGCAAGTGCCCATGCATATACTTAAGGCTCATCGATCATATCATACACCAACCTAATCATGTTCCATGGAAATATAAGTTGTTAGGCACCAATATGTTGGCCAACAGGAACATGATCAAGGTGGGCAATACCTCCAACTCCTTCGCATACATGGCCAAATACCTTATCCCTCCACCCTCACACTCACATCCCTCCATCCATCTCTAAAAATCTACCTCATCTCATACTCCTTATCATGCCCAACTTGGACATGCAACCCCTCCATTAGCACTCAAAATATGTGGTATACATCTTCCAGTGTCACTATCACCTCCCCTATTGAGAGTTAGAAGGTCCCCCTATCTGGATCCCACCTCTCCACTAAGGTAGAGAGGTACCCCTCATCACCCTCACCACCTCTATCTGGGTGCACCCCACCAATCCCATCTACTCCAACTTATCCCAATGGGCCTTCTGCAAGGCCTTTCTCACCCCTGGTATGATAGGTGAGAATCAATGTTGAGCCTCCAAGATCCTCAACTATAACACAACACAACAACAAATACATTACTAGCACATTCATTGATAAAAATTAAAATCCAAACAAGAGTGCCAAGGGCACTTACCTCAACCACCTATGCCTCCATACCTTCTACCACATCCACTCCCTCCATCACCATCACTTCACTCCTCCACACTCCACTCACTCACTCACTCTCCTTCAAATGCTACTTCTCAAACCTTTGAATGCAAGAATGAATCCAATTTCACCTCTATAGACCTTTTATAGCTGATTTTGGTACACTCAAATGCTCTAGGGTATTTTCTAGGTGCACTCAAATGCCTCCTAGTATTTGCAAGGTGGTGGACGCCCTCCCACATCTATGCTATGGATGTTAGCTAGCATCCATTCTAGAATGTTGTAAAAGGACTCAAAAGACTTAAAAATATAGCTTACCCCCATAAAATCACTCCAAAATTCATCCATGCATCCATTTCATCATCACATCATGTTTTGTGAAAGCATAAACTGATTTGGATGCTTAATTTTTGTTTGCGACCAAAAGTCATGAAATTGCTCAATAATATTCAAAATACCTCAAAATGGTCCAAAATTTCACAAAATTACCACATTCATTATTTTCATCATTCATCACATCATTTCATCATATTTTGTGATAACATGGATTGATTTGGGTATTTAATTTTTGATTGTGACCAAAAGTCATAAAATTATCCAAAATTATCCCAAAACAATTCCAAATTTCACAAAATCATCAAATTCACTCATCAATGCATCTTCCATCTCATTACATCATCATATAAAATTCACTCATATTTTCAAGTGAACCTTGTATCTAGTGGTTTACTCTATTCCCTTGGTGATTGTAATGATTGGTTATCCATGCAATTCGGTAGGATGAGTAGATCACCATAAGGACACTTGCTCATATCATCATCCAACATCCTCTTGTTCGAAATCAAAATCTATTTGGTCCCTCATTTTTTGAGTGAGACTATGCTCAGATTAATTTGTCCAATAGTTGTCATTGATGTCCTTGTCCATGGGATTGAAACATGGATAACTTTCATTACATCATCTCCTTTACATTAATAGTCATCGAGGATACATGCCTATTAGGATGATTGGTTCTGATTGAAGGAATTTCTCAATAGTCACTATATGACCTAACCCCCATAGGTTGATTCTTTTTGTCATCTTGCATTTTCATCAATTTGCATTTCAATGATGCCAAAAGGCATATTCTTCAATAGCATAGAATCACCCCAAACTTGGGGTAACCAAATTTGATTTTGATTTCCCACATCGAGATACACTTACATCATTCATATCATCCACATTGTCAAAAACCCCTTTTTTATTGGGGCAAAAATAGAATACATCATATTTACATCATTCATATCACCCACATCATAAAAAACCTTTTTTCTATTGGGGAAAAATAGAATTCATTTACATCATTCATATCATCCACATCATCAAAAATAAAATACATCATTCACCCACATTTACATCATTATCACCCACAATTTTATCAATTGGCTCATGAGATTCATTCTTCACTCATTCACCAATTGAGGGGGTAAGCTACAACAACAATTTTTATCTTCAAGATCTTCTTGCACTCCAAGGAAAGAAAGTTGCTTCACCAAACTAGGTGTCTCTTGTTTTTGCACCGCATTGTGTTTCATACAATGCGATACAAAAAGGGGCATCTATAGACACCAAATCCTAGCCACTTGTCATCCATCACATCATCAAATAACTACCATTCATTATATATATATATATATATATATATATATATATATATTTATATATATATATATATATATATGAATAAATCTCATCCATCCACTTAACATGATCCATGTCACACATCAAAGTCATAATCTTAGCCCTTCATCATGATTTAATCTCGATCGCCCATTGGTGTCATCGAAACCCTAACATGTTGAAGGTAAGTTATAAAACATCATTCACTTTTGTGAATAAAGGTTGATTGGTTAAGGGGTTAATCTATTGATTCCTAAGGTGAGATATTATAAAAACCCTTGCATCCATCATTACCCAAAATCCTAGCATTTCATTAACACCTTCCCCTCTCACCATCGTTGCATCCTTCATTTTTATCACCAAAAACCCCTACGAACTAGATCTAGGTTCTACTGAGCACCCCCCATCACTCTTGAATTATTTTGAGCATTCCTAGAACACTATTGAGCATTCCAAGAATGTTGTAGGGCATTCACAACCCTTCCAAAATGCTCCAAGGTATTTCTCAACCTCTAGTTTACCATCGATAAACCCTCGAATGCTTCTAGGTATTCGTGCGCCATCAGATCGTAGAGCCAGAGACATAGATCAAGCATATCAGGTATTATTCTGACAAGGTAAAATGTATCATTGCTTTTCAACTTATATTTTCTATGTTTTACTTGCATTTCATGATTACTGCACCTAGGGTTTGTAGATTTGATTATTCAGAGGGTCTCACACAGTGGAGCCCTCACATATGCTACTAACTTCTTTGTGTTGTGATCTATGTGTAGGTTATAGGAGACATATTTATTAATGGTTGTTGCAGCTCGGGTGGTCCCATAGGGATATGCAAAGCCCACCCACAAACTGTTTGGAGTGAAGATGAACCGAAGACACCAACATTCGTTTTAACAAGGGTTTCAAACCCTCTCATTGTAATATTGTATCAAAAGCAATAAAGTGTATTGTAACCCCAGATTTGGGGTAAATCTATTGTACAATTTGGAGATCCAGGCTCCTTGAGTCATAATAAATCAAATCTATCATTTTGTGCATACATTGTGTTATTTGCTTTGATATATTGCTTTATTGGTGTTGTTCATTTTTACTTTACTTGTGTATATTCCAAAGTTCAAAGATCATTTTGCTTTCGAATCATCAATTAAAATACCAAGGGGGCTTGATTGTTTCACCTCCAAGCTTAGTCAAATAGCGGCCTAAGCAGACCCCTAAATGTTGATCAATTTTTCTATTTTTTGTGAAGGTCTTTTATAGGTTTAAAGTTGTTTGGATATTCTGGGCATAAGTTAAAACTAGGATAAAGCATTGGATTAGATAAGTGTCTTGAGTAAATCTTCTATACTGTTGTTGTTTGCTTTCTATTCATTTCTGTTCAAAATCTAGATCATAAGTAAAAGGAAAATATTTGGTTGAATTTCTAGGTCTTTGAAAGAATAAAAATCATTTTACTTTGCATATTAGGGTTTAATATTTTTTGTGCATTTCACTTGTGCCCTTGCTTAAAGAGAAAGAATTTTATTTCTTGCAACCTAGGGTTAGATATCATCGAATCAAATAATCATACTAGAGTTAGTTCTTGTCTTTTTGCATCTTGTGTGTCTTGCATTGTTCTTTCATTCTCATTGTTTTGTTTATAAAAGCCAAACAATAGGTGTTTTCTTAATCGACGTATAAAACGCTTCCATAATAGACTTGAAGCAAGTCCTAAAACCATTCCTAGTGAACCCCTTTTTTGTGTCCTCGAGTGTAGAGAATATAACAACCACCATGATCACCTTGGCTTCGAGCGGATCCAGTTGAGAATCATACGCATTGTACAATTTTCCCCCTCTACACAAATAAAAGCATCCTTATTAGAGAAAGTGGTAATAGGAGTTATAAATTTACCATACTTGTGGATAAATTTCCTAAAATATTGAATAAGACCTAAAAATCCATGGAGTTGCTTAAGGGATTTAGGCCTGGGCTAATCTTGCATGGATGTGATCTTGTTAGAATCCACCTTGATTTCTTCCTAAGATATGATATGTTCCAAGTATTCCATATTAGGTACCAAAAAAAAACATTTAGACCTTTTGACAAATAACATTTATATCTCTTGACAAATAACCTTAATTATGAGCTTCCCAAAACTTATTATAAATTAAGATACCATTAAATAATACTAACACAAAGTTGCGAAGAAAAGGATGAATGATCGAATTCATGAGGCTTTAAAAAGTGAAAGGAACATTAGTAAGACCAAATGGAATGACCAAGAATTCATAATAACCTTCATTTGTATAACATAAGTCTTGGAAATATCCTCTTCTCTAACCCTAAATTAATGGAACCCAAAATGTAAGTCAAACTTGGTAAAGTTTTTAGTGCCATGCAATTCATGCAATAATCATAAATAAAAGGGATAGGGAATTTATATTTTATGTCTATCTTGTTGAGATATTAAAAATCTAGATACATGTGCCAAGAATTGCCCTTATGTCACACCATGACCACTTGAGAGAAATTAGGACTGATATTCAGGTAGATAATTCCTTGTTCAACATCTCTTGAAACATCTTCTTTAGCAGTAAGGATGAACATTAGGGAGATGAACCCTTGGAAAAATGTAGATGGCAGGATCATATTTTCACTCAAAGAGAACGACCTATGGTTTTGCTTAAGACTATATCATAGAAATCAATAATAGGTTGTATATTCAAAGGTAGAGCTAGAGGGAGTTGCTCAAAAAACTGGACTTCCATGAAATTAACTTGGAAAAAGAAGCCACATCCACCTTTTTTTAGGATATTTTCTATTTGGTGTGGGTTGAAAACCCTTTAATGGGGAACTTTTATACCTTGGAGATAAATGATCTTATTTTCTTTCATATATTTTGCATACAACCATTGCAAATTAATAGTGACATATCCTAGATGAGAGAGTCATTGAGCTCCTAAGATGACATATACATTATTTAGATTCATGGAAAAATGATGGTTTGACTAAGTATAATATTCAATATAGATGCAAACATTAATAGTAATTCCTCCATTAGAAATCAACACCTATGATTTATCTTGGGTCATTATATTGATATACAATCCCAAGGTTTTGGTTATTTTGAAGTCAATTAAATTAAACATGCTACCTAAATCAATCAACACATTGGTGCATTGACATTTGATGAAGCTTTGGACCTTGATGGTGATGGACCTAGAGCCCCATTAGGTAAAATGCTAAAAGATACATAGTATCAACATCTTGCTTGGAATCCTCTACTTTAACTAATGATTCTTATGGTGATGGATCTTGATATTTTTCATTTGAAACAACTACATACTCAACTTCCACGAGGAATTTATGTTGTTCCTCACAAACTTGGTTATGATGATGGAGTGAATAATATTTTTAATAGAATAATCCTTGAAAACACTCATCATTGGGGTTATTGAAATAAGGTTGTTGAGGATTAAAATTGCAATAGGGTTGAGGATGAGAAAATTAGTGCTTCTTATTTGTTGCAATAGCCACATGTTCAACATCCTTGAGGTTGTATAGATCATGCATATCAACCTCCCAAAGGATGTAATTCTTAAGTTCATGGTGAAAGGCTAAGACCATCACTATTTAATCTAATTCATAGGCATATATGAGAAGTCCCATAAACTGTGCAATAGTCCTTAATCAAACTTGTTTATTTTATTTTACTCCCAAAGGATGTCATTCTTAAGTTCATGGTGAAAGGCTAAGACCATCACTATTTAATCTAATTCATAGGTATATATGAGAAGTCCCATAAACTATGCAATAGTCCTTAATCAAACTTGTTTATTTTATTTTATTTAAATGGACCACATATGATGTAGAAGACCTTTTGTCAAACTTACAAAGGAACATCACTTTGGGTTTTGACCAAAAAAGAGAGTGCATGTGTCAAAAATCTCTCATATCCATTGGTGGGCCTAGTTTACAAACTTAGTAGCAGTTAATATGACATGGCATTTTTTAGAAACACAATATAAATAAATGATGTTATCCATATTATATATCTAGTTGTGTAGATATATGCCCTCAAAGGTCAATATGTTGATACATAACATGGAAGTATCACGAGGCCAAATAAGCAAATGAATAGAACCTTATGTGGAATACTAGTAGCATATCCTAAGTTAAGTTCATTCAAACCTGAAATATTTTCCTTAATAGCATAGGGACCTATATGACCCAAATGGGAACCTTGAATTCTATGCTTGCAAGGTAATTATTGGTATATTTTGGTGTTAGAATAATGGTAGCTCTTTGTATCTTGTTCATGGGGTGGTCATTAAAGGTTCAAGAGGCCCTAAAATTAGATATTATTGACTAGAAGAAGTCATCCATTGTAACTTCTAGCTCCTTTTACTTGTCCTATCACTACTTTTGAGAGACTTGCTAGAATTGATTATCTAGGGGGCACTTGATAAGTTAAGGAAAGATAGGGCTTTGCTATTCAAATAGTAATTGTTGGATTGTATTGAGTGTCTCCTACATTCCTAAGAATATTATTATTAATGGTGCATACCAATTGCACTAGATGGTCATGCTCATTTTCTTATAAAGAATGTATACACATAAACAAGAGGAAATTCTATCAAGAATGGGAGGACAACTAGCCTATGGAGTGGTAAGGGTACTCATGGTGCCTGAAGAAGAAAATAACACATGGTCAAAGCTATTGATGTTGAAAGGATTATTATGGTGTCTATAAATATTTTTGGGTTGATTCTTTTTGCTCATGTAATCATCCTTGGTTAGTCCTATGTAATGCAAATGCCCAATCGATAGAAGCTAAGGGTTCACCCACACACTAACAACTAAAAGTAAAACCCTAAGCATAATTTTTGAGAACTTCCAAAAATGTGTTGCTAGAGATACATCTTAATGAGATGGGTCTCTAGCATGGATCCTAATGCCCTTGATTTTTTAATTGGATTTGAGAAAAGAAAATAATCATAGTTAAATCACTATATTATAGAATAAAAATGTGTTATAATATGGATCCTAAAACAATTTATAGATATTACCTAGATAACATGAAGGAGATCTAACCGAAGGAGGTTCTAGGTTAGATTGCATGTCCTTCTATTTTGGCACTACCACAAGGAGCCAAGATCAAAACTTTCATGTCCTTAAATTGCATGTCCTTGTAATGAAAATTTCATAAATAACAACAATAATAGTAATCTTAGCAACACATAAAAGAAAACATTTACTAGAACAATAGATTAGATTCTATAGCAAAAAATCAAATATCACAAGAACATATTTTATATTCCAAATCATTACAAATCCTAACCACTCAAAGAGGGTAAAATCTCATATATACACTAGAGGTGACTTAAGATGACAAATATCAATGATGTATCAAGCACAATATAACTCTTCTATTTATAAACTAAAACAATTAATAACCCTAACTTTTAATACTCAAGGGTCGACTAATCTAATCCTAGGGACCAAGCTAACAATAATGAAGATAGTCAATGCGACTTTATTGGAACAATTACAAATACACTTGACCCACAATATTTCATCCATTGAATTTATCTTAACAAGCTTCTAGCATTATGAAGTGAACTTTTTCAATTAATAATGATTCACAATGCTCATTTTGATCATATTTTGCTTTATGTTTTCTTTTTTTTGTGTCATGGATTAAACATATTTTATGATATTACAAGAAGAGGCAATCGGATTAGATATATATTTGATATTAAACTAAATTTAAAATCATATTATAAATAAAAATTAGTAGAATCCATTAAATTTCACTAGCTTAACGAGTTTAATTTCTCAAAATTCAAGGAAAAGACCTAGGTTTGAATCTTGCTAAACGATACATGTATAATAGCCAAGTTATTGTAATATTATTATGTGGTGATGATGTAACATGGATGGGACCCATTTTTTTAAAGCGAAAAACCCCTTACGGGGCTGCCTTGGTCTGAGAGACCATGAACAAGGGGTTCTACACCGTCAAAGTCACCCGGGAGTCACACCCGACCCTGCCCGCACCAACATTACCAATTGGATTTTGGATACCCAATTCATCTTTTTGGTAGGGTGGAGATTTGAACCTGGGACCTCTCTTGGAGGATTTCCCTCTCGTCTCCAACTCACCTACAACACTTGGGTTTTATGGATGGGACCTATTTCAATCCCATATAAACAATTAAAAAAAACTTAGCAAAATCCATTTGAATTTATGATATTGATATGTTTCTATCGAAAGCCTATACAAACAAAAATAAACAATATTATGTACTTGAATTTATACTTTTATTTCATTTAATATCGATAATAAATATTTTTTGCACCAATATTTTGATTCCATATTCTTGTAAAATAGCCATCTAAATATTTATATATGATTACTCAAATTTAAATGCAACAATTATCCAAATTTAAAATTTTTACCATATTCATTGATATACTCAATGTCGTGTTAATGGATGATGTAATATTTCATTGCATACTTTTTTTCTAAATGATACCATAATCAATAAAATCTATCTCACCTTCCATAGTTTGGACTAATTATATCCATTGGTATACAAAATGATTAACCTTGTAAAATCTATGTTAAACTTGCTATCAAATATGTTTTTCCTTATTTTTAGAAGAGTTGAAAAAATCATCAAGACAGTTTCATTATTCCTTCTCTTCAAGTTTCTAAACTAGTATTCAAAGTGTGATTTTGGGGAAATGTTTTTTTCTTAAAGGTTGATTTTTATAAGGTTGTATTCTAAACATCATCTGAGTGCTTGGCTCAAATTTTGTAAATGATGTGATCTACATATTGCATGGTTTCTCAAGTCAATATTTCTTACAAATATCTGAAAATATCATATGGCTTCATGTAGAAAATTCATAAAACATAAATAATATCCGAAGAGAAAACAACATTTGCAAAAATCACATAGGACTAAATTTTTTCAACTTGACAAGATCATATCATGTGTGAAGAAATATGGGGAGGTAAATTTAAATTAAAGAAGGTAAAAGAGGTCAAGTTTAATAATGCATTAAACGAAAAGGTTGTATTTCATTAATATTGAGAGATATGTGTTACAATAGGGACATGATGCCCTTTATCCATTTCTTCTTCTACTAATGATACAACAAGTTTGATGTCATATTCAATCGTCCCTCAATGTAGGTGGGCTTCTTTGTATGTGGGCCACTATCGGGTTGTTGTTTGATGATGTTCTTCCTCTTCAGATCTGCTAAATAACCTATGAAGAACCTGCAAAAGGGGGTTAATGTGTTGGGGGGCTTGCCTTAGTCAGGCCCCATGTTTAGGAAGACAAAATGACTATAAAAACATGATAAAAAATACAATGAAGTATGTAGAAGCTGATAAAATGGTAAAACAGAGCTTACCTACCAAATCTGAGGTGATTTGGGCTTTGTAGAACCAATTCACCACCCAGGGGGTGAACTGATGCCGGATTCACGGGGCGGGGGCGAATCAGACCCTGAGAACTATTCTACAAAAATCCTTCAATGGGAAGGTTCCTTGACTACTGTAATGTTGTTGTTCAGATTCAGGTTCACTGTATCAGATGTCGATATGCATTTGGGCAGCATTTTTGTGCTTATGTCATAAAAATGGAGAGCTCTTTTATTAGGGGTTTAAGACCCACTATATATAGAAAATGGCAAGGTGTAGGGGGAGGGTTAAGGAAACTAACCCTATTCTAAAGTCTAACCAAAGTTAGGTTAGGGTTTGTGACATGGAAGTCTCCTATTCCTCATAGAAAATATCCTATCCTCACACATGTGTGAGGAAGGATTAAGGCTAATTAGGGTTAGGAGGTCTTAAGTCAAATTAGGGCTTGATTAGGGTTTCTTAGGAAAATATCTTAGCTAACCCTAATTACACACATGTGGGAGGATGCAATTAGTGTTAATTAAGGATTAAGAGTTATTTTAATCAATTTTGCCCTAAAAAGGTGACTTAAGTGAAGTCAACATTAAATTAGATTTTTGGAATTGACTTGTTAATTGTTTTTGTCAATTAATACCCCGTGGGGGCCTCAATTGAGTACAAATAGGTTATTGGAGGATATCCCAATGCATGGGATGTGATTTTGAAAGCTTATGAGGGTTTAGGACCTAAAAGTCTGATGGAGTGGTATATGGAAGTCTACACGATGCTATGATAATCTATGGTGATCTACGCATGACTATGGTCATCTACGCATGACTACGCATGACTACAACAATCTACGCATGTCTAGGAGGATCTACAATAGTCTACGCTGGTCTACAATAGCCTAGGGGTACCTAGGATGGCCTATGTAAACCTACAAGTGTCCCAAAAGGATCTACAAGTACGTAGGTATAACAATGTGCAACTTTTGGGTGTCTACATTTTGCCCCTTTTTGTACTATATTGTGTGAAACACAATTTAATACAAAAATGTGAAGGGTTTGTGTAGTAGGGAAAGGGATAGAAGGGGAATGGAATTCAATCAAAGGTATGTAGCCGCTCGAAGCGTGACCATACAACATTAACTAGGGATCCAGGGAGAGAAGGGAGGAAGGAAAGAAGGAGAAGAGGAAAGAAATAAAAACAATGTCGGTAAATGGAAATGGATGATTGTGGATGCAATGTTGTGATTTTGTTGAGTCCGTATGACATTTTCAATGCCATACCAGTTGCTTGAGAATGATAACTTTTGACTGCTTTGCTTTTGCGACCAGATCAACATGGTCCAAAAGTATAATTAGGACAAAAGCCTAACTAAATATTTGTTGTTGATTGATTTATGAGAACATGGTGACAAGTGTCAAACCATTTGAGTTAGTTAACATTTGGATTATTCAAACGTGACCAGATCAGTGTGGTCGTGAAATCCTTTTCCAAATGTTGTACTAGGATTAGTCAACCGTGTCATTCATTGTGTACCATGAATGCCAAAGTGACCTTTCCATTGTTACACACAACTCTCTTGATTTAACAAATATCTATTTGGGATTGAGATTATAATCGTAAGATAATCTTCAGCAAAAAAATTTGTAGACAAATGTGCTAATCGCACTTTTGGATTTTTGATGTTGTGGTTGCATGCAAAGCTGACTTTGGATATGAATACCCCCTCAAACGAGGAATCAACAATGAGGTGAATGGAATGCGATGATTTGATGATGCAACGATTGATAAGATACCAATGCATGATGAATATGATTGAAAATTAAATTAGAAGACAAATTTGGGAAGTTCCTAGGGTTTTGGAGGACATGTGCCTGCTTTCCTAGGGTTTTGGGGGTAGTTTGGGTGATTTTGGGGTGTTTTAGCTGAGTTCGCCACCCAGGGGGTGATTTTGACCTAAATCGCCATCCGAGGGGTGAATTGGATCTGAATTCGCCACTTAAGGGGTGAATTAGGGTTTTAGGTGTGTACAATGTTTTGGCAGTTTGGAGGACCAAATGATGTCAAAATTGGACAAACCTTATACCATTGGAAAGCTCTTTCCAAGCCCGATATAATGGTGAAATTTTTGGGAAATTTGGAGATGATTTGATAGGTGAAAATTTAGACCAAATATGACCCTACTTTTAGAAGTAATGAATGAACAATTTCAAGCCTTGTGAAGGGTGCACATGGAAGCAAAATCTTTGTGAGGACAAAGAGGTGAAAAATTGTTGCGCTATGCTAGGAAATGCTAGGCTATGCTATTTTTGTTGAGGTTTTGGGATAAACCTATCCAAAGTTTTATTGAGGTTTTTGGGGAAACCTATCTAAAGTTTTATTGAGGTTTTTGGAGAAACTTTTGAGGTTTTTGGGGAAACCTAATTTGCTAAGAGATTCTAAAAAGAATGTTCCAAAATTTTTGCTGAGGATTTTGGGAAAACCTAGTGGAAAATGGGTATCCAAAAAATGTGACTGTTATTTTTGGATTGTGTGTTTTGATGTGTGTTCCATTTTGGTGTATGTATTGTAAATTTGATCTTGAAATTCATGTTTATTGGTATGTTGTTTTTGAATTTTATCGATATATTTATTGCTAAGTGGGAAAATGGGTATTCAAAAATATATTTTGTTTTTGTATGTTGAATGAACTAGTCGTGTTTTGAATTTCGTGCCATAGTGGATGTGTGGGTGATTTTATTTTTGGCTGTTGGGGGTCAAATATGTATTATTTGTCACATCTATTTGAATTTTTACCATGAAATGATAAAATGGGTATCCAAATATGTGACTATTTTGTTGATGTGTTTTGCCATGTGATTTGTGCACTATTGTTGTCTCGAAGTGCATGTCAAATTAAATAGTTTTAATTTGTAAATTTGGATTGATGAAATTTAATTTGATTGCATTGTTATGTGGATTACTAATGTGTGTTTTGTTGTGGATGAATAGGTGAAAATGGTCAAACCTCGTCATCACGTATGCCAAATGATGGAAGATTTTGATAAGTTGATGGATAAATAAGATGAGCTAAAGTGGTTAGATGATATATGGTTTCGAGGTGTGTGGGAGTGTAAGAGTATACACACCAATAAGGCATATGTGTCTACGTTATGTGAGTGGTGGGATGCTGATAGGAACACATTTCATTTTCCTACTAGGGAAATGACCATTACTATGGAGGATATATACCAAATTTATAGATTGCTAGTTGAGGGTGTTTCGGTGAGGGTAGCAGCTAATGACAACAAGGAGGCTATGTTGGAGAGGTTCTTTGGGGCAGACTGGAGAGCCATAGACACCTCAAAGATTGATTATGAGTGGTTGTGGTTGAAGGAGAAGATCTCTTATCGATAGTGTGCAGCCATGATGATGATCTCTACCTATGTGTTACCTAATACTTCCGGGGTGTTGTTCACCTAGAATATGTTAGATGTGGTGAGTGATATGGTGGAGTGTAGGGTTGTGTTTGCATGGGCACTTGCATTATTGGCCCAAGTGTACCGGGAGTTGCATGATGTTGTTCATGGGAGGAGGATAGGATTGAGTGTGGTTCCCTTGTTGTAGGTATGGGCATGGGAACACATAGTGATCGAGAGGCCCTCATTTATTGCCTCACCTTGTGCATGTGGAGGGCAAGGAGTATTTACCCTATGCTTTAAAGTGGAGTACGAGAGGTAGAGCTGGGTATCAAGAGGCCACATGAGGGTGACCTGCTATTGTGGAGGGGTAAGTTTGGAGGCTTGACACCTAGTGACATTAGATGGAGGCCTTGGTTAGGTGGTGTCAGGTGGGATGAGGATGATGAGGAGTTACGATCCATCCAATAGGGTAGATGGTTGGTGGGGTAGTATATACATTAGATTGAGTACTTTTAGTTTGATAGAGTGAGGTGATAGTTTGGTTTATGATAGGATGTCCTAAGGGCTCTTGTGACTTACTTCAGGTGGTGAGGGGATAGAGGGGAGAATCTTGTGGTGTTGCCTTGGGTTGGGGAGAGGGACCCTCCTATGGATATCTTGGATGTAGGGGATGTTGGGACGACTCTAGTAATTTGAGGCTTGGTGGGCACTATAGAGTTGGGAGCCTAGCAAAGGCGTGGTTGATCGATGGGTGGCACCTGATGTTGGAGCACCTCCACCAGAGAGGAGAGTTGGTAGGGAGGCTCGAGCTAGGGTGGAGGGTGTAGTGGGTGATGAGGAGGAGGTTCCTCTACGATGGTCATGATGATGCTTGGGTGAGGCAACGAGCACCTAAGGAGTGAGGGTAGAGGAGGTGACTACGGGTGTTGATGTGACTATGGAGCAAGCCACTGGAGTATAGGAGGAGGAGGGTGGGGCTACTAATATAGGTGGTATGGATGATACCATTGATATTGGTGCTTTTGCTAGTATGGTGGAGATTCCTATTGATTTCCTAGAGGGATGAGGTATGGAGGAGGAGACACAGGCCCTACGATATAGAGTCTGACAGTTGGAGGTGGAGGTGGAGTAGCTAAGGGCCAGGGCGACTAGACAGGAGTAGACTATTGGGAGCTTGGCTAGTCAGTTGGTTGTAGAGTCTACGAGGAAGATACTGTGTGAGACTACTCTATCGATGCATAGGATTCCTCTTCCTGATTATGATCAGATGGTATCACAGTCAGAGTCTCGATCATGAGTGCGGGCCTCTTCACATCATAGCCAACGTAGTGCTGCTACGATGGGGTAGATGGGTGCTAGGGTTGTAGTGTGGGATCAGCCTACCGTGGATCCAGTTCCAGAGTTTGAGGCAGAGTCGAGCAGGGCTACGGAGAGGCAAGTGAGCCATGAGGGCCATGAGGAGACTCTTGGAGGGAGTTAGGATCTCTATGTATTGTAGCCTACGGGCATTTTAGATGCTATATGATGATGGGCATGGTCCCAGATTGTAGCCTTTGGGCATTTTGTATTGACGATATATATATATACATTTTGATTTTGACTGTACTATATACATGTGTCATTTTGATGGTTTGAAATGTGTTCTTGTTATGTTTGCATAGATAGCGTAACATAGTTTGTAGGTATATATGATAGATAGATATACATGTGTGACATGGTTTAGATCTATTATCATTATGTGGTATGAATGAATTGTAGAGTAGTATGATGATTGTATTTCGAATGTAGTGTGATGTAATATCATATGTGATTTTGTAGTGAATGCATGTAGAGTGAATGCAATGATATGATTTGATATGGAAATGCATGTAGGATGAATGCAATAATGTGATTCAATTTTGAAATGCATATAGGATGAATGCATAACTATAATGTGTACTAAATGTATATGACATAGATGCATGGATGCATGTATGGACATACTGAAATGCACCAAGGAAGCACTTGTATCATGGCATTTACCTGTATGGATGTGATCCATTCCATGATTTCAGGGATGGTGGATAATGTAAGGCATGTGTAATGGTTTTGACCAACATAGTTGTGACAATCAAATCTCAGACCCTTAGCTATACAAGTGTTTGTGGCAACTTATAACATAATCGGGCTAGTTCAAAATCTATCTTGGACCTATGTGTGTGAATGTGTAAGGTTCATTTATCCATTTTGAGGGAGGTAGGATTAACCCATTTTAGATGCTATCAAACTAGCTAGCTCATCCGTCCACAATAGTGATCTATACAAAAGCAAGATGCTAATGTTCTAGATGTGTTGCCACTTGTAAGACTATTCCATTAGTAGGTAGGCTCTTGGAGCCTATTGCTAGTGATGGAAATCATCCCATGGTGTTATGTTGAACCTAAGGACCAAAGGCGATAAGCATAACATAGGTGATATCAAGAGGCATTTCCTTTTGTTTTTTGCCCCTCATCTAGTGTTGACCTATTTTTGTGGTACTCTTTTCTTTTCTTTTTGTTTTCTTTTTTTTTCTCTTTTTCTCTTGTTTGGTGCTCTTTTGTATTCTCGTGGTGCTCTTTTTGTATGGGTGATGACTTTTGTTTTCTACCCAATCATTTATTTTTTCTTATGCTTGATCCCTTTGTTTATCCCTAGGTCGTATGTTGACCATGCAAGTGATAGGGTGAGCAGGGGATACCGTTCGCTAGATGGCGATATCTACTCAAGATGTCCTCTTTCCTAGACTCAAAATTGTTTAATGTGTAACCTGTTGTGAGTGGTCCATGAGAGAAGTTGAACCAGCCTAAAGGACCATAAGAAGAATGTACAAGACTCAGTAGCTATGGGTGACACTGGATTGACTGAACTACAGAGTAGTCAAAATTAAACATGACACCTATGTATACCCTGATCCTGAAAAGGGGGAATGGACATCTAGGTGGTGATGCTAACAAGTGCATTTATTACTCCTACTGAGGCGCATTTTGGGGGAGAATGTACAAACATGAATTAAAAGTTTAAATGAAAAACATATGGGTATGTGCAATGGATTTAAATGTAAATGATGCAAGTGGAAGAATGCAATATCTACAAGAGGAAAGTTACGATGTGTAGAAGGAGAATTTTAGAAGAACCTATTTACAGGTGAGTATATTGTATCATGATGATCAAAAAGCATGATGCTATAGTAATGGTTTCCCCAGCGTGTGGGGTGTGTGTGTATAGTAGGTGTATAAGTTGTGAGTTGTACAGATGTATGTAATAGTCACCAAGAGAAGGAAGATGTAAGAGTAGAATGTACAGATGGAAGAAGCGAGAAGAAATAGACTTTGGTAACCAATCAAGATAAGGGGATTACCAAAAGCCAACAGAGATAGTAGAGAAGAAGTGAATCAGCATAGGTAAGAAGTAGAAGAAGCGAGAAAGAAGGAGAAGAACATTACTAAAACTACTATCAAGTGAAGTGGCATGGATCAGGTCGAGATTGGGATGGTGAAGTGATAGTACGGCTTGGACTTCGATGATTGGTGTAATTAGAAATGTTGTGGATGTAACGGGATGGCACTGTCAGGGTACTATGGGATGGTAATGTTCTAGAGGTAATGCGACATGGAGGACTTAGAAGTCGACTAAACAGGAGGGAATGTTCCGGTGATGGAGTTCGATCGCCATGCAATATATGGTGAACTAGGTTCTCAAATGATCGACACTCTTCGATGTCATGACCTGGTTGGTGATGATAGATACAATACTAGCTCTCATTGTAATTTCACGGTTTGGCATGTGAGGGATCAATGGGCCGAATCTTGGGTAGGTCAATAAGACCCTGATGCATAAGATGGTAGAACATTTTGGATAATGGCATGAATGGAACTAACATAGGATAAATGTATGGTTCTATTGGGGGTGAGTGAGATCTGGATGAAGGGTGATCCGGTAGTGGAGGTATGGGTCGAGGATTCAATGTTGATTGGATATAAGGTCGATGGATGGACCTATGTGAAGGTAAGGGTGCATGGGTCATAGGAGACTGGCATGGGTGCACATGGTAATGGCAATGGCTCATCTGTAGCTCTAGAGCCTCGATGTAGGAGAAAAGATGTTGTATCTCATGATGTTGTGGCGATAGTGTTGGTGAAGGTGGTGATCGAGGCTTCCAATGATGTGGAGTGGCCCGATAGGCATGGGACAGTGGATGAGGTCTCGATGATGATGGGGAAGAATGAAAAGGTCTTGGGGATTGGATACCTTGCTGGGAAGGTATGCCTCGCAATGGTGAAGGTGGCATCTTGAGGATCGGTGGCATAGGTGATGGCTCTAAGCAGTGATGCGAATGGGAAGGGGGCATGTTTGCACGGCCAGCTTGAGCAGCTTGGGCCACGTGGGCTTGCAAAGCTTGGGAGTAGGAAGATTCTCCACTAGGAAGTGGGACCGGTAAGCATGATGGATGAGTTGGGTGAGGAGTGTATCCTCTATTAGGAGGGTGATAGGCTCCTAGGGGGTGATGGGGATGATTCATTGGTGAATAGTGATTCATAGTATCTTCGTGCAACTATGAAGGTGATTCTCGTGGTTGGGTATGAGATGTTTCCTCTTTTTCATCGAAAGAGGATAGGGTGACTTGGCTATCTCCTAAGCGAGGTGAGTAGGATGAACCTCGATGGCAAGGGGAATGATGTCGGGGTGAGGTATGATGGCCTGAATGGGATGAATGTGAAGATGGCCTAGTATGAAGGGTAACTGGTGGTCGGGCTAGGTCAGATGGTGTGATCGATACATGCTGTGGTTGTGGATGGTCTTGCATGGTGATGCATGAGGATGCTGTAGTACTCTCCTACTGATGATGTGGGTCCTACAAAAGGAAATACAAATACCCATAGCATAAAAATGACATAAAGATGAAAGTACATGTATAGTGAAATAATAAAGCAAAGTAACAAGTCTACATGATGATGTGCTTAGTGATTTACTACTAATAATATGTGGCACTCATGATGGTGAATGTGTTTATGCATCATGCATTGAATGCACGAAGGTGCAAGATGTTGATGGGTTCAGGATCGTTAAGGCCTTCAAGATTGGCCAGATGATATGCTCCTGAGCTATATTTGTGTGTAACAATGAATGGGCCCAACCAGTTTGGGGTGAATTTATCATGCTGCTGGCGAGGCTGACTCATGATTTGCTAGTTTTCCTTGAGAACCAGGTCACCGATCTTAAACTCGTGCTGATGTACCTTACTATTGTAGGCACGATGAAGGTGATCTTGATAGACTCGTGTGTGTTCGATGGCATGAATGCGATGTTCATCAAGGAGTGTTAATTGATCTAGACGAGCTTGGCGAGTAGTGTCATCATCAATGAAATCTTTCATAGATATCCTTAAGGAAGGTATCTCAAGCTCAAGGGGCATGATAGCTTCAGCCCCGTATACAAGTGAAAAAGGTGTTGCCCTAGTAGGGGTGTGAATGCTCGTACGATATGCCCACAAGGCTAGGGGAATTTGATTATGCCAGTCTCGATGAGATTCTGCTATGGTTTTACAAAGTATGGAATAGATGGTTTTGTTCGTGGCTTCTACCTGGCCATTATCCTGAGGGTAGTATGGGGTAGAAAAGTTATGATGTATGTGGAATTTGTCACATAGGGCTCAAACAGTTTTGTTTTTAAAGGATTTCCCATTATCAAAAATGATTTGAGAGGGAATTCCAAAATGACATATGATGTGATCTGTGATGAATGCTGTAATTTTAGCTCCTGTAGTTTGGACCAGTGGGATGGCTTTGACCCACTTGGTAAAATATTCTGTTGCAGTGATGATAAATTTGTGGTTGCTAGAGGAGGTAGGTGTAATCTGTCCAATTAGATCCAGGTCCCATTGGGAGAAAGGCCACATGGACTGGATAGGCTGAAGTGCTTGGGATGGGAGATGTGTTAGGTTTGCTTGTTGTTGGCATTTGATGCAACATTTGACATACTCATAGTAGTCATGCTCCATTTTGGGCCAGTAATAACCCATACGAAGTATGCATTTGGTGATTGCCATGCCACTAAAATGGCCACCACAAGTACCGTCATGGGTTTCTTGTACAACCCATTGTGATTCTTGTGGTTCTAGGCAATACAGGAGCATGTCATCATAGCTACGATGGTAAAGGATGTCCCCCAGCAAGGTGTAGCGGACCGCTCTTTGTTTGAAGGTTTGATGTTGAGCGTGGGGTAAGTCGCATGGTAGGAAACCTAGTTTGATGTAATATTTAATTTGTGAGAACCATGGATCATGGGGTTCAATGTTTACCACATACACACCACCATCATCTATAGGAGGTGTGGGTGATATAGCAGATCGAGTGAGCATATGGATGGATACAGATGTTGTGTTAGATGTTGGGTTTTGTAGAATAAGGGATCCTAAGGAGGCCATAGTGTCTGCAAAATGGTTTGATGATCATGGAGTGGCTTTGAGGTCATACCACTCGAATTGGGATAGGAGTTTTTGTATGATTTTCTTATATTGTTGGAGGACCAGGTAATTACATAGCTAGAGTTCCTGCACTTGATTGACTATCAGGAGTGAATCACCTATGATGTGGAGGCGTTTGATATGCATGGAATGCGCTTGTTTTAGTCCTAGAATTAGGGCTTCATATTCTACATTGTTGTTTGTGTAGGGGAAATTGAGTTTGAATGAAAATGGGAGTGGCTCTCCTTCGGGTGTGAAGAAGATAATGCCTACACCCCCAACATGGAGACATCTAGAACCATCAAAGAATAGGGTGAGGTCAGCTACAAATTTGGGTTTGACATATTCTTCAGCTTCGATTATGTGGAAGATGGAATCATCTGGGAGTTGGATGAGGAGGGGTTGATTTTCAGTCAAAGGGGCTTCAGTGAGTTGGTCGGCGATGACCTATCCTTTGATAGATTTTTGAGATATGAATTCTAGGTTGAATTCAGTTAAAAGCATGATCCACTTAGATGTGCGAGAATTGTGATAGCTCTTATTCATCATGTACCGAAGGGGATTATCTCAGTCGATGACAAAAGTTGTGTGATTTAACATGTAGTGGCGTATGTGAATGCTATGCATGTGCTAGGTTGTGAGTGTGCTATACCTATGCTAGGCTAGGCTAGGCTATTTTTGCTGAGGTTTTTAGGACAAACCTATCCAGATTTTTGCTAAGGTTTTTGGAGAAACCTATCCAAATTTTTACTGAGGTTTTTTTGGGGGAACCTAGGTTGCTAAGGGATTCTAAAAAGAATGTTCCCAAAATTTTAGCTAAGGATTTTGGAAAAACTTGAGTTGCTAAAAGATCCTAAAAAGAATGTCCCAAAATTTTAGCTGAGGATTTTGGAAAAACCTGAGGTGCTAAGGGATTCTAAAAAGAATGTTCCAAAATTTTAGCTGAGGATTTTGGAAAAACCTGAGGTGCTAAGGGATTCTAAAAAGAATGTTCCAAAATTTTAGCTGAGGATTTTGGAAAAACTTGAGGTGCTAAGGGATTCTAAAAAGAATGTTCCAAAATTTTAGCTGAGGATTTTGGAAAAACCTGGCATTTGGAAAAACAACTATGATGAAGGTAAGGCAAGGGGTGTAACCTTTGACAAAAGGATGGCACCTTTTTGAACCTAGTGATTGACTTGATTTGATGAGGGTAAAGTAAAGGGTGCGACCTTTTGAAACTTTTGACCCTTTTGTGTGACAAGATTTGAAACTAGAATGGTACCATTATCGATAAGGTTCTCAACTAAATCATGAAAGGTGCAATAAATAACAAACATCATGACCTGGCTGGTGATGATAAACACAAAAGGCATGTTCGATGTGCCCATGAGGGTTGGGTCGATTTGGATTGATGGGTCGAATATCTGGTAATGTAACATGGCCAGCCTCAAATAGCCTCTAGAATAAAGTAGGAAGAGGCTCAAAAAGTGGAGTCCAATTACGATGTTGACGTGGAGGATGGGGACCACGGGCTCATTATGGTTTGGATGGAGGGGGTGCATTAGTATGATATAATTGTTGTGTTGGAGGAGGTGTTTTTTGGCTATAAATACCAGAGAGAAGGGATAGGGCCAAGGCGATAGAGTAGCGATAAGCAAGATGTGAACACAAGGGGGGGGGGAAGCATCAGGGGAATGGGGGAGAAATGGAGGCATAAAGAAGCTAGGTGTAGTTGGTAATGGTGTAGGTGTTGGGGCTACCAGTACTAGGGATGGTTGAGACGAGGTATCAAAGGATGGGATCTATCTCTGTCTTGGAGGGTAGGAAGTAGGGAAGCTAAACTACATGGAATAGCTTGGCGGGGTGGGTGGATAAGCCATTCTCGATCCATAGGTGGGAAAGAGATTGGTTGTAGGAGTTTGGATAGGAGGAGGTGAAAATATCCTAAAAGTTGTAGTAGACATGGGTGGCTCTAAAGGTTGGGTATCGTACACTCTAGATACCTAGGAGATTGGCAAGAAATCTGCCAAAACGGTGGGGTAAGCTACCAAAGTAGGAGCTTGATTTGAGGGGAAGGGGTATGTGTACACCCCCACTTGGGTTTTTGCATATTGTGTCTAAAGGGATTTTTGGAGGTGCCTTCAGATATGATGAAAAATGGCTCTTGGAAAGACAATGGTTGAGACTCTTGTGAAGAGTGTGGGTGTGAGGGTTGAGGAAATACTTGTGGTTCCTATTGGGGAGGGAGCTGTTATGCCATTTGGAAGGATAGCTTCTGGTTTGCTACAATATAGGAGGATGGATCAGACACCATTTATACGATAGGGATGAATGATGTGACCTCTTGAAGGGTACAATTTAGGAGGGAGGAATCACTCTCAAAAAGATATTGAGATAGGTTTTGGAAGAAGGGGTGTGTGAAGGTAGGAGAACTGGGTATGATCTCCTCATCTATGGTAAAGAATGGATGAGGTTGTCCTGGCGCTGTGTATATCACATGGTCACAGAACATGGTCGATGGATTACATGCATATGGGGATGAAAGAAGTGGGTAATCCTCTATGAGTGAAGTGGTGAGGGCTTCACTCAAGGTTGACGTCTCATCATGAGGCATCATATATGTGAGTTGTACATCAGATTCTATGTGTGAATCAGATGTGTCTATGGTCTTCCCCTTCATGATCGAAGGAGTAAGAGTGGACTGACTAGAGGAAGTGGCAGGCCATTCCTCTATAGATTGTGCTTGCTTGCGCGCTCTACTACAAGTGACCACAGGCATAATGGCATATGTAAAAATAGTTTTTAGAAATAAACCCTATGTGATACAGACTCAACTATGTCTAATGTAAGTGTAAAGTAAGTGACATGTTGTGTGTAGCAAGATAATATATAGTGTAATGTGACGAGATCGGTCCGTGATCATGCAAACAACGGTAGACCAAAATAAATTCTAAATGCTTAAAAATAAAAGTGTTTTGTTCATTTTGTGTGTTGTGATGTTGATACTCCCTATGTAGAATCACGGGTAATGGAGTGGATACTCTAGAAAATCGGGAATGTCGTTGACATAAAACCTCCTGCAACACCCAAAGATGCATAGAATAGAATGGTATCGCAATGTGCGAATGGTGACCTATATGGAAGGCATAATAAAATGATATCCTAAAGGGAGAGAACCCACTATGCTAAAGTGAGTTCACAAATTCCTCTCACGAAGAGAGGTGGTACTATCTACTATATGCTAGGCATGGTCAACAACCCCATGCTTTCGCTTCACCCTTGGGTGGGCTTAGTCAAGAATGACAGTTACCAATTCCACTAATTATACTAGCCTTGTGGATGAAGGCACTAATCCTATCCCACTCCGTAGGTAACCATTGGTGATGAAATCTAGGGCCCAGTCACAAAAGTGGGGGATTTTCCGATGATGAAATCCAGAAAACCGCTCCTGTGGGGTTGCTAGGTGTCTAGGGGGTGAGTTGGTGGAGGGTAAAACACCTACCACACCAATCTCGAGCGATGGATTGGGGATGAATTCCAATCTCACCACTTGTTTAAATACCATGTGAGTGTGTGTGGGTTTATGTTTTGCTAATGGTGTATGCAAGGTAAGAAACTAACTATTTGCCTTTTCAAAAGAAAACTAATCCTAATGCCTTTTTGAAATAAAATGATTAGATAAATGTATTCTTTGCAAAGAAATGGTCTAGCCCTAAATGCCTTTATAAAAAAAGTTAATCTACTTTGTAAAGCATGGAAACATGCAATCCAAGTGTGTAGAGTAAAAGGGGATAAGTAAACCCTGATTTAAACTATAGATTACAACATGCTTCAGAAATTAGATGACATGGAAGAAGGGGATTAGGAAACCCTAATTTAACCATTAGAATGTACACTTATTTTAGCAATAGATGTTATAAACAAAGGGGGAAACAATGTAGGCTTGTACTACATGCAAAACAAAAATGAAAATGTAAATTTATTTGCAAAATAAACTTAAAGAAGTTGTTGGAAAGTTGCAGGTCTTGAAACTTCAAAAAAATTTAACAATCCTACAAACTTGAAATGAAAGCAAATCTACACCTAGAAATTGTTATTCAACTAGTGCATGCTTTGTGCTTTCAAAATGTTATAGAACAGAGGTGTAAAATGAGGCATACCTACATTATGATGCTATGGGGGGTTTGCTTGGCCCCTGAAGGAATCACCCCTATGGATTTGGGGGTTTTTGAGGCTTCTATGCTCAAATTTCCACCCAAGGGGCAAATTCAGTTTTGAAGGCTTAGATCTGATATCTAACAGTTCAGAAGGCCTTTGGAGGTTGCAGGGAGGTCTGAGAAACCAATATTTTGAGGTTTTGGGGCTCTTAAGTACAGATCACCACCCGGGGGGTGAATTGGTGATTGATTCATGGGGCAGGGGGTGAATCCAGTTTAGAGGCTCCAAATTTGAAATATGATGGCCTAGGGTGGTTCCTAGGGCTTTGGAGATCTCTGTGAAAAGCAAATTTAGTACCTAAAAACATAGAAAATAGAGAACAAAGTTAGATTCACTTGAAATAGTTAACCTAGCATTATCCATTGTGGGGGTCCCACCGGGCGTGCCAGAATGAAACGGGTAGAAATTGATATTTGATCCATTAATACAAAATAATAATGCATTAAATGAAAAGGTTGTATTTCATTAATATTGAAAGATATGTGTTACAATAGGGACATGATGCCCTTTAGCCATTTCTTCTTCTAATAATGATACAACAAGTTCGATGTCATCTTCAATTGTCCCTCAATGTAGGTGGGCTTCTTTGTATGTGGGCCACCACCGGGTTGTTGTTTGATGGTGTTCTTCCTCTTTAGATCTATTGAATAACCTATGAAGAACCTACAAAAGGGGGTTAGTGTGATGGGGGGCTTGCCTTAGTCAGGACCCATATTTAGGAAGACAAAATGACTATAAAAACATGATAAAAACTGAAATAAAGTATGTAGAAGTTGATAAAATGGCAAAAGAGAGCTTACCTACCAAATCTAAGGTGATTTGGGTTTTGTAGAACCAATTCACCACCCGAGGGGTGAATTGATGCCAGATTCATGGGGTAGGGGGTAAATCAGACCCTGAGAACTATTCTACAAAAATCCTTTGATGGGAAGGTTCCTTGACTACTATAATGTTGTTGTTCAGATTCAAGTTCACTGTCTTAGATGTCAATATGCATTTGGGCAACATTTTTGTGCTTATGTCATAAAATGGAGAGTTTTTCTTTAGGGTTTTAAGACCCACTATATATAGGAAATGGTAAGGTGTAGGGGGGAGGGTTAAGGAAACTAACCCTAGGCTAAAGTCTAACCAAAGTTAGGTTAGGGTTTGTGACATGGAAGTCTCCTATTCCTCATAGAAAATATCCTATCCTCACACATGTGTGAGGAAGGATTAAGGCTAATTAGGGTTAGGAGGTCTTAAGTCAAATTAGGGCTTGATTAGGGTTTCTTAGAAAAATATCTTAGCTAACCCTAATTACACACATGTGGGAGGATGCAATTAGTGTTAATTAAGGATTAAGAGTTCTTTTAATCAATTTTACCCTAAAAAAGTGACTTAAGTGAAGTCAACATTAAATTAGATTTTTGGAATTGACTTGTTAATTGTTTTTTGTCAATTAATACCCCGTGGGGGCCTCAATTGAGTACAAATAGGCTGTTGGAGGATATCCCAATGCATGGGATGTGATTTTGAAAGCTTATGAGGGTTTAGGACCTGAAATCCGATGGAGTGGTATATGGAAGTCTACATGATGCTATGATAATATATGGCGATCTACACATGACTACGCATGACTACGACCGTCTATGTATGTCTACGCATGACTAAAAAAATCTACGCATATCTAGGAGGATCTAAAATATTCTATGCTGGTCTACAATATCCTAGGGGTACCTAGGATGACCTATGCAAACCTACAAGTATCCCAAAAGGATCTACAAGTACATAGGTATAGCTTGGGTATTTACACTTAGTATAAAATCCTCTTCTTGCAATAAAAATAAAAGTAGTACATAGTGTTTTCCTTGCACTTTAGGGTTTCAACTGTATCATAATAAATAAATATGTATAGATGATGAGGAATAATATGTAATAGTTAGACTAGGATTTAGTGTTATTATTGCTACATAGTTTCTATGTCTTTTATAAAATGTGGGACTTTGTTTGCTCATGTTAGACCTAGTTGCATATCTTCTAGATAGGTGTGAGTTTGAAAAATTTTCTAGATAGATATTTGTTAGTGGGTTGTTAGGCAACTTCTACAATAAACAATTGTTTAGCATATCTATGGAAGATATGGAGTTGTAATTTGTGCTATTTAATTACTTCTTGTTAATTCAATTATTAGCTTCATTTTTTGTATCCACATCAGTGGTACCAAAGTATTAGATCAAGTATAATTTGAGTTATTTTTGGTTCCTTGTTGCATATACGTTGTTGCTTGGTTCATGCACAATGTTTGGAAGCTCCATTAGTTAGACTATTGACTGCATAGTGTTGATCTTAGTGAAGATCTAGAGATAAATTTATGAGGGATCGATCAAGGATTCTAATATGTCTTTGTTACCTCATAACTACACGTCAAATAAATGTGCTTTAACATCAATCTCCATGTGAAATATTTATCTGGTTTCTTCATCAACAAAGGAAATGTGAGCCTTGTATGTTTTGGCATAACCTATTGGAAGAAGATAATCTTTGCATGTGTCTTTAGTGAAGTTTGGATTTATAGTTGAAGATCACTTCATTGGTGATTTGAAGTTGTTCATCACTTGTAGCTCATTGTTGATCAAATTTGTTTGTTATGTAAAGAGTGTTAGTTGCCTTTCAACAACTATAGCTCATCACCATCAATGACTTGAGCCATCAACTTTAGGCGATTGGATCATCACCTCCTGGTGACTAGATCGTCACCTTTTGTTCAATGATGTTGCCCTTTGGATGACTAGACATAGTCATTGTCTGATTATTGTTACATCACATTTCAATGAATGTGACATCACCCTACAAGGCAATAAAGCTCATTGTCTTATGATTACTTGAGCTCTATGATATCACAATCGACTAATATCTTTAAATGATAGGAGGGTCGTCATATGTTGGCGATGTGATTGACACCTTCTGGCAATAGATTGGTGTGGTTTACTGTGGTTTATTGGTATTATGGACACTCAATGTGGGGTCCTAAGACTCTACTTTTGGCATCATGAATAGTCGATGTAGGGCCATAGGCCATATTTTTTTGGTGGAAAACTTTTTAGCCTAAGGAATTGTAGACAATAAGGATCTCAATAGTCGAATCACAATGGAGTTTTATGATGAGAGATGAATTGGGAGCAATAACAAAAATCCACGTGGCAAGAAGCAAATCATTGGAAAAAAAAGAGTTCTTGGCATGATATGAAACTGAGGCAATGAAGGACGGGTCCAAATGAAATTTTTCCAACCAAATTGTTCCACATTAGAGGAGAAGCCATGTTTGGTTGATCAACAAGATGGTGAATCAAGACAAGGTAACACTTGGTGCTTGTGGAAGGGTAGGGTAAATGACCATTGCACCTTGAATTATTTAGGTGTAAAGTTAAAATTTATCTTTAATTTTATTAATTATTTAATATAATTTAGTTAATTAGTTACTTTTATTTTTTTTCTTGGTTAAATTTTTTCAATAAGTTTACATAGGTTTTTTTGAGGGGTCTCAATCCCCTCATACTGAGTGGGGTTTGAACCTTGGACCTCTCAAAGATAGGCAAAATCCCTTACCACTGCAATAAGCTTACAACTTTTTTCTTGGTTAAATTAATTAGTTAATTTAATTAATTAATTTTACAAATTATATTACACTACTAGAATTGTGTAAATTGAATGCAAGAGGTTGCATTACTATAATTTGGTCATATTAACCCTTTATGGGATAAACTACACACTTTTGTAATTGCATTGCTAGCTTATACATGTTTTGTTATGGCATCTAATTCAATAGAAAAAATGGCCACATCAGACAATATAATTGGTCAAATGGCCAATAAGGTCAATGATATAATAGTTTAAAGTGCCTCGAATGTGAAGATCTACAATAATAATCTTTGTGCTAAGACTAATAGTGAATTCAAACCATATGATGGTTCTAGAAATCCATATGTCCTAGGAAGTTGGATATTGGATATGGACACATGGTCCTCCTAGGCTCCTACATTAAGATTCCTACTGAAGAGAATATTCCCTGTATGAAAATCAAACTATCTGGGTTAGTAAATATTTTGATTATGGAATGGAAAGAGAGCCAAAATCCAATCAAAACTTGGGATGGCTTATTCAAGGTTTTGAAGGATAATTTCTATCCTTCAAACTAGGAAAGACCTCAATGTAAAATGGTACATATTAAGGTAAAGTAACAACATGTCTATGTAGGATCACATATTCTAGTTAAATAGGTTATGGATTCTACTTGGCATAGAAGATGTAGTTAAAGCACTCATCATGAAATTTAAGAGTGCGTTACAAGAGAATTTGTATAGGGAGTTGAAATACACTCAACCACATTTTATGATGCTTTCAACCATGCACAACTTGCAAAGGAGAAACTTGTTGCTCAAATGAAAGGTTCTCGATCTTTATTTTCTATAGGCAATCCCAAGGTGCCAAATCAATAGCAATAAGGATAGTAGGTGAAAATGTCTTCTTCTTCATTTTATTCTCATCTTCCCTATTCATCTAATTCCTCTTCTTATTCATATAAAAATCCTTCTCCATTTTCTAACTCCCAAAAAAATTATACTTTTTATAAGAAGAAAGGTCATCTTCAGTTTTAATTCTACCAATTAAAAAATATGAAGAAGTCATGGTTGTAAATTCTCTATATGAGGACCCAAAATATGGTCCCATTGATACTATAGGGGAAGATATAATATATAATGAATTAAAGGGTAAATTAAACAATATCACCCTCATATATCACAACTCTTCTAGAGGTGACCGTGACAACTTGTTCGTCACAAGGACACACCTAACTGATGACTATTCAGTCTATTATGACAAATTGTAGACAAGCATGCAAAGCAATAAATCAAGCAAAGGAATTGGAAATCATTTTCATAAGGTTAATTAATGAAAGGACATAATAGACATACTTTACTTACTAAAATATTACAATCATATTCCAATGTGTTTGAGGATCCTACAATGCTCCTTCCTAATCACCACATCAATCATAGAATAGAAATTGTACTTGTTGCACCTCTTCCACATGCACCAATGTATCAAAAATCGATAATTCAGATGGAATAAATAAAAATAAAAATATAGGACTTGTTGTCCAAAGGATTTATTAAACCAAGTACCTCCCCTTGTGCATCATCAATTTTGCTTGTGCTCAAGAAGGATGGCACTTGGAGGCTATGTATTGATTTCAGGGCACTAAATAAGATAACAATCAAGAATAGATATCCACTTCCAAGAATAGATGATTTTTTGGATCAACTTCAAGGAGCTAAATTCTTTTCCAAAATTGATCTTAAGAGTGGGTTTCACCAAGTCAAAATTCAGGTTAAAGATATCTAGAAAACATTTAAGACCAATATGGGGCTTGTAATACCTTTTGGTCTTACAAATGCTCCTAACATTCATGAGGTCGATGAATGAAGTGTTTAGAGATAGTCTGGACAAGTTTGTGATTATTTACTTGGATGATATACTTGTATATTCTTCTACTTGGAAGATTCATCTAGATCATATATTCTCCTACTTAGAAGATTAATCTAGATCATCTAAAACAAGTTCTTATCACTCTTCAAAAGAACCAATTGTATGCCAAACTTCCCAAATGTTATTTTTATCAATATTCCATTTCCTATCTTGGCTTTGTAGTAAATGATAAAGGTATACAAGTGGAACCAACCAAATTTAAGTCCTCCTCAATTGGTCAACTTCTTCCACCATCATAGAGTTGAGGAGTTTTCTTGGACTTAAAACTTCTATCGTAAGTTCATTGCAGGGTATTACACTATTGCAACTCCCTTGCATCATTTAACCAAAGCCAAAGCTACATTTCAATGGAAAAAGGATCATGCTCATGCCTTTGATACCTTGAAACATAAATTATGTACAAAACCTATTATACTCCTTCTAGGTCTTGCACAACCTTTTGAGATAGAGATAAATACACCATAATTTGCCCTTGGAGTCGTATTGAAGAAGAATGGCCATCTGATAGCCTATCATTTTGAGACATTCTTAGTTGCCGAATAGAACTATTCCACTTATGATAAATATTTGTATGCTTTGGTGTAAGCTATAAATTATTGGAGACATTACCTTTTGGGTAAAAAATTATTGTACATACTGATCACATGCCCCTTGATTTTATTCAATATCAAAACAAGATTGAGGAAGCTCATCACATGAAGTGGCAATATTACTTGCAATAATTTCACTTAGTGATAAAGTGTAAGAAAGGGAAAAGAAACACAATAGCATATTGTTTGAGTCACCCTCCAGTAGCTTAAGCCTTGATAGTTGTAATTACTTCCTACATTGGTTTCTAAACTTGGTCTGCACAATATGCTCTTGATACAAATTTTTTGAAAGTTTACCAACACCTTTTACATCCTTCTTCCTCCAATGTAAGTCATTTTTAGGATTTTCATATGAAGGATGGTATATTGTATATGTTGGATAAAATTTGTGTGCAATTTAAGCATTGATTGTCTCTTTTCAAAGAGGTTCATTCTACACTTTATGGTGGACATTTTAGGAAACACAAGACTCTTCATCACTTGCAACAATTTTTCTACTACCCTCAAATATAGCATGATATCTTGAGGTTTTTGAGGCAGTGTGTTGTTTGTTATCGTTCCAAGCCAAGTAACAGAAAATTGGGCCTTGGTGCTCCATTACCCATTCATTCTCATCCTTGGAAAAGCATTTACATGGACTTGTTGAGTGATTTTTCAATGATAGTTTGGAAATATGATTATGTTTTTGTAGTTGTGGATAGATTCAATAAGATGGTAAAGTTCATTCCTTTATGCAAGACTAGTTTTGCACTTGACTTAGCATAAATTTTTCTTGACACAGTATGATGTTCCTTTGATCTCCCCAATAACATTGTATCTAATCATGACTTACATTTTATGGGTTACTTTTGGCATTATTTATGGAAAATTGTAGGAGTATCTCTTAATTTCTCCATTGCTTTCCACCCATAGTCAAATGGGTAAACCAAAGTAGTTAATCACATAATTATACAAAGTTTGAGGATCTATCACCATCCTTATATAGCTAAGTGATATTTGAGCCTCACTCACATAGAACATACCTACAACAAAGCATTCCACACCTCCATGACACTCTCCTTTTGAAGTTTGTCTTAGATTTTAGCCTTTGGCTCCATATGAGTTGCCTTTGCCTTTTTCCTCTCCAATTACCATGCACATTCAGAAAGAGCAAGATAAGACAAAATACTTAATCAAACATTTGTAGAGTCTTCAGTCAAAGGTGGTTCAAATTTTGTAGAAGACTTAACAACAACAAAAGCAAGCAATAGATAGATATTGTATTCCTTATTATTTCTAGGTTGGAGAGAGAGATTGACTCTATTTGGATAAATAATATTTTTTAGAAAATGCACATAGTAAAATCAAACCACTTTGCTATGGGCCTTACACCATCCTCTAGCAGGTATATGAGATTACCTTTTACCTTGGTATTTTGACTTATCTTAGAATTCATGACATCATCGATTGTATCTTCTCAAGCCATATCATGACTCTACTTTGGAGACCACTCTTGTCATCAACCATCCTATCGATGTGACACCTGATTTTTATCTTTCACTTTATGTCAATCAATTTTTCAACATGAAGACTCACTAGACTCGATAGGGATCTTCTACTTCATACCTTGTAACCCATCGAGGTTAGCTTCCAGACTAGGCTTGTTGGATATCTACCCATCAGATGTCTCAAGATTTTTCTTCTATGTTGAAATCATTAAAGTCCAATGCTTCTATTATTGGGAGGCATGATGAGGAATAATATGTAATAGTTAGACTATGACTTAGTATTATTATTGCTATAATAGTTTCTATATTTTGTAAAATGTGGAACTTTATGTGCTCATGTTAGACTTAGTTGCATATCTTCTAAATAGGTGTGAGCTTCTAAAATCTTCTAGATAGATATTTGTTAGTGGGTTGTTAGTAAATCCCTATAATAAAATAATTGTTAGCCTATCTTCCAAATATGGAAGATATGAAGTTGTAATTTGTGTTATGTAAGCACTCCTTGTTAATGCAATTGTTAGATTCTTTTTTATCCACGTCAATGGAGGATATCAATGGAAATTTAGGGTTTCCAAGGTATCATAAAAAATTAATTACTATGGAGGATCATCCTTATGCATTATTATTTCTATATGAACATAAGGAAGAAAGTGTTTGTGAGGCTATTACTTGCATTTTAGATTCTTAATATCATTATGAATAGTATAAAAAAATTGAAGAGATTGATGAAGATATTTGTGTTGGTGGGAATGAAAAAGGAGAGGAAGACCTTTAAAGCAAGAACAAAGATAAAAGGAAACTCAAATGAGTATCAACTAGGATAACCAAAAATAAATATCACAATTTTTAATAATAAGTGAGGCTAAGCCCATTAATAAAATTAAAAAGTAATGATGAAAATGCTATGATGGAATGTTAGGGGTACAAATAAGACCCCTTAAAAAATAATTATTAAGAAAATGATAGGTTATTATAGTCCTAATTTTATTTAATATAAGAAGCAAAATTAAGTAGTGAGGAATGTAAAGATGCATTCAGAAAGATTTGAAATGTGGGGGATTGTCTTGAATTATTTTTACAAGAGATTTCATAGGTATTGCAATAATATGGGAATGGGCAATTGCTAAAAGCAATAAGTAATTGGGTTGTTTGTCTATATTATAGGAAAAAGGAAAACCTCAAAGTTGGGATTATATATGTATATATTCCAACTATATTTACTTCCCGTGAAAGGTATTGGAAGGACCTTAACACATTTTTATTAAATATAATGATGATTTAGAATTATGTTCTATGGATTCTTGGAATATCTCAACATAGTTCTATCTCCTTCAAAAAACAAGGGTGGCACTCTTGGATGGTCTTAGTCAATGTAGGATTTTTATTCATTTATCGATTATAATGGCATTTGAGATGTTATACTTTTAATTTTTCAATATACACTGGATAAAAGATGCATTTGGAAAACTGGTATAGTAGAAATATTGGATAGATTTTTTTATCCAACACATGGTTGTAAATAAAGTATATAATCTTGTTAGGCATTTTATTATGAGTATAATCAGACCACAAACATATTTTCTTGAGATGTGATTTGCTAAATAATGGTCATCCAACGCCATTTTTATTTTAATCTATGTGGCTTCAAGGTAAGCTTTTATAAAATATTCCATCAATTGTCACATAGGGACAAAGTCAAAGCTTGTTGAAGAAGATATCTATAGAGGAACTATAAAAGGCATATTTCTCTTTCCATCCTAACAAGGCACTTGACCCCAATGGATTTCCTACAATTTTCTTTTAAAATTTATGGGATTTATTGAAGAATGATATGTTATATTTGGTTGAAGAGGCCTACGAAAGATAGGCTATAATAAGTGAGATCAATATCACCTTTATTACATTGGTTCCCAAATAATATGAGACAAATTATTTTTATATTTTTTTGCCAATAGGCCTTTGCAGTATGATTTATAAGAACATTTAAAAAATTATAGCATACAAGTTGAAAAGCATTCTCGATTGTGTTATCTTAGAGAAACAAGATAGTTTTATCTATGGTAAACAAATTTTCAATGGTGTAAGTAATGCATAGGAGACAAGACATTCTCTTATTTCATGAAAAATCTAGGTATACTTATAAAATTAAAGCATGCCTAGATATAAGTAATGCACTCGAGACAAGGCATTCTCTTTGTTGGATAAATAATTAATTATTTATGAACAAAGCATATGCCAAAATTTGCTAGTGTTCTCTACAAGATAATTTCAAAATGTTTAAATTATATCAAGGTTGGTGTGAATGGATTAGATGTTTTTATAGCACTCCAAAATATTCTATTTTTATTAATGGATCCATTAATAGATACTTTAAATCACCCATGGGCTCTACTAGGGCGGTCCACTATCTTCATATATGTTTATTACTCTTGCAAAGGCATTAGGAAGAGCTTTCTCAAAGGTAAAAATGGAAGATAAATTCAAAGGTATTTAGGTTGCAGTAAATGGTCCCTCTAAATATCATCCCTAATTTATTGATGATGTTTTTCTTTTGGGACATCCCTTAGTCAATAAGGCTACAAATTTTTAATTATTATTATCATGTTATGAGAGAACTACTAGATGCTTAATACTATAAAATCCAAGATTATTTTCATTAACATTGTCCTAGATTTACTATGGACTATTATGGATATTTTAGGGTTTAAAATTAAAAAATTTCCATCACATATTTGGGTATTCCTTTGTCTCATAAACTAAAGAATAAGGAGCATTTACACTCAATTTTGGATAGAATGAAACATTGTTTGGTAGGTTAGAAAGGTAATTTATTTACTATGGTTGGAAGGATACAACTCATAAATGCTACATTACAATCCATCCTTATCTATGTGATGTAGCTTTCAACATTATCAATAGGTATAACATATGAATTTGATAAAATTTAAACAATTTTCTTTAGAAAGGATGTGAGGAAAGTTTTAGATTTTCTCTTTATAAGTAGGACAAGGTTTACAAAGGACATAATATTGGAGGAGCAAGCTTGCAAAATTATAGATTTATGAGTTTGACCTTAGTATCAAAACTTGGTTAGAGATAAACCAAAGATCAAGAAAATAGTTGCACAAAAATACTACAAAAATATACAAGTTCTCTTGATGCAATTATATTACTCAATAAATTAACCCTACCTAAGTAATCGTCGATATGGAACTTCATATAAGATAGTTTGCATTTGATAAAATTTATAGTCTAGGGAGGATTATGCAAATTTATAGTCCAATGCTTAGTTGAAGCCTTATCCTATTATATCTAATTTAAAATGGCCACCGGTGTCTCGAGCATGTTTAGATTATAACAGTCCAAAATTCAATGATTATGTTAATGTGAGCAACAACTCTAGAACATGGATTTATGTTAGTAACTTGGTGGAAGTAGAAGAAATAAAATAAATAGCAAACACGCTTCAAAATATGCTTCAAGAATTTTATTTTCCTATATTTACATGAAAGGATGAGTTGCTTTTAAAATCTATCAAAATATGTTGGATTATCAATCAAGTTGGGATATGAATATTTAGAGCAACTGAAATTTCATACTCCCAATGAATTCCCTCGAAATAATGACTAGTCATAAGAGGTCCTACCCAAAGCCTCAACATTCCTTTGGTTAGCAATCCAAAAAATATTCTTATAGGAGAGAGTGTGCAAAGAAGAGTATATCATGGATCTTTTAGGTGTGCCTTGTATGAGAAGGATGTATATACATCAAAACATTTACTTCTTTATTGTCCCCTTTCTTACATTTGTTGAGGTTGTTTTTTTTAAATAAAAATATATAGGGTAGCTCCATTAACATTGAAATAGTTGATGAAATATCTACAAATATGGTGCTCATCATGAAAAGTATCAATTGTATATGTGCTAATAACTTGGCTACATGATTTGAACATACATGGAAGAGTCATCTACGATAATGAAATTAAAATAAAGGATCTACTTTGATCTATGGTAAAATGGAAATATCTTGAAATTGGGTTTATCAAAATTAATTTTGATGGTGCTTCTAAAGGAAATCTAGGAAAAGCTGGTGGAGGTGGTATTTTAGAAATAGTGAAGGCAAAATTCACCTCACTTATTCATAATCATATAGAAATTCAACTAACAACTATGCAGAGCCTAGGTTACTTCTTACAAGGATTAATATTACAATAGAAAAATGATAGAAATATATTTCAATTGAGGGAGACACAAATTATCATCAATGCTATAAACAAAAATGGATGTGGAGACTGAATATAAAATAATATTATTTTTGATGTTCTTAATCTATTACTAGAGGTAATCTCTTGGAAGTGTGAGTGTATTTATAGAGAATAAAATTGGGTAGCAGAAAAATTAATGAATTGTAGTGTTGATCTTCATACTGATGAAATTCAAATTTTAGAAGGCAACTAGCCAAGTGAGATTTTATCTCCTAATAAAAATGATGTCAATGAGCTAATTGTGAAAACATAGCACTTTGAGGAAGTTGAAGAATATATTTAAGAGAAAAAATAAATGAAAAAATTGTGATAAAAAGGTATGTTGCAACAAATGTAATATTTTGGTATTTTTATGGGAGTGGCCCCCAATAGAAGCCACATATAACTTATTAAAAAAATGATAAGCATCTACCTTTCCATGTTAGTAGTTTATTCTGAACTTTACTTATAATTGGATTCCATAATTATATCCTCATTCTCCCCTCAAATAAGAGCATCCCTAGATATATTGCTAGAAAATTTACCTCCTCCATTTGAAGTAACATGCATATCCTTGCTTTGATTCTAGTTGGAGTGTTTAGGAAGTAAATTTTGGATTTAGTCCTATTAACTTGCTTTCCTAACACTCTTTCATAATATTTTAATAAGTTATTCAAATATTTGGTCTCATGTATCCATGTCCTCCCAAATAGGGATGTATCACCTACAATTTTTTTATGGATGATGTTGAAGTTATTACTAGCCTTAAGTTCATTTATCATCCCATCTTTGTATGCCTTCTTCAAGTTCCTTCCCAATACCTCTACCATAATAATGAATAGATATGGTGATATAGGATCTCCCTATCTAAGAGCACGCTTAGATTTAAATGACTATGTTACTACCCCATTGACCAACACTATTAAATTTAAAATGACTAAATTGAGGTCCTTGGATTATATCTACATTAAAGAGTAACTTATTTTAAAAATTATATTTATGATTCCAATTTTGATATCTTCCTCTTATTTTTTGGAAAAAATTCCAGTAACCTAATTACTTATCACTTATCGTAGTTTCCCATGCCATTTTTAATTATCCCATACCATACCTCTTAAAGATGATATAGTAAAAGTTGCTAGACAATTCCCTATCTTCCCATTTTTAATATATCATTTTATTCCTCACCACCAATTTTTGTTTTAAGAATTAAAATAATTTCAAGACTATAATAACTTATTAACTTCATAATTTTTTTACTAAGCCATATTCATACCTTGAATATTCCAAGATACCATCTTCATCTTCATTGTTGTTCTTATTTATGGGCTTAGCTCCACTTCTTATTCACTTTTGTGATATTAACTTTTGGCTTCCTAAATAAAACTTCCTCCAAATTGTTTTTCTCTTTGTTTTTGCTTTGAGGGTCTTCCTCTTTTTTTACCAATGCTTTCATTGTCGCCTATCTCTTCCATTTTTTCCTTATTGTTCACAACTTGACTTACATTTATATATTTATACTACCATATAAAACTTGAAGAGTATATCAAAACCTCTTAACTACATTCCTTTTTATGTTTCCTTGGGAACCCTAGAATGCAAGAGGAATATAATTTCTTGTGCTTTCCTAAAAACCTTAAAGTGTAGTGGGTATTTTCCATACTACTTTCTTCATTATGCTTCCCTAGAAACCCTAAAGTGTAAGGGACAACCTCTAAAGTACCTTCATTTTTATCGCAAGAGATAATATTTACTATTTAAGAAAATAAGAAGATTTATTTAGATGAAACGTAGCATTTTCCACTTTCTCCGCTTTGAAAATTGACTTTGCAACTTCTATCATAGATCAAAATTAGCATTTTTCACCTTCTCCACTTTGAAAATTGACTTTGTAACTTCTATCATAGCTATAATTCATTGTGAATTTACTTACATGTAATTTCTCATCTTGTGCATATTTCTTGGTTTCTTCTAGTATTTGCTTTGAATATAATGCAAGGAACTTTTTCATATTATGAGACAATGGGGGTTTCTTTACCACCTTTTTTCATAGTGGAAAATCTTTGATCTAAGTCAATTTTGAGTATAATATGATTTGTTGTCTTCATATTTGAGTTTGTCTCATTACAATAACTTTTTCATCTAATTTTCAATTATTTTTCACTTTGTAATCTATTTCCATGTGTTTAGTATCATAACATATATGACATCAAAATGTAATGTTTTCACAATCCACGTTTTTGTTGATCTCATTCTCTTGATTCAAATCTAATCACAATTGATTTTGGAAAAGGTTTTGAAATTTCCAAGGAAACATATATCTATGTATACATAATGTGCCTTTGCTTCTTAGTATTTGATGCCTCCTAGATGAAGTTCTCTAGAGTATTACTCATATAATTCAAACCCTCCTTACTGATAAGTTGAGCGTAATCACATTGGAAGCTTTCAAAGAGTTTTTGTGTCAAATAAATTTCACTCTACTATCATAAATACAAGTTAAAAAACTTGATAAACAATGCATTGCCCCCTATTATTTTGTTCTTGACTATTTAATTAGAGAATATGATGGGGGAAAATTATTTTCAAAAGAAAAGTCATTGAAAAATGTAAACTCAATCCTCACTCCCATTTAACCTAATTTTTAATATTTAAAATACATTAGCAACATATATTGAACTTATGTACTAACCCTCTACTTTTAAGAATCATTATATCATTCTTTATCATCTCATTCTTGATAATAAATTATGGTGAATCATCTAACATTTGGATAGGGATTACCATAGAATTATTTTTTCCTTTGTTTTATCATTAATAAATTACTTCCCCCAATTAGGGCATCCACATTTCTAATTAGGACTTTTAATAATTTTTTGTTTCTTGCTACCTAACTTGAGAATCTTTCATTCTTTAAATATTTTTTAAGATATTAATCAAGAACTTTAAAATGAGGTTGGATCCTTGTTCACACTAGCTTCTTATCTAATATCAACTTGCAATTTGTATTTTGACAATTAAGGTACTTGAAAAAATTATAAATTGTTGATAAACTTGTTATGGGAGGCCTTTAAAGACCTACTTGATATTTTTCAAGCAAACAATGAATCTTCATTGCTAAAGTATGGAATATGGAAAAACTATACCTTTTTTTACTTTTAATTATAGAAATAACTCTTTTGGCCTCAAAAAAATATATTAAAAGATATCAAAAGTAATTAACCTTATATTTATATATAAGCAAAATTTATATTAATTGTTTTAACATAAGGTTTCAATATTATTTTAAGGAAGAATGCACCTTAGTTTACATATTTAAAATTTATTTTTTAAAATAATAAATCAATACAATTCAATAATTAATGACTTCATGATTGCCAATTGAACAACTTATAGTTATTATGATGAGAATCATTTCTTCATCCAATTTGAATTGGTTTCACAAATTAAGCATCGGTCCAACCATTAATCATTATGATAAACCAATATTGAATTAATTTCATCCATTTTATACAACTAGTTATAGCACACTTATGCTAATTACAATAATTTCAACAACTATTGGAGGAGATAGAAAATTTACTAATGAGCAATCAATTCACACAATCTCTCTTCAAATTCATGAGATTTTATGACAAAGGAATTGGTTGAGTATAATTTTAATACTTGCTAGTTAAAATCTAGAGTTGTATGCGTACCTCTAATAAGACAAATAATTTTTTTATTATTGGCCACTAAGGTTACTTAACTAATGATCATATTTCAACTTATGTATGTGTTGTGTCTTGTGCAAGGCTTACCAATATCCCATTTGAATAATCATATAAGGTAATATGCAGACTTATTATTCATTTATGTCTATATGCAAATGGAATGTTAACATGCCCTTTCATAGTTACTCTTTTGGTATATTTTATCCTATTCTCTTATCCTCTAGAAAATGACGGATAGTGAAACAAGACGTAGAAGGCTTGGACCTCTAAATGAGATGTTTGAACCAAGCTTGATAGCTTTTTTAAAAGGTTGAAAAATCTCACTTCTTATGGTGCCCTCCCCTTCAAGGGTCACCTATTGGTGAAAACCTTAAGTAGATAAGGATGATTCACTTATTTGCTTTACCTATTTATTCCTATTCTCCTTGAATACAATAAAGCATTTTTTCTCATGATTTTTTCCCCAATGCCCATGAAACTTGGATTTGATTAGGTTTTATTTTCAAACCCTACTGCTCAAAGCCTTATTATTCTAATGAAGCTTTGTTTAGGGAATGGTTTTCATATCCATTCCTCTACTCAACCTCTACCATGTGTATATTTAATATTATTTTTTAGATATGGAAAACTATGAACAAATGCTTATTCTCTTTAAAGAAGGCTGACATCTTTTTAATCATGGAATGAAATATTTGAATATTTTTCTTCTATTATCTTTCAATAATAAAAATAGGCCAACAAAATGGATCTTGAGGCTCAATATCTAATAAGACTAATTGATCATTGAGAGAATGCTCTTTACACAATGTCTGAACTACCTCTTGATGAACCTTCTAGCTTTATAAGTGACAACTTCAAGACTTGTCTATCACTGAAAAAACATGTCTTATAACCATGCACATTTGGTCATTTGGTCCATTGAAGTGATCATTCACATTTTACCTAAGCCTTGTAGGCTCATTGTAGGGAATTTCCTATGCATACTCCTTTAAGGGATTGCTTTACCTTATTGAATAAGTTCTCTTGACTAGTACTTCTTGTCCCCTTGGTGAGTAAACATCTTGCACATAAATAAGGAAAGATGTAGGATGTTACGTGTGATCAAGACGAGATATACCAAAGCAAAACACTCACTTAGATTAGGGAGGCAATAATGACAATCAAACTCTAAATGGTGCAGTTACAATTATTTTTTTAGAACATTATAAGGTCTTTAATGTCCACGAGGTCAAAAGTAGCCTGTAGGATAAAAACTTGGTAAAGAACTATGGCTATCAACTCCAAAATTTGACCTAATGATTTTTTTTTCTTAAACATTGATTTTTTAGTACTGATTTTATGGTGAATTCTCCTACTCTCTACTTTCTCCTCTTCAAACAATTATTACTATGATTCCACTACTAGAATATCAACATAGCTAGCCCAAGTATCACTATATGTCTCACATTCCAAAATAAAATGCTTCTTTGTCTCAATAGCCTCTAATGTATAAAAGGCACATATCCTCTCTTCCCACTTCTCTTTTTTTCTCTTTCATATGCTTGTTTCACATCTAACTTAGTGTGGGTTGGTTCTTAGTTGGTCCATGAACATCTTTGCTCTCCAATTGATGTTTACACCTATATAGGCCTTTTAGTGGTGATCATATGGAGGGTTAAATTTAACAAGACAATGTTTTATTTTTTTATTAACTTCTTTTTCCACATAGTTGCTTTAAACTTTTTCTTAATAAATAATTTTATGCCTTCTTTAGTATTTAGGCATTCATATCTCTTTGAGAGATCTAAGGTTCAAACCCCACTCAGTATTAGGGGACCATGACCCCTCATAAAAACCTGTGTAAACTCATCAAAAAATTATTTAGACATTCATACAAGATAATATTCCATTTGTTCATATACTTGTTATTTTTATTCATTTATGTTTTATTCTTTTGCTTTATTTAGAACTTATATTACAACTTTAGGCCATATGTTCAACTTTTTCAAATATCCTAGAAGACAAACAACAACAATTTCCTTTATAGGGAAGGTGTATATTTTTTGTTAGAACAATATCATATGCAATTGACTCTTTATTATTATTATTATTATTATTATTATTATTATTATTATTATTATTATTATTATTATTATTATTATTATTATTATTATTATTATTATTATTATTATTATTAAATTGGTTATATAGGATGTTAGATTTTGAGGTTTATTTGATCTGTAAAGTGCCACATTGTGGATTCACCTCTATATACAGATCTCCAGATTATGCTTAATCTTGTATATTATGTTCGTTAAGTATATTTTTTGTTAGAACAATATCATATGGAATTGACTCTTTATTATTATTATTAAATTGGTTATATAGGATGTTAGATTTTGAGGTTTATTTGATCTGTAAAGTGCCACATTATGGTTTCACCTCTATATACAGATCTCCGGATTATGCTTAATCTTGTATATTATGTTCGTTAAATATGTTCATGCTTAGACTATTGCTTAGATATCTAATCTACTTATCAAATATTTAAATGCAAATATTATAGAAAATAAATCACACACACACCATTATAAATTTCAAAAGAACACAAGAATTATATGGAAACCCCAAAATGGGTAAAACCATGATCAAAGATATTTTTACAAATTTTTATTGGAAATAATAAGTTTATTACAATAATGTGGTATTATATTGCAATCTTCCCTTCTCCAAATATGCTCCCCTATTTTGATGTTTTTTCTGCTCTTTTTGTTCTCCCACTGCAGATCTGGAAATCATGTCATCACCATGTGTTAGATAAGAATTTTTCACAATTTATTCTGAAAACTTTTCCACACTGTATTATGCGAATATCTGCCACCAAGTGTTGTACAAAACTACCACCAAGTGTTGTGCTAAACTGCCACCAAGTATTGTGCAACAATTTACCACCAAGTGTTGTGCAACCATTTGCCACCAAGTGTTGTGCAACAATTTACCACCAAGTGTTGTGCAAAACTGCCACCAAGTGTTGTGCTAAACTACCACCAAGAATTGTGCGAAAGAAATTTATTTTTATTAAATGCTTAGAGCCTCATTTTATTAAATGGGTGTTGGTAATTAAATCCACCCATTTTATTAAATGAGTGTTGGTTATTTAATACCAACCCATTTTATTAAATGGGTGTTGATTATTTAATACCAACCCATTTTATTAAATGAATGTTGGTTATTTAAAACCAATCCATTTTATTAAATGGGTGTTGGTTATTTAAAACCAACCCATTTTATTAAATGAGTGTTAACCACTCATTGAATGATGGAAGTTAAGCCAATTTTCCTCCATGCTCTGTTCTAAAAAGTGTTGATTGCTCCAAAGTAAGGATTTTATTTGGAGATCCTTCCACACTTCCTATAGATAACCTTTTAGTTAGTCTCCTGATCATTATTACTTAAAATAATCAAACTTATAGAAATGAAATAAAGTACCAAGGGTTCGAAGGTTAGGGTTTTGAGTATAATTATGGTTTTCAACCTTGGCAAACCAATGCATAGTATTAGCACTACAGAAGAGAATGCATACGATAATGACTCCTCTCAACCGATTGTGCAAGTTTGTGCTGAGAATGGTCCACAAGGTAACCCTCATTCTGTTGATGTAATTATTCCATTGCTTGAAGTTGATTCTACATGTCATAGTTTAGAATCACTCACCCTTGTTGGGTATTTCGTTGGGCGCATCCCTAATGAGTCTTCCCTTAGGACCTAGGTTAATGCAGCTTGGATTCCTCATGGAGTCAAGCTAACGATGGTTCAAAACCTTACAAAGTTTTTTTTTTGTTTCACTTTGCTAAAACAACCCATGTTAAGGTGATTTATGAACATGGTCCCTGGTACATGAGAAGCTCTCTACTTGTTTTTCTCCTTGGACCCATGATTTTTCTATTTTTGAGGAAAGATCTACCAAAGTCCCTGTGTGGGTGGAATTCCCAAGACTTTCTCTACCTTTGTGGCCCTTTCTCAGTCACATAGCATCCCCTTTAGGAAATGTCATTTTGGTGGAGGCGAACAAATTTTTCCATGCTCGTCCTAAAAAATGTGTTTGCATCGATATTGATATTTCTTGAGATCTCAAGGAGTATATTGAAATACAATTTGATGACACTGTGCTATCCCAGTGGATCCTCTACATTAATCTACCCAACACATTTTCGATGCCAGTCCCAAGCACACAAGATCAAATATTATCTCTTGATGTCGCATAACAGGGACAAGCAGATCCCCACCACACCGAGTGCACCCACTCCTCAACCTTAGGATGATGGTTAGACAACTGTGGGAGGGCATAAAAATTCATATTTGATTGCTTCTAAAGGTACACAGTCCAAGTTGACACATGTCTCACAATCGGTAAAAAAATGGTATGAAAAGGAAAAAGTTGGTCCCCTCGTAGAACCCGCCAACAATGAGGCTCCTCAGTCTCGTCAGATTCATACCCCAAGTATGCAATAGAGATTGCTTCACAATCTTCCCAATTGGCCAGTCCTGTAGTACATTTTACCTCAACTAATGCAAGGTGCTCCCATAGCCTGAGAAGGAGATTTGTAAAAGAAGATGTCATTCCAGAGAAGCAACTTCATATGACCAGTGTTTTGTTAGGCATTTATGTTCTTCATTTATCCATCATCTATAATGTGTTGAAGCCTCTTAGTAACAATGATAAAATATTGTTGGATGTAGAGCCATAATTGATGGAATCGGTGGTTCCTACGGAGGAAGCGAAATCTAAAGTTACTTCCCCGTATGTACGGTTTCAACATTCTTGTAGTCCTTGATAGGGGAAAGAATATGGAGATAGTATACTCAAAAAATAGTTTTAGCCTTTCAACTCAAGAGTTCCAATAGCTTTGCGGTATTGGAAAAACACAAAATGATGGAGCAATAAATCTACTTAGTGCTTAGAGTTACAATTATGCAGTTTAAGGTTTTTTGTTACTCTAATTTATTTTATATGCTTGTTTATGTTGTGTATTCACTTTTTTAAGGGTTGGCTCTGGTTTTGATTGTATAGATGGTCTTGTACCCTGAGTTGTGATATTTCTATCTCCATTTTTATTGTAACCTCTTTTATTTTTATTGAATATAATTGTTGTTTCCAATAAAAATAAAGTACCAAACTAATATATATGATAATGGAAATATTTTTTAAGTATGAAATATTGAGATAGCTTACATAGCTACTCCTAAATAAGCCATAAATAAAGTCTCATGAAAATGGATCCGTAGCACTAAAAGAACCAAGTAATATTATTACAATTGTATATATTACATCTCCACATTACCATGTATATATAATGTAATGTGACTCTTCATATGAAGCACTCTTGGCCTTCCCACTTCTAGACTATTCAACTTCCTATTGTACGATGCCAAAAAACGTGCACCTAAGATACTTGCATCATAATATCAAATATAAATCCAGAGAACCTGTACTGATAATAAACTAACAAAAATACAAAGGATTATTTTATTAATTCATAATAAAATATGGTTACAAATTCATTCCTCTTAGGGATACCAAATATTGATACAATGAATACAAGTAATATGCACCCCTAAACAGGGGTGGTGCACTTCAAATGTCTCCTAGATCAACATGAATTGATTGAGGGCTTATTCTTGGTGCCTCATATCTTGTCCAGAGGAAAGGTACTTGGATATGGTTTTGCCCTTCGTAGATCCTGTCACTTGAGTACAAATAAACCACAAAAAACATCTATAGCATATGCAACCTCTCATGATGAGGTTTGTTTCAAATATTTTGCATTAAATGACATGAAAGCATGATAAAAGCATAAAGATGCAAAGATAAGCAAAAATACATAAATAAATAGGAAATCACAGTATAAATGTAATGGAAAAGATAGATCTACTCTAATCTAAGCTGATAAAGCATAAGTAATAGGAATTCTACACTAAAAACTAAATAAATTATGTCTCAAACCCTATTTTTTATCGCTCAGAGCGGCTACTTTTGTAGGCCACTATCGAAGACAACGACCACTAACTGTGATCTTTTGCTCCTCGTATCAGGTTTTGTGACTCAAAAATGTTTGGTGGAATTGATGTTCAAAGTTCACTGGTGTGTCTAAACATAGATTTATGAGTGAAATCTCTCAGATCTATAGTAGATTGATGGCAAATGGATGATTTGCTTCTCAACCTTGTGGAAACTTCATTGTTGATGGTATGCTTGGTGATCTACAATTAGGTAGCACTTCGATGCTCCTCATAGGGTTGTCAATTTATTGCTCAATGCAATAGGGCTTCATTGTGTAAGATTTTGGATTCCAATATGAAATCTCTCGAATCTGTGACTAGATTGATGGTAAAAGGATGATTTACTTCTCAACCTTGTGGAAGCTCCATTGTTGATGGTATGCTTGGTGATCTGCAATTAGGCAATACTTTGACGCTCCTCATAGGGTTATCAATTTGTTGCTCAATGTGATAGGGCTTCGCTGTATAAAATTTGGGATCTAGGATCCATACTTGTTCCTAGGAGGGTGCATATGTAGGCCTCCCAAATTCCAAATCTTGGCTTCTTGGAGAAGCCAAGATCCAGATTTGCATGAAATTGGTCATTGGAGGGAAAGGTCTAGTTCTAAACTTGCATGGGAGTGGTAGTTAGGAGGAACTATGGGAGATTCATGCCCAAAACTGCTTGAATCTAATGCAAGTTCAGTTATCACATGCATGATTTGTGCTTGTATTTTTGTCTCAATGCTAGTCATTGTCCACAGTAGTGGCTAGCTTGTGGCCACTTTGAGCTTCAGTGACTGGGTTTGTAGCCACTCTGGTTGATAGAAGTTATGCTATGAACAGGTCAGAACTACCCCTAGTGAGTGGTTAGAACCATTGCTAGCTCTTGGAAAGGTCCAATATCAGTCATATGGTCTGCAGAGGTGCCCATATGAGTAGTCTCCTAAACATGACGTATTTTAGGTGTCTACAAATACCCCTTTTTGTGATGCATTGTGGGAAAACACAATGTTGAGCAAAAATAGACCACCTAAAGCCATATTCTAGGTTGCATGATGATCATTGATCTGATCAACATTAGATGCCCCAATCCTGTAAAGGGCGCGTGTCTCGAATTCATTGCCTTCGACAAGTTAAGGAACTTGACTCAAGTACAACCTTTCACTTCAGGCTTACTTGATCTTGGACATTGTTCAGTTCATGAAGAGGCAAGGCCTATGATCCTTCATGCTTCAATAATGCCAAGCATTGTTTAATTGATTTGCTTGTTTTCTATCCCAAGCAAGGGCATGATTGTTTTGGCAATGATTCGTAAGACGAACATGAGTTACGGGATCAAGTGATCCATTGTTGAATTTGATTATGATTTTGTTTATTATGACTACCCCCTCAAGTGACGAGTCGATGAGGAAAAGGCAAGTGATGAAAGCATTAAGTCACTTGACCCAGATGAATAATTTGGACAATTCAATATGATTGCAATTTCAACTGTTAATAATAATTGTACATCTCTATCCCATGGAGCAGTCCGACCGCAATGGCCTTCTTAGGGAATCAAGATGATAGCAATTCTATTTAGCTTCTATTGAATCACTTGATGATATACTAAAAATATCATGGAAGAAATGAAATGAATGCCTCATTCCCGTGGGGCAATCCGGCCGCCATGGCCTTCTTCGGGATTGAAGTGAAGCATTTCAATTTAATGATGAATAATTTGGCTCAAATGACCTTATGGTAATTTACTCATCTTGTCGGATTGCATGGAGTGCAAGTTGTTGCAACCGCCAAGTGTGTAGGGTAAATAACTAGGTATGAGGTGCATTTGAAATTTTGATATTATTTGATTTTTTTGTTAATTTTGTAATTTCTAAGAATTTTGGACCGGTAGATATGCTTTAATGTCCAATATAAAACTCCTTATGGTGAGAAAATGTGTGCATTCATGACTTGAATGAAAATACCAAAGGTTTAGACTTCTTTGGAGCTTTTGATAATGACCAAAGGATGATGTCTTTGGAGCTCTTTGGGATTGACCAAAGGAAATTGGGCTTCTTTGGAGCCTTTTGGTGAATATAGCGAGGCAAAGGGTGCAACCTTTTGGAAACCAAGCAATTGATTATTAATTGATGATGGGATTGCATTATGTTGTTGATTAGGAAGGCTCGCTACCTTTATTTACCCCATGTTGGTTGATTGGTTGATTTTTTATTATGGGGACGTATGAAACGGATCATGCCCCAGTTAATGCTTGCAATTGTTTTTGTTTTGATTTTATGTTATGGATGCAATGATGAATGCAATGCCTACATGATGATGTGATTATGCTATATGTATGCAATGTACTGATGACATGCACTAGGTAGATGATAGATGTTTTTTGAATGCTATGATCTAGATGTATAGATGCACTATGGTGATGTATGCATATATGGATGCAATGCTTTGTGTTAAATGCATGTTTAATTTGTTTTAATGGTTGATGCATTTAATATATGTGCTATGATATGATAGATGATGTATGTAATGCATTAATTACATGAAGAAGATCTAATGTAAATGAATTTGTATGTGTGTTTTACAAACTAATGGATGACACCACATAATGTATAAAAATCATGAATGAAAATGGTAACTCTTATCATAAGAATTAATCATTTAAGCATCCATATGTGATATGAGATGATGTGATGAGATGATTTATTGCTATGAGGGGATTTTTGAGGTTTTCCATGAGACTCAAACACCCTAGTTGATTAATCAAAAGTTGTATAATGACTATACTAGACTCCTGAAAGATAAAATTTTTGTTATGAAGACCAAGATATTCATTATCCTCTATGTGTGTAAATAAATATATTAGATGAGACATAAGCCTACCCCATTGGTAGGCGGGATTCATTCAGCCCATTGTTGTAATGGGGATCACCAGATGTTCATCATGATCCTAAGTTTGACTGAATCTGGACTAGACTACTAGGTAATATAGGCCACCTAAAGCTAGCTCATTTGTAAATTGCTTTGAACTACCCCAATGCCAGGCAGGATTCATTCAGCCCATTGTTGTATTGGGGATCACTCAATGGTTTCAATTAGTGACCATTCCAAGGATTCAAGCTCTTCACCCCCTTATTTTCTTCACATTTATGTGGGATACTTGCTCATGCTTAGTGATGATAATCACTGTTTATTTTGAATTTTTGTTTTTCTTTTTTTATTTTGAGCAAGGGATTTTGCTTTGATTTTAGGATTTTGCTCATTTTTATGAAATCAAGGGATTTATTTGGGTAGGGGGAGCTTTTCCTTTTGTCAATGATCAACACTCTAGACCATGTGCATCACAATATGAGCAAGTAAAAACCTTTCTCTTAGGATGCCTAGTACCACTTTGTAGTGTTCATCTTTCCCTTGTTCCAACTAGGATTGTTAATGTTTTTAATTAGTGATAGGATTTTGATATATGCTAGGTACTATCAAAACTAGACCTCATCTATAAAAGCAAAGATAGCTTTCTACAAAATTTGAGAAGATCACTAGGTATGGTTAAATGACCAAAAAACTTTATTATATTCCTCATAGCAATAGGAAGGGGTTGTGTTGAAAAACATAGTTACTCACATGGGTTATGGATGAATGAAGATTTGAGGATGCATGATTGATATACAAATATGGTGTCATTTGCAATATTGAAAACATAGTCTATCCTAATGTGAATGTAATAGATGCAACATGCCTAATGCAATGCAATTACATGAATGTAAATGCAAAATGTAAGATGCAAATGTTTTTGTATTTTAATGTTTTCAATTATTTTTGTGTTTTTGTGTTTTGTTTTTTACCAAAGGGCTTAAATACCTTTGGATCCTTTTGTGAGTTGACCAAAGGGCTTGTGATGCCTTTGGAGCATTTTGTGAGTTGACCAAAGGGCTTAATGTACCTTTGGAGATTTTTGTGAGTTGACCAAAGGGCTTATGATGCCTTTGGAGCTTTTGTGAGTTGACCAAAGGGCTTATGATGCCTTTGGGGCTTTTTGTGAGTTGACCAAAGGGCTTATGATGCCTTTGGAGCCTTTTGTGAGTTGACTAAAGGGCTTATGATGCCTTTGGGGCTTTTTGTGAGTTGACCAAAGGGCTTAAGATGCCTTTGGGGATTTTTGTGAGTTGACCAAAGGGCTTAAGATGCCTTTGGGGATTTTTGATTTTGATGTTTTTTGATTTGTTTGGAATTTTATGATTTTTTTGTTAATTTTTTTTGGGGGAAGGTATGCTACCTTAGGTACCCCCAGTGTGTGTGCCACTCAATGAAATTGAGGAAGGTGTGATACCTTAGGATTTCTCACTTTGCTTCATTGATCTTGATATGGATGATGGGGAAGGCGTGCTACCTTGAAGACCCCTAGTGTGCATGTTGTCCACTACAATGTAATCAACTTGCTTAGGAAGAGTGATGGAAATAAACTCCTTCTCTTGAGGCATGGAACTTTGTGCACTGTCAGTGTCTTGGTGGAGTAATATCAATGACCCATCTATGGATATGATCTTCTTATTGATAAGGTTCTGGACTACATGTCTAAAGGCATGACAATCACTAATATCATGACCCCTCACTTGATGATAGAGGCAAGCGTGATCCTCCCTGTATATTTTGGACCTATATGAGTTGTGCGGGGGTATGTCTAGCAAGGTGATTGTCTTTGTTTCTTGTAGCTTATGAATAATGGTGTCCATGGATTCGGTTAACGACATCAAAATATGTTGATTACGCTTTCGATGAGGATGATGTTATGATTGAGATACAAATGTCTCAGTCATTTTCTTAAATGACTCTCCTCATTTTTTGGTGCGGGTGAGGTACCTTGAACTATTGTCACTTGCTGATCTTCGATATCAAGAAGGGTATCAATGCAAAGTTGATTCTTCTCAAGCATATTTTGTATTATGTTCCTGAAGCTACAACATGATTGAATATCATGACCATCTCATCGATGGTACAGGCAATGTAAGTCTTCCCTATATTCTTTAGGTTTTGGGTGCTTTGGATCTAAAGGATAAGCCATAGGTAAAGTGATGGTTTTTGCCTCACATAATTGATTAAAAATTGATATCATAGGTTTGGGAAGAGGTGTGTAAATGTGAGGTGATTGACATTGCTACTTTTGGACTTGATCAGACAAGGTTGCATTTTCTTGCGATTGCATAGGAGGTGGTTTGATCTCGAATGTGGGTTGCCTTTGTAATTCTAGGTTCTCAAGCTGGTTCATGATAAATTGCAATACCTCATTTTGCTCATCCATTCGATACTCCATTCTATCTAGCTGATTCAGAATGGATTGCAAGACTGACAAGGATTTCATGTGTATCTCTAGTGATGGGATGGGAATATCATCATCATCACTTGAAGGAGGTGAAATATTGGGGTCTACAGAACCCCCAAGTATATGCAAATCACCAATTTCTTTTATTTGAGATGATGTGGATGCTCCTTGATTATCCACTTTGATAGTGGCATCCACATGCTCATGTTTGTGACTCAGTTCATGTTTTTGTTTTACTTTGTGGTGTTGAATTGTGTCAGCTTTGGTACCCCCAGTTTGATGTGGGGGAGATACCCTTTCTTGCTCTTTGGATGACACTATGAGAAATGAGTTAGGAATAACCAATTTTATAGGCTATCACACTTCTGATGTAGCAACATTGTTTGATGGTGTTACTAGTTCTTCTGATTGCCTTAGAGAAGCTTGGTTCTCTACATTCATGTTTACCATCCCCACAAACTCTTGAGAAGGTATTTTATCATTTGTGTCAGTTGTAGGTGGTTCCTCAACTTGTTGAGGTTGTTCTGTTTCACCTGTGACAACTGATGTTTCTTCATGTTTAGGTGAAGAATCCAAGATGGGATTGATGGGTAGCAACTTAATAGGAGTTTGATCTACATCCTCACTAGACTCAATGATAGGTGTAAATGTGATGTTTACCTCTACATGTTCTTTGCACTCCATTTCATCCGAATGAACTATGACCTATGATGTGGTGGATGAAGAAGGTATGACATGATCTAATCTATCTACAACCACAATGGGTTCTTCCCCTTTGATAGGAGTAGGAACATCTTCTGATGACATGTTCAAGATAGTTGTAAGCATCTCTATGGTTGGCTCAATCGATTTCTCCTCACTTGGAAAAACTAGAGATGGAGGTGTAATGGGTGAAACCATAGGTGATGGTGATGGTAACTTCATAGTGACCCATGGGGTTGCATCTAAACTCTGGATAACATCATTAAGTTTAACGTTCCATTGCATGGGTGACACAATAGGCTCCTACAGATGATCCACTGGTTTATAATACTTGAAAGGGTCTAGGTTGGCATGAACTACATGGACCTTATTTTCATGAACGTACTTAATGCACTGATGCACTATGGATGGTATGCACTCCATGGTTCTCATCCATGGTCTTCCAAGCAGTATGTTGTATTGACTTGAATCTCCTAGGATGTAGCACAATGTAGGTATGGTCTTTTGTCCAACTTGGATGGGGAGGACTATTGTACCATCTATGTGAGATACAACATCATTAAATGCTTGAAGTATGGAAGTGGATGTCCTTATGTGTGAAGGCAAAACATGGAGATGTTTCAAAGTAGTGCTAGTAATGATATTGATAGATGAACTAATGTCAATCAAAACTTGCTTGTATGAAATCTGATTGATGCTAGCTATGATGTGAAACGGTGTATCGGGTTCACCATTAGGGACTTGGCTAATCTCCTATTTATGGAATGTAATCATAGGGTCCTCGCATGATGTAATGGAATTCAATTTTTGTGAGGATTGTGATGTATGATTGGTGTTGATTTGGTTCAGCAATGGTATAGACTGGTTAGGGAGTTCCTCCTTCCCTATTGTGATATTGACCATGCTGATAATATCCTCATTAGGTGAGGCTATGCACACCTCATTCACCTACTTTATTTGATCTTCCTTGACCTCAAGATTGGGTAAGGGATCTCTAGATATATCATTTTGTTGATTATTGATAGCAAGGGTTTTGTCTGCTTGTTTAGGAGGTAACTCTTGATGATGCACAATGCATTTTGCATTGAGTTGTTGCCTATGTGTGCCAGGCATGGATACCTCTTCAGGAATTACCCCACGTGATTGTTCTTCATGTTCCCTTTGTTCCAAGGTACATTGATCCTTTAGGTACTATTCATACATGTGATGGTGCCACCTCTACTGTGCTCACACTGCCTCTTGTTCGAGGGCATCTAGGTGATCTTGCTCTATACATAGTACCTCCCTTTTGTCTTGGAGTATTTTCTCTTCTTGTTGTGCATCTACATACAACCTACGTATGTGGTCAGATTGATCTACCATGAATGGTCCCTAACTATGTGTCCCCATGCAAGGGGTCCTGATGGCAAGGGTCTTGGTAGAAGCCCTCACTATATTTGTACCTTTATCTATAAAGGCAACATCATCAGTGCGTAGAGATCTGTGCTCTGTACTTCCATGAGTGGAAGTAGTATAAATGTTGTGGGGACATTCTAAAATTTCTCCCACATGGTGCAAGTCCTCCAATTGAGCTTGGATTAATTATTCTTTCAGGCTAATGGTAGGCCTAGGAAACCGATCTGGGTGATCCATTGTGTAAGGCCGATGGCTTTCCATATCACTATAGGGGATTTCAACTATGTCAGATCCTGCCATGTATGTGACAACCCTATCACCTCGGTGGGTAGATCCCCTATGGATGGTATTGATGTTATGATAAAACCTGGGATGCCATTCAAGGATGGCCATGTCCTCTAGACTGATTTGGATATGTTTAGTGGTTATGGAACCTAATTCCCTCTCTAGAATGGAGGTCTTGCTCACCATGGGAGGTCCCCCAACCATTTAAAAAAAATTGGCTTTCAAAAAAAGTTGTGGGTGTTATATACCAAAATGATCAGCATGATGAGCTGATCACAATGGGCTATGACTCCAAAATTTGACTTCTGGGTCAAAAATTTGTATTTTTGAAATAATTGGCCAACCGAGGCTCATGGGGAAATGCCCACTTTTAGGAATTTTTGGGAAATTTTGAAGCATGAATAGTTAGGACTCAAAATTTCTTTGAGAGGTGCACAAGGGGCTAACTAAGATAACAAAACAAATTTGGTAATTTTTGGAGTTGTCTAGACCATTCTATGACTGTTTTAGTGAGTTTTTCCTTATTTTCGGCTTCAAAAATAGAGTAATCATAAAACCAACATAACTTTTTTGTTATAGCTCTGATTTGCATGATTCTTGATCCGTTGGATGTAGAATCAAAAAGTAGTTTTTTTTTAAAATTAGGGTTAGGGTTTGGTCCCCAATCAAGGATCTTATGTTGATTACCCAAATAATAAAGAAATACACAAAGTAGACAATATGATTATCTCTTTTAAGGATTATATGTGTGTCCTAAGAACTTGTTTTGTGTGTTTTAGTTTATTGAGTATATAAACTATCTCTCATCATGTTTGCAAATTTGTTGATGAAATTCTTGTATGGTTTAATGGTTTTCACCTATATGCTCGTAGCTCAACAATCCGACCGCCCCACAAAAGTGTGGTGATGAAGTCCACACTCAGTCAAGGAGCATAGGTCCTACCATACCCTCACCTAGCATATCATGCATAGTGATACACCACTCTGAAGAAGAGTGTATGCTATTTTACATGGATAGGACAAATATTGGATCAGCCTTGGCCACGATTGGATCTCGATGATACAATTCCAAGTGAGCCAACCAAGTGGTAATGACATCCACCATTGGTCATCAGAGGGTTGGATGTGAGAGACCAACGCCATTGATGTTTAAGTGTTACATGATGTGTGGATATTTTTTTAAATTTGCATGAAAAGGAAATGCATCATAAAGCACTCAAATGATTTTCCTACATGCTTAAAAAGAATATTTTCATTTTAGAGAATGCACATCTAAATAACTGCATGATGTTAAGATAATGCAATATTACTTATGAAGAAATGGCCTCTAATTGGGCCTCAAGCATACAAACTCTACATACAATCTAGACCACTGGAGACTAGGGTGGATTGCAATCAAAGATCGTTGTTCCTAGAAACGGCTAGTAGAAAACCTAAGAGATATTATAATTTTTCCTTTAAAATTTCTCTATGTTTTCTAATTAAATATGCATATACTACATTTCAGAAAGTAAAAAACACAGACAGAGAAGCAAAAATACACCTAAGATGCTTGCATCATAATATCAAAGATAAATCAAGAGAACCTGTATTGATAATGAACTAACAAAAATATAAAGGATCTTCTTATTAATTCATGATAACATCCAGTTATATATTCATCCTTCTTAAGGCTACCAAAATTTGATATTATGAATACAAGTAATATGCAGCCCCTAAATAGGGGTGGTGCGCTTCAAATGTCTCATAGATTGACACGAATTAATTGAGGGCTTATTCTTGGTGCGTCTTTCTCTCTTATTCGGAGGAAAGGTCCTTGGATATGGTTTTTCCCTTTGTAGATCCTATCACCTACGTACAAAGAAACCACAAAACACATCAATAGCATATGCAACCTCTCGTGATGAGGTTTGTTTCAAATATTTTGTATGAAATGACATGAAAGCATGATAAAAGCATAAAGGTGAAAAGATAAGCAAAAATGCATAAATAACTAGGAAAGCACCATATAAATGCAATAGAAAAGACATATCTACTCTAATATAAGAATATAAAGAAAAACTAATAGGAAGTCTACACTAAAAACTAAAGAAATTATGTCTCAAACCCTAGCCGATGTCGCTTAGAGCGGCTACTTCTACAGGCCACTATCAAAAATAGTGGTCACTAACTGTGATCTTTTGCTCCTCGTATCAAGTTATACGACTCAAAAATCCTTGGTGGAATTGATGTTCAAGGTTCGCTAGTGTGTCTAAAAATGGATTTGTGAGTGAAATCTCTCAAGTCTAAAGTAGATTGATGGCAAATGGATGATTTGCTTCTCAACCTTATGGAAACTTTGTTTTTTATGGTATGCTTAGTGATCTACAATTAAGTAGCACTTCAACGCTCCTCATAGGGCTATCAATTTATTGCTCAATGCGACAGGGATTTGTTATGTAATATTATAGATTCTAGGATGAAATATCTTAGATCTGTGATAGATTGATGGTAAATGGGTGATTTACTTCTCAACCTTGTAGAAGCTTCATTGTTGATGGTATGCTTGGTGATTTGCAATCAGGAAGCACTTTAACGCTCCTTATAGGGCTATGAATTTGTTTCTCAATGCGATAGGGCTTTGTTGTGTAAGATTATAGATTTTAGGATGAAATATCTCGGATCTACGATAGAATGATGGCAAATGGATGATTTGCTTCTCAACCTTGTGGAAGCTCCATTGTTGATGGTATGCTTGGCGATCTACAATCGGGTAGCACTTTGATGCTCCTCATAGGGATGTCAATTTTTTGCTCAATGTGATAGGGCTTTGCTATGTAATATTTTGGATTTTGGGATTCATACTTGTTATTGGGAGGGTGCATATGTAGGCCTCCAAAATTCCAAATATTAGCTTCCTGGAGAAGCCAAGATAGAGATTTGCATAAAACTGGTCGTTGGAGGGAAAGGCCTAGTTTCATACTTGCATAGAAGTGGTAGTTAGAAGGAACTATGGGAGATTCATGCCCAAAATCGCTTGAATCCAATGCAAGTTTAATTATCATGCATGATTTATACTTGTATTTTTGTCTCAGTGCTAGCCATTATCCATAGCAGTGGCTAGATTGTAGCCGCTCTAAGCTTCAACGATTGGGTGTGTAACCACTCTGGTCGATAGCAACTACACCTGAACAGGTCATAAGTGCCCCTAGTGAGTGGTTAGAACCACTAATAGCTCTTGGAAAGGTTCGATATTAGTCATATGGTTTGCAGAGGTGCCCATATGAGTAGTCTCCTAAACATGACGTGCTTTAGGTGTCTACACCTATTCTTTGGACTCATGTACATATGGACAAATGTGCATATTTATACTATTAAATATTATGCACCTATGTGCATTTATTACAACACAAAGTAAATCCTAATCTAATACATGTACCAAATAATGTAATATACTCTAACACCCCCTCGTATTACATTATTTGGTTATTGAAGACTTTAGTCTTCAATATGAGTCTTCAATATTTAACTCATTTTGTACTATGTTTCTTCTTGACCATGCTCTTCCTTCTCTTGCTTGTCTTCATCTGTCATGACACTGTGTAAGCTATTTGATAATATTGCAATATTAGGTGATTCTTGTAGAATAACCTCCTTTCTATATTTATCCTTGAAATCATTTAAATGTCTTTGATGAACTATGAATCTCATCATTTGACAAGTCATGAGTGAATCAGAATTGATCCAATCTCTTTCCTTTGGCTCTTTGAATGTTCTGTATCTTTGATCCTCATAAATATCCAACTTGAATTCATCGTCAAAAGAAGCTTCAGAAATGAGAACCTGAAATAGACACTCTAGTCTAAACACTAGTTTTTCTTCAAATCTTTTGTAGTACCTATCTTTATGATAACAAGCAAAAGGTGGATGAGTTTTTCCTCCACAATATTTGCATGGATGGAAATTCCAACAATCTGCTTTTTCATGACCAAATTAATTGCAATAGGTGCATTATGTGGCTATCCCAATTTCTTATCACATATTTTAAAGGAATCTAGTTTGTCTAATTATTTGATGACATAATCAAACAAAATTTCAACAACTGAGGCTATTATATCTTTGCTTCTTCTCCATATCTGTAAAACATCTTTATTAATAGGAATGTTACTATGTTGGACATTTTGAGTCCCTAAGCTAAAAGTTGTCATTGATGTCAAAAGGACCTATGTAAGTAAGCACTATGATTTTGCTCCACAAAGAGCTTCATGAGAAGCAAAGATTTTGATCAAAGGCTCAAGAAGGGATGCATGGCATTTGGTTTTAAAAGGAGCTTCAAGGGAAGCTTAGCAAAATATTTTTATAAAAACCAAGGCAAGGAAAGGTTTTATTTAAAACCATGGGTGGCATATTTGAAATGGGTTTTTCTTAAAACCCAAGTTGGCATTTTGTTTCATCGAAAAAGGTGCCCCGGTGATGGAGAAATTTAATTTTAAAGGTTTAGTTTAGATTTTAATTTATTTAAAATTTAAATTTAAATTTTAAAATTAAATAAAAAAGTTTTCCCGCCATGTCCGTCAACGTATTATATTTTATCATGCAAAGGTTCAAATATTTAAAGGGGTTGATTTTATCAACCAAGGAGGACACAACAATATTTTCGCATTCGATTATCCCCTCCTTCGCAATCGTCGATTCCCCCCTTCCAATTTCATTTGTGCACTGCATGTGGAACAAGGGAGCAAGTTTCAAGGCATAGGTGGAGAGGATGGAAATATAAGTCTCAAAGGCTTAAAGCCTCCATGTGGGAGGCCTAGCCCACACGGTGGGCGGAGAGTGCGCTAAGGCACATGACAAGGAGGAACGTGGGGTCAAAACCACCCGAAGCCATTTTGCAAGGTATGCCATAATTCGATCATAAAAATTTTTGAGTGCATGAAATATTTTGAATTTGCTAAGGTTGTGTTAAGAGTCAACTTTCATGGACATTATAGTGGATTTAATTTTTGCATATGGCTAAGGTTTGATATTTGATTAATGTGGGATATTGCCTAAGAAGGCTTTGTGATTATTTTTTTTAAGTGCAAAAGTGTTGAAAGGAAGGATATAAAATATTTGAGTTATTTTATGGTATAAGTGGTTTTTGGAGTGACAAGGTTATGCAATGTTTTGATTTATTTTATGGTATAAGTGGTTTTTGGGGTGACAAGGTTATGCAATGTTTTGATTTATTTTATTTTATGGTACAAGTGGTTTTAGGAGTGATAAGGAAGTTGTGCATTAATTCTTAAGAAGGGGAAAGAGTTCTCCTATGGAAGAGATCCACAAACTTGAGATTTAGGGGATCAACATCTCCTTTGGACAGAGGTCCATAAAAATTGTAATTGGGAAGGATTCCCAAGAGATTATTTGAGAAATATTTAGAAGAAATATTTTTCTATGGAGGTAGCCCACATTGGGTGAACCACGTTAAAAATGATGTCTCTCATGTGTGTGATGCTTTGTGTGATGTTTACTATTTTATTAATGATGATGCTACTATTTGGGGAAAAGTTTTATGTTATACTGTTCACCCCCCTCTCAGTATAAGCACATGTTCTTCAATTGGTATCAGAGTCGGTCTCTCCGTAAAGAGTCTAACAACTTGGAAGAGGATCCTTCGGTAGCACACATGACTTCAAAAAGTGAAGAAGAGAGTAGGTTTGATATAAAAGAAGAATTATTTGCTGCTCTCAGAAAATTGGAAAGACTTAGAGAGAAAAATTCAAACTTGAAAGAACAAATTCAGGAAGATGAAGAAGCAAGAGTGGAACTTATACAGAACCTTACAAAATTCAATATTAAGGTAGAAGAAGGAAAGAATATTGAGCAAGATATGACAGATCTATTGAGATCCAAGGAAACAGAATGTGGAATATTGGAAGCAAAAATTGTTCTCCTAAGGAATAAACTGGAAGGGATCAAGATACTACAAGATACAGAATATGAGAAACAAAGAGAGGAATCAAGCTTCCAAAGGGCAGAAACTTCAAACAAGGAAAAGCAAGCAAAGGACATCAGAAAGGAGGAAAGCAAAGAGGAACCCTGGATAAGAGTTAATTACAAGAAGAGGATGACTTCTTCACAATATCCAAGATCTCCAAATAGGTTACATAATTTCTTTCATGGTCATTGTTTTTCTTGCAATAAATATGGTCATATAGTTGCACATTGTATTCATCATGCAAGATACAATAGAAATTTCAATCCCTTTGCACCTCTCATGGATGATGATGTTATATGTTACAAATGCAATAATTTTGGGCACAAGGCTAGGTGGTGTAAAATGATATTTTTTGAGTCTAGAAAAATAGTTCCAACAACTGGGAAGGATGAAAGAAAGAATGTCAAGGCCAGATCTATGTTAGTCCAAACAACCCTGCATGCTCAAAATAAAGAAGAACAATGGTATCTGGATAGTGGTTGCTCTAGTCACATGACAGGAGACAAAGACAAATTCATTGTTCTAAAGGAAACAAATAGAGGATCAGTAAGTTTTGGTGATAATGGATCAGCTAGGATTGTTGGGAGAGGCACTCTAAGTCTAGACAATGGAAAAACAAAAACAAAAAATATTTTGTATGTCAAAGGGTTAAAACACAATCTACTGAGTATAAGTCAACTTTGCGATCAAGGATATATGGTTACCTTCCATCCAGATAGATGTGAGATAAGGAAAATAGAAACAGGAAGAATCATTGCAAATGCAAGAAGAACCCCAAACAACTTATACATGCTCAATGAGATCAAAGGGGAAAAATATTTTCTATCACAAGAAGATGAGAGTTGGTTGTGGCATAGAATATTGGGTCATTTGAATTTTGACAACATAGTCAACATAAGCAATAAATAGGCAATCAGAGATTTACCCAAAATAAGAAGACCTCAAAACACAATTTGTGCACCTTGTCAACATGGAAAGCAAACTAGGACAACTTACAAACCAAAAGGCTATATGTCATCTGAGCCCTTGAGTTTAATACATACTGATTTGTGTGGTCCTACCAGAACACAAAGTATTCAGGGTGAGAGTTACTTCATGTTGTTTGTAGATGATTATTCCAGAATGGTTTGGGTAACTTTCCTAAAAGAGAAGTCAGAGGCCTTCAAAAAATTTAAAGCATTCAAGAAGTTGGTTGAAAATGAAATAGGCAAAAGGATTAAGTGTCTACGATCTGATAGAGGAGGAGAGTTTACTTCAGATGAGTTTGTAGAATTTTGTGAACAACATGGAATCAAGAGAGAATACTCAGCAACAAGAACTCCCCAACAAAATGGAGTAGTTGAAAGGAAGAACAAGACTGTTGAAAACATGGCTAGAGCTATGTTAAATGAATCTAAGTTGTCAGATGGTTTTTGGAAAGAAGCAGTATCTACAATTGTGTACATAATTACTAGGGCTCAATTAAGGGTAAATCATCACAAGACTCCTTATGAGCTTTGGAAAGGAAGACCTGCTACTGTAAAACATTTCAAGATCTTTGGAAGTAAATGTTACATAAGACGGGAAGATCAGAATTTGGGCAAATTTGATCCAAGATGTGATGAGGGAATTTTTCTTGGTTATTCCACAAAAAGCAAGGCTTACAGATGTTACAACAAAAGAACACGTACTATGGTGGAAAGTATGAATGTAACAGTTGATGAGAAGATAGATTCCAGAGAGCCAATTCAGCAAACGGTATGCCAAGAAGATGGAGGTTGTCAAGAAGAATTTTGTGAGGAATCAGATAATGATGAAGAAGAAACACAAAGGCTTCTTCCTAAGACTCCTTCCAGGTATGTACAGAAACATCACCCAAAATATCAGATCATTGGGAATCCAGATGAAAGACAGACAAGAAGAAGAATAATAAAACCATCTCAACAAGCTAATTTTTCTTTGCTATCTAAGATTGAGCCAAAATATTTCTCTCAGGCTAGTGAAGATGAATTTTGGGTTAAAGCAATGAATGAAGAATTAGATCAGATTGAGAAAAGCAAAACTTGGGAACTTGTTCCACGACCAAAGGACAAAAATGTGATTGGCACAAAATGGGTCTTCAAAAATAAGTTGAATGAAGATGGACAAGTTGTCAAAAATAAAGCAAGGTTAGTATGCAAAGGTTATGCACAAGTAGAAGGAATTGATTTTGATGAAACCTTTGCTCCAGTTGCACGACTTGAAGCTATAAGGATATTTTTAGCTTTTTCAAGTTTCAAGAACTTCAAGGTATATCAAATGGATGTTAAGTCAACTTTTCTAAATGGGATTCTAGAAGAAGAGGTCTACATTGAACAACCAGAGGGATTCATACTAGCAGATACACCAGATCAGGTATGCAGATTAAAAAAGGCATTGTATGGTTTAAAGCAGGCTCCCAGAGCATGGTACTCAAGATTGGATAAGTATCTACAGGAACAGGGATTCAGGAAAGGAATAGCAGATAGTAATTTGTATATTAGAAATGAAGGAAATGATCTTCTAATAGTGGTTGTTTATGTTGATGACATAATTTTTGGGGGAAACAATGACAAGATGTGCAAAGAGTTTGCTAAGAATATGCAGAGTGAATTTGAGATGTCTATGCTTGGTGAATTATCCTTCTTTCTTGGTCTTCATATTTCACAATCAGGAAAGGGAGTGTTTCTTTCTCAAGCCAAGTACATCAAGGAGATGTTAAAGAAATTCAGATTAGAAGATTGCAAACCAGTAAGTACTCCTATGGTCACAGGGTGTAAGTTGAGTAAGGATGATGAATCTCCAGAAGTAGATCAGAGACTATACAGATCCATGATTGGCAGCTTATTATATGTCACAGCTACAAGACCAGACATAGTACAATCAATGGGATTAGTGGCAATATTTCAAGCAACACCTAAGGAAACACATGTGGCAACAATAAAAATAATTTTTAGGTATCTAAAAGGGACTATGGACTTTGGACTTTGGTATCCCAAAAGTGACAGTTTCACACTCACAGCATATACATATGCATATTGGGCCGACAACATTGATGATAGAAAAAGCACAAGTGGAGGAGATTTCTTTCTTGGAGAAAGTCTAGTCTCCTGGTTAAGTAAGAAGTAGGGTTCAATATCACTATCTACAGTAGAGGCAGAATATATTGCAGTAGTAGCCAGTTGTACATAGGTGTTATGGATGAAGAGAACTTTAGAAGACTTCAAGATAAAGCATGATCAACCCATTCCTATACTATGTGATAATACTAGTGCCATATGTATCTCAAAAAATCTGGTAATGCACTCCAGGATGAAGCACATTCCAATTAAGTATCATTTTCTGAGAGAACAGGTGTCAGATAAACATGTCAGATTGGAGTATGTCACTACAAAGGAACAGATAGCAGATATTTTCACTAAGCCACTCTCAAAGGAGACTTTTGAGTATCTTCGAGGAAAATTGGGAGTGAGACTCCCACCCCAGAATTAACCACCTCATGTGGAGGTGGGGGAGGGGCTAAGCTAAGAGGCTCATTCTTAGCCCCAAGCCCCAAAGGTGACCCTTTGCCATTGATGTCAAAGGGGGAGAGATTTGTGTATTGGGGAGAGATTTGATATGAGGAGAGATTTGATATTTGAGAGAGCATTGAGCCAGGGGGAGCAAAGACCCAAGGGGAGCAGAAAAGAAGGTCAGGTTTTAGTAAAATGAATATGGGTTGCCATCAATGACAAAGGGGGAGATTGTTGGACATTTTGAGTCCCTAAGCTAAAAGTTGTCATTGATGTCAAAAGGACCTATGTAAGTAAGCACTATGATTTTGCTCCACAAAGAGCTTCATGAGAAGCAAAGGTTTTGATCAAAGGTTCAAGAAGGGATGCATGGCATTTGGTTCCAAAAGGAGCTTCAAGGGAAGCTTAGCAAAAGGTTTTTATGAAAACCAAGGAAGGCAAGGAAAGGTTTTATTTAAAACCATGGATGGCAGATTTGAAATGGGTTTTTCTTAAAACCCAAGTTGGCTTTTCGTTTCATCGAAAAAGGTGCCCCGGTGATGGAGAAATTTAATTTTAAAGGTTTAGTTTAAATTTTAATTTATTTAAAATTTAAATTTAAATTTTAAAATTAAATAAAAGAGTTTTCCCGCCATGTCCGTCGACGTCATATATTTTATCATGCAAAGGTTTGAATATTTAAAGGGGTTGATTTTATCAACCAAGAAGGTGACAAGAAATATTTTCCGCATTCGATTATCCCCTCCTTCGCAATCGTCGATTCCCCCCTTTCGATTTCGTTTGCGCACTACACGTGGAACAAGGGAGCAAGTTTCAAGGCATAGGTGGAGAGGACGAAAATATAAGTCTCAAAGGCTTAAAGCCTCCATGTGGGAGGCCTAGCCCACACGGTGGGCGGAGAGTGCGCTAAGGCGCACGACGAGGAGGAACGCGGGGTCGAAACCACCCGAAGCCATTTTGCAAGGTATGCCATAATTCGATCACCAAAATTTTTGGGTGCATGAAATATTTTGAATTTTCTAAGGTTGTGTTAAGCGTCGATTTTCACGGAGAGTATAGTGGATTTAATTTTTGCATATGGCTAAGGTTTGATATTTTATTAATGTGGGATATTGCCTAAGAAGGCTTTGTGATTATTTTTTTAAGTGCAAAAGTGTTGAAAGGAAGGATATAAAATATTTGAGTTATTTTATGGTATAAGTGGTTTTTGGAGTGACAAGGTTATGCAATGTTTTGATTTATTTTATTTTATGGTACAAGTGGTTTTAGGAGTGATAAGGAAGTTGTGCATCAATTCTTAAGAAGGTTTTTTAATTAAAAGCCTTGGTGAATATTATTGTGAAGTGGAGTAATGTTGATTATTTTGTGATCTTCTAACCCTTGTGAGGATTGGCAAAAGAATATTGTGATTGTGGCATGATTTCCAAAGAGGCTTCTTCATCTTCATAAAAGGTATGGGCACATTCTCCTATTGATTGATTATGGTGGTTGATTATAAAATACCTTTGGAGTGAAAAGGATTGATTGTGGTTTCCTTTTCGAAAGTGATTGGTTTAATGCTTCAAGGTTTTCTGGATTGAGAGTTGTGATTAAACCTTGTTTTATAAGCATTGTTGTTGAAGCCAATTGGTTATGCAAAGAACTTGAACTTGAGTTAGAAAAGAACATGAGTATCATTGTTATGTGAGATTTGTGGTTGAGCATTGTTGGAAACATTTTGAGTTGGTTGATACATGCTTGGACTAGGGTTTGTGA